>OZ022499.1:106574614-107945006 GCA_963989385.1 Ctena decussata
TAATTTGTTTGTAAGCACTAGAAGACTTCACAAATCCCTGACTAATGATCTTTTCAAACATACTGTATGCAAAAACACTGCCATTGTTTGTTGAATAAAGTGGGGAGCTTTTCACATGTTTTCGGAAAAAAATACTGGCACACTTGATTTTATGTGTACCTCAAGACCTAATGACTCCTTGACTAGCAACTTTATTACACTAACAATGCTCTGAATAATCAGACCCAGAGTATTTACCGACAACAAATGCCATAACCTTTTGAGAGCCAATGGTTTCAAGAAATCACTGGAAAAGGGGTGGGGTCAATTTTTTTACCCTTGATTTTGACTTACCTACATGTGTGAAATTGAAAGCAATCGATAGGGGAGATAATTTTCTATTCAATACAAGACACTTGTTTTTCTCGTGACCTCAGAGGTCACCGCGCAGGGGTCACCCTACCAAGATGTTTGAGTGTAGAATTTTTTTTTTTTAATTTTTCTACCAATTTTTCTCTTTTTTTCTCCTGTTCTCTCTCTTCTTATTTGCTTTTTTATTGCGCAGTTATCCTACATCCTTTGTTTTGGCCCTGCTCGTTTGGGAAGCTCAGTACGGCTTTTGAAAGAAGATAGGTCAACGGTGATTTTCAGGACTTGATTTTGCAAGTTTCTATTCTGCATTTGAAAGCTTCTTGTGTCCTCCCAGTATGTGTTTTAGGACTGATACTAAGAGCATGCAAGGCTATGGTACTGCCATATACAGAAAAATCAACATTAAAAGAATGCTTTAATATATGAAGTCATGAGGGTCGTTCAAAAAGTCATTGTCAGCAATTATGCAAAAATACACTATGGCTGAGGAAAGGATATGGTAGCTTTTCTCTGCTCATATCAATGGTGCATATACTGACCTTTGTGTACTTGAGCTCAGCTGTAAGTTTCTCAGTCTGACTACGTAATGTCTTCACCTCACTCTCATATTTCTCTGTCTCCTGGGCAACCATATTCTCTTTCTCTAAAATTCAAATTATTAATCATTATAAAGTATCTAAGGTAAACCAAAATCATAGAAAATGCAAATAGAAAATCTGTCTCTTATTTACGCTGAATTTCTTGGTATACAAAAATATTACACGATATTTTTTCACATATCTTTTACAATATTTAGCAAAATAACTAAATTTCTGCATGTTCAACAACTCTGGTTGACTCTGCAATGGGCTGATACCTTCACAAGAAAGCAGTCTAAGAGAAACAGGCTCCATAATCTGTTTTTCCCATCTTCCAATTTTTTAAAAGCCCATGTGTATATAAAACTTCTGGCTCATTGCAGACTGTGCAAACCCAGATCATACTGCTCATCATATTTCAATTCTCATATCGACGTTACCCCCGCACCTCAGCGGAACGAATCCATAGCCGCAGTAACGGGGCGCCGAGCGTCCGTCCATTATATTGCTCCTGAGATGATCTGGGCCTATACTGTTTGCTGAGCTAAATCTGTCCCAATAATTAGAATCTTTATCAAAGGGGTAACACAAGTAGAGAGGTACAAGTAGAGAGGCAGTGAGTGATTAGAGTGACTCAGTTATGGTGCAGAAAGTTGCCGGAAGGTTGTGAGATCGCCCCCAAATTTCGCCATCCCATGACTGGAAAACTCTGTCAACCCATCAGTAAATGGGCACCTTCTTGGAATCAGGGAAGGATAAGGTAGCGAAAGGAGAGGGATGCGCTACGCCTTTCATCTGCTGTGCCCAAGATATAGTGGGTCTCTAACCCCCACGGCTATTAGGCTATAGGAAACCTTTACCTTTACCTAATACAAATTTCCCTATTTATGCTTTTGACTGAGGCAATCAGTTACCATAAACACAAAAGTGGCCATTGAATGAGACAATCAACAGCAGTATCAGCTCAAGTGACAGCCACATCTATTGTTATTGGTATTGCTTACAACCACATTCTTGGTTGACGACCACTTACTGGAACTGTAGACAGCACAGATAAGAGAATTGGTATCACACCTTGTTTATGATACTCTGAATTGCGTACCTTGCTGGAACTGCTCCAGGACCATCTGTAGGTTGGCCATAGACATAGAGTACATCTGGTTTTGCTCCTGCAAAGCTGAGATCTGGAGATACGCCTGGTCTCTCTGGTTAGCTATGTACTGGAGTTGTTGCTGTAAATTTTCTAGCTGCTGACTGGCTTGTTGACTGAAAACGGTTGAAATTTGCAAAAAAAATATTTTTCAGAGGAGAAACAGGACATATGAATGTTTTCAGTCAGTCAGCGTCTATGCTGACTGGCGTGTTGACTGAAAACAGAATCAAGAAATCTGATAATTATGAAGAGACAACAGTACTACATATCAACAATTTTTGTCATTCAGAGTCAGTGTAACATGATCCACAATTTCTGAAAACCTGCTCAAGGCAAACCATAATTACTGAACAAAGTGGGATAATACCATCATCAAGCATTTTATTATCCTAAATCTTGAACCAGCTGAGTTTACCAGCTGACTGATGTGTAAAATGATTTCTAATAGAATGGTTAACATTGCAGATTCTGATCATAATGCTTCTTTAGCAGTCTCGTCTGGGTGTATATTATTTGTTCAAGTACATAATTTTGGGGAACAAGAGTGTTTAACCCTTTTTTGACCAGTGGACCTGCCAGATCTTGTCATTAAGATGAGTTCATGTCTAATTTTAGGGGTTTCTGGTTATTGAATTTTCCACAAAAAATCCTGCAAGCAAACAGTGTTGACCCTACCGGGTCTGTACTATTTGCCATGTCTCCAAAACAGGTTTCCCGTCTAGAAGGGGTTAAGTTAAATTTCCAAAACTTCGAAGATAAAAATCCTCCAAGTGCATGACAACAAAGAAACATGACAGATCTGGGATAAAATTGCTAAATATTGACTACATGAAAATTTATGTGCATATCAGTCCATTTTTTTTTTTTACCTTGCTGTTTCTACAGCACTTGAGTTAGAGAAAATGTTTTCTTCAGCTGTAGCTAATCTGTTCCGTAATTCCTTCTCTCTCTCTTCAGCCAATACAGCTTCTGCCGTGTAACCATCCTCTATCTGGATATATAGATTTTTCAATCATTTGAGGCCCCAGGTACTGTATTCATTTCATTATGAGATGTTCCCTTTCCCCTTCCAAAATGACCTCAAAAATTTAGATTTGTCTTGTAATACAGATCTACAATATTTTTAGGTCATTTTGAAAGGGAAAGCTCGTGACAGAATTGCACATGACTGGTTTTGATATACAGAGGGGGGAAACCCCCATCATATAACAGAATATAATTGGTAGGTCAAAATGAAATATGAGAAATAGGTCTTATTTTTTTTTCTTATGACTTAATTACAGTGAATTAATTGGAACCTTATAAAAATCACCTACTTCATGCAATTCCAATACGGCACCTCTATATTGGTATTTTATGCCCAAAGAAGGGAATAACATCACGTAAGTAAAGAGAAGTGACATCATCTTACTTGCCACACTGACAATACTGACAATAAGCCAGACCTCATGCAATTGATCAGGGTCTATAGTGTGTTCGCCATTCTATCTGCATCTTTTGCAAGCATTATTGAATTGTAAAACCCCCCACTTCTCTAGTCTTCCAGATGAGACTTTAAACCAAGGTCCTGTCTCCGTATGACCTATGTGTTGTGGGACATTAAACCCATTCACTCAATGTTAAACCAAACTGTTCCATTTTAGAACAATTACCCTAATCATTTTAGGTGTCTTTTTTTAAGAATTTGTAGACGAAATATGGTAAGTCAGTAAATAAAAGGTAAACTCACCTGAATCAAATGCTGTCTCAGCCTGTCTAGCTCTCTCTTTAATTTATCCTCTTTTCCTTGTAGAATATGTACCTATAGAAGAAATAAACACATAGTTTTTATACTTTCCTCATTTGATTTAATTTGCAAATTTCAGTTTAGCATTTAAGACAAGCTTGTTTTTAGAAGTTATTCATGCAATGTCAAACCCTTTCTAATTGTCTATTTATTGTACTGTTATGTTGTTTCAAAAATGACAGAGTTGTCCGAACATTTAAAGTAATAATCATGTAAATAAAGCACAATGTTCTACTTACATCTTTGAATAGTTTCTCATTTTCAGCTTGTTTCTGCTGTATAGCTAATACTGCCTGATCTCTTTCATGCTGCAAATGCTTCATATGCTGCTGAGCAGTTTCGTTCTCCTGCATCAAATTATCTAACTGAGTTTGGTCCCCTTGACTTTCTTGCAAAATATTTGTCAATGTAGTTGTTTTTTCTTGCAAGCTCTTAACTTCAAAGTCACGGTCTTGAAGCTGTAGGGTCAGTTTATTATTTAATTCTTTTAATGTCTTATTTTCAGTACTTAACTCAGCATTCTGTTGTTTTATATGTGCAATTTCTGATTTAAGGTCCTTCTGTTCAGTTTGTAAACCATGTAATTGGAACACAAAATTATCAACCTGTTTCTTGTAAGAATTTTTCTCATGATCAGCAGTTCTAAAATTTTGTTCTAATTCATTTATATTTTGATGTAAGTTTTGAACTTTCATTTCTTTTTCCTTAACATTATCCATCAACTCTTTATATCTCTCTTGTAACCTAGTGAGCTCTTCTGATTTAGAATTAAAAGTTGCTTTATCAACACTTTCGTCTATATTTGACTGCTGCAACAACTGTCCATATTTGACTTCAAGATCTGTGTATCTTTGCTTATAATTAATAAGCTCATTCTGAGTCTTCAGAAGTGCTTGTGTTTTGTCTTCAAACTGAGGTACAAGTTTTTCATAGTCCATTGCTATTTGTGCATTTCTAGCACTTTCTGTATTTATCACAGCAGTTAATCTTTGAACTTCATTATGATATGCTAAACTTTCCTGATGTTTCTGATTCAAATAGGCAATCATTTGTTCTCTTTCAGTCTGTAAAGCTGCTAACTGCTTTGTTAAATTCTCTTTATCTACCATTAAAGAATTGATCTGATTACCATCCTGAGATGACTCTTGCAAAACAGACAATAAAGTGTCACTTTTTTGCTTTAATGATTCTATTTCTAAGTCTTTATCCCTTATAATCCTAGACAGATTCTGAACTACTTCTTTTTGCATATCGTCAATATGATTGCTACTAGTATTTGCTGAAGTCCTTGACATTTCTTGACTGTCTTTTTGTAATTTTTCAGTAGCAGCCTTCTCTGCTGATACAATGTTCATTAGCCTGTGTACTTCTGCTTTCAGACTACTTACTTCTTTAGATTTTTCATTCATTACATCCATCATTTGTTCTCGTTCTCTCTGCAAAGACTTATTTTCATTTTCCAGCCTATGCATTTCTACAAGATTTACATCTCCTGCAGTTTTAGACTTTGTTTCTAACATTTTCAACAGGGATGAATTATTTCTCTGTAATTCACCTATCACATCATCCTTTTCACTCAACTGATCTTTTAAAATATCAATTTGTTTGGATACATCAATTTTGTGTTTCCCTATTTCATCCTCCTGAATGTTTTCTTTCTTTTCCATTGATAAAGGAGCACTCGTAACAGGCTGAACTGTTTCACAAACCTCATGTAGTTCTATCTCACCCTTTTCTTTATATTCAAGAGCTGGCAGGTCATAATTTGGGGATATAATTTCAGACTCAATTACTTTCTGCTGCTCTTCATCCACAAATGATTTAGCTCTGTGTAGTTTTCTTTGTAAATTCTGAATCTCAATGTCTTTTTGAGAATTTGTGTGTTTTAGCACATGAACCATTCCCTCATCTGCTTGCCACCTTTCCTGTTCCTTTTCTAGCTGTTCTTTAAGGTCTAATTTTTCCTTGTTCAGTTCAGCTATCCCTGCTTCATGGTCTTTAATGACCTGCAAATAATTTTCTAGTTCTGCCTCTAAGTCTTTTATTCTTTTTTCTAAAGTCAACTTTTCATCTAATGAAGTATCATCACTTTCTTTAAGTCGCTGTTTCAAATTCTCATAATCATTCATATTTTCTAGTTGTGATGTCAGTGCTTCACTCTTTGCAGCTTCAGAAATTTTGTAATTCGCATATTCCTCTTCTAGTTTATTTTTCTCTGCTTCAATTTTTGATTTTTCATCTTGCAAACCTGAAACAAATTCCTTAATATTGCATATTTCTTTCTCCTTCTCATTCAGAATTTCTAAAACCTTTTTCCTACTTTCTTCCAGAGACACTAAGCTTTCCTTACTATCACTTAACTGATCCTGAACTGAAGAGATCTGTGTTTCTAGACTATTGATTGTCAAATCTTTTTTGTGAGAATCTTCCAATACCTGATTATACTGAGACTGTAAACTAGAATGGTCAGTGTCAATACTTGATTTTAACTGTTCAATGTAAGTTTCATACTGGGTTTCAAGTCCAGCTAAATCTCTGCTCAAACTTTTATTTGCTTGAGAAAGTTCTTTGTTTGCTTCTTTCAGTTTTGTTAAATCGGCATCATGCTCTTCTTTCAAGTCACAAATATCTTTCTCAAATATATCTTGGAGGTCTTCTTTTTCTTTTTTAAGTGTTGTAACCTGAGATTTCAGCCAATCTGTTTCTTTTGAATGTTCAGTGAAAATGGCCTGTTTCTCAAACTGAAAGTCATCTTTGAGAGACTCAATTTCACTGCCTTTGTCATTTAATTCTTCTCGCAATAAAACAAGCTCATTTGATGAACTTGATATCTGAGAATTTAATCTATCACAGTCATGGTCTTTTTCTTCTATAACTTCTTTTAAAACCATTATTTCAGAATTCAGGGTACTATTTGTTTGCTCCAATTCTTCAATCACAATTTCTTTAGATTGTTTCTCTGACTCCAATGTTTCAAGCTGATGTTTAAGAGCACTTATTTCTGCAATCCTTTCATTTTCATGAACAGCACTGTCATTTTTTAGTATATTCATTTCTTGAGTTAACATATCTACTTTAGAAAGTTGTGATTTATTTATGTTTTCTAGTTCAACAATCTTATCTTTCAAACTTGTGATATGACTTTCAAGAGAATGAATTTGCCTGCTGAAACTTTCACATTCACCAGTTTTACGATCACTTTCTTTCTGTAATTTGCTTCTATCATGTTCTAGGTATTCTTTTTCTTCCTGCAGCTTGGCCAAATCTGCTGTTTTTTCCTTTATAGAAACATTTAAAACTTCATAGTCTGATTCTTTACTTTTTATCAATTTATTTAAAGCTTCACATTCAGCCATTAGATTCTCATTACTTTTTCTTACATTTTCAAGTTCACTGCTCAAAGCCTGAGCATTACTTTGCATCTGAACACACTCATTTGCTTTCTTTGATAATTCCACTTTTGATTCTTTCAGTTGTGACCGTAAAGATTCTATTTCTTGTGTCAGTGCATGTATCTCTGAATTACTGTCTGAATCAGCACTTGAAAGGAGAGTTTGTTTTTCCTGAACTTCATTACTTTTCAAATCACTGGTTCTCAGAGAATCTTTGCTCTCTTTTAAAGACTTTATTTCTTGCACTTTCAAATTAACTTGTTCTTTCAATTTTGTAATTTTGCTTTCCAGTTCTTGTTTATCCATATGTAAGTTATTAAGAGCAGAGGCACTGGACACCAATTTCTTATCCATTTCTTCAATCTGTGTATCTTTCAACATGATATCTTCTGTAAGTTCTAATATAGTTGTATCACAGTTACTGAGTCTTTGTCTCAACTGATTATTTTCTTCCTTTAATTCAGCTATTTCTTGATTAAGTTCATTAGAATCAGATGATTCAACAGACTGATTGACAATATGCTGCTGTTTAAGATGATCAAGCTCAGTTCTTAAGCCCTGAACTTCATTTTCAGAAGTTCTCAACTTACTCTGCAGCTCTTCTTTTGTCTTTGACAATGTGTCTCTCACTTTAATAATTTGTTCCATTGCTTCTTGATGCTGGTTATCCAGCTCTTCAAGGCTTGACATCATTTCCTCTTTCTCTAAAGTTAGATTTACTACCTCTACATCTTTATTTCTCAGTTTTCTCTTACATTCCTCAATTTCTTTTTTTGCATTTTCCATTTCTTCCTTCTCTTTTGTATGTTTTGATATTTCATCTTCCATAGATTTCAGTTCCTCTTTTAACTTTCCAATTTCATTTTGATGTGCTTCCTCTCCTACAACTGATGTGACTTTCAAAAGGTTTTCAACTTCTTCCTCTTTCTGTTTAAGCTGCTGTTTTAGATTAGGTAGCAATGCTAAGTTTCTTTCTAAGTCCTCTTTCTCCTCCATAAGGCTTTGTAATTCTGTTTCTTTCTCCTGAAGATGCTGTTTCAATTCTGTTGTGTCTTTTTCTGTACAAAAATATATGATAATACTAGTTTAGTTGTAATTTTGAATATAATTTATTGCTCTGGAAGTGGCAATAAAAATATGACAACACTAGCATGCAGCAAAAATATACAGATACATGATATAGTAAGTTATAGCTCCCTATTTACAATGCCTAACACAGTCTAAGACAATGAAATATATGGCTCTTTGGAACAAACAAATTTCTAGTCTTACATGATAAACTTTACTTAAAGGAAGCTTTGATTGAAAAAACATTATCATCTGCGCATGTATATGAACCACCTAGTATTTTGTAGCCATGCAGATGTTAGCAACTGGCAAGGTTGTAACTACTTCACTATCAATTTCAATCTACAAGGGCATACTATGTTTAAACACTGTTAATTGCTTTATTGTCATATGCTCTACTTTTTGTAATTTATTTGTTTCAAATGTTTAAATTAGCGACCAAGTGATTGTCAATATGCTATTTCTTTCTTGTGTGTGTGTGTCCTCCATTGATCAAAATATTGGGGAAATTTGCAAGCCATTAGATTCTCAAATTTTAGTGAAAGCAAATCACTTGTGAATTATAAGCCATTTACAGTAGCCAAAATTGAAGTTTTTTCATACAAATAATTTTTTCAAAGAATATACATCTTTACGACAACAGGGAAGCTTCCTACCTCTTTGTTCTGCCTCTTCAGAGAGTAAGGACTTCTTTTTCAGCTCATTCAGTTCCTTCTGAAGCTTCTCCTGTAATGTATGACACACGTCTAAGAACTTTCTACAGGTTAATACAGTGGTTCTGATAATACTTATTATATACTTTTCTGAAGCATGTACACTGGCCCCTTCACTGGAAGCATCTCATTATGACAGTTAGATTGAGGAGCTATTTCTCTGTGTATATATATGGTACATGTACATTATAACTGTCACAAAGAGACAGTTCCAACAAGGTACCTAACTTATGTTTTTAGACAAAATGTAAAGTAACCCAAATTTATCTAGAGCTGAGAGGTAAGGTGTACACTTTCATGGGCAGAAACTCTGCAGTTTCATTATCTGTAACCACACTTACCTGTTGTTCACCTCACATTAGGCACTGCATAGAAGAAATAATTGAGCAGCGACACGAGAAAACCAAATAAGTGGTTGTGCATCCAGCGAAGACTCCGATCAGCCTTGGCATCTGCCCAGTCTGATCAGACTCTTCCCTAATTGCTTAGAGGGTAGCTAAGGGTCTAAGCTACCTCCATGTGGATAGGAAGACTGATCAGACTGAGCGGCTGATCTGAGTCTTCCCTGGGCACACAACCACATGGTTTTCTGGCGTTCCTGCTCAATATAAATATCTTATTCATTTTATTTTGAAAATCAAGGCTCACCACAGACAATAGAATGTTAAAGTTCTGACACTCTACCCAGCCTCTTTCTTCTCTAGCCAAGAAGCTGAATTATTTTAGTGTCATGGAAGACATCTGAGAAATGCTGTGACACAGTGCTTTTTAGGATGCGAAATAGCAAACTTTGATCAGCCTTTAGCCGTTGGCTGTCCTATCTGGGTCTTTCCTGTTTGCATAAAAACACATATAGCTTAAAGCAAGGGTCCCAAGAAGGGGTTACAGGATACTTTTTGGGATAATTTTTCGGATTTCTTCATACAACATATATTGTGAACCCTTATTTGAACTCTCTGGTTGAGCTGGTTCTTTTAGGGGCCACTAACTATGTTTTCATTTTGAAATAAGAAAAATCAAGAAAATTATCCTGAAAATCCACTTTATTTGGAGCTCTGAACTGTCTGACATGGCAAAAAGAACATGCTGATCTGAACTTTTGCTGTGTGCAAATGCTGTAAGACACCTATACTTGTGGTACAAAGAAAACTATACGAGCCACGACACGAGAAAACCAACAATGTGGTTGTGCGGCCAGTGTAGACTCAAATCAGCCAGGGCATCCGCCTAGTCCGATTAGACTCTTCGTTAATTGCTCAAAGGGTAGCTAAGAGTCTAAGCTACCTCCATGCGGACAGCGAAGGCTCTGATCAGACTGGGCGGATGCCCAGGCTGATTTGAGTCTGCGCTGGGCGCACAACCACATTGTTGGTTTTGTCGTGTCGCGGCTCATATACTGATACTTGTAAGCATGCTTAACTTCACACAAATCTTTCAAAATAAACATTACAAAGTAAAATGGCAGAATACTTCAGCCACTTAATTCACAGAGATTCAAGCGAAGATAGTCAGAGCCAATTTCACATCACTCACAAATCACAAACAGCAGTGAACCCAAGACGTCTGGGCAATGCTGACCCAAGGATGAGATAATGTCCATGATGCTTGGACAATGTTGGGCAGACATTGTACCAATGTTGCATGTTCACTAGGTCTTGACTGTTAATGTAATCGCTTTCACCCACTTTCTCTTTCTATCCTTTGCTGTTTATGCTAAAATATTTTTAAGATGAACTGACACACTTACATGTTTGAATGCCACTTTTATGAGGGGAAATAACTTTTGTGACTTCCTGTCTGCTTTTCCAGAGGATGAAGCCTTTCCAAAATTGAACTACACTTAGAAGAACTTACTCCTGCAAGGAGCAAGCTCTTTCCTTCAACCAAAGCCCCCAACTAAATGGGAAACAAAGAATCCTTAGCAAGAACTATCTTGCCAGAAAGGCTCTCAATTCATCTTACCTTAATGAGTGTTACAATCTACAGACCTGAGGTAAGTATTTTAGACTATACCAGGCTCTAACCCAGTGCAGGAGAGAAAGGTAATTATTTGAGATGGATGAAAAGGCAAACAACATCCACCAAAGCTGATCCTATAACAAGTGCAACAAAGCCCACACAGTCCCCTTATGCAAATTTTTGTAGGGTCACATTCTGTCTGAAGCTAAAATGACAAGGCTCTACCATCTTTCTATGCACTGAAAAATCTTTATGATGGCTAGGCTAACAACAGATATACCCAAATTTTTCCACCACTTTTAGAAGGCAGGTACATGTATCTCTAGGGGTTTATCATTAGCATCATTGTATGAAAAAAGCCCCCACTCAGAAGGGGTTTTGATTTAAAGGAAAGAAATTGGTTCTTAGTGGAAAGGAGGCAAAAAAGACAATGGCAGAGTTGCTTCCCTTGACAATATATCAATTATTCTTAAGACAATAAAAGTAAATATCAGCTACTGTTAAAATGAAACAAACTAAGAAGAACATGCAAACCTTGTCATTCAATAATTTATCCCTCTGCTGTTCAAGCTTAGCATTGGCATCTGTTAGTAAACCAACTTTTCCATCTAACTTCATAATATCGTCAGCTATGTTCTCAAAACTCTCAGACCCTGTTTCGCTGACTGTGTCAGTATTAGACAACTGCCTATGAGTTAGGCTAGTAGTCTCTCTTTGTTCTCTTTCCTCTACAGCTAGCAAGCCCTACAGGTGTTAGTAAGAACATGCATATAGAGAAATACTAGTAGCAGATTACATGCTAAGTTCTAAAGTCAGGGTGGCCACATACGCTAAGTTAGAAAAAATTTCCTAATTCTTCCCTTACTAAAATCAAATTTTTCCTGACTCAACTACTGTAATCTTTTACTCTTCATACTACCAAAACATTTATTAAAACCTGCTTCCTGGTATCATGAAATGTAGCTGTGCAATTGTACGATTTCCTGAAGCAGACCTGGTCCCCAAGACCAGGCCAAAATTAAGCCCAGTTGGTCCTGCCAGCTCAAATCATGATCTTCCCCAGTGACATCACATAGAAAAATCCACTGGTTTACAGGACCAGCTACATGTAAACTCAACTGGTCCAGCATAAAATCCACTGGTCTAGGACAAACAGATTATTTTAATCCCTGAGAGTATTTGGTGAAAATTTTATCAGAACTTTTTCTATTTTCCACTAAAACATGTCCAAGCCCCTTGTTAAAACTGTCTTGCTGAGGCAGTTGTACTGAGGTGCTGCAATATGTTTGTGGCTCCTCTTAAAACTGCCTAAATGATAACTATAATAAGGATAATATATAAAAGCCAAGCTATATAATACTGAGGCAAGAAAGCCCATAACATTTCCATAGACACACAATAAACACAAAACATATTGAAAACAGTGACAAGAACTTAGTGCCATATTATGAATGAAAAACATTGCATTAATTCAGACATAAAACAAACTGAGGACTACATTTTCAGCTCATGTATCTGAGTGATGTTTGCATTGTAATGAAAAACTTAAAAAGAAAATATTTAGAAAGTTCAAAGAAACTTTTGGACAACTGCAGATAATCTGAACTTTGGAGATGAAAATGAGGCTTTTAGCTTAAAAACTTCTATTGTAGGACCTCAAAATAATTTACAAAGTGATCCATCCTTTTCTGAATCATTTTATGAAAGCTGTTAAAAAAATATTACAGAGGTGTTGATGAGGAGATTGATTGAAGACAAAAATGGGGTACCGTAAAAATTCTATAGTTAGGTCTGAGCAAATAGTGCAAACCCAGACCAGACTGTTCCTCAATGAGCAGTCTGATCAGGGTTTAGACTATTTGCCATCCCATTTGCATTTTGTGGGCACATTACTGCACTGTAAAACCAAACTGTTCCAATTTTAGGACAATTATGGTAATTAGTTTTAGTGTCCCAATATTTAGAATTTTTACAGTATTTCCATTAATTTTCAATTGAAATATGTTCGGATCTTTCATTAGAACCACATTGGCAAGGTGGTTCTATGGCGGTGTCTCAACATTTTGTATGGAAAAATTAAAAATCTTCCCAGCATTATAATCAGATGATCCCCTCATCTACAGTCTGTCAATTTGAGAAAATAATTGTACAGTCAACTCTCAATATCTCAAACAATGATATCTCAAAGTCCCTCTTACCTTAAAAATTCTAAATACTGGGATGCTAAAAATAATTCGATAACTGTCCTAAGATTGGAACAGTTTGGTTTTACAGTGCAGTAATGAGCCTAAAAATGCAAATGGATGGCAAATAGTGTAAACCCTGATCAGACTGCTCCATGAGAAGCAGTCTGATCTGGGTTTGCACTATTTGCCCATGCCTAACTGTCCCAATATATAGAATTTTTAAGGTATATCAAAGATTATAGCTTGGACACATTTGCTGCTTTTATTTATATTCAACTCTGGATATCTCAAACTATCAATATCTCAAAGTAAATTTTCTGGGACCAGAAAATTTATTTAGAGATATCAGTAGTTTGTGATGAATTTTGGTTCTGAGATATTGAGAGTTGACTTTACATATGCTCTGTAACAAAGACTAAACAAGAAATGTTACAGCATGTAACAGATGCCCCCGAAGGCCCCTTAAACTGACCTTTGACCCTGATTGTGACCTTGAACTTGGGCAAGGCAGCCCAAATCTTGCAAGCGAGATGCCTTTTTATCATGCTTTACCTTTCTGTGAAGTTTGATGAAATTCACTTCAGCAGTCTCCAGTCAGTTTGGAGATATAATCTGACCTATGTGCCCTGATTATGACCCTGACCTTTGGAACAGGAACCTAAATTTTGTTTGTGACATACCATCTCATTATGTATTACCATTTCAGGAAGTTTAATACAGTTTGCTTAAGAAGTCTTTTTAGTAATTGGGGAGAAACGACCTTTGACCTCAGACTGTGACCTTGAACTTGGGTGTGAAAGCCTATCTCTTGTGTGTGTCTTACCTTCTCATTAAGCTTCATCTTTCTGTGATGTTTAAGGAAAATTGCTTTGGTACATTTATGAGCAATTGTTGAGACATGATTTGACATATGACCCCAGATTGTGACCTTGACCTAGGGTTTGGGAATATAAATATTATGTGTGACAAACCTTCTCATTATGCTTTGTATTTCCGTGAAATTTGATAAAATTCAGTTATGTAGTTCTAAAGTAATCGCAGAGACACTATTTGACCTCTAAGCCCCAACAGTGACCTTGACCTTGGGTTTGGGAATATGGATATTATATGTGACAAATCTTCTCATTACTCTTTACATTTCTGTGAGATTTGATGAAATTCAGTTATGTAGTTTTAAGGTAATCGCAGAGACACTATTTGACCTCTAACCCCCGACAGTGACCTTGACCTTGGGTGTGGGAACCAAACTGTTGTGCATGACACACCTTCTCATTGTGCTCTATCTATCTGTGAAGTTTCATCAAATTTGCTTCAGTAGTTTATAAGTTATAGCTGAGACACGATTTAAGACATGATTTGACCTTTGACCCAATTGTGACCTTGACCTTGGGCGTAGGAACCAAACTCTTGTGCGCGACACACCTTCTCAATGTGCTCTATCTTTCTGTGAAGTTTCATCAAATTTGCTTCAGTAGTTTTTAAGTTATGGCTGAGACACGATTTGTTACGGACGGACGGACAGACTGACGGACGGACGGTGCGATTTTAATATGCCACCCGAAGTCCCTTCGGGGGCATAAAAATCTACAATATATGTGTTACTTGCTTTTGAATAACATAGATCAAAGCTACGAACACGAATAGTACCAAAGTAAAATTTGATATAAAATTCTGCCTAGTAAGGTATTACACACTACTAGTTGCACAATACAACACTCAGGTATCATGCATCAGCTTACATATTTCTTATCTTTCCATGTTGGGCTCAAATAACTTTGGTCTCTGAACGACCCTTTAACAACTGCCTCTGCTAGACCCTTCAGCAGAAATATAAAAGATCAGACAGATATTTCAGACAACTTAAATGCATCAGAACACCAGGGGCCGTATTCATAAAGCCACTTAAGTGGTTGCTATGCGGTTGCTAAGGCTAAATATCTTTGTAAGACTGTTCCTCCAGAGCAAATTTCATAGTTGTAGGGAATCTCCTTCAAAGAAATTTAGCCTTAGCAACAGCATAGCAACCACTTAAGTGGCTTTTTGAATACGGCCCCAGGTAGAGTGGACTTTCATGATAATTCTGCAACAGTTTTTTCTAATTTCTCCATCAAACTCTTTTCATGAAGAATGAACAGAAATTCTCTCAGAATTACCAGCCAAGTCCAAACATATGAGCCACGGCATGACAAAACCAACAAAGTGGAATGTGTGTCCAGCAAAGATTAAGATCAGCCTGGGCATCCGCCCAGTTCGATCACAGTCTTTGCCACACACTTAAAGGGTAGTTAAGTGTCTAAGCTACCTCCATGCTGACACCAAAGACAGGGCAGATGCCCATGCTGATTCGAGTCTTTGTGTGGTGTACATACCACTCTGTTGGTTTTCTCGTGTTGCAGCTCATTTGGAGGTCAGAATAATACAGATTTATCCAAGCTGTCTTAGAAACTGTTAATCTTTGGATGCAGTTAAACCCTTGTTCGAAATTTCAACTATGTTAAAAGTAAATGTTAATTTTTTCTTATTTTGATTTGTTATAAATAATTTGTCCCTTGATATCTTAAAGAACTTGACAAAATTTTAAGCATAAACAATCACAGTTAAGATGAAAATATCGACTTCAAATATTCAGACAAGGCAGCATCAGCAAACAGTTTAAGCCAAGGTCAGAGTGTTCCTTTATCAGTCTGATCGAAGTCTGCACTATTTGCCAATATGCTAGAGGTTTCTGGCACATGGCAATATCTAGATTACAAGAGCCACGACACGAGAAAACCAACAAAGTGGTTTTGTGCCCAGTGTGGACTCAGATCAGCCTGGGCATCCGCCCAGTCTGAGCAGAGTCTACCCTAAGCGCTTAAAGGGTAGCTAATGGTCAAAGCTACTGTCATGCGGACAGCCAATACTCTGATCAGACTGGGCGGATGCCCAGGCTGATCGGAATCTGCACTGGGAGCACAATCACTTTGCTTGTTTTCTTGTCACGCGGCTCATAAGTATCTTTCGTGGAGCTGAGGCGCTGATAGAAAAATCTGTCATGAGTGTCACTATTGGTAATCACAAGGCTTTCCAAGTAAAGAACAGTGATCCTAAAGGATGGATTTCAAAATAGTGAAAAAACACAGATGTATACCCATCCACCTTAAGATTTCCAGCCTAAATGCAGTGCAGAATATGTCATAGGATATGCAGTTGTTGAGTTGTAATAGGAGAATAGTGAGGAAGATGACTGTGCTTCCCCTCAACCGCATGCATGTTCATAATTTCTAAGAGTTTCAAGCAAATATCTGACATCTAAGACTTTAATACATATAAGATAGGCCATCAGAAAAGGTTTTTTTTTTTTTGTAGGTGTAGAGTATTTATTTGCATGCTTAAAGATCTTCTGAATCTGTGAGCTGCATCATGTAAAAGTGCATACACAACCAGTAACAGCTCAGACCAGCCTGTACATCCGGGAAGTCTGATTATCGCCTAGCTGTTTGTACACAACATGGACAAAAAGTCTATAGGCACAAACTGAAGGCTCCAGATTGACTGCTCTGATCCACAAACTGGTTCGAGTCTTGCTGTTCGTAAATATTTAAGACTTTTTTTAACGACACTGCCATGTGACTGCCGCTGTGAATAAGAAAGACTGATCCAACTCCAATGAAGCAGATCAAATTCCATCAGTGTAAAGTTGATCTACTCTTCTGAGTCAATCATACTCAAGAAAACTTGCTAATGGCATAACTTATACAATGTAAAAGTAGATTGCATGTGTGGAACCACAGGATATAGTACTAAGAAATGTATAGCAGACTATCAGCTTTCAGACTCAAAAAGAAATTTAAAACTTCAGTCAATAGAAAAGAAATAACCACATTCTCACTAATTCAAATTTTCAGAAATACCAACCTTCTGTGCCTCAATAAGATTTAAGGAATTTTCTTTTTCTCTCATTTGCTCTCGTAGCTGCATCAACACATCTTCCAGAGATTCTTTCTCTGTCTGCCAATCAGATTTCAGGAATTCAAACTGTTCGATTTCTGACTCATATCTGTTGATTTGGGCTTTCAAACTTGTGACCTGCTCATCAAGTTCAAGGTTTCTCCTTGAGAGTTCAGAAAGGTCAGAGGTGAAGGACATTGTGTCACTGAAGTTATCTGAGTCCTGTCCTTGGATACCAGACTCTGTAAAAATAATGTCATGCCAGACTTGTGAAAAGTGTTCCAAGCAAGTTACACATAAAGTTTGAGTCATTTTTTTATATTTATATACACATGTATATTAAACATCATATATATAACAGTTTGCTTACAACAGACTTTTTAATGGAACCCATGGTGGTTATGTATGATATAAAAATTTAATAATAAGAGGGTTATCAATACTTGCAAAAGTTGCAGACTTTTATATTATGCTCTCAATAGTTTGCAAACAAATTATTTGCTACAGCAATGTCTTTGGGCTTGTCAGAGACTGCTTTGTATACCTCCCTAAAAGTCACTAACATATTCACAGAGGGTCAAATTTATAGCATTCTAAAATTGCACTGGACTAGAACAAAGAACAAACTAGAATGGGAATCAACTTTGTTAATTACCTGTAGTGGTATTCTCCGTTTTCTCCGATTGACTTTCTTGACCCTGTTTCTCCTTGGTCAGATTTTGAACAGCCTTCTCTAGAAGTGTCACCTGCTCTTGCAGTCCAACATTTCTCTTCTTCAATAACAAGTTCTCTGTCTCCAGAGTATCAATGATATCTAGAATGTATGAAAAGAAATTTACTACCGTATACGCGGTAATTTTCTCGGGTTCAAATTTTCGCGGCAAAGGGTAAAAAATATAAACATTTTTTACACAATTTTTAATTTTTGCGTTTAGCAACATGCACGAAAAGCAAAACTACTTCTTTTTCACTTGAGCCAATTCGTTCATTAACCTGCAGCAGGACTGCCGCAGGTTAATGAAAGAACTGGCTAAAGTGACAAGTGCCAGCAATTACCAAAGCAAACAGAAATAAAATATATGAACACTGTGACTACAGAAGATACTTTGTAAGAAACTGGAAATCATTTCGCGATTTTAATATTCGCGGTTTCTAAGTGACAGCAAAATACCGCGAAAAATGGAACACCGCAAAAATTATCTTGTATACGGTATCTGTAAATACTAGCTATACCTGCAGAACTCCAGGTATGACAAGGTGTTGATGTAAGGTTGCAACTCATCCTCCACTTCAAAATTGCCTGACTTTTTTGCTGATTTTCCTCTCAAATTTTTCCATTTTCCATACCAACTTCCGACACCTTCTGACCAAATTCAGCTACCATCTCTTTAGCTTTTTGGTCTAAAACACTTGTCAGCAATCTAGTACTTACTTGCAGTAAGTTTCTGATGTTGAAAATCACCTACCTACATTAGCTACATAGAGGATCTTACATGAGTGCTCCTGTATTATTGAATTTATTAAACGAGTTGGGGAAAAAAGATATGATGTGAGCCTACGTCAAGCATCTCATCATTTTTCTCCAACGAGTTTGATAAAATCAATAATACAGGAGCACGAATGCAAGATTCTATTTATCATATGACACTAAAATTGCATCATTAGCAAATTTTGCATAAAAACGTCATGATTTCGCCATTACAAAATGAGACTTTTTTATGGACATCAACGCATAATGTTATGATGTTGTTTGCATATTTAATTCACTAGATGATTATCATTTTTAATGCATGGCTTATTAATACTCTCAGACGAGATGTCATATGATAAAGTATTTTCTTTTTTATAGCTTTTTGTTCTAAAACACTTTTATTTGATAGTGGTATATTTGAGGACGATATTAAAGAATGGACAGGGATAGACTTTGGCAGCATAACTAGGACAGCTGAAAACAGGACTAGGTGGAAAGGGACTGTTGAAAAGTCATCTGTGGTGCCCAAATGACCTTGCAAGGTTAGAATAGAACAGAATCAAATATTTACCAGCAGTAAGTTTCTGGTGTTGAGGGTCACCTAATTCAGCTACCATCTCTTTTGCCTCTTGTTCTAACACACTCTGCTCTTTCTCCAGCTTAGAGACAGCATCAGACAGCTCTTTTTTCTGAAAGAACATCAAAGCCCAGTTGTTTAAAATAACATTGTTACGTAACAAAATGCTATATTTTGTAATTACTGTATGCAAAAACACTGGCATTCTTTTTGTCCAAAAAATAAAAATTTGAGAAGCTTATGCAAAGGCTGCTCACATTTTTTCTGCAAAAAATATAATCACACTACAGAGCTCTAGATAAGAGGGAGTATTTGATGATAATTAAGGATAATTTTTCTTATTTCTCATCGAAACCATATGTTGTGACCACTCATCTGAACCGTCTCGTTGAGACGGTTCAGATGAGGGGTCACAACATATGTTTTTACGCTGTATGTTAACAAAAATTATCCCTAATTATCACCAAATACTCCCTCTTATCTAGAGCTCTGTCACTAGATTTTATGTGTACTATAAGACTTAACAAATCCTTGACCAAAGACTTCCTTAAGCTAACGATGCTTTGAGTAACTGGGTTTGGATCCAGCTGGTGTGATACCTTTTCATGAAAGAAATCTAATAAAGAATATGTAGTACTAGATCTTAATACTAGAATCTATAGAATGCTGATGGCTGAATGAATAATCAGACCATTGGATGGTAAACAGTACCGCTTAATGTTGCAGCTTTGTTTTAAAGGCAGAAATGACTGCTGGGACAGAGACTGTTTCAATAGTGTCACAAATGGAGATCAATAAATGATTTATGAGGCTGATTTTAAGACAAATCTGACAGCATTTTGAGAACAGATTTTAATAGAAATGCATGAAAAAAGGTGTCTGCAGTTTACAACATCATCCAAACTGTATCAATATATGTCAGAGAAAATGACCCCAAAACAGAAATAAAAGCTCCAGCACATTTTCTCCCTAACCTTGATTCCATCAACAATCATTTGACTGACAATCTGATCTTTCTCTTCTTGTAATTTATGTCTACGGTCAATTGCAGTTTTGTCCATTACTCTGCGAACTTCACGTAAATCACTCAAAACATCAAGAGTATCTGCCTGTAATATACAAGCTTTGTTAAACTGTAGAGACAATTATCATTTAAAAAACTAAATGGTGTAATATCCTTAAATTCTCCATCTCAATTTATTTCCAGTTTCAATTGTTTACAGCTAGTTACATATAATGAATAAATTTGATAAAGTAACTTTCTCATTCTTGAAATTTAAAATTTCTGCAAAGCTAAAGTGTAAATATTGCATTATCTGATAATGTTTAACTTTATAGCTGTATTAGTACATATAAATTTTGAAAGTAGGGTTACTAACAAAAAATGATACAGTTAATTCTCCTGCAAAGTGTCTAACAAAAAATGATACAGTTAATTCTCCTACAAAGTGTATGACACATTATTTTTAACATTATTTTAGAATGACTTTTTAAAATTATATTTTTCTAAACTATTTTCTGTCTTACAGACATTTTTTCAATAACAGTAACATGCAATGTAGGCAGAAAAACAATACTTTTAAAAAAAGTGACGACAGCCTTTATCAAACATGCAAAAACAATGAACATGCATGTGTCAAAGGCAAATTATTACATAAACAATTAAATTATCCTTTATTTTCTCCTTTATCTGAGCTGCTGTTTGTTCAGTCAGGTAAGTTTAACAGGCCATACTAGAGCATTAAGCAATGATGGGCACCAGGGTCCAAGATTATAAAACTTGAGTATAATCTCAAACTCAAAATAAAGCACACTGATTGGCTGCTTCCGAGCACATAATCTCAAACTCAAAATAAAGCACACTGATTGGCTGCTTCTGAGCACATAATCTCAAACTCAAAATAAGGCACACTGATTGGCTGCTTCCGAGCATGTGCTCGGAAGCAGCCAATCAGTGTGTTTTATTTTGAGTTTTGAGAATGTACTCAAGTTTTATAACCTCCACGCCAGCTAGCCAAAAGCTTGCATGCACAACCACAGCTTCATTGAGCACTTACGCATCTCCGAAAACTAGCATTCCAGGTTCAAATCCCACTAGAGACAGAACTCTTTACAGCCATAAATGGAATTCCATTGCACACAGCCTTTCATTACTATCCTTTCATTAGCTCAATATAACTGAAATACTGTTTAAAGGGCCTCAAAAGCAAATGTCATCCATCCATCTTTCAGCACTCACAACAACCACACTCACTAACACCACCGCGGCCCCATAAATTCAACCCTACGACAAAAGAGACTGCAAACCAAGTCAGAAAATAGTCAGTAGCAGTTTCCTGAGGCAACTGGTAACAGAATCAATGATTTTCCTGATTTTCAGTCAGACCCTGTTACAACTGAGATACAAGTCTAATTGAGTCAAGTTAACTGAGCAAAGTCAGCAAACTGATCTAAGTATTCACTGTTGTTCATACAAGCATATTTTTGTCTTGTTTCCAAGCTCACTGTCACTAATCCGACAGGTAGCTCTGATGCCTTTTTCATTGCCCTAATTTATGTCTTTTAAATGTTCCACTTAACTGCAGCACAATGTAATGACCTCAAATACTGTACCAAGCTAGAAGTATATAAGAAAGAGTGCAGACTAAAATCAGACTGCTTCTTTATCAAAATGCTCAAAGAAGCAGACTGCCTTAGTCTGTATTGTGTTGTCATTCCATCAGCATGTGTGAGATATAGAGAATACCATGTTAGTGTCTTTTGATATCAAGTTTATCAGGTGAGACCAGAAACAGCGCAGGAATGGCGAGGCTTGCCGAGCCAGTCCTGACGTGTTTCTGGTTGAGCCTGATAACATTGATATCAAAAGACACTTACATGGTTTTCTATTTATCATGCATCATTAGAAGATTTTACAGCGTAAAGAGCGGCAAACAAATGATAAGCAAACACAGTTTTGTTCGAACTCGCTGACGTCGCGAATGCGTTATGATGTAAGTCAGTGACGTCAATTTACCAATCGAACGTTGACATCATGACCAACGTCAGTATGTAGCCAATCATCTTCAGAGATCACTTCTAAAGGCATGGCCTGATAACATAGGCGCAAGCGCAGTTCTGAAGTTACATGATATCACATCATGTTATCATAACCCAGATATCAGGTGAATTTTGCAGGAGATGCATGATAAATTGCTCCATAGTAAAAGTGATAATTGTAGTGACCGGTTAAGGTGACGGATACACTTTAAAGGAAAGCAACTCTGTCATTTTCATTTCTGCATCCACTCTAAATGGGGGTCAACTCTAATAGGAAAGAACTTGCTCCTTTGGGAGAAATTCTTTCCTTTAAGAGTAGATCCGTTCTTGGAAGGGTTTTGTCACTCTGACATGGTCCAACATATAGAAACTCACAAAAGTTTTCTCCCTTTGAATAAATGGTGGAAAATCATGGAGGTGTACCCATACACCTTACATTCTCCAAATATTTCTCATATTTACTGTTACAAAGATTTGCAACAAAACATTGGTTGGCCAATGTACATCATGATCATGTGATTATAACTCTAATTTAGAAAGAAAATAATTTCAAAAAAGATAAGAAAATAAGTTAACTCTTAGGCTTAACAAGGCCAATTTCAATGCAGTAAATTGCAGTTACCCCATCCTAGAGCCATTTGTCTAATGCAACAGTCATTGTTCTCTTTTCTCTGAAATGATCCCAGTTTTGTGGACACTTCGAAAAACTGTACTCGCAGTCAGGGAAAGACAGCTTTTTTAGAAGTGTCCTGTTAACTGGCTTCATGGGGTGGTCGGGTCAGGCGATGGTGCTGGGTAACTTTCAGTGCTTGGGCGTCTTACTAATTTGGATAATAACAGGGCAAGGTCCTGCTGTGCTTGCAGCAGGTGCGGGTGGGGGTTGTTTGGATATTTTTTCTTTCTTCTTTCATGTCTCTTTTCTTTCTCCCACTCTCATGGAGACAGCACAATATAGACTGAAATACTGTCTCAAACAGCGCTTAAACCCAAAGCACCAACCAACCAACCAACCAACTGGTTTCATTTCATAAAAGGATGACATACAAATGACATTAGTATGGGGTAACTGCACTCTGTGGCATTAAATTAATGCCACAGAGTGCAGTTACCCCATACTAATGTCATTTGTATGTCAAAATTGGTGCTGTAGGACCCGAGATAAAACTGATTTCTTATCCTCTTTGTGATTATTTTGTTTCCAAACCTAAGCTATTATAATCACATGATCATGACACAAATTGGCCACATGGACAAACTGGACACTATCACATGCAGAAACTGAGCATATCAAAACAGCATGCAAACAGAACAGAAGAAAATAACTGGGTGCACACATACAATTTCAGGTGCAGAAAAAATCCACAACAGCCGCAGATAATCCACTTCTTTTGCTATTTCTACAATATTTTGGTTTGCTTGAGAAAAAGAAGCAAATGCAACAGTTTTTACACTGAATCTTTGTAATTACTTTTGATTTTTTCCCTTGATAAGTCTCATATTGGATTTAAATAACAATGACTCACATTTTTTCAGCTGGAATAAAAAGAGGTGCACAGAAAGAAGTGTTATAAAGCCAGACAGGGAAGGGGCATGTCATGCTGCATACTACCATGTGTACCTGTACTTCTCAAAATGATGGATTTATCTCAGTTCAGTTCATTTTTAGAAGTTCACCATTTCGCAAGTATTGGTAAATGTAAAGAATATTTGAGTAAGAGGTAATTCCGTAGGCCTCCAGATAGGCAATTTTGGGAATGAAAATTAACAATGTTTAATCAAGGCCATTGGGAATACTTTCAGATGGAGCAAATCTGCCATTTTCATTTTTGCCTCCCCTCTCAATAGCGTCAAATTCTAAAGGAAAGAGTAAGCTCCTGTCGGAGCAAATTCTTTCCTTTCAGAGCAGACCCCATTTCGGAAGGGTCTCATTGCCCAGGGAAGTGAATAAGAAGTCATAAAAGTTGTCTCCCTTCTAAAAATTGGCAGAAAAACAGAGTGGTGTACCCCTACCTGGGTAAATCATGCAGTTAACTTTAAATACCAATGGAAACTGCGACTCAAAACACTTTGTCATGCTACAGACCTATGCCACCATGATCATAATATGCTTGTGAATTTTTGATAAGACTTTTCTTTTTTATGCATAAAAGAATATATTGAGGCCCCATATATAATGAGAGACCATAACATGTTTCTATAAAAAACTAATATAGATATTTTCAGAATTATAAATAAACACTACTTTAGCAAGAGCCCTGTAAAGCTTATCAAAGAATCTGAAGACGGGGTAGGGGTTATCCATCATTTTACATGAAGCACAGCAATTATACTTGAGCTCAGTTAAAATACATGATTAGCGTCCAGCTGATCCAGGAGTCTCTGCTTAGTATCATATAAATCTTGGCCCACCTGATCATGGTCTGCCCGGAGCTTGGATATCTCTTCTTCTGACACTGAAAAATACAGACAACACTGAAAATAAATGTCTATAATATTCACACTTGACAGGTGGCAATCGAAAACCCTCTCAACAATCGATTAACGCAGATCCGCGTTCGTAGACTGCATGAGCATTTTTGATTGCCGCCTATCCGGCGTGATATTTGGAATCTGGGCTGATGCATAAAGCAAGAGACCCTAGGATGTATGTGGCAGAGGAGAGGCTAGCATCCTAACATCCATTTCACTAGCATCCAACCCACTATTTAACATACCGTAATCGCCCCATTTACCGCACGGTGCGCTTAACTTTTTCAAAATTGCAACAAAAAGGTGTGGTTAACAAGAGCTGTCGCCTGACAGCATAGCTCGCCTGAATTGGTGCTTGCCCATCACACAGCCGCTATGATGGTGTGGACTGCCATGCATAAAACTTCAGGCAAGGATGTCAATAATGAAAACACATTTATAAACAGAAGCTATCCCAGAAATAAGTCTTAAAACAAGAGTTGTCAGAAGACAACGAAGCGCGCCTAATGGGTGCCTGACACTCAAGGTTACAAAGTATCCTGTCTCAAAACATTGTTAATATACTTAACCTGGGGTGAATGTGGTAGCTAGTGCACAAATGAAGTTTGCATCAGAAGCTAGACTAAGTCAGTTGTTCCCTTTGGCATACAGGGCCGACTTGTATGCCACTATCTGGACACTTTGCGGACACTGAGGGTCGGGTCCTCGTGCACCAGATGGAGAGATACCAACTCAGTCTAACTTATAATGCCTCATGGTGACAAAGGGTGGTTCCAAGTATGGGTTTTCACACCACCTTTACCCAGTACTAAGTCGGTCTGATGACACCTCCTTACCCTTTGCAGACTTCTCAAGTTTCCTTTGGCCCCACCCCATAACCTCACCCCTAGCCTGAACCAGTTGTTAAAGCTTGATCTCCGTATAAACTATTTCATCTGTGATCATTATGTCCAGTTTCTAACTCTCCAGGGCAAGTAATGGTACCAGACTTATGATTTTATTCCCATTTTGCAAGTGTTTAATATGACCTGTTATACATTCTGATCCCTGGCCCC
The DNA here is from genome assembly GCA_963989385.1 of Ctena decussata. NCBI lineage: Eukaryota > Metazoa > Mollusca > Bivalvia > Lucinida > Lucinidae > Ctena > Ctena decussata. Next base: position 106,600,342 of record OZ022499.1, read on the forward strand.
ACCCAGGGGAACTCTACCACAAATTCAAAGATGTTGGTCTGTGTAAGTATCATACAACATCTAAACTTTGTAGCATATAACGTATCAAAGTTATGAGCTCAAAGAGAAATGCATATTCATATTGCATATTTATTAAATAGTGTTAAGGGTATAAGGCAAAATCACTCAACCATGGATAAAGGTCAAGGACATAAGAGTCTGCATGGGTGCTTTGCTGCTGCTGCAACCCAATGCTCCGGGGGGCATAGTGATCTATAAATAGCATGAGGTCATTCGCAATGTCAGGCTGATCCACTATGCCAGGTATAATGTTAATTCATCAAATAGTGTTAGAGATATAAGGCAAAATCGCTGGACCATGAACAAAGGTCAAGGGCACAGGAGTCAGCATGGAAGCTTTGCAGCTGCTGCAATTATAGGGATATGCTATTCGACCAAGTATCAAGTCTCTTGTGTCAAAGGTATCATCAAAACTGAAAATTTTGCCATAATAACAGTACCAAACAGCAAAGTCAGTCAACCGTAACATATAGGTCAAGGACATATAATTGTGTGATGCAGCTGCTGAAGTCATATGGATGTATGTATGTATGTACCAAGTATGATGATTGTAGGTGCTGTAGTTTTTAAGATATGTAGTTGAACATCGAGTTAAACGCAATTGTTAACATTGGTTAACCTGATCACGGACGCCGACGAGGACGCTGACGCTAACGCTGACACTAACGCTAACGCATACTCGGACTACGACACCGGGGGTATAGCATAAGCTCTCCTTTGCTTCGCAAAGGCGCGCTAATAAGTCTTAAAATAAAACTAGAAAATTGTGTCTGTAAGACACTAATGATGCCCCCGTGCAGCGCCTGTCACATGATATGTATATCCATAAAGCACCTACAAAGAATCCATTGAAAACGTAACCTGCCATGAAAAAAACTGCCCAAAATGACTAAGTTAAAAAGGCTGTGATTCTGTCAAAATTAATTCTAGACCTATCAATATGCTTCATCATATCTTCAAATATGTCCACCATATGTAGACAAGGTTTGAAACAAAGGTCCATTGAAAACTGTGGAGCAAGTTGATAACACAAAATCCATACCCTACAATGCAAAATTTCCCTAGAATGACTAAGTTCAAAAGGCCATAATTCTGTCAAAATTAATTCTAGTGCCATCGAAAACCCACATGCACATCTTCAATACATTCATAGCATGTATGCAAAGTTTGAAAAAGATCCATTGAAAACTGTGAGAGGAGTTGATTACACAAACTCCATACCCTACAATGCAAAAATTTGCCTAAAATGACTTTGTTCAAAAGGCCGTAATTCTGTCAAAATTAATTATAGGTCCAACAAAAATCCACATGCACATCTTCAATATGTCCACAACATGTATGCAAGGTTTGAAAAAGATCCATTGAAAACTGTGGGAGGAGTTGATTACACAAACTCTATACCCTACAATGCAAAAATTTGCCTAAAATGACTAAATTCAAAAGGCCGTAATTCTGTCAAAATTAATTTTAGGTCCAACAAAAATCCACATGCACATCTTCAATATGTCCATAACATGTATGCAAGGTTTGAAAAAGATCCGTTGAAAACTGTGGGAGGAGTTGATTACACAAACTCTATACCCTTCAATGCAAAAATTTGCCTAAAATGACTAAGTTCAAAAGGCCGTAATTCTGTCAAAATTAATTATAAGTCCAACAAAAATCCACATGCACATCTTCAATATGTCCCCAACATGTATGCAAAGTTTGAAACAGATCCATTGAAAACTGTGGGAGGAGTTGATTACACAAACTCTATACCATAAAGCGTGACAAACAGACAGACGGACGGACGGACAGACAGACGGACAGACAGACAGGGGCAAATCTTAATGCCCCCTGACTATCGTCACGGGGGCATAAAAAATGAAATGAAAGTTCAAAGTCCACGAGCTTGAGGTAAAAAAAACTGACGGGTAGGGGGTGGGGGGGGGGGGGTGCTATGTGGACTGCTAGACAAGCATGTTCATAATGACAACACATTTATAAACAAAAGCTATCTCAGAAATAAGTCTGAAAAATTAAATTAAAATAAACTAGAAAATTGTGTCTGTAAGACACTAATGATGCCCCCGTGCAGCGCCTGTCACAGGATATGTATACATCCCTAAAGCACCTTTAAAGCACAAATGCTATTTACAAAGAATCCACTGAAAACATTTCACAAACTTTATACCCTATAGTGCAAAATGCAGCCCAAAATGACTAAGTTTAAAAGGCCATAATTCCTTCAGAATTATTTTTTCCTATCATAACCAACATGCACATCTTCACTGTGTCCACAACAAGTCTCCAATGTCTGAAAAACAGCCAATGAAAATTGTGGGAGGAGTTGATTACACAAAGTACTTACCCTACAATGCACACATATGCCTAAAATGACTAAGTTCAAAAGGCTATAATTCTGTCAAAATCAATTCTAGCTCCAACAAAAACCCACATGCACATCTCCAATATGTCCATAACATGTAAGCAAAGTTTGGAAAAGATCGATTGAAAACTGAGGGAGAAGTTGATTACACAAACTCCACACCCTACAAATGTAAAAATTTGCCTAAAATGACTAAGTACAAAAGGCCGTAATTCTGTCAAAATCAATTCTAGTTCCAACAAAAACCCACATGCACATCTTCAATATGTCCACAACATGTATGCAAGGTTTGAAAAAGATCGATTGAAAACTGTGGGAGGAGTTGATTACACAAACTACATACCCTACAATGCAAAAATTTGCCTAAAATGACTAAGTTCAAAAGGCTGTAATTCTGTCAAAATTAATTCTAGCTTCAACAAAAACCCTCATGCACATCTTCAATATGTCCACAACGTGTATGCAAAGTTTGAAAAAGATCCATTGAAAACTGTGGGAGGAGTTGATTACACAAACTGCATACCCTACAATGCAAAAATTTGCCTAAAATGACTAAGTTCAAAAGGCCGTAATTCTGTCAAAATTAATTCTAGCTCCAACAAAATCCCACATGCACATCTTCATTATGTCCACAACATGTATGTGATGTTTGAAAAAGATCCACTGAAAACTGTGGGAGGAGTTGATTACACAAACTCTATACCGTAAAGTGTGACGAACGGACGGACAGACTGACGGACGGATGGACGGACGGACAGACAGGAGCAAATCTTAATGCCCCCTGACTATCGTCACGGGGGCATAAAAAATGAAATGATATTTCAAAGTCCATGAGCTTGAGGTAAAAAAAACTAACGGGTAGGGAGTGGTGATGTGTGTGTGTGCGTGGGGTGGGGGTGGGGGTGGGGGTGGGGGGCTGGGGCTATGTGGACTGCTAGGCACGCATGTCCATAATGAAAACACATTTATAAACAAAAGCTATCTCAGAAATAAAATTCGGAGTGACTGGAAAACTCCGGCTTTACCCTTGAACATTGATCCTATTCGGACATTCGTAGTTTGTGGAGGCTTATGGCCGCTCACACAACAATGGGGCCGCTCACGTGACCAAGTGAGCACCACTCACGTGCCAATTCGGAGAAGTAAACTGTTACCCAGCATTCTTTAGTTTATTGTTTCCCCGTAAAACAATCAAAAAAGATGTCGCCATATACTATAATAAGACATAAGTAAACACTTTCATAGCTTATATGCATCAGGAGAGACAATATTGTAATATTACCTCCTGTTGCAAAAGCAAAAAAACGTCAAAAAAGATGACATTGCTACGAAGAATTGTTTGTCTACAGAACAGTAAATCCGTGTTGTGTGAGCGGTCACGCTCACGTGAGCGGTGCCGGTTTGGCGCCGCTCACCTGACCAACGGCGCCGATCACGTGGCGGTGCCAATTCGGCACTGCTCGCGTTATCGGCGGTACCTCTCACGTGGTCGGTCCAGCGCCGCTCACGTGGGAGGCTTATGGCCGCTCACACAACAATGGGGCCGCTCACGTGACCAAGTGAGCACCACTCACGTGCCAATTCGGAGCCGTTTAGAGCGGCCCTGGGCCGCTCACATGACAGGGAGCGCCGTTTTCGGCGCGGATCACGTGAGCGGCGCGCGGGACAATATAAACAAGCAAGCAACAGGCTATTTCAAACACGAAAATCTCTGAGGAGTCAGAATAATCTGACGAAACTAGTCAGAAACGTTGCAAAGCCTTATGAGTGCACATAAGCATCACGACGAGGACCCAGGGCTGAGTCACCAGTCACTACTTTCTATCTCAGAAATAAGTCTGAAAAATTAAATTAAAATAAAAAAAATGAAATGATATTTCAAAGTCCATGAGCTTGAGGTAAGGAAAGTGACGGGTAGGGGGGAGGGGGGAAGGGAGGGGGGGGGGGGGGGGGCTAGGATGTATCGAAACCCTGAACCATTATCTAACATCAGTTCAAGTATTAGTATCAACTGAGTCCATCATCGTGGCACTGTGAAATTATGTCTTCATAAATATAAAACTTTGACCAGAATCTTTAAGACAAAATTCTAAGCCGATGACCTTGACTTCAAGGTCATCCAGTGGGGTAAGTATAAGGTGTTTTGTAAAAACTCAAAAAAGAGTCTAACATCAGTTCAAGAATAAACTAAATCTCTGCAAAGCATTATGAATCAGTATGCAATTACAAAACTTTAAAAAAGACAAAAAACTCCCAAGTCCATGACCTTGACATCAAGATCACTAAGTGGGGTTGGGGTAGTACTCTGTAGATCTAACTACAGTGCAAATATAAAAAGAATTCGCCTATGAGTTTAGGAGATATGTGTCTTTAAAAAACTTTAACCAAAACATCCAATTAATAAAAAGACAATATTCTAAGTCAATGACCTTGACATCAAGGTCACAGAGGGGGGTGGGGGTAGTACCTTCAAAAACTTTAGACCAATATCTAACTTTAGTGCAAGTATCAAAGGAATCCATCCATGGGTTAAGGAGATATTGGGCTTTATAAAACTTTAACCAAAACATCCAGTCCAAAAAATACCAATTTTCTAAGTCCATGACCTTGACATCAAGGTCACGGAGTGGGGTGGGGGTGGTACCCTGTTAAACTTTAGACCAATATCTAACTACAGTGCAAGTATCAAAAGAATCCATCCATGGGTTAAAGAGATATAGGTCTTTAAAAAACTTTAACCAAAACATCCAATCCGAACGCCGACGCGGACACTGACGCGGACGCCGACGCCGTGGTGACAACAATAGCTCTTCCTGAACTTTCGTTCAGGCGAGCTAAAAACGTTTCTAATAACCGCACACTCAGAATGAAAAAAAACAACAACAAACGAACAGTCGAAATAGTCGGTAAAACTGATCGGGGTGTTCGAAGTGTCATGAAAATATTTAGTGTTCGAACTATTTGAATAGCCAATTTCCAGGAGAAAAACGATCTCATGTCAAGTCGCAAATTAGATCTCATACCTCTCAGTATTAAATATGTCCTCATTATGCATGCATTTCATTCTCTTCATCCTTCTTCAATATTCCAAATAAATGTTCCGAAAGAAAGGAACTTATTTCAACACATTTACGATGACCTTATATGTGATTGTTTGAACACGTCAGGTAAGTTTGTCAGTACTCTGGCTATTCATTCACCTCAAGGGGTCTGCTTTAAATTCACGGGCTTCTATTAATAACACACACATTCTAATTCTGGAAGATGCAGTCCTTTTGATCTTTCCTATTTCTGTCTGGCCTATATTACGTCCAAGGGTGCAGAAATATTGGCAATGTGTCATGAGAAAGGTACCATATTACATGTGCAAACAGCAAAGCCTTAGACCAGTCTGCGCATCTTAAAACAATTATTTTGCAAACTATCGGCGAATCCTGGAGATTTGTTAGACAAGTCAATGTTCGCAAATGCACTGTATGATGCGGGTGTTTGCTGATCGGATGTGTCCTGGGGCCCTGTTGAGGCCCACGGGCCAGCTATGCCAATGATAAACATATCCTATGGCTACCGCGAACTTTGTTTACATGCACAGACCATGCATATGCGCAGGCTGGTCGCTTCATTCTGTTTGCGCATGTATTCAGACTAATTTTGTCAGGAAACAAGAGTTTGTCGTTATGACAGTTTATTTCTTTTGCAACCCGGGTTTCTCATCCGTCGTTCATGTATCTTTCCCAAACGCACTTTGGCTCACGTGCACATTATCGCTACACATGACAAGAATTGCTCCTCTTGAGAAATGGCGCCTTTTCGCTTGTACGAAAGGCATAGACTCAGTTCAGCCTGCGCACCCCCGCAACCTCATAACTTCGTAAGCTCGATCCTTCTCGGATCCGCATGTACATTCCCATTGTTGATGTAGACAGAGAATACGCTAATCAGACGGCGCAGATGTGTAAGCTGATCCGAGTCCCCCGTTTGCACTCGTACACATCATGACACTTCAGCCAACACCGTAAATATCGGCGAGAATGCCCGAATGACATTTAGACCGATAGAGTTGCTCTCTTCGCACATTGCGTCGGGAAAACAAAACTGAAAACACTGTCGCTGTTGAAACAGTAATGGTAAGTTGAACTTGATGCCTTTTGTGAATTTCAAAAGGAAAAAGCAGTGTGCGCTTGTGCATTTTTTCCGGAAATCGCCTTGGTGTGCGGTTATAGGGGCATGTGCGGTAAATGGGGCAATTACAGTATTTATTTGGCTATAAAATTGATTTTCCCCTCTCTTGAATGACTCAATATATCTAAATCAGTCATAAGAAATTTTGTAATAAGATAGATTTTTCCCTTCCCAATCTATTCTATTCTAGCCAATAACCTTGCAAGGTAATTGGGGCACCACAGATGACTTCGAAACGATCCCTTTCCACCTTGTTCTGTTTTCAGCTGCCCTAGTTGAGCTGGCAAAGTCCATTCCTGTCCACTCCCTTCCCAAACAACCTCCAAAATCTAGATCCATCTTACAAGGCAGATCTAGATTTTTGGGGATTGTTTTGGAAGAGAAAAACTTCTGTCTTATAACCTAAGAAATGCCACATGCGGCAAAGAAACAGCTAGCATTCATACATCCATTTCACTAGCAGCCAGCCCACTATTTATCAATAAGCAACAACACTGATATTGAGACAATCATATCTCACTCTTATCTCATTAAGGTCCAACCTTATCGAACCTGGGACCCCTGGCTCTTGAGTCAGACACATTACCAACTGCGCTATGCAGCCCTGCCCATCTTGTAGGATGGATCGAGATATTTGGGACTGTTTTGGAACCAAAACCCGATTCTATAGCTAAATTACACATGACTGACTTACATATTTGCGGTATTTTGGAAGGGTGAACTCCCATCTTATAACTCACAATTTATGGTAATTAAGTCATAAGAGACAGATACACCTGCAACTCATTAAGTGCGTTATAACTTTATAACTAAATTCAGTGATATCCTTTTGTTGAAAATAAGTGAGAAGCTTTTGTAGTGCTTTTGCACTGCAAAAGCTTCTCATCTGTTTTTCAACAAGAAATATTGGCGTATTTGAGATATTAACGTTTGAAATTTACAAACGACGTTGTTAGTTTTGAACAACTGGGTCCAGGTTAATGGGGTATACTTTCAAGGGAAGCAACTCCTCAATGGGGGCAACTCTTACAGGAAGGTGTTTGCTTTTCTAAAAGCAAACACTTTCCTTTAAGAGTTGCCCCGCCCCCTTTTGCAAGCGCTTCATCTTCCAGGCAAGCAAATATGCAACCATGGAAATAATTCCCCCAACTATGTGTCACTGTTTCTTATTTCTTTACATATAAAACATATCTTGTGGCCCCCAATTACAATGAGAATGCAATTCTAATGAAAGGCCCCAACTTATCTTCAAATGGAAATTGGTCAGAAATCAGTGCAGTACACTCCACCAATTCCCACCTAGCCCCAGTTGTTCAATGCAAGGTTAGCTTAACAAGATTGTTAAGAGGTATACTCGTTAAGTGTTTAATGGCTTTATAACCGAATACACTAAAACTTTTGTCAAAAAAATGTGGAAAGAAACCTTTTGCACTTTCAACAAAAAAAATTGGCATATTTATTAGAGATATCAACATCTGAAATTTGAACAAAACATTAACTAACAATGTTGTTAATTTTGATCAACTGGCCCCTAATCTAAGGCTCTATTTCAATTCTACCATATTAATTATATATACCTTTGAGCTGTGATTCTAGGTGTAAAGCTTTGGCCTCTGAGATAGCCATTTCTGATTTCTGTATTTCTATAGTGTTGTTTAACTCTGAGATCTTCTGTAGATGATCATCTCTCTCCAGCCTCAGTCCTGCTATCTCTTCTTGTAAGCTAGATATTGTCCGTCTTAATGCTCCACTCTCATCTGGTGCCTGCCAATAACGAAACAGTATGCTAGTGTAAATTAAGTGAGCCATGGCACGACAAAACCAACAAAGTGGTGTGTACAAAGGGCATACTCAGATTAGCCTGAACATTCACCAAGTCTGATCAGAGTCTACGCTGTCCGCATGGAGCTAGCTTAGACCCTCAGCTACCCTTTAAGTGCTTAGCAAAGAGTCTGATCAGACTGGGCTGATGCTCAGGCTGATCTGAGTCTGCACTGGGCGCACAACCACTTTGTTAGTTTTCTTGTGTCACTGCTCATGTAAGAAATAGGTCAGCTCTAACCATTATATGCTCAGTAATCTATCACTGTTTTAGGTTAATTTATAAAGCTGATCTTCAGCTGACTCTCATCTAAAACACTGATATCTCAAAATACCCACTTATGTCAAAGAACACTGTTTGGACACATTTCCTATTTTTCATTGTATTCCGACTCCTGTTCTCTCAAACTACTGATATCTCAAAGTAAATTTTCTGGTTCCAGAAAATTTACTTTGAGATATCAGTAGTTTGAGCTTAACCTCAACTTTGAGGTATGGCCAGTTGACTGTATTTCAATTCTAATACATAAATCACATAAAAATGTATTCTTTTTTATTCCAGTTCTGAAACTATTCTTTTATCACCAAATCCCACAAAAGATGTTGACCGTAGCATGCTTCTCTCCATTTCTTTCCCCCACTTTTCTTTAGAAAAATAGATGCTGCACGGTCCAGATTTAAAGATAGGTGCTGAATGGTCCAGGTTTATAGAAATGAAGTCTGTCATCCTAGAATTTGGCAATGTTGTCAGCAATTTGTCCCATGCCTGAGAGAATAATGATTAGTTGCATAACAAATCATTGAATTTTCCATCGCCTGATATGTAGCTGTGCTGTTTTATAATATATATATATATATTTTTTTTGTGACAGTAGTTTAGTGTTTGGTATTTCGAACAGCCTATTTTCAACTTTTCAAAATCAAAAATGCATCTATAAATCAACTTCATGGACACAACAAATCTGTGATTAATGTGTTACATTTTGAAATGTTCTTTCATCCAGAATCCAAAGAAACTGTCTATAAGATTATTTAAACTTTCCAGTAAATATAGATTTACATTAATTCAAACCAAATGACTATTATACCGTGAATAAAAGAGAATAGAAGGGTATCTGGTGGTTAACATTACTTACATTATCATGTTGTTTTATTTTTGTTAGCACACACTTATCATACCAACTAAATTTCATACTGTATTTATTCAGTTCTGTTTTTTTTTCCCTGCCCAAAAAATCTAGATCTAGCAAAGATCTAGAATTTTGGGTTTATTTTGGAAGGGGAAACCCCATTTTATAGCAGATTTACACAAGACTGTGTATGATATTTAAGTCATTCTAAAGGGGGGAGAAGCCTTGTGTTACCGCTGTATTATTAAAGTAAGTTTACCTGTGATTCCCAGCCATCAGTGCCCCAGTCCAACTCAGATATTTTCTGTTTCAGTTCAGTTACTTCCTCTTTATGCCGCTTTCTCAGTGCCGTGATTTTCTGAGTATGAGCATCCTGTAGTGATGACAACTGTGACTGTCTCTCGTCTCGCTCCACAGATAGGTGCCGTTGTAGGTCTTGAATCTGCCGAAGTAGCTCAGAGTTGTCTCCCTTATCTTCTTCATGCAGTTGCAGTCCATCATTTGATTTCTAAAACGATAATGAATTCTGATGCTTGCACCCTGACAGACAAATGGATGAATTTGGGATTTTATGTTCCTTTCAAGAGTGTTTCCTATATTTCAGGACAATGGGAATATAGTGAGATGATGTCTTTTATCCAACTATGAAGAAAAGAAAACCATATTCTTACTTGTTGCTTATCTACAGTCTGATTGCACTGCATATAGTGCAACTAATATCTGTTTAAAGTCTGAAAATTTCTATCACTCATTTACAGGTTTCTGCCAACACCAAAACTAGTATTACCTATTTTGTAAGCACCACACACAGACAAAATTTAATAAACAGTCTTGTGGTAATCTTCTTCAAGTGTACTGATATACAGAAATCTCCAATTATAAGCAATTGCGTAACTTTTTTTTATCATGTAATATAGCCTAATTTAGACATAAACATTTTACATTAGGCTATGTAACTTGTCAATGCAATCAGAGAAGAATGTTCAGACTGTGTGTATGTTCATGCAATTATCAGTAATTATTCCATTATGAGATGGGAGTTTTCCCCTTCCGAAACAACACTCAAAAATCTAGATCCATCTTAAAAGATGGATCTAGATTTTTGGGACTGTTTCGAAATGGAAAAAACAAAATCAATTAAGCCGTGACATGACAAGACCAACAAAGTGGCATGTGTGCCCAGCGAAGACTCAGATCAGCCTTGGCAGCCACCCAGTCAGAACAGAGTCTTCACTGTGCACTTAAAGGGTAACTAAGGGTCTAAGCTAGCTCTATGCGGAAAGAGAATAATCTGATCAGACTGGGTGGATGTCCATGCTGATCAGTCTTCACTGGGCAAACATGCCACTTTGTTGGTTTTGTAGTAGTAATTCAATTCTCATATAGACGTTGCCCCCACACCTCAGCGGAACGAATCCATAGCCGCAGTAACGGGGCGCCGAATGTCCGCCCATGTGTTGGTTTTGTTGTGTTGTGGCTCATTTTATGGACACCAGACTGGTTTAGATATTTAAGATTTTTCCAGAAGGGGTAAGTAAGTAAGTAAGTAAGTAAGGGAGACTCCCCCATTTAAAACCAAAGAAATATGATGGAAACTTTCCATGTAAGTACAATGTATGTGGTTGAAAGTTGCTGGAGGCAAGATTCTGAGCTAATTTAAATGGCACTTCACTGCATTGGACCCTTCATAGTCATCATCACATCTTCCTGATATGACTGTTGAAAAGGATGTAAAACCACCAAGTCATCCATACATTTGTAGTCAGGATAAAAGGATTAAAAGCAGGTAATAACAGTCAAAATACCAAATACATTTGGTGGAGAATTTTACAATCGTCAAGGAACAAATAGATAACAGCATCCTAAATTTTATCCTTTTTTAGAATGCATATTTGAAATACTTTTGGTAAAAGAGCCTAAGTGAATTTACATCAAAGAAATCAAAATGTTCAGGTAGTTATCAAAAACTTCTTTAATACCTGTTGCAGCAAAGACTGAAATCAGTACATGCAACAACTGTCTGATCATTAGTGTACAAGTTATAGCTTTACGAAAAGACTGGCTTGCTCTGAATGCTGATCAGAACCTTTGCTGCTTTTGCAAACATCCTACAGCCCCTTTCACTCTTGCAAGGCCTAGATGGGATAGAATATACTAGCTTGACAACCGTGATGCAAAAGAGAATTCTGATAAAGCAACCAGTACCCTGCTGTCAGCATAACATATAAAGCACTAAATAATGGGACACCTGAACTGATTATTACAATTATCCGAAAATTTAAACGTCGATTAGAACCACTCTGTGAAGTGTCATAAAATTTCGTACAGAATGGCAAACAGAATAGACCCAGATCAGACTGCCCCTAAGGAGCAGTCTGATCAGGATCTACACAGTTTGCTCAGACATTTCTGCCCCAATATACAGGGTAACCATGGTATTTAAGTCTTAAGTCATCTAATGCTATGTATACCAAACTTAGTCATTCTCTTATCAATTAGCCCCATCAAAATTCCTAAACAAGTTCTTAAGACATTCAGTTAAAACACTCTGACATCAAACAAACTAATAGTTTTACTACATGCTTTAGTTTATACGTGTCGGGAATCATTGCACTTATGTTTACTGAATATGATTTAAAAAATTAAAAATTTTTCTTTTAAATATTTGATGGAAGATGAAGCACGTAGAAGGAGCTAAATTTCCATGGAGCACTTCATGAAGAACTTTAGCAATGATCATGACCTTATTCATCCAGTGAACATCCAAAACTTTTCGATTCTTACATAAGTCACTTCTGAGACGTTTATCAGGCACTACTTGTTACAGAAACGGCCCAATTCGTCGCTTCCAGGAAGTTAGTCAGTGAAGCACAAGGCTTGGAAAATCGCTTTCCATGACACTTGACTCTGACTTTCATGCTATGCACCGAAACTCCTAAAGAGAATGCAAGGTGATATACCACGGACAATTAACCAGTTTGATGAAACTTTTTCATCATGAACCACTGTCTGGAGAAGCTGGAATAAGATCCATGAATTAAACTTGAAACTTTTATTGAAACATACTGGTTAATCGGAGTAAATGATTTGCTATACTTTTAATTGCAAGGGAGAGAATTTCAAAGACACAGCATCTTTAACATCTTATTTCTTGAGCTGCTGGTTAAATGTCATAAGGTTCATAGAGTTTCTTAGAGGCGGTGACAAGGCAAACCAGAAGTTGCAAAAATTTAAGCGCTTGTGCATCGAGCGTTTCACACTGGCTGTGGTTTTTTTCAGTCAAAGTGGAATAATTCTGTAACAATTAATGCAAATCGAAAACCGATTAGTTCATAAAGTTGCCTGACGTCTGGCACGTGGGAAAATAACATTTCATTATTTGAAAATATTGTTCTTTAGCTTAAAATTCATGAATAATCTATGTAACGTTTCTTTTTTTGTTCAGTATATTTTAGACCATATAAATTTTGCTTCTTATAGCAACTGGAGTACAATGTATAAAATGGAAATGTCATGCAAAATTATCAGCACAGAAAAATTTCCACGGTGCATTCTGTCTTTATATTGAACAGTAGTAACAATATAGCTGAATGTCATTGGAACACTGTAACTTCCAATCAAATCATTTGGTAATCAAGAGGTTTGACATCATGACACATGGGTGACCATGATAGTAAGTCCATGTGTGATACAGAGCATCATGACTAGCCTTGCATCAATTCATTACTCTCGCAGACAGCCCCTACCAAAATCTCAGCAAGAGACAGTCTTTATCAACTTCTTTTACCTAAATTACTTAACCTTGAGCTCCCTCTTTTATAAAATTTCAAGTCAGATTTATCTTGCCAGATTAAAATTCAATTAACATTTGTAACATAAAGACTGTCAAACTGAGGCAATGGCTGATAGCTTTCAAAGAAAACATCATGTTCATACATGTACGCAAAAATGTCTGTATGGAAATAACAACTGGAGCCTCAAAGGGTAGCGTTCCACATTTACCCTAAATTTTAGGACATGTCATGCCTGAACAGACAGCCTAGACATACAGTAATTCTTCTAATAAATACCCCAGGGCCATGGATGAATGACTTGCGATTTTACATCCTTTCAACAGTATTTCATTTATATCAAGATGATGGGAGGATGGTAATGAAAGGCTGTGTGCAGTGGAACCCCATTTACGGTTGAAAAGATTGATGCCTCTAGCAGGAATCAAACCCAGAACTGCAAGATTAGCAGGCCAGTTCCTAACCCGGTAGGCTACCAGCGCTCATATGCCCCAGGGCGTTGCAATTTACAAGTCCTATTTTGGGCATTTTGAAAACAAATTTGGGCAATAAATGACAAAGTGGGGTGGTGTGAATTTTGGTGGAATTGGCCTGTTTTTCACAAACAAAAGGTGACGGGGCATTTATTAGGGTCAAGTCGGGTAACTTCAGACAGCTGGGAAATTCGGACATACCATTTCAAACAGTGAAAATCCAGATGAGATGGCTCATAATCATAATGAGCTGTCTCATCAGGATTTTCACTGTTTGCCCAGTTAATTATGTTTTAATTCCAAACAACTGACATATAAAGGAAACAATGTTACTGTTCGAAGTTACCCGCTGTTCGAATTTACCCGACTTTACCCTAGTGTCGGCATTTGCTGTAAAGTATACAGAATTTAGGGAAATTATGGTATGTTTCCTTATCTTGCATAAAAATTCAAGTCTGTGCAAGTCATCACTTTATAAAAAGGGAAGACTTAACAATGTAGATAAAAAAAGTTTTTTTTCTGTTAATAAAACACTTTAAGGATTAAATCCTAAAATGCAAATGCCATTGATGTCTTGTTGCACAAAGCATGCCATTAATGTAAAGGAGGATGTATATAAGCTCCAGTTTTATGATTATTCTGGGGTCTGGGGTTCTTATTTTTTCATTAACACTAAACACCAGTGAGAAAATAGCATTATTTGCAAACAGCGTAGATCCTAATGAGGCGGCTCATAATGAGCTGCCTCATGTGGATCTACACTGTTTGCAGTCTAGTCTTTGAATTCTCAATATTTTTATGAATTTTTGCAGATGTAAATTTTGTTGTCTGCTTTTTGGTGCTTAAAGAGTTAAGCACAGATTTTATTTGTTTTTGACTACTTGATTCAAAGAACAGTTACTGGCGAAAGTATGTGCACTTAGTACTGGTTAACCGCTTAGGAGGTCTAAGCCTGCCCAGGAATAGTGTGGCTAGGTTAACTGACCCTTGTTGTTTACAGTGGACATTAAGCATCAAATCAATCAATCAATCAATGATTCAATGAAACATAGTTACAACCTATGGAGAACTTAGGGATAACAGAAATTATAAAGGAATGTTTTAAAATACACCCCTTGTTTGGATCTCAGTTTGCGTTATAAAGCATACCAGTATTGCAAGGAAGTTTCTACCCAAGCTAGGGTGACCCTGCGACCTTGCCGTTATCATGTACTATGCTGAGATGGGAAAAAGATATTTATCACCACCAAGAGGAGACCATTTATTTAAGTTTCAAGTTAAGTAGATAAAGATGTGGTACACTCAAAAACATTTTGGCGCCAAAACAAGACTCGATAAAACAGAAAGGGAGAAAACATGTCTTAAAATAAATAGGTACACTTTTAGGGAAGCAACTCTATCTTTTTCTTCTTTCCCTCCCTTTTAAATGAGGATCAACCCTTCAAGGGACCTTTACACTGAGATAAAGGGAAAGAGATTAAGCTAAGACGATTTTGAAGGTCTTGGTACAGGTAGCTCATCAGAGATCTATGCTTTTAACTTGTAAGATTTATCAAACCAAAGGTGACCAACAAGTCCCACTGCCAGTCTTAAGTCCTGCAAAAGCTGCTTTCTTGAGATTATGACTTTGTTACACAGAAGTGTAATAGGGTCTTTGTATATGTTTAAATATATGATTGGCATAGACACCATAAGATACCAAGAGAGACAGGTAAGAAATAGAAGTGTTTAACCATATATGAATATATACAAATCCTGGACTATATGATGGTTTTGTTTCGCTAATGCACCAGTCATTTTTTGGTTTGGTTGTGGGTGGGTGGGTGGTGAGGGTGGGGGCATGGTTTTAAATGACTGGTGCATAACAATGCTTTGAACAACCATGCCCTGATGCTTAATCTTCTTCTTCATCTCATCTTAATATTCAAGCTTGTGCAGCAACGCGTTTTATGTTTATCATACTCTAAGATTATTTAGTTCCTTCTTCACTCCATGTGATGTCTTAAGTCATATCAAAGCCTTAGTCAAACATTTGAGGAGATATTTCATTTACACTACACTGAATCATGTCTGACCAAGTTTTTTTTCTTGTGTTGTCGGTATCTTGAGAACTCTCAAATGAGATATGACGTTGCTAGGCTATCGGCTGATAAGAATGAAGTGCCTGTGTCACGGTTTACCCTTACAAGACATTTAGCAAATTGCGCTTTTTATACTGGAGCATACTGTAATGACCCTAAATGTTTGGACAGTCAGGTCTGAGCAAACATTGTAGACCCAGATCAAATTGCTCCTGAAAGAGCAGTTTGATCAGGGTCTACAATGTTTGCCATTCACTAAGCATTATTTGGATGCATTAATGTGCGTAAAATCCACTTTCTAAGAATTTTTTAACAATAATTGCCCAACTTATGGGTGTCCGAAATTTGAGTCATTATCGTAAAACACATAAAGCAGTTTTGGCTTTGTGGTGATCACCACTAATTCAAAATAAAGATGCATATTTATCCTGATTGATTGATTTGATGCTTAACGTCCGCGGTAAACAGCTATGGTCATGTTGGGACGGTCAGTTAACCTAACCACACTATTCCTGGGCAGGTTTAGACCTCCTAAGTGGTTAATCAGTACCAAGTGCACATACTTTTGCCAGTAGCTGACAACTGCCCTTCTTGCATCAGCAGAAGGAGAAATAGAAGTATGTGGCCAGACCGGATTTCTAACCCAGGACCCCTGACTTATGAGTAGGGTGTCCTACCGATTGCGCTATGCAGCCTGGCTGCATATTTATCCACCATTTTTACAAAATGGAAACATTTTTGACTTCCTGTTTGCTTTCCTGGACTAGGTAGCACTTCCAAGATGATATCTAGGGAAGTAAATTCTTTTTCTCTGGAGTTGACCCCATTAAGAAGGGGGAAGGGGGTGCAAAAATGAAAATGGCAGAGTTCCTTCCTCTGAAAGTGTACCCATTTACCTTGAAACAAACAACAATGTTCAAGCCATGTTACAGACTACAGTCACCTGTCAATAACTCGAAGTCAAACTTCAGCCCAAACCACTGATATCTCTACGTAAATTTTCTGGTACCAGAAAATTTACTTTGAGATATCAGTAGTTTGCATAACAGGAGTTGAAATGAAAATAAAAATAGGTGATATATTCTTCAAATAAGAAGATACTTTTAGATATCAGTGTTTGAGATATCTGAAGCTGACTGTACTTGCAATCCAGTGCTCCTGGGAGGGGTATTTTCTTGAGTAACTTTCCTGCTTCCCCATGAAAAAATAGTATGTGGCCCCTCTTTAGAACCAACCCTCCAAAATGGTTCTACGCACCACATGAAAATAAAACTAAAGAATCACAGACAGCCTTCTCTACAACACTACAAATTGTATGAGGGATAACCTCTGCACCAAAGGTATTGTATGTGAGCAGCTTTCTTGGTGCAAAACCAGTTTTTGTCCATATAAAAACATCTTTCAAGAAAAATTAAGAATCTCAACCCTTCTTTTTGCTTTTTATAAAACACTGAATCACTCATATACATGTACTTATTATGTTTTACAAATCAATAAGTTATCAAGATATTTAACTTTCAAGGAAATCTTACCATCCATATTGCTTACACTTTTGTCTGGCTAATCATAATATGGTTAAACAATCTCTAATTAGATTCAATGTAATAAACTGAATTCAATCAAATTCCAAAACTATATAAAGAAAGCCAAAAGTATCTCATATGACAACACAGCAACTTTACGTCAGTCATTGAAGAAAGCTGGTAACCAGAAAAGGTACCCCTGATCACATGACCAGCTCAGACTCAGACCAGAATGCTGGTCATTGCAGACTAATCATATTTTTCGATGTTCATACTATAGATTCAGCAAGATCCATGGATTGTAAATGTGACCAGCAAAGACTAAGATCAGCCTGAACATCTGTGCAGGCTAACCAGAGTCTTTGCTGGTCATGATTGCTCTGAGTAACCTTTTTCTGGCTCCCCACCTAAAGAGCAACAGATGTCAGTCGGTATTAAACAAGCTGACGTTGTGAGTTTTCTGTTTAGTTTACAATAAATCTATAGCTTTATTTCATATAAAGATGTATAGCAAACTTCAAGAAATTAAAGTAACGCTCTAGTTGAAAGATGACAAAAGACCAATATTGATCTGCTGCTCTACTGGTCTATGATTTTTCATGAGCTTCACATAAGGGGAGTAACTGATAATAGCTGAAGGTGATTTTCCATGATGAAATTTCTACCTTTATTTAAATTGGTCCGTTAATCATTAGAAGAAAAAAATTACAAGACATAGGAAGTGAACCTTAGCTTCTCAGAAGCGGTCATATCTGGGTATACACTAAAAATATCCAAATAGCCCCAGCAGGTTAATGCTCAATGCAATGATACTTACATTCTGTTGTACCAGACTTTTCCAATGTTGACATTCTGTCTGAAGCTTCTGAACGTCACCACGGAGACGGTTGACCTCCTGTTGCATAGCAATATTATCACTGAAGTCATGCTCATCACCTTGGTAACCAACACTTTCAAACCCTGAAAAACATTTTCAAAGCCATTTCATGATTGAAAGTATACTGTAACAACACAAAATATTTAGACATTTACAGTGTATGGGTATATTGCCATGTTTTTTCCACCATTTTCTACAAAGGAGGCCAACTTTTATGACTTCCTGTATTATTGCTTATGGTAAAAGCTTGCTTACAGTAAAATTGTGGAAAAGTACGGCGGTATACCTACGCATCTTCACCCTGTAAGCGCCAAAAAGCAGACAACAAAATTTACATCTGTAAAATTTTCATATTTTTTTTGTCCAAACTTTATCATTTGTACCCTAAGCAAACTTTATCATATTGAGAATTCAAAGACTAGAGGGCAAACAGTGTAGATCTAGATGAATCAGCTCATCATGAGCTGCCTCATCAAGGTCTACGCTGTTTGCAAATTTGGCTGTATTTGTCTCTGGCGCTTAAACAGTTAACAGTTAGCCCGCAGATGTCACCATGATAAATCACCTGCCTTTGAATTTGGACTTTGCATTTTATCTTGAATGGGAGTTAGCTATGACAGTGTAGACACTATCTGCAAAAACAGTAAATACTAGTCCGCCTTTGAGAGATTATTTTAACTCTAGAGAACAAGAGGAATTGGTACACAAAATTTAGCCCATGACCAGTTTTTTTCATTTCATTTACCGTAATCAACCCTTTTAGCGCACTGTGCACGTAACATTTTCAAAATGTCATGAAATACTTGCAGTAGACTTTCTTCGTAATAAGCCCACATTTCAAAGAATTATTAGATATAGAAAGAAACAGAATTGAAGTTTTTAAGCATCGGGAAAAGCTGCTTATAGACATGCAGGATGGAAAAGCTTTGTCAGTCAAAACTGAAAGATTCAATAGTGTTTTCAGCACTTGTAAACAAGCAGTCAAGGGATAAACCAGTAAAAATATGTGTGCTAGTTATCATATGCCTCAGAAATTCCATGATGAGCACTTATTTGGGCAAGAGCGCTATTTAGGTCAAATACGGTAATAGTAAGCGCTGCCATGACATTTTTGATAAATAAATACAATAACTGTGCTGAGACAAGTTTTTATCTTTCTCTTAGTTCAGCACTTTCATCTAAATTTTTATCTATATTCTGAAATCATTTTAGCAAACAAGTGTACCCTGTGCTTGTCTGTCACAGTGGTGTAATCTCAAACAAGCACTCTCCATACTTCCTGTGCACCTCTTATCAAGTTATTGAGCTATTTTCCCGTTCAAAGTCCACATTTTGTCGCTTTCTGTATTTTAGTTTACCAGACATTTGAGCTGTGCCACAGGAAAACTTGCTCTATGGCATGTTTAGATAGTGATGACTGACCAGCCTGCACATTTTTGTGACTGTCTATGTATCTCAAGGAAGCATCTAGTAAACAGCAAAGATGTACAGGATGATAAGTATTTTCTGTGCATGAAAAAATCAAATAACTCAATGCTCAAGGTAAGAAGGGTAACAGGGATAATTTATGGATAATTTTTTTATTTTTCCATGAAAAATATGCTGTGACAGCTCTAATGAAGGGTCACAACAGGTTTTTGTTGTGAAATAAGAAAAATTATCTTTGAATAATACCTGTTATCCCTTTCTACCAGGAGTCCCGTGTTTGTTTACACAGTAGAGCACATTTTCTCATGATGTGGCTCAGTTATTCAGTATGTCTAACAGATTAACCATTGGTCCGCAATAGTTTCATCAAGACAGGTTATCTAAAACTTAACTGAATTTTTCAAGAGCTTAGGCCTTAAGGCATTGCGTAATTAATTAATAGTCCTTTGAGGACAGAAATGTCATTCAAATAGTCTACATGTAGCTACATATATATGATTTTTTTTGGGGGGTGGGGTCACTATGATGATCTGACTCAGCTTCACAAATGTTATGACAATTTAGTTTGAAGAAATAATGTTTCCATACCTTGAATTATTGCTGATTCACACATGTTGGAGGGAGGTTGCAAAATATTATTTACCATGGCGAAGCTGAAGTGAATCTGCCCAACAACACATGTTAATCACAGGTAATGAAAAACTTTAAATTTCTAATATATTTCTAATATCTTGCCATTAGCAGCATGATTTATGACAATTTTTCACACAATGCCACTTCCTATATGTTAAATGGGGAAAATGCTAATGTCATCAGCAGAAATAAATGCACAAATAAAGCCCCCTTCTGCCATTTCAAAATGGGGTCTACTCTTAAAGGAAAGAATTCTTTGCATTAAGAGGCGACCCCCATTTAGAAGGGAAGCTAAAATGAAAATGACAAAGCTGCTTCCTTTGAAAGTGTACCCATTCTCCTTCATGCTGAAGCGACTTATAAGAGCTGATGCTAGGGTTGAAGTAAACTGTGGCTGCACTAGGCTAGTGTAGTAGCACCGCCAATAAATGTGTAAATATGTATACAGATATATATAGAGTGCATAACTTTTTAGCCTAGTGGTAGTGTGCTTTCTTTATAATCTTTGGGTTGTGAGATTGATCCCCATTCTGGGTGCTTGACGAAGTTTTCTTTATTACAGATTTTTCTTCTCCTACAACACCAGAAAATGTGATCTATCCAACAAAACCCTGTGTAAAAATTGGGCTACCTAAAATATACTCGAATAAAATATTAGAGGGTCAAACTTTTACCCTGTGATTTCTGGAACATTTCAAACATTTGGTAAAATAAATGATTTCCACCTTCCACTTCATTCATTTTGCAAGTTTTGTATACACATAAAGTTTGAAACTACAGCCTTTATCTTTACCAAGTCCAGTCTTCAATTCACGCTACCCTCAAAATCAAAGTTGTCAGAAGTCCATTAGGAGAAAATTCACCAAAATTTTCGATTTCGCCAATTCATGAATTTTTTGAAAAATTGCTCGATAGTAATCAAATCTAATAATCTTTAAGGTCTGAGCAAGCTATAAAAAGTTTAAAACTCATAGCAATTTTAGATGTTATTCCCAACCAAACTGACACATTATCAATTCTGTATGGGAATTCAAATAACTTTCATTTTAGGGGTAGTTTGACTTAAAGCTTGCACTTGGTCAAGACAAAGGCTATAGGTTCAAATTTCATGTATATAAAACTTGCAAAATGAATAAAATGGAATGTAGAAATTATTTATTATACCAAATGTTTGAAATGTTCCATAAATTGCAGGGTAAAAGTTTGACCCTTAAAATTTTTTTTTCCGAATATAACTAACGTTTTTGTCCTAAAAATGTTTACAGTGCAGTCAAGTGTCCAAAAGATACAAATACAATGGTAAACAGTGTAGACCCTGATCACACTGCTCCTGATCAGGATTTGCACACTTTGCTCAGAACTGTCTGTCCGAAACTCAGAATTTTTATGGAAGATCTTTGTGGTAAGTGACCCATTGCACTGAAGTTAGCAATAGTCTTTTTGCATGTCCCAGACTATAACATGTAAAAAGGAAATCTATTAAAATAAGGGCAATTAATGACTAACAAAATAAACAAGTGGGGAAATGCTGTGTTTGAATTGAAAGGTAAATATTTGACAGTTCAAAACAGAGTAAACTTCTCTGTCTGGGAATGCATTTAAGCAAGTAAACTTCCCGATGATACAGCTTTGACATTAAAAATGTTCACAAACACACCTGAGAAAAAGATAGCAAATTCAGCGCTCCAAATAAAAGGAGTATTTTAAGATAATTTTAAGATAATTCTGAGATAATTTTTCTTATTTCTAAATGAAAACATATGTTGTGACCCCTCATTAGAACCGTCTCTGCGAGACGGTTCTAATGATGGGTCACAACATAAGTTTTAAGGAAGAAAAACAGAAAATTATAGCTAAACTATTCCTGTTACTCCTTCTAATCTGGAGCACTGGGCAAATGGAATATTATGCTTACTAGGATGTTTCATACTTTATTAATCATAAATGCTTGAACACATACACTATTTCTTCTGTTACAAATCAAAGGGGTTTCCCTTCCAAAACAATCCCTAAAATCTAGATCTATCAAAGGGGGTATCCCTAAAATCTAGATCTATCAAAGGGGGTATCCCTAAAATCTAGATCTATCTTATTAAAGTTATTTTGGAAGGGGAAAACCCACCTTGTACCAGAACTTAGTAAGACTGATTAAGATATTTGGGGTCTTTCTAGAGTCTACAAAGGGGAAAAGCCTGCTTTATGGCCCAATAAATACAGTAAATCATCTCTGAAATAGTCTCCATAAATCAATTTGTTTGTAGCCAGAGAACATTGACACTAGTGGTCAACACTGCAGATGCAAGGATTTGTTATGTTCTAAAATAGCTTCTCAATATTTTCTGTCTGAAGAGTCAGGGAAACTATTTATGATGCCTGTATATAAATGAGCCGTGTCACAACAAATCCAACTAAGTGTCAGGTGTGCCTAGCAAAGACTAGGATCAGCCTAGGCATCTGCCCAGTCTGATCAGAGTCTTTGCTGTCAACATGACAGTAGCTTGGAGCCTTAGCTACCTTTTAAGCGCAAAGCCAAGACTCTGAGCAGTCTGGGTGGATGCCCAGGCTGATCTGAGTCTTCACGTGGCGCACATGCCACTTTGCTGGTTTTGTCATGGCGCGGCTCAAATGAACAGTGCAGTCTTCTTTGCTATAAGATAGCATGAATTGTCCTACGTTCTAGAGTACTTTTCTGTTAAATGTCGAATTTTAGTACATAATCTCATAGAATATAGGTTTATTGTTTTATTGATTTCATGGTAATAGCTGGGTTTATTTATTTTCAAGAGCCCATATAAGCTGCGACACGACAAAACCAACAATGTGGTTGTGCGCCCAGCGCAGACTCAGATCAGCCTGGGCTTCCGCCCAGTCTGACCCATGTCTTCACTGTCCGCATGGAGGTAGCTTAGACCCAAAGCTACCTTTTGAGCTCTTAACAAAGAGTCTGATCAAACTGGGGAGACTAAGATCAGCATGGGCATCCGCCCAGTCTGATCCATGTCTTCACTGTCCGCATGGAGGTAGCTTAGACCCAAAGCTACCCTTTGAGCTCTTAACAAAGGGTCTGATCAAACTGGGCAGATGCCCAGGCTGATCTGAGTCTGGGCTCGGCGTACAACCACATTGTTGGTTTTCTCGTGTCACGGCTCAATTATTATATTGTGCTGAACTAACTTCATGTACCACAAATTTGCTTCTCATATTTTATTGGCATAAAATAGCAGTGGTTTTTTGGAAATATTGAAAATGTAATGTCTCATTAACAATGTTGTTAGTTTTAAATTACTGGGCCCTGCTTGGTCAAATTCAAAGGGGGTAAAGTTCATTAGAGTTAGTATGGAACAGACTCACTTAAACACTTTTCATTATAACAAGATTCTGGATATAATGCTACCTTGTTACGACTCCTACTGAGACTAAATTAAAATGACATATAAGGCAAATGAGCATTTAAGACTTATTTGCCTTTTAGTCCTTTTATAGTTCAGTCTTAATATAAAGCTATTCAGTTATAACATGACACCTTTCGGCCCCAAGCATAGCATGATAAATGGTCTGTACTGTATAGTACAGACTATTATGCTATGTTCAGAGCCCATTGAAGTACAGACCCTTTATTATGCTATGGCTGCGGCACATTTAAAGGCATAGCATTACAACTGAATAACTTTATATACAGTTATTACAGTATAAATCATGCTTACCATCACTGCTGAGGCGTAATATAGCAGGATGATTGGACTCTTCTGTGGCAAAAGAACTTGAAAACTCTACATGTTCATGTTGTTTCAGCTTCAAGGCCTGAATTTCTTTCTGCAAAGATAAAGGCAATCATAACTTAAAAAGAAATGACTGGAATGTCAATACTACCATACCACCCCTTCAGCCCTCCACTGCCCCTGCCCACTCTCTTCCACTGCAACAATAAGATCCAACCATTGTGAACACTAATGGTACTAGGGTAGATTCGGGTAACTTCGGACATGGGGGTGAATTCGGACAAACCACTGCAAACAGTGAAAATCCAGATGAGACGGCTCATAATGAGCCGTCTCATCTGGATTTTCACTGTTTAGCCAGTTAATTTTGTTTTAGTTCCAAACAACAGACATATAAAGGAAACAAAGTCACTGTCCGAATTTACCCGCTGTCTGAAGTTACCCGACTCTCCCCTATATTTCTTTGTTATAAGAAGGGTTGTTTCCTTCCAAAACAATCCTGAAAATCTATTTCTGTTAAGGCAAAGATTGCAATTAACCAGCCTGCTAACACCCTAAAATGCACAGCAAATGTCTGAGGTCTCTTAGATATATTGTGTGGTCAATTCTGACATTTTAGTGTAACCGGAAAGGCAAGCAGGGTAGCTAAGTAATATGTATGCCAACTACTACAGATACATCAAAAGCAATGTGACTTTGCCCAAAACGGCCACTGGCCTTGGCCCTACACCCCTATTGTAATGCACCCTGGTCCCAAAAACTCCACAGCCATTCACTCTGGCAAATTTGACTTGCTGAACACTGTCATTACCCTATGTTCTGGCCCTATTCACTTTTGCCAAAAACCTTCAAAATTCTTTTTGGCCAAAAACACTGTCTTTAAGAATATTATCTTCTTCTTAATCCTAGCATGATATTTCAGAAAATGTCATATCCTACTATCAGTTCTGCCCAGATAAGGTTTATCAAAGCCCCACAAAAGCCAAACATTTATTTTGTGGCGGAAAAGTGAATTTTCTCTCTTATATCTCAACACAATATAACTAATGTGATTGGGTACACTTTCAGGAGAACGAACTTTGCCATTTCTGTTTTTGCCTCCCTTCTCAATGGGGGTCCATTCTTGAAGGGAAGGATTTGCTCCCATTCTTTCTTTTAACAGTCGACCCCATTTTTGAGGGGCAAACTGTTTTAGGAAAGCAAATAGGGGAGTGGGGAGTGGTGGTAGTGGTGGGGGGGGGGCCATACAGCCTGATGGAGTACCATTAGACATTAGAACTGCCATAAAAGAAACAATCCAACCATCGTAACTAGGTACTTGGAATTGTTTTGGAAGGGGAAAACCTATCATTGATTTACATATTTTGGGGTCCTGTTTGGAGGAAAAACCCTGTTGCCAAATAAAATACATTAATGAGATTCCATTAAATTGGCAGTTTACACTGAGCACAACTTCAAGCTAAAAAATTTTGGCTTATCTGCAGCTAGTTTATGGTCCAATATTTCAATAAACTTGTGAATTATGAACAAATTTCATTTGCAGAACAGCCTGGTTTGTTTGAGTTTCTTATCATAAACTAGTGACACATTTACTGTCTTAAAAGTGCTATTTCATATTCACTGGTATGTTAAATTTTTCACATTCAAAACAAAAAGAAAAAAAAAGATTTTGATTTTTCAGTAAAAAAAAAAAAAATAGGCTGAGTTACACAGAGAAACAATTTAAGCATGGCTGGGCCAACTGTATAGACAACTCCAAACTCAAACCAGGGTTCGAGGTGATAAAACTTGAGAATAATCTCAAACTCAAAATAAAGCACACTGATTGGCTGCTTCCGAGCATGTGCTTGGAAGCAGCCAATCAACATGCTCGGAAGCAGCCAATCAGTGTGCTTTATTTTGAGTTTGAGAAAGTACTCAAGTTTTATAACCTCTGGGCCAGCTTGAGTTTCTTCAAGGTCATTCAGGTTAAGGTGATAATTCAGCAGGCAACTTATTGTATAATTCAATTCACTAAATTTCTTATTTTAGAAAGTTTAAAATATGTATTCTGAAAACAGGAGACACATGTTTGAAATAAAAAAATACCCAGAAAAGCAAAACACTTTCAAACTAAAGAACATTTCCGTTTTTGATGACTGGGACTGAATGTCCTTCACCTGATCTCAACTCCGTCACTGCCTCTAAGAAATCTAGAACAATTTTTCTCCCACCTTAGCCTATATAAGATAGGCTTTCAGCTCATATAAGAAATTTCTATCATATACCTGGCAACATCTTTCTTATATTAGCAACCATACGTTTTCATTTTTTTGACTAATATTTTAATTTTAAATTAACTAAATGGACACGCAAGCATGTCGGATGACGTTTGATAGCAGATCATGGGTTTGTGACGTCACTCAATTTTAATGACGTCACTAAAACCGGTTAAAAACGTCGCTAGCAAACTTGACGCGCGTGACGTGAGAGGCTAAGTTGCATTTTGTTTTCGCCCTCTGGAAGATAAAATAGTCCACATATCCTGTTTTCCGTCTAATTTTGAGGTGCAAACTGTGTTTACACCCATTTTAGGACCCGATAAACACACTGGGCTGCTCAAAATTTACTTCAGATCATTGGTTAAAAAGTTAGAATTTTCCTGTTCTGAAGCCTAATCCGACTTTTTAGGTTTAAAAGCCGCTAACAGTGGGAGAAAAATAATCCATCATGAGCCAGTCCATGTAGGATAGGTAAATCTCACCCTCGGGGTCGGAATTTCAACCAGGGACTCGGCAAGCCTCGTCCCTGGTTGAAATTCCGACCCCTCGGGTGAGATTTCCCTATCCTACATGGACACTCATGATGGATTGTTATAATCTTGAGCATGACATTGCAATTCTGTATATATTTTATGTTTTACTCAATTCACACTATATCTTTAGTAAGACAAAATAGTAACATTCATCTATATGATCAGTATGCAATATCTGAATTAACAGAAAACTTAGCTGACCACTGCAACAAACAGGCATTTCTTTGAAAATGAAAGGCTAAAAAGTTGGAAAGAAAAGAAAGTTCACAAAAAAACTTTTTAATCTAGACTTAAACTGCAGAAACCCCATTGAAAAGGGAGACAAAATTGAAAATGAAAGAGTTGCTTCCCGTGTCAATGTACCCATTAACCCATTGCATTCTGGGTATTTTTTGTCGTCTGCTGAAATTGTCGTCTGCATCAAAAATCAAGAATATTTTGACAATATTGGTCTAACTAACTCTTGTAGAAATTGTGTCTAGGCAGCAAACAGTTTGGATCTCAGATCAGGCCCCACATTTGTGGGGCCTGATCTGGATCCAAACTGTTTGCCCAGATACCCCTAAAGGGGTATCCCAAATGGAATGGGTTAACTTTAAGACTCAATGACAACTCTGTACCACTATGACCAGTCTACTCAGCTACTCTCATGGTCATTAAAGATAAGTCAATGACAGGATGATATTCACATGACATTGATACTGGTATCTCTCAAGTATTGTTTCTTCTGATAATAATTATGACTCAGGAAAATGAAGGTCAAGAATAACCAAGGTGACTTACATGTACTGCCAATGTACGCACATTAGCTGCAATACCACAAGGCACGGTGCTTATACCGTAAAGTGCCAAAAGCAAAAATTGTTGAATTTGCAAACAGCACCGATCCAGATGAGACAGCTCAAAATGAGCTGCCTCATCTGGAACTACACTGTTTGCCCAATAGTCTTGAATTCTCAATATGATATAGCTTGGGTAAAACATTTTTAAATTTTGAAGACATGAATTTTGTTATTTGCTTTTTGGCACTTTAAGGGTTAATATATCAGTGGATCTATACTCAAACAGTCCATAGAATCTGTGATGCCAAGCTAAAGCTTTATTTTGTGCTAGTTTAGATCCCATAGGGCTTATACAGTTTGCATGCAAATAGCATCTCTAACCAGAATGCCCACAAGTACAGATTGGTTGAAGCCTTTTCTGTTTGCACATCCTTTAATCATCTTTTTACCAAATTGCAACATTAAATATAACAAGAGGCCCATTTGGGCCTGATATTGCTCACCTGTCTATTTTGCCACAGGACCATTCTGATACAAAATTGGTCTAATTCCATTAAGATTTTCTCATTTTCACATTTAGCTATTTTAAGTAACAGAGGCAGACTTGACTGGTCTATTTTTATTTTTGAAACACCTCAATGCTAGAATAATTTTGCCACAAATTTCGTCAAAATCCATTCAGCGGCTACTGAAATATTGTCATTTTCATGTTTTGTGCTATTTTAAGTAACGGCAGATGGTGGCCATCTTGGAATGCCAAAATGCAAGAAATCGAAAAGCTTCATGCAAGGACCTTCCTGACGCAAAACTGGCCCAATTCCATTGAAATTTTCTCATTTGCACATTTTGCTATTTTTGGTAACAGAGGCCAACTGGACTGGTCTATTTTTATTTATTTTTGAAACACCTCAATGCAAGAAACTTGTTGATCCGAATGTGGCCGTTTCTAAACTTAGTATGACTTTCATTTTGACTGACTTTTCCATTAGATATATAGACATGGTGGGTGTATTATAATAGTCAGGTGATGCCTACTTTTCACAAGCATCTGAGCGCACTTCCTTTTTGGAGGTCCATGTCTTACTATCTAAATATTTCAAATTTTTTGATGTTTATATGGATTATATGAGTTAGGACTTATGATTTTAGTACTTTGACCGCTCTACTACTAAACAAGAAGTGGAATACTTCCTTTGGCCTGTCTACACATTGTCACAAAACCGAGCTAAAACCATAGACTCAACAAAAGTTTATCCCCCCCCCCCCACCTCGCCCCCTTTTTAAGGTGGAAAAGTAATACCTAATTCTCCCTTCTGCTCATTGCAGGCAAGACAAAAAACACTGGCAGAATGGCAAACAATGCAGACCCTGATCAGACTGCACTTTCAGAATGTTAAAATCCACTACCTCTTTAGCCTCCAACATTGCCCTGTATTCCCTGGAGATACTGTTAATCTGTAGTTCTGAGGACTCTGCTTTCTCCTCTGCTTCTTGAACAACATGCTTGAGACGTTCATTCTGTAAGACAAGGAAAACTGCGTGAATATAGATGAATTTGCAAACAGCGTAGATCCTGTTTGTCTGCTATTGTTTGAATTTGCAATATGAAATAGCCAGAGGATACAATTTTTACTTTTGCAGATGTAAATTTTGTAACCCATTTTTCTTTTTTGGGGGAAGCTTTAAGGATTATTATATTAGTCTTACAGACAGGTGACCTGTGTCAGGATAAAAACAAACATGTAGGAATGGTTTGTTACTCTGCAGACCTGCATATGCACATTAAACTGCATAATATTAAAGCTCATTGAAAACAAGAGTCCTGTCCCCGAACAGGATAGCTCGCCTGCAGTGCCTTGCCCATCACATAAAAAAACTTTAACGTAAAACTTTAAAGTGTGACGCCCATGCCCCAAGTTACAACAATAGCTTTAGATAGCTCTCTGTACTTTTGTACAGGTGAGCTAAAAATGCTCATTTTTTTGTCTGTATTGTCCTTATCAACAGGAAGTGTCAGAGGACAACAAAGCATGCCTTATGGAGCCATAATGTGACTACTGAGAAACTCAATTATCCTTGGGTGATTCAACACTGGGACACCTAAAATCATTACATGAAATTTTCCATTTATTCCAAATGGCAAATCAATGGTTTACAGGTGCCCAAGTATTCAAGCTAAGGTAAATGTACAAATTGAAACAGGAGGATGTGCACAAAAATAATAATTTGCTTTGCACATATGCACTTAACAATCAAAGTCTAAAGTCAATTTTGCCGGGCCGGGTAGCGCAATCGGTAGGGCACCTGACTCGTAAGTCAGAGGTCCTGGGTTCGAAACCCGGTCTGGCCACATACTTCCGTTTCTCCTTCTGCTGATTCAAGAAGGGCAGTTGTCAGTTACTGGCGAAAGTATGTGCACTTAGTACTGGTTAACCGCTTAGGAGGTCTAAGCCTGCCCAGGAATAGTGTGGTTAGGTTTAACTGACCGTCCCGACATGACCTTAGTTGTTTACCATGGACGTTAAGCATCAAATCAACCAACCAACCAACTAAAGTCAATTTTCACATCACTTTTAAATCACAGACTGTGATTTAAAAGTGATGTGAAATTTGACCTTAGAGTCTTCTGATTTGAATGTGGAAAAAAAACAACAAAAAAAACAAACTGCTAGCTGACAATAACTGCATTAATCTACACTATTTGCCGATTGTGACTAATTTGGAGACAGCAATGTTTATGAAGGTTTCTGATCTAGTCTGTCAAGTTGAAAAATTTCAGTGTCAGGCTTCACAACTGAAAATTCTACAAAAGTAATGTCTTCTTCCATTCAACAATATATTAATATGTATGTCTACAAATATAAATTCCTGTCACAAAATAAGATACACAGCCATATGCATGTACCATCACATGTACCTCACAACAGGTTCTGCCGCCAAACCTCTATACCCTTTTAATATTTCAACATTCACAAAAGTTGCGTACACAATTCTTACATTATTTGTCCAGTTACAAAATGTAAATGTTTACATAATGTCCACCAAACCTAACTCACAATTATCCATTTATGGCCAATAAACCTATAAACAGAGACATCAATAAAATTCCTACCTCAACTTTCTGTGTAATAACAAGGGCGTCCAATTCTTTCAATTTTTCCTGGGCTAACCTCAGCTCTGTTGCGTGGTCTGGAAGACAAACATTGACAATGTTTAAACCGAGATATCTTCATAATTCACCTGGGCTGAAACACCCAAATATGGAGAGTCTGATAAGAGATGGAGGAATCTGATTGGTCAGTTTATTTTTGTCTCACAAGAGCTCTTCAAGAGTGAGATAACAGTGTGGCTTTTGCAGGTACTCTTATCACCGAACTAATAAATACTGACTAAAAAGATGAACAAAGTATGCTGCAAAGACACTTTTAATTTACTCAAAAGAGCCAAAAACGAAAAAGTTGAATCAGCAAACAGCGTAGATCCAGATGAGGCAGCTCCTAATGAGCTGCCTCATCTAGAACTACACTGTTTGTCCTCTTGTCTTTGAATTCTCAATATAATAAAGCCTGGACAAAACATTTTCAGAATTTTTGCAGGCATTAATTTTGCCATCTGCTTCTTTGGTGCATTCAGGGTTTAAATATGACAGTCAGTCCTTTTAAATGACACTTGACGGATTCGAATCCTCAAGAATGCGGAAGCAGTACCTAGCACTGCAAACTCCAGTAGCTGTATCATGCTACCAAGATGTCCCCAAAGTGACACACCTTTTATTACTTTGTCCTAATGTGGTGCATATAATTTTTTTTCCTATGAGTACCGTATAGTGGGAGCTATCATTTCTCCATTTGCAAACAAATGGGACAATGCAGTATTGACTATATTGAGCTTTAAGCTATTAAATAGGTATAAATGGCATCCTTGAAAACTGACTGAGTCATCTAAATTTCAAATATTTGAATTTCTAACTGAAAAGTTTGTACAAGCAATATTACAACCATATAACTCAATATGAGCAATGAGATATCCTGGTATAGGTTAATAAATGTTCAGTGTTTTCATGAGCTGGGCATACCAAGACCAGACTGTGTCATGCACAGTCTGATTATGGTATGCACAGTTCACCCAAACAACAGCTCTGACCTTATCAGACTTAATATATGCCCGGATCCTGACTTTACATTGTACACAGACCTGTTGGGATATACCCAATTCATACACAGCAGCATACAAGTTTTGTTACAATGCGGCTAAAAATTTTATGTTCTGCTAAATTTCAGTATCTGAAAAGGACACGGTCTATTATACCATGGACAGTATTTGTATAGTTCAAAGCAAATATTATGACATCCGCACACTAAGTAAATACCCGAGTCTGACTTCCTGTAAAATCAAACACACTTATATAATGGGTTCAATCAGACTTAATGCAGAAATGCAAACAGCCTATTGCATTTGGACACAGACTTATCAGTATTAGTGTTTGTGCATCTTTTATCCAAGCAATGAGAAAAGGGACATAATAGAATGACAAGGGCTGGAAATTTCTTAAAACTGTCACTTGTCCAACATTACCAAATGTGTCAAATACTATGGTGAATATTCAGCATTGGCAAAACTCAGCCAGCACTATGAACAAACACAGAAAATTCACTGCAGCCTGCACATTTTTGCAGTTTGTTTGCTATAAAATGGGTTCCTTGTAATTCTACTGAATGTTGATGGAACAAGGGAAACAATTGCATGGAAAGGAGAGCTCCTGATAAGGTGGTGTATCATGGGTAATTCAGAGTAAAGCATACATAGGCCTACTTTGCTTGGGGCTAATTCCCGGGCTATAGGCGAGCTACTGATGTTCGGTTAGGGCTATAGCCGCGGCCATTCTCAGAGGTAAGGTCAGAGATATAGCCAAAAATATCCGGATGAGAAAATTTGACCAATCAGCTAATATGTATCAAACCCAGTCGGAAGGTCATGAAAATGGCCGCTAAAATTTGATTGGATGATTCTTTTCGGGGGGGAAATAACTAGTTAATGGAACAGCAGCTATAGCCGCGGATTTAGCCCAAAGCGAAGTAGGCCAAAATTATACAAACTGAGCATATCCAGTCCAATATCTGCCTAGACTGGACATGGCAGGTGCATTTGCTATATGAGCCGCGACACGACAAAACCAACAATGTGGTTGTGCGCCCACCGCAGACTCAGATCAGCCTGGGCATCCGCCCAGTCTGATCAGAGTCTTCGCTGTCTGCATGAGGGTAGCAGTGACCCTTAGCTACCCTTTAAGAGCTTAGGAAAGACTCTGCGCAGACTAGGCGGATGCCGATGCTTACCTGAGTCTGCGCTGGGCGCACAACCACATTGTTGGTTTTCTCGTGTCGCGGCTCATATACTTTAAGATGAATGGGTACACTTTCAGGGGAAACCACTCTGCCATTTTCATGTTTCCCCTCTTAAATGGGTCGATTCTTAAAGAAGAGCTTCCTTCAGATTAGTTCTCTCAGGACCCAGGATAAGCAAACCTTTAGCTGTGACCATGCATTTATGTCTGACTTTGTTTTTTTTAATATACAGTACATTGTATTAAGAAATCAAATGAGTTCAGCCAAATCAATTCCATTGGAATGCCATTTACCAAAACATGAATCTACACAAAAAGGCGAAAAGTGCTTCTGCAGGACAAGAAAGCTCGCCCATTGATGCTTTGCAAAAAAAAAATAATAATAATGACCAAAATCTTAAATGGGAATATCAATGAAAACGTCTACATGAATGTTAAGACCTGTGCTTTTGTACCTGTGAGCAAATGCAAAAGACGTCTGGTTACCATACATTTTAACACTTACAGAGCCACGTCATCTTAATCTACATGATTTGCCTTCAAGTTTTTGACTTTTCAATATGATAGAGCTCTGATGAAGCATTTGTTTGAATTTATGCAGACGTAAATTTTGTCGTCAGCCTTTTTGGCGCTTTAAGGGTTAACGTTTTTCCAGTTTTTTTCTCAGGTGTGCCACTTGAAACCCAGTCTGTACATGTCGAAATGAGTAATTTCTAGAAATTCTAACAAATGATAAAAGAAAAGTAAATGAACATGTCAGACCAAGCTGACAGAGATTGTTATAAATCTTACCATATCTTGGTAACTAGCAACATTACAAACCAACCTAATGCCTCCCATATATGGCAGATAAAGATTACCATAATTACCTGAAATATTAGGACGGAGGCAACCGAGCAAACAGTGTAGACACAGATCAGACTGCTCTAAAGGAGCAGTCTGATCTGGGTCAACACTGTTTGCTATGCTATTCTGGTACCAATTTTTAGAAACATCCCTGGATCGTTGATTTTAACTTTTTTAATTTTTTGGAAAATTACAGTTATTGGATATGGTGTCCCAATATTTACTGTTGCTACGGTAAACATGGCAACTCTGATAAGAGAAGATTTAGATCCTTCAGAACAACTTGGGGTTTATGCAGACTTTTCAAACACTGTAATAAAGTCCTGGCTGAGATAACCTGCACAGTGAAGATAGATGTACATTCGGCAAGAACACTGTGGTGACAGGCGTACAGTACATGTTTTTTTTTTCATGGTTCTGAGGTGTAGATAAAAAAAATTCTTTCTGAGGATCACTGTTTGGCATCTAAAGGCTTTTATATCCTCATCTTTCACCCAAAACAGAAGCTTTTTTGCATACCTTTTGATTTACAATGTTTGATTTTACAATGAAATGCATTATTTTAGCATATGAGGGGTTTCTAAATAATTTTGAGAGAAGGGGACTCTTTTAATGACTGTGATGTTCAGTTCTAATGTGGATTAAATTGATGTCATTTTCATTATTTTCATGATGCCATCGTCTGTACAATAGTGCTGCTATGATTAATCGTTACTGTAATATCGGTTAATCTATCGATGGAATTTAAGTCAGAAAAATGATTATCGATATAGCTTATCGGTCAATCGATTATCTGAAAAACACTTTGAGTCATACATATGTGCAAGATTCATGACATTTTTTCTACTCAGATTCAAGATTCAGAAGAATGCTCCACTGGACGCAAATAAAGCATTTGACTAGACAGGCTTAATTGTCAGGTGCTACTACCAGAAATGTTGAAAGTCTGGGAGGTGTTTTGATACAAAACTGTTTCTTAATTTTGTTAATTACTTGCATGCGTTTGCCATATTAAAACATACTTATCTTGGTTACCTAATTTCTTTTACTTATTTCTTATTGAATTACTTTATTTCAACAATTTGGCATTTTCATCATACAAGGTAAGTTCGTTACGCAAAATGGTAGGTATCACTAAACACCAACATGACTGACTGGTCGCTAATTGGTAATTATGATCAATTATCTTACCAATTAGGCAATTAATCACAATTTCAGTTTTCTTACAGTTGTTTAAGGATCATCAAATAATATTTTTCAATGAATTTAAACAAAGATAGTGTCAGGATAAACAAAGATTAATGGCTGAAATATGGGCAACCTCATATCAAGATATCAATAATGCATATTTAGAAACTTGCGATTACTAATCAGTTGTAGATAGGTAGGAGAGGTTAGAGAATCAATCACCAGTCTCAGGACAATTAGCCAGCCATACTGTACAGCCAACATCTCTAGTTTACCCAGGGATGACGTGAGCACCATCAGAACCAATGCACTGACTATACTTGATATTTGCATAATTTTTTGCTAGTCCAGGATGAGATAGGATAGGTGAGCAAAGGGTGAAACTAGAGGACATCCTTTTCTTGTGTGCAAAAAAAAAAGAGTAGTTATCAGAAAGTTACACTGTTATTTACCCTAAAACCTGTTTGACAAGATGCCTGAGCCTATGGCCTAAACAAACAGAGTTGACCTAGACAAAACAGCATTCAGGAAAAATCAGATTATTATTCAGAAATTGTCAAACACTATAATACGGTCCAGGCTAACACAACCCGAATACTGCCAAGAATTTGACAGATGTGCACACTACAACAGTACTGTTTTTATTAAGCTATAGAACAGGGGTTTCCCTCTCTAGAATAACCTCAAACCCCCCTCTAGGCTAAGCCCTGCATATTGGGCCATGACCTATATTTCACAGATCATTGATCATAGAAAAAAATATTCACCTGTTGTGTCCAGCTCAGTTTCTGATTACACAAAAGAGACAGAGTCTTCAAACTCTCTCCATAGATACATCTGGGGAAGATCTACTGAAAGCAGCAACGCATATTGGGCCATGACCTTTATTTCATGGCTGATTGAACATAGAAAAAAATATTAATCTGTTGTGTTTAGCTCAGTTTTTAAGTAACCAAACAGGACAGAATCTTCAAACTTGCTCCCTAGGTACATCTGGGGAAAGCAGCAATGCATATCGGACCTAATTTCATGGTCCAGTGATTTTGCCTTATATCTTGAAGATTATTTGATGTATGAGCATGATAGCTTCAGATAATAAGTCAATATGATCTAATGTTTGACCTCAAACTTGAAGTTTGTCACAATGGGCTATATTTTATGTCCTGTGATTTTGCTTCATATTTCTATCACTATTTTATGGATTTGCATCAAACTTGAGTTAATGTAGTTAATTAGCTTGAGTTAATGGTTTGGATTGACACTATGAGTGACCTCATAATAACTGTAGGTCAGTGTGACCTATATTTCATGGTCCAGTGAATTTATCTCATATTTCTTACACTATTTCATGGATTTATATTTCTGAATTTATTCGTTTTGCTCAAGTGTCTAGTCCTGTTGATAACTTTAATATTCATGATAAAGTTTTGACAGCAAAACTTCTTAAACAAGGTTATAGATGTCATAAACTTCGTAAAGGGTTTTCAAAATTTTGACAACTGCATTTCGACTTAGTGTCTAAATATAATGTCCGATTGAAAGCACTGCTTCAGCAAGGCCTTTCCGAAGTGAGAACCTGAATTTTATGGCGGCTTGGTGTATAAATTCAGAAAAATAATTGGTAAGATGGCCTTCCTTATCATTTTAAGAAGATAATAATTCGATAAGAAGATTGGTTATAATACAGATGTTTTGCGACAAACTGCATGCTTGGTGGTTCACCCAATTAAGGTTAACAGCATTGCTTACCTCTTCGACTGCACCATGGTGGGTCGATCCTCAGACTTTATGAAGGTGCCTACCTAAACCTAACTTCATAGTAATACAGATGGTTGGTCTCTGACACCCATCCAAGGACGTCTTGGGCCGGGCCCACCATGGTTTAACTGGTAGGTTTCTTCAGCTCTCCAGAATTTCAGCATTCTTATTTCTGTTGGTCCTTATGTTTGTTTTATCTTAGTTTTAATTTTGATTTCTATGTTCCTGAGATATTACACTTATGAGTTAGGAATCTTCCACGCAAGTTGAACAAATAAATGTCTGATGAACCAAAGTAGGACCAAGCGCTCAACAGCAAACCAGTTAAGCCCCCCAGTCTCTGATTTGAAGGACAGTCTCCTCATCGGGAGACAAAATGACATAGACTGCTCTGCGCAGTTTACCTTCAAAAACCAGATTGGGAGACACCAGTCTAACAAAATCTGATTTTTTTCCCTTGCTTCTAAAAAGTGCACCGTTGCGATTACTGCAGAAATGCATGACATGCCCTGGTCTAGTTTCTATATTTCAAACTTGTAAGAATTGTTTATTTTCTTGATGATTTTATTGTTAAGCATTGCTTGTTGTGCGATAAATTTGCAAGCAGAGGATACCAACTTGAATCTGAAACGCTATATAGCGTCATATACTATATAAAAGCACCGCAGGCCCTGCATGATACCCTGCCACTGCTGGGTACCGTAACTTAATTTTTGAGATATATAATAGCTAAACAGCCACAGAACTGGGATAGGTAGAGGTATGATGTCCTTACTGTAAATAAATATTAATATAAACCACCCAACAATGTGGAGCATTCTGACCAGTGTAGATTTAGATCAGGCTGTAAAACATTTTTTTGAGCTGAGATCAGTGAAGTTTCATTCAGATATTCCATATAGTATAGGAACTACAGGTCAAAAACCATTTTTCAGATCTATCAAGGGGGGATAACTCATTAACTGGAAAGGTAAGAGTGATGATCCTTTGTCACAATATGTAACCTTTGATGTGAAACATGTCTATGAAGTTTCATTCAGATATTCCATAGTCCATACAGTAAAGGAACTAAAGATAAAAAAAACGTTTTTCAGATCTATCAAGGGTGAATAACTCATGAACTGGAAGGGTCAGAGTGACAGTTCTTAGTCATGATATGAAGCCTTTGATGTAACACATATTTGTGAAGTTTTATTCAGATATTCCATATGGAAAGGCAGTGTTCTCCCCAGAAATTTCAGAAGGCATGTCGTTTTTAACACAAAAATCAGATTTTGACTTATTGATCAATTTTTAAAATCCTTAATATAGTAATGCTTTGTCAAAATTAGCCTAAACTTACATTATGAATAACTTATTGATGATCCTTAATACATTTAAAACAACTTTACTGGCTAAGAAATGAAAATCTAAGAATTTTTATAAATTTTCATTGGACATTAAGGCATGTTGCAAAGGTAATATGAAGAGGAAGGCATGTTGCAAGCGACATGCCTTAATGGCCTGGGGAGAACACTGAAAAGGAACTCAGGTCATAAACCATTTTTCAGACCTATCAAGGGCAGATAACTCATGAACTGGAAAGGTAAGAGTGATGGTTCTTTGTCAGAATACGTAACATTTGATGTGAATCATATCTGTGAAGTTTCATTCAAATATTCCATTTAGTAAAGAAACTACGGGTAAAAAAAACATTTTTCAGTTCAATCAAGGGCAGATAACTCATGAACGGGACAGGTAAGAGTGACGGTTCTTAGTCACAATATGTAACGTTTAATGTGAAACATATCTGTGAAGTTTCATTCAGATATTCCATATAGTAAAGGAACTACGGGTGGAAAACCATTTTTCAGTTCAATCAAGGGCGTATAACTCATGAACGGGACAGGTAAGAGTGACGATTCGTAGTCACAATATGTAACCTTTACTGTGAAACATATCTGTAAAGTTTCATTCAGATATTCCATATAGTAAAGGAACGACAGGTCAAAAACCTTTTTTCAGACCTATCAAGGGCAGATAACTCACAAACTGGAAAGGTCAGAGTGACGGTCCTTAGTCACAATATGTAACCTTTGATGTGAAACATATCTGTGAAGTTTCATTCAGATATCATAAAGAGTAAAGGAATAACAGGCCAGAAACCATTTTTCCAATAATAAAAAAGGGCAGTAATTCTGTTTAAAATGAGTGGATTTTGCCCATTAACAATCCCATACCACTCATCGCCGATTACAATATTTATGCAAAATTTGAAAAAATTCTGTGAATAAATACTCAAGTTATCGATATGTTATGTGAGCACGGACGGACGGACGGATGGACACTGAAAGGTATAACATAATACCCCACCACTGAAGTGTGGCGGGGTATAAAATTAGGAAGTTAAAACATTGCTAAAATTATCCAAAGTCTGATGTCACCTGACCTTCAACTTAGCTAAACAAAGAACTTAATTTTGATTGGTCGAAATCTGGGCCAGTAAATGCATGATTTTGGGGCCCTTGGCATCACATACACAAGAGTTAAAGGGTGATAATATTTTCAGGAAGAAACATAAAATATTAGTTATATTAATGTTTTAATTTATAGCATGATAGTTATCTTTTAAAGGGAAATAACCTCACTGTTCGTGCGCATATGTTTTGACGCAGCTGCATTGTTTCCTGCTTTGGTTATCATGACGTCGTTTGCTGTAACACAAAAATGTTTACGTCACTTTCGAAGACAACATGGGCTCTTTGTTGAAACAAACGTATAAGTTTTTTGCGACAGAAAAATGGTAAATATATACAAGAATTCCGCGGAATGCGGTGTCTCGCCTGCTGGCGCTTTGTCACAAAACAGAGCTAAATCAGCAAAGATGTATGCATGAACCAAGTATCTTGGCTCTAGCCCTTATGGTTTCTGAAAAACAGACCTAAACGCGAAAACTTGACAAAAATTGCAAAGTCAGTCAACCGTAAAATGTTGTAAAGTCTCAATATCAATGATGACTTTTAGCTCTTCTCTTCCAGATGAATGCATGACCAAAGTTTCATGGCTCTGGCCCTTATTGTTTCTGAAAACCAGACCTAAACACTAAAACTTGACAAAAAAATGCAAAGTCAGTCAACCGTAAAATGTAGGTTAAGACTCAATATTGATGATGACTTTGAGATTAACTCATCCAGATGCATGCATGAACCAAGTTTCATGGCTCTAGCCCTTATAATTTCTCAGAAAATGACTTAAACCCGAAAACTCAACAAAAAATTGCGAAGTCACTCAACCGTAAAATGTAGGTCAAGACTCAATATTGATGATGCCTTTGAGATCTACTCTTCCAGATGTATGCATGTACCAAGTTTCATGGCTCTAGCCCTTATAATTTCTGAGAAAATGACCTAAACGCAAAAACTCGACAAAAAAATGCAACATCAGTCAACCGTAAAATGTATGTCAAGACTCAATTTTGATGATGGCTTCAAGATCTAATCTTCCAGATGTATGCATGTACCAAGTTTCATGGCTCTAGCCCTTATAGTTTCTGAGAAAATGACCTAAACGCAAAAACTCGACAAAAAATTGCGAAGTCAGTCAACCGTAAAATATAGGTCAAGACTCAATATTGATGATGGCTTTGAGATCTACTCTTCCAGATGTAAGCATGTACCAAGTTTCATGGCTCTAGCCCTTATAGTTTCTGAGAAAATGACCTAAACGCAAAAGCTCGACAAAAAATTGCGAAGTCAGTCAACCGTAAAATGTAGGTCAAGACTCAATATTGATGATGGCTTTGAGATCTACTCTTCCAGATGTATGCATGTACCAAGTTTCATGGCTCTAGCCCTTATAGGTTCTGAGAAAATGACCTAAACGCAAAAACTCGACAAAAGTTTACGCCGACGACGACGACACCGGAAAAGCAATACATATGTCTCGCCTCTGCTTCGCAGGCGAGACAAAAACTGGACAAAAAAACATACGACAAACATGGGGTTGAAGAATTTTATACAGAAAAGAGAGCACCAATTTTTTTGGCGGGTAGTGTGTAAATTTTTAGGAATTATTTGTCAGGTAAAGAGAGGCTGTGAAAAATGCAAGCGCATTTTGAATCTCGTAATTACTTAATGCAAGTATAAATACAAATTAGGACTTAGTATCCTTTGCTTGAGTCATGAAATACCCATGCAAACAGTGAAAGCGGAGATCAGACTGAGCAAATGCGCAGGCTGATCTAAGCTTTTATTGTTAGCTCATGTCGTTAAGGTAATTATGTTTTGTCTTTTTCTTTTCTTTTTGAATAGTTGCTTCTAAGATTTAACGCCAGTGACATAAGACGATCAGCCGAAATGTTCTCGTAAGATACAAATTTTACAATGGCTAGGCGGCGACACTCTTACTTTTCACTTATCGTCCTAGACTTTCCACAGGATTCATAGATTGTCGATGCAAACAGGGAAAAATTATCAAAATGCACATCCTCCGAAATTGGTCTGATTATTAAATGATAAATTGAAATCATGCACCATGGACCAAGCTTTGCCGATGTTTCTGTGAAAATACATGTCAGGCAGTGGTCGGGTCCAATAAGTTGAATGTTTGCACATAAACTTGTTCATCAGATATAAATGTGATATAATCTAGACCAAGAAAAAGGTTCAAAATTCTTTGAGAAATAACAATGAACATGCTGCCTAGTTTCAGTCCTTGAAATTTCTCTCATTAATGTGTTGTCTGCATACGAGAAAATTTTGAAGGTGACAATTTCATACAGACTATATGTTCAAGACATAAGAGCATTGCTGAAATTGAACAGGGAATTATATTGCATGGGTATAAAAAAAGCATCAAAAGCTAAGAGCGCTATCCATATGGCCGTTGATGGCGCCAAATAGAAAACGACGTAAACGCATAAAACATTGACGTCAACGCGCTTATATGAAAACCGCACGAAATCAAAGTGGTTTTCCTTCCATAACCCCTATATTTTTTATTTGCTTATTTGCAAGAGGTGGATCATTCCTTTACTATATCAAAAGTATATAAAAATTTCAATTGTGGAATTTTTTATATTGAAGAAATTCCACGATTTTTCCAATAATTGGAAATGGCGGGAAACTAAAAACTGAAAATAACCTATATAATGAGACATACGACAATGACAATTTTGATGGGCAAACAAAGAGACAAGAAAGAGGATTAATTAATCTTTATTTCAAAACGATTGGTCATCTATTTTCTCGGATAAAGTGTTCGAAATAGACATAGTCATGTTTCAAACAGGCACATAGATGGCGCTGCATTATCTAAAAAAGTAGCATGGTGACCCCATTTTTTTTATTTCATTTTTTCACTTAGCATATAATATTCTACCACTGTGTGAAGTTTCAACAAAATTTCAATTGCAGTTTTTATAGGACGACTTCCCTTTAAGTTCACTAAGATGAATATCCGTAAATATGTAAACGAAAAATTCAGTATACAGTTGAACTTCACTGGCTCGAACTCGGAAGGCTCGAACGCCATGCTTCGGTCGAACTGACTTTCCAGTCCCGGCAAAACTCCCATTCATTTAAACTTAACCTGCGACCTTTGGCTCAAACTACGATGGCTCGAACGCTTGAACCCCAAACCCGGTCCCTAGGGTGCAGTTTCTATGTTAAAACCGACCAATGGCTCGCACTAATTACCTTGTAAATGATTTCCATTTCAATAACAGTCACTCAGACGTTTGATCAGTCATAAGATTGATTCTTGACAAAGCGTTTGTCGAAACCACAGGTATACTTGATTGGCGCGAGCTCAATTAAAGCCGCCCTTTGATCAATTTGTCAATCGGTTGTCAATTTATGCTGGTTGTATAGCTTGGTCTTATCTATTTAAACGCGTATTATCACCCTGGGCAAATGAGACGGCATATGAAAATTAGAGATGGTAAAATATTTTTCTTCAATTAAAATTTCACACCGAAACTGAGTAAAACGTTGCAAACATTTAAGTCTTTGCCTTTAAATACGTAACAAAATTAAGGCCCATCATTCACTCCTGCAGTCATATCAGAGAGTATGTCAGCTTCCAAGCAATCTGGTGAAAGACCCAGCAACGGGGGGATACCCAGATCGGAGATTTCTGCTGGCACCGAGTGGCTTAAATTATGACCGATCAATAAACAGGAAGTCACCCTTGCTATGATAGAAAAGCATAATACATATGGCTGGGCCTTGTGAGTTGGTCTTCAATGGCTCGAACTACCGATCGCTCGAACATTTTTGGGTGGTCCCGGCGAGTTTGAGCCATCGAAGTTCGACTGTAATAAAGTTTTAACACCTTGGACAATGATTGACAGTTGCGCGCGACAGGTAGTGAATTGCAAATTTCGTAGGCATTCGGTAGTTCTCGTGTAGTAATTCCGAAAGAGAGCCAGTCTCCAGTCATGCGCCACTGTGATTCATAAACTGGTCCCAAGTTGTCCTATCAATATTTGTGACTAAATATTAGGGGATGGAACCAGTCAACTGTAAATCATTGTCCAAGGTGCTGCAAATCAAGATTTTTGTGCTTATTTTTCTACACATTTGGTGAGAAATAGCAAGAATTAGAGAGAAGTTTGAAATGATGCCGGTGTCCATGTGAAGGCCAATGTCTGGCGAACTGAGGGACATAAGTATCTTAGATGATTGCGTTGAATTTGGAGGGCACAGCCCTGTTTACCGAGAGAGGGGTCAAAATTGATCAACACGGAGTTT
The DNA here is from genome assembly GCA_963989385.1 of Ctena decussata. NCBI lineage: Eukaryota > Metazoa > Mollusca > Bivalvia > Lucinida > Lucinidae > Ctena > Ctena decussata. The sequence goes on from OZ022499.1 coordinate 106,643,874, forward strand.
CATATCTTGTGTTTTTTTAAGCCAAAGGAGCAAATATCAATAATTGCGAATGTTTTCTATACATGACCAAAGCATATATCTCAGTTAAGGAGTTGTTCAGGTGTACTAAAATGTATCCTGGCACAACCTATTTTCGACCACTGCTTAATTGTGACCACCTAAGACTTTGCCTCATTTAAATCTTAAATAACAAGCTGAATTTTGCAGGTTTGGTGGTATCTTTGCTTACAGCAGGGAAAGACATGTTAGGCTGCTACTTCCTTTCAGATTTGGTATTTGAGTGTGAACCATGAGTAAGCATTGCATAAAAGTACCCCGTTTTCTTGATACTTTTCTTATTACCAAATTATCTGCTTTTTTCCATGGCTACTATTTATACATGTTTGAAACAAAATTCATAGTTTATACATCTTCACGATTAAAATTATTTTCTGTGACCATTGTTTCCCAACAAAAACTGAAAAGCTTACCATACAAATTTAGAGAGAAATGTTTGGTCTACCGTGCTTATGACAGTTTTCTTTATTTTCTCTGCTATTTTAAATTAAATCTATGTGTCAGGCATGGAAAAATTAAATATGCCATGATCATCTTCAACAGGTATCTTCTACACAGATGTGAGGCCTGAGTACGCTTCTGTTGAAATGCACATGCTTTGTCTCTGTAGATAGTGCAACAATTATTGTATACCATTAACACAAACCCTACCCCCAGTAAGTCAACTGATCATTAAAGAAATCTACCTGATGTATATTGACATAGTGATTTGGTCTGCATGCTCATATACCAAACTAGTTTGTATGTGTTTTGCATTTGTAAGGTTGTACCATGACAACAGAAACATTTACAGAGCAATTTCTTTTTGTCAGAAAATATTTACCACGGGCGGTCAGATTTAGATTGTTAATTTACAGAATGTTCTGCCTCTGATAACTTCCAAAATGAAAGGCCTAGCTACATACAAAGGAGTGAACTCAAAACTTTATTGTCCTGTGTTTGTTGTGCTTTGAATGAGGGACCATTGTAAGGCAATAAATAAAGGAATTGGACTTGAAGGTAAATAAAAAGAGACAAAATTATGCTTAAGTGACTGAAAACAGGTTGTGTCAGGCTAAAAATAAGTTTATGCTTAAGTGACCGAAAACAGGTTGTGTCAGGCTAAAAATAAGTGAGAACTAGAAATGTGTCCATAGCAGGGCTACAGAAATTTTGAAATCGAAATCGGTCCGGACGGCCAATGACGTCATACGAATCCAAAATAGACACGAAAACTAATGACTACACTGTGTATTCCACAATCCAAAAAAAGTCACGAAAACTAATGACTACACTGGAGCGCCGTTATAATGCGGATGTCATCGCTGAAGTAGCCATTTAGTCCACATGTTCTTACTTAACGTGAAAAATGCGCTTTAAAGCACAGAGACAGTCAGACCGAAAGTGAAAGTACACATGGCTGTACCATTCGGACATCCTCGCCGCTCTTCCTTTCTGGAATTGGCTGAGGTATTACGATTGACGAATACAAGATGTATTTTACTGTATTCGAGTTAATTCCCTTGACATATGAATATACTTGCAAAAAGGTACCTTCGGACGAAGAAAAAAAATTCTGCACGACAAATGACGTCGGCTGTAAAAAAAAAAAAAAACGACCAGACTGCACATAATCAAGTCCGGTTTAAATTTTCTTTTTGCTAGTCAAATTCTTTCCTTATGCTATCTATGAAAGTATACAATAGTCAGTAACCTTACGTTGCACAGCCTTTTTCCGTGCATCGGCATGTGTATGTGTGTATTGCGAGTTGTGGAAAACCTTCGCCGCTGGCCAATATTGTGACACATGCTAATTATCAAAGATTTCTAAAATTGAGTCAGTTTTCACACCTTGGCAAGACAATCGTCACTTTGTTTATCTGTGATAACTTTTGACAGCAGTGCGTGATTATTGGATTAATAATATGACACATGGCTAAAATCCAGGTAATTATGTCATCATACATCGCAAATCGTGTTTTTTCGGACCGAAAAAAATGTGCCTTATGCCAACTGAATCGGTTTTTCGAACTCAAAATCAGTCCAGACCGACAAAAAATCGGATTTCTGTAGCCCTGGTCCATAGGACACAGATGCTGCCACCTAATGCCTGAAGTAAGATGGCACCTTAAGCTACTGGCACTTGTAGGATAACTATGTTCATAGAGGCAGACTTGTACAATATAAATGGCAAATCAAGAGACATGAAATATCAAAACGACCTATGCAGGACTAAGTTACAGGCCGGACACAAAAATGTTTTCACTACAGCCTATACATAAAGTTTACAAGCGCAGTGTGACCCTGACCTTCAAGCTAGGCGTTTGTCATGATGATCATTTATGCAATATAATTTGAATCCCATCATGCAGGATAAAATTATGGACAGGACATAAACATGTTTCACTGAAGTCTATGCATAAAGTTTAAGTACAGACTGTGACCTTGACCTTTAAGCTAACGATATGATTCTTGCATGTCACACATCAACTTGTTATGATAATTATTTATGCCAGATAATTTTGAAATCCCATCATGCAGGACAAAATTTCACCACAGCCTATGCACAAAGCTTAAGTGCTGACTGTGACCTTGACCTTCTAATTAGCAGCATGGTTTTTGCACATGACACACTGTCTTGTCATGACAATTATTTATGCTAAATAATTTTGTGATCCCACCATGCAGGACAAGTTATGGACCAGACAAACATATTTCATTATAGCCTATGCACAAAGTTAAAGTGCCGACTGTGACCTTTAAGATAGTGACATGGTTCTTGCATGCGACACATCGTCTTGTCATGATGATCATTTGTGCCAAATAATTTTTAAATCCCACCATGCAGTCCAAAGTTATGGGTCGGACACGAACATATTTTCATTATAGCCTATGTACAAAGTTAAACTGTGGACTGTGACATTGACTCTGAGATAGTCACGTAGTTCCTGCACGCGACACAACATCTTGTCATGATGATCATTTGTGCCAAATAATTTTTAAATACCACCATGCAGTCTAAAAATATGGGTCGGACACGAACATATTTCATTATAGCCTATGTACACAGTTTAAGTGCTGACTGTGACCTGGACCTTTGAGATAGGGACATGGTTCTTGCACGCGACACACCGTCTTGTCGTAATGATCATTTTTGCTAAATATTTTTGAATCTCACCATGCAATCCAAAGTTATGGATCGGACACAATTTCGGTAACACACAAACAAACAAACAAACACACATACATACATACGCACACACGGACAGGGTAAAATCTATATGCCCTTCCTCCATTTCTCGGCGGGGGCATAAAAATGCTGCAGATCAATTTTGGGACCCGAAGTGTCTGTGCATGTAATCAGCAATATCTAATTTGGCTTTAAATTTGGAACTGCAAAAGATCATACCACTGACTTCCTCAGTTCCTTCTGTCAAGATGTCTTTTGTCAGATTTGACAGTTGACCAGTGAGTGAAGACAAGCTTCCACCTAACCAAGACATTTTTAATCAACTAGAGGAAATACACAGCATGAAATAAAGTCTGCAATCTGCCATTGACAGCTGTCCATCTACTGAAGCCACTTAGACAGTGTATCTTAAGCAATATAGACCACCAGCTGCAAAATAACACTGTTTTCACCAAAATGCCAACACGGCGGCGGCCATATTTGAAGTCCTCGTAAACACCGAAAGCTTATCATAGAATAGAATTGAATAGAATAGAATTTATTCTCCGGTTGACAGAACCCTTAGAGTTGCTTCTTTTAAATTAGTTCTTATGCCTCTCTTTTTCAAAAAATTGTTAAGATCTAAACTTAACACTGCGCTCATCGAAGAAATGGTCAAACTTGACCGCATTGTCATATTAAGAAAGAAAGATAGATCGGATAGAACCCCTATATCAACCTACGAAATTCCCGAATTAGCCAGTGTAGTAAAGAGTCTAAAGTCAATGTTCAGAATCATAAGTAAATCTTGTATATGTTATAGCCTCATCTAAAGACACTGGAGCAATCTACCTCCCTCCTTCCCTACCTACCTACCTAGTACCTAGCCGGGCCGTGTGGCGCAATCGCTAGGGCCCCTGACTTGTAAGCCAGAGGTCCTGGGTTCGATACCCGGTCCGGCCACTAACTTTTATTTCCCCTTCCGCTAATTCAAGAAAGACAACTGTCAGTTAGGGACGAGTCATTTATTGTCAGCTGGGGGGGGGGGGTACATTTAGGGGGGGGGGTCGGAATTTTATTTGGTGATGTACTGGGGGGGGGGGTCGGAAATAAAAAAGCCTTGGAGCAGGGGGGGGGGGGGGGTCATATATTTTATTAGGCATATTGGGGGGGGGGTCAGAATTCTTCCATCAGTCCTTATTTTTAAAGATGTCTCAGCTTCTGGGGGGCTTCGCCCCCAGACCCCCCATTTCTCATATAATTTCATACTCTTTTCTTTCAGACTCACAACTTAAAACTTTAAAGTCTTTATGGAAATGACTCAGAAAAAAAAATCAAAATTTTTCATTGTTTTGATAGCACAGTATGAAAGTGTCTATAAAATCATGTCAAGTAGATGATTTTGTGCTCAATTAAATTTAATGCCTGCATTTGTGATATCAGCTCTCCATGTGCCTTTTCATCAGCAAAAACACAGCCCCCAGACCCCCACCACCCAGAGGCCCAATTAATATTATTTACAGTTATAATTATTAAGCATTCAACAAAAAGATTTCCGGACGGCCATTAGCAGAAGTAAAAATGCAAGAAATGCAGACAAAGTTTAAACAGACCATGATTACATGTAATTAACCTGTTAGAATAAGAAATGTTCTTTGTGTTTCATACAGCTAGGTTTTGAATGAGGTCAGTCTGACATAAAATAGGTAATATGGTATTTGTGTGAAGGGTAGCTGGCACTGGGGATAGGGGGGGGGGGGGTCATAAAATTTTTTGTCACCTATCTGGGGGGTCGGAAAAATAATTCTGGTGAGACTGGGGGGGGGGGGGTCGGAAAAATTTTGGTGAACCATATGAAAATGTACCCGGCCCCCCACCTGATAATAAATGACTCGTCCCTTACTGGTAAAATTTAGTGCACTTAGTACTGGTTAACCGCGTAGAGGTCTAAGCCTGCCCAGAAATAGTGTGGTTAGGTTAACTGACCGTCCCGACATGACCAAAGCTGTTTACCGTGGACGTTAAACAATAACACGCAACCTAGTACCTACCTGCATGTCTGCATGCCTACCCTACCCTACCCCTTTCCCTACCCTACCCTACCCTACCCTACCCCTACCTAGTTACACACCACCAACCCACCAACCCTACCTACCTGCCTACCTACCTACCTACCTACCTTACCTACCTACCTTACCTTTATACCTCTCTACCTTTACTGCAACACAGACGCGGGGATAAACATGCATGCGCGCGTCAGTGCCGGGTCTGCCTTGCAATTAAAAATAATAACATTGAAAATTGTTACGGTGTACTAAACATGACAGGGTTAAGTTAAAAGTCAGAAAAAGACTGACAGTGATAGCTAAAAGATAAAAAAAAAAAAAAAAAAAAAAAAAACAGCATGCTGGCATTATAGCGTACATGTAGCGTGGTTGACATTTGTGTGAGAACATGTTTTGCAACCTTAAAACAGGAACAGGTGTAGTCATGTCCAACAGAACATGGTTGACAAAGTATAAAAGCTAGAGGTTTCAAATTTATTTTGGTAGGGAGGTTTTGAAAGCGGACAGTTAGCTAAGTTAACATTTTGGGCTATTTATTCATAGAATGTGTTTAAATTGCAACGACTTGAGTTATATTCTAAATTTCCGAGGGATACCTGACAACAGTACCAGAGATCTAAATTGTTTTCTAAGTAGCCTTAAAAGTTAAAACATACTAAGCATTCTTACCGAAAATATACTGTTTAAACAAATTTCTTATCGACCGGAATAGATATATCTGATACTCAATATTTAACGGGGTAACGTAAATAATTGGCCACTAGAGAGTTATGCAAGGTTTGCCGAGGTGGCAAACGCTGAATTTGATACATATAGATCATTTTATATATAAAAACAAATATTACACTCCGTAGACCTCTCTTTGAAAGACAGTCTCTGACAGTTGTTCCAGTATTACTACTCGCGAGCAAGGACGTAGCTGCCTTTACGCAAAGCTAAGCTTGGTCCACGTGATCCTGCACAGCCATCTGGGCGAGCTGATTTAGTTTAAGAGGTAACTTGTGGGTAAAACCGACTGAACATGCTGACTGAGGATGTCGACTGTATCAAAATTGTTTGTGCATCCCGTTAGACTGACGAGAGTGAGGACTTCCTGATCATCAATGCTGTCGAGACTTTGTCTTTCCACCTCTTCTCCTGTCTACCGCTTCTTCTTTTTCCTTTCACATGCCGTGTAGAATCGTCTTTGCTAAGCCAGAAGACCTTTAGATGTGCCCAAGCCGCTTAGTTTTCAATTCTTGACTATGGCCAGTTCATTATATTCTCCAGTGGCTGCTTGGATCTTTCTGCGAACATTCTCATTAGTTACGTGCTCCGTGCATAAGATGTTTAGTAACATTTTAAAAATAATGTAGTCTCATCTCAAAGGCCTGCATACTGCTGTCAAGGTCCACAATTCGCTGGCATACATAAATATAGATATGACAAAGGAGCACATAAGTGTCACACTTGATCCAGGAGATATGTTGTTTGTTATATCTCCCCGAACGCACATATTACGAAGAGACGCCCAGTTATTATATAGCTCGTGAGTGCAGGTGACTACCATTGTATTGTTATATGCTGTTTTCTTTTTGTTGTTGGTCTACCTCAGTTGGAAAACATTCACACCCATTTTTGCCCTACCGAATGAATGTCATTGGCAAAACTCCAAACGCACCTATTGTGAAGAGACGCCCAGTTACATGTATTAGCTCGTGAGTGCAGGCGACCACGACGATTGATGAAGCTGCTTTCCATTTGCTGTTGGTCCACTTAAGCTGAAAAACATTACTGCGGCCATTTGTACCTTGTGCCCCATAAAAGGGACATTGGCTAACAAATAAGGCCGAGACCAGAAGCCACGAAATGCAGTGTCTAGGCACAATCTACTCTGTTTGCTTAAAGGTTAATGACACCTTTTTTAACAAGAAAATAATAAACTAAACCAAACACCCCTTCAATATCATTCAATATATAAGCATTGACAATCCGCTAGGCATAAATGGGTTAATTTCTAGTTTTTTCCTCGTTTTCATTCTTTCATTTATTATAATTTTTTATTTTTATTTAATTTTTTTTGAAAATCTAATACTTAGTATTATTTGCGAATTACCTGAAAACACAACTTAAGGATATATTAAAAACAGCAAAGATTCAGTTCAGACTGCGCATCCGAGCAGGCTGGTCTAGGATCTGCTGTTTGCATAAAATATCTGTCATGCATAGACGACTTTGTAGTCTCCTATCAGTTTACGCGGCTGAGCAGTGCCCCAGCTCTTTGCAAATATCGCATGGTACCTTCTCTCGCGACATTGTCCGTCGAAACGGCACCAGGATGTTAAATTCCACGAAATGAGCTCTTTTAGTTTCAGTTTTTCTGAAAGTGTTGATATATTTTATTTCTTCACATCGAAAGCTAAATTGGGTAGATGCTGACCGTCAGGGACAGGACAGATTGGTGGGTGTTTTTTCCTCATTTCTTATCATTTTCTGCTAAAACCAAACTTGAGAGAGGTCATGAAATAGGCCTAGATCGCCTCGCATGACTCACTTAATTTCTATCTTTAGTCGACTGAAATCTGTTACATCCCAGCAGAAACACGGTAGTGGTTCGGTACCTGTGACCCTATGTGGGGGGGAGGGGGGGGGAATGAAAAAAAATCATTGTATACCATACCATATACCATACCACGGTAGTGGTTCGGTACCTGTGACCCTATGTGGGGGAGGGGTGGGGGTGGGCGGGCGGGGGGGGGAATGAAAAAAAAATCATTGTGTACCATACCATATACCGTATGGTATATGGTATGGTAGCGTTACACAATGATTTTTTTTTCATTCCCACCCCTCCCTCCACACAGGGTCACAGGTACCGAACCACTACCGTGTTTCTGCTGGGATGTAACAGAACTGATTTTAGTATTTTAGGCGACTAAATATAGCATGCACAGATCAGTATGTGATTCTATAACGTAAAACTTGTCACTCATTTAATATTTCATTTTGTTTTCTGACATTTTCATTTCTACTTTCATTTTCATTTCTTGGAGAGCAATGAAAGTAAAATATAAATATCAGCATAAAAACATAAAATATGGATGTCAGAATACCAAATATCTCATATTATGGGAGTAATCAGTATGTTGCAAGTGATGTGAACACGCACACACTTGTAGAGCACTCAACGGAGACAACGAAGGCAACGGATACTTCTTAATTAATCTTACGGTCCCGACAGTTTGTTAGACATCTTAGACCAGAATTTCGAACAAAATCCGACTGGAATAAATACCGTGCTAAAATAAGCTTCTTCATGACTTCGTTGGCATGGCCGTTGTGACCCAATTATTGTTTTTAGCATGACTTGAAATATGCATATCAACAATCTAATCAATTCAGTAAGACTTTTGATCCCAATTTCATGAAGCGTGTGTCGGATGGTCAGCCAGTGAGACTTTACTTCTGAAACATAAGCATATATGATTTATATTCAAAATCAAGTTTTTCTGTTCGTTGTCTTCGGTGTCTGTGTTGAATGCCAGACCAGTATGATGCAGTATTCCGATCAACTGCGCGTACGCTGAGGCTTATCCTGCTGTCGCATGCCTTTTCTCGTGGTTCATGTGAGCTCGGTCAAGTTAGCAGAACGAAAATTCTGCAGAAAATTCTGCAGAAGATTCTGCAGAATTTTCTGCAGAATTTTCTGCAGAAAAAGTGGTAAAGTTAGCGAAATAAATATTCTGCAGAAAATAGCAGAACGAAATTTCTGCAGAAAATTCTGCAGAAGATTCTGCAGAATTTTCTGCAGAAAAAGTGGTAAAGTTAGCGAAATAAATATTCTGCAGAATTTTCTGCAGAATTTTCTGCAGAAAAAGTGGTAAAGTTCGCGAAATTAATATTCTGCAGAATTTTCTGCAGAAAAAGTGGTAAAGTTAGCGAAATTAATATTCTGCAGAATTTTCTGCAGAATTTTCTGCAGAAAAAGTGGTAAGGATAGCGAATTGAAAATTCTGCAAAATTTCGCAGTTTTATTTCTTTGTTCTGTCATCTATAGGCCACAAAATGTGAGTGCGCACCGTTTACCGCACTACTCTATCTCATTTGTGGACCGAGATATTCACACAAATCGCATGTTTTCTTCTGCTGGAAAGTAGCAGAACGAAATTTCAGAAACCCTTTATTTGGAAAGGTTAATTTCTATGTTCTGTCATCTGTACAAAAATCGCATATTTTCTTCTGCTAGAGAGTAGCAGAACGAAATTTCAGAAACCCTTTGTTAGCAATGTTTGATTTCTATGTTCTGTCATATAGAGGCGATAAAATGTGAGTGAGCACCGTTTACCGCACTACTCTATCTCATAAGTGGACCGAGATATTCACAAAAATCGCATATTTTCTTCTGCTGGAAAGTAGCAGAACGAAATTTCAGAAACCCTTTGTTTGCAAAGTTTGATTTCTATGTTCTGTCATCTGGAGGCCACAAAAAGTGAGTGAGCGCCGTTTACCGCACTACTCTATCTCATAATCGGACCGAGATATTCACAAAAATCGCATATTTTCTTCTGCTGGAAAGTAGCAGAACGAAATTTCAGAAACCCTTTGTTTGCAAAGTTTGATTTCTATGTTCTGTCATCTGGAGGCCACAAAATGTGAGTGAGCGCCGTTTACCGCACTACTCAATCTCATTAGTGGACCGAGATATTCACAAAAATCGCATATTTTCTTCTGCTAGAGAGTAGCAGAACGAAATTTCAGAAACCCTTTGTTAGCAAAGTTTGATTTCTGTGTCCTGTCATCTGGCGGCCATAAAATGTAAGTGAGCACCGTTTGCCGCACTACTCTATCTCATAAGAGGACCGAGATATTCACAAAAATCGCATATTTTCTTCTGCTGGAAAGTAGCAGAATGAAATTTCAGAAACCCTTTCTTTGCAAATATTGATTTCTATGTTCTGCCATCTGGAGGCCACAAAACGTGAGTGAGCGCCGTTTACCGCACTACTCTATCTCATAAGTGCACCGAGATATTCACAAAAATCGCATATTTTCTTCTGCTGGAAAGAAGCAGAACGAAATTTCAGAACCCCTTTGTTAGCGAAGTTTGATTTCTATGTTCTGTCATCTGGAGGCCACAAAATTTGAGTGAGCGCCGTTTACCGCACTACTCTTTCTCATAAGTGGGCCGAGATATTCACAAAAATCGCATATTTCTTCTGCTAAAGAGTAGCAGAACGAAATTTCAGAAACCATTTGTAAACAAAATTTGATTTCTATGTTCTGTCATCTGAAGGCCACAAAATGTGAGTGAGCGCCGTTTACCGCACTACTCTATCTCATAGGTGGACCGAGATATTCACAAAAATCGCATATTTTCTTCTGCTGGAAAGTAGCAGAACGAAATTTCAGAATCCCTTTGTTTGCAAAGTTTGATTTCTATGTTCTGTCATCTGGAGGCCACAAAAAGTGAGTGAGCGCCGTTTACCGCACTGCTCTATCTCATAAGTGGACCGAGATATTCACGAAAATCGCATATTTTCTTCTGCTAAAGAGAAGCAGAACGAAATTTCAGAAACCCTTTGTAAACAAAATTTGATTTCTATGTTCTGTCATCTGAAGGCCACAAAATGTGAGTGAGCGCCGTTTACCGCACTACTCTATCTCATAAATGGACCGAGATATTCACAAAAATCGCATATTTTCTTCTGCTAAAGAGTAGCAGAACGAAATTTCAGAAACCCTTCGTTAGCAAAGTTTGATTTCTATGTGCTGTCATCTGGAGGCCACAAAAAGTGAGTGAGCGCCGTTTACCGCACTACTCTATCTCATAAGTGGACCGAGATATTCACAAAAATCGCATATTTTCTTCTGCTATGGAGTAGCAGAATGAAATTTCAGAAACCCTTTGTTAGCAAAGTTTGATTTCTATGTGCTGTCATCTGGAGGCCACAAAATGTGAGTGAGCGCCGTTTACCGCACTACTCTATTTCATAATCGGACCGAGATATTCACAAAAATCGCATATTTTCTTCTGCTGGAAAGTAGCAGAACGAAATTTCAGAAACCCTTTATTTGAAAAGTTTAATTTCAATGTTCTCTCATCTGGAGGCCACAAAAAGTGAGTGAACGCCGTTTACCGCCCTACTCTATCTCATAAGTGGACCGAGATATTCACAAAAATCGCATATTTTCTTCTGCTAGAAAGTAGCAGAACGAAATTTCAGAAACCCTTTGTTAGCAAAGTTTGATTTCTATGTTCTGTCATCTGGAGGCCACAAAAAGTGAGTGAGAGCGCGTTTACCGCACAACTCTATCTCATAAGTGGACCGAGATATTCACAAAAATTGCATATTTTCTTCTGCTGGAAAGTAGCAGAACGAAATTTCAGAAACCCTTTGTTTGCAAAGTTTGATTTCTATGTTCTGTCATCTGGAGGCCACAAAAAGTGAGTGAGCGCCGTTTACCGCACTACTCTATCTCATAAGTGGACCGAGATATTCACAAAAATCGCATATTTTCTTCTGCTGGAAAGTAGCAGAACGAAATTTCAGAAACCCTTTGTTAGCAAAGTTTGATTTCTATGTTCTGTCATCTGGAGGCCACCAAATTTGAGTGAGCGCCGTTTACCGGACTACTCTATCTCATAAGTGGACCGAGATATTCACAAAAATCGCATATTTTCTTCTGCTAAAGAGTAGCAGAACGGAATTTTCAGAAACCCTTTGTAAACAAAATTTGATTTCTATGTTCTGTCATCTGGAGGCCACAAAACGTGAGTGAGCGCCGTTTACCGCACTACTCTATCTCATAAGTGGACCGAGATATTCACAAAAATCGCATATTTTCTTCTGCTGGAAAGTAGCAGAACGAAATTTCAGAAACCCTTGGTTAGCAAAGTTTGATTTCTATGTTCTGTCATCTGGAGGCCACAAAAAGTGAGTGAGCGCCGTTTACCGCACTACTCTATCTCATAAGTGGACCGAGATATTCACAAAAATCGCATATTTTCTTCTGCTAGAGAGTAGCAGAACGAAATTTCAGAAACCCTTTGTTAGCAATGTTTGATTTCTATGTTCTGTCATCTAGAGGCGATAAAATGTGAGTGAGCGCCGTTTACCGCACTACTCTATCTCATAATCGGACCGAGATATTCACAAAAATCGCATATTTTCTTCTGCTGGAAAGTAGCAGAACGAAATTTCAGAAACCCTTTGTTTGCAAAGTTTGATTTCTATGTTCTGTCATCTGGAGGCCACAAAAAGTGAGTGAGCGCCGTTTACCGCAGTACTCTATCTCATAAGTGGACCGATATATTCACCAAAATCGCATATTTTCTTCTGCTGGGAAGTAGCAGAACGAAATTTCAGAAACCCTGTGTTAGCAAAGTTTGATTGCTATGTTCTGTCATCTGGAGGCTACAAAATGTGAGTGAGCACCGTTGACCGCACTACTCTATCTCATAAGTGGACCGAGATATTCACAAAAATCGCATATTTTCTTCTGCTGGAAAGTAGCAGAAAGAAATTAAAGAAATCCTTTGTAAGCATAAGTTTATTTCTTTGTTCTGTTATCTGGAGGCTACAAAATGTGAGTGATCGCCGTTTACCGTACTTCTCTATCTCATATGTGGACCGAGATATTCACAAAAAATGCATATTTTCTTCTGCTGGTAAGTAGCCGAACGAAATTAAAGAAACCCTTTGTTAGCAAAGTTTGATTTCTATGTTCTGTCATCTGGAGGTCACAAAATGTGAGTGAGCACCGTTTACCGCACTACTCTATCTCATAAGTGGACCGAGATATTCACAAAAATCGCATATTTTCTTCTGCTGGAGAGTAGCAGAACGAAATTTCAGAAAGCCTGTGTTAGCAAAGTTTGATTGCTATGTTCTGTCATCTGGAGGCTACAAAATGTGAGAAAGTAGCAGAATGAAAATTCAGAAACCTTGGCCACCAAAGGGGGAGTCTTAATAAAGCATGTTTCCTGACCCCTATCAAAGTGGCTTTTTTTTTGCTGATATGTGGCATGCTGAGTCTACTTTATCACAGCATATGCCGTTTGATGGGGAGGCATCTATTTTCTGAGAAATAAGCACTTTAAAGTGGATGTGGTGAGCACACATGTCAAATTGGTATATGTTCAATATTGTTATCCTATGTAGGACTTATTAATGCCTACGAAGGGCTTACTAACTCCTACGCTAGGCTAACTAGCTTCTACATAGGACTTAGTAACTTCTATGTAGGACTTATTAACTCCTACATAGGACTTACTAACTCCTACGAAGGACTTATTAACTAATAAGATAAGTCCTAAGTAGGTGTTAGTAAGTGCTACGTAGGACTTATTATCTCCTACGAAGGTGTTAGTAAGGCCTCAAAGCTAGTCGGATGAGCTGATGGCTGATCTGCACAGGTGGTAAAACACCTAGCCGGCCTTTTCTAGTGGCGCCACACAAATCACTTTCATGAAAATGCTTCAACGATTGGTGAAGACACACGTGTTAGCATGCCCTAGTTTTCATATTCTATTATGCAGATATCATTGCGTCTGCAAATAATTCCAGTATAATGTTCGACATTTACAGAAACTTGCAACTGGAAAAAGGGTGAAAGGTCTGCCATGATAAAAACAAATGAGCCGCTACACGACAAAACCAACAAAGTGGCATGTGCGCAGCCAAGACTCAGGTCAGCCTGGGCATCCGCCCAGTCTGATCAGAGTCTTCGCTGTGCGCTTGGAGCAAGCTTTGCTAACCTTTAAGCGCATAAAGAAGAGTCAAATCAGACTGTGCGGATGCCCAGGCTGATCTGAGTCTTCGCTGGACGCACATGCCACTTTGTTGGTTTTGTCATGTTGCTCAAATAACAATTTCAAAGATTATTTATGGATTTCATTTTCTGTTTTTAAAGTGGTGGCCACATTTGATGTTCGATCCCAGCAGTGTTAGTAAATTCGAAAGCCCCCCTCCACCCCACAACCCTTGCAAGGATGTGTGAGATTACTTTTCATTCTGTTATATTAATATGGAAGAATTGGTTAATTTTTTAACAAGGCATATATTCTCTGAGCAAAATAGTCCAATTTCGTGCACTGTTTCGTCTGACATTTATATATACGTTCCTCGCCAAAGGTTAAGCGTGCTGAAAAAGCAAATGTAACAAGATCATTGGAGATAATAACAACTGAATTCTAACTTTTTGTGGAAGTTAATGTATTCTGTCCTGATTGGTCAGCATGAAATTTACCAGTTTAATTTAGAGTAACAACTGCACAAAGCCAGCACAAACGTGCATGTGTGTGAAAAACACATTTTGGGAAGAAGAAAAAAACGTTATGATCTGCTGTCAGTATTTCTGTTACACCAATTACATGTTCACCAATTTAAGTTTAATGTTTTGGCGAATACGAAACTACTGCTTTTATAATCATTAAAAGAAGCATTATTTTCTCTCGAAAGTGTGAATTTTTGGGGCATTGATTTCTCTGCTCGCTCTGTGTATTGCTTACTCAAATTAATTTAAATTTGATGTTTTACAAAGCTAAGCATTGGTGTTGATGGCGGAACGCATTTGGCTTCATAATGAAAGTTAGAACAACGGTTGTCCATCCGTCGACCACAATATGGCCAAGTTTAATCAATATCTATGGAAAAGACCCCCTATTTGCTCGTGCATACAAGATACATGTAGCACATACATCTTCGGTTTTGTTTTTGTTTTGTTTTGTATTTTTTTCTTTAAGAGGATCTATGGGAAACATGCGCTTATATATGGATACCCAAGATGGAAAACATAGCTATAAAATCTCGGACGAGTTTGAAATCCAGTCATTTCCAATGTCAGTAAGGCATTAATGATGTTTGTCAGTGTGACCACAACACATTACAATTTTAACGCCTGTATTCTAGAACGTTACTCACACTCCTGATGTAATCCCTGAATTCACTCATTAATTGAGCGACTCAGAAGTTTCGTATTCTTAAATCTCACTTAGTCTTGCGTGTTGAGAACTGAGTGATGGTCGAGTGAAGTGTACACCTCCATCGAGCCTCACTCGTTTTTACCGACTCATTTATTATGTCCCCAGCTGCCCAACCGTTAATGGGCAAACTGGTTTGGTTAAAGAGCATTTTGGTCTGCTGGTCTGTTCGCCTGTCTCTAGTCTGTCCGTCCGTAACATGCTCTGGTAGCTGCGAATCTCAAAAACGGCTGATACGAGGATATTGAACTTCTTATATATGGAATGAATTTGCAGTCCCGTATTCGTCTTCTTAAGGGGCCTTGGGCCGTATTCATAAAACGACTTAAGTGGTTGCTATGCTGTTACTAAGGCTAAATTTCTTTGAAGGAGATTCCCTACAACTATGAAATTTGCTTACAAAGACTAATCCTCCAGAGCAAATTTCATAGTTGTAGGGAACCTCCTTTATAGATATTTAGCCTTAGCAACCGCATAGCAACGACTTAAGTGGCTTTATGAATACGGCCCCTTGTCACTGAGAAGAAACGACGTGAAAAACATCTGACTTAAGCATTTTGTATAGAGATAGCCTTTTGGAATCTGAAGAAATATTTAAGTTGGCATGCGGTTAAACCAGTATTTCAATCATATACTGTTCACAAAAAGTAGGGGATTTTCAGGTATGAAAAATTGTAGCATCTACAACAAATGTGATATTCATATGAAACGCTAAATATTGATAAGATAACTATCTGTTAAGACACTTTTTATGAAGGTTTAGACAATATATCCTGTCACGTGATCTGCATACAATTTGTTTCATACAGGGGGTCAGGACTAAAATGTGGTAAATTCGAACAAAAATTTATTCAAATTCTTCAACTAAGCTAACCGTTTTATGCACTTTTAAGTTTTGTATGCTAAAAGATTTTTTTTCTTCTTCAAAACTGTTATGTTGGGAAGAAAACCAGAAAACAAAAATTCGTACAGGTGCATCGAGTTACCGAAATATTTAGACGTTTATGGCTTGCACTCATTATTTTGAGGAAAGAGTGTGTAAACCCAATTTTTAGTTTGTTAAATGAAGCACGACAAGTGTTTCTCTGTAAATTTTGTAATCTAAAAACAATCTGTTTCGACACCAGATTCGTGTGAAATTCGGGTGTTGACCCCCTGTCTTAAACGAATGACACGCAGGTCACGTGACAGGATACACCATCTAAATTGTAATGCAAAATGTCTTATCGAATATTTGTCTGATGGATACTTGCCGTTTCAGATGAATTTATACAATTTTTAATGACTTAATATCCCCTACTTTTTGTGAACAGTATATCTTTCATTATCAGCCTTCCATAACTCGATACAACTTACCTTCTGTTGACAAGGTCGTAGAACCACGTCATCCTGATGGAGGGCAAGGGTCTGCCTCTGCTTGCAGTAGGTGTTGGATTGGTAATGTTTTGTGTTGTTTGTGCACGACTAAAAATATGTTTATTTAAAGGTATACTCCCTCGTATTTCTTTACAAAATAATTACAAAATTATGATTCTGGTTAGTTGTCTGCAACATAATTAAGAGTTGTTCAAAAAATCTTCAACGGAAACATCTTTGTTACGGAGGCAGAGACGATATATCAATGCGTACCCTTCTTGAATATTCACGAATATTTTGTAGTCATAAATTGACTGACTTCCACACGCGTTTCTGCAAGCATGTTTTGAATTTTATGATTGGTGGAGTAAATAACTTTACAAAAACATTAACCTCTAATCTGTGCACGCGAGTTTTTTCAGCCAATAACTGTCAGAAGTCGATTAAAGAAAGGGCTTAAAATCATTTATGGTATAACTTTATCCTGATTAACTATGATTGCTGGGCGTATCCAGTCTTCATTTTTGGCGGGAATGGCGGTCCCCTATGGCCGCTTTTTGTGTATTTTCTTTAAATTCTCCTATTTTCAGTGACCATCACAAATCATAAATTTGGCAGATAAATGTAATTTTAAATAGCAATCATTATCATGCCTAGGATATAATGTTTTGTGAGAAATTTAGAAGTTAATAGAAATATTGAGGGTGTTAATCTTTAACATTTTTTGTCAATGATTAAACTTTTACTGAACTCTCTTCCTATTTATGTCAATCCTGTGAGCTGAAAAAAACTCGGATCAGTCTGCGTGGATGTGCAGCGATTTGTCCTTTTCTTTTCCTTTTGGCCTTTCTTTGTATAGTACTGGTTTTTGTCGCACCTGCTTTAAGAAGGTGCGATATAGTTCACTTTTCTGTCCATCAGTCATTCCGTCCGTCCACAATTATGTCGACCCTAACACTCGTGCCCATTATTCTCAATCTATGATACCTACGCTCATCAAACCTGGTATAGAGTTTCGTCTTAGAATGGTCTCGAGGAACCTTGCACTTATTTTGGCCTATTTTTCATGCTCTAAAATTTTATGTAAGAAATTATGTCGACCCTAGAGTTCAAGTCCATTTCTTTCCATATATAAACCTGCAATGATCAAACTTGGTATAATGTTTTTTCTTAGAATAGTCTAGGGGATCCTTGCCTTTTTTTTTTACTTTTGACCTATATTTTATGCTCTGTTGGCTTAGTAAAATTTTACAAAGGGTTTCTGAAATTTCGTTCTGCTACTTTCCAGCAGAAGAAAATATGCGATTTTTGTGAATATCTCGGTCCACTTATGAGATAGAGAGTTGCGGTAAACGGCGCTCACTCACATTTTAAGGCCTCTACATGACAGAACATAGAAATCAAACTTTGCTAACAAAGGGTTTCTGAAATTTCGTTCTGCTACTCTCTAGCAGAAGAAAATATGCGATTTTTGTGAATATCTCGATCCACTTATGAGATAGAGTAGTGCGGTAAACGGCGCTCACTCACTTTTTGTGGCCTCCAGATGACAGAACATAGAAATCAATCTTTGCTTACAAAGGTTTTCTGAAATTTCGTTCTGCTACTCTCTAGCAGAAGAAAATATGCGATTTTTGTGAATATCTCGGTCCACTTATGAGATAGAGTAGTGCGGTAAACGGCGCTCACTCACATTTTGTGGCCTCCAGATGACAGAACATAGAAATCAAACTTTGCAAACAAAGGGTTTCTGAAATTTCGTTCTGCTACTTTCCAGAAGAAGAAAATATGCGATTTTTGTGAATATCTCGGTCCACTTATGAGATAGAGAGGTGCGGTAAACGGCGCTCACTCACATTTTATAGCCTTTACATGACAGAACATAGAAATCAAACTTTGCTAACAAAGGTTTTCTGAAATTTCGTTCTGCTACTCTCTAGCAGAAGAAAATAAGCGAATTTTGTGAATATCTCGGTCCACTTATGAGATAGAGTAGTGCGGTAAACGGCGCTCACTCACTTTTTGTGGCCTCCAGATGACAGAACATAGAAATCAAACTTTGCTTACAAAGGGTTTCTGAAATTTCGTTCTGCTACTCTCTAGCAGAAGAAAATATGCGATTTTTGTGAATATCTCGGTCCACTTATGAGATAGAGTAGTGCGGTAAACGGCGCTCACTCACATTTTATGGCCTCCAGATGAAAGAACATGGAAATCAAACTTTGCTAACAAAGGTTTTCTGAAATTTCGTTCTGCTACTTTCCAGCAGAAGAAAACATGCGATTTTTATGAATATCTCGGTCCACTTATGAGATAGAGTAGTGCGGTAAACGGCGCCCACTCACTATTTGTGGCCTCCAGATGACAGAACATAGAAATCAAACTTTGCTTACAAAGGGTTTCTGAAATTTCGTTCTGCTACTCTCTAGCAGAAGAAAATATGCGATTTTTGTGAATATCTCGGTCCACTTATGAGATATAGTAGTGCGGTAAACGGCGCTCACTCACATTTTGTGGCCTCCAGATGACAGAACATAGAAATCAAACTTTGCTTACAAAGGGTTTCTGAAATTTCGTTCTGCTACTCTCTAGCAGAAGAAAATAAGCGAATTTTGTGAATATCTCGGTCCACTTATGAGATAGAGTAGTGCGGTAAACGGCGCTCACTCACTTTTTGTGGCCTCCAGATGACAGAACATAGAAATCAAACTTTGCTTACAAAGGGTTTCTGAAATTTCGTTCTGCTACTCTCTAGCAGAAGAAAATATGCGATTTTTGTGAATATCTCGGTCCACTTATGAGATAGAGTAGTGCGGTAAACGGCGCTCACTCACATTTTATGGCCTCCAGATGAAAGAACATGGAAATCAAACTTTGCTAACAAAGGTTTTCTGAAATTTCGTTCTGCTACTTTCCAGCAGAAGAAAACATGCGATTTTTATGAATATCTCGGTCCACTTATGAGATAGAGTAGTGCGGTAAACGGCGCCCACTCACTATTTGTGGCCTCCAGATGACAGAACATAGAAATCAAACTTTGCTTACAAAGGGTTTCTGAAATTTCGTTCTGCTACTCTCTAGCAGAAGAAAATATGCGATTTTTGTGAATATCTCGGTCCACTTATGAGATATAGTAGTGCGGTAAACGGCGCTCACTCACATTTTGTGGCCTCCAGATGACAGAACATAGAAATCAAACTTTGCTTACAAAGGGTTTCTGAAATTTCGTTCTGCTACTCTCTAGCAGAAGAAAATAAGCGAATTTTGTGAATATCTCGGTCCACTTATGAGATAGAGTAGTGCGGTAAACGGCGCTCACTCACTTTTTGTGGCCTCCAGATGACAGAACATAGAAATCAAACTTTGCTTACAAAGGGTTTCTGAAATTTCGTTCTGCTACTCTCTAGCAGAAGAAAATATGCGATTTTTGTGAATATCTCGGTCCACTTATGAGATAGAGTAGTGCGGTAAACGGCGCTCACTCACATTTTATGGCCTCCAGATGAAAGAACATGGAAATCAAACTTTGCTAACAAAGGTTTTCTGAAATTTCGTTCTGCTACTTTCCAGCAGAAGAAAACATGCGATTTTTATGAATATCTCGGTCCACTTATGAGATAGAGTAGTGCGGTAAACGGCGCCCACTCACTATTTGTGGCCTCCAGATGACAGAACATAGAAATCAAACTTTGCTTACAAAGGGTTTCTGAAATTTCGTTCTGCTACTCTCTAGCAGAAGAAAATATGCGATTTTTGTGAATATCTCGGTCCACTTATGAGATATAGTAGTGCGGTAAACGGCGCTCACTCACATTTTGTGGCCTCCAGATGACAGAACATAGAAATCAAACTTTGCTTACAAAGGGTTTCTGAAATTTCGTTCTGCTACTCTCTAGCAGAAGAAAATATGCGATTTTTGTGAATATCTTGGTCCACTTATGAGATAGAGTAGTGCGGTAAACGGCGCTCACTCACATTTTGTGGCCTCCAGATGACAGAGCATAGAAATCAAACTTTGGAAACAAAGGGTTTCTGAAAGTTCGTTCTGCTACTTTCCAGCAGAAGAAAATATGCGATTTTTGTGAATATCTCGGTCCACTTGTGCGATAGAGAGGTGCGGTAAACGGCGCTCACTCATATTTTATGGCCTCTACATGACAGAACATAGAAATCAAACTTTGCTAACAAAGGGTTTCTGAAATTTCGTTCTGCTACTCTCTAGCAGAAGAAAATATGCGATTTTTGTGAATATCTCGGTCCACTTATGAGATAGAGTAGTGCGGTAAACGGCGCTCACTCACTTTTTGTGGCCTCCAGATGACAGAACATAGAAATCAAACTTTGCTTACAAAGGGTTTCTGAAATTTCGTTCTGCTACTCTCTAGCAGAAGAAAATATGCGATTTTTGTGAATATCTCGGTCCACTTATGAGATAGAGTAGTGCGGTAAACGGCGCTCACTCACATTTTGTGGCCTCCAGATGACAGAACATAGAAATCAAACTTTGCTAACAAAGGTTTTCTGAAATTTCGTTCTGCTACTTTCCAGCAGAAGAAAATATGCGATTTTTGTGAATATCTCGGTCCACTTATGAGAAAGAGAGGTGCGGTAAACGGCGCTCACTCACATTTTATGGCCTCTACATGACAGAACATAGAAATCAAACTTTGCTAACAAAGGGTTTCTGAAATTTCGTTCTGCTACTCTCTAGCAGAAGAAAATATGCGATTTTGTGAATATCTCGGTCCACTTATGAGATAGAGTAGTGCGGTAAACGGCGCTCACTCATATTTTATGGCCTCCAGATGACAGAACATAGAAATCAAACTTTGCTTACAAAGGGTTTCTGAAATTTCGTTCTGCTACTCTCTAGCAGAAGAAAATATGCGATTTTTGTGAATATCTCGGTCCACTTATGAGATAGAGAGGTGCGGTAAACGGCGCTCACTCACATTTTATGGCCTCTACATGACAGAACATAGAAATCAAACTTTGCTAACAAAGGGTTTCTGAAATTTCGTCCGGCCACTCTCTAGCAGAAGAAAATATGCGATTTTTGTGAATATCTCGGTCCACTTATGAGATAGAGTAGTGCGGTAAACGGCGCTCACTCACTTTTTGTGGCCTCTAGATGACAGAACATAGAAATCAAACTTTGCTTACAAAGGTTTTCTGAAATTACGTTCTGCTACTCTCTAGCAGAAGAAAATATGCGATTTTTGTGAATATCTCGGTCCACTTATGAGATAGAGTAGTGCGGTAAACGGCGCTCACTCACATTTTGTGGCCTCAAGATGACAGAACATAGAAATCAAACTTTGCAAACAAAGGGTTTCTGAAATTTCGTTCTGCTACTTTCCAGCAGAAGAAAATATGCGATTTTTGTGAATATCTCGGTCCACTTCTGAGATAGAGAGGTGCGGTAAACGGCGCTCACTCATATTTTATGGCCTCTACATGACAGAACATAGAAATCAAACTTTGCTAACAAAGGGTTTCTGAAATTTCGTTCTGCTACTCTCTAGCAGAAGAAAAAATGCGATTTTTGTGAATATCTCGGTCCACTTAGTAGATAGAGTAGTGCGGTAAACGGCGCTCACTCACTTTTTGTGGCCTCCAGATGACAGAACATAGAAATCAAACTTTGCTTACAAAGGGTTTCTGAAATTTCGTTCTGCTACTCTCTAGCAGAAGAAAATATGCGATTTTTGTGAATATCTCGGTCCACTTATGAGATAGAGTAGTGCGGTAAACGGCGCTCACTCACATTTTGTGGCCTCCAGATGAAAGAACATGGAAATCAAACTTTGCTAACAAAGGTTTTCTGAAATTTCGTTCTGCTACTTTCCAGCAGAAGAAAACATGCGATTTTTGTGAATATCTCGGTCCACTTATGAGATAGAGAGGTGCAGTAAAAGGCGCTCACTCACATTTTATGACCTCTACATGACAGAACATAGAAATCAAACTTTGCTAACTAAGGGTTTCTGAAATTTCGTTCTGCTACTCTCTAGCAGAAGAAAATATGCGATTTTGTGAATATCTCGGTCCACTTATGAGATAGAGTAGTGAGGTAAACGGCGCCCACTCACTATTTGTGGCCTCCAGATGACAGAACATAGAAATCAAACTTTGCTTACAAAGGGTTTCTGAAATTTCGTTCTGCTACTCTCTAGCAGAAGAAAATATGCGATTTTTGTGAATATCTCGGTCCACTTATGAGATATAGTAGTGCGGTAAACGGCGCTCACTCACATTTTGTGGCCTCCAGATGACAGAACATAGAAATCAAACTTTGCTTACAAAGGGTTTCTGAAATTTCGTTCTGCTACTCTCTAGCAGAAGAAAATATGCGATTTTTGTGAATATCTCGATCCACTTATGAGATAGAGTAGTGCGGTAAACGGCGCTCACTCACTTTTTGTGGCCTCCAGATGACAGAACATAGAAATCAAACTTTGCTTACAAAGGGTTTCTGAAATTTCGTTCTGCTACTCTCTAGCAGAAGAAAATATGCGATTTTTTGTGAATATCTCGGTCCACTTATGAGATAGAGAGGTGCGGTAAACGGCGCTCACTCACATTTTATGGCCTCTACATGACAGAAA
Source organism: Ctena decussata (assembly GCA_963989385.1). Classification (NCBI taxonomy): domain Eukaryota; kingdom Metazoa; phylum Mollusca; class Bivalvia; order Lucinida; family Lucinidae; genus Ctena; species Ctena decussata. The sequence goes on from OZ022499.1 coordinate 106,667,070, forward strand.
ATAGAAATCAAACTTTGCTAACAAAGGGTTTCTGAAATTTCGTCCTGCTACTCTCTAGCAGAAGAAAATATGCGATTTTTGTGAATATCTCGGTCCACTTATGAGATAGAGTAGTGCGGTAAACGGCGCTCACTCATATTTTATGGCCTCCAGATGACAGAACATAGAAATCAAACTTTGCTTACAAAGGGTTTCTGAAATTTCGTTCTGCTACTCTCTAGCAGAAGAAAATATGCGATTTTTGTGAATATCTCGGTCCACTTATGAGATAGAGAGGTGCGGTAAACGGCGCTCACTCACATTTTATGGCCTCTACATGACAGAACATAGAAATCAAACTTTGCTAACAAAGGGTTTCTGAAATTTCGTCCTGCTACTCTCTAGCAGAAGAAAATATGCGATTTTTGTGAATATCTCGGTCCACTTATGAGATAGAGTAGTGCTGTAAACGGCGCTCCCTCACTTTTTGTGGCCTCTAGATGACAGTACATAGAAATCAAACTTTGCTTACAAAGGGTTTCTGAAATTTCGTTCTGCTAGTCTCTAGCAGAAGAAAATATGCGATTTTTGTGAATATCTCGGTCCACTTATGAGATAGAGTAGTGCGGTAAACGGCGCTCACTCACATTTTGTGGCCTCCAGATGACAGAACATAGAAATCAAACTTTGCAAACAAAGGGTTTCTGAAATTTCGTTCTGCTACTTTCCAGCAGAAGAAAATATGCGATTTTTGTGAATATCTCGGTCCACTTATGAGATAGAGAGGTGCGGTAAACGGCGCTCACTCATATTTTATGGCCTCTACATGACAGAACATAGAAATCAAACTTTGCTAACAAAGGGTTTCTGAAATTTCGTTCTGCTACTCTCTAGCAGAAGAAAATATGCGATTTTTGTGAATATCTCGGTCTACTTATGAGATAGAGTAGTGCGGTAAACGGCGCTCACTCACTTTTTGTGGCCTCCAGATGACAGAACATAGAAATCAAAATTTGCTTACAAAGGGTTTCTGAAATTTCGTTCTGCTACTCTCTAGCAGAAGAAAATATGCGATTTTTGTGAATATCTCGGTCCACTTATGAAATAGAGTAGTGCGGTAAAAGGCGCTCACTCACTTTTTGTGGCCTCCAGATGACAGAACATAGAATCAAACTTTGCTAACAAAGGTTTCTGAAATTTCGTTCTGCTACTTTCCAGCAGAAGAAAATATGCGATTTTTGTGAATATCTCGGTCCACTTATGAGATAGAGAGGTGCGGTAAACGGCGCTCACTCACATTTTATTGCCTCTACATGACAGAATATAGAAATCAAACTTTGCTAACAAAGGGTTTCTGAAATTTCGTTCTGCTACTCTCTAGCAGAAGAAAATATGCGATTTTGTGAATATCTCGGTCCACTTATGAGATAGAGTAGTGCGGTAAACGGCGCTCACTCATATTTTATGGCCTCCAGATGACAGAACATAGAAATCAAAATTTGCTTACAAAGGGTTTCTGAAATTTCGTTCTGCTACTCTCTAGCAGAAGAAAATATGCGATTTTTATGAATATCTCGGTCCACTTATGAGATAGAGAGGTGCGGTAAACGGCGCTCACTCACATTTTATGGCCTCCAGATGACAGAACATAGAAATCAAACTTTGCTTACAAAGGGTTTCTGAAATTTCGTTCTGCTACTCTCTAGCAGAAGAAAATATGCGATTTTTGTGAATATCTCGGTCCACTTATGAGATAGAGAGGTGCGGTAAACGGCGCTCACTCACATTTTATGGCCTCTACATGACAGAACATAGAAATCAAACTTTGCTAACAAAGGGTTTCTGAAATTTCGTCCTGCTACCATCTAGCAGAAGAAAATATGCGATTTTTGTGAATATCTCGGTCCACTTATGAGATAGAGTAGTGCGGTAAACGGCGCTCACTCATATTTTATGGCCTCTACATGACAGAACATAGAAATCAAACTTTGCTAACAAAGGGTTTCTGAAATTTCGTTCTGCTACTCTCTAGCAGAAGAAAATATGCGATTTTGTGAATATCTCGGTCCACTTATGAGATAGAGAGGTGCGGTAAACGGCGCTCACTCATATTTTATGGCCTCTACATGACAGAACATAGAAATCAAACTTTGCTAACAAAGGGTTTCTGAAATTTCGTTCTGCTACTCTCTAGCAGAAGAAAATATGCGATTTTTGTGAATATCTCGGTCTACTTATGAGATAGAGTAGTGCGGTAAACGGCGCTCACTCACTTTTTGTGGCCTCCAGATGACAGAACATAGAAATCAAAATTTGCTTACAAAGGGTTTCTGAAATTTCGTTCTGCTACTCTCTAGCAGAAGAAAATATGCGATTTTTGTGAATATCTCGGTCCACTTATGAGATAGAGAGGTGCGGTAAACGGCGCTCACTCACATTTTATGGCCTCCAGATGACAGAACATAGAAATCAAACTTTGCTTACAAAGGGTTTCTGAAATTTCGTTCTGCTACTCTCTAGCAGAAGAAAATATGCGATTTTTGTGAATATCTCGGTCCACTTATGAGATAGAGAGGTGCGGTAAACGGCGCTCACTCACATTTTATGGCCTCTACATGACAGAACATAGAAATCAAACTTTGCTAACAAAGGGTTTCTGAAATTTCGTCCTGCTACCATCTAGCAGAAGAAAATATGCGATTTTTGTGAATATCTCGGTCCACTTATGAGATAGAGTAGTGCGGTAAACGGCGCTCACTCATATTTTATGGCCTCTACATGACAGAACATAGAAATCAAACTTTGCTAACAAAGGGTTTCTGAAATTTCGTTCTGCTACTCTCTAGCAGAAGAAAATATGCGATTTTGTGAATATCTCGGTCCACTTATGAGATAGAGTAGTGCGGTAAACGGCGCTCACTCATATTTTATGGCCTCCAGATGACAGAACATAGAAATCAAAATTTGCTTACAAAGGGTTTCTGAAATTTCGTTCTGCTACTCTCTAGCAGAAGAAAATATGCGATTTTTGTGAATATCTCGGTCCACTTATGAGATAGAGAGGTGCGGTAAACGGCGCTCACTCACATTTTATGGCCTCTACATGACAGAACATAGAAATCAAACTTTGCTAACAAAGGGTTTCTGAAATTTCGTCCTGCTACCATCTAGCAGAAGAAAATATGCGATTTTTGTGAATATCTCGGTCCACTTATGAGATAGAGTAGTGCGGTAAACGGCGCTCACTCACTTTTTGTGGCCTCTAGATGACAGAACATAGAAATCAAACTTTGCTTACAAAGGTTTTCTGAAATTACGTTCTGCTGCTCTCTAGCAGAAGAAAATATGCGATTTTTGTGAATATCTCGGTCCACTTATGAGATAGAGTAGTGCGGTAAACGGCGCTCACTCACATTTTGTGGCCTCCAGATGACAGAACATAGAAATCAAACTTTGCAAACAAAGGGTTTCTGAAATTTCGTTCTGCTACTTTCCAGCAGAAGAAAATATGCGATTTTTGTGAATTTCTCGGTCCACTTCTGAGATAGAGAGGTGCGGAAAACGGCGCTCACTCATATTTTATGGCCTCTACATGACAGAATATAGAAATCAAACTTTGCTAACAAAGGGTTTCTGAAATTTCGTTCTGCTACTTTCTAGCAGAAGAAAATATGCGATTTTTGTGAATATCTCGGTCCACTTAGTAGATAGAGTAGTGCGGTAAACGGCGCTCACTCACTTTTTGTGGCCTCCAGATGACAGAACATAGAAATCAAACTTTGCTTACAAAGGGTTTCTGAAATTTCGTTCTGCTACTCTCTAGCAGAAGAAAATATGCGATTTTTGTGAATATCTCGGTCCACTTATGAGATAGAGTAGTGCGGTAAACGGCGCTCACTCACATTTTGTGGCCTCCAGATGACAGAACATGGAAATCAAACTTTGCTAACAAAGGTTTTCTGAAATTTCGTTCTGCCACTTTCCAGCAGAAGAAAATATGCGATTTTTGTGAATATCTCGGTCCACTTATGAAATAGAGAGGTGCGGTAAACGGCGCTCACTCACATTTTATGGCCTCTACATGACAGAACATAGAAATCAAACTTTGCTAACAAAGGGTTTCTGAAATTTCGTTCTGCTACTCTCTAGCAGAAGAAAATATGCGATTTTGTGAATATCTCGGTCCACTTATGAGATAGAGTAGTGAGGTAAAAGGCGCTCACTCACATTTTGTGGCCTCCAGATGACAGAACGTAGAAATTAAACTTTTCAAATGAAGGGTTACTGAAATTTCGTTCTGCTACTTTCCAGCAGAAGAAAATATGCGATTTTTGTGAATATCTCGGTCCACATATGAGATAGAGTAGTGCGGTAAACGGTGCGCACTCACATTTTGTGGCCTATAGATGACAGAACAAAGAAATAAAAACTGCTCAATTTTGCAGAATTTTCAATTCGCTATCCTTACCACTTTTTCTGCAGAAAATTCTGCAGAAAATTCTGCAGAATATTTATTTCGCTAACTTTACCACTTTTTCTGCAGAAAATTCTGCAGAAAATTCTGCAGAATCTTCTGCAGAATTTTCTGCAGAATTTTCCTTCTGCTAACTTTACCGAGCCGTTCATGTGATGTTGCATAAGTTTACATATTAGTTGCCATAAAACATGGAAACAGCAATGTGGTTGACTTGTCGTTTGAAAACAATTTATGTAGCAGGTTATGCGACCCTTCCCTCCACCCCCCCCCCCCCCCCCCCCCCCACCAAATGAAAAAAAAATAGAATTCGCTGCTGTAACTTTAAAACTTTAACCGGCGACCGGAAAACTGTCTTTGTCAACCCAGCAGTAAACGGGCACCTTTTTCGAATCAGGGAAAAGGAGAGGAATGGCCTGCGCCTTTCATATAATATGCTTTGCCCAAGAATACAGTGGGCCTCTAACTCCCACTGACCTAAAGACCAACAAACTCCCGGAAACCTTTAGTTACCTTTAACCTGCTTTGTCTATGATAGAGACCAACAGAACCTTTCCAAAATTTTCAAATACCGTATTTATCCTATTAAACGCCCCACAGGGCGTTGCAACTGACCAAAGGGGGCTGTTATTTAGAGCCTAAAAAGTAGTAAATCAACCATTGCTTAAATACATCTAATAAACAGTTTTAAGGTGAATTGATTTACTTTTAGATAAAGCAGCTCTACTTTTCTGCCACCCTTCTCAGTAGGGGTCAACTCTTAAAGGAAAAGTATTTGCTCCTTTAGGAGTAGACCCCATTTTGAAGAGCTTCGTCATCCAAAGAAGCAAACAGGACTTCATGCAAGTTAATATAACATCTTTTTGAGCAGGGGCGTTAATCAGGATAAATGCGATAGGTTGTTTTCTTTTTAACAGCATCTGATGTGTTTCTTAAGTAAAGATGCCGAGGAGCTACGTTGACAACGCATATAACAGGCGTGTGGGGAGGGTTGGTATGCCGGTGGGATCCTGCGTTATTTCTCGATCAGGCGAATACCTAGGAAGTCAGGAATACGTCGACAATTGGCAAAACAGAAACCTTGGACGGGTCGGCTTGCCCCGAGGGAGTTGTCCAGCCTCGGAGTACGAATACACGGGCTACACGGAGAAATCACCCAGTTATTATGAAAGTTCGTTTTACACCAAAACACCGGACGAGAAGGTAGGAACCAGAAAGCGAAGGTGCTCAAAGCATATGTGAACAGTCAAGTCTATGACCAATCCCGCAGACAGGTCAGAGTCAGCTTTGACACATCGGGAAATTCTCAAAATTAAAACACCTAAACCAATAGCCATAATTGTCTTAAAAACTGAACAGTGCAGCGATGCGTCCAAAGATGCAGACGAAATGGCAAACAATGTAGGCCATGATCAGACAGCTCCTGATTTGTGTCTGCACTGATTGCTCAGGCCTCGAGCTTATAAAACTTGAGTACATTCTCAAACTCAATATAAAGCACACTGATTGGCTCAATGGCTGCTTCCGAGCATGAAAACTCAATATAAAGCACAGACATTGGCTGCTTCCGAGCTCATGCTCGGAAGCAGCCAATCAGTGTGCTTTAATTTGAGTTTGAGATTATTCTCAAGTTTTATAACCTCAAACCCTGATCTATATGTCCCTATACTTAGATTTTTACGGTATTACGCTCATACCGGTATATTTGTGTGAACATTCAGGGTACACCGTCCTGAATTTGCTTTGACTAACGTATTTTTACACAGGGAAACAACTTTTGTGACTTCCTGTGTGCTTCTCTCTTCCAAAATGGGGTTTACTACATTCTTTCCTCAAGAACTGACCGCCATTGTTAACGGAAGCAAAAGAGAAAATGGTAGATTTGCTTCACCTGAAAGTGTAGCTTTTGATCAGCGACACGACAAACCAACAAAGTGGCATGCGCGCCCAGCGAAGACTATGATCAGTCTGGGCATCCAACCAGTCTGACACAGAGTCGTCATTGTCCGCATGGAGCTAGCTTAGACCCTTAGCAACCCTCTAAGCACACAGAGAAGACTCTGATTAGCCTGGGCGGACCAGGCTGATATGAGTCTGCGCAAGCGCACATGCCACTTTGTCGGTTTTGTCGTGTCGCGGCTCATTTTGATTTTGGGACGTTACCATTGGATAGTTTAGGTATTGCAGTTAACATCTTTCTGTGTGAGATTTTATAATTTTCTTTGTTATTTGTTGTTTACTTTTCAGTTTCCATGAAAATATATATGCTGTGATCTTTTTTTTTTCTTTCTCCATCAGAAGATATGCTGGAACATAGGCTTTCTCGTTTCTCTCGCAGAATGTATGCTGAAATCGTCATCAGAATATATGTGGGAATAAAAAAATGTCGGGACATGTTTTTCTTATTTCTCCATCAAAACGTGTGAAGGTATGTATTTTTGTTATATGTATCCATCTCTCTGTGAATTGTCTCGCCCAATTCTATTTGTATCTTGTTACAGGCTGTATCTACCAAGAATGCACAAGAAAAGAAAACATACACGAAAACATACCCTGCAAGCCCTCTCTCCAAACTATCTGGACAGGAGACAAGAAGCGTGATGGAGTTTGACCAGGCAGTTATGGTATAACATTGCCAGCTTTTGGAAAAAACACCTTAAAACGCCACAAAACAAAATTGTTTGATCTACACTGTTTGTCCTCTAGTCTTTGAATTTTCAATGTAATATATACTTAAGGACAAAAATTCTGCATGGATGTTAAAGTAACATTTGTGCACAACTTTTGTCCTTAAGTATAGTTTTTACAGATCATTTTTTTACCTTTGCAGATGTCAATTTGCGTCTACTTTTTCGGCGCTTTAAGGTTCGCATGCCCAGAGCACCCTCGCAGGTTCACAGTCTGAGGACATGTAGCGTCGGTCGCCTTTATAAGATGAATATGTATACTTCCAGGGGAAACAACTCTGGTCATTTCTATTCTTTTTTCCTTCGTGTCAATAAAGGCCAACTTTTATATAGGAGCATTTTTTCCTGTAAGAGGAGACCCAATTTTGGAAATCTTTCGTCAGGAAGTCATAAAATAATCGAATATTCGGCATGTTAAAGTTTGTGGTAAGAAGACTAGGCATTCGTTCGTGGCATTTGTGTTAACGGATCCATCTCGAAGGGAGATCACTCTGATCTGGGTGTATTTGTCTCCCTTCTGGGATCACATTCTTTCATTCTAGGAAAAGGGATTGAACTAGCAAGCAAACAGTTAATTTTCTGCTTGTCCAGGACTGGCCTATATTGCGAATGCAGGCAAATGGTTTTCCCTCAGAATGCTCTCTCTCCGAAGTACAGTACAGTACATGCATTTCATCGGCTATAAGACGGAGGTTTTCCCTTTCAAAACAATCACAAAAATCTAGATCCATCTTATAAGATGGATCTAGATTTTTGGGATGGTCCAAAACAATCACAAAAAACTAGATCCGTCTTATAAGACGGATATAGATTTTTGGGATTTTTTTGGCTGGAAAAACATCTGTAGCAGTATTTCATTAGACTGATTTAGATATATTGTGGGGTCAATCTAGGGGAGGAAACCCCCGTTTTATAGCCGAATAAATACGGGGTGTATACGCATGCCTGGATTTACTGCACTTTCAGCCCGCATCCCCGAAGCTCAGCAGAGAAAACAATACCCAACAACAATCAGAACCGACTAAAGAGGTGTCCAACAAACAAAAGACTGTTCAAGATGAAGGCAAACGGTTCGATAAGAAACTTGAGATAAATCAACTGAAAGAAAAAATTTTGTTGCTAGAAAAAGAGTCAAAGAAGAAAGAAACAGATTGGCTACAGAGGGAAACGAATTTAAATACTCAGGTTAAACAAACAGATCGCGAAAACAGTAATTTGAAAGCAAACTTACTTAAGACTGACCAGGACCTGGTCAGAAAAATACAAGAGCTTTCCAGAGTTGAAAAGGAACTGGAAAATAAATTGACAATTGTCAGAGAAGCAAAGGATGAAACCAGCGATCTGAAAACAAGACTACAAAAGATTGAAGAAAGTTTGCTTAAAAAGGAACAAGAGCTTTTGGACATGAAAGGAAAACTAGATGAATCAGAGAAAAATGCTGAGGGTCTTGCAGAGGTAATCAAAAACTATGAAGACGAACAAGGAAAGCTTGCTGATCAGCTGGTGATAGAACGGCAAACTACAGGTAAGCGAGCTACAATATGATGTTTATTTTGGTAGTAAAGTAAAATTAAGCGTAAGATATTGCTAAGAAAAACTCCTGTGACAAAAACCAACAGATCTCGAGCCATGCTGTTTTTCTGGCTTGGGGATTTGATGTTGATTCTAGAGGAGTCAGATCACCAGGTATTTTGTTGATTTTCAGGGTCCAGTTGTTCAAAAACTAACGACATCGTTGGCTAACGAGGCGTTGAAATTTCAAACATATTGTACACAAATACATTACCAATATTTGCAAAAAAAAAACAACAACAAAAAAAAAAAAAAAAACATTTATAATCAGACAAGTTAGCAAGTAAGACTATATAAACCCCAGATCATTGCATTATTTTATTTGTCTTTGTGGAACTTCGGTCGTGGTTGAATGTCCTTTCTCTTTTTGTTATTCTTCAGACATGCTTAGAGAACGCAATAACGCTAACAAGAAGAAAATAGTCGAGCAAGGCGACAATATTGTGCAGCTGCAGGAACAGATGCGAGCGCAAAGAGGTAGAATTGAGCTTTAATTGAGCCGCGACACGACAGAACTAACAAAATGGCATGTGCGCGGAGCCAAGACTCAGATCAGCCTGGACATCCGCTCAGTCGAATCAGAGTATTCGCTGTGCGCTTCAGGATAGCTAAGTGTCTAAGCTACTTCCATGCGGGCAGCAAACCCTGTGATCAGACTCCGCGCTCGTGATATGATCTGCTTTACAACTGACCTCTAAACAGTGAATTATTATTCAACAATTCACTGCTGGAGCTGATCTATTTCTTAAACGTTATGCGTTTAAAAACGTCGCCTTTTCTTATAGCGAAATCGTGGCATTTTGGTGCAAAATTTGCTAATAAATACGCAATTTTAATGCAAGTTGATAAATAGAATCTTGCATTTGCGCTCTCGTATTACTGAATTTATCAAACTCGTTAGGGAAAACCGATAAGATGCTCGGCATAGCCTCGCATCTAACTTTTTCCCCAACTCATTTAATAAATTCAGGAATACAGTAGCACTCATGTAAGATCCTCTCTGACAGTCTGTATCTTCCATATTCGCTTTCTGGTCTCTTCATGAAACAGTTATTACCTATGTAAACAGAGAAAACTGTCAGATACGAGCAGTTCGCAAATGTTGGCATACATTTTGGTGTTCTATTTTTTCACAAATAGGAAAAAACTTTCGTAGTATCCTATGCCCGAAAAACAGGATGCCTAAGACAATGAGTTGGGTTGTACAGGTCCGCATGCAAGTAAATATGATTTTCTCATGAAGAAACTAAAATGGGATATGAGCCACGACACGAGAAAACCAACAAAGTGGTCTTGCGCCCGGCGCAGACTCAGATCAACCTGGGCATCCAACCAATTTGATCAGACTCCTCAGTAAGCCCTTAAGGGTAGCTAAGGGTCTAAGCTACCTCCATGCGGCCAACGAAGACTCTGATCAGACTGGGCGGATGCCCAGGCTGATCTGAGTCTGCGCTGGGCGCACAACCACATTGTTTTGGTTTTCTCGTGTCGCGGCTCATATACAGTTATTGATTACCACTCATGCGGTAATGAAAAAGTAACTATAATATGATCAGACACTGCGGATACAAAGGCTGACCTGCGTGCTGGCGCACGATCCTTTGGTGGCAACATTTATTTTTCAGAAGTGGATGTGGCATTCAAAAGAAAATTGTCTGACGAAATGATGCGCTTACTGCAGTGTGTGGCCGAAAAAGATCAGGAAATAAACAGGCTGAAAGGTAGGCATATAGTCACTCGAAAACAGCAAACGCGACGGTTTTGTTTAGGCGTTTGCTTAGTTACACAAAAAATGAAGCCAACATGTTACAGTTGAAACAGTAGTATGATTTGTCAGCGCAATGCACATTTTTTAAATATTAGATTTTACATTTGGCTTAGACAGTTGAAGAAAAATGATAGGGGAATTTGGGGGTGGGGGGGGGGGGGAGGGGGGGGGGGAATTGGTCCTTTGGGGAATATGGTCTAGCCGGAATAAAACATACCATTAATGCCCAAATGGTACTAAAATGAAACCGTATTCAATTTAAAATATTTGTGTAATATCACTTTCACGGATCAAGACAAATTTTGAAACATGTCACAACGAATAAAAAATTTACTCGCCTTTAAAGGAAGTGACCCAACCTAAATTTGCTGATGTAACGGATTAAAGGAACTAATTCTATCGGGTTGTTGAGATTTCTGCAAATTCTGTGTCAACTTTTCAACAAAATGCCCTCTCGAGGCATTAGAATCAATTATTAGTTTCGGTAGAAAATGGAAATATCAAATTTTTCATGTCACAGTATCGTGACCTGTTACTTTGGGTAAAATGGTCCACCCAAAACTACAGTGTTAAAACTCCATTTGAGGTAATATGGTCCACCATGGTTACTGCAGCTAAAACTTTCACGTGAGCCTACAATGCCTTGTTTGTCGGGAATATTTACACTGGTTTAAGTCCTCCTGCTTTATTCCGACCTAGCCTGAACGACATTTTAGGGAGAGGATGTTATTTGAATGTGAAATAAATACGCAAACTGGCTAAATTCCTAGAACATCAAGAAGTTGTTATTTTCTATTGTGGCATGTATGCCTCAGTATTTCATCACACATACTTTACGAACATAATGTTTTAGCGTTTAGATATAAAAACATACACACAATGCAAATAAATTGTTTTTGTTTTTTTGCCACTTATCGATATTATGAGACATTAGTTTTTAACTAGTTAGCTTATTAGGTGGACCATTTTACGCCAAAGGTTGGAGTAATATGATCCGACCCCTCCCCCCCCCCCCGGTGGACCATTTTACGCCAAAGGTTGGAGTAATATGATCCGACCCCCCCCCCCTCCCCCCCCCCCCCCCCCCCCCCAAGTGTATATTATCTATTTTATCTCAGCAAAATTAGGATAAAAAGAACTATTTTGTATATCATAATGCGTGTTAGATGTATACCTTTCTGTAAATAAACCACAAAATAATCTGATCTCGAAACTGATTTAAGACTAAACAAAAGAATGCTTAAGTCGTCCACATTCCCCCAAATTATCCTAAATACAATAACATGTATAATGAGAAAAGGTACCTGACTATGTATGGTATATGAGACTCAGATCAGCTGCTTCAGCGTCTTCGTTGTTCACTATTTTAAGATTTCTCAGAATTCATAATTAGGAAATACTCTGATGTCAGTACGAAGACGCACTGCTGCAAATCGTCTTCGCACGGACTGATGCATGTGTCACTTTGTTCTTCAGAAATACAGGAACCAACAGAAACCACTGTTGAAGATCTGAAGGCAGAAAGCGCATTTGTGGCAGGTACGAAGCTTTCAAAATCAAAATAAAGGACGAGTAAGTTGACCGACGCTGGATTTCAATAAAAAGTGTGTAACTTGATCCCAAAATTGGGCCTCATATAAGATACATGCTCGGAAAATTATACATTAGTTCAATGTTTATTTGCAAACACTGCTAAAGCTTGCCGATAATATTTGGGCTGATCCAACCAAGATGTATATAATTTTCTTTAGAGAAACTACTAGTTTTAGCATTATACGTAATGGAAAATATTCTACAAATCTACAGTGACACCTCATGCACATCACTGGCTGTCAATTTCATTTTGCATGCAATTAACATGGCAGGAAACAGCAAGTTGATTTGTTGAATGTAAGTGTATAATTAAGTGGGTTGTACTATATAGCAATGATTGGCATTTTGAGACAGCTTTCTGATCCTAGGCTGAGATAGCAGGCCGAAATAGAAAAATCTCAGACACCTCTAGAAAGGGATATTCTTATCCAGTGGGTGAGAATAATGTGTCACTTTGTTCTTCAGAAATACAGGGACCACTAGAAACCACTGTTGAAAATCTGAAGGCAGAATGCGCATTTGTGGCAGGTACGAAGCTTTCAAAATCAAAATTTGAGCCGCTACACGAGAAAACCAACAGTGTGGTTGTGCGCACAGAGCAGACTAAGATCAGCCCGGGCATCAGCCCAGCCTGCCTGATCAGACTCTTCACTTAGCGCTTAGAGGGTGGCTAAGGAACTAAGCTACCTCCATGCGGACAGCGAAGACTCTGATCAGACTGGGCGGATGCCCAGGCTGATCTTAGTCTGCGCTGGCGCACAACTACATTGTTTGCTTTCTCTCATAAATAAAGGATGCGTAAGTTGACCAACGCTGGATTTCAATAAAAAGTGTGCAACTTGAGCCCCAAAATTGGGCCTCATGTAAGATACCTGCTCGGAAAGTTATACATTATAGAGTTCAATGTTTATTTGCAAACACTGCTAAAGCTTGCCGATAATATTTGGGCTGATCCAACCAAGATGTATATAATTTTCTTCAGTGAAGCTACTAGGTTTTAGCATTATACGTAATGGAAAATATTCTTTAAAAAAAGTAAAAAAGCAGCTCAAATTCAGAATGTTTTGTATTCGGTTATGTAAAGCTAAAAGAATCATTAGGAAACTTGAACATCTAAAGGCAGTTCCATCGTTTTCGAGAAAATAAACAATATCCCGTTTTGCATGGACTAAAGATCACTAACGATTCAGTGATTTCATCTTGGTGGATGGATGAACTGCGATTTTACAAGAATTTGAACAGCTGTGTGCAGTGGAACCCTGTTTACGGTAAAATATCTGCAGGTAGGGGAATCAAACCTTGTGCCGCTAGGTCAGTAGGCATGCGCTTAACCGACAGAACAACAGGGGTTCCTGATTTTTCCGGGTGTCTTGCGCATCATGAAAAGGATTTGCATTGTATTTGGGGTAATAGCTATTCTGTCTATCTTTTCATATTGCCATACGCCCTTACGGACATTCTAGGCAGGCTTGCTTAGCGTCTGTACTATTAGACAGAAAAAAAGAAAGACAAATAGGGGAGCATAAAAATGTAAGTGATGGATAAAATAGATGATACGTTAAAATAGTTATTGTACGCATAAATGGTCAGCTCTGTAGCTGCCCAGTGTGTTTTCTGTTTTGTAAGACTAACAGGTAAAATAAAGTTTTCAGCTGGGGTAACTGAATGACAAAATGGTTTGGGAAAGAGCTGTTCAATGGGTTTACTGTGCGTGTCTTTCGTGAACTGTTGTCAGTTTATGTATAAGCTTCTTCCCTTTTGGTTTTGAGGACCGATATGGGATCTGATTGTATAAGTTCCAGATCATTGCCTATCTTTTTACTTATGAGTACATGTAGCTAAAACATGTTAAAAACCAGCTTTCCAGAGTCTAAGGCCTTGAGTGTTGCGGCTCACAGACTGCGGCATTGAAGGCATCAAGGAAAGAGAGAGTGTACATAAAAGTCCCTTGACATGTATGCCTGCCTAAAAGTCTTAGAATGGCAGTACCTCGAGATTCTGTTGTTAAAGCAAATGTCAAACGCTTTAATTTTTTTGGTTCTGACAAGGCATAAGGCTTTGGACTTATTTCCAGTTATAACAGCATTTATGCCCAAGATTTGCTATTTAACCGAATTTGCTGATATAAAAAACTAATTTAAGAAAAAAAGCCCAATAAAACCGGTTTAACCCCACCCCCAGTAGTTATTACCGACTGTCCCAAGGCGGTACTTTCGTTGCGGTTGCAATTGTTTTATGTTCGGTGCTATTTAATTTATTGTGTTCTCATTTAACCCTTCTATAATGAAAATAGAAAATAGGTAAAAGTTGTTAAATGTTTTTTCGTATAATTTGCTTAGTCTGTTGTAACCCTTCTGTTGGTCTAAATTATTTAGTTCAATAAAGATAGCTGAGTTGCCACCTATTTGGGAAAGAGCTGCTGACTCGGCTTATCACTTGTTATTTATTGTTTGTTGGGATGTCTTTGTCAATCTTTCCCTTTGATGTTGGGGATAGGGTTTGGGATCTGATTCAGTCAGTTCCTGAAGTGTGGTTACTCTTTGAAATTTCTATAGTGTTTGTCAAATTTATGTTGTAATGATCTTCAGTATAAAGGGCTAACTGGATTAACAAATTAAGAGCTAATTTACCAGTATTTGTAAAACTTACAGATACGAGAAGAAAAACATCAGCAAAGATCAAGAATTACGAAAGGTTATTGAGACGTCAGCAAATAGACATTGAAAGAGAGAGGAGAGAGAACGCATATGCTTGGAGTAAGTATCAGGGGTCGTATTTATAAAAGTACTTAAGTTGTTGCTATGATGTTGCTAAGGCTGAATTTCTACATGTAAAAGAAGATTTCCAACAACTATGAAATTTGCTCTGGAGGAACAGTCTTTTTTCAGACTGTTCCTCCAGAGCAAATTTCATAGTTGTAGGAAATCTCCTTCAAAGAAATAAAGCCTTAGCAACAGCATAGCAACCACTTAAGTCGTTTTATAAATATGGCCCAAGATCTTTTCCAAATGTTAATGCAGAAATTTAAAATCCTACTCGTGTGGCACAAATCACTATGAAGTCTATCGCAGTTTGGATACATCGAACTTAAACACCCACGAGTAAAAGTTAAAACTGGGACAGACAGATCTGAACAAGAGTGGACAACCTGAAGCAATTTGATAAGGATCATCACTGTTTGTCATTCAATTTGCATCTTTTGGATGCATTACTGCATTGTAAAACTATAGTGTTCCATTTTAGGACAATCACGGTAATTATTTGAGGTGTTCTAATTTTTAGAATGTGTTTACCGAAGTACAATCAGATCCTGCATTACGTGTACAAGAAATGAGAAATAAGGGATGAAGATTATGTGCATTACCTTTCTTATTATGTTAATCATTTTATGATATACCAATATCTAGTGCTTGAATTAAATTTTTAAGCAAACGCAAAACTACACAGAAGTCTGGAGGTGTGTGTGTGTATAGCCAAATTAATCTGATGGCACAAAGCAGCATATTAGACACAGTTAACTGGTCAGACAGTTTCATCGCTTCCTAGGTGGTTACAAGCCTCTAAATGGTACAATCATCTAAATGTATACTGTTGTGTCTTTCTCTGAGCTTCTGACTTTGTACAGTACAGAAGGAAAAAACTTAGAAAGCAAGGCCAAAGTAAGCTGCAAATCTGTGCGCTGTTGGACGGGTGATTTCCAACCACATGTATTTCCGATCCTAACATTATATGTATGTGTGAATATGATTTGTACAAAAGTGTTTAAACCAACCACATGTATTGCACTGTCCTGTTCATCTCTGTACTACAGTCATTCTGGTTGTTATAAATACTTTTTATACCGGGCTTATCTAAGTGACAAGAATATTTCCCTATGATATATTGTAATTTCACTGCAGTCAGAGGATGAAATGATTACTGGAGTAACATATAATTATTTCAGAATTGATGACAATGCTATCCAGTTATATGGACGTAATGCAGCAAAAGACTTCAGGAAATCCAGGGAAAGAAATTTCCATCGTAGCTTTTACAGCTGAAACTCAAGCACTTCTTTCAAATTTAGCCAAACAGGATCAGTTTATTCTACAGTTACTGAGTAAGTTAGACAGTTTACTGTATTTGCCTTAACATTGTGACACCTTGACTATTTTACTGTGATTTGAGCTTGAAAAAGTTGATCCGGCAATGTCTCAAACTTGCTAGTGGATTGGGAAGGCGAACTGACATGGATTAGACTGCAAGTGATATAAGACTGGTAAAGTAAATTTTAGTCAAACAAAATTGATATTGGTTAACCAGTTTGTTACTTTCCAAGAAATTTATCTAGCATGAGAAAAGTTATTTCACTATTAAAAATCCTCTTGCTCTGATACTGACGCTGTAATATTTCGAAGTTGCTTGATGCTACATATTCCAAGCTCATTATGTTCAGATTACGATTCACTAACCGTCATCAGCAAGGCAAAAAACAAGAACCAAAAGCTGTTGCAGGGAAGCTGCTCTGTTCTGTTTCAATTCTCGTAACGGCGCCCAACAGGAGTATAATATCATGACTTGAAGCGGCATGTGCGTGGAAAATATAATATCATTGCTGAAGCTTTCTCTTGGCTGAACAAAGCTGATAAAACTCTTTTCTTGTCAGAGTATAGTTTTATCTGAAAAGAAATCTTTATTGCCAGATGTGTGAAAATTTTATTACTTTGCGAAGTAAAACCATAAAGAAGAAAAAAAACTTCTAGAATAGTCATGCATTTCACTTTTAGGTAACCAACTTGCTTACCAACATTGGAAGGATATTTTTGATTTTTTGAATATAACTTTTTTGGCATGTTAAATATCTTAGACTTATTTACTATATACCACAGCCTGATAAAACTCCCTTGACACTAGATGTTAGTGATATTTATTTATTCAGCCTATTGGATTATATTGTTTTGTGTTGGAATACATGCTAGGTACGCATATATCTAGGACTCATTAATCTAAAGGACAATGCAGTAATCTTAAAGGACCGAAAGACATGCGATTAGTCTTTTATCACAAAACTAAAACAGACTAATGAGAATTCAGATCATTAACTATTCTGATCAGAAAGTCTGTTTAAATGTTTGATCATTTCATTTTAAGGAATTTCAAATAATAAATTTGGTTCCAGCAATTTCACTGGTTTTATATGTAGCTGTTATATCTGGGCATAAAACAAGTTTGATTTCACTTTTACATACTACAGCTGTGCGCATAACCTATGTTACCAACACATGAATAAGAATTTTACAATTCTCTGATCATATACCAATATGAAATGTTTTATTTTACAGATGAAAGAGAAGACATATTAGCAAGACAAACCTCACACGAGAGCTTAGCAT
This sequence comes from Ctena decussata, assembly GCA_963989385.1. NCBI lineage: Eukaryota > Metazoa > Mollusca > Bivalvia > Lucinida > Lucinidae > Ctena > Ctena decussata. The sequence goes on from OZ022499.1 coordinate 106,684,515, forward strand.
AGCTCACCAACCTATGACTTCTTTTGTATTTTCACAGATGCGTGCTTGAACTGAGCTGTGGCTTGAGATTAGAGGACTTGTTGCATGTGTGAAGTGATTATAGAGTTCAGTGTGTTTTTGAGCCAGTCTACTCAGTCTTTACTGTTGACTATATAGATTCTTTAGGCTCCATAGACTGTTGGTGCAAAGAAGACTGATCGGACTGCAGATGAACAGCAATTACCTGCAATACTAGCAATACTATAGACACTTTATGAAAATTAATGACTCGTCATTAATTGGAGACTATAGGAATGCACGGTATTTCATTACCGGCTCAGCCACTATAATTCTACAAGAGAGTATACATTCTCAGGGTAATTAAGTCTGGTGATAGACTACCTACTGTGAGTCTTTTTCATTCAGTCTCAGTATCAGTTCATGTGCACTTGCAGAAATTAGTGCATTATCTTAGTGGCTGGTTTAGAATGTGTTCTAAACCAACAGATAATAATGACATAAATCAGATTTAAAGTAAATTGGGCATTCTATTGGACATTATATATATTTGTGTAGAAAGTTAAAATAAATATATGACTAACTAGAACCATTATATTTAGAATAACATGACATTTACTGGAATATTTGTCTTTTCCAATTCTTATTATTCATATTTCTAAAGAAGTTCCTATAGTGTTAATGTTTCCACAATGTGTTTCCAAATTGTCATCCAGAACGAAACAGACTCAGAACAGGTCAGCTCCATATGATATGTAGGACATTAATAATTTGTATGCAGACCAATTCCGCGCTAAACTGGCCGAATGTAACATACAAGTGCCTCCTAGTTACACTAGGGCTGAATTGAAAAGCCTGTACTTGGCCAATTTGAGCTACAGAAGTGCCCTTACAGGGGATAATTCTCTCAATGAAAGTAATAACTTGGACCAATAGTGAGCCCCCACCGTCAAGCTGACAGCAAGGTAACAATCTTCACAATTTAGATTCCTCCATTTATGGCGTTCACCCAGAATCTTTAACTAATTGACAAGGATACATGGGGGTTGCTTGAACTTTATACGAGAGAATATATAGCCAAGATTCATAATACGAGACTCACAGTGTTAAAATGATGTCAGACTTCTGAGCGACAATTAATACAAAACACATGTACAAAATCACTTGTAAATAAAGACTCACCAGTTCTTAGTACTTATTATAAAGATATACGAGCTCAATTTTCCCCACTACGTCGAAAGGCGGTTCTCCGAAAAGTCAGCGGGGGAAATTTACGAAATAGAACAGAACATAGACTATGTATCAGATTCACTGCGAGATAAAATACAGAGTGTTAATTATGTCAACTTGGCTAGCCTCTTGATACCCGAGTACAAGCAGGCATCAGATGGGAGGAAATAGCCAAAATTCATAGATGTGTGGTGGACCTGGATTGAAATATGTTTTTGAAATGTATGTTTTTTCTATGTTACATAATGATTAGTGCATCAAAGTCATGTTTCTTTGTAGTGTAATGAAAAAAAAAAAAATCACGTGACTTTACAGTAAGTTTCGAGATTGTCGAGTTTGCATTAGCTGAGAAAATGGTAAAAAGCTATTTCAACATTTTCCCGGTTGAAATCTTGCTTAAGCCTACATAATTTTCCTGTTTTAATTACTTGTATTTATCTTGTTTCTGCTGAGTGTATATATGAACATGCAGAAACTGCCATTTACGCATCATTTTAGTAAGTTTTATGTCTCAAAAGTCAGCAGTCAAGCAGTTATTATGGAAAAACTACTTTGTTTACATTCTTGGAAATTCCAGACTCTATGTCAGGAATAAGAACTATTCAAATTTATCTGGTTTTAAAGTATTTTTCATAATTATTGTTTTGCAGATACTTTGGGGTATAAACAATGTGCATTTTCATCCTACTTTGAGAATTTATAAGAGTTATTTTTGTCATTACGCTCAAAAAATTGTCCTTGACTTTACCATTACTGGAAGGTAGCCATCTTGGATTTCTGATCATATTTGTTGGTATAAATTACACCAAATTTAAGGGCTTTCTAATGAGTGTCAGCTATCCAAATGTTTGCCTTAGGATGGGAATTTGTTCAATGTTTCATCTGACATTTTTAGATTGTTGATATTGATTTTTTTTTTTTTTTTTTTTTTTTTTTTTTGGTTTTCATGATAAACAAAGGGCCTTATTTGTTTAATTAGAGGTGTGTCAAGCTCTCAGCCAATCAGATTTCACCTTATTTTGGCACCTCTGTAAATAGGCATTTTGTGTCGATATGAGAATTGAAATACTACTACTACTGAAATTTACTCTGACTTTGGGATTTAAAGTGTTACTACAAGTCAAGTATCTACTGCAACAAACGTCCTTCTAAAGGCGATGGTAATCTGTTACGGTCAACTGTCAGATAAAATATTCCGCCGAAAAACTGATTTCTTTTGATCCAATTATAACGGTATTAAACCACTCAGCTAAAGTCGCGGTAACTAGATTTGTGACGTCAGAGTCTCGCTGTACTCTGTCAACCTCGCGCTAACAATGTGACCGCCGCGGAAGTCGTTGATAACGTAGCTGACAGGTACCGTTAAGATAAATTTTGTGACTAGGATCAACTGAGCCGACGTCTATGAAGAAACGACTTTGATTGTCTGTCTTTTTAATATTTTGAGATAACGGAACGTTTCTGAACCTGCTCCAACAACGACATGTTGCAGTAGTTGATTGACGCGTTGTAACTTCTTGTTGGAAATTATTTTTTAGAAATTCACTTGGGATAAATATTCATTAAAATAAATTGCTTATTTTGGCTTAAATTAAAGAAAATAGAAATTACTGGAAAATAGCATTTTTTGTTTTTTTTTTGTAATTTTGAGCTTAATTTTAACAGCTAAAATATATTAGAAATTTTTATATCAGATTCATATGCAGCTTTTGGAATTATAAATATTTCTGCATATTCTTTGGGATTGTGAGACTTAGTTGTATTTTAATAATTTGAGTATCTAAAAAGAACTTAATATTATTTGGGCATTTTATACTTTGGATAACTTAAAGAAAAATTATTAAGATAAATTACCTTTATTTTAAAGTCACATTACTGTTTTACTTTAAGCACAATATGCATGCTGTAAATATTAAGTAGATAAAAGACATTTAGAACAAATAGATTCTTAAATTCATTTAATTGTTGTTCACTCATTTCGCAAGACTAGCAAGTCAGAGTTAGACTTATAAACAGTTGTAAGTCTGAGCCTCACTTGGTAGCAATTAAGGATTTCTGACTTTCCTACTAATTCAGTGGTGTCGGTCATCTTGACAAAACAAACTCACTCCCGCTGAGTGGAAATAAAATTTCTCTGTTTAGCCAACATCCATAACCAAAGAACGCAATTTGTCAACCCAGCCAAAATGATTTCTACATTGATTAACCCTGGGCATCTGGAAAAGATAATTTTTGGTTCAGCTTTACTACAGATGCTAGACTTAACCAGAATTTGAGCACTGAGGAATTCATCATCGCTTTCAATAAGTACAAAAGAATTCATTGTGCTCGCCATTCCTAGAGGAAAGCTGAACTCGATGCATATGAACTTACCATCGTTGATATTGCACTCGTCTATGGCCAAAAGTTCTGCGAATACCACAAGCAATTTACCCAGAAGTGTGCTGCTGCTTTAGCAATGGGTCTAAAGATTAACTGGGCCGAGAAAGACAAAGAATTGTTCCCAATGATAATTGGTGGCATTCAGAGCAATTCATGCCAAATGTGTCACGAAGTTAGCCACTCTACATCTTTCTGTCCATTAAATTCACAATACTTTGGCAGATATTACCAATCCCAGTTTTAGAATAGGCGTCAAGGGAAAGTAACAAACAATGAACAAAAGATATGTACATTTTTCAATGCCCAGGGCTGCAGGAAGCAACAATGCTACTTTGCATATGTATGTTAAGATGTGCAAGTCTGCATCTCATGGTCTGAAGTCCTACCAGTTGCAGTAGTTCCTTACTGTACGTAGTAACTCAAAAGCTAAACTGACAAGCAATATCAAACCAAGGAATTAACTACTGGAACAATCACCAATGACTTGCATTCAGTTTTAAAAATTACGCCAGGAATTGCAGAATCACGCAGATCATGACTTAGTCAATTTTGTGTGTTCAGGTCTTGAATATGGTTTTGACACTTGTGTATCTCAAACAGAAATAGAAACAAAAGAGTGAAAGAATTTGAAAACTGCCAGGGACAACCCAAGTATTGTGTCAGATTAAATTTATAGTGAGTGTGTTAAAGGATATGCATATGGCCCCTTTGATCATCCTCCATTTGAAAAATATAGGGTTTGTTCTATTGGCATAGCTGTTAGAAAATACTCGGGGAAACGCTATATCATGGATTTGTCTTCACCCAGGAACAATAAGTGTCATACCAGTATTAATGATTTAATACATAAAGAACAGGGTAGTTTACAATGATGCTGCCCGGAAAATCTGTGAGTTAGGAAGAGGTTCAAAGCCATCAAAATTTGATATTAAAGATGCATTTAAGCAGTGTCCTATTTCGAAAGATCAATGGTATCTTTTCTGTATTCAGTGGGATGGAAAATATGATGTTTAGGCCAGATTGGCATTCGGGCAGGTCGTCAGCAAACATTTTTGATTCCCTGGCCCAAGCAGTATGGTGGATAGCAACAAACAATTATGGAGCTAATTGTATCTCACACGTCCTGGATGACTTCTTGACCATTGATCCATCAAATTCAAACAGTGAATTAACTTTAAAGAAAATGTAAGTTTTTAGCAACATTGGCATACCCCTTAATGAGAATAAACAGTGGGGCCTTGTACTTGTCTTGAATATCTGGGTATTGTCCTTGACTCTGATGAAATGGAATGTCGTTCACCAAGAGATAAATTGCTCACAATTATTGAATTCATTCAATACAGTCTCAACTACGCAGGCATATGAATTTTGCTTCTAGAGTAATTTTAGCGGGAAGAACTGTTTGAATTATCTTCTACTGCATCAGAGCTCCATCATTATAAATATATATATAAATATAAATAACTCTTGTAGAGAGAACCTGATGATGTGGGTTCAATTACTGACAAACTGGAATGGTGTGTCTATGTTTTATGAAGCAGATTTCACTTCTTGGTACGATATAGAAGTGCACACTGATGATGCGTCCACGGCAGGATTTTCTGTAATATACAAAACTCACTGGCTAAGTTATGCACGGCCAGCTGAAATTCCGAATATCTCCGATAATTTATCCTAAATGGCATTTATGGAACTTCATCCTGTTGTGGCTGCAGCACACCTGTTTGGTAAGGAATGGAAAGGAAAGAAAATCATGTTAGTTTGCGACAATCATTCACTGTCGCAATTTTGAGGAAAGCGCGATCTAAGTGCATACATACTGGTATAACGAGACTCATGCGGTTTCTTCAAATGCTCTCAAACCAGAATATCAAGAACGGCTGCCGTGCCTCACACACAGCCTCAAATACTCTAGGCAGTTTCTGACAGTCTGCCCACTGAAGAAGCCGAGGTCAGTGGACTAGTCCCTGATACACCGGTGGTAAACCTAGAAACTACCACGAAATTGTGTTAACGTAATTTCTTTCCCACGCCACACCCGGGACATAACGGGGTAGCTCCATTATCATAAATCAAGTAAACAAAGGTTGGTGTCATTTTGAATTTCATTTTTTACCAGCACGAACGAATTATAGGGAAATCGGGCAATGTGGTTCTATGCAATAATGTTTAAGCTTCCTCTATAACCCAAGTTTTTACTTCAAATCTTCTTATCCGCACTGAGCATCAAACAACTTTTCCCACATACTTTGTCACTGCGAAGGAATTTAGCTTGTCCCCATCAATTTGAGCTGAAATTTTTAAAACCTTTACCGATGACAAGGATAAAAACACCCTTACTAAACGTTCCTACATAGAAAAAATTCAAGTCTCAACTCGAAAAAGAGTCAGGCCCCGATTTTCTGATATAGTAGTTCCAAGATCACCGAGGTAGTTACCAAGCTATCGGGGTAGTTCCATCGATTTAGCAGTAGTTCCAACGGGGCAGTATTATTTTTCAGATACGCCCGACAAACGCCAATGTAACATTATACCGCACATGAATTAAGCCGCTGTCAGTGGTGGTTTAAGCCATGAGCCCTCTCCATTGTTTCATCACAGATGGAATTTGATTTATTTGTGTTCGATGAATGTACATTGCAGGCGTTAGAAAGCCTCTATACAAATCGATATATATGTTTTAGGACAATACCAGAACCCAAGGAGAAGATCTGTGGCCAGTAAAATCAGATAAACCCTCCCAGTGGTTCTATTACCGTTCGTTCTAAGGCATATTGTTTTGGAATTATACGACTCTGTGGCCAGCCGATGTTTCTGGCTGCTCACTTAGTCTTCTTTCTGATAAATGTATTGGTGTTTCTTTCGTCATAGCTAGCATAGCGGCATTCTTTCGAACTTTGTGTTGGTCACATTGCTTTCCACGAACCTTAGTACTGTTGTTCGTAAGTATTTAAAGCAATGCCAGATCAAATAAAAGGGAAATATTTGTGCACAGCAAAATCACAATGATTTGTTCTTTTGAGGGCGGGTATTTTTGTTGTGATCTGTTATGGTGGTTGTCGTTGTTTTATTGTCATGTTTTCTCTTCCTCTTCGTGGCATTGATGAGTTGCAGTCTTTGTGTGTGTGTGTTTTTCTTTAGTTTACCGTTTATAGTTTTTAAGGTATTTCAAGACAAATTTTGTCTGCCTTGTTTTAGAACAGTGCTTAAGATCACTTAACTCACAGCGTATAACATTACTTAATTACCTGGCAGTGAATATACAAATGCGTGTTGTATCAGATAACAATCATGTTCTATATAAAAAATATAATGTATATCTATTATAATTGATTGGAATACTTTCCCGAATTGAACGCATATCTATTAAAATTGAAGCCATACCTGACCCCGAGTATTGGCGTATAGGAAAAAGAATATTGTGTCGTTGGAACTACTGCTAAATTGTTGGAACTACCCCTATACCACAACTGAAAATCGGGGCCTGACTCTTTTACGAGTTAAGTCTTGAATTCTTTTTTCCTATGTAGAAACGTTTAGTAAGGGTGTTTTATCCTTGTCATCGGTAAAGGTTTTCAAATTTCAGCTCCAATTGATGGAGACAAGCTAAATTCCTTCGCAGTGACAAAGTATGTGGGAAAAGTTGTTTGATGCTCAGTGCGGGTAGGAAGATTTGAAGAAAACAAAGGACTTTTCAGTTAAAGTTTGGGGTTATAGAGGATATATGTATTAAGTCAGGTACATATAAGATATGGAATGGTGCTGATCAGATTATACGGATGAGCATGTTGATATGCATGTTGGGGTTTCGATTTCGGAAATGCTGTTGAATTTTCATTCGGGCCTATCGGTGTTGCACAAAACAATGAGGATTGGTTGGCTGACCGCCCCATCAGTTAACCTTAAAAGTGTCGCAGTTCCAACACAACATCAACAGCTAAGCCAGCAACAATTACTTAATGTCGTCTTCGAAATATGTGTCAAGTTATTTTGTTGGTTTCATTTTTTACATGAGCGACATAACAGGCGAAATATTCTTTGGCAAAAAGGGATTTGGACTGAAATATCTAGATTCATCACGACACGGTGTATAGGAGACGTTCTCAGTTAAGCTGGGCCATTCGCGGACAAAAATGGCCATATATACAACGATGCCAGAATTCAAGAAAAAATCACGACCACAATGCTCATTATATCTGCTTAAAAGCTTTAAAATATTTTCAGATAAAAGTTTTAGATTATGAAATACCAACCATGTTTAGAGACATACCCTAACAATTAGAAAAGGCGTATTTCATGACGTTATATATATACGTTGAAGAACGATGTCGCATACGATTTCTCTTATATGAGTAACATTGCACACTTACTTATCTACTGACATTCGATTATTTCGGCTGGTTTCAATTTAAAATGTTTTTCTTTGCTTTTTCGGGAGAAAGGGGTTTTCTATGAAGCGCTGCTTAATCAAATGACGTCAACGCTTTCAAAACGTGGCCTTCATGACGTTGTGACGTAGGTTACGTGTGACGTAGGTTACAGGACACACTTTTTAACGTTTTTATACCATTTAATGTTTCAATGCATGAAATCTAAGCACACCATCTTGTAGCTGTTACTAGGCAGGATTTTGCACAAGAGTTTCAGAGCGATTGCTTTGCTCAGTTTTAAGAAAAGCCCGTGACGTAAGGTTACATTCTTACAGAAAAATGCTGGGGTAATATATTTTGAAGTCGAGTAAAATATAAGAAATGGAGCAAATTTGCACAAATGATATAAAATATTGAGGAACACATATTTCTTCGTGTGATCTTGTAAGTTTTAAGATGCCGGGCCATTTTAGTTAATACATGTATCATGAATTTACCGCTGTGACGTAGGTTACATAAAATTCGCGACATTAGTTCCCAGTTTCATTTCGTAGCAAAAACTACCCTTTAGATATTGTTTAAATGGGAAAATATGTAAGAAATGACCTGAATTTAATGATGGAACTCGATTTTAAGCAGTGATTTATCGTTTTTAACCGTGCGGCGTTCATATCTATGCAACGGCAATATTGCGACATTTAAAAACGTCGCCTTTTAAACCAGGGTCTCATTATTCGAACCAGTGTTAAAAATGTGTAACAAAACGCATGCATGTCTTGGTACTTTTATCTACTTTTTTAGACAGTAGGCAACTTGTCAGAGGGTAAACAGTACCGTTATTTTGTAATTTAAAGAAAGGTAAGACGAATGACAAAATTAATAGCTAATGGCCCAGCTTAACTGAGAACGTCTCATAGGTCAACAGTCAAATGAAACTGAAAGTAGACAGAGAACGCGAAAGTAAACTACTTACATCAAAATCCCGGGTGTATTTATATTGGCCAATGAAATACTTAAAATGTAGGTCAACAGTAAGGTTATACGGCTAAAACCGAAAAATATTTACATGAAACCACATTGTCAGATTTCCCTATTACTCATTCGTCCTGGTAAAAAAAACAACAACTAGAAATGTGTCCATAGTACACAGATGCCCCCGCCTAGTGCCTTGAGTAATACGGTGCCTTGATTAAGGTACTGGCACTTGTAGGATAAGTAGGTTCATAGAGGCAGACTTGTATATTATAAAAGGCCACAGGCAAAGCATTGCCCAACGTTTGAAATGTGACACAAACTGCAGCACTTTATACAGTTTCAGAGTCACTGTATGGCCAAAATGGAAAATATTGTTTATTACAGAACGTGGTTAGAAACCAAGTCAGTGGACCGTGACATATGGATCATCATAACCTGATTCTTATAAATTCCTGTTGTACGTAAAGATATTAATCCTCATACAAAATTTCAAGCTGCTACAATAATAGGAAGTCTAAAATCTACCTAGTACAAAAATCTTAACCTTGCAAATTTGGCTAAAGTCCGAAGTCAGTGGACCGTGACATATGGGTCATCATGACATGATTCTTGTATATTCATGTTGTACTTATAGATATTAATCCTGATACAAAATTTCAGGTTGCATCAATAATAGGAAAGCTTAAATCTACCTCTTACAAAAATCTTAATCTTGCAAATTTGGCTTAAGTCCGAAGTCAGTGGACCATGACATATGGATCATCATTGCCTGATTCTTGTATATTCCTGTTGTACTTATAGACATTAATCCGCATACAAAATTTCAGGTTGCTAACGTAAAAGGCACCCTTAAATCTACCTCTTACAAAAACCTTAACCTTCCAAAATTAGCCCAAGTTTGAAGTCCGTGGACCATTCTGTCCTATCTCTTGTGTATTCCTGTTGTACTTGTGACATTTTTCTCTAATGTATGTAGTATATGTATATATGCTCATGGGCCTTATAGCCTTATTGCATTACAATAAGCTTGAAAGATAAACCCTGATACAAAATTTCAAGTAACCCTGAAATCTACCTCTTACAAAAATCTTAACCTTGCAAAATTAGCCTAAGTCCGAAGTCAGTGGACCGTGACATATGGATCATCATACTGATTCCTGTGTATTCCTGTTGTACTTGTTGATATATATCCTCGTACAAAATTTCAGGTTGCTGCAATAATAGGAACTTGGAAATCTACCTCTTACGAAAATGTTAACATGAGTCTAACAGGATCACGTACAGGCGTATGGATGTACAAACGGGCAGATGTACGTGCGTATGTACATAATAACGTATACACGTATGCTCACCTGAACAATTGGCAAAGTGGCTTTTTCTTATGTCTGAAATTGCCAAAATATGAGTCTTGGGTCAAAAGTCAAAGAATGACCATGACCTCTTGTACTCATAAATCTTCATGTACTCATTGACATTAAGACAACCATATACCATTTTTAGGCCAAAATCTTCAAAACTTACCATGAAATCTTATGTTCTAGCGTTTTCCCATATTTGACCATGCCGCAAAAAAGGTCAAGGTAAACCCAAGGTCATCATTTGAACAGTCTTGGTAGTACTCTAGTACTCCATGCTACTTACCAAGTTTCAAGGCCATCGGTCAATTGGTTCTGGAGAAGAAAAATATTATAGGTTTATACCATTATTGGGTATGGCAGCCATGTTGGTCATGTGACCTGGAAAATTGGAACACATTTTTGTTCAATCAACCCCTAGAGGCTCTAAATGAAATGTGTTTACGAGTGGCCTTTTGGCTTTTGAGATAATGTTTGAAAATGTCAAAATAAGAGAGATCTGGGTTAAAGGTCTAAGAATGACCTTGACCTCTTGTACTCATAATTCTTCATGACCTCATCAAGATGACTGTAAATACCAATTTTTAGGCCAAAATCTTCAAAACTTGCCATAAAATCTTATGTTCTAGCATTTTCCCATATTTGACCTTGCCGTCAAAAAGGTCATGGTCAACCCAAGGTCATAATTTAAACAATCTTGATAGTACTGGAATACCAAATGCTACATACCAAGTTTCAAGGCCTTCGGTCAATTGGTTCTGGAGAAGAAGATTTTTAAAGATTTTTACCGTATATGGGCATGGCTGCCATGTTGGTCATGTGACTTGTACTCTCGTACTTATTAAGATGACTGCAGATACCATTTTTAGGCCTTAATCTTCAAAACTTTCCATAAAGTCTTATGTTCTAGCATTTTCCCATATTTGACCTTGCCGTTCAAAAGGTCAAGGTCAACCCAAGGTCATAATTTGAACAATCTTGATAGTACTCGAGTACCCAATGCTACATACCAAGTTTCAAGGCCATCGGTCAATTGGTTCTGGAGAAGAAGATTTTTAAAGTTATTTACCATATATGGACATGGCGGCCATGTTGATCATGTGACCTGGACCGTATGAATAAATTTTCATTCCCTCAATCCCTGGAGGCTCTGTATGAAATTTGGTTTCAATTTGCCCAGTAGCTTTTGAGGTGATTGTTTAAAATTGTCAAAATATGAGAGTTCTGGGTCAAAGTCCAAAGAATGACCTTGACCTCTTGTACTCACAAATCTCATGTACTCATTAAGATGACTGTATTTACCTATTTTTAGGCTTCAACAGTTTCCAAGGAATCTTATGTTCTAGCATTTTCCCACATAAAAACACTGGAAAGCAAATTTGACTTTGTCGTAAAAAAGGTCAAGGTCAACCCAAGGCCATTATTTGAACAATCTTGGTAGTACTTCCGCACCTGATGCTATATACCAAGTTTCAAGGCCATCGGCCTATTGGTTCTGGAGAAGAAGATTTTTTAAGGTTTTTACCATATATGGGCAAGGCGGCCATGTGACCAGGACCGTTTGAACTTTTCGTTCCCAAGGCCCCAGTAGGCTACATATGAAGTTTGGTTACAATCGACCTAGCAGTTTCAGAGGAGGTCATTTGAAAGTGTGGACGGATGACGGACGACGGAGGCGTCCCATCCTGTAAGCTCCCTCGGAGCTGCTGGCTCACGTGAGCTAACAATGGCTACCATGCCTTACACACGGTCTCAAACACTAGGCTGTTTCTGAGATTCTGCTCAAGGAAGAAGTAAATTTGGAATGGTTCTAAATTGGAATTTGGAATGGCTAAAGGGAAGAATTTGTCACTCTAGAAGTCTTTCCAATAAGAGCTTACCCCAATTTTAATAGAAGGCCAACAAGAAAATGGAAGAGTGGCTTCTCTTGAACGTGAAACCAATTTACCTTAAACATGTCCTTCTGTCACCAAAGAGGGCCTTACTACTGGCAAGGTTATGGGAGGAATAAGGGACCCACCATTTGATATTCTGGTGGTGGGGGTGGAGGGGGGGCGGAGGCCTGGTATTCTTGATGGGGACAGGACATTTTTTCACTGGTCTCTGGAAACAAGTTCTCTTTTTTTCTCGCTTTGAGGGAGCTAGTTTCTTTTTTTACAAACTAACTCGAACAATTTATTTGTTTCTTTTTTAACTTTATAAGCTGAACTATCAAATCCTTATTTATTTGACCTTAACGTCCTTTTATTTGACCCACATCAGTAATTTTTACACCTTATTTTCTCTCAAAAAGAACATGGTGCTGACTGTACCAGGCTCAGGGCATGGGTTAGCTTGCTTTTGCAAACCAGTAGTCCGGCAGAAAAATATTTTGACCTGGAACTAAGGTCTAAAGTTTTTTTCTTTACTGATTCATGTTCTACAGACATTACCTTTGAAGAATCCGAGTGATGCCACCTTTTCATCATTGAGCATTTTCATATTTTCAAGATGGCGTCCAAGAGGGTGGCAATTTTATTAAATATAGTCCTAAATACATGCTATATATGTTTTATTCATCTTAACTACTGCATTTTGTTATCCTAACTACTGTGTTTTAATGTGAAATGGTGTCAGTATAATATCTTTGTGTAATTACGTCCAATCATTTGCAGAAATCAAGATGGGATACAGGATGGCCGCCACATTTTATAGAAAATGTTGCATGAATCAGAATATTCAAAGTATTTTCATGTTTTTACTTTCAGATTTGTATCATTCAAATAAGAATTTGAAAACCCTTAGTACTGCTATTTTTCATCTTAAGATATGTAGATTAGTATATTAAAGATGGTGGTCAAGATGGCAGACTCTTGATTAAAGGAAAACAAATTCGTATTGCCATATCATTATAATGAAAATATCTCAAAAGTTCTGTTGATCGAAGAGTTTGCATTTATTCCACGTTAAAGCCCATACATGCTAGAATCATGCAAATTGTCATCAAACAAGATTGTTCAAATTCAAGATGGCTATCAATTAGATTTCATAGAAAAAAAAAAACTACACACCTACCAAATGCTCAACCGATGATCAAAATTGAAATAAAAAAAAAACTGCCATATGAAGAAAATAAAAAGGGAATGTCATGCAAAAGCCTATAAATTCCTATGTTTGTGGTACAAATATCATGTCAATAAGTTATCTCAGTTTGAAACATTAACTTTTTGTGTAATTAATGTAATCCTGTCATACTTTGGTACACCTTCTTTACGCTCAAAGCATATGTTCACAAGGGCATTGTCATCGAAAGGGGTGACATGAAAACCACCCCGAAGAAGCCGACAACATTCTTGTACAGCAAATGGTGTATGCAGCAACAGAAAACCAGAAAGGCATTTCAGTCATTGCTGATGACACAGATGTGTTTGTTCTGTTATGTTTCCATTATTTGGCTCAGAAGCTAAGTATTCCTGTGGTTATGGAGTCACCCGTGAAAGACAGATCTGCAGTAGATATAAGAGAGACCGTACGAAGGAATAACGCTATTGTTCCTCATCTGATTGGTGCACATGCCCTTTCAGGATGTGGCACGGTTGGCAGTTATTTTGGTATCGGTAAAGGCAAGGTAGTCAAGATGTTGCGGGATGGTTATATACTTCCAAGTCTGGGTGACACAAATGCTGAATTACCTGATGTAGTTCAAGAATCGACTACTTTCATAACAGCATGCTATGGATTCCCACAGTGCGAGAACATGACAACAGCTCGACAAAAAAAGTGGAAGAAAAGGGTAGGGAAACCCTCAAAGACAGTTGTTAAAGTTTCATCCCTTCCTCCTACTGCAGAGTCATTTGCAGAAAACGTTAAACGAGCACATCTTCAGGCGTGCATTTGGAAAAATGCACTGGATACAGATCCTCCAGACCTTTCACCCAAGAATTGTGGATGGTTTAGAAATGAAGTATCTCAAACTCTTGTTCCAGTTACTGTGCCAAAAGGAGTTGCTCTTGTCCCAGATGATGTACTGAAACTGATAAAATGTGGATGTGAAAGCGATGATCCATGTTCGTCTATGCGCTGTGGTTGCCGCCGAGTAGGATTTGGTTGTACCATTTTTGTGGTTGCCAAGGCAGCATCGTATGTGGGTATGAGCAGACAGTGGTTGCTTAAAGTGGTTTATGTCTAGTTTGCCCTTTAAGTTTCAACAAAGGACCAATTTTATCAAGTAGGCGAGTGCACAATATGGCTATTTGTAGCTTCTTAAGAGTTATTTGCTCAATTCTAACAATTGATAGACAGACTTTTGTCCGCTACATGAGTCAATTTGCCTTGGTGGATGCTGAAGTTAAATGCTGTGTGTTAATATTTATTTAAATGCTAATCTTATACCATATACCCTTATACTGATGTGGTATTTTATACTGTTCGGCATATGTGCCTGTATCTGCCATTCTTGCTCAGTATATACGTGATTGAAAGTCTTTTATATAAACCGTTGCATGGCAAAAACCAATGAAAGCATCTTTGTTCCCAATGAATACTCAGATCAAAATGAGCATCTACCCAGTCTGATCAAATTCATTTCTATCCAATCAATCGGTAGTAAGGAAATGAACAATCTGCATGAATCTAGTCAGACTGAACTGAGCCGGGACATCCCAGGATGCAAAGCTCAAATCACTGTTTTCATCATGCAACGGCACATATTGTTTTGTGTAAGGCATCATCTACTTGACCCACAAAGAAATAAGTACAAAGGTGAAATGATAGTTTTGATGGTCATTGCTTATTTTTCACTTTTGAATGAGACATTTGTTACATCTTATCTCAGATTGCGAAAATGTTTTGCATTATGCGTCAAATGCACGTTTTTGGGACAACCTACGTTTAGTTTCTATATTTCGGCTGCCATCTTGGATGCTATTCTATATATCTTCTCTCATTAGTAAACAGCTTGATCTCTAGCTCTTCAAAATCCTTGGCTTACATAAAGATTAGTCATTAGAATTACATGTCAAACACAGGCCCCATATAAAATTACCTTTTTCTGGTAAAATTTTATATTTTGGCAGCCATCTTGGTTGCCATCTTGTATCGACACAAGTATATGAAGGTGAAATAGCAAGACCTCTAGTATTTTAAGATCTATGCCTTGTATGAAAATTAATCATTAGTATTATGTGTCAAATGCAAGCTCTGTGTAAAATAAAGAAAAGAAACGCCATTTGTACATAATATATATTTGGCTGCCATCTTGGATGCCATCCATTTTATAGACACATCTGTGATAAAGACAAATAGACATGTAGTAACTCAAAAGCTATGCCAAACATAAAAAAAAGCAAAGACCAGAGGGCCAATGGCCCTATATCGCTCACCTGAGCACTGAGGTTATGTTGGAAAAACTAAGTTGCCACAGCAACAAAACAACATGCACAACAGCAATAAAACACACCAGTTATATAGAGGATAATATCACAAACATTTATGCAAAAAATAAGCTTTATCCCCCCTTAATGGCTTCTGAGAAGAAGATCTTTGGCAAAAAAAAAAAAAATGAAAAAATTGAAAATTTGGCCCTTCAATTGCAACGGCAACCAATCAAAATCAGGTCTTTGGGCAAAAATTCTTATAGCTGATAGAGGACTACTCTAGGAACATCTCTGTAAAGCTTTTGTCAAAATATCTGCCGTAACACAGAAATAAATACCAAATGTCCACTTTCCCCATTGTAAGTCTATGGAAACTTTAAGTTGCCATAGCAACCAGTTCACATGGGCAATGATAATATGAAATATACTTTAGGTAGAGGCTAATGTTATTAATATGTATGCAAAGTATCAGCTTCATCCTCCTCATGGCTTCACTTTCCCCATTATAAGTCAATGGAAACTATAAGTTGACATAGCAACCAAAGTTATTATTGGGTTGGAAGAAAAAACAAAATTCATGTAGAGGCTTCTGTCATCAACATGTTTGCACAATATCAGCTTCATCCCCCACATGGCTTCTGAGCAGAAGATTTTTTCATTTTTTCTTTTTTTTTTCCGAAAATTTACCCTATATTTTGCCATGGCAACCAATCAAATTCAGCGATTTGGAGAAAATTCATATGAAATATAGAGGACTATTCAAGAAACATTTCCGTAGAAAGAAAATCTAAATAAAAGCCGTGAGACAGCAAAAATTGCCAATTTCCATTTTCCCCATTATAAGTCAATGGAAACTCTTACTTGCCATAGCAACCAAACTGCTGGAGTAATTGCCATGAAAAATAGTAATTCTATAGAGGCTAGTACTAAGATTCTTTCTGTAAAGTTTGAGCTTTATTGGCCACATAGTTTATGCAGAGATGATTTTTTAATATTTTTCCATTTTTAACTATTCGGTTGCAATGGCAACCAGAAAAATTGCCCAATTTGTATAAATTTAACAAGGCTGGTTAAAGACTACTCCAGGTACATTTCTATAAAAGTTTTGTCAAAATATCTGCAGTGGTATAGCAATAAATGCAAATTTTCTATTTTGCCATTATAAGTCAATGGCAACTTTAAGTTCCAATAGCAACCAAACTGCTAGAGCAATTGCCAAGAAAAACAGTACTTTTATAGAGGGCAGTGCCAAGATCCTTTCTGTGAAGTTTGAGCTTTATTGGTTGCATAGTTTCTGAGGAGATGATTTTTGAATATTTTTTCTATTTTTAACCATTCGGTTGCCATGGCAACCAGCCAAATTGTGCAATTGACAAAAATTTCATGTGGTTGATGGAGGACTATTCAAGGAACATTTCTGTAAAAGTTTTGTCAAAATATCTGCAGTGGCATAGCAATAAATGCAAATTTTCTATTTTGCCATTATAAGTCAATGGCAACTTTAAGTTCCCATAGCAACCAAACTGCTAGAGCAATTGCCAAGAAAAACAGTACTTTTATAGAGGGCAGTGCCAAGATTCTTTCTGTGAAGTTTGAGCTTTATTGGTTGCATAGTTTCTGAGGAGATGATTTTTGAATATTTTTTCTATTTTTAACCATTCGGTTGCCATGGCAACCAGCCAAATTGTGCAATTGACAAAAATTTCATGTGGTTGATGGAGGACTATTCAAGGAACATTTCTGTAAAAGTTTTGTCAAAATATCTTCAGTGACATAGCAATAAATGCAAATTTTCAATTTTTCCCATACAAGTCAATGGAAACTTTAAGTTGCCATAGCAACCAAAGTTCCGAAGCAATTTGGATAAAAAACAGTATTATTGGTTCCCCCTGCCTATAGATGCTATATATGAAATTTAGTTACAATGGGCCTTGTAGTTTCAGAGGAGATGTCGTTTGAAAATGTTGACGGACGACGGACGACGTACGACGGACGACGGATGCCTGCCTATACTATAAGCTCACCTGTGAGCCTTCGGCTCAGGTGAGCTAAAAATCCCCACTGAGTGGTATAAGCTGGTCAAATATAGATTTTGCTTTCATCTTGGATGCCATCTTGAATATATCAAATTGCTCAATGATGACAGAGTAGCATCACTTGGATTCTTCAAAGGCAATGTATGATATATGAGAATCAGCAAAGAAAAAAACTTTAGACGCTAATTCTAGGTCCTCTCAGAAATCTGCCTTTTTCTGCCCGACTACAGTGCATGGGGCATGTTACTCTCTTCATCTATGGTACAGATGCAACATCCCTGTATTAGCTTGGCAAAAATTAGGCCCCCGCTATGAAATGGCGGATGGGCATAGAGTTGACCCTGTCCGTGTGTGCATATGTATGTATGTGTTTGTGCGTTTCCGAAATCGTGTCGGATCCATAACTTTGGACTGTATGGTAAGATTCAAAAATCATTTGGCAAAAATGAAGATTATGACAAGATGGTGTGTTGCACGCAAGAACCATGTCGCTATCTTAAAGGTCAAGGACACAGTCTGCACTCAAACTTTATACATAGACTATAATGAAATACGTTTGTGTCCGACCCATAACTTTAGACTGCATTGTAGGATTTAAAACTGCATGGTGGGATTTAGAAATTATTTGGCGCAAAGGATCATCATTACAAGATGTGTCATGTGCAAGAACAAAATTATCTGGCATAAATAATTATCATGACAAGTTGATGTGTCACATGCAAGAATCATATTGTTAGCTCAAAGGTCACAGTCTGCACTTAAACTTTATTCATAGGCTTCAGTGAAACATGTTTATGTCCTGCCCATAACTTTATCCTGCATGGTGGGATTCAAAACTATACTGCATAAGTGATCATCATGACAAACCCCTAGCTTGAAGGTCAAGGTCACACAGCGCATGTAAACTTTATGTATAGGCTATAGTGAAATAATTTTTGTCTCCAGCCTATAACTTAGTCCTGCATAGGTCCTTTTGATATTTCGTGTCTCTTAATTTGCCATTTATATTGTACAAGTCTGCCTCTATGAACCTAGTTATCCTACAAGTGCCAGTAACTTAATCAAGGTGCCATCTTACTCAAGGCACTGGGCGGGGGCATCCGTGTCTTATGGACACATTTCTAGTAAAAACTCAATTCAAATGGAATTATCTGCAGACATATTTTTTGTTGAAATTTTTGGTGGTGCCAGATGATTATTTCACTTTTTTTTGAGGCCAGATTAGTTTTGTAAATCCTCTTTTTTTTCTTGCATATCCAAAGACAGAGAATTTTTTTGAAAAATATACCAGCCAGCCCCCCTCCTCCAGAATATACAATGGTCGGCCCTTAAGTCATAGATGTCTGACCATCATAAGACTTTGAGATCTTCAGGAATACTGAAATCATAATAAACTGCAACAACCATTTGTTTGGCATTTTATTTGTTAATAAATATGATCATGTTACATGTATTTCATGAACACATTTCTACAATATATGTCAAATACTTGAAAACTCAACATGTGTAAAGGTTGCAAATACGAGAGCAAACAATTGGTCAGGTGACAAAAATGAATACCACTGGTCAAAATAAAAGAATATGTATGACATATGTTATATTTTTTCGTGTTGCGTCTTCAGACGCAACATGTAAAAATTTAACATATGGCATAATATGCGACTGATAAACACTAGATCAGCAAGCAAATACACATTGACAAA
Organism: Ctena decussata; assembly: GCA_963989385.1. Classification (NCBI taxonomy): domain Eukaryota; kingdom Metazoa; phylum Mollusca; class Bivalvia; order Lucinida; family Lucinidae; genus Ctena; species Ctena decussata. The sequence goes on from OZ022499.1 coordinate 106,703,917, forward strand.
TCAGTCTAAAAATTCAAATTCCTCATGTCCCACAGACTACAGATGCCAGCTGAGGAGACTGACCAGACCATGTGGATGTGCATGCTAACCTGAGCCTTTTTGCTTTTCACACATGGGATAAGGTACCTCAAACAATATCATGATTATAAAACTGATCATACTCCTACTAGCTGATGCAAACATGCCAATATGGATGGATGAATGACCTGCAATTTTACGTCCTTTACAACAGTATTTCAGTCATATCAAGAGAATGGGAGGATGATTATGTCTAATGAAAAGCTGTCTGCAATGGAGCCCTATTTATGACTAACAAATTTCTGCCTTTCAGCGGGATTATAAACAGGACTGCTAGCTTAGCCTGCTAGCACTTAACCCACTGTGCTATCAAGGTTCCCAACATCTCTAAAAGTGAAGAAAACATGTTTCTAAGAAATCAGTGATAATTTGCGTAGATCAAACTAGTTTTATCATGGTCCATGGTAGACTACCAAACCAGATTTTCCCACATGCACAGCAAACCATAAGGAATATGATACACCAACCAGCTATTTTTCTGAAGGGCAGACAGTTCCTGTGACTTCCAGTTTGCCTCTATGGGCAATACAGCTTCCCAAAATGGAGTCTTCCCTAAAAAGGAAGAATCTGCTCCTAAAGAAGCAAACTCTTTCCTTTAAGCCCATTGAGAAAGGAGGCAACAAGACCTGTCCTCATACAGGATAGCTCGCCTGACAGAGCCTTGCCTATCACATAAAAAACTTTGTCGTAAAACTTTAAGTGTGATACTCAGGCCAATGCTGACGAATGATGTCAGGGTGAAAACAATAGCTCCATGTACTTTAGTACAAGGGAGCTAAAAACAAAAGACTTGTTATCACTGAAGTGCCCATTCACCAAGAGTGCAGTACCCTGTGTTACAAAGTGGTCTGACAGTCAGCAAAAAGTATGCAGAGCCTTTTCTGAGCGCGCGCAAATGTAGTATGTGCATTTCTAGGAAGAATAAAACATAGATACATGTAGTAAAAACCAAGATTAGACTGTCAGGCAAATCCTGGAGCCATATTAATGATTGCTATGGTGTTGCTAAGGCTAAATTTCTATAAAGGAGATTCCCTACAACTATGAAATTTGCTCTGGAGGAAAGTCTTTTTCAGACTTTCCTCCAGAGCAAATTTCATAGTTGTAGGGAATCTCCTTCATAGAAAATTAGCCTTGGCAACAGCATAGCAATGACTGAAGTGGACCTTGTAAATACAACCCCTAAGGTCTTTTTTCAAGTTCTATGATCATTCTTGCTGATAGTCAGCCCAAGCAGAAGCACTTAATGTCCAGTGGTATAACATTTTCATCAGAACAACATTATATTTTGACAAATTATTTACAAACAATAAGATCCACATTAACAAATATACACAACAATCATTACAAAATCACACAAAATAGTTTGCATTTTATTAAGAGGAAATTATGCAGGCCTCCAGACTCATAAAAGTAAGGCAGTAATAAAAACACTGTAACAGAACTTTGCATTAGTGTTTGCCCCAGATAATGAACCAATCAGATCACCCGAATTTTCAAATTTTCAATAGATTTATTATTGTAGACTCAACACTTATCCATGAAGAGAGTCTTCACCAATAAATCTACTGAAGACTTGAAAATTCAAGTGATCAGAAATGTACAGTCTTCTGAGGCTTGTCACGTCTAAAAATAGCTTGAACATGACAGGTCAAATTGATTTAGAAGTCAATGTAGATTTCTCGAATGAGTGTTTTTTTTCTAATTACAGAGGAACAGATGAAGGGAGTATTTGGCAATATTCTCCATAAAAAGTATTTTATGGTTACTCATTAGAACCACCTCAAAGAGGCGGTTCTATGGCAATCCATAACATTACTTTTAAAATAAACACAATATTGTAAAAACATGAGGATACTTATTAAAATCGCCTCGAGGAGGCAGTTCTATGGGTACCCACAGCATTGTTTTAAAGCATGTTGTAGATATTTGTTAGAATTGCCTCGAAAAGACAGTTCTAATGAATATCCACAACATACGTTTTTTCATGGAGAAATAAAAATAATCCCAAATTATCACAAAATACTCCTCTTATATGTTCCTCTGTAATAAGATGCATCTCGTAACACAAATCAAATAACTATGATTTGTGTAAAGAGAAGAAAATAATCCTCATTCAACAAAGGAAAATCTGTTTGAGCTCCAAAAACTGAATGAATAGGATCTGAACACAAATCATAAATGACAGCATGGCACTCACTCTAGAAGCAGTATTCTAATTATGCTCCTCCTCTCCAAGCTAAATGACAGCACGACAAAAACTTGAAAAGCAGTATTCTAATAAAGTCCCTCCTCTCCAAGCTATTTTGGGACTGTCATGATATTGCATCATGTTTTGACGTTGCATCATTACTATAATCAAAGTACATTGGAGAGTGGTCATTTTGAGATTTTTTTTTAATTTATCATTATTTTTTCTTTATTTTTATTTTTTTTAGACACAAAATATCTCTCAAAAAAAGATTATCTGAAAGATGTTGGAAAACAGGGCAGACCAGGATCAGTTTATTATCTGGGGCAAACACTAAGCCGGTTAGAGGCTATGAAGAGAAATCTTCGCAATTAAGAACCTTCCGCTCGCTTCAGGTTCTTAATTGCGAAGATTTCCCTTCATAGCCTCTAACCTATAGGAAGTGTCTGGTCATTGTAAATCCAGATCAACCTGCTCCTAAAGACCAGTCTTCACTGTTCGCCGTCCACAAATAGGGTATGTCAGGTAAATTTGGACAGCAGGTAAATTCGGACAGTGTCATTTTTTTCTTTATATGTCAGCTGTTTGCAATTAAAGAAAAATGGAAAACAGTGAAAATCCTGATGAGGCGGCATATTTTAAGCTGTCTCATCTCGATTTTCACTGTTTGCAATGGTTATGTCCGAATTTGCCCACTGTCCGAAGTTACCCGACACGATCTTCTTTTGATACATCAGTAGGGCCTAGTTTTTCAAAACTAATGTCATAGTTAGTTAAAAAGATGCTCTATTTTCAAATATATTGTACATAAACAACTGTCAGTTTTACCCATTATGTGAAGACCATTTGAAATGCACAAGCTCTTCACATTTTTTCTACAAACTATTAACAAACTTGAAAGCATATGTACTGGAAAAGTTTGATAGTACACAAGGGCGTAGCTACCTATACGGCAAATACGCAAGTGTGTATTAAAATTTTGTCAAAATTGACAAAATTTCAAAACACACCAGCATATTTGCATGCTGAATATTTATAAATTAGACAAGATTTCAATACCGATTACCAAAGTGGCTGAAATACTAGCTTTCCCTTCAAGAGGTAGAGAATGAATCATGGTTGTGCGTATTATGAAATTGCCCCTAGTTACGCCCCTGGTACATGTATATGTGGTAGGAAACCTTAACAATATCATAACGACCCTAAAATTTTGGACACAGGGAACACAGGGTATAATCGATTCCGCTAATTTTCGCTTCCTGTCGAGACTGTACATCATATTTGGCTTCCGCCGAGACTGTCCGCGAACTCTTGCTTCCTGCCGAGACTTCTGTACATGATAAATGGCTTCCTGCCGAGACTGTCCACGTGATTCTGCTTCCTGCCGAGGCTCTCGGCAGGAAGCAGAATCACGCGGACAGTCTCTGCAGGAAGCCATTTTACGAGGACAGTAGTCTCTGCAGGAAGCAAGAGTTTGCGGACAGTCTCGGCGGAAGCCAAATATGATGTACAGTCTCTGCAGGAAGCGAAAATTAGCGGAATCGATTATACCCTGAGGGGAAGTTGGACAATTATTGTTCCAAAATTAATTGAAAGTTGATTTTACATACGTTAATGCATCCAAATGATGCTTAGTGAATGGCAAACATTGTAGACCCTGATCAAACTGTTCCTTGAGGAGTTTGATCTGGGTCTACAATGTTTACTTAGGCCTGTTTGTCCAAATATTTAGGGTCATTACCGTGTACATGACAACAAATCCTTAACTAAAGAGACTTCATTAAGTCAACAATGCTTTGAACGAAAAGGCCCAGATTTTAGAATCAACTTTTAGCATAATCCACACCGTACATTCGACCTTTAACATTTTGATAGAATCCGGTCGGGTACGGAAAATACAGATGTTTACCGAGGCACGTGCCTTTTCGCGGGTGACTTATTTTCTTTATTTTTTCTACTTTATGCATGTATTTTGAGGCAGATAGGTAGTTGTCGTTTTTGTATGTAATCATGTACATATTTCCATGCCATCGTTTTCGTTTTTATCTTCGTTACTAACGAGAAATTCCACAAGAATATGAAAAGGATGAATTTTGCCATCGAATTTTGTCTTTGTAACCTTAATTTCTCCTAGAGGTAAATAATTTATATAGAAAAAATGATGGTTTTTTGGTAGTCAGATATCTATAGCAAATATAAATTCATAAGTAAGATCACGTTGCTTGATAACACTTGAGCAAAAGCGGCGTCTTTCATACCATATGGAATTTTCACGTATACGGGTCATGGCAGTCGCTTTCTACGGAAGAAAACGGACGGATGAAATACATTTCGATACGGGATATATCAGTCATATTGAAGTAAAACGTTTTGCCGTGTTGGTCCCAGGTGTTGGACAGTTCGCTCCTATATTTGTAGTGTACTTGTTTTCTTCAGCATTTTGAATTGATAAGGCATTATTTTATGTCGTAGAACATCTTCGCAAGCCAAGGATGCCTTAATAAGCCTCGTTCACACGGGCAAAGTTCCTGTGACTAAGTAGGTTTGTCATAGAAAAATGTGCTCGCGTGAAAGCAAAAAAAATTATGTCAAATTAAACTTTCTTTGTTAAAGTTTCTGTGACAAAGAAACTTTGATCGTGTGAATAAGCCTTTACGTACCCTTGGCCAACGGCATATTCGTAAATCGAATTTCCCACTGCCCCATTTCCTGGATGCGAACAACATCTATCACAGTCAATCAAATTACGGTATCCGTAACAAAATAGGCGCTTTGTCGATAGAAAATATCGTGATAGACCGACACTCGGCGCCAGGTGTGTGCAACTATAGTTACGCACCGCTGAGCCATTTGGGGAACGTCGTTACGAGAATTGAAACAGAACAGAACAGAAAACATCGTGGATACCGTTAGTTACCAAACAGGACGGCTCGATATAGACTGAAATACTGTCTCAAGGAGCCGTTAAATCCAGAACAACCAACCAACAACCAAACAGGAGTAGACGGTCAAGATTAACCAATTCATTCGTGTTTTTGAACGATTATGCGAAGTTGTGCAAAAACTGTGTTTAGAAACAGATCTTCTGATCTAAAAATAACACACCGGGGGAGTAATTCGCTGCAGCCAAAGGGCGGCGCTGTGGGAAATCTGATTTGCTAATAGGTCGTCGGCAAATGGTAAGGAACAAAGTTGGCTTAGTACCCTTGGCTAGCAAAGATGATCGTAGCAGAATTTTCCCTGTGTTTATCAAGAGAAGTTTGTTGTTGATGATGCGTTTAAGTAGCGCATCACTGATTGGTATCAGCAATGATCATTTTTCTACCCCCTTCGAAAGATGGGTCGTATTATGTCGTGGCGTTATCCGTCCGTGTAGCTGTAGTTCGTCCGATAACGCTAAATGGTACTATTGTTAATGACTTTCGACCAAGCTGATACTGCTGTCGATTGTCTCGGTCGACAACCACTTTTGCATGTATGGTAGTTGACTGACTCGGTCGAAAGCATAGGGTAGGAAATTGCTAAGGTCTACTCTGGGTATCGTGCTATAAGTGAGATAGAGCATGATTCGTCCGCAAGTAGGGTCGATAATCCAGGAGCTTTAGCGAGACTCAGTGTAGACCTTGCACGTTGCGAGGTATTTCATCCTCCCAGTTTGATCAGAGTGTTCGCTGTCCGCATGGAGCTAGTCGAGACCCTTAGCCACCCTTTCAGCGCAGAGCGAAGACTCTGATCAGACTGGGAAGATGCCAGAAATGCCATCGTCTCAGTACGCATGCACTAAATTTCTATAGTCTTAAGAATACCACCTTCTAGCACCTCAAACACACCTGGTTAACTTTGTTTTCAAGGATGTTGCGAAACGAAAAAGAGCTGAACAGTAAGAAACGAAAAAATCATAGTTACTGAACGACCTGGTCATCAGGTCGTTATCAGGTCGTTTGGAAACTATGACTTTTTCGTTTCGTAACAGCTTTTTCGTATCGTAACAACCCTTGTAACGTACGTGGCCCTAAGGTCGTCACCTCAGTGCATTCAAACGAATACCTTATGCATATGGTGACAGCTATTTATAGTTGCGTTATGGTACCGGCAAGACAAGCCATTCAGAAGGGATGGTCAATAAAGAAACAGGTCAATTTAATGCAGAAAACATCGAAAAATAGACTGTTTGCAGAGGAAGGGTCGGTCTGACGACCTTAGGACCTATGGGACCTTTAGTCGTCATCAGTGTGGCCCTAGTGTCGTCATGGGGTCGTATTGTCATTTTTTAGCTCACCTGAGCACGAAGTGCTCAAGGTGAGCTATTGTGATCGATATTTGTCCGTCGTCCGTCGTCTGTCCGTCCGTCCGTCCGTCTGTCCGTCCGTCCGTCAACAATTTCTTCAAACTACATCTCCTCCTAGACCAGTGGGCCAATTCTAAAATAATTTCACACAAATGTTTCTGTTATAGCCCTGAACCAAAATTGCTAAAATGGTTCCGCTCCGCTAAACAAAATGGCCGCCAGAGCTAAAAATAGAAAAACCTTAAACGACATCTTCTCTGAAGCCAATTGCTCGATTTCAAAATAATTTCACAGAAATGTTTGACTTATGACCCTGAACCAAAATTGCTAAAACGGTTCCACTCCGCTGAACAAAATGGCCGCCAGAGCTAAAAATAGAAATCTAAAAATAGAAAAACCTTTAAAAGACATCTCCTCTGAAGCCAATGGCTCGATTTCAAAATAATTTCACAGAAATGTTTGACTCATGGCTCTGAACCAAAATTGCTAAAACGGTTCCACTCCGATGAACAAAATGGCCGCCAGAGCTAAAAATAGAAATAAATCTTAGAATGACACAGAGGGCACAGTTATGATCCAATCATCATGAAACTTTGTTAGAATGTTTATCTGAGTAAAATCTAGACCAAAATTGAAACTAGGTCATGTGAGGTCAAAAACTAGGTCACTAGGTCAAATCTTAGAAAAACCTTGTGTACACTATGGAGGACACAGTTATGATCCAATCTTCATGAAACTTTGTCAGTATGTTTATCCTTATACAATCTAGGCCAAGCTTGAAACTGAGTCATGTGGGGTCAAAAACTAGGTCACTAGGTCAGATCTTAGAAAAACCTTGTGTACACTCTAGCGGGCACAGTTATGATCCAATCTTCATGAAACTTTGTCAGAATGCTTATCTCTATGAAATCTAGACCAGGTTTGAAACTGGGCCATGTCAGGTCAAAAACTAGGTCACTAGGTCAGATCTTAGAAAAACCATGTGAATGCTCTAGAGGGCACAGTTATGTTCCAATCTTCATGAACTTTGTCAAAATGTTTATCTCCAACAAATCTAGACCAAGGGTGCAACTGGGTCATGTTGGATCAAAAACTAGGTTACTAGGTCAAACCTTAGAAAAACATTGTTGATACTCTAGAGGGCACAGTTTTGGTTCAACTGTCATGAAACTTTGTGAGAATGATTATCTTAATTAAATCTAGACCAAGTTTGAAACTGGGTCTTGTCAGGTCAAAAACTAGGTCACTAGGTCAAATCATAGAAAAACCTTGTGTACGCAATTGTGGCTTTATTTTGCATTGAATCTTCATGAAACTTTGTCAGAATGTTTATCTTCATGAAATGTGGGCCAAGTTTGAAACTGAATAATGACTGATCAAAAAACTAGATCGCCAGGTCAGATCTTCGAAAAACATTGTGTACAGTCTAGAGGGCACAGTTTTGATCCAATCTTCATGAAACTTTGTCAGTATATAGATTAGAAAGTGCAAAACTGCTCCAATTGAAACTATCATCAAATCGATGATCTTCCATGTTATTTCATCATAACTCAGGTGAGCGATTTAGGTCCATCATGGACCTCTTGTTCACGTTTTTAATGAAAAAGTCCATGTCAAGAAACAAATTAACAAATATTTATTAATTTTGCCGTTAAATGATCATCAAACAGAAAGATTCTTATAATAAAATTGCTTTACAAACCAGATTGGCCTATGCAAACACAGAATCTGGTCCGTGTTCTGGTCAGGTTGTTTTCCTGTAGCAATAGTGGTATTAGGTATATGTTTTAAGATGTCAAAAATATGATCATTGAAGATACCGATAAGACTGCACACGTTTTCTTTTGTTTTGGGTTACCTTCTAGTCAAAAGTTCTTAATCATTTGACAGATAACATTGTTGTCGGCGAAAATGGAATATAAAATTATTGGGATGTGGCTGACCAATGGAATTTTATCTGAGGTTTCATTGCATAAAAAGTTCTTTTATTTTAGTTTAGTTTTCTATTTTCATTAACAAAATACTTAAGTTGCACAAAGAAAAAATGTGTTTGTATTTCTATATGAGGTTAAAAAGTGACAGTAAACGGGTAAATGCTGTATTTCTGGAACATTTACTAATGGGTGATTTCCTTTTTCACACCAAATCCGGCACAAATGAAACTGTGCCTGTTTTTTATAGACAAATTTTCTACATTCTCTGCCTTTAAATTTAAATCATTTTTGTTTCATTTGCTAATAAGAAAACAAACCACCATAAAATTGTTAATTTATACGGAAATAATCACAATATATGCTTGTCAAACAGGAGTGAAAGAAGAGCATATAAGAAGTGGAGAAATGATTTTTTGTTGCCTAGTAATATGTGCCCTAGAGTCGTCAGGTATGACCTAAAGTCGTCATCACTGTTCTTTGATGTCTGTTTCGTTTAAGTTCCTCTCTGAAAGCCAAAGGTAAGAAAATCTTGATGGTTTAATGTATAATGCGTTTGGGCGAATGCAAAAATACATCTGAAACTTGAATCTAGCGTGCCAATCTTGGTTCGCCAGACCGATACCAAAACCAGCTTGCTCCGTCGACAGACTTGGAGTTTGAAGTAAAAATGGGTTACCTTGTTTCCTCTTCGATAGTTAGAAGAACATTTAAAACCAGCTTTAAATGTAAGCTGCAATACAATATTAAGATATTTATCTACTGAATTTCGCCTGGTTCTAGACATTTCTGTGACACAGATGGAAAAGAATGAAGCAAAAAGACTGATGACGACCTTAGGACCCTGACGACTTTAGGGCCACGTACGTTATATACAAAGTTAACCTGGGGTGTGAAAGGTACTTGACTCGATAGGTTACCTTTCACATGCTACAAGGTGGATTCGGCGATCTCTTGATCTTTTAACGGTTATTGAAAGACTTAGTGCGAGCGCACTGAGATGATGGCAGATGAAAATTAACATTGCATATTTTACTTTTGTGTCGAGACCGAATATAGGCGTTTAGTACAACAAATAAAGCTAACGCTCATAGTGCCAGGAATTTACGTCGGGCTTAGTCTTTTCTTCTATTTCCACGTATCGAGCTGGCACATGACGCTTTACCCACGTCAAGCTGACGTCGATACGACGTAATGACGTCGCATCCACGTCTGTAGGCGCCTTTTCGACGTTTTGTGCATGCTGGGTGATATATAACAAAGTTCAAACAGACTCCTACTATGTACTAATCGACTGACTGATTTAAAGAATCATTTAAACTAATAAGTATGAGATGATTATGAATGAATGAGTATTGTATTTTCCTCAAAATTACAAAAACCAAATCCAGCATCATTCACTCAAAATTGAATCATCGTTGAGTCAATGTCATTCCGTCGAATCAACGTTGATTCTATGTTGATTCAACGTTGTGTGCCCAGTGCATTGGTTGGTAAATGGTTGTAAATAACCTAAACTGGCTATGTGCAAAACACCGACGACGTTCAATCTGATGAGTGGACTCTAATGCAGTCTGACCACTAAGTGATCGGGAACTGTTCTGTGGGCCATCCTGAAGTCTTGAATGCTGAAGACCATAATGAGACGGTATAATTGAGTAGGCTGGTCTGGGCTAGAGGCATACTTCCTTTTTTCTTTTGCGATAACAGTAATTCGAGATGGAAAAATTGCCTGCCAGTGCAGCTTGGCGTCCTTAGTGAAGTCTTTACTGCTCCCGCTGTGTCGAACGAACAGTGACTTCTAGACATGAGCGGTTGTGCAGACAGATCTGACTCCACCCAAAAGTGCAGTTAGGTATACATGTATAACTTCATGTTCAGCAAGAATATACACTGCAAAAATAAACGGTAGATTTTACGGTAACATAACTGGCAACCAGCTGCCAGTCCTTTTACCGTTATTTTTACGGGCGCCCGTAAAAATTGCAGGAATCATCAAGCTGAGTGGGACAGAAAAGAGCAGATGTCGTTTTAGTTAGATAGCCCATCAACAATACAAAGTTATTTTCGAGTGCGCCAAGTTAACATAAAACTTCAATTTCGTGGTTTCCAACAATGTCTTACAGGCAAAAGCTCGTAAAAATAACGGGAAAAGGACTGGCAGCTGGTTTCCAGTTATTCTACCGTAAAATCTACAGAATTTTTTTACAGTGTAGTATTGTTCTGACATATACGAATAAATTTAAAAACCGTGTGTGTTTGATTACTGCAGACTGGTCTTGGCACTCGCAGCTTTTTTCTGACTTGATGTAAACATGGATGGATGGATGGATGGATTGCAATTTCAAAAAAACAAAAGGTTTCCTATTAAACGTAAACACTCATGTCAAGAAACGGAAACTGAGGTGGTTTGATCGCAACTCAAGGTCCTCTGGCTTAGCATATACAATTCTACAAGGCACAGTAAAAGGAAAAAGAAGAAGAAGAAGATGGGAAGACAATATTAAGAAATGAACTTTGCTAGCTCAACTAGGGCAGCTGAAGACAGGACTAGGTGGAAAGTGATTGTTGTAAAGTCATCTGTGGTGCACCAACGACCTTGCAAGGTTATGGGATAGATTAGACTAGACCAGCTCATGTTCATATCAGCTTAAGCATCATCAGTGTTTTAGTTACATCGGGTTGTCATAGATGTGATTTCTTAACACATGAAATGAACTACGAGTTATGCATACCCAGATCATCATGTGGACATAATCAGATTGTTCAGGCTTTGCTCAGATCGGCTGTGTATGAATCACATGATCATATCGTCCTTTTACCTTTTAGAAGACAATGCGAAGATATTAGAGGCTTGCCATTCAGTCTCAAAACCGAGCTGTCCGCATGAAAAATGGGTAAAGTAGCATGTGCATGAGTTGTTACGCATACTTGTAAGATTGAAAATGCCTAGTAAACCCTATTGGTCATCACAAATAACGAGACATTTCATTCTGACACACTACGCCAAAACAACGTTGTAGCGACGTGGATGCAAGGTTATGACGCGTTATCATTATCTACTCGTAATCAAGGTTGTTGCGACGTCATAACGTTGCATTGCCGTCGTCACAAGTTTTTTAGACGCTGTATGCATACTGTGTTAAAAGAAGAAAAAAGAAGATTTTTGTGCAATATTCGATTTTTCCATGCAGAACATATTATGCCGTTAATATGAAAATAGGCACTGCCTTTAGGCGAGTACATCGCTTTTTACAATGTATGGGTGGTATGATAAAGCCTCTTTGGCTGTTACCATGTTAACTCTAAAGTTTCGGACAAAAATGCATAGTCGAAGTGTAGACGCTGATCTGACTACTCACTGTACGATTCTGGATTCAATTTCACAAGTTGTCGTTTGAATTTTGTAATGAAATTATTGCAACTCAACAAGTGCGAACTCCGTCTGACAAACGGATGAGAAACTGACCGAGAACAGCAGAAAACTGGTTATATTGTTTTCCAGTTTCTTCTCTGCGGCGCTTTCTGTTTCCTTCAAACTTCACCCAATTACAGGCGCTGTGCACATGAGAACTACGCTTTACTTAACAGCAAGCACACATTCTCCATTCAGAGCATAATAGTTCGGAAAGTGGAGCTTCAGGTGGATAGGTAAACACTTCCAAGGGAAACGCCTCTGTCCTTTTCATTTGGAGTAAATCTTTTGGAAGGATTTCTTTCTCTAGGGAGCATAAGAATTTTCAAAAAATTAAAACCCCTGTAAAACGGCGGGAAACGTTGCTAATAGACAGGTGAGCAGGTAGGTTTAAGCTATAGCGACAGCTCTAAGTCTTTCAAGTCGGTTACAGTCTTTACGATTTAACCAGGCCCCACGGTTATAAAACTGTTTTGATGCTCAACTCAGCTGAGCATGAAATTTTACCTGCTAATATTTGGCGATTTACTGATAAGTACAGCTGTTTTCTTGCTTAGTTTACCTGAGTATGAAATTTTCTCTGAAAATGCCAACATTAGCAGAGAAATCTCATGCTCAGCTGAGTTGAGCATGAAAAAAGTTTTATAACCTCGGGGCCTGGTTTTCCTGGTGTCACAGACGTTGATGAGCGAGGTTTATTAGTACTTTCTCGGAGCTTGATGGTTCAAGATGTCATTATGTTACTGACAGAAAATTATGTTTACAATCCAATTATTTGGTTATCTAAAATCCAGTTACAGGGTACAATACAATTCTGTCCACGACAAATGTATGACCACTTTAGTACATGTAAATAACTCCGGGTCTTCAAGATATAAAATTAGGAATGAAAATGGCATAACATAATTATGAATTTGCAATTAGAATGTAGTACTTAGTCCCGTCTGTCCCGCCCGTACCATAAAAATGAATAAAAACGACCGTGTCTTCCGTATTTGCCGCCTGTTATACTCCTTACCAAATCAAAATATACCGACTGTCATTTCCCGTATATTTAGCGTCACCTGGCAACCGAATAAAAAGATAACGGCCCTGAATTATTTTCATCTATTTGCAACGTTTCAGAGAAAGAGACAAAATGTGATCTCTCGCTATGAAAATTGAAGAAAAAGTCGAGCTAGCTCACCAGAAAATACGAAAATGACTTACCCGCGAAAATGCACGTGAGTACATAAACAACTGCTTTATTCCGTACCGCCTGTCTTTTTCCAAAATGTTAATAATCGAATGTACGGTGTGATAATCAGTGTAACTGGTTAAGGCTTTTCTGTATCTGCCCTGAACAGTTTACTTGCACATACATATAATGTTATTGCTGCATGATGATGTAAAATTTTCAAAGATTCAACTTAACAAGAAATGTGCATTTATTCATGTATATTAAACAAGACCTGTTAGCGGGACAGGATAGCTCCCCTGACAGCAATTTGCCCATCACCTAAAAAACTTTAACATAAAACTTTAACATTTTGCTAACGCCGCCACTGACACTAACGCTGACGCCTGGGGTAGTACAATAGCTCTTCCTGAACTTCGTTCAGGCGAGCTAAAAGGTAAACAACTGTAGGAAAGGAAATACATATTTTGTTCAGAATGCTCAGGTGTCATGTATTAACTTCTTTATTTCAAGCTGAGGTTTGGTAAGGAACAAGGTTCACTCAGATGGTAATTTAACCCATTTTCCATTTTCCTGTAACTTCTTATTCCCAGAAAGGTTCAATATACATCAGATAAATAAATAAACTACCTTCTTGCCTACAGCAAAGTATCGGAGCAAACTATGCATTAGCTTGGCTTCCAGCTTGATGTTTATGATAAACATGCATTTTCAAGGCCCTTTCATTCTGATAGCTGTATGTATACCGCAATGTGCCTAAATTTTGGGACACCTCAAAATAATTAATTTTCCATTTGGGACAAATGGAAAGTTAATTTTTCTTAGGTGTCCCAATACTTATGCACATTACAGTAACATAAAACACAAGGACTGGGAATCTGTCTACCTCTGCATCCAAGCCTTCACTCTCCTTGCCATCCAGGTACTATTGTGCTTAAATATTGTGACACCTGAAAACATTAGTTTTCCATTTGGGACAAATTAGATGTCCCAGTACTTAAGCACAATAGTAAAATGTGCATGAACAATATCAACTTTCACTGTCAAGAGTCTGTCTTAGTGGTTTGAATATGCACTTCGAAACCTTTATTCATTTACATGAAATCATACTGAATTTCATTTTCAACATTAATATATAATAAATATGAACATCAAACTGGATGACAAAGTTTGGACAAATACACATCTATATTACAACAGGCATATAGTTTCAAACATATCAGAGCCATACCCCAATTTATGAAGCCTTACAGCATATTGGAAAAGCTAAGTCTCAGATCGACCTATGCATCTGTAGTGATCGTACTCACGGCTCATCATTACATCCGCAAACCATTTCAGCCCTGTCAGGCAAGAACATGCTATATGTATTCACAAACGGCAAAGGCTTAACCCAGTCTGTGAATCCATGCATTTTAGCTACAGCTTTTGTTTTGTGACTGTAGATTGTGTGGGAATAGTGACAGGCATGTGACAAGCCAAGGCTCAGATCAGCACAGGCTGATCTGAGCCTTGGCTGGTCACATGCCTGTCAAAACTATTTTTTTTGTGTTTTGGTTATGGTTTGTGTATGTAAAGAGTAATCATGACTTAAACCATATTACATGCAGTAAGGCAACTTGCTTGAGTGGTGGCTCGTTTAATCAACTTTCCATTGCAACCTTTTACAACAACTATTTGATATGATAACAGATAAAGCACCTCAACTGCTGATATTTACTATATATCAAACGTAGCAATAAATATCCCTCATCATATTTATTTTGACCAACAATTATCAAATTAATACTTTGGTGAAGTAATACGTAAGTCAGTTTCAGTGAAATCTGTATGATGAAAAAACGTCCAAAATCTTACATGATGCAAGATTCATGAAATTTACCAGTTTTACATTATTCAACTTTATCCTAAAACCTGCTAACCTCCAACAGGATTATTCTTCTTATCATGGGGAAAAAAATGTGTATTATTGTTAGACTGCTCCACAGGTCTCGTCAGATACTGTTTTCTTTCTTGTAAAACAACCTGCTTCTGTAGTTTCCTTGAAATTTGAGTGTTAAGAAAGTACCAATTAGTATCAATTCTGTTTTCTAGAAAGGCCTAATGGGTTGAGGCAGGCCCTTTATATAAACCAAATTCATGGTAAAGAATAATGTCTGATATTGATCTCATCATAATCACACAGAAACAATTGATAGTACTGCCATACTGATGCTTTTATTAAGAAATACATGGAAAAGTTGTGAAACAATTACCTCCCTTACCCAATGAGATACTATCCTGGACTTGCCCTACACACAATTGGTTATCTATGTATATACAAGGGATGTTACGAAATGAAAAAGAGCTATTATGAAATAAAAAAGAGTCATAGTTCCCAAACTACCAGGTCATCATTGCTAAACAAACTTGTTTAGCCATGATGACCAAGTAGTTTTGGATCTATGACTCTTTTTTGCTTCATAACACTGCTCAGTTGTTCAAAGCATCCTTAGCCTAATAAGCTCGTTAAGAGGTCAACTTATTAAGTGTTTTACAACTTTATAATCAAAGACACTGATATTTTTTTATGAAAAAATGTGAGACTGCAAAAGCTTCTCACACTTATTTCAACAAAAATATTGCCAGATTTGAGATATTAACGTTTGAAATTTTAACGAAACGTTAACTAACGACGACGTTAGTTTTGAACAATCAGACCCAGCTCTTTTACATTTCCTAACAGCCTTGAAATCATAGTTAACCAGGTGTGCTACAAGAAAGACTAGAAAGAGTTGAACTGTGAAAATAACATAAAGCTAAACAAAAAACATAAATGAACACTATGTGCAATCTATCCTTGAACACTATGTGCAAAACAAATTCTAGAGACAAGACAAGGAGTCAATATTATATTGACAAGTTGTCTGTGAATAAGCCACATTTCATAAATAGATATCTGAAGGAGTATGGGTACACCTCCATGTTTTAACACCAATTTTAGAAAGAGAGACAACTTTTGTGACTTCCTATTTGCTTCCCTGGATGTCAAGTCTCTTCTAAAAAGGCCTACACTTAAAAGAAAAAAATTGCTCTTAGCCTAAAGTAGCAAAGGCCTTCCTTTAAGAGCTGTCTCACATTGAAAATAGAAGCAAGAAAGTAAATGTTAGACCTGCTTCCCCTGAAAGCATACACATTGACCATAAAATATATTCAAGCAGACAAGGCTCAAATTAGCTGTGTATCCTTACAAAATCTCCTAATTTTGCAAATTTGGTGCCAGTATGGATGTGCAGGCTGATATGAGTCTCATGTGTTGCAAATGTACTGGACATCTTTGCTTTGTCTCAAATGTAAAATGTCTAAAAAAGATTTTTTTCTTTTACAAAACAGAGTATTTAGCAGAAAAGATGCTTCTGTCATAGAAACATCAGTTTTGGAACCATGTTGGATGGTTTAACAGTATACATGCATTTTTATGTATTTCAGTGCATTATTTGTATGTAAAGGGGGAGACAATCTGTGGTGCACTAAAAATGAGTATTCATCCCACCAGCATGAGATTTTATCATGAAAATGCCCTCTAGTTATAAGTAAACATATGAGCCGTGACATGAGAAAACCAACAATGTGGTTGTGCACCCAGCGCAGACTCAGATCACCCTGGGCATCTGCCCAGTCTGATCAGAGTCTTCACTGTTCACATGGAGGTAGCTTTGACCCTTAGCTACCCTTTAAGCACATAGCAAAGACTCTGATCAGACTGGGCAAATGCGCAGGCTGATCTGAGTCTCAGCTGGGGGGAAAACTATTTGTTGGTTTCCTCATGTTGCGGCTCATTAAGTCTTCAACAAAGACTCATATCTGTAATCTATGAGACCGCTTACATTCCATAAAAACTCTTAAGTATTGGGACAGTTAGCAAAATGTGTACACTCTTATGAAGGAGCAGTTTGATCAGAGTCTTTATTGTTTGTTATTCCATCTGCATCTTTCAAATACATTAGTGCAATGCAAAACCAGCGCAGTTTTAGCAAAGTTAGAATAATTATTTTTAGGGGTCCCAAGCCTTAGATATTTTTAACTGTACTAAAACTTAAATATCTGTAACCTATGACACCTTGTATATCTGCTTTGAAAATATCTAAAAAATGAGAAGGCCAGGCTCCTTCAGAGCTCCACATAATGGCTGAGCTGGAGGTCTAAAACTTGAAATACTTTTTGTTAAATTTCCATTTAAACAAACGTGGTGGCCCCTTATTGGACCTGCCTCAGCTAAACAGCCTTATTAAGGCCACAACATGAGAACATAAATAGAACTGAAACCATCATATAAATCAGATTTTTCACAGAATTTTCACTCCTAAAAGAGCATCATTTTCAATATATAAAAGTACACCTGAATAGCACTACAAAATTACAGCAAAGACATACAGGATCTTACACAAGTGGTCAATTCATATGAAATTTATGAAACGAGTCTTTGGCGAGTTTCATAAATTTCGTATGAAATGACCACTTGTGTAAGATTCTGTTTATCATATGAACCTTTAAAATGGGATTTCATCACCTTCAAAATGAACATTATTTTAATTAGAAATTCCATTAATGAAAGAGGTCAGTGTCAACCCTAAAATGTTATACATTCTTTGTCATGAAATTATCCACTGTCATATATAATAACAGCAATGCCATATGATAAAGTATAGTTTCAATCCAGCCCTAAGAAAACAAAATACAGTTGGCTTCTCTGAGGTAATCATAAGCCTACTTGTAAATGGTCTTACAAACAATGACTGTTTGAAAACAAATAAGCACGTTCACATTATATGCATTATCACAAGACTGATCTATCATGTACCAATGCAACTTCTGCACTAAACATGTTTGAGCAAACTTAAATGTCCTTGAATACATTTTTTACAGAGAACTGACATGGCAAATCTCCAAAAGAATGAATATAAAAGAATACTCAAATTTTTCCAAAATTGTTCGATTGCTTACATAATTTTATCACAAACAACCCTATATTGTTACAACAAAATTATGCAACTTTCAAAAAGAATTATGCAGATCTAGACCTGTTTTCTCGATGTAAACTGTAACTTTAAAGAGTAACTACACACTTCAGGAACTGACTGGATCAGATCCCAAACCCTATCCCCAAATTCGCATTCACAAAGTTTCACAAAAAAATAAAACTCATGAATATTTTCCAATTTACTGCATATTTATGATCTGAGTTAATTCTATGTGTTCAAACATGTTAAAAGGATATATCCTAAAGTGCTTCAGTATAAGGACACCTAAAACCATTAATTTTCCATTTGTCCCAAATGGAAAACTTAATCGTCTTTAGGTGTCCCAATATTTAAGCACATATTCTAATATGCGTACCCTGAAAATATCTGTATTTAATTATACAACTAAACAACTTGTCTTTCAACCTGAATGCTCCATAAAAGCAGTTTAATTACTTCCACCTTGACATGGACCTCAAAGAGGCAATTCTTGTAGTATCCAACAATACAACATAATTGCTGAGAAATGCAAAGTATTTCTACTTTTTTCCTGTTGACATTTTTACGATATATCTGACTTTCTGAAGCATACAGTTTGAATATAGCTTTAATAACAATTAAATCAAGCAAACACATTGTGAGAAAACTTGTATATCATATAATGCCAAAGTAAGTATGCTGAGACTAGCCTGCAAACATGCAGTCTGGTTAGGGCTTACCTGTGACAGCTTACACTGACTAGTTTGGATATGCAGTTTGCAATTCCAATGGCCAAGTTTTCTTACAATGCAGCTTTATTAACAAATGCCCCTGAATTGATCTTAAAGAAAAAATGTCAATGACCCTTAACAAACATTGAATCATAAACCCATTTAAAAGAAGATCTGTATAAAACTAAATTTTATCTTTGAATACAAAAACTTAGTATGCACAAAATTTGCCTAGAAATCAAAGAAGTATATCAGTGTAGACATGCTGAACCTTTATTTAGGTAAATGGATACCCATCCATGTGTTATGCATATGCTGCAAAATTCACCTGATAACAGGGGTATGATAACATGATGTGATATCTTGTCACTTTAGAACTGCGCTTGCGCAAATGTTATCAGAGGATGTCTACAGAAGCAATCTCTGGTGACGATTGGATACATACTGATGTTGGCCGTGATAAAGTTTAATTGGTTTAATGACGTCACCGACCTATGTCATAACACATTCGTGATGTCAACAAGTCAAAACAAAACTGCGTTTACTTATTTTGTTTGACGCTTTTTACACCTGAATATACTCTAATAATGCATGATAAATAGAAAACCATGTAAGTATCTTTTGATATCAAGTTTATCAGGCTCGACCAGAAACATGTCGGACTGGCTCGGCAAGCCTCGCCATTCCTACGCTGTTTCTGGTCTCGCCTGATAAATTTGATATCAAAAGACACTAACATGGTATTCTCTAAATTCTGCCATTTTCAAATAGGGAAACAGCTTTTGCAACTTCCTGTATGCTCCCCTAGACAATGGCACTCTTTCAAAAAGAGGTCTATGCTTAAAGAATTTGCTTTTAGCTGAGTAAACTCTTACCCTTCAGAGTTGACCACCATTGAGGGCATAGACAAAAATGAAAATGGCAGAGTTATTTCCCCTGAAAGTATACTCATTCACCTGTGTATTCACTGACTGTCCTGCACACAGGTGCTGTCTTATCAGGACATTCACAGCCTGCTCACTAATCAGGGCCCTGTTGTTCAAACTAACGAAGTTGTTAGCTAAAAGAGATGTTACTATTTCAAACGTATCATACTCAAAAGCACTGCAATTTTCTCTTCAGATAAACAGGAGAGCAGCTTTTGCAATGCAAAAGCTCACCTCATTTTTTCTGCAAAAAAATATTACCACACTTGATTCAATAAATACTTAACAAATTTTTGACTAATCACTTCATTAAGCTAAAGCTGCTTTGGACATTTTTTAAAATTGTGCAGACGTAAATTTTGTCGTCTGCTAAATGGAGCTTAAAGGGTTAAACCATTTATGATAAGTGGATTGTTCTACCTAGCTCTTGTGACAAGTCCATTTCCATTTAAAGTGGTGTCAGGTTTTATTTTTACTACTTTATCTTAATTAAAACAGTGTATACCCTGAAAGGTTCTGACCAGACTGTTCATTCCCATGTGCAGGAATGACTGGTCACATCTGATGTGGCTTGTAATTATAATATGTTTACAAAACATTTACAAAATCAAACAAATATGAGCAAAATATACATAACAAAACAACATATACATCTTATTAACTTTCCTGATACAAGTCTTTTATCCAAACTCAAGAAACTTGGACACAAAAAATAAGTTAATTATACTGGCAATAATAATCACATTTTGTTGTTATTTGATCGTTTGGAAGTGTACATTTCATTTCATTGCATTCTCATGCCAAAAAAAATCTAGATCATTTCAAGAACTGTCTCAGAAGAATTTCAGAAACTTCCACACATTGTTCTGCCCCCCACAATGTATCCATATTTTCTCTCATTTTCTTTTGTTCTTTTTCAATAGCCAAATGGTCATCAACACTTCCTACTGAAGTGACATTTGTTTGACCTTTAGACACTGTGTAATTATTCTTTCCACTTAACCCATTGCATTCTGGGTATTTTTGTCGTCTGCTGAAATTGTCGTCTGAATCAAAAATCAAGAATATTTTGACAATATTGGTCTAACAAACTCTTGTAGAAATGATGTCTAGCCAGCAAACAGTTTGGATCTTAGATCAGGCCCCACATTTGTGGGGCCTGATCTGGATCCAAACTGCTTGCCTAGATACCCCTAAAGGGGTATCCCGAATGGAATGGGTTAATTTGTATGGGTACACCTATGTTTTTCACCAATGTAACAAAAGGGAACAACTATTTTTGACTTCTTCTTTTCTATTCCTAGACAACCAAGCCCATTCAAAATATGGTCTGTTTAAAGAAAGAATTTGCTCCTAAGTGAGCAAATTCTTCCCTTTAAGAATTTACTCCCATGTGAAGGGAGGCAAAAATGAAAACAGGAAAGTTGGTGCCTCTGAAAGTGTACCCATTTACCTAAGAAATTTATTCACAGCCAAACAGAGCTGGCTTTTTCAAGGAGAACTAGGCAAGTCCTGTAAATTCGGACAGCGGATAAATTCGGCCAGTGAACTTGGTTCCTTCATATGTCAGTTGTTTGGAATTAAAACAAAATTAACTGGGCAAACAGTGAAATTCCTGATAAGACGGCTCATTATGAGCCATCTCATCTGGATTTTCACTGTTTGCAATGGTATGTCTGAATTTACCCGCCGTCCGAAGCTACCTGAATTCACCCTGTAACTATCACCCAACAATTTAAGTATATATCTGCAGTATTTGCCAAATACTAGTTATTTACCATTTATACTGAACTCATCGCAATAAAAGGGTCCTCCATTTGTTATTGGTAATAACTAGAAAATGTGTTTATGAAACACTATGCCCCCAACCATATGCTTGCCTCAAAAGAAGGCTCATCCCATAATGTTTAAGTGAGAAAGGGGTTTAATTGGTTCATCTACGTCATAGCTTGTAACTGCATGCCAAATATAAGGAACATAGCTTAGTGGTTCTTCAGATATTTTGTTCACGAAGTTATTCATATAGCGTCTTTGTGTACAAAATGCCTATGTCCGAAAATGAGAAAAATTCTGTCAAACATTTATAAAATGGGCTCTTAAGTTAATCAGGTTATCTATACCTTGGTCTTAACCTGCATGCCAAATATAAGGATCCTAGCTTATGCGGTTCTTCAGATATTTGTTCACAAGCTTGTTCCTATACAAAATGCCTATGTCTGAAAAAGGGGAATAACTCAACCAAAAATTTATGAAATAGGCTCAAAAGTTAATCAGGTCATGGGCACCCTAATCTGTAACTGTATGCCAAGTATCAGGACCCTAGCTTATGCTGTTCTTCAGATAGTTTGTTCACAAGGTTGTTCCTATATAAAATGACAAAGTCGAAACAGGGGCATAACTCCTAAATGACGAGACCAGCAGAGGAAAAAATATACAGGTTCTGTCATGTTCATGCAGCATACAAGATTTCAAGTTCCTATCTGTTATGGTTCTTGACCGTATGTAAGGATACCTTTGTACCATAGGCTTCAATGCACTAAGTCGAAAAAGGAGAATAACTCAGTCAAAAATTCACCAGTATTGTTCAAAAGTTAATCAGGTCGTCTACACCTCAGGCAATGTCTTCCTGCAAAAAATCATGATCATAGCACCATGGGGTCCTCGAGATATTTTGTTCACAAGGTTCCATAGGCTCACAATGCACTAAGTCAAAAAGGGGGCATAACTCGATAAAAAATTCACCAATTTATTTCAAAAGTTAATCAGGTCGTCTACACCTTGGGCAATATCTTCCTGCAAAAATTCATGATCCTAGCATTAGGGGTTCTTGAGATATTTTGTTCACAAGGTTCCATAGGCTTACAATGCACTAAGTAGAAAAGGGGCATAACTCGGGTCAAAAATTCACAAATTTCTTTCAAAAGTTAATCAGTTCATCTACACCTTGGGCATTGTCATCCTGCAAAACCTCATGATCCTAGCACCAGGGATTTTTGAGATATTTTGTTCACAAGGTTCCATAGGCTTACAATGCACTAAGTCAAAAAAGGGGCATAACTCGGTAAAAAATTCCCTAATTTTTTCCAAAAGTTAATCAGGTCATCTACACCTTGGGCAATGTCATCCTGCAAAAAATCATGATCCTAGCATCAGGGGTTCTTGAGATATTTTGTTCACAAGGTTCCATAGACTAAGTTGAAAAAGGGGCATAACTCTGGAAATACATGACTGGCGGAAAAAAGAAAAAATACGGGTCCGCTTATTTTTCAAGTACATGCCACATATAAAATTTCGACATCCTAGCATAAGCAGTTCTTGAGTTTCCCAGCTGCCAAAAGGCGTTACGGACAGACGGACGGATGGACAGACGGACGGACGGACGGACAGGCCCAAACCAATATGCCCCCTCAACTTCTCCGAAGTTGGGGGCATAATAAGACATAAGGGTCCAGATATTATAATACAAATTGTAAAACTGAGTACAAAGGTCCAAGCACTTTGTCAAAAATACATGTAGACAATCTTAAAACAGATCTACAAGCCATCTAAATTATATATAACTCCAATTAAGCCAAAACCTGGAGAGATAAGGGGGAGGGGGTTTGGAATAGAGATGTTCTATTCTTATTTCTCTACATAGGCATGTTTTATGTGGATATGGACATCTCAATGTATTTCTACCAGTTTTTCAAAAGGAAACAACTTTTGTGACAATTTGTTAGCTTCCCTTAACAAGGAAGCCCTTCCAAACTGGGGTATACTCTTAAAGGAAAGAGTTTGCTCCTAAGGGAGTAAGAGTAGAACCCAATTGAGAAGGGAGATACAAAAGGAGAAAATGGTAGAGTTGCTTCCCCTGAAAGTGTACCCATTCACTTAAGCAATCTCATTAGAAAAGTCCCTTTGACAGCTGTAGGTGAGAAATTCTTTAATGATAATTCTATGGCCTTTTTTTTATCTTTCTCCATAAAAACATACTGTGGACCCCTTGAGGCACTATATGGAAAATTAACAGACATTAACTCAAAATTATCATCTAACAATCTCTATCAACAGCTGTTTCAGCCTCAGACCCCATGCAGAGCCTGTACCCTGTAGATATATAAGATGCTCAGTTAAGAGATAATCTGAACAAAAACAACAGCTCCTCAGTGAAGCAGTTACAATAAAATTTCAGAACAAATGCTTCTGTAGAAAAACAAGAAATCCACTACAGTATTTACCCCCATATTTTTGGCTTAACTGGAGCTAACACTATAAATATCAATGATACTGTGAAAGACATTATATCTACTCCATCTCCATAAAAACTGCCAGAGCTTCAGATATGTACAAATTTTGAAGACGAGCTTTCATCTGATTCTTTTTCTTTCATAATTAAGTATACAGTCAGATCTTAGAATATCCCTGATAACTTGAAGAAATTCCAAGTGAGTCCAACAGTTTGAATCAACCATAGGTTTGAGGTGTATAAAGTTTGTTGTGGCTGGAGATCGATGTTCAGTGAAGGCATTTAACACTGACCAAAGATTGCAATTAATGTTAAACACTGCAAAATAATGACCTGTTTCTATCTCTCATATAATATTTCTTCTCAAGCTCTTTGCATATAAGCACAAAAATAAAAGCTCTGGTTAGTTTTATCATCTTTGCAGACTCTAGATAAGACAGCTCTATTTCTTGTTCTATATTGACCCTATTGCACTCAGAACGGCCAAAACTCTATGGAGTTTTGGCCATTCTGAGTGCAAAAGGGTTAACTTTCGTTTCTCACACTTGGGACTGCAGTCAGCTTAAAACATACAACTGGCATGTGTAAAGACCCTAATAATTTGATCAGGATTTCATTGTCTATTCATATATTTTGTCAAGCTTCATAAATTGAAGCAATAAAGTGTCTGATCAAATAACAAAGAAATTACCTTTAGACAACACCCATACTCACCCCGACTTTGCAAGCCAAATAAGCCAAACTCTACTTTTTGACAGGCTGATTACTGGGTTGCCGAGTCTTTACTGATTGCTCATGTCTTAAAATTTCGTTTTTCTGCTGGCTGCTCCCTTGCATACAATGACACCTTACACAGCTAAATCGAAATGTTTTATTGTCTGGCCTATACAATATAGAAAATATCACATAGTTGATAATGGAATAGTGGTCAATTTGAACACTGGTCAAGCTAGTCACCCTTTACACCACCGGTCAGTCTGTGTAGTCCTGGAATATCAATTTCACTGTTGCTGGGTCTGTATCTAGGGGTGTGGCACAGAATGGGCATACTGCATGGAAACCTTGACAACCATGAGGCACCGCAACTTGTGACCAATACCTGTACAAAGTTTACATAACAACATGAAGAATACAAAAATTGAATACGGTAGAACTTCACTGGCTCGAGAAGGCTTGGGACCATGAAAATTAGTTCAAGCCAAGGGTAGTTCTACCCATCCAGGGTTAGTTTCTACATAATCAGTGACCTCTAGGAACCAAAGACAGTTATAGGCAGGCAGGGTTAACTAGCCATAGGGGTTCTAGCCATTGAAGTTCTACTGTATACATGTATGAGTTCCAAATAAGCATAGCATTGTATTTTTTTCCATAATAGCATGCATTGGTTCCTCACTAGAACTGCCAGAGACAGTTCTAATGAGGAGCAGCACATAAGATCTTCTTGCAAAGTAAGAAAACTCATCAAAATCCACCCTAACTGGAGCTCTAAATGAGTAAAACTATTGACACTTCTAACATTATTTCAGTCTCAGTAGGCTGAAGGCCTGCTTAGCATTATGAAGCAGGAAAAAGAACATCTTAGCTTTTGTTAACGCAGTTAATTTGGACAGATTTCTCTCCCTTGAAATCTTTAAATAACACATTTACATCCATATCTGCTTTAAGCAGGCAAATAAGGTGAAATATCATAAATTCCAAATGGAAACTTCATGAAATTGATTGTGAAGCAAGAATATGCATATAGACCTACCTGACAGTGTTTTCAGAAGCCATATGTCCACAGGGACTGAAGCAATGTGTAGGGTGTTCATTATCTACATATAAACTTAATTCACAGCCCATTTTTAACTTCACAAAAGGACTAACCTGAAAACAAAAAAGGAACATTACAGTCTTTTATTATATTATGTTTGGAGTCCATATAAAGCAAGAGAATTTATAGTTGATAGCATTATAATGAAACTAGTATCTTGATTCTAGCCCATATTGTTGCTGAAAAACAGAACCTAATTGCTGATGCTTATCACATAGGTTAAGCTAAATTTGTTAAAGTCAGTTGACCATGACAAGTAGGTCAAGGTTATAGATGCTGCATGCATTCAGGTGATATGTGACAATGCAAGTGTGTACCAAGTTTCATACTTCGCGAGAAACATAAATATAGGCTAACCTGATCATGGACACAGACATACCATATTTCTTTGTTTATATAACAGAGGTTTCCCCCTTACAAATAAATCCATCCCAAAAATCTAGATCCATCGTATAAGACATCCAGATTTGAGGATATTTTTTGAGGGAAATACACATCTTTCAGCAGAATGTCATACACTAATTTAGATATTTTGGGCCATTCTAGGGAGTTTTCATAGCCTAATAAATATGGTAGATGAGCAGTAACACGAGAAAACCAACAAAGTGGATGTGCGCCCAGCAGACTCAGATCAGCCTGGGGAGTTGCCTAGTCTGATCTGTGCCCTTGCTGTCAGCATGGAGCTGGCTTGGACCCTTAGCTATCTTTTAGGTGCACAGCAAAGACTCTGATCAGACTGGGCGGAATCCCAGGCTAATCTGAATCTTCGCTGGACGCATATGCCACTTTGTTGGTTTTTGTCATGTTGTGGCTCATATACAGAAACAAGGATGCAATTCTCTTACAATGATCAGAAAGTATCACATAAGCTCTCCTTTGCTTGCACAAAGGGGCACTAAAAAGGTAAATAATTTCTATGTCATGAAACTTACTGTGAGACATAATGGACACGTCCTCCCATCGTTGTCGTTACTCTGACCCCACTGGTGTTGACCGTGAACATGACCACACTTGAGGTATACAAACGGCTGTTTATCATTTACAGCTAATGTTCCCTTCCTGGGTAGAACTAGGGTCATCAGCCCCACTGGACATTGGGGCCGACCTGCATTGATATCATCTACCAGGTGTTCAAACTCTCGCTCACTCTGTCAATGAAGAATTCCAATTAAAACATTGGTTTCAGCAAGTTATGAGAAAACTAGTACATGTAATACGGAAATGAGTGGAACAGATACTCTTCCTGTTCTAGGGGAAGAAGCGTTGCCATTTTTATGTTTATTTCTTTTTTCACTGAGGTCAGTTCTTAAAGGAAAGAATTTGTTCCTAAGGGAACAAATTCTTTCCTTCAAGAACCAACCTGTTTTGAGTGAGGTCTCTTCTTACACAGAAGCCAATACTAAACCTCATAACTTGTCTCCCTTGGAAAAGTGGAAGAACAAGACCTGTCACAGGGACAGGATAGCTCGCCTGACAGCGCCTTGCCCATCACATAAAAAACTTTAACGTAAAACTTAAACAGTTTGCTAACGCCGACACCCCCGCCAACGCTGACGCCAACGGTAGTGCATTAGCTCTTCCTGAACTTCATTCAGGCGAGCTAAACAGTGTAAATGTATTCATTGATCTGAAGGCATAAAGTGACATGCACACGTGCCTGCCCAATCATGTGACGTCTGGTCACACTATATCCATCTCAACTTGACAATGAATGGAAAGGCAAACTGCTCTGACCTGACTGAAGATATGACCACGCACAGTTTTGCAAAGCCTAAGAATCTTGTGAATTTCAATCATAAATACTCTCATTAAAATGAAACATGTAACAAAACTTGTCTGGCACAGAAATAAGTGATGTCAAACATATTTATATATTTATTCATCTATCTATAACATATTTTCCTTCGCAGCCCCAAGCTGTTTGCATATCTGCCCTAGATAAATCAAGAACCGCTGTGTTTTGATATTCAGACACTATTTTACATGGTAGTTGTGATTTGACCGAATAATGATTTTTATGCTTTGGCACACAACGAATTATTTAAATACACTATAGTGTACTAAGTATGGGTCATTAAAAGACACACTGTTAAAACTAAATATTTTTTATTCATCCTAAACTATGAAGGAATATAGGGCAAATGAGCATCGAAATGCTCATTTGCCCTATATTCCTTTTGTAGTATAATCTCAAAATGGGAGTCATCTCTTGATGGCTTTATGAAAATAGATTGATGACTTGGTCGTTTAACGTCCCTTTCAACAGTAATACAGCAATATCATGGCGATGGAAAGGTAGTGGTGGGCCAATGATCGATTATCATCAAAGTCAGTTGGCTTGTGCAGCCAATCACGATCATCGATTGTAAAATTCCCAAACATAAATATCTGTTTTGAAAAATACAAAACTAGTGTAAAGAGAGATTGGCAATAACATGAATTATTGATGAAACATACTTGTAGATTGTTTCCAAGGATAATTGCTAAGAACTGCTTAGATTTCACAAAGCCTGTTCATTTGATTTTTTCAAACATTGTTTAAGTTCTGAAAATAAAGCATACAGAATGGACTGCATTTAAACCGACTGTACAACCGATAGCTAGTTGGTTAGGTATTCTGATTATTAACAGATGATGGATTGTGATTTTAAACCCATTGCCCACCACTATGGAAAGGTGATTATAAGGGCTCTGTGGAATAAAGCGCTGTTGAAGTTTGGACAGAATCTTGCCTCCAGCCAGACTCGAACCCACAACTGTGTTACCCTAATTGTATTATATCCAATATAGCATTGCAAAGAATACACAGTTCCGAGCCACACCCAGAATGTCACTCAAAATCACGTGATAGTGTATACCTGGCCAATGCAACAACAACTTAGCATGTGACATAGTCTCACAAACAAATCGCACGTGGCCAATATACATAAGTCCGTGATTTTACCTTACAGTTAATGAAGGCATGTATCCCTGTTTAAAGAAAACAAACTCATACCACTTTTGATAAACTTACCCTGCTTTGCAAGAACAGAACGCATCGGTAACGAATGATGCATCAACTTCCATGTGTAGGTCATGAGGAGTCTAATCCTTCACCATAGATCGCCAAATGCCTTTGTCATTTGTTTTTCTGCCATCTTCGCGTAAAGCTTGTGAGACGTAGTAACAGTAACTAAGCAGGCGGAGCTTAGCGGCTATTCTCGGAACTGTGTATTGTGTTACAAGGAAGTTTTCCATTCAACTTATTTGTAGCCATAAGTCACAAGAAACAGGCCAACTTACCGGTGAGGCAGTGAGTCCCTGGGCGGATCTCCAGAGTAGAGTAGCACCACACAAGTCTATCAGAGTACCATCTTGTAATACATTGTTCTCTTCAACAATCTGAAACAAGGAATTAATTTCTCTCAAATCCAGTGCAAATATTGCATATCCACATACATGTAAGGAGGCTAAAAATGTACCACCTCATCTGGATCTACACTGTTTGCATATCCACATACATGTAAGAAGGCTAAAAATGAACCACCTCATCTGGATCTACACTGTGCGTAGTTTTTTGTCATATACTCTTCTTCTATAACTGGCACAATTGAAAGTTCCTGCTGCAACTATGTTTGTTTGTGCAATATATGAAACCTGTTTGGCTGTGCTGTAATAAGATCATAACCAGGGCTGTGGAAATACCAAAGTTTCTACTTGTCCATGGACAAGTAAATAGACAAAGTAAACTTGTCAAAATAAATATTTACTTGCCCAGAAAAAGGTATACATTAAATAAGGGAAGAATAAAAGATAATGAATAGAAGACGAGTTGAACTTGACGACAGTTTTTGGATAACTGTCAGAAAATTTCGAATTATAACGTATGTTGTGAGCACCTGAATACTTATCCCAGGGCAAGTAAAATGAAATTTCTCACTTGTCCAGAGTGAAACGGGAGAAGAAGGACAAGTCTGGCATAGTATTTCCACAGCCCTGCATAAATTCACCTGTGTGAAAAGTAACTGTAAACTGTGAAGTTCCAATTTGTTTTGCACAACCCCTAATACAATCAAGGGAATAACAACCTGTAAACTATGAAGCAACAGTCCTCCAGATAAGACCTGGTAATAGGGATATATTTCCATATTTCCTCATGGAAACGTGTCGTGACCCCTCATCAGATCCAGCTTGCTGAGACATTCTAATGAGGGGTCACAACATATGTTTTCATTGAGAAATAAGAAAAATTATCCTCAAAACCTCACTTTGAAGTAGGCATGACCTCAGAGCTCCAGATAGGGTAAAATTTGATGATTTCTGTTTATTTCCTTGTGGGGGGAACCATAAGCATCCCTTCAATTAGGGAGTTCCAATGAGGAGCTACAATATGACTGGCATCAGGTGAAATGGTACTACACAGGGTGAGCAAACAGGGAAGACTCAGCCTGCCTATCTGCACAGTCTGGTCATAGTCTTCCCTTTTCACATATACAAGCTATGAATCCTGCTGAATCTAAAAGGTGAAAAGTACCGACTAGTATATTTTGCAGCTCATAGGCAGATTTGAGTATTTACATATTATATTATAAATATTTACATATATTATGTATTTACATTACTATATGCAAATAGCTTATGGTCTCTTTTTTTACCCTTTTCACATAATCATACAATGCTAATCAAATGTTTTTTTTCTTTGTTGTAGCTATTTTGTTTCTGGAGCTGGGGGGCGGGTAGCGGACTGGGAAACAAAACAGATATCCCTGAATTATCCTCAAATTCTACCCTTTTCTGCAGCTCCTTGTCAACAAAGAACATGTTTTATTGTCCATAACAAAGAAACTTTAATCCACACTTATCCTCCTCTTACAGACAGGAAACAATTACTAGATGTCCTTACTACAACAGGATAAGGTCAATTATAAAACAGGATTATCCCACTGATAGCCTTTATTGACTTCCAAATCTCCCACAGCACAAAAACCCAAATCTCCCACAGCACAAAAACTTTTTATATCATGTCTTTGTTTTAATGATATATGTGGGGTGATCAATAAATAGTGGAAACACCTTTGTAGATTAGTGGGTTATATACAGAAATAAGTTTCCTTCATGTATCACCAAAGAGTGTCTTTTGAGCTTTCGAATCCATGTTTGAACTTGAAATTTTAATATGGGAGACTTGCATCATGCCATCACACCATCATAAACTTTTATTCATTCTTAGTTACTAATCAGCAGCAAATATACATGAAAATATGCAAATATTTAGAGACTAAACCCTTACAGGTTTGAGGCATCATTGCCATGGCAATGATATTCCTAAACAGTACTGTAGGACTTAGTTATATGTCATATGCTTGCTTCTTAGGTATTATATATCTGGATAACTGTTTTGACACATAGCTATGAAATAAATGCTAGTTTCCATTATTCAATGATCAACCCTCGTAGTATAATTTTGTCAAGTGCCAACTAGTACATGTAATACCCCACCCAGGCTACTCTTATTCTCATAATGAATAAAATCAAAATTACCTGACTACTCTTATGCGGAGTTGACCGTGACTCTCGAAGAGCATAGACAGTGCCCCCAACTGAGACCTCTCTCCAGACCCCAGCTTTGGCAGACTCGTTGAAGCCACCCTGAGGTTGCATTATGAACACACCGTTGGTGGTAAGGCCATCTATTTCCTCCCCAGAATACCACTTCACCGCTTTTTCCTAGAAATTAAGATACAACTGTAATGGTGTGAACATTTCTTGGGACGGTTATTCTAATCAAGACAAATTTCTCTCTTATTTCATTGGGGGCTTCTTTTAGGGAAAAGAATTTGCTCCCTTAACAGCAGCCCCAATTTTAAAAGGGAAAGCAAAATAGGAAGTCATATAAAGGTTGTTTTCCTTTGAATAAGTGGAGAAAAACAAAACCTGTAACTGTGGAGAAAAAATGAGTAACTGTTCAACTTAAGAGCAATATTTGTTTATAATGGCACTACCATACTAACTCTTAAGGGACATCTCAACCCTTACAATAATACCTGTTGCAAATGACTATCTTATTCATTTGTCTTATCAGATGATGTTATATCAAAATGTTATCTCCATTGAAGCAGTCTGCTAAATGTCTGAATACTTTGGCTATACAATAGTCATTTGAAGAGCTCCACTTGTTTACTATCATTCTACATGTATTTTGCATAACGAATATTTCGTCATTTTTTTTTTTTTTTGTGAATGAAACAAAGCAAAATGATAAATACTCAAATTGTTTATTAAAGTAAGAAAGGCATCATGTGATAGCACAATATACATGTGTATCAGTGCAAGTCCTCCCTGTAGTAATTTCTTGGCATTCAATTATAAAAAGCTTGTCAGAGAGACTTACTTTAAACTAATACATTGAATGGGTATATTTTCAGGGGAAGGCATTTTCATTTTTGCCTTCCTTCTCATGGGGTCAACTCTTAAAGAAAAGAATTTGCTAAATTGCTCAACTATGAGCAAATTTTTTTCTCTGTGAGTAGACCCCATTTTGAAAGGGATACATCAGCCAGGAAAGCAAAAATGTTTCCTTCTGCCAACATGGCAGAAAAATATGGGGTGTACCTGCACACCTTAATATACTGATGGACAAAAGCTCTGAACGGATGTTAAATCAACATCCATGCAGAACTTTTGTCCTTTAGTAAGTTTGCCAAAGCTTTACTTCCATAGATATTCATGATTCTACTGGCTCACAAATTCAAGAACCTTGTCAGTATTTTGACCAATTAACAACCAAACTGGAAACAGACAACTGCCAAATGCCTGGTGACACTATAATAACTCTCAAATATTCTCAAAGCCCCCAAAAATCATGAAATAAAGAACACTCAAAAACGAAACAGTCTATAGCAGATTGTAAGGTTTTTTTGTTTTTTTACTAACCCCTAAAAATATATTTCTCCCAGAATCAAAGCCAGCAGCATATATTCTGGACGTATATGGTGGGTTTCTATCTACAAGAATACGACAGGCAAACCGTGATATGGTTGATTGGGTCACACTATCAGCCTCTGTTCTCTGGTGACCGGGTATAGTGTCCATGACAACGAAGTCAATGGGATCTTCTGAAGACCTGCCAATCTGTAAACATCAAAAAATCTACAGCAATGCTCTACTCATACACTACTGTTGAAAATATATTTCTAAGAATAATGGATGGATGAACTTTTTGAGCCCTTTCAGGAAATTAAAGTGTATGGATGGATATAGGTTAAAGGGAGTCCAAGTCTCACAAGGCAAAGAATTTGCTCTAATGGAGTAGACCCTATTGAAACTAGAAAATGTGTTTATGAAACACTATGCCCCCAACCATATGCTTGTCTCTAGAGAAGGTTCATCCAATAATGCTTGTACCATAGGCTTACAATGCACTAAGTCGAAAAAGGGGCTTAACTCAGTCAAAAATTTACGAATTGTTTTCGAAAGTTAATCAGGTCATCTACACCTTGGGCAATATCAACCTGCAAAAATCATGATCCTAGCATCAGGGGTTCTCCAGATATTTTGTTCACAAGCTTCCATAGGCAAATAATGCACTAAGTTGAAAAAGGGGCATAACTCAATCCAAAATTTACAAATTATTTTCAAAAGTTAATCAGGTCATCTACACCACAGGCAGTATCTTCCTGCATAAAATCATGCTCCTAGCTTCAGGGGTTCTTGAGATATTTTGTTCACAAGGTTCCATAGACTTACAATGCACTAAGTCGAAAAAGGGGCATAACTCGGTCAAAAATTCACGAATTTGTTTCAAAAGTTAATCAGGTCATCTACACCACAGGCAGTATCTTCTTGCAAAAAATCATGCTCCTAACATCAGGGGTTCTTGTGATATTTTGTTCACAAGGTTCCATAGGCTTACAATGCACTAAGTCGAAAAAGGGGCATAACTTTGTCAAAAATTCACGAATTTGTTTCAAAAGTTGATCAGGTCATCTACACCTTGGGCATTCTCATCCTGCAAAACCTCATGATCCTAGCATCAGGGGTTCTTGAGATATTTTGTTCACAAGGTTCCATAGGCTTACAATGCACTAAGTCGAAAAAGGGGCATAACTTTGTCAAAAATTCACGAATTTGTTTCAAAAGTTAATCAGGTCATCTACACCTTGGGCATTCTCATCCTGCAAAACCTCATGATCCTAGCATCAGGGGTTCTTGAGATACTTTGTTCACAAGTTTCCACAGGCTAAGTCGAAAAAGGGGCATAACTCTGGAAATACACGACCGGCGGAAAAATAAAAAAATACGGGTCTGCTTATTTTCCATACTGATCATGTGAATAAAGTTTCAAGTTCCTAGCTCTTATTGTTCATGACTATATGTAAGGGTACCTTTGTACCATAGGCTTCAATGCACTAAGTCGAAAAAGGGGAATAACTTGATCAAAAATTCATGATTTTTTTTTTCAAAAGTTAATCAGGTCATCTACACCACAGGCAGTATCTTCCTGCAAAAAATCATGCTCCTAACATCAGGGATTCTTGAGATATTTTGTTCACAAGGTTCCATAGGCTTACAATGCACTAAGTCGAAAAAGGGGCATAACTTTGTCAAAAATTCACGAATTTGTTTCAAAAGTTAATCAGGTCATCTACACCTTGGGCATTCTCATCCTGCAAAACCTCATGATCCTAGCATCAGGGGTTCTTGAGATACTTTGTTCACAAGTTTCCACAGGCTAAGTCGAAAAAGGGGCATAACTCTGGAAATACATGACCGGCGGAAAAATAAAAAAATACGGGTCTGCTTATTTTCCATACTGATCATGTGTATAAAGTTTCAAGTTCCTAGCTCTTATTGTTCATGACTATATGTAAGGGTACCTTTGTACCATAGGCTTCAATGCACTAAGTCGAAAAAGGGATATAATTTGATAAAAATTTCACGATTTTTTTTTTCAAAAGTTATCAGGTCATCTACACCATAGGCAGTATCTTCCTGCAAAAAATCATGATCCTAGCTTCAGGGGTTCTTGAGATATTTTGTTCACAAGATTCCATAGGCTTACAATGCACTAAGTCTAAAAAGGGGCATAACTCGGTCAAAAATTCACTAATTTGTTTCAAAAGTTAATCAGGTCATCTACACCTTGGGCATTCTCATCTTGCATAGCCTCATGATCCTAGCATCAGGGGTTCTTGAGATATTTTGTTCACAAGGTTCCACAGGCTAAGTCGAAAAAGGGGCATAACTCTGGAAATACATTGTTAGCGGAAAAATAAAATAATACGGGTCTGCTTATTTTCCATACTGATCATGTGTATAAAGTTTCAAGTTCCTAGCTCTTATTGTTCTTGACAATATGTAAGGGTACCTTTGTACCATAGGCCTCAATGCACTAAGTCGAAAAAGGGGAATAACTGGATCAAAAATTCACAAATTTTTTTCAAAAGTTAATCAGGTCATCAAAACCACAGGCAGTATCTTCCTGCAAAAAATTATAAGCTCCTAGCTTCAGGGGTTCTTGAGATATTTCGTTCACAAGGTTCCATAATCTTACAATGCACTAAGTCGAAAAAGGGGCATAACTCAGTCAAAAATTCATGAATTTGTTTCAAAAGATAATCAGGTCATCTACACCTTGGGCATTCTCATCTTGCAAAGCCTCATGATCCTAGCATCAGGGGTTCTTGAGATATTTTGTTCACAAGATTCCACAGGCTAAGTCGAAAAAGGGGCATAACTCTGGAAATACATGACCGGCGGAAAAATAAAATAATACGGGTCTGCTTATTTTCCATACTGATCATGTGTATAAAGTTTCAAGTTCCTAGCTCTTATTGTTCTTGACTATGAGTAAGGGTACCTTTGTACCATAGGCCTCAATGCACTAAGTCGAAAAAGGGGAATAACTCGATCAAAAATTCACAAATTTTTTTCAAAAGTTAATCAGGTCATCTACACCATAGGCAGTATCTTCCTGCAAACTAGAAAATGTGTTTATGAAACACTATGCCCCCAACCTTATGCTTGCCTCTAAGGGGGTTCATCCCATAATTTATAAGTCAGAAAGGTTCAGATGAGGGGTCACAACATATGGTTTCAATGAGAAATAAAAATAATTATCCCTCAATTATCATCGAATACCCCTCTTATCTAGAGCTCTGTACATCTTAGTCTGTAACTGTATGCCAAATACAAGGAACAAAGCTTGAGCAGTTCTTTGGATGTTTTGTTCACAAGCTCGCTTATTTTTCATGTACATGCCACACATAAAATTTCAACTCCCTATCTCTAACGGTTCTTGACCGTATATACAGGTTCTTTTATACCACCGGCTTCAATGCACTAAGTCAAAAAAGGGGCTTAACTCAGTAAAAAATTAACAAATGGTTTTCAACAGTTGAATGGGTCATCTACACCTTGGACAATGTCTTCCTGCAAAAAATCATGATCCTAGCATCAGGGGCTCTCAAGATATTTTGTTAACAAGGTTCCATAGGCTTAAATGCACCAAGCTGAAAAAGGGGCATAACTCGGTCAAAAATTCTCGATATTTTTTCAAAAGTTAATCAGGTCATCTACACCTTTGGCAATGTCTTCCTGCAAAATATCGTGATCCTAGCATCAGGGGTTCTTGAGATATTTTGCTAACAAGGTTCCATAGGCTTACAATGCACTAAGTTGAAAAAGGGGCATAACTTGGTCAAAAATTCACAATATTTTTTCAAAAGTTAATCAGTTCATCTACTTCATAGGCAATGCCTTCCTGCAAAAAATCATGTTCCTAGCATCAGGGGTTCTTGAAATATTTTGCTAACAAGGTTCCATAGGCTTACAATGCACTAAGTCAAAAAAGGGGCATAACTCTAGAAATACATGACCAGTGGAAAAAAGAAAAAATACGTGTCTGCTTTTTTTTCATGCAGATGCCACATATAAAATTTCAAGATCCTAGCATTAGGGGTTCTTGAGTTTCCAAGCTGCTTAAAAGTGTTACGGGCGGACAGACGGACGGACGGACAGACGGACAGGCCCAAACCAATATGCCCCCTCAACTTCTCCGAAGTTGGGGGCATAAAAATCATGCTCCTAGCTTCAGGGGTTCTTGAGATATTTTGTTCACAAGGTTCCATAGGCTTACAATGCACTAAGTCGAAAAAGGGGCATAACTCGGTCAAAAATTCACGAATTTGTTTCAAAAGTTAATCAGGTCATCTACACCTTGGGCATTCTCATCCTGCAAAACCTCATGATCCTAACATCAGGGGTTCTTGAGATATTTTGTTCACAAGGTTCCACAGGCTAAGTCGAAAAAGGGGCATAACTCTTGAAATATGTGACCCGCGGAAAAAAGAAAAAACACGTGTTCGCTTATTTTCATACTGATCATGTGTATAAAGTTTCAAGCTCCTAGCTCTTACGGTTCTTGAGTTAGAGGACAGACAGACAGACGGACAGGCCCAAACCAATATGCCCCCACAATTTCTCCGAAATTGGGGGCATAAAAAGGATTCATGTACATGCAACATGGAAGCAAAAGCTATTGTTAAAGTTCTCTCCCATGTAAAGATGGAAACTATGGAGGCATATTTACAAAGGAAGCGTCCACATGGCCAAGAGGTAAGTGCTCCTGACTTTGGCTCACAGGTCACTGGAAGCCATATTTGGTTAGAACCTAAAAGGCACTTAATTGCACACAGCACTTCATACCCACCCTCCCACTAAAATACTGTTGAAACAGGCTCTTACAAAGACTGTTCCTCCAGAGCAAATTTCATAGTTATAGGGAATCTCCTTTATAGATACTTGGCCTTAGCAACAGCATAGCAACGACTTAAGTGGCTTTATGATTACGGCCCCTGGTCTTAAACTGCCCAGTCATCCATTATCCATCTATCCGAGACTCAAACACCCTGGAGTTCTAGTTATGACTAGTTCTAGTTAGTAATGGTTGAATTATGCATGAACTGATCCAAGAGACTCAGGAAATAGTTCTGGTAAACTATAGCAAAGCTTGATAATCAGATTTCAAGTTTATCAAAATTTCACTATACAAGTATTTCACCTATCCAATGCTTGTGACAACAGTTTATCCCTTTAATAACAGCTCAAAGTGCCAAAAACCACATGACAAATTAATGTCTGCAAAATTTCAAAAAAAGTTTCATCCAAGCTATATCATATTGAGAATTCAAAGGCTAGAGGGCAAACAGTGTAGATATAGATGAGGCAGCTCATTCATTATGAGCTGCCTCATCTTGATCTTCACTGTTTGCAAATCCAACTACATGGAATTTCATTTTTGGCACTTTAAATGTTGTTTTGTACCTGAAACATGTCAGTTTCTCCATCTTCCTTATATTCTACTATAACTGCTTGGTTCCGAGAGAGGGTGTATGACACGGAATGCTGGTGGGTATCTTGTACTACCTATATGAAATAAAGCTTTAACATTTACACCATTTGTTTTTTTACAATATGTAAAATCGTCCTTATGATAAATGAATATCGACTCCTTGATATTACTACCATAAAGATTCTAAAAAGTGGGACACCCCTGGGTTCCAATCCCGGTCTGGCCACATACTTTCGTTTCTTCCGCTGATTCAAGAAGGGCAGTTGTCAGTTACTGGCGAAAGTATGTGCACTTAGTACTGGTTAACCGCTTAGGAGGTCTAAGCCTGTCCAGGAATAGTGTGGTTAGGTTAACTGACCGTCACGACATGACCTTAGTTGTTTACCGTGGACGTTAAGCATCAAATCAACCAACCAAATCAGATAGGATGGTAAACACTGTAGACCCTGATCAGACTGCTCTTGACTGTTTTCAGAATAATGTGCTAAATCTTGTTTATCATGTGATGTCGCTGTTTTACAGTGGATAACGTCGTGTCACAAAAATAGCCATCAGAGGAGATGGCAAATCCCCAGACCAAAGGCCCCATGCACCTTGGTTGATTGGTTGGTTGATTTGATGCTTAACGTCCACGGTAAACAACTAAGGTCATGTCGGGACGGTCAGTTAACCTAACCACACTATTCCTGGGCAGGCTTAGACCTCCTAAGCGGTTAACCAGTACTAAGTGCACATACTTTCGCCAGTAACTGACAACTGCCCTTCTTGAATCAGCGGAAGGAGAAACGAAAGTATGTGGCCTGACCGGGATTCGAATCCAGGACCTCTGACTTACGAGTCAGGTGCCCTACCGATTGCGCTACCCGGCCCGGCATGCACCTTGGTAAACAGGGTGCACTTCAAAACACATGTAAGTAACATATTGTCATTCTTTTATGCTTCCGATTGGCATTATCTTTTTCAAAGATGTATGATTATCTAACATTCAGACCAAAACAGTATGCCAGACTGCTAAAAAGAGGTAAAATCTAAAACAGCCACCATGTACACAATGTATAGCATATGCTACACCCAACATTTCAAAATGTGTGAATAACTTTTAAAGTACGAGCTGCCCTACTAATTTTACTTTCAGCTTTCTAGTAAGTGAATTTGGACAAAGAATCCAAATCGAAAGATTTTTTTCGGGGGTTCTGCACATGCTTCTGCATGACCTGTTCTGCATATCTGTGAAGTATCATTGATATTATTGTACAGACACAAAATCACACCTAAAATCATCAAAGGGGAAATAACTCAAAAAGTAAGAAAGCAATAGTTGTCATTCTTGTTCGTGACACATCATCATGACGGACATGACCTGTTCTACATATTTGTGAAGTATCATGAAAATATTTCATTGGGTATTAAAGTTATACAGCGGACACAAAATCACAGCTAAAACCATCAAGGGGAAACAACTCAAAAAGTAAGAAAGCAAGAGTTGTCATTCTTGTTCGCGACAAATCGCCATGACATGTTCTACATATCTGTGGAGTATCATGAAAATATTTAAAGTTACAGAGCGGACACAAATCTGTCAAAATATCACCAAAGGGGAGATACCTAAAAACTGCAATAGCAAATGTTACCATTCTTGTATGTGACACATCGTCATGACCTGTTCTACATAACTGTGAAGTATCATGAAAATATTCCAAAGGGTATTCAAGATATAGCACAGCCGCTTATCTCCGTCAGCACAACACTGTGTTGTGTATAGGAAAATGTGCAGGAGATTTCCGGTGGTTCTGCAGGCGATTCGAAAATAAAGGTCACGAAAGGTAGGTGTCTCGGTTTAAAAGGGATATATTCTTTTCCAGCGTAAAACAAAAGAAAAGGAAAATGTCATGCAACCCTTCAATTGTTTTTCTATGAATACGAGTCTTGATCGAAGCCAGATTCTCAGTTATACAACAGATTTCCATTTTTTTCCCGGAGCGAGGTCATGGAGGTGGCCGTTTTGTTGACAGGCAAACATTCCAAATTTGCATTCCTGAAGTCGCTGAGTATTTACGTTTTCATCTACCACCTGTATATTAAAGGTCTCTCATATAAGTACCAGTTACGAGCCTAAACAGAATTTGCTACCTTCCTTCAGCCCAGATAATGAAAGTTGTTGTGGAATTCGTGATCCAGGAGATCGGTGGTGCTGAAGGCGATAGGTGGCGGTGCAGGAGATTGTTTTTGTTGTGCCACCAATGACCGTTTTTAACTGTTTTATAACGTAAATAATGTAGTAGCATGGCATGGTACAGATTCGCACAGCTTTCAGATTCGTACACTTGGCTGTACAATGCCTCTGCTGCATTAAGCATGCTAATTAAAATGAAAATAACGACTCCAGCAATCAGGGGATTGAATTATCAGTCAATCATTTGCACTGCAAAGCTTCTGTTAGAACTAAATGGTACGAAAGTAATGCTAGTTTGTCAATTGGGTACTTACATTCGTCCCACTGTGCCTTACAGAATATCAGGCGTGACCTCAGAAAGAAAACACAGCACAGCTTTGTTAGCTGCTCTAAGAAGGCAGCTATCGTTTTTATAGAATTTAAGGTCTATCTCACTCATTGTTTGCAGTATGAATGAGATGGACCTTGAATTCAATAAAATTGTTTTGTTTTTTTTCCTTGTTAGTAGCCACTTTTTTGAACCCGACAATGCTATGCGATAACCTTGATTTCGACCTACAACATACCTTAAAAGTAATGCTCTGGATCACAGACTGAAAGGAGAATCTGCGTTGAAGTTGGAGAAAGTGCCCTTTTCTCCGCTACAAAGCATTTCAATCGGTCAAGCATAAAATTCTTTATAAACCAATACCTGTGTCCAAAATTCCAATGAATGTCCCATCGCATAGCATTGCCTGTTTTATCGAATTTTGGTCTCAAAAATAAGGAACAGAAAGTTTTGCCCCATTGGTATATGCGATGAATGAGCTGGATTGGTGGCCGTGTGCACAATGTAATTAAACAAAGAAAGTGGGACGAATGTAAGTACCCAATTGACAAACTAGCATTACTTTATAAATATCCACTCAAATGTAATAATTATTGTACCTATATACTCTATCATTAATGTGAAAGGACACTGTGTGGAAAAAAAGTCCTTAACATCCGCACACAGCATACACTCTATCCAGTCAGTAAATCTATGATGTCTCACTACACGTAGTCTTCATTTTGTACTTGTATACTTCCCAGGGTCCAATCATATTGTGTGTGAACAACAAATGCTATGACCAACCTGCACAAATGTGCAGGCTTGTCTGAGCATTTGCTGTTCACGTCCGAAGAACCCTTTTTGTGTGTTGCTGTTCATTTATTCATATTAGATCAGCAATAAAAATTGACAGAAGTGCGATATTTACCTTTGAGGCTTGTGGATTTTTGACAATGTGTTTTCTGTGTGGTTTCACACCATTGGCTTTTGGCCGTTTATACAATATGTATTTACTTTTCCGTCTCCCTTTGTTTCCTTGTGGAAGATGGCCATTGTACCTGTCAATCATATGCATATCAGTTTAAAGGTGAATGGGTACACTTTCAGGGGAAGCCACTCTGCAGTATTTTTTTGCCTTTCTTCTCAATGGGGGATGACTCTTACAGGAATGAATTTGCTCCCCTACTAGGAGTACACACTTCTGGAAGAGGTTCTTCATCCAGTGAAACAAACAGGAATTCACAAAAGTTGTTCCTCTTTGTATCAAGGTCTGTCTGCATACAGGGTAGCTTGCCTGAAACTGCCTTGCCCATCACATAAAAAACTTTTACTAAAACATCCAATGTGGACGCTGATGCTGATGCTGATGCAAAGGTGACAACAATAGCTCAATTTTTTACTAATATTTGCTGCATAATCAGTCAAATTTCAAATTAAAATATTTCTCTAAAATTATATGTATTTACAGGCTTGTTAGTAAGTCTATCTGAATATGGTTGTTTTAAATCTGTTTAATGTTGAACAGATACGAGTTTTTTCATGAGTTTTCACTTCATTTCAGCAATAAGATTCTTTCTCTATTGTCGAATACATGTATAACAGTACACAATTAATTACTTGAACAACTTCTTCCTTACTGCCCTTTAAAGTATTGAAAGTTTATCATATTTATGACTGACACTGACAGCTGCATGTTAAAATTTCACCTTGCTATATACTGGTATTACAGTATACAAGTCTGCACCTGAAGAATAGCCGTCACACTGTACAAATATCCATACATTTCATAACAAAGAAAAATCAGTCTATTCGAGTTCCAGATTTTTTTTTCTTGAAAACACTTGGAGGGATTGCAAACAGTGTAGACCCTGATGAGACAGCTCCTGAAACTTTTTTTCTGGAGCAATCTTATTTAGGTCTACACTGAGTGCCTTCGTCTTTTTGGCACAACTTCATGTTCAAATATTTAGCACATTTACCGTATTTATCACTTTGAATGCCAAACCTGAAAAATAGTTGAATTTACAAACAGTGTAGATCCACAAAGATACTCTAGGGCAAACAGTGAAGAATCAGATGAGGCAACTCAATAATACTGAGTTGCCTCATCTAATTCTTCAATGTTTGCCCTAGAGTATCTTTTTTATTTGATTTGTTGCTTAAAGTCCACAGTAAACAGCTTAGGTCATATCGGGACGGTCAGTTAACCTGACCACACTATTCCTGGGCAGGCTTAGACCTCCTAAGCGGTTAACCAGTACTAAGTGCACATACTTTCGCCAGTAACTGGCAACTGCCCTTCTTGAATCAGCAGAAGGAGAAACGAAAGACCTGGCCAGGTAATGAAGGCTGGCCTCTGACTTATGGGTCAGGTGCCCTACCAATTGCGCTACGCGGTCCGGCCCTATAGTATATAATTCTCAATATGATATAGCCTGAATGAAAGACTTTTTCAATTTTTTCAGATGTACATTTTGCTGTCTACATGCACTACTTTTTTTTTAGCTTTATCATCCTGGGTTAATATACACAGGCTGTTACGGAACGAAAATGAGTCATAGTTACCAAACAACCTGATGACCAGGTTGTTTGGTAACTAAGACTCTTAATCGTTTCTTAACAGCTCTTTTTCCTTTCGTAAAGTCCTTGAAAACATATCTAACTGGGGGTGTTTAAGGGTTATGCATTAGTTGCTGTAGACAGCAAAATATGCATTAGGATACATAAAATCCCAGAAGGATACTTACCCAAGGACAATAATCTCCCCAAATTTGATAGGCTGGTGAGTAGTGGGTGGGGTCAGCTGTGATACTGAGCTAGGTACATCTTTTGAACATTCGGGAATAGTCAGTAAATCTTCACAATGCCTGCAACAGTGAATACAACATTCTTAAGACTTATACTAAGGATTAAGCCAAATGTTACCATTTATCTGTGTAAACGTAGAAGCCCTAGTCCACTGTAAGATTACACAGTCAAGATGTAATGGATTCAACAACAAAATGTCAGCCACTTATTAACCAGTTTTATAAAATGAAATTAAATTATGAAAATCGCTGATGTTCGTATTTCCATTTATGGAGGAGGCATCGACATTATACTATGACCTTGCAAACTATAAATAATAATAATAGCATACTACATGTACATGTAGCTGTTGTTTTATGGTTTTCATTA
Source organism: Ctena decussata (assembly GCA_963989385.1). Taxonomy (NCBI): domain Eukaryota; kingdom Metazoa; phylum Mollusca; class Bivalvia; order Lucinida; family Lucinidae; genus Ctena; species Ctena decussata. The sequence continues at coordinate 106,747,665 of OZ022499.1, forward strand.
ACTGGTCGTAAGGTGTATGACAGAATATTCAAACACACCTAGAATGCTTCTATTTTCTGCAGGAATGGGTGTGCGAAGCCATGTCCTCGTATGTATACCCAAAATATCACGTAGGACTGCAGTACATATTACTGCACGTGCTACACAAGACGTCAGAGTCTGAGACCAAATATTTTCATACTTAATTTCCAGACAGGGTCAAGGTATATTATAATATGAACAAACAGGTGTTATGTTATAAGCTTTGTCAGCTAATGCTGCAAAAGACATAGTGTGCGAAGCCATGTCCCTTTACTCTAGACAGATCCGACCAGTAAGCCGACACTATCAATACGCAGACACTTTTGTGTTTGGCGTCAAATAAACAGTAAGATACTTTCCAAATTCTATTGAGTTTGTAACATTTTTTCAATGCACCATTTCTTTATCTTTTTTGTCATTTGCTTACACTTACACAACACAGTTACAAAGTTGCAGGGCTGATGCATACCGTTATCATGATCGATGCTTCATTTTGGCTACTGCAAACATGCAAAGCAAACAGCCATGTGTCAATATGAAATTAGAACAACCCTTTACAATGTTTATACATTTTTGTTAACTATAACATATTTAATTAGTACTGCAGCATATAAATGCAGGGGCGTAACTAGGGGCAATTTCATAATACGCACAATCATGTTTTATTCTCTACTTCTTGAAGGGAAAATATGTATTTCAGCCACTTTGGGGGTTGGTTTTGAAATCTTGTCTAATTTATAAAATTTCAGCATGCAAATATGCAGGTGCGTTTTGAAATTTTGTCAATTTTGACAAAATTTCAATACGCACTTGCGTATTTGCCGTATACGTAGCTACGCCCTTGTAAATGGCATCTTAGTTTACTCAGATTCTAAGGTGTATGTGTACTGGTATGATAAGCCTGTTTGATACAGCAAATAGCATGGCCTCAACAGGGTTACCCTGCGCATGCGCAGATGATAGATTTTTTTCACGTGAACCTTTTGTCTATATTTAGCACAAGGACTTTCCTAAAATTGCATGCCCATCTGGTAGTCTGGAACACGTTTGTTTTTTAAACATTAGGCAAAACACCCTTAAAAGTGTTCGGGCCTGTCTATATGACATTTTACTGATACTATTCTGTCAGGCATAAATAGGTCTACAGAGCTCAAGACAGGGTTCCCACATTTTTATCACCGTCAAATTAAAGGACTTTTCCAGAACTTTTCCAGGATATACAGGTCATTTTTAAGGTCTCATCAATGCAAAATTCCAGGACTTTTCCAGGTTAAACTGATTTTTTTAGTGGCACGAAAGCCTTAACTTATCAGGATTACCTATCTACATATAGCTATACTGTACATGTTAATTGCTTTGAAAATTCTCTTTATATTTCTAAAAATGTTTTGCTGACTTATTTCTCAGCATCATTAGTAGGCTGTGATCTAGCTTTTAGATTTCATCTGGTACTTCTGAAGGCATTTTTATGAAACCTTTTTCATTGTAGTGTCAGTCATTAGCAGGAGTATCAGTAAAAATTGATTTGGTGGAATGAGCACTGTGAGTACAAACAGAAGGCACACAGTATCATTAAATGATTCAGAATATGCCAGGGCCCGTCTAGTTCTTTGCTCTACAGAGTGAGAAATGCCCCACTAGGGTTGTCATAGTCACATTGAATCCTTTTCCATACTGGTGAAATTTTTGCAAGTTCTAGCACTCACTGTTGATGCTACACACTTCTGCAGGTTGTAAGAAAGTTGTGGATTCAATATCCAAAACTGTTAAATGATGCATCTTTTTTAACGAAGAAACTATTTTTTAGGTTTCTTTTGGTCCCTTAACCCTTTACAATTGTTCATCTTCAATTCTGTCAATGAGGGCAAATGCTAAAGTATGGACTCTAGGTCAGTCAAAGTGGGATTAGATGATGTTAATTGAAGTCTTTGTAGTGGACATCTTCCATAGTCATTAAACTGGCTAATTTCTCGATTTCTCAAGAAACAAAGCATGTTTACAAATCAAGCATTAAGATATTTTATTAACTATAAATTACATACATATACTACAATACAATTTCAAAAGTATCAGGATTTGACAGTAAGCATCTATCTTGCTTACTGTCAAATCCTGATACTTTTGAAATTGTATTGTAGTATATGTATGTAATTTATAGTTAATAAAATATCGTTTCAACTAAGCATTAAAATGATTGAGATGTGAATGTATTTTTATTTCAGTTTTTTTTCCAATATTGTTGTAAGACAGTCAACAATGTAGCTCGTCTGTATGTACACCCATTTGAAAGAATTATAACCTTTTTTATTTAGAAAGCCGACCGACGGCTGAGTGCATGCAATACGGGTACTGAAGATGACAGTTTTCATCTAGAAAGCAGTGATGTGTAGGCCCATGTAACTCGCAATATTGCTTGTATACCTATCCACTGCAATGTACAAACATTTATGTTTTATTTAGACTTATAATTGACGCCGTTTGCATATTCAAGCTGAGCATGGCAGGAATGACAAACAATGCAGTCAAATAGCTTCATATCCCATGCGGTCAGGATCTATATTCTTGAGTAAATTGGAGTTTGCAGCCACAATTTCATATGTTTCTTATTTTTCCAATATGGGTTCGTATATCGCGCAAGAAAACCTGAAAAAAACGAAACTTCTTGCAGAGTAACATCGTTATAAACTTACTGTCAACAGAAAATCGGGGGAAAATACAGACAAAACTGTAATTTCAAATGATTCCACTTTGAAACTTCTGATCATCCATATCAGATGTTGTCTTACTTCCGGTTTTCCAAAAATTGAGTATAAATGATGGTACCTGATAAGACCGGTAAAAGTGTATTCCGCTGTCGGAGGAGCACCTCGAGATTTGTATGTATTTTCTCACAGTAAACCACCATATTTACCCATTTTATCAAACGTCTGGCCATTTTAGTTTGCATAATCACCAGGCTAATAAAAAGTGCACTGTGTCTGACTAATTTCCCTGATGAATCCTGGACCAGACTCCTTTTTACGCTATTTCACGGTACTTTCCAGGCCCGGAGCCAGTATTTTAGAATTCCCGGACTTTTCCTGTTTTCCCGAACCTGTGGGAACCCTGTGAAGAGTTTTTTCTCTTTTACAAAATCAAGTGAAAATGGCAATATCCTGTTACAGTCCGAGCTGTATATTTCAACCTCCTCCCACCATTTCCACACACCCTCTTGCTTTACCTGATGAAATTATGAAGCACCAATTTGCATATTTTCATCTCATTTGAAATAATTGATGAAGTCACATTAAAGCATTTTATTCTGTCCGCAGACGATAACAGGATACTGCTGTGAAAACTGTTCAAAGAAGTGCAAGAAATACCAGCTTGTTACTATGAATTTTCGGTCCACATACAACAGAACTATTCAGATACAGTGGCAGAGACGTCCAAACACAGGAGTTTGTTTTTATGTCTGTAAGGTTTTGCTCTGCTGCACATCGCTATAGTCGGAATCGGCATGGGAGCTTTACCAGCGTGATACAAACATAAATACAAACTTTGTAGTTGTTGTTGTTAGGGGTGGGTATGGCCATTGAAAACCATATCGCGATATATCACGATACAGTGGTCTGTATCGGGATATGTATCACGATATATCGCAACTTCTTTTTCAGTTCGTACTTCTGTGCTACTTGCTTTTACTGTGTTGTTTGCTTCTGTCTTTTATTATATGATTGTAATAAAAAATGAACATCCCATTCTTTACCTGTTTATTTTAACACACACACACAATAAAAAATAACCAGCTCCTGTACTTTATTAAAATGCAACTGTTACAAGTCTGCGATCTCATTTTATTTTACTAATTGACTTACTTACTGACATGACCCTAGTGTCCATGCATCTATTGCATGACTTCTTTATTCTGCTCTGACCCAGTTTTGCCCCAAGGCGAGAATGAAAAAAGCATGCAGATTTTCAACACAGTGTCATCAAAGATCAAAGGAATTGACACGTGTCTGAAGTCTAGGTGAATTATTTTATCGGTGACATGAAAAGGAGATACACTAAATAATCGGACAGTAGTTGCTGAGTAAATGTTGTAGACCCAGATCAGACAACTCCTTGGAGCAGTGTGATCAGGATCTACAGTGTTTGTCAACAAAATAATGAAACTTCCCGTAAGTGAAAAATGTACTAAGATATACACACACACACAAAAAAACATGTTCAAAAGATGGTCGAATATTTAAGTTATGAATGGGAATATGTGTCATAGTGTTGTTCCGATTGTCGCTGAACATCGAAAACTAATCACTCAGGCTTACGTTGGTGACAATCGATTGTGATTTTGTAGCTATCGATTTTAACACAATCATTTGGTCAAAAACGTCACACCGACCGTTTGGTGAGTTTCGGTTCATTTTCGGTCGTTTGGCGCATTCAAAGGGAAGTAATCCAAACACGACTAGTTTCCGCTGTCATCATCATGTCGAAATCTGAAGCGGACCCCGAGGAGGAGCTTTATCCCTATCCAGGAAAAATTAAATCCCGTGTCTGGGATTATTTCCGCTTAAGGAAAGTAAAGGAAGGGCCTGCAACAAAATCAAACCTAGATTTGACGGCTGTCGTTTGTTTTGTGTAAAAAAACATACGCAAATAAAGGTAGTGTATAAATACCCCCCACCCACTCTGCATATGAAAACGATACAGCGTTTTGCGAACTGACAGTTATGAACTCAGGGAGACACCTTTGGCTAAAAGTATGAGATTGCTGTAAATAACACTTAGACCTAGACTGCAAGACTTGCAAAGTCACTGTTACTCACAGGGTAAAAAAAGCTATCAGATTGCATCTGTTTACTGATGCCAAAAGAGTAATGATGTCTAACGCTTTTTTCCGTGCATTATGCTCTTTATTTAGGTGGATAAGTACATATTTAGGCTTTTATGGAGCATTAGCTATCATTACATATAGTTTGACATGGCTGAAAAGATATCTGAATGTATAATCGATAATCAATCGGTTTGACTCTTCCGATAATCGATTGTGATTTTCCTGTCCGATTCCCAACACTAATGTGTCAAAATGATCATACCGTTGGAGTGATAGGATCAATTGGATACTGACAAAAGGATTAAATTGGACATTATTACCTACAATCATGGTAATTTTTGTTTACATCTGTCTTTGTGTGTGAAGATTACGGAGATAAAAGACATAAGAGGAAGCGAGTCTCTGGCAAAGGTAAACAAACAAAACCTGTTTTTAAAGACTATATTGGCTTTCACTGACTCCACAACCTAGATCCGTTTCATGAAAAAAGAATATTTGGGGAAAAATACTAACAAAATGAAAAGGAAACTGTTAATTAAAAGCATATAAAACGTTTTCACGGGAATGTCCTGAAACTTCCGAAATTTACCAAGCGTACCAGTATGGCCAAAACGTATCGTGATTTGTATCGTGGCAACTTTGAATCACGATTTACCGGTATACCGGTAATATCGCGCACCCCTAGTAGAGGTGCAACGATTCACTTCGATGCATCGAAAATCCGGTTCACAAGGGTCGATTCGATTCCGATAACAACTCCACTAATTTCGATTCGATTCACAATCCCCCGCATGGGCCCTCAATTAAAACGGAAGTCCGTGTTTTAGACCCGCTCTTAACATTATAACGCTGTTTATAACGTAACGTACGATTGGTCAGTAATAATTAGGTCATCCAATCAATATGGGTGTTTCGTTTCCTTATCGGTAGGGTTATCAAAATGCCGTCTAACGATGACTCGCAGAAACCTGTGCTCAAAGATGCACCTCTAAGATAAATAGAAGTAAAAATATAACAAAATAAAGTGATAAACATGATGAATTAAGGTAGCATAAAATCAATCATGAATCGAATCGAATTAATCGAATCGAGGTGTCTGAAATCAAAATCGAATCTGTCGTTGGGTGAATCGTTGCAGCTCTAACCCCTAGTTGTTGTTGTGTGTCTTTGATGGCATTTCTTCGCTGCCTATGTCCTCTATGTGCTTTCGTTATCTCTCGTGCATATACTCGTTGTGCTATACTCATGTTATACTCATGTGCATATGTGTAGTATCAGCTGTTTTTGTTTATTGTTTACTAAATCTTTGGGAATTTCTGATGAATTCCATCAGAGCTCTTATCAGATCATTTTGAGTCTCTCTGTGAGCATTTTCCACCATCCCCACTAGCACTGACAAGTTGATATCCCCTACTTCATTCAGTCCGGCACCATTCAGAATCTCTTCTACCCTGTTTTCCTGCTGTTCTCGTTCTCTACTGTATTTCTGGCATTTAAACAGAAAATGTTCTGTATCCTCTTATTCCTCTACCTCATTGCAGGTTTCACACAGGTCTGAAATACAAACTCCTGTGGTCCAAATGACAGAAAAATTGTCACTAATTTTGAGATCAATATTACGGGAAGCTGTTACACCAGAACAATTACCTGTCTTTTGTATTTGGCATGACCGTCCTTCCTCCTATTTCCTATACATTTCATTTACTTATCTTGACTCCAGTTTATTCAAACAAATATAAATTCGGTTGCACAAAAACGCTACAAAGAAACGGAAATTGACTGTTGACTGAAAGAGGGCGCCACTGAATGAGCTCAGACGCTCGCATTTACTCCGATTTTTTTTTTATTGTAAGCGTCACAATGACATGATTGTACAAGTTTAAGCTTTTCCTAAAAGCTTGTCATGTTGAAGTTGTTGAAAGAGAAGTGGAAAACGATAAATAATTAAAATAATACAAAAAAAAAAAATAAATCGTGGTCTAAACTAGTCTGAGACAATGCATTACAGTGCGACTATGCCAATCTTGGCCATGCACTTAATTGGTAGATGTAGATAGATGCAGATGTACAGCCCATAAGCAGAAGAAAGTGCAAGAAATGCAAACAAAATTTGAACAGACCATTAATCTGCATGATTAATAAAGGTGTCAGAATAAGAAAATGTTCTTTGTGTTTCATACAAATTTTTAATTGAGGTCAGTCTGAAATAAAATAGGTAATATGGTGTATGTGTGAAGGTAGCTGGGATGGGGGGGGGGGGGGGGGGAGGGTCATAAACTTTTTGTCACCTATCTGCGGGGGGGGGGGGGGGGGGTCGGAAAAAATCTGGGGAGAGGGGGTCGGAAAAATTTTGGTTAATTATGTCGGAAAAAATCTGGGAAGAGGGGGTCGGAAAAATTTTGGTTAATTATATGAAAATGTACCCCCCCCCCCCCCCCCCTCTCACCGGATAAGAAATGACTCGTCCCTAACTGAAATATAAGAGGGGAAAATGTTGTGGTGATGTAGTCATAGAACCGCAACCAGCCCTTGTGATATGCATCAACGTTTGGTTTGGACACTGCAATTCACGTAAAGACAATGATCAGCATGTGCAATCAAGCCCATGAATGCGATTGCTTTGGTCTTGTGACTTGTACGACGGGCAGCTAAACTTTGGATGCGAGTGGTGAGTTCTAACATGATTTAACCACATATCTGCTTAGTCGCATTCACGGCAAGTTAACATTCAGTTTAATAAGCTGTTAAAATAAAATGATTATTACCTGGTTTTGTACCCAGACACTCGCCAAATCGCACTATTTGCCATTTAAAAATAAATTATCATGTAATAAGTTTTTGAGAAACAAAATCATATCAACTTGACTGCAAGACATTTCGCGACCATTAAGCCCAAATTAATTTCGATTCATGGTCACCAGTAACTCAACACTACTGTTGATTCCAAATCGAGATTTGCAAAAAGAGATGTAAATTTAGTCCTACTATACAGTATACACGTTCATGCAGACATTTATGTTTGGTGTAACTGTCTACAAATGTATACAGTTGATTGATGCACGCCATGTTTGATTATGGGTTACGTGCCGATTAATACTGATCATGACTACAATCATAACTCCGTGTATTGAGATATCCTTAAAATGATTGAGCCGCGACACGAGAAAACCAACAAAGTGGTTCGCCCAGCGTAGACTCATATCAGCCTGGGCGTCCGCCCAGTCTGATCAGTCTTCGCTGTCCGCATGGAGATAGCTCAGACCCTTAGCTACCATTTCAGTGCTTAAGCTAAGAGTCTGATCGGACTTGGCGGATGCCCAGACTGATCTGAGTCTGCGGAGTCTGATCGGACTTGGCGGATGCCCAGACTGATCTGAGTCTGCGCTGGGCGCACAATCACTTTGTTCGTTTTCTCGTATCGCGGCTCAAATTGACCATGGCAAATAGTGTTGACCCTGACCTGCTCTTTTACATCAGCATTTTCTTTTCACCACATGCAAATGCATTTCTTTCAGGGATAGCAACTCTGCTGTTTTCTTTTTGACCTCCCTTCTCAAAATGGGGGGAGGGGGGGGGGGGCTCTTAAATGAAAGAATTTGCACCTAAATGAACAAACCATCGCTCCTACAGGAGCAAATTCTTTCTTTGAAAAGGAGACTCCTTTGATAAAGGTTTTGTCACTCAGAAAAGTAAACAGGAAGTTACAAAAGTTGTCTCTCTTTGCAAAAACGGCGAAGAAACATGGCCGCGTACCAATACACCTCAACATAACGGCCCGATATAGACTGAAATACTGTCTCAAAGGGCCGTTAAACCCAAAACAACCAACCAACCAACCTCAACATAAAAACTGTAGGCATTTTACCATCGGGCAAATAATTTTGGAACAAAGACGTTGCACCGACGTTTCATACGACGCTGTCACAAGTTGACGTTCGATCCAAAGATAACAAAAAATATATTTTGTCTGCTCAACACACAGATCTATGCATTGAGCTCAATACGGTATTCGAATGCAGGCTAAACGCACGCAACGGTTGAATACGAGTAAACGCCCCTGGCCTACGCCCTCACTTGTGAATGGATACATGCGTTCGGATCAGAGGCTTTTCTGTTTGCAGTCTTTTGGTATATACTAGTGGTAAAGAATCTGCTGTATAGCCAAAAAGCATGTAGATAGTCTGTGCGAATGCAGTCTATTTGAGTATTCGCTGCAAGTGGATACAAATGCTGTGAGGCACAGTTTCTCGTGGCGCGTCTCCCTCATATGTTAGTACATGATAATACAGGGCAATACACAGACGGTCATAACCTGATCTAAAATTAATTGTATTACGACCACGAAGAAGCTAATATAGGATTCACACCATTGACATATTTTTTGTATTGTTTTTAGAACTATATCGAACTACAACTCTCAAAACACAAAGCCCGATTGACAGCATCGAAATACTGAATTCTAATGGACATGGGTACCCGACCGCGGATTGCCCACCACACGACTCAATGTACTTGCCTTCATCAAAAACATTTTTGCGATGATTAATTAAATGAAAGCATTTGTAACATTTTCAAATTATACCGCAGACTGTGATAATGTATAAAGATTTCGAATTAGTTTGGCAGGTCCAAGCCAGCCAGTTGGAGAAGGTTTCGTTGTTGGAAGGCACGGACGCGTAGGGTGGTCTGGCGCCTCTCGCTGGTGAAACAGTCTTACAGCACGTGTGACCAGTGAAGGCTTCGCAAAGTCTGTGCATCCATGCATTCTGATTAGAATATTTCCTGTTCGCATTCACAAAACATGGATCCTTGGCAATTTAAAGAGGGAACATCAAAGTTTCTAATCAGACTGAGCCGATGTGCTGGCTGCTCATCAGTCTTTACTCACGGTTCGCTAATGGTAGAGGGCCCTTTCTCATGGTAAACTAAACAGTATGAAGCTACGTAATTCTGTATATCGTAGTTTTTCCACATATACAGGTTATTTCCCCCACTATAAATTCAATTTTTACAAATGTATAGCAATATACATAGTGACGGAATGACCGCTATAAGCATCAAATACAAACAATTAACCCAAATAATTAATAAAGCGCTTTAGTGAACGTTCCGATCGGTAGATGTTGTTGTTTTTGAATAGAATCGCCTCTAAAGCGGTGCCATTCAGACCCACAACTCACTGCCACAACTTAATACGGAACCTCCACCGAGCGCTCCCCAGCTATAGTTCTTATCTTAATCTACAGAATCCTTGTGGGAGGACAGTCAATTGATACTCATCTGTTTTATTTACTACTTTAAAATACCTTTTACCCAATATCAATGATAAATACAAAATTTCAGCTTTGCTGGAGTTATCACAAAACTCCCGAAAGTGGACAAACCGAAATTTCGGTTTGTCCACTTTCGGGAGTTTAGTGATAACTCCGCCAGTCTTTCGCTTCAAAGCAAGGGAGGGCACTGATCTTTCAAACATGATGGATACATCGTCAGCACAATTTTTAAACATCCAGATGTTGAAAAGTTGCTAAATTGTGTCATATTATTTTAACAGGTGTATGTCCTACGCAAATAAATAACTGTCAGTTATCAACGAACCTCATGAAATTAAAATAAATGACAAACGTTTGGCTTAATATGGTAATAACTAGTTTGTTTCCAATACTATATTATTTGCCAGTTTGATGCAAAAACACAGAAAAGGGATCCTGCACCCACGTAATTTCAGGAAATGATGCTAAATATTGGGACACTTCCAGTCTTAACGTGAATGGGTACATTTTCAGGGGAAATAACTCTGCAATCATAATTTTTGGTTCCCTTCTCAGAGGGAGTCAACTCTTAAAGGAAAGAATTTGCTCCTGGTGGAGCAAACTCTGTCCTTTAAGAGAAGAAACTTCTTTCCTGTACAAGCAGCCTCATTTTGGAAGGGGCTCGTCGTCCAGGCAAGCAAACATTCGTGATCGAGGGCATCATCGCAAGGCAAGGGTACTAAGTCCACTTTGTTCCTTACGTGCGTAAGGAACAAAGTGGACTTAGTAGCCTTAGTTTGCGAAGGTGCATATAGGGGAAGCAAAACAGAAAGTATTTCCCGACGTAGAAATTAGTAGTTATCCTAAAATTTAAACAAGGTTCTGATGGCATAGAGTGTATTTGAGCTGCAACACGACAAAACCAACAAAGTGGTTGTGCGCCAAGCGTAGACCCACATCAGCCTGGGCATCCGCCTAGTCTGATCAGACTCTTCGCTTTCCGCATGGAGGTAGCTTAGACCCTTAGCTACCCTTCAAGGGCTAAGCGAAGAGTCTTATCTGACAGGGCGGATGCTCAGGCTGATCTGAGTCTGAGCTGGGCGCACAACCACTTTGTTGGTTTTCTCGTGTCGCGGCTCCAATTCTATTCTGACAATGCAGTTGATCTCATTTCATTTGGCCGGTATTGTCCATATTAAACTTCCGCTTGTTAAAGTCAAGCTCTCGTAAGTCTCGCTATATTGTCTTCTGATTATTCTTGTAATATATCTTTTAGGACATTTTCTCTCGCGGCGGCTCATGAATTCGGTTAAGTTAACGCTTAATGCGCCAAAAAGCAGACGACAAAAAATTAAAAAAATGTTTTGTCCAAGCTAAATCATATTGAGAATTCAAAGACTATAGGGCAGTCAGTGTAGATCCAGATGAGGTGGCTCATAATGAGCCACCTCATCTGGATCTATACTGTTTGCAAATTCAACAATTTTTCATTTTTGGCGCTTTAAGGGTGAAAAGTCAATACCTTAAGGCGAAATGTTACTAGTATATAATAGTAGTCCTTGATGTACGTACTAAATCATTTATTCATTTGACAAGGTATAGATTCGTTTGTAATTATGGGTAACATCTTGACTGACAACATTAACAATGGCCCGGGGAAATGCATTTTATATTCTTTCTACTAAGTTAAACATCATTTTCATGTCGAAGCACCGAGCTGCAGACAGAACGGTAAATACCGTCAGTGTCGTCAATCATCAGCACATACCGTTGCCGTCTTCTAGCGATGATTTTTTTTCGATGTTTGAGCACACCTGGTTAACTGTGTTTTCAAGAATGTTACGAAACGAAAAAAAGCTGTTACGAAACGATAAAGAGACATAGTTACCAAACGACCTGGTCGCCAGGTCGTCTGGTAACTATGACTCTTTTTCGTTTCGTAATGTTCAGCCCTTTTATAAACATAGTTAACCTGGGGAGATGGCGGAAATTGCCGATCCGAGCGTGCCTAGTTCTGGAATAAGTCTGCCACATTTTTCTTTCTTTGTTTGCACTCACGCCCTCCTCCTCCCCCATCCTCATCCCCACTCCTCCCCACCCCTACAACACCCCACCCTCTCTCAAAACCAAATTTGTGCCATATTCTCTTTAGCAAGTTTAAAATCACTCTTGAAAATGTTGTGCATGGAACAATTGTAGGGAGAGGAGGTGTAGGGGGTGGGGTGGGGAATGTGGGGTTGGGACAGGACTGTGATATTTCTGAATCCACATACACAAATAAATATATATTGTCTGTTTTAAATTTAGTTTAATGGGATTAAATCGGGCTAATGTATGTGTTAAAATATGACATTATTTACATCATAAAATACCAATTTAGAGCTTAATCTGCAGATATATCTATATTTACCTTTTGAGTTTATTAAGTACAGTTTGAAGTTTTGACATTTCTTGTGGTCGATGATTTGGGCACTGTGGCTAGAAAACCCGTTTTGAGGCATATGCAATGAATACGGCTGCGCATTTCGTCCTGGCGATCAACCTGGCCTTTTTTAGATGCAAGAAAATGCAATAAATCAAAGAGCACACGTTATAACCAGACTGCGCATAACCGCATACTGATTTGTGAATATGCTGTTCGCAACTGCTCAAAGACAGAGTTCCTAAGATGCGGCTCATTTTACTGTGTGCAATCTAAGATCAAACGGATTAAGTATTATGTAGAGCTCGATAACTTTTCCTTCTCTATAGTGGACCATGAATCAGCGATTTTCTGTCTAGAAGTATACACGTCCATGTTTTCCACCATTTTTACGAAGGAAAACAACTTTTTGTGACTTTGCTTTTGCTTCCCTGGATGATATAGCCATCCTTCCAAAATGGGGTCATCTTATTGAAAATTTTTGCTCCCATAGGAGCAGATTCTTTCGTTTAAGAGTTGACCCACAGCGAACAGAGAGGCAAATTTAGTTTTGACGGGAAGATCGTTTTGAGAGCATATGCAAACAGTGCAGGTTCTGTTCAGACACCGTAGAACGCGGCGTCTAATCACGATCCACACTGTATGCTTACATACATTTCTATTTAAAATGCTATAAAATTGAAAACATTCACATGAAACCCCTTAAACTAGAAATGGACTCATCCAAATAGCAAAGACAGACAAGTCCACTGGTCAAAAAAGGGTTAAATGAAAATCCGGAAAGCGTATCCATGCACCATATAAGCTCCTAATTTTTCCACAGCCTCAAATCATATGAAAATACATGTGTTCGAATGTTAAACAAAGCAAATATACTTTTGTGGCGGATAATAAAAGCAGCCATTCCAAAACTATTTGAGCCGCGACACACGCCAAAACCAACACAGTGGCGCGTGCGTCCAGCGAAGACTCATATCAGCCTGGGCATCCGCCCAGTCTGATCAGAGTCTTCGCTGTCTGCATGGAGCTGCCTTGGACCCTGGGCTACAGTTCAAGCGTACATCGAAGACACGGATCAGACAGGACAGATGCCCAGGCTGATTAGAGTCTTCGCTGGGCGCACATGTACATTGTTGGTTTTGTCGTGCAGCGGCTCATTTGCTTGCAGCTTTTACTCCTCTTGCACGTGTAAAAGACATGGTTGCTGGCATGGGGGTTATCCTGTGTTGACTCGAATACCATTTTGAGGATCTTTACACACGTATTACTACACTTCACAGTGACAACCAACAAAGCAGGTGAATACTGGCCTCGGTCTCCATAGCACTGAGATGCATGATGAGTGGGTTCACGCTCTTTATTTGTCGACATTTACCTAAATTTGGGGTTTAATGTTTGCAGTTTGACATCGGCTGAAATCTCAACAAATTGTGCTGTAGGATCTTTAAGCTCTGATACAGGTGAATGGGTACAATTTCAAGGGAAGCAACCCAGTCATTTCCTATTTTGCCTCCCTTCCTAATGATGAGGTCAACTCTTCAAGGAAAGAATTTGCTCCCTCGGAGCAAATTCTTTCCTTTAAGAGTTTCCCTTTGTGTGTGTGTGTGTGTGTGTGTGTGTGTGTGTGTCTGGGGGGTGGGGGCGGGGGGCTGTGCTTAAGATAAGGTGGAGACTTCTAACACCTCTTTACGCGCCGCGAACCTTGGAAAATATCATGCATGCATTTGTCTGAAAGTTCTGTCATCGTTGTTTCTTGTAAGATTGCATTGTCACATATGTCATGCCAATAAGGACTTATCAGGGAAGAAAAGATGACGATGCAGTTTCTTTGTTACAGTTTTTCTATAATTTATAGGGCGTGGGCTTATGGGCCTGAATTCTAGACAACTTTTATTTTTGTTTGTAGGCTTGTAAGAAATTGATGTTTTATTTAAAAGCTGCTTGAATCTTAACAAGCTTTAACATATATCTCCTTTGATCTATCACGTTACCACTGTACGGTAGTTAATAATGACCTTTTCTTGTTTTCATGAACATGATAACTGAGTTGTCGCATAGGAAAAGCCACAGATCAGCAGTATTGGCGGACTATGAAGGCCCAGGTCAGCCTGCGCGTGTGTGCAGGCTGCTCTGGGCCTTCATAGTTCGCTTTTAATATATTTTCTATTGGGTCTAGATATTGTACTTGTCAGAAGAGAAATGGTCTGATAACACTGCGTGGGTATGGAGGCTCTTCAGGATCATCGCTGCTGCGCATAGCACTGATGTGTAGGTTTTCTAATAACCCACACTAATATTATTCCCACAGGTATTTATCATGTCGAGTTGTCGCTCTTTAATCGCATGAAAACCAGACATTTTATACATTTTCCGTTAGTGTATTGGGGATCGGCGAACTGTAACAACTGCTACTAGAAATGCTAATCCATCTAATTTATTGACAGTTATTGTTGTGCCTTATGGAGTAAAATGACTTTTCTGGGGATTTTATTGATTATATCAAAGTTTTGGTGATTGAAGACAGAAACGAGGAAATTTAACAATAAGAAATTTCAGGAATTTTTAATTAAAGTTAGCAAATAATTATGACGTGTGTGTTATCATTATCGCCAGCGTTTAGTTCTTGTAGTGGATTTAGTGGCGAGGCTGGGGGTGTACATACTAATCTGACAGAGGATTATGAGTTTCAGTGGCTTAATAATGCCAGGAGCAGGACAGCGGCCTGTCCGCCTACCCCGTATAAGCTAGACTTTGGGGCCAAAGAAAAATCGCTCAAACCAGACACCAGTTCTGCTTGTAAGTATAGTAAGTATAATAGAGATATTAAAAGTCCCCCGCCTCCAACAGGCACTTGGCGTCATGCTTACGTCGATACGACGCCATGCTGTATCGACGTCAGTACGTCATTCGACGTCATGTACCAGTTGCACACCGGGTAGGCGGCAATCGAAAACGCTCTTAACAATCGATTAACGCGGATCAAAAGCACACGCCTGGTAAACTTCAGCGTTCTGCGTTCATCGACTGCACGAGCGTTTTCGATTGCCGCCTACCCGGTGTGAGTTGGGTCGTGGCAGTACGATTCAGAGTAGCCTTTTCATTCGCAGAGGCTGAGCATTCATCTTTCTACAGCAAGCCAAATTCGTGTATTCTGTGGACAGCAGGTGCACTCTAATCTGCTGATCAGAGTGCTCAGTGTCGACTTGCACAAATCTGTAAATTAATATTCCATTATATGATTTTTTAACATTTTGGAAAAAAGAGAGAGAGAGAAAAAAAATAAAAATAAAATGTTCCTGTTTAAATCTGTGTAAAATTTTAGACAGTGTTTCGGGCTGAGGTATCTTCGCCGGTAAGGTACTTCTTCTGAGGTAATGACAAAAGCATGCAAGGTTAGTCATTGTATATACAGAATTATCACACTTGCAGAACTGGGCACTTATGCAGTGTGATCAGTTTTTAATTTTTTGTGGGCCTTATTTGGCCCACATAAAGTAAAGAAACTGATGACACTATATTAAGTTTATAGATCTGTGGGCTGTTTCAGATATGTTGGTTTTCAACATGCTTGGACACAAAGAAAAAGTTCAATCGGGTCATACTGTGTATTGACTTAAAAGTTAAACATCAGTTTCACCCGTTCGCCCGACCTTTTAACATCTAGCGTAGTCTTTTGTATAAATTTATAAATTAACCGTTTTCTCGATCTTTTGTCATGTATACCTGTTTACTGCAGGCCAGTGCAATGTATCATATGGCTGGTGCGACAACTATGGCTGCAGACCCATATCAGACACTTCCAGTAGGAAGAGTCTGATCAGGGTCTCTTTCCAGCATATTTTTGTTAATGATGTTTATTTCGAATTCCGCTGGCGGTGGAATTCTTCAATTTGCATTGCACAGATCTTTTCATTAACATCCTACCATCGTCTCGACATGACTGAAATATTGTTGAAAGTGATGTAAAACTCAGTTTCATCCACCCATCAGTTCTGGCGGCAATATTTTTCATACTTACGTTCAGTCTCAGAATTGTGGCACAATGGCTGATAACGAGGAGTGTAACCAGCCCACGCCGGCGCCTGATCTGGCCGTCGACCTCATTCGGACGTTACCGTGCATGAAGTGGTACATTGTCGCATGTGCGCGAAAGTGAAGAATCAGTTGCTCCAGATAAGAAGGGGTAACGGTTAATTTTGGGATAATTTTCCATGGTGTCTCAAAAAACATATAATGTGACCCCTCGTTAGAACCGTCTCTCCGAGACGGTTCTAATCAGGAGTCACAGTTATGTTTTCATTGACAAGAAGGAAAAACTATCTGCAAATAATATATGTATATATATAAAATAAATAAAATAAAACGCTTTCTCTGGAGCTCTGGAAGATTTCTATGCCTGACCAAGCTCATGACCGGCGTGGCCTGGCCTTAATCCCCCTTCTTTATCTACCACAAAGGTACAGTTTCAGGCGAACTGGCCCTAATTATTTATTGATCTTGTAAAGACTGACTGACTTATTTCTTGTATAAAAGTCCTTGCTTTGTCAATACAGTTGTCTGATATATGTCAGACAATACTCGTTCTGTCATAATATCTTGTTAACGTAGATATTGGGACAAAAGGGGCGTGACTGGGCCCACAACTGGGGCAGAGTTTTATGATTCGCGCATTGATGTTTGTTAGAATAATGATTACTTTCGTCAGAATCATGTATCAGATACATACAATACAAAACGCTAAACTTTGTAGAAAATTATAACAACAATTTATGTTTCAATCGAAACGGGGTTCCAATGCACACTGCCTTTCATTAGCACCCACCCATCGTCCTGATATGACCGAAATACCGTTAAAAAGGACGTAAAATCGCAAATTATCCACCCATCCAACTTACTTTAATGATCCAACGTTTTTGTTTTCAAAATGCTGGCTAAATGGAGAAGAGAGCATATCTTGGTCAGGATTATACAATCTGATCTGGGTTGACACGATTTGGGCTGGCATTTTTGTCTTTGTATTTAGGTATACCACTTTGCAGGACCCGAGCTCAGTTACTTAAAAAATGACTGAAAAAAAAGAAAAAAAAAAAGAAAACAAAAAGATAAGGCACATGAAACAAAAGACGACAGAAACAATTTTTTATCCCTATCATTGTTGACATGACTTTTTAGGTTTATTGTCACATTAACCCATTAATGTCTTGCGTCTTATAAATGGGGTCTTTGCAAACAATGTAGACCCAGATCAGACGCCGCAGAATGCGGCGTCTGATCAGGGTCTGCACTGTTTGCATTAAATTCAATAAGTTTTTGAGAATGCACGGATAGATGGATGGCTTGCGATTTTACGTCCTTTTCAACAGTATTTCAGCCATATCAAGACGATGGGGTGATAAAGAAAGGCGGTGTGCAATGGAACCCCTAGCCTGGCTCCAGTCGAATCTGTATTTTACTCTGGTGGTCAGATTTCTATGTTCCTTTGCAGGGGATATATTGAACATAGGGTCTGTAGCCAGACTATGGAACCCCGTTTAGGGTTGGAAAGATTTCCGCCTCGAGCAGGGCTCGAACCCGGGACCGCTAGATCAGTAGGCCACTGCTTAACCTACTGAGCTACCAGGGTTCCTTTTATGCAGTCAAATCTGACACCCCTTATTGTGGATGTGGACTTATCCAAACTCTGCGGTCGAAGAGTCCACTAGATATTAATAGGTGAAGCAAGCCTCAGATTTATAGCTGACGCATATGGACATACTAATCAGAGTATTCCCTTGATCATACAAGAGAGAGAGAGAGAGAGAGAGAGAGAGAGAGAGAGAGAGATATTGTTTATGCGAACAGAGAAACTGACCAGACGCAACGCTGTTAAAATGTGGTAATCGCACGACATATTTGAGCCGCGACACGAGAAAACCAACAAAGTGGCATGTGCGCCCAGTGCAGACTCTGGACAGCCTGGGCATCCGCCCAGTCTGATCAGAGTCTCCGCTGTCCGCATGGAGGTAGCTTACGCAAAGCGAAGACTCTGATCAGACTGGGCGGATGCTCAGACTGATCTCAGTCTGAGCTTTTGCGCACAACCACTTTGTTGGTTTTCTCGTGTCGCGACCCATTTTGTTCAACGCACGCACGGCAAATAACGTAGATGACATTACTGAATTTGCTAACAATGTAAGAGATGAGGATTTTTTTACTGTAACAGGCCAAAATAATACATGCACTGAAAAAATAACAAATAAAATAAACCCCATGCGCGTCTTTTAAAAGGAGCTGTACGGCTGATTGACTGCTGAGGGAGAGAGAAATTTAATCTAGCCGCTACTGTAGCAGGCATGTCTCCTTTGTCTGATAACATGCTCTCTCCACTTAGCAAGGAGGAAACGATTAATTTGTGTGTAAATATCAGTCTCTCTGTAGTCTCTTGCTTGTAAGATACCAGCTGAAAATATTTAGCATAAAATAAGTAATAGTTTTACCATGGTTTGTCCGTCTGTACGTAGAGATAATCCACGAGCTTTTTTGAGTATCTTTCATAGATTTTATTCAAACTTGGCAGATGTACTCGCTTGGGAACGACTGGCTTAAGGTTGGAAGCAGGAAAAATCGCAATATGCTCACAGAGTTATGGCTCTTGAATGTCCAAAATGCACCGGGGTTTCAGTCGGTTTTCATTGTTTGGAATATTTGGAGGAATCTTCACATAAAGCCATATTGTCAGACATACTGCCAAGACACATCGGCTGTCAAGTTATCTGTCCTTGATAGGACCAAAACTGTCCTTTTTCTGGGTTGGCAATATTGGTTTGACCCATATTGGCAAAAGTGTCATCTGGCACTATCTCCAAGTGCAGCGACTCGATAATAGAAACCTGAGATACACCAAGTGGTGCCATTCATGAACGAATTGCACTGAATCATGAGAAAACCAATCTTCCGCCAGCTGTGAACTGCACTTATGATATATTGGGTTTTGGTAAATCGGTACACTTCCATATACTTGCCCTATCTCTACAAAGGGGAACAACTTAAATGATTTCCTGTTTGCTCTGCTAATGAAGAAAGCCCTTAGTTAAGTGAATATACTCTTGAAGGAAGCATCCCACTGGGCACACAAGGTTGAATCAATCTTGAATCAACCTTGATTCAATGTCATGACGTTGAATCAAAGTTGGTTCAAGGTTGACTCAACTTTGTGTGCCTGCTGTGATATTTTGTCCCTTTAAGAGTTGACTCCCATTAAGATGAGAAAATATGAAAATGGCAGAGTTGCTTCCCCAGAAAGTGTACCTATTCACCTTAATCATTTGCTGTTCACCTTGGTCAAACTTATGCCTGGACGAAATGCGCACGTCTACTGTCCTCCCACACAGGCCGGTCTGGGATGCGCCGTTCTGATATTGCGGCACAGGCAGGTAACTCAACCTTCAAAGTCGAGTCCATTAGAAGGCCAATTCCTTATAGACTACTGGACAAAACCGGTGCCTTTATCAATACAGAAGACTCTAGTATGCCCGCGTATCCGCGGAGTCTGATCAGAGTCATGACGTTTTGTAATATAATTCCTCGCGTGGCATGCATGAAGCACTGAAGCTGCGGATACACAGTCTGATATGAGTCTTTACGATAGCAGCACGTTCATTAGTTTGGTCACAATCAGTCCTTATACAGAAGGACGACTTTATAGATTTCATGTGTAAATAAAAGCTTTCAAAAACCAAATTTATTTGATTTTTCTTTTCCCATTACAAATCCTTGAACATTTTCAATAAGATCATGCCAAAATCGTGATTCTCAATATGATTTAAATACAGAGTTTCTCAGAGTGAATTTTTCGGCCTTAAATTTAAGGTTGTCCTGATTATGGACCTGCACTGTCCGGAGATTTTACGGTAGAATAACTGGAAACCAGCTGCCGGTTCATTTCCCGTTACTATGAATTTTTACGGGCGCCCGTAAAAATTGCAGGAATCATCAAGCAGAATATGATAGAATAGAACAGGTGTTGTTTTAGTCATATAGCCCTTCAACACCATAAAGTTATTTTCGAGTGCAGCCAGCTAACATAACACTACCATATCGTGATTTCCGACAATCTTACAGGCAAACGCCCGTAAAAATAACGGGAAAGTGGACCGTAGCAGCTGGTTGCCAGTTATTCTACTGTAAAACCTACGGAAATCTTTTACAGTGTGGATCCAGATCAGTGCCAGTCATGGACACTATCCAGTTTTCTTGCTAATTGTCACTGGTCTGGAGTTACCTTAATTTAATTGTATTCCTTTTTTATCTTTCTAGACGACACGCCTGGTCTTCATTGTACAAAGGAGGGACACGAGAACCGCACACTATCGAAGGGACTAAAACGAAAACTCAGCTCAAATTGTCCAGAGGAAGTATACATACCTACGAAGAGAGTGTCACCGTTCTTAAATACTCCGCAAGAATCGAAGGAAGAGAAAAAGAAAATCCTTAAGATTTCTATCCTAAAGTTAAGGGAGATAGATGACGCTGAAGTTTTCCTGAGGCGTTCAGTGCTAATCAATAATACAATGAAACGAATGCAGAGCGAACTAAGTAAAGACCGGATGAAGCAAAGGAACCTGTTGACTTACAATAGGAGAAGACGACGACAGCAGATGGAATATGATATTCTAAGCAATGATTGTTTGTCCAAGTCTTTCTTATTTGACGATCCTTTCCTAGGTGGTGATAAAATAACTGATGATATGACGGATACCTTGATGAATAACCTGGCAAGTAAATTAGGTGTAAGTGTACCATACTTGTCAGGTGTAAAAGATAAGACCAGTCATGATTTATTAGCACCTGGTCCCGAGCCAAGTAAAGGTGATGTGAGTGAAAGTAACGGCGAATCTGTGAATATGGAGGAGTCTTCAAACAGAGATCTTTGTCATAGAACTAAATGGATTATCCCTAATCAGCCTTGTATCAATAGCTTTTCTGAACCTGACAATCAAGATATCAATCATATGTCAACCCTTACAAACGAAAATCATAACAATATATCTAACATGTATACATGCGACACAAAAGAACTTTTTAATGGTACCGTTGTGGACAATGATATTGAACATAAAATAAAAATAGGTGATTCTCTCATACTCGAAGATAAATCGTATCAGAGTGCGTGTCGTGGTTCGATAAGACACGCAATATGTGACAAAGAGGTTTGTTTAGAATGTACTAAAGTATCAAACTCTCTGGACTGTGGAAGTTTCCACAAAAACGAAAGAGACAAAATATGTTTAGGGAAAGATGTGAGCTTAGGTAGTGGGCAGGAAGCCAATCATACATTCCAAACTGTGCCTAAACCTGACATAAATACATCAAAAACATGTCAGACAAACACAAATCAACATTTGTGTGAAACGTGAATAAATTATTGAGTTATCACAGTGGTCCAGATAAGAAGGCGTAATAGGGATAATTCTGAGATAATTTTCCTTAATTTTCAACGAAAACATATATTTTGACCCCTCATTAGAACCGTTTTTGGGGAGACGGTTCTATGATGAGGGGTCACAACATATCGAGGGTCCAGCGCAATACTGGTTTAATTTCTTCATAAAAATGAAGAAGTTACACCAGTATTGCACTGAACCATCGATATGTTTTAATCAAGAGATATTGAAAATGTTCCCAGTTACCGGGCCTTCCTTATTAGGAGCACTGAATTATTTTTTGGTATTCTGCTTTTCTGTGATAAGACGGGGCCTTCAACTTAGTTTCAAGATATATGCCAGGTGTATGCGAACCGTGATAAGCATGCGCAGTCCGCTGAGAGAGAATGCTCATTTCGTTAAGAAAGTAAATTGTGTCAACCGTGAACAGACTGCACATGTGGACAGGCTAGCTGCAGATAAGAGGATTACCCAATGTTAAATATGGAATAACTATAAAAAGAAATTTTGTAACATGGATAATTTGAACATAATTTTCCAAATTTCTCCATGAAACATATCATGTGACCCCTCATTAGAACGTCTCACCAAGACATAAACATAAATGAGAAAATTACCTCTGAATCATCTTATCTGGAGCCCCGGAGCCCATTCGCCTTAAGTGATCTTAAATTCTGAATGATATGAGCCGCGACATGACAAAACCAACAAAGTGGTTGTGCGCCCAGCGTAGACACTGATCAGCCTGGGCATCTGCCCAGTCTGATCAGAGTCTTCACTGTCCGCATGGCGGTAGCTTAGACCCATAGCTACCCTTTCAGCAGTTAGCGGAAAGTCTGATCAGACTGGGCGGATGTCCAGGCTGATATGAGTGCGCTGGCCGCACGACCACTTTGTTGGTTTTTTCGTGTCGCGGTATTATGCTTTTGCTATGATGAAGTGTTTTATCAATCCATCAATTTTTGTTGTCTGAAACTTGCTTTACTCCATGTCATAATTGAATAAAGTCAGGAGAAGAGGAGTCTTTTGCAATATGAGAAATTAAGTAGCATGCACATCGATCAGACCCAAAAGTCTTCTCGATTTCTCTTGATAAAGGAACTGCTTATGTGACCAGTGACTGCTCTGATCAAAGTGTGTCTATACACAGGCTGGTCTCAGTGCTGTACACACAGTACAGAAAACCTTTCCCCGTGGGTTGCTATTACACAGCAAGTAGCAGAACCTAATAAAACTGTTTATGTTTTATTAAGTAGCAGATAAGCCAATATGCTTCCTGGTGGCTTTTGCTGTTTGCAGACATATCGAGCGGCCACAACAGCGTAAAGGCTCCTCTAGACATTCATGCGAACAGTGAAGAATCAGACCAGAGTGCACATCTAAGCAAATTGGTAAGAGTCCTTGTCGCTTGCATTTAGATTCCTAATGATTTACGCCTTATGTGTACGGACACCAAATTGTAGTCTTTCCTACTGTATGTCTCTGTCAGGCTCAAATTTCTATACAGTCAGGCTGGTCTTTTTATTATTCAGAATATTTTAAATGACAGATAAGGTGGGGGTTTGCGGATAATTATGGTATCTTTTTTCTTATTCTCAACAAAAAGATATGTTGTTATCACTTAGTAGAACCGTCTGTGAGGCGGTTCTACTGCTTGCATCGGTCTGTATGCAAAATGCCAAGCTTTAATGATGGGGTAGGGTGTCTTATGTTGTGTGAAAACATATATGATCTGTAATTATCATGTGTGAGCATAGTTCAATAATGAAGCAGTGAATTTGTTACACAAAATATATATAACAGAATGCTAAGAAACTTGTTAATCTTTATTGCAAGCACGCTCATCCGCACGTAGCGCACTCAGTTTTCCTGTCCGTCTATCCGTGTTTCACTGAACTGACTGGAGATCAGTGGGGCCGCGTACAGTTGGCGGCCAAATTTGTTTTGCACCAGCAGTTATGTTGTTGCAGAATGACACTAATTGCAACCAAGGAGGCTTAAGATAAAGAAAAACAACTTTACTTAGCCACCCTCATACATGTACCAGCATCATTTCTCTCCCGGGTGACTATGACGCTTGTCCCTTACAGAATGTGTGTACCGAAATCGCCCCCATTGTAAAAATGTGACAAAAACCGCAGTCTTAATATAGCAAATGATCATTTAAAGTTTGAATTTTGAAAAAGGCATTATTCAGGAAATGGCAAACGTAATGGCCATCACTGGTAAAGTACGTACATGTTTTGCTGCTTGTTGTTGACATTTTACGTGGACTTATCCCATGCATATGTTTTAGTCTACTGCAAAAAAAAATCAGTATAACAATGGCAATAAACCCTAATATGTTTAATCGAAATATGGAATAACTAAATACCATGTAGCTTAGAGTGTTAAAAAGTGTTACAAAAAAAATAATGTCCGCCACTGGTCGCGTGTCAGTAGTGTGGTATATGACTAGCATTGCATGCTAATATGTAAGTAGTAAGGACAGGGGCCAAAGTATCTGTCCTTACTACTTATGTACAACAATCAGCGCAAAATAATCAATGTCTTCTCTTATCCATTGTATTTAAATATTGTATATGCTGAAATGGGAAGTCTTTGATCAGAATTCAAAGATGCGCAGACTGATCTGTGTCTTTCCTGTTCGCACATATACATCAGTCAGTAAAACCTCGCTTATGGCAGCCAAGAATGACAAGTAGAATCTGTTATTGAAAAGTCTGCATTTTTCGTTTCTGTGTTGTGGTCCTAACTTCCAAAGGATCCAAATTTTCAGATTCTTTTTATGCTCCCCGAAGGGTGAGCATATAGTCGCCGCTTTGTCCGTCCGTCTGTCCGTCCGTCCGTCCGTCC
Organism: Ctena decussata; assembly: GCA_963989385.1. Lineage (NCBI taxonomy): Eukaryota > Metazoa > Mollusca > Bivalvia > Lucinida > Lucinidae > Ctena > Ctena decussata. The sequence goes on from OZ022499.1 coordinate 106,772,457, forward strand.
TTCCGTCACACTTTTGTCCGGAGCATATCTCTGAAAGTATAAGGGGGAACTAAATGAAACTTCACACATAGATAGAGAACAACGAGGGGAAGTGCAGTGCACAAGAACCGTTACCCTGTCACAAGTATTTACGAAGTTAGCTCCCTTCCCAGTTTTTTTGCATATTTTGCTTGTCCGGAGCATATCTCTTAAAGTATAAGGGGGAACTAAATGAAACTTCACACATTGATAGAGGACAATGAGAGGAAGTGCAGTGCTCAAGAACCGTAACCCTGTCACAAGTATTTACAAATTTAGCTCCCTTTCCAGTTTTTTCAATATATTGCTTGTCCGGAGCATATCTCTGAAAGTATAAGGGGGAACTAAATGAAACTTCTTACATTGATAGAGGACAATGAGAGGAAGTGCAGTGCACAAGAACCGTTACCCTGTCACAAGTATTTACGAAGTTAGCTCCCTTCCCAGTTTTTTTGCATATTTTGCTTGTCCGGAGCATATCTCTGAAAGTATAAGGGGGAACTAAATGAAACTTCACACATTGATAGAGGACAATGAGAGGAAGTGCAGTGCATAAAAACCGTAACCCTGTCACAAGTATTTACTAAGTTAGCTCCCTTTCCATTTTTTTCAATATTAAGCTTGTCCGGTGCATATCTCCGAAAGTATTAAAGGGAACTTAATGAAACTTTATACATTGAAAGAGGCCAATAAGAGAAAGTGCAGAGCACAAGACCCATAACCCTGTCTTAAGTATTTACAAAGTTAGCTCCCTTCCTATTTTTCAGTATTTTGCATGTCCAGAACATATCTCTGTAAGTATTAAAGGGAACTTAATGAAACTTCACACACTAATAGAGGGCAATGAGTGAAAGTTCAGAACATAAGAACCATAACCCTGTCTTAAATAATTACAGAGTTAGCTCCCTTCTTAATTTGTGCTTTATTTTGCTTGTATGAAGCATATCTTAGGAAGTATTGAAGGAAACCAAATGAAATTTTACTTATTGATAGTGGGTAATGCAAGGAAGTGCAGAGCTTAAGAACTAAACTTTACCTTAAGTAAATACGGAATTAGTGCCCTTCCTAATTTTTTCAGTTATTTAGCTTGTCTGGAGTATATCTCTGTACATATTTAAGGGAACATGAATGAAACTTCTTATATTGATAATAGAGGGCAATGACAAGAAGTGCAGAGCAGAAGAACCATAACTGTATCCAAGGTTATTTTGGAGTTACTTCCCTTCTTGATTTTCCCCCATTGTATGCATGTCTAGAGCATTGCTCTAAAAGTATTGAAGAGAATTACTTTTTCCAGTTTGAATTGCATTTAGTTTACACAGAAAATCGCTCTTTCACCAAGATACCCATTGTCCTATTCCAAGCCTTCGGGGAGCATCCATCGGTTCCACCGATTTTCTTGTTATTATGTTATTATGGTAAATGTGTACACTTACAGGGGCAACAACTCTGTCATTTTCACTTTTGCCTCTCTTTTCAATGGTGGTGGTGGTGGGGGGGGGGGGGGGGGGAGGGGGGGGCAGCAACCCTGCCAGTTTCAGTTTTCCTCCCTTCTCAAAAGGAGTCAGCTTTTAAAAAAAAACATTTGTTCCTTCATTAGTATTTTTTTTCTTTTCGAAAGGGTTTGGTCGGTTTGGGAAGCTAACAGTTGAATCACAAATTTTATCTCACTTTCAAATATGGCGGGAAAATGATCGAGATGTTAAACATGTTAGAGCAAAACTGAATTCCGTATCATTATGTGTATTGGTAACCCAAACATGAACCTGCATTATCTTCTATGTTCACGGATCAAGGTTATTGTTTTGGAATCATTCCCTGATCGCAGGTACAATTACTTGATCTGCGCCTTGGAAACCTGAGCCTTTTAGCACTATGATGCGCGAGCAGTTAAGGCACAGATCAACCTGCGCATTCGCGCAGTCTGATCAGTGTCTTCCCTGTTCGCATTAACAATTACATGGTCATAAGGAAAAACTTTACAGTAACGTTACTCCTCAAAATTTTGCAATTCTGATCTTATTGTTCGCTGCCCGAGCATGCTTGCGATATCCTCTCAGTGCAATCATTTCAACTCTGCATCAGAGAGAGGCACCTGTTTATGTAATACTACAATAGATCATGCCAATAAAATTAACAAGAAGAAACAGTAGCGAAATTCAGCTGTAAGAAGATGCACCAGTTATTGCAAAAATTAACTAGAGGGATGAAACATTTAGTGCAAATAATGTACGAGAAAAGGTTAACAAGTGAAAGAATGTGATTTTGCGTATGTAAAACAAACACTATATGCCGTTTGGCATCAATAGTCCAGTGCTCCAGATTAGAAAGGATAACCGTGAGGGATAATTTTGGGTAATTTTGGGTTAATCTTCCATATTCATAGGCGTAGGAAGAGTTTGGTGGGGCGGGGGTTTGGGGGCAGGGGACAGGCCTTTCAATAATTCTGAAATGCGTGGTGCCGCCCTTCCCTCCCCCCCCCCCCCCCCCAAAAAAAAAAAAAAAAAAAAAATGATTGTCTAAGGTTTGGCCCCTTCGCCCCTTCCCCAAATATTGAGAACCTTCATACACCACTGATATTTCTTTTAAAAAAAAAAAAAAAACATATCTTGAGACCGTTGAGGGGCCTTATTTTGCATGGGAGCTGCTTCGTATTAACTCGTAGACGAGAACTCTTTGAACTGGCATGCAAAAAAACTTTGATCCTGCATGTATAAATACTTTGTTTGCCGAAACACTTTGTATGATCACGAGGAACATTTTATACTCGAAGAAACACTCTTTTTGCACACTGAAACACACAAAGAAATGCGAATTTGCGTGTGGAAACGCATTGTAAAATTCGTCTTATCACGTGACGGGTTTCATATTTTCTTATTTTCTTCTTTTCGCATGGCGTTCTTTCGTCTTTTCGCATGGCGTTTTTCGTCTTTTAATATTTTCGCATGACGTCTTTTCGTCTTTTTTTGGCATGGCGTGTTTTCGCCGCGAATAGACGAAATGACATATATCAGCCACCATGAAGTTACTTATATGATGAAACATTTTGGATAGGGTACGCGTTTCAGATGAAATATCACAATATGTGTTTTGGCAAATACTCATATATGTTTAATTCTTTAGCCCTGATCGGAATTCAAGTGAAACCCCACTGGGCATACAACGTTGTATTAACATTGAATCACCGTATTAACATTGGAACACCGTTGACATTGAATCAACGTTGCCGATGGTTCGATCTGATTGAACGTTTTGCGCCTACTGGATCGATTTATTCATATCGCAGACATATATATAGACAGTTACAAGCTTCTTTTAATCGTAAGACTCTTGCCATGAGATTTTTTTTAAAGATTTGCGTCCACAGCAACATTTCAGATTAGCCTGTCCGTCCGCGCATACTGATCAGGTTCCCTACTGTTAATTTGCAGACTGTTTGCGCATTCTCCACGGCACTTTACATGATAACGTGAGTCATCATTTTGACAGGTTGCCGTAAAAGAATCATCATTGGTAGAAATGTGAAGAAAGTCATTATAATTGCATTTCAAGATTGTGGAAGTTGAACATAATAATTTAAGCCGTGACACGAAAAAAAACCAACAAAGTGGCATGTGCACCAGCGAAGACTCGGATCAGCCTGGGCATCTCCCTTGTCTGATCAGAGTCTTCGCTTCGGCATGGAGATAGCTTAGACCATTGGCTACCCTTTAAGCGCAAAGCTAAGACTTTGATCAGACTGTATAGATGCCCAGGCTGATCAGAGTCTGCGCTGGCGCACCTGCCACATTGTTTGTTTTGTCGCGTCGCGGCTCATTTATCATTATCTTTTGGGATCTTACAATCTGGCTTATCGGATCTCGGTCGGCGCGACAGTCAGAATATCTAGCATCTCAAATTTCACATGCTTTCGTTTTTAATATGAATTTGATTTTTTTACAGCAAAAGTATTGGCACTCTTAATTTTATATGTGCTTGAAATCATGGACCATAGACATCGATAAGCTAAAGATGCCTTGAACAAGATTTGTCCGATTAAAGAACATAATTAAGTACGTCACAAATGTTAGGTTTTCGAATGCATAAACTTTGAAAGCTCATTTTTCAAAGGACCCATTTATAGAAAATCGTAGGTCAAGTCATAATACTAAGAACTTTTGATTTAAACATTTGCTTTAAACGAAAAATTCCACAGACGCAAAAACTTGGAAATTGCATTCGTTTTTAAGGTGAATGGGTACACTTTCATGGGAAACAACTCTGTCATTTTCATTTTGGCCTCCCTTGGCAAAACGGGTCAACTCTTACAGGAAAAAATTTGCTTCCCTAGGAGCAAATTCTTTCCTTTAAGAGTAGACACCATCTAAGAAGACCTACGTCACCAAGAAAAACAAACAGGAAGTCGCAAAAATTGTTTCCCTTTGTATAAATGGCAGAAAACATGTATGTGTGCCGATACACCTTAATTAACAGCATGCAGTGCATCTGCTGATTGCCGATAATGTTGCCAGAACACTTGAATGCTAAATTGTGCGTCAGAACAAAATGTCAGATTATTTATTTATTCGCATTCCATCGTTCCAGTGTTTGTAATTTTCTAACAAAAAAACAAGAAGAAATGAATAACAAACGGCAGATCTACAACAGTTCTATGTTGCAGTTATACCCCGAGCAAACAAGGTCTCAACCGAAGCGGGACCCGGTGTAGTTTTAAACAGAAAAAAGGACAAAAAAAAACAGCAACCCATAGGAGGTAACTAGAGAAACAAGAATTCTCGGAAGAAAATAAAGCGCCACTTACGGGAGCTTGATATGGACAATACCGGCCAAGAGAAATGAGATCAACTGCAGTGTCAGAATAAACATTTCTCCTAAGAATAACTCAAATCTCTAAAAAATGCCAGAAATATAAGACACAGTGACCTAGAAGTAGCATCAGGTCAATCACTATACATGTATCTGAATCTACCATTACACCAAGTATACTGCAAGTCAATGAAATAGTTTTTATATGATCAATCAATTGGCTTAAATCACTGGAGCATGAACTCTGGGTCACACTGACCTACAATTAGTATACGATCATTATAAAGTCATCCCAATGCATTAACCCAAGTCTGCAAATTCATAAAATAGTGTAAAAGGTATTGACTAAAATCACTGGACCATGAAATATAGGTCACAGTGACCTAAAATAGGTATGATATTACTCACAGTGTCAGCATAAACCATGATCACATGTATAATGCATACCCATGGAAAAGTATTAGAAATATGAGAAAAAATTACTGGAACGTGAAAAATAGATCACTGTGACCTACTGTTAGTTTGAGGTCAAACATCCGTTCATACCGAGTCATTATCCATAGAACCATGCACGTAAATTAAATAGTCTCCAAGTTGTAAGGTAAAATCACAGGACCTTGAAATATATAATTATATATGTATATCACTGTCACCTACTGTTAAATTGAGATAAAACATCAGGTCATACTGAGTCATTATTCCAAGCAATCATGTTTTTACATCAAATAGTATTAAAAATAAAAGGCAAAGTCACTGGACCATGAATTATATATGTCACTTTGACCTAATATTAGTTTGAGGTCAAACATCGGGTCATACTGAGTCATTATTCCAAGCAATCATGCTGGAGGAGAGCGCTTATGGTTCGATATGCATCAATGCTTCTTGTTGGTCTTCCCCAGACTTATATAAGGGACAACTTTGAAGACTCTTTCCCCTATGGTTACCTAGAACCTGGGGCCGTATTCATAAAGCCACTTAAGTGGTTGCTATGCTGTTGCTAAGGCTAAATATCTATAAAGGAGATTCCCTACAACTATCAAATTTGGTCTGGAGGAACAGTCTTTGTAAGACTGTTCCTCCAGAGCAAATTTCATAGTTGTAGGAATCTCATTCAAAGAAATGTAGCCTTAGCAACAGCATAGCAACCACTTAAGTCGTTTTATGAATACGGCCCCAGAGCTAAACGCAACAGACAATATTTTTCTATGTACTAAAGGTCATGGCCCAGTATGCATCGCTGTTTTCAGTAGATCCTAAAAACGTGTATCTAAGGAGCAAGATTCTAGACTCTAGCTCTAATGGATAGTTAGAAACTGAGCCAAAAGCAACAAGTGGTTACATTTTTCTACGTTAAATCAAGCGTGGAATATAGGTCAAGGCCGGATATGCATTGCTGCATATTTGAGCACGTTTGAGGCCCTTGTGGTTGCCTAGAAACTGCGCTAAACGCAACAAGTGAATATTTTTCTATGCTCAGTCAACCGTAAAATGCAAATCATTGCCCAATATGCATCACTGCTTTCAGTTGGTCTTTCTCAGGCTTATCTATGGAGCAAATTTGAAGACTCTAGCCCTTGCAGTTACTTAGAAACTGAGCATAACGCAGTAGGTGAATAGTTGTTTTAGCTCACCTGAGCTGAAGGCTCCCGGGGAGCTTATAATATGGACAGGCTCCGTCGTCCGTCCGTCCGTCCCCAATTTCAAACGACTTCTCCTCTGAAACTACTAGGCCAATTGTAACCAAATTTCATATGTAGCCTCCAGGCCTCATGGGAACGAAAAGTTGTTCAAATGGACCTCCTCACACGACTGACATGGCCGCCATGCTCATATATAGTAAAAACCTTAAAATTCTTCTTCTCTAGAATCAATGGATCGCCTTGAAACTTGATATGTAACATTGGGTACACAAGTACTACCAAGACTGTTCAAATTATGATCTTGGGTTGACCTTGACCTTTTTTACGGCAAGGTCAAATTTGCTTTCTGGTGCTTTGATATGGGAAAATGCTAGAACAGAAGATTTCTTGGAAGCTGTTGAAGTTTTTTGAGTTAAAAATTGGCGTATACAGTCAGTTTAATGAGTTCATGAAAATTTATGAATACAAGAGGTCAAGATCATGCTCTGACCATTGACCCTGGTCTCACATATTTCGACCATTTCACACATCTCCTCAAAGGCCACTGGGCCAACTATAACCGAATTTCATATACATGTATATCCTCCAGGGGCTGAGGGAACAAAATTTTGTTGCAAGGTCAAATATTAGAAAATGCTAGGACATAAGATTTCATGGAAAGATTTAAAGATTTTGGCCTAAAAATGGTATACAGTCATCGTAATGAGTGCATGAAGACTCATGTGTTCAAAAGGTCAATGTCATTATTTGACCTTTGACACAGGACTCTCATATTTGGACAATTTCAAATATTACCTCAAAAGCCACTGGGCCAGTTGTAACAAAATTTCACATAGAGCTTCCAGCAGCTAAGTGAACAAAATTTTTTTTAATGGTTTTGGTCACATGACCAACATAGCAGCCATGACCATATATTGGTAAAATCTTCTTCTCCAGAACCAATTGACCAATGTCCTTGAAACTTGGTATGTGGCATTGAGCACTCGAGTACTATCAAGATTGTTCAAATGATGACCCTGGGTTCCCCTTGATCTTTTTTACGGCATGGTCAAATATAGGAAAATGCTTTTGCAAAAGATTTCATGGAAAGTTTTGAAGATTTTGGCCTAAAAGTTGGTATATACAGTCACCCTAATGAGTCCATGAAGATTTGTGCGTACAATAGATCAAGGTCACTCTTTGACCCAGGACTCTCATGTTTTAACAATTTCAAACATCCCCTAGAATACCACTTGGCCATTTGTAACCAAATTTTATATAGAACCTCTAGGGGCCGAGGGAACAAAAAATGTTCAAACAGTTCAGGTCACATGGCCAACATGGCCACCATGCTCATGCTATGGTAAAAACCTTTAAAAATCTTCTTCTCCAGAACCAATTGAAACATGGTATGTAGTATCATGTACTTGAGTACTACCAAGATAACCTGGGATTGACACTGACTTTTTTACAGCAAGGTCAAACATTGGAAAATGTTAGAATGTAAGATTTCATGGAAAGTTTTGAAGATTTTAGCCTAAACATTAGTATATACAGTCGTCTTAATGAGTACATGAAGATTTATAAGTACAAGAGGTCAATGTCATTCTTTGACCTTTGACCCAGGGCTCTCATACTTTGACAATTTCAAACATCTCCTCAAAAGCCACTGGGCCAATTGCTCAGGTGAGAGATTCAGGGCCTCATGGCCCTCTTGTTTTTCTATAAATCAACCGTAAAATACAGGCCATGGCCCGATATGTATAAATGTTGTCCTTAGATTTTCCCTAGATGTATCCTTGGAGCGAGTTTGAAGACTCTAGTTCTTGCAGTTACTTAGAAACTGAGCTAAACGCAACTGATGAGTTTTAACCGTGAATTTTAGCCTATGGCTCCATACATCGCTGATTTTAGTATATCTTCCCCATACGTATCTATGGTGCAAGTTTAAAGACTATAGCCCTTGTGGTTACTTAGAAACTGAGCTTTACGAAACAGGTGACTATTTTATTATATGTTCAATCAACCGTGAAATATAAGTCATGGCTCGATATGTATCGCTACTGTCAGTAGATAGTAGATCCTCCCCAAACGCACCCATGGAGTAATATTAAAGACTCTAGGGCTTGTTGTTACTTAGAAACTGTGCTTAACACAACAGGTGAATCTTTTTTTCTATGTTCAGATAACTGTGAAATATAGGGCACGGCCATTCATGCATTACTACTTTCAATAGATCTTCCCAAGACGAGACGTATTAATGAGCAAGTTGAGGACTCTATCCCTTGCGGTTACTTAGAAACTGAGCTAAACGCAACTGGTTAATATTTTTTCTATGTTCAATCAACCGTGAAATTTGGATATGGCCCGATATGCATCGCTGCTTTCAGTAGATCTTTCCCAGACGTATCTATGGAGAAAGTTTGAAGACTCTAGCACTTGTGGTTTCCAAGAAACTGAGCTAACGCAGACGCACACAAAGGGTATTGCTTTAGAACGTCTTTGCTTCGCAAAGTCACGCAAAAAATGACTCGATCACCAGCGACTGCACTTCTCTTTTTGCAGTGGGCTTTAAACCCCCCCCCCCCCCCCCCCCCCCCCCCCCAAAAAAAAAAAAAAAAAAAGAGTTGCCAGAAGACAATAAAGCGCCACTAACGGGAGCTGGACTTTAACACGCTCAAGATTATTAACATGAACAATACCGGCCACGTGAAATGAGATCAACTGCAGTGTCAGAATAAACAATTCTCCTAAGAATAATTCAAACTTTTTGTAATGCAATGTCGAATATAAGTCACAGTGATCTAAATATCACATGATGTCAATCATCACTATATCAGAATGTACCATAACACCAAGTAAAATGCAAGTCAATGAAAAAGTTAAAGAGATATTGGCTTAAATCACTGGACCATAAAATATAGGTCACACTGACCTACAATTAGTATTGGGTCACACACAATGTCAGCCCAAGGCATTAAGCCAAGCATGATGCAAACACATAAAAAAGTGTAAGAGATATAAAATAACTGGACCATGAAATATAGGTCACAATGACCTCAAAAAAAGTATGGTGACACTCATGGTGTCAGCATGAACCCCTAGTATAATGCAAATCCGTAAAAAGTGTTAGAAATATGAGACAAAATCACCATGAATATAGGTCCCTATGACCTACTGTTAGTTTGAAGTCAAATATATGGTCATTAGTCAATAGCCTAAGCAATCATGTTCGTATATCAAATAGTCTTCAAAATATAAGCAAAATCAATGAACCATGAAATATAAGTCACTTTTACATACTTTTAGTTTGAGGTCGAACATCTTGTCATATTGATTAATTATCCCAAGAAATCAAACAGCTTTCAAGATTTAAGGCAATATCACTTGACCTTGATACATCTCATGGCCCGATATGCCTCACTGCCTGCAATAGATATTTCCTTGACGTATCTATGGAACACATCTAGGGAACTCTGCTCTTGGGGGTGGGGGTGGGGGGGGGGTGGGCAGTATTTTTTGTTGACTGCTGCTGTGGATGGGGGGGGGGGATGAAATAATATGCTTTCTTGTTTTTATTATTTTCCAATACCATTTGACTTCTGAGGGGCTCTTGAAATGGTCGAATTGACTTTTCGGTTTGGTACCTTTCCAAGTTTTGTAAGAATGCAAGTTTATCTTTTACAAACCTTAATTAGCATTAATTCCTCTGAGTTCATACATATGGATGAAATGGCATTTTTACCTTTGGCTAGCACACAATTTGCAAGCACATGAATTTAATTCGAGTGGGAATAGAATTGCAAGTTTACCCGGCGTTTGAAGACAGGATCAGTCAACACGGTCCTCTTCTATCATTTTACTTAGCATGCATCGCATAGCTCATTATCATTGGTGGCTCGGCTTGGGTTCTATTAACATTATTATCATTTTTTTTTTGTTTCAGTTCAAAGAGGAGGTCGAACTTCTAAGTTGCTACATGTATGACACAACAACTGATAAACAGAATAGAACAAAACAAAACAGAGCCGAACAATGTAAAATGGACAGGTTTCATGTGCCACTTGCAACAGAGCTATGATCCTTACGCTATAAAATCGGGTCTGCCAAAGTATACAATACCCAGCGGGCACACAACGTCGAAATGACGTCATGCCGACGTCGATGCGACGTGATGACGTCGCATCGACATCAGCACGACGTCATTTCGTCGTCATATGCCTGCTTGGTAGGAAAAGATGTGACAAAAAGTTACATATCCGAACCATTTCCATTTTTCAGGCAAATGCTTTATATATAGGTAAGAGATATTATTGGCCACCATACAGTGCTAAGAATCATTTCTACATAGTCTCAAAGAATTTTTTTCAGTTCTCCTTCCGCTGATTCAAGAAGGGCAGTTGTCAGTTACTGGCGAAAGTATGTGCACTTAGTACTGGTTAACCGCTTAGGAGGTCTAAGCCTGCCCAGGAACAGTGTGGTTAGGTTAACTGACCGTCCCGACATGACCATAGCTGTTTACCGAGGGCGTTAAGCATCAAATCAATCTGTTCTTTTTAAAAAATCTGCTGTTTCTTTCCCTCGTAGTTTAGGAAAATACGAAATTCAGTTTTGTTTAGCTTTTGTTTTTTGGTGTGGCAAGTAGCAGAGTTTTGAAATATTTTGACACTGTTTATTATTTATTTTCATGTTCCCTCTCTGTTAATTGGAAACATCTGAGTTATGTTTATAAACATTTGGCAGAGGTATTTTCAGTAATCTAGGCAGTTGCATATTAGTGAATAGCATTCTCATCATTCGGCTATTAACATATGAGCCGTGACACGACAAAATCAACAAAGTTGCATATGCGCTCGGTGCCAACTCAGATCAGCTTGGGCATCCGCCATTTCATCAGAGTCCGCATAGAGCTAGCTAGGGCCCTTAGTTACTCTTTCAGCACACAGCGAAGACTCTGATCAGACTGAGTGGATGCCCAGGCTGATCTGAGTATTCACTGGGCGCACATGCCACTTTGTTGGTTTTGTGATGTCGTATCTACGTGACACATTAGTATAGGAGAATGTGCACAACTTATTCACTGTACAGAGTTTTTTTTATGACTGTCGGTTCGAAAAGGTCGAAATTTTATATGTAAGGAGAAAGAGAGACAGAGAGACGAGAAAAGACACTGCAAGCAGACCAGTCCGCTGTCTTACCTTCAAGCCCCCATAGTTCTCTGTTTTTTTAAACGTCTCCACATGTATAATGTGATTAAATGTCTATTGGTTGATATACATTAGTTGCAAAAAGCAGGCAAAATTAATAAGTCGCGATTTTTTTCGGCTACCAGTGGTACAATAAACTAGAAACTATTTAGCAGTCACCCACTGGACTATAAACATTCACATTTACTAAGTAAGTAAGTATAACAAGCTAATCTTCCATGAGGCCCTGTAGAAGTATTACATACACAATGTACAGGAATATACAAGTGGATTCAAATAGTGATACAGGAATACAACAGCAATACAGTATATAAAACATATTTAAACAACAATAATGACAAAAACTATCTTAAATATACTCAACGATATGAATTAAGTAAGCAAAGCACATGAACGCCTTAGTTCCGACACATTGCGGGAAACTGCGCGTGACAGGTAAAGAACTTTTTCTGACAATATTTGGTAAATATACCTACACTGAAGAAATATATTACAGGTCTATTTTTACTATCATATAGGGCATGTTTCCTTCTATATAGAAACATTTAGACGCTATCGCTACACTTACTAGTTCAGCTTGATTTTTAGAAGGAAAAAACAAACAAAAAACATTCAGATTTTTTTATTTTTCTATCACTTCCTCTGAAAGCAGCATGTACAGTCTTTATTACTTTATCATTTGCAAAACTGTGCACATCAGCGGAGGACCTTTTTAGCGTTCTTTACAACCACGGTTAAATGTTGGATTCCAACATTATACTTTGCAAGAACAAACAGCCCTGTTTTACAGGAGGGGTCTACCTTTTTGCATTTACGACCATCTCCGCATGACAAGAAAACAGTTGCATTTTATTGTGTAAAAGTATATATCTAAAGTACAACTTTCTAGATTTACACGAGATAAAAAAGTAGTGGAGTTCTCAGAAGTGGCCAAACCATATTTTCGATCCGACCACTTTAAGAAGTTTTTATCATAGCTGCTTCCACTCTTTCAGTGCACTTCAAAGCAAAGATATAGAAATCAATACATAAATAAATAAAATATGCACAAATATGCTTTTCATCTCGACATACAAGTCGAAGGTTGGATTTAAAACTTCTAGAAAATAAAATTGCGCATTTATTTCCACGGTTCGAGGTTATAAAACTTAAGTATAATCTCAAACTCAAAATAAAGCACACTGACTGGCTGCTTCCGAGCATGCGCTCGGAAGCAGCCAGTCAGTGTGCTTTATTTTGAGTTTGAGAATGTACTCAAGTTTTATACTTGTTTGAAAGAAAAGTGCTTTCAGAGTTCATTTCCTCATTTAGTTGTCTTAGCTGAAAACTGAAAAATCTACCAATTTCTGAATATTGAGAGCCCCAACCATTTATTGTAATAAGCCATAATACTCAAATGAGACCAACTTTCGAACATTAAGGAGAGGCAAGCTGTATGAATTCTCTGGTGCAGCCTTAGCATGGCCCACATTTTATGCGATTATCATGGTGTTTGTCTGAGATATCTGTGGTTCATAAGATACAAATGTCACCAGAGCTTCTAAAAGTCCAATTAACACTTTTAAGGCTTCAACACAGAACAGACTTAATACTGGAAAACCCGCTGGTTGGCATGTGCTGACAGTGAAGGCAAGAGCTAGCCTGCGCGTCCGTGCAGTCTGCTATTTGCGGTATATTTTCAGCGCAATTAGCGAATAAAGGGTTCGCCTGTGAAGACTGTGTTGGGATTTTCCTCATTTTTACGCTCAGATTTGACGTCGTTATGATTCAGGAACTAAAAGTTAAATGAACAGATTTTACTTTGCTGCGTCAGTCGACATTTCATTTAGCCTTCATTTGTCAATGGTGATACTGTCATCCAAAAGTTACTGTGCTACATTTAGCTGCAGTCGTTACTCATAGCGACATGGTCATTTGGTATTTTATAACACCTCATAACGAAAGACATTCGATTTCACTGACAACGTGTTGTCTTTCGGACAGAAGCTCGGTGTTTTATTAGCTTACAATCCAGGTCCTGGTCTTGCTGGCAACATAATTCTTTTACATCACAAACAACATATAATTACCGGTATCACCCTTCCATTGGCAAGATACGACTGAAATACTGTTGAGCCATTCGGAGAAAAAAGATACACTGAGCAGGTGGATTAGGGATCTGGACTACTGACGATCCATCCCCCCCCCCCTCTCTCTCTCTCTCTAAAATGCCGGGCCGCGTAGCGCAATCGGTAGGGCACCTGGCTCATAAGTCAGAGGGGTGGGTTAGAAACACTGTCTGGCCACATACTTTCGTTTCTCCTTCCGCTGATTCAAGAAGGGCAGTTGTCAGTTACTGGCGAAAGTACGTGTACGTAGTACTGGTTAACCGTTTAGGAGGCCTAAGCCTGCCCAGGAATAGTGTGGTTAGGTTAACTGACCATCCCGACATGACCATAGCGTTGAGCAGCAAATCAATCAATCAAATCTCTATAAAATAATAAAGGGTCCTTTCCTAATTCGCAACTGAAGATTCCATAATGGAAAATCAGCAGCTAAGCTTTGAAGATGCAGTCTATAACGTCTCTGTGGATTTGAGAAAACTTAAGGAGGGCTGGTACACATTCAGGGGAAGCAACTCTTCAAGTTTCATTTTTGCTTCTTTTACCAAACTGGGGTCAACTTTTAAAGGAAAGAATTTGCTCCACTAGGAGCAAATTCTTTCCTTTAAGAGTAGACCCCATTTTGAGGGACCTTTTAGTCTGAGAAAGCAAACATGATGCCACAAAAGTTCTTTCCCTTGATAAAATGGCGACAAACAAAGAAGCGTATCCATACACCTTAATATATTGATTAGCCAGTATGGTGTCTGCTTCTCTTAAATGTCAAAATAATGTCATATAATGTTTATTAAAGTGGCATTAAATGACAAGAAAACGTACGTATGATCAATAAAGAACTTTGTCACAATGTCATGATTATTGGATTGCAAAGACGAAAATCTGGCTATAATACACTTAGTTATCAGTGGAGGAAGGGTCTATATATAGTTGTCAAAACAGGTGGAACAAGATTTTAAAAAAAATGACGAGTGTCTCCATAAAAATACGGGTTTCGTTTCTGTTTTCCTGTTGAGCAATGAAATTACGCAACAGCGAGATAATAAATGGGACCCTTGCCTTATTGTACCGCCTTTTTAACACCTGTACCTTGTATTTTTACCTTTTGTACCTTGTGTTTACCATGTTAGGAAGAGGTCATTTAAGTTGCCATAAATAATCTAGGTCATTTTAGTAGGCAACTTAAATGACCTAGATTTTTTTTCAAATCTTTTAAACAGTGACGAAACTGAAGTGAGAAGCTTGCAGCGATACCCCACGATTAAATATGATTTAGCCGCGACACGACAAAACCAACAAAGTGGCATGTGCGCCAAGCAAAGCCTCAGATTAGCCTCAGCCTCCGCCCAGTCTGATCGGAGTCTTAACTGTCTGCATGGAGCTAGCTTTGACCCTTAGCTACTCTTTGAGCGCATAATGAAGAGTCTGTTCAGACTGGGCGGATGCCCAGGCTGATCTGATCCTTCGCTGGGCGCACATGCCACTTTGTAGCCTGATAGAGCAATTGAGCCTTTACAAGAGCTTTACAAACGCAGTTGCCAACGGTGCAGTATGATGTTTTCCCGGTGTCCTACCTGTTATGCCTGAACGGAATACTACGATGTTTGTCGATGCTTGGCGGTATTTCGGGATTTGGCTATATATTTAAGTCTTCATAGTCCTATCACTGGTAAAAAACGGCTGAATTCAATTCACTGTAAAAAGCGTTTCAACTTCCACGTTTGGCAATAAAATGTGGGTTGATGTGCATATACACTGTATTGAGTCATATAACTGGCAAAAAGTAGAGAAAACAAGTTTTGAATTTCAACAAATCGTTCCACTAGAAACAATTTCCTGTTCTGGTTGCCCGTCTAGCAATGCTTTATAGACATAGGCGGGAAAGTGATTTGGGCTCCACACCTGTACATTGTATTTTTATATCCCGCCACACATTAGTGGCGGGGTATTATGTTTTCACGTTGGCCGTCCGTGTGTCTGTCCGTCCGTCCGTCCGTTGTACGTACGTCCGTCCGTCTGTCCGTCCGCACTTCGTTTCCGTTCGATAACTTAAGCATTTATTGATGGATTTCCTTCAAATTTTGCATATGCATTTGTACCGAGAATGTCTCGCTTGGGATTGTTAATGGGCAAATTTCGTTAATTTCTGACAGAGTTATGGCACTTGTCAATTTACAAAAAAATGGTTTCTGGCCTCTAGTTCCTTTACTACTTTGAGTATCATGATGAAACTTCACAAACATGATCGGAGTAACAAAAGCTTTTTATGAGCACCGAAATTTTATCATCGGGGGATATCTGCCCCTGCCCTGGGAGTGGGACTATATACATGTATAAAATCATGAAAAATTCCATATAAATCAGAGTTTGAAGCAATTTTTCTGAAACTTACAGCAAATGATCAGAGCGATGAAAGCCTCAAGTGATGCTCAAATTTACCCCTTTGGGAGTTATCTCCCCCTGCCCCTGGCTATATACATGCATAAATCTGGAAAAATCAGTGTGTGAAAAAGGTTTGCAGTGGCGGGGTATCACGCAGTCGTTTGCGATGCTTTTATTACTATTTTATTCAATTAAATGAAATCGAAAGTAGGTCAATTAATGTGCCAATTAAAAGGACCAAGATAAATTTTAAAACCCTTTTATGTCAGTATAGACCCAGATGAGGCCTCACCTGGAGCTGCACTGTTTGCAAATTCAACTGATTTAAGGGTTAAACGCTATTCAGGCATGTGAACGAACTCCTGTTATTGAATAAATATCGAATTTCTGATAATATTCTTAGAATCTATGTCTAAAAATAAGCTGTTGGCTGACTATAGAAGGATATGAGTGGTGCCACAACTAAATAAGCTTTATGACATAAATTCACCTTCGAGCTTCTTGATTTCTGAGCATTGTATCCGTAGGACATACATTCCAGAAGGTTGCAAAGGGAAATTCTATCGTCAGACAGCATGAATGCGTAGAGTGACTTCGGATTTTGCTGTCCGCTTTCACCGTAAGACACATTTTACCAGGCACGAATCTACAGTTTCTCTGAAAGCGCTAATGCGTATATTTGATTATTTTTATAACCTTTTATTAGAAATTTCACGACAGTCTGCAAACGTATGTAAACTTATTGGGATCGCCAGTATCTCGTATGTCAGTACTCTCCTTTTTAGGTAGGCACTTTATGCCATATTATTTGGCTCATACGACTATTATTTGACTCGTATGTTTGTAAGCTGTCGCAAAATTTCTAACCCCTTACCTATGACCATGAAAACGATTGACGACATAAGTGACATAACTTTAAGTGTATTGCTTTCGTAGCATCCTGACATTGTGTTTGTTTCTTATATGAGCCGCGACACGATAACCCAACAATGTGGTTGTGCGCCCAGCGGCAGACTCTGATCATCCTATGTATCCACACAGTCTGATCAGAAGCTTCACTGTTCGCATGGAGCTAGTTTAGACCCTCAACTACCCTTTAAGCACACAGCGGAGATTCAGGCAAGACTGGGCGGATGCCCAGGCTGATATGAGTCTGCACTGGGCGCACAACCACTTATATAAAATGAGCAAATTAATGCTCTTTGAACCAATTTTAACTTTTTGTAATTATATTTATATTAAGCGTATCATTACTTTGCGCTGCCTCTTTTTTGTACCATACTGTAAATCAGGTGCTAATACTCCACAAATGGGAATTAGGGGTCATCATTCATGTTTAAGTGCTGCCACCATGCTCTGAACTGGCTCATAATACAGCATATCGCCATAAATCACGTATTTATGCATTAACCCAGCAGGCACATGGCGTTTAAATTACGTCGATGCAACGTAATTTCGACGTCATATGCCCACGGGCAAGTCTACGTACGCCTGCTAAACGCGCAATCCCATTCCTACTTGAAAGGCCAAACTTGGCAATTATAGCAAAATAATGTCACTCAAATGTAGGCAAAACGTGAAACGACAAGCTGATGAAGTTTTCTAATGAGTCTTATGGGACCTGTGCATGCTCTTACTGACCTTGTACTGTCTTAAACATCGACATGCCCCTTCCGGGCTCTGTATGGGGCTTCAAAATATGTATGACCCCGCCTGGTGCCGCCGACCCAACATGATTAATGGTACCGGTGATCCAAGCTTTTGTGGCACCCGCACGGATTATCTCCTTCCTGAACGGGGACCTAATTAAGGAAGACTAATTAACGAATGAATATTCAGTCGGTTAGGGTCTTCTCTGCAGTTCAATAATAATGATTTTTTGAGGTTTTACAGTTTCAAAGATGGACATGCCGCTACTAATGGATTTTAAAGCTACCGTACGTAAAAATACTATATCATTTAAACGAAATTAAGGATGGTACTAGTAATTCGATTCTAAATCTTTAATGAAAATAACGCCTTCAAATGATGTATATTACAAGAACGCCCACTCCTGCGACATACTGGTCCAATAAAGTCCATAAAAGGCATGTCTGCAAGCATAGGTTTGTGACTATAAATAGAATCCATTTTCAGCCGCATAAGGTATTGTAGGCATTGTTTTGTCGTTTTGCTACGGTAAGGTTAAAAAAACTAAAAGCAGCTCAGGGACAGAAATAAAGCATCGCCAGCAATATGTTTGGGTATTTTCAATGCTTAGTCTCCAGTTTTACATGACAGACAATTTTAACGAAGCAAACATAATGGGGATAAATATAGCTCGTCAAGTTAGCAGAACGAAAATTCCGCAGGATTTTTGTTCAGATTGTTTGTTTACCGAGCCGATAACTGTACTCAGAATTATTTTTCGAGAGGTAAATCGTCGATTTTATGGTCGCAAATTTCGTTTTCTGGCGACGCGTCAGCGGAGCCGTAAATGTCAATTTGCAACCGTCATAAAATCGACGATTGGCATTTTGCAATACAGTTATCCCCATTCTTATGAACTTTTCACATTTCGAAGTGTACTAGCCTGAGCGCAAAGCAAACCCTTTCAGACGTCAGCCGACGAGAAGCGTCTTTACATCATGACGTCAGGTTTCCAACAGTACATCGCAGGATATAATGTCTCAAAAGTTTGACGTTTTACCTATCAGATCCAGAAGGTGCATATTATTGATTCTTTCTCATGAGCCTCCTGGGAATATAGGTCTGAGAACAGGACGAAAGAAAAGGAACTTTATTTTTTATTTGAAACGCATAACCCTGTTAAGAGGGGATGAGCAACGTCATGTTAAAAGAGATCTTTTACCACCATGATAACTTTAGAACTATACAGAGCTGAGTTTAAACGATCAGGGAGGACTCAGATTAAAATGCAGATATGACTGTCAGATCTGAGGTTTAGACGTAAATTTTGTCGTCTGCTATTTTTATTTATATATTTATTTTTTGGCACTTAGGCGAATCGGAGACTTGACGACCCTGGAAAGGTATTATTTGCCTAGGCTCCGAGTCTCCTTATAAGTGGAATCGGAGCCTAGGCGCCTTTCCAGGGTCGTCTAGGCTCCGATTTCCATTAAAAATGCAAAAAAGTAAATAAAGAATAATAAAATAGCAGACGGCAAAATTTACGTCAGCAAAAATGAAACTGAATAGATAAATTAAAATACATGTAATGAAAAAAAAAAGATAAAAAGGATTTCGTTCAATAAAAAAACATATATTGAGAATTCAAAGAACAGAGGGAAAACGGTGTAGATTCAGATGAGGTGGCTGATCATGAGCCGCCTCAAGTTTGCAAATACAATTATTTTTATTTTTATTTTCCTTTTTTGCGCTTAAAATGTTAAATATCTTGGATAATAAATACAAAAGCTTGAATTTCAAAGTTTCTGTCCATATTGATTAAAATGACAGTCAACTGTTGAATTTTCTGAAGTTTTAGAACAGACAATACGTGATGGTTTTATAAATTGTTGGCTCACTGCTGCACAATTGTCCTGTTTTGTTTTACATGAAAAATAAAAATATTTTTCTGTGTAGCTTTGCAACCGTGGCGGAGGTTCATGGAGGGTCCCTATAGCTTTAAAGTGAGTTAAGCACTGGCTTGCTAAGCTAGCGGGCTGCGTCCGAATCGCGCTAGAGGCGGAATCATTTTCAACTGCAAACGGTCTTGCATTGCACACAGCCTTCAATTATCATCCGTCGTTATGACTAAAATACCGTTGAAACGGCTATATATGTACAACCGCATCCATCCATCTACAGGTAGTCACAAGTGACCATTACAAGTAGAAGAAAAGAGAGAGAGAGAGAGAGAGAGAGAGAGAGAGAGAGAGAGAGAGAGGTTATTTAGAGATAAAAAAAAGTTCATTCATACTTTGCAGTAAGTGAGTTCGACGTCGTGCAAAAAGGGACCTTAACCAACTACTCAAATCAACCTTCGCATTACATAAAACAGACCAGGGACCTTAATTTACACCTTTTACTTTCCCCGTAATATGCAAAAATGGAAAACTTTGACCAGATGCCTTTTTTTTCGTCCACTGCCCAAAACAATATTCCAAAGGAGGCTAAAGGGAACGAATTCATAACTGGTAACTTCTGGCACCGAGTCTATTGGTGTCTTCTGCAATTTGTAAGGAGAGCGTTCACGATGTTCCCAAGGAGTCTTATTTAAAAAAGAAACACTTAAGTCGTTGCTATGGTGTTGCTAAGGCTAAATTTCTATGTTGGAGATTCCCTACAACTATGAAATTTGCTCTGGAGGAACCGTCTGAAAAAGACTGTTCCTCCAGAGCAAATTTCATAGTTGTAGGGAATCGCCATTCATAGAAATTCAGCCTTAGCAACAGCATAGCAACCACTTAAGTCGTTTTATAAATACGGCCCAGGAGGCTAATTGGAACGAATTCATAAGATACACCTGTTGACACCCCAAGTCTGTTCATGTCCTCTTTAATTCAAAGAAGACATGGGTTTGTTGAGTTTTCTTTTCTTTTTCATGTTTTCTTTCTTAATTGTTTTTTTTTTTTTTTTTTTTTTTTTTGTTCTATTCTCATAACGATGTTCCCCAGGAAATTTATAAGATGCACCCCACCCCACTGGTACCGGTCTGTTCGTGTCCTCTCTAATTAGAAGAAGAGAGGGCACATGGCGCCGAAATGATGTATGGACGTCAATGCGACGTCATCACGTCGCATCGACGTATTTACGACGTCATGTGCCTGCTGGTAGTTTGTTGACTGGCTTGCAGAATGAAAACCGGACCGGCGCTTCGCCCAATCATTGAAAGTCTTTAGGGTGCGGCAGACAGTGAGATGAGTTCTGCAGTGTTCAGTACAAGTAATATACTACAGTCAGCTCTCTATATCTCAAAGTTCATCTCATACTACCGGTATCTCAAAGTAAATTTTCTGTCACAGAAAATTTACTTTGAAATACCAGTAGTTTGAGATAAAAGGAGTTGAAATGTAAAGTAAAATGGGATGTGTCCAAACTATATTCTCAGATAGAAGAGGGTATATCAGAGAGATATATCACTGCTTAAGATAACGAGTCATCGGAATGTGTCGCCTTTTTTGTCCTTTTTTCTCTTTTTTTTTTGTCTTTTTGCTTTAATTACGTGACATGTCTCATATTCATGCACCGTACAAAATGATGATAGTTTGTCAAGTTCTTACTAATTATCTGTCACCCTACTGTCCTAAACTGTGTTAGAAAAGATTTATGTTCGTCTAATGGTTTGACCTATAGCCGCTGGTATAAAACTGTCGATAAAACACGCCGATAGTGTTAACTCGTAATAACGAGAAATTATTTCGTTTGTGGCAAAAAGGAAGAAAACGAAACTGGTATTAATTGAATATATAATTGCAACTACCATATCACCTAAATATGTGTGCACAGTGATGACTCGGATCAGTCTCAGCATCCGCACTGTCTGATCAGTGATAAATGCGAATGATTAAAATATGTTAATACATTACCTAAGCGCTTTCGGCTTCATTAGAGATTTTAAGCAACCAAAAAATAGAAACAATAAGCAAAAAACATTTACGAGAAAAAAATCTGAAAAATCTGAAAAAAAAGATGCTTTGAAAAACAAAATTGAACAAAATAACTCCCTTAGCGGGGACCATGCAGGTCAAATTATAAAACTAAAATGGCTGACAACGCTAAATATTATGCAATTGTTTTGCACATACAGAAACAAACACAACGCTACAACCATAAAAGTATAAAACACAGATATGTACAAGAGTCAGGCCGCGCTGTGTTGCTTGTGAAACCGTAGAATTACATCACAACTGCAGTAATGTTCGGTGGGTTGTTGGTTGTACTGGATTCAATGGTCCCCAGAGTCGAAACGTTCGTCCCTACTAGGGAAATGAAGTTTAAGATCGTATGGGAAAAAGAAACGATAAAAGGAATACCGCACATGCGGTATTCCTATTTTTTTTTCCATATGAAAAAGCAGTGTCCTTCCGATACTGACTTCACACATAAAATATCAGTTAGACTGTTAGTAAAGAAAGCGTTTCTTTCGTTACATGCAACAAAAGTTGAACTTTACCATCGGAAAGTCAACTGAATAAAACATATGTTTTCCTTTGATTGAATTACCGTATAATGGGAAATTTTCGAGTCGCCTAATTTTCGCGAAATTTCGCGGTCGGCAGCGGTTCGCGAAAATTTGACTCCGCGAAATATTTCCCAAGTTTGTACAAAATAGTAATAAGAAATTTGAATGGTCAAAACATATGGTTTGCGGTATTCAAAGCCGCACAGTGGTGTAGCGTGTAGAGATGTTATAAGTTGACATAGTAGTCGCGCAGAATCCTCTCAACTTCAAGATTTTAATTGCCTCACCCCAAGTTTTAATAGGCCAAAGGAAATTTTTCCGGACTTTCATAAACCTTCTCACAGTACCTTATCCCAGCATCTCCCCTCCCCAGTCATTATTCTTTCTTCATGAAATTTGAAAGTACTACTACTGTTGCGACGACAGTGACAATAGCAGCAGTAACAACAGCAGCAACAGCATCGACAATAACAAGTATTAGCAATAATAACGCTTGCAGTAGTGACGAGGGTGGGTAGGTCACTTTTTCTACAGATTAAGGTCCATATGGGAGTGCGAGGAGGTGGGGCGGGGTGGGGGCATCGTTTTTCTATGGGATCAGTTTACTTCTGGACTATTGTTACTTGTTCTAAATTTCGTAGGTACATCAGACATTATCTGGTACATCAGACATTATCTGGTACATCAGAAGCGCCTTTATTTTTTCGGCTAGAGAAAAACCCAGACAGGTTTTTGACCCTCGATCTGGTTAAGTACATTATTATACCACTGAATACGGTAATATGTGCATATAACCATGCAAATTATGCTCTCATTCCTTGTCTAAGCAACAGCTGTACCTAACACAGTGACACTCTTGCTCGCATTGTTAAGGAGACATATCTGTCTGGCAAATTGTCCTTATAACACCACAAATTATACTGCTGCTAATTTCTTTATTTGTGTTTCTTGTCATATTCTGTGAAATATCAGCCTTACATTTTGTTGCATTTGAAAAGATTAGACAGACATCAATATCTATTCCTGTAGACAGACCTGCAGCGTTCAAATAGCGTCGTATCGACGTAGATGCAACGTCACGTCGTTGTTTCAAACTTATGATCAAGGTCACAACTGAAGGTCAGATGATAAAATAATCATAACTTGTGCTTGCTTGGGCCATTATTTCTACATTTATGCACGGATTTAGAAAAAAAATAGCACAATTTTTCTCCTTGATGAGAAGAATTGTCATGTGAACATTTTTTAGGTAGGCCCAGGATCAAAGTCACACTTGAAGGTCAAATGATAAAATTGTCATAAATTGAGTTTGTCCCAGCCATCACTTCTACATTTATGCATGGATTTCACAACAGTTTTGGCACAATTGTTTTCCTCGATAAGTAGAAACGTTATGTGAAATAATTGTCTAGGAAGGTCCAAGGTGGAGGTCACACTTGAAGGTCAAATGATAAAAGTGGCATAAATTGAGCTTGTCCAGGCCATTCCTTCTACCTGTTTTCCCTTAATGAAAAATTTAAAATAGAAATATGCTGATGTTGTTTAGCTTCTTTCTAATAAGTGAGTGAAACGTCTTGACATACTTATGGGTCACTAAAGTAAACAGTGGGCCCGGCAAGTTGTCCCTGGACAACCATCTAGTTCACTATTTAGATTTGCTAGGCTGATCTCGACACTTCCTGCTCGCACAAGCCAAAAGCCACATCTCCTCGCGACGCCAATGATAAGCTTTTGTGCGTGACATTTGTATTAAATAACTAATCGATTGTGGCACATAAGAAAACGAGGTTTAACATATAATGGCACCAAATTGTCGTGTCTTTTTCTAAGAAGCAGTTCATTAAACTTTCAGTCTTTGTAATTTCTGATACGTGTAGTTGACATATTTTGCATTCTTTGATGTTGGAACTATGTACATAAACTGGCACAATATGGCCTTTCGCATAACCGTAACATTCAAACAGAGACAGAGAGCTGGAAGACACTGAGCAGTTTATGTAGATGTAGATGATCTGAGTGCACTTTCCGCACATGCTGCGAGACACATTTACACATGAAGCTTTTCTGTTACTTTGACAGATGCAACTCATGTTTACTTGCCCAGTCTGCAGCAAAGTAGCATACAGCACTGTTCCGCGGGTTCCGACATGAAATCAAGCTACAGAGCTGTCTAGAAAGTATTTCTCTTTGCAAACTTATTACGACATAAAAAATAAGATTACAGCTATGTTACTGGACGTATACAAGTAGCATTTGAGACATATGAGACTCGTCCATGAGCTCTTGATGTATGTCATTTTAATGATTATTTTATTGCTGCTTAACAAGTTCTTTTCAGCTTCAGCAGAAACGCTTTACGTTTTCTAGGACTGGAAGAAAAGCGTTTCGGTTCAGGAAAGATATGTGCACTTTAGAAAGAGTTTGCATCTTTATCAAAGCAGATCACAGAAGCTGTGCCACGTGAGTTCAAAACGTATTTGATTGTTAACCGATTTTTCTCTTTTTTTTTCGCTTCAAAAAGTCATATCCAAGTAATTATATATAAAGAGAAAACAATTGATTACAAAACCTCAGCAGAGTGGGTAATAAACAAAACGAACACTTGTATGATATTTTATGATTTTTGGCGAAGCATGTTTTTAATTTGTCTGGCATGCATCTTTTCCATTTACTTGTACTTTTTAACAGAAACATAAGGTCATAACTATTGATGATGCAATGTCACGACCATACAGCTCACATATCTGCTTTAAAGACATCAGCGCGCGAATCATAGATAAACGCATGGCTATCAAGAATATTGTACCCACCCACATAACCAGAGTTCACAATTTATCCCTTTCAGTCATCTGCTCGAGAATTCATCTTCTAATGTCACATAAGTTCTACTACAACCACCACTTTATATAAGAACAAAATTTTATTCTCAAACTGTTAGATGAAATACCGAGGAAGGCAGTTTTTTGCAACAGTTTCAAAATCATAGTTGAGCGCCTAGATAGTTGCTTACTTAAATGCAATTCATGGTTTCGAGATGCCACTCAAAGCCAGTTGATGGTGTTCAGGGCCTTTTTGTTCATAGCATTGTTAGCTGAAAAAAATGAGAGGACCTTTTGCACTGCAAAAACTGCTCTCACAGTACTTTTGAAAAAAAAAAAAAACATCTCGTAGACTGACGACGACGTTAGTTTTGAACAACTGGACCCTGAATCTCTGAAGAGCTACAAGGTCTTCTAATAAGTCCTGCAAACGACGAAGTTTCAAACCAATGATAATAAATACCAAACGTAAGTGATCCACATTGTCCCTTGAAAAGTCCCTCCTTTCCAGTCAAAACTTTCTGGAAATTTCATGATCTTGCAAATCCCGTTGCCAGCAAACGAAAATATACTAACACTACGGATACGGAGATGACTGGCTTCAAGTTGGCTTTAGCTTAATTCAAAACGCTTATTTTTTTCGGAAACAAATAAAATCACCATGTTTTCATTTTTTTTTGAGGCACTGCAATATATAATATGACTATATTACTGCAAGTATCACTCTGTTGGAATCACTGCATATTCCAATTATCTCTACAAATTCATACGAAAAATACCGACAACAATAGGTACCTCCGAAAAACAAAGTGGAAGGTGCAACCAAAGCTCTAAAGTCTGGAAATTTAAGGATTCCATTTCCAAGAACGACATATAGCTTTCCATCTGAACCAGTTAGTATCAAGCCTTTTAAAGGCCCCATTGCTTTATCAGCATTAAATATTACGTCGTAAGGTATTGCTGCAAACGTTTCACTACAGTCTCGTCATTGTATATGATCATGATTGGCTGGCTTTAAAATATCAGAATATTCTTGAGTTTTCAATAAAATAGATTTGAAAAGTTAGTTTAAACAATATTTTATTCGCATTAATTACATACAAACAGCAATTGTACTATTACAAACAACAAGCAATATATGCAAATGGGACTCAGAAAAAAGTCAACAGACTTGTCTAAATCTGTAACCCAAGGTGCCAGCATAATATAATTACTGTAGACTTTCTTAATAGAAAATTCTCCACGGGGAGTGGACGGTGGTAAGCGCATAAACTATTATAATAATG
This sequence comes from Ctena decussata, assembly GCA_963989385.1. Taxonomy (NCBI): domain Eukaryota; kingdom Metazoa; phylum Mollusca; class Bivalvia; order Lucinida; family Lucinidae; genus Ctena; species Ctena decussata. The sequence continues at coordinate 106,798,823 of OZ022499.1, forward strand.
TAAGACATGGATTGCTATTGGAAATGCAAATTGTTGAACTTTATTTTATATTTCTCGCCAAAGTTCCTAATATTAGATTTTGTGCGGAGTGATTGGTATTACTACGGTTAACTTAAAGTCTCCATAGTCCTATCAGTGGAAAAAACGTCTAAACTCAGATCACTGTAAAAAGCGGTTCAACCGTTACGTTTGGTAATAAAATGTGGGTTGATGTGCATATATTGAGTAATATAAATAGTAAAATGTAGAGAAAACAAGCTTTTTGAAAAATAACAAATCGCTCCACAAATTACAATTTCCTGTTCTTGTTTCCAGTCTAGCAATGCTATGTAAACATAGACCGTAAAGTGATTGGCGCTCCAAGCATGTACATTGTATTTTTACCATTTTATTAAACGTAATGGAATCGAAAGTAGGTCGTTTTAGTTGCCAACTAAAATGACCCAAATAATTTTTTAGACCCATTTTGTGAAACTCAGTGATGTTGTATTTGTTTAAAGCTGGCTAATCACGGTCATTTACAATGACAAAACTATAGTGAGAAGCTTGCAGCGATACCTCATGATAAAATTTTTCATGCTGATAGAGCAATGGGGCCTTTAAACGTTGATGGTTCAAAATATAAGTAAGATTCTTAGATAAGCAGAAAATAGACAGGAGAAACTAGACCGCTTCTAGAAGACAATGAAAGTTTGCGTGTTTCGTCAATAAGTTGAATATGATTTATCTACCTATTGAATCAGAAATTGCTTAGATTTTTCAATATAATTTTGAACATTTGAAAATATTTGCTTGTTTTTTTTCATACGACAGTTCACTGTACCCATACAACAGTACGTTAAGCGTTGGTTCACACATTTCAGACACAGCATCAATCAATTCCTGTCTTATATCAAGATATCGAGTACAAGCAAAAAAGTAATGTTTGGTGTTTGGCAACTAAAATGACCTTTTTTCGATTTCATAAACTATATTGCAAGGTAAAACTGCAAGGTACAGGAAGTAAAGATACAAGGTACATCAAGAATTCCATTCATTTTCTCCCTTTTGCGTAATTTCATTGCTAAAGGAGGAACCAGAAACGAAAAACCGTATATTTATGGAGAGACTCAGTGTCATTTCTGTCAAAATATCTTGTTCGTTCTTTTTTGCCAGTTATATCACACAAAAAAGCACATCAACCGGAATATTATCACCAATTTTTAGGGCTATACCGGTTTTATAAAAAAATTTGCTTTGACGATTTTTACCACCGATAGGACTATGGGGATTTTAAGTTTATAACTATTGTTTAGGGTGCCGTTTTTTGTTTACAGTGAGGGTTGTCTAAGTTAAGGGTGAAGGAAATTTTAGACAGTCTTCATACTGTCTTATCTCAACGGGCGTTTAAACCATTCATGCCAGGTCGACTATTCTACCTTTATCAAATGAGCCGCAACACGACAAAACCAACAAAGTGGCATGTGCGCCCAGCGTGGACTCATGTCAGCCTGGGCATCCGCCCAGTCTGATCAGAATCTTCGCCTGCCCTTAAAGGGTACCTTAGGGTCTCAGCTAGCTCCATGCGGACAGCGAAGACTGATCAGACTGGGCGAATGTCCAGGCTGATCTGAGTCTGTGCTGGACGCACATGCCACTTTGTTGGTTTTCTCGTATCGCGGCTCAAATGGTGATTTCATTTGTAAATTAAGGGTGTTTGGGATTATTTTTATAATTTTTTTCATTGTCATAACAAAGTATATTGGATTTATGTATTACGGTATTTCCATAGCTTCTGAAACAATAACGTCGCTGAGAACATCAATGATAATATGATAATATGAAGCATCGAATATGGCCTTCGTGCAAGTACAAAACTAAATAGCATAAATCAAGGCATTTTTAAGCAAATATTTGATCACTCGGGGATGAAGCAGACTAATAATTGAGCAGCGACAAGACAAAACCAACAATGTGGTTGTGCGTCCAGCGCAGACTCAGATCAGCCTGGGCATCCGCCCAGTCTGATCAGAGTCTTCGCTGTCCGCATGGAGGTAGCTTGGATCCTTAACTACCCTTTGAGCTCTTAACAAAAAGTCTGATCAAACTGAACTGAGTCTGCGCTGGGCGCACAACCACTTTGTTGATTTTGTCATGTCGCGGCTCAATTATACCTTTGAGGACAACACTATCAATTACATTGACAGATTAAAATTATGTTTTTGTTATCTGTCTGCTGCTCAGCTGTACACAATAGAACTTTTCCAGACATTATCAGATTGAACTCTCAGTCATCCTAATGACTCCAAAGATTATAATATTGGTAATGTGCTCTGAAAATAAAACAAACTATCAGACAGACAGACAGACTAACATTACGGTTGTATCGCAAAAGCAAATAATAATGATTGAATAAAATAATAACAAGAAAAACTATAACATGAAATGTCATGTTATATTGGGCGTTTGATTTTACTTCTCAGTTTATGCAGGTTTATAGAAGTAAATGTCGCAATAATTGTTGAAATAAAACTTGAATCTCATTGCAGACTGATGAGGCTTCTTCCGTGTTGTAATTATCTTACTTCGATATAGCCACGCAAAAAACTTTAGTTTTTGGATGTATTAATTTTGTTAAAAATGACTACAGTAACATATCTTTGATCAGAAGATTTGTAAGCTAGTGCAGAATATTAGGCTAACGCAATTTTTGACTTAGACTTGCATTTTAAGAAAAATAAATAAATAAATAAAACTTAGTAACCTTTTGTTCATTTTCTCTATTTTCTCTATATACTAATATTAAAGAATGATGCATGGTCATGTAAATCAGAACAATATTGACCGCGTTTAATGTAGACTAAAAGATATGCAAAAAGACCTTAGTGCAGCTAAATTGAACTATATGGACCTAATACATTTAATTCAAAATAAAAATGCAAGGAAGGCAATAAAAATCGAAAAGTATCGATGTCCTACGATAGCCCAGTTACCTCTCTTATTTCACAATTCTGAATTTCGAATTCTGAATTCCAAAATTCGTAGTACAAACTGAGTGATAAATTAAGATGAATGAGATTTATGTTAGTTGAAATGCAAATAACAATTGGTTTTAGGCCCGATTTCACGTCACAGTTATAACTCGTATTAACCAGTCCCTGGTCTATTTTACCGTAAGGCGCAATTTAAAATTTTGGTGTTCCGAATGCTAATCCATGTACTAAGTTTAACGTGAAATCGGGTCTTAGTATTTAAAAATCTGAATTAAATAATTTCACTAGAAAAAACAATGAACTATGTGAATATGCTGATCATTGTCGCGTGCAAAGGGACCTTCTATATCTAGTATATATAGATATCATATAAGAATCTTATATACTATATAAGATATCTAGTATAGGTATATAAGATATCTTATTTGACTTTTCCATAAGACGCAACACAATATATGTTATCTGATATAGCATTTAATACCAATTCTCTGTAAGCACCAGACTTTTTGTATAGAGGGCCGGAAACGCAAGGTCGGAAGTTCTTTTTCAAACTTTCTCCCTTTTTTTGTTGTCACACAAAAACAAGTAATTTGCACTTCGTTTCTTCATTTACCATCTCGTTGCCATGGTAACCGCGTTTTTCTGTTTTTGCAGAAAAAATGCCAAAATATTAAACAGAAATTCACAATTTCTGCATTTGTATATCTCCAAGAATGGGCTAGGTTTCATCAGAAACGCTTTAAATCTAAAAACTAGGGACTAACGTTATTAATGTGAAACATCAAAACAACTTTGATCCAATGTCTTTGGTATCCCTACTGTACTGCAAATGTGGGTGGGGTAACCAAGTTTTGCAAAACACAATTTTTAGGCATTTTTAATCATCATGTTTAAAAAACGCACACTTCTGTGACACATTTGCGTACTTTAACGTCAAACAGGAGGCTTTCCATTTTCAGAAAATGAAAAAAACTGAGTGGGGCAAAGCTGACTTCAGACCGTAACCATGGGAACAAGCCATACCCCATGCAAGAAAGTAAAAACGAAAGGTTATACTATTACCACAGATTTGCAACCACATTAAATGCATTGCAGCTATAACTTGTGATCCTTCTGCTATTGAAATGTATATTCTACTTGATTTGATGAAAGTTTGACACCTTAAGGGTTGGGAGGGCTATTTATACCCATTAAAAGGGCCCAAAAAGGGGCAAAAATGGTCAAAATTACCATATATATCACTCATTCTCATTATGAATCAACAAAAGACAACACTAATTACTTCAATATTTGTAAGGAAAATACTAGTTTGACATATACTGATAGAAAACAAGACAATGGAGAGACCTAAATTTCCAGGGACTGAGTCTATAGGGGCCCAAAAGGGGTATGTATGAGAATATTTTACCAACATAATGACCATTTTTCACAATGGAACACATTACAGCATTTAAAATGATGAAATTGGTTGCAAAGAAAGAGCAGGCTTATATATGCCGCAGGTAAATTTGCAACCGGAGGTGGGGAGGGGTGGGGGCCCATTTCCTATTGATTTAAGGGGCTCTAAAAGGGACAAAAATGGTCAAAATTAATACAAATCACTAATCCTGTCCACGAACCAACATAAAATAAAACAGTTTACAATCAAATTTGTAATGAAAATTTAAGTTTGATGCAAACTGATATAAAATATGTCAATGGTTGCCTTACATCTCCAGGCTTGGAGTCCCAAAGGGCCCAAAAGGAGTCCCAAGGGGCCCGAAAAGAGAAAAAAAGGAAAATATTTGCCATAAATAATGATCATGCTTCACAGTGAATAACACTACAGCATTTGCCATGTTAAAATAGGCAGGAAAAATATAACCTTATATATGCTACTAGTGAATTTGCAATAAGGGACGAGAAACCAAAATTTATACCCATTTAAGGGTCCTAAAAAGGGGCAAAACTGGTCAAAATTACCTCATATCACTTAATCTCTCTACGAATAAACAGAATGCAACACTGGTTCCTTTTAAATTTGTTATAAAAACATTAGTTTGACAGATAGTAATAGAAAACATTGCAAAGGGCAGCCCGATTTCTCCTGGCTGAGTATATAGGGGCCCAAAAAGGGGTACATTTAATAATATTCACCCAACATAATGATCATTCTTCTTATTGGTACACACTACAGCATTTATCTTTGTGAAATAGGTTTAAAAAAAGCACAGCCTCAGCATAGTCTTATATATGCCATTGGTAAAGTTGCAATCATGGGACTGGGAGCCCAGGTTTGATAAATGTAAGAGGCTCAAAAGGGGAAAGATGGTCAAAATTTAAAAACAAAAATCAATATTTCTTTCCACAGACTAACAACAGACAATACTGGTTACTTTTGAATTTGTTTAAAAATAAGTTTGACATATATGTTGATTAAAAACATGGCAATTGGTTGCCTCATATCTCTAGGTTTGGAGTCTTAGGGGCCCAAAAGGGTAAATTCCAAAATATTTGCCCAAATAATGACTATTCTTCACAGAGGAGCACACTAAAGCATTCGTCATGTTAGAATCAGAAGCCAAAATGAAGGAGGCTTATATATGCCGCTAGTTAACATGGAATAAGGGATCATATTAATTCCTTTTTAAGGGTCCCAAACAGAGGCAAATTGGTCAAAATTACCACATATCATTAGTTCTTTACACGAACTAAGAAAAGTGAACTGGTTATTTTTAAATTTGTTATGGAAATATTTGTTTACAGTTAAAAAAACTTCACAAAAATAATTACATTTTTTTCTTAATGGAACGAACGTCATCATGGCTGAAGTTGCTTGCCGTCGAAGCAAAGGTGTGCACTTGGTAAGATAAAAATATCTGTAAGTCCATTAGAATGGGAGACACTGTTTTGAAATTTTCATTGCACTGCCCGCCAATTTTGGGCAATAGGCCAATTTTGGTTAGTGCTCTTAAATCAAGCCAACTTTTATCGGTTTTGGGGAAACATCTAGTTATTGAACAGCTATTTTGAATCTCTGATTTTTCATTGGTCACCGCGACAGCTGTCTATTTTTCATTAGTCACCGCGACACAACACGCAACCACAGCCCTCCACCAAAAAATCTGTTCTTTAGGTCTTTGAATCCCTGTTTTTCATTCGTCACTGCGACTAATCTCTGTTCTTCATTGGTCATGCGACACAACACACAACAACACCCCCACACCTCGAATCTCTGTTTTTCATTGATCACCGCTGCATGACACACCGACACACAACAGAAAAACAAGAGGTCCATGATGGACCTAAATCGCTCACCTGAGTTATGATGAAATAACATGGAAGATCATCTATTTGATGGTGGTTCAACTGGAGCAGTTTTGCACTTTCTAATCTATATTCTGACACAGTTTCATTTAGATTGGATCAAAACTGTGCCCTCTAGAGTGTACACAATGTTTTTCTAAGATCTGACATGGCAATCTATTTTTTAATCAGACATTATTCAGTTCCAAACTTGGCCTACATTTCTTGAAGATACACATTCTGACAAAGTTTCATGAAGATTCAATGCAAAATAAAGCCATTATTGTGTACACAAGGTTTTTCTATGATCTGACCTGGTGACCTACCGGTAGTTTTTGACCTGACAATACCCAGTTCTCCATTTGGCCTAGATTTCATTAAGATAATCATTCTGACAAAGTTTCATGAATATTGAACCAAAACTGTGCCCTCTAGAGTATACACAATGTTTTTCTAAGGTTTAACCTAGTGACCTAGTTTTTGATCCAACATGACCCAGTTGCACCCTTGGTCTAGATTTGTTGGAGATAAATATTTTGACAAAGGAACAAAACTGTGCCCTCTAGAGCATTCACATGGTTTTTCTAAGTTCTGACCTAGTGACCTAGTTTTGACGTGACATAGTCCATTTCCAAATTTGGTCTAGATTTCATAAAGATATGCATTCTGACAAAGTTTCATGAAGATTGGATCATAACTGTGCCCTCTAGAGCGTACTTAAGGTTTTTCTAAGATTTGACCTAGTGACCTAGTTTTTGACCCCACATAAATCACTTTCTATTTTGGCCTAGATTGTTTAAGGATAAATATTCAGACAAAGTTTCATGAAGATTGGATCATAACTGTGCCTTCTAGAGTGTACACAAGGTTTTTCTAAGATTTGACCTAGTGACCTAGTTTTTGACCCCACATGACCCAGTTTCAATCTTTGTCTAGAGTTTATTAGGATAAACATTCTGACAAAGTTTCATGATGATTGGGTTAAAACTGTGCCCTCCGTGTCATTCTAAGATTTATTTCTATTTTTAGCTCTGGCGGCCATTTTGTTCAACGGATAGAAACCGTTTTAGCAATTTTGGTTTAGGGCCATAAGTCAAACATTTCTGTGAAATTATTTTGAAATCGAGCCATTGGCTTTAGAGGAGCTGTCGTTTAAAGGTTTTTCTATTTTTAGATTTCTATTTTTAGCTCTGGTGGCCATTTTGTTCAGTTGAATGGAACTGTTCTAGCAATTTTGGTTCAGGACCATGAGTCAAACAATTCTGTGAATTTTTTTTTAAATCGAATCATTGGCTTCAGAGGAGATGTCGTTTAAAGGTTTTTCTATTTTTAGCTGTGGCGGCCATTTTGTTCAGCCGAGCGGAACCGTTTTAGCAATTTTGGTTCAGGGCTATAACAGAAACATTTGTGTGAAATTATTTTGAAATTGGCTTACTGGTCTAAAAAAAGATGTCGTTTGAAGAAATTATTGACGACGGACGGACGGACGGACAGACGGACGGACGCCAGACGACGGACAAATATCGATCACAATAGCTCACCTTGAGCACTTCGTGCTCAGGTGAGCTAAAAACCATTGTGCTGTAAGACGGGGTTTTCCCTTACAATCCCAAAGATCTAGACCTACCATATTCTATTGGAGAGAATACCTGATCTTGACCTACATTTCACCGTCTTATACCTGAATATAAGTACATCATGTGCGAAAAGTTATCTGGCTATAATTCTTCCATATTTGGTTCATGATATCCCTATAGCATTATTTTTGATCAGGACCATTTAAGATTCAGGATTAGGCTCACGGGTAGGACTTCGCCATTTGTTGTATAGTTTTGGGTCATATATCGAATATACTTGAATTGAGCCTAATGATACTTGACTAAGTTAATTTCATACTAGTTTACATCATATGGATGGTACTGCTTACAAAAGGTCAAGGTCAAGGACTTTGAACTTTGTATGTATACTCAACAGCAAAAGAAACGCATATTTTCAGTGTCTTGTTTTGCCTCATTAAATGTTATGATATTTTACTTTTAACTTAATACTTGGATTTGTCTAAACCTGGCCATAAATTCTGCAGCATTTCTTGTCACAGTGCAATTCTTCGAAAAAAATATGAAGATTTTTGTCTAAAAGGCAAAATCACAAAATTCTGGCTCACAGTGGCAAACATTAAATTATCAATACGATTTTGCTGCATGTGAGTTAAGCATGATGTAACCAGCTGGAAAACGGTATGAAACTTTTAAAAAATTGATTCTTATACAGTTAAATTGCACCTGCAAAAATCTGCATTTTTCCAAAGGTTTTAAAAGTTTTTGAAAATCGTCTGAATCATCAAATTATTAGAAAAATGTGTAAATTTGGGATTCAAAATGAGTAAGGCTATGGGTAAAGAACCCGTTTCAAACAAATTTTGGGTTGAAATGAGCACGTATTTTGCTCACTTCCGGTTTAAGTAACGAAATGTAAAAGCCAATAAAAATATTTTCCCGGAAAAAAATCTTGTCTTCCGATTTGATTACCGTAGACTGCCCTTTATGATAAAGATGCATGCTGTGTGATTTCTATTCAATTTTGCCCATTGATTTCAAGGATCGAGCGCCCAAAAGTTCAATCTGTGGTTGCATTATTGGGAGGATGTACAGAGTTACTTCCCTTCGTTACATACGCCATTCGATTGGGACCACTTACCCTTTTATTTAACCCGAATTGGAAATGGATTCCAATTCGGTTTGCTGAAAAATCCACAAATTTTCTTTTGCTATCGCAAAACTGGCCTACTTTACTGTTTTGCAGAAAGGGGCATAACTTTGTTTGTAACAAGTAACCAATGCAGAAAATTCTTGATGATGTTTCTGAGACATTGTAGCGTCCCAGATAAAGAGGGCATCAGTCTGGGAGCCAGGCACAACTCAGTTCGGGACACTGATTTAGCGGATCAGTTTTTGTGAATTTTGAGATTGACCCCTTGACTGTTTACGCGTGTGTTACGCATGAATAAACAAATAAAATTCCAATGTTTGTTACGCATGAATAAACAAATAAAACTTCAATAAGTTTGCGACGAAGTATACTCCATGCGTTGATAATGTCTTCCCTGTTTTGCAAATTTCAGCAGATTTTTATTTTGACATAAAAATACCAAAAAGAAAAATATGCTTTATTTTTGCTTTTGAGTATATATAAGATTTGCAGTGTTGTTTTGTGTTAAAGTATGCTTTCATTAGGCGGTGGCACTGGTCGGGGGCATATGTGAGCCCCTGCTCACTTGCTAAAAAGAGGTAACAAGTATAATTAAGGGGAAATTTCCCTTATTTTTCCATACAATAAATAAAAACATACGTTGTGACCCCTCATTACAACTCTCTAGCTGAGACAGTTCTAATGAGGGGTCGTAACATATGTTTATTCAGAAATAAGAAAAATAAAGAATTATCCTTAAAACCCAACCTTATTTGGAGCTCTGAATTTCATGAATTGTTATTAGTATTGAAATACCTTAACTAATTTTATTGTCCAGGGAATTAAAGGGGAAGTCACAAAAGATGAATATTTGGTAACTATAAGTTGAACATGGATATCCCGAATTTGAACATTTACTCCGTAAATACGTAAATAGAGTGTAAAGCCAAAACTTGCAGCCCATACAATCTTTATTAACCGGTTTTCTTTTTGAGGGAGGGGGGGGGGGGGGGGGGCGCCGTGTATGTGTGTGTGTAGGGGGTGGGGGGAGGAGGTAGTAATAATACTAACAATAATGACTTTATATAATAGGGGGCCAATTTGGATGTGCATCCAATTTTCCCTGGGGTCCTTATTTGAGATGTTCATTTCTATAATATATACGAGTGCAGTATCAGACAGCACAAAATGAATATGTTAGAACAGACCAAAACTGAAAACTCAATTTGAAAAGATATACTTGCAGAGGCGGCAACTCTGCCATTTTGCGTCTTGTCGCCATCTCGATGGGGACCAGATCCTGAAGGAAAATGTTTGCTCCCCGTGGGGTTAAGCTCAGCCTCCAAAAGCGAATCCCACACTGAAAAGGGAAGCAAACAGGAAGTCCCATGAGGCCAGGAAAGTGAACAGGAAATATCAAAAGTTGCTCTCCGTTTTAAAATTTCTGAAAACATGGATGTGCATCCATTCATCCTAAAAACAAAAAATGTATCTGCATGAAAACGTCTTCGACACAGACACATAACACGTCGTATTAGAACAGATCAAGACTGAAATCTCTAGGTGATTTGATATACCGGCAGGGGAGGCAACTCTGCCACTTTGTCTTGCATCCATTCTCATTGGGAATCAACTCCTGACGGAAAGAATTTGTCTTCCTTGGGGCGAATCCTATAATGGAAGGGAAGCAAACAGGTGTCTCATAGGACGAGGGAAGTAAACAGGAAGGCCCAAAAGTTTCTCCCCTTTGTAAAATGGCCGAAAACAAGGATGTTTATCCATTTCCCATCAAACATTGCATCTGCATCAAAACTTCCTCGCCACAGACACATAACACATAACGAATATATCTAAGCTTGTAGTTTAACAACCAGTTTCAACACCACAAATGCAGTACTTTGTTTCTATGTGAAGAAATTAAAAATCTAAAATATTTGTTGTTTATCTTTAGCGAATATCCAATTTACCTTTTTCTGTGCCCCTATATACTCCCTACCCAGGGATTTAGAAGTTCAGTTCAATTCTCAAAAATCGACGTAACCCAAGTGGCTCAACGGTACGTAACCATAGTTGCACACATTTGACGGATTTAGAACTCACTATTGCCATATTTTCTATCAATATATGTGAATCTAATATTTCATAACAAATTTAAAAGTGACCAGTGTTGTCTTCTGTTGATTTGTAGAGAGAACAAGTGATATATGGTAATTTTGCCCCTTTTTGCCCCCCTAAAATCATTATAAATAGGGCTCCCAGCCGCTTGATTGCAAGTATACTTTTAGCATATACATGTATAAGGCTTTTTTCAACCTATTTCTATCTCGACAAATGCTGTAATGTGCTTTATTGTGAAAACGACAATTATTTTTGGTGTTTATTTCAAATTAACCCCTTTTCGGCCCCTATAATCTCCATGCCTGGGAATGTTTGGCTCCTTTTTGCCATATTTTCTATCAGTATATGTCAAGCTTATTTGGTCATATCAAATTGAAAAGCAGCCAGTGCTGTCTTTTGTGTACTGATAAGGAAAATGAGTGATAAGTGGTAATTTTTTACCATTTTCCCCTTTTTGAGCCCCTTAAATTTTCTTAAATAGGGCTCCCAGCCCCTTAATTGCAAATTTACTGGTGGCATATATAAGACTGTTTATTCCCCCATATTTTCCAACCTATTTTATCTTTGCAAATGCTGTTGTGTGTTCCAATGTGAAGAATGATTATTATTTTGGATGAATATTTTCAAATTTACCCCTTTTTGGGCCCCTATAGACTCCATACCTAGAGATTTTTGGCTCCCTAATGCCAAATTTTCCATCAGTTTATGTCAATCAAATAATTTCATAACCAATTCAAAGTAACCCATGTTGTCTTTTTGTTGATTCCTGGAGACAATGAGTGAGGTACGTTAATTTTGACCATGTTTTGCCCCTTTTTGGGCCCTTTAAATGAACATTAATGGGACTTTTAACCCTTAAGGTGTCCAACCTTCACCAAATCATATAGAATTAATATTTCTACAGCATTTGGACCAGTAATTATAGCTGCAGTGCTTTTAATATGATTATGATAGTGTAGTTTCAGTATAAGTTTCTGTTTTCACTTTTTGCTTGGGGTATGATTTGTTGCCATGGTTACGGTCAGAAGTCAGCTTTGCCCCACTCTGTTTTTTTCATTTTCCGAAAATTGAAAGTCTCCTGTTTTATGTTTAAGTATGCAAATGACTCATAGAAGTGTGCGTTTTTTAAACGTGGTGCTTAAAAATGCCTAAAAACTGTGCTTTGCAATACCTGGTTACCCCACCCATCTTTGAGGCCCAGTAGATATGCCAAAAACATTCGAAAAGAAAGTTGTTTTGATGCTTCATGTTAATCACATAAGTCCTTACTTTGTAGATTAAAAGAGTTTGTGATCAAGCCTTGTCTATTCTCGGTGATATACAAGAGTGAAAAACGCAAATTTCTATTGAATTTTTGGCATTTTTTCTGCAAAAACAGAAAAACGCGGTTACCATGGCAACGAGATGGCAAACGAAAAAATGAGGTGCCAATTATTTGTTTTTGTCTGACTACACACAAAGTGAGAAAGTTTGAAGAAGAACTTCCGACCTTGCGTTTCTTGAAAAGTCTGGTGCTTACAGAGAATTGGTATTAAGATGTCTTGTATCACATATAAGATATCCTGTTTTGTAAATCAGATATCGATATCAGATATGCTATCTTATATAGGATGTGAGATATCTTATTTAAATATATAACATATCTCATATATATCAGATATCTGATTTATTATATATGATATCTTACATGCTATATAAGATATCTAATATATAAGATATCTGATATATTATATAAGATATCTTATATGAAAAATTAAATAAGATGATAACTCATATCCTATATAAGATATCTTATTTTCTATATTAGATATATCCTGTATCAGATATCTTATAGAGGATATAAGATTTCTTATATGTTATATATCTTATATGTTATATTAGATATCTTAACTGGCATATTAGATATCTAATTTACTATATAAGATATCTACTATGCATTATGATTAGTAAAATGGCTTGCCATAGATATCACTATACAGATTTGGATATATATCAAAAGGTAAAGTGGATATGATTTTTCGATATCAGAAATTCGATTTTTGTTTGATATCACTTATTTGATTTGGTGATATCAGTAATCTGAGTTTGTGATATCACTAATTCGTACAAAATCGAATTTGCGATATCACAATGTCGATAATGTGATACCACTATTTCAAGTATGTGATATCACATGTGGTATCACATTATTTTCTGATTTCACTAACTATTATGTGCTATCACTGACTCACCTGAGTGTCATAAACCATGTGTTATATTATGTTTACTAAATCAATTAAGTGAAATCACAAAATCGTTTTTGTAATATCGATTTCTTGATATCACTATTTAGGAACGAATAACTGATCACAAACTCGATAGATATAGTGATATCATAAAATCGATTAAGTGATATCACAAAATCGAATGTGACATCACTAAATAGATGTTGTGATATACAAAATCGAATTAGTGATATCACAAAGTAGCTGTGATCTCGTGCCATCACAAAATCAATTTTGTGATATCGCTTATTCTATTTTGTGGTATCACTAATTGGATTTTGTGATATCACTCAATCGTACATATTTTGTGATATCACTTTTTCGATTTTATGGTATCTAGAAACATGTTTATGAACATCAGTCTGATTTTTACCGGCTTAAATACATTCACTGCACTACCTAGAACCATTTGGTTGAACATTTGTCTAATACCTACCCACTCAGACACATTCATCTCACCACCTGGAAACACATCGATGAAAACCAGTCAAATAACTATACCGCACTCCCTCTAAACATGTCAATTAATAATTAATAAATGTCTGATACGTACTTGCTCAGATACACTAACCGCACTGCTAGCCGCAATGCCTACAAACATTTCGAAGAACACTTGTCTGATAGCAGCCTGCTCAAACACAATCACCCCACTACCTAGAAACATATTGATGAACACCGGTCTGATTCCTACTTGGTTAGACATGATCACTTCACTACCAAGAAAATTTTTGATGTACACCAGTCTGAATTTTACCTCTTTAGACAATTCACTGCATTACTTAAAAACATGTCAATGACTGGTGTTCGTCAACATGTTTCTAGGTAGTACACTGAGTTTGCCAAAGCAGGAAGGAATCAGTCAGTTAATATATGTCTGATACGTACTTGCTCAGATACACCCACCGCACTTCCTTGAAACATTTTGAAGAACACTTGTCCGATACCGACCTGCTCCAACGCAATCACTCCGCTATCTTAAAACATGTCGAAGAAGAATGGTTTGATTCCTACTTGCTTAGACATGATCACTTCACTACCAAGAAACATGTCGAACACCAGTTTTATTTTACCTCTTTAGACAATTCACTTCACTACTTAGAAACATGTCGATGACTGGTGTTCATCAACATGTTACTAGGTAGTGTGCTGAGTTTGTCAAAGCAGGTAGGAATCTGTCAATTAATATATGTCTGATATGTACTTGCTCAGATACACTCACCGCACTACCTAGAAACATTCTGAAGAACACTTATCTGATCCTGACATGCTCGGACACAATCAGCCCACTACCTAGAAACATGTCAATGAACACCGGTCTGATTCCTACCTGCTTATACGTAATCACCGCATTACCTAGAAACATGTCGATGAACACCAGTCTGATTTTACCCTCTTTAGACAATTCACTGCACTACCTAAAAACATGTCGATGACTGGTGTTCATCGACATGTTTCAAGGTAATGCGGTGAATTTGTCTAAGCAGGTAGGAAACAGACCGATGTTCATCAACATGTTTTAAGGTAGGATGGTGAAGTTGTTAGACCGGTGTTCATCAGATTGTTTCTAAGAAGTGGGGTCAGTGTGTCTGAGAAGATAGGTTTCAGACAAGTGTTCATCCAAATAGTTCTAGTTAATGCAGTGAGTGTGTCAAAGCAGTTAAGATAAGGAATCAGACCGGTGTTCATTGACATGTTTCTAGGTAGTGCGGTGAGTGTGTCTGAGCAGACCGGTATTCATCGATAAGTTTCTGGGTAATACAGGATGCATCTCTAAGCAGGTAGGAATCAGACCGGTGTTCATAGGTGTTATGCCGGTGTTAAGTGAGTCTGTCTCTGAACTCACCAATATACCCCAAAACAACTCTTTCAACA
Source organism: Ctena decussata (assembly GCA_963989385.1). NCBI lineage: Eukaryota > Metazoa > Mollusca > Bivalvia > Lucinida > Lucinidae > Ctena > Ctena decussata. Next base: position 106,814,022 of record OZ022499.1, read on the forward strand.
TCAGGATGAGTCAAAAGTGTAGAAGTTTGGCCAGATGAGACCTTTATATAATATTTACCTTGTACCCCATCCTGTTAATAATGAAGTTTTGAACCAAGTGTGGATGGATTGCAACTTAATAGTTTCATACTGAAAGAGATTTTACTCTTGTTTCAAACGGTACAATATAGTAACTATGCCAGTAAATATGAATACAATATTGGGTATACTTTTCTAATAATATATTAAACAAAAGAAAAACTAATGTAACTGTCTGGATTATCCTCGAAGGACTTAGCTCAAACCGCCGTATTGGTGACATTTACTTCCGCTTACACTGACAAATCCTTGCGTTTCGTTTTTTTAGGCTGAGAAATCTGTTTGAATTTCAATAAATTCACGAACTAAACATTAAAGTTAAAGCCAGTGAGAATCATGAGTGTACAGTCTTATGTATCAGATTTTGTATTCAGATTCGTTCTTTCGTTTTGATACGGTGATCTCTCGATGAAATCTAAATGAAAATGGGTCGAAACGTCCTGAGACGAATCGTCCCGGGTTTTTGGCCTGTTTGGGACGAAACATCCTGGGACGAAACGTCCCTGGCGCGAAACGTCCCGATACGGTCTCGAATATCTAGGTCACGGCTAAAATTTTGTTATGCGAGCTCAAATTCAACAATTAAATTCATCTTTCATGGACTGAATTATTATTTTTGATCATTGATAATTTAGTGGTATCAAAGTCGATTGAATATTGAGATAACGTTGTTCAAATCTCGTAACGATGTTCACTAGGAAAATACGGAGATATTTCATCAGCTACGTAGGTGGTCGACCGAAGTACTCTTCCAATCGGAATACACATACGCTCAAATAATCATCGTTTACTTTCCTTCCACTGTGCATATTAGTCTAGAAATATCTGTTATCGTCTTTTATATAAATTTATGTATTACATGGAGATACTCAGGTCTTAAACTTCTTATATACGTTGACAAAATACCTAACTACTTTGTACATAATCATTCCGCGATGTAAACCGGCCAGAAGAAATATTGGTTCCAAGTCTACTTACTTTTAAATAAAGAGGGGAACCTATCATTAACTGGGTCAATATTGACGTAACAACTCGTAACGTCGATTTCTGAATTCAATGGGACTCATTAACTACTAGTTAGACTAACTCTATAATAGAACTTCTAGGCTTAGAAACTATACATGACTTCTGTTTTTCTTAACTTCTACGCCCAGAAAAAAATCGACATATTATCTAGTGATGTTTAACGTGCTGATCCAGTCACCATGACACCACAAGCTGCTTGTGAAAAAGCTTATCCTATTTGACACTGCAATTCTGTCTGTAATGCAATTAAGCAATGTTTCTGGAAAAGATGTCAACGTATCAGCCTCGTGGGGCAAAATTTCTTATTGGTAAGTTTCATTAGCTGAGCCGTGATCAAGGAAACGGTACCTAACGGCAAGTGAAGGCAGTGGATATCTATCCTTTAAGAGGAAATCCCTTTCGTTCTCAGGGGAAGCAAACAGGAAGTCACCAAATTAAAATCTTAAAGAGTTAATTGAAGAGAGAAGACATTCCAAAGGAGGAATATGGGCCTTGGCTCGAAGTTTCAGCTTCTCTTTAAGCCTCATCGGTGACCCTGACAGTATCCGACGATATGTTCCCTTTTGCAAAACTAGCGGAATAACATGGGGTTACCCATGAAGCAGCCTTTTTCATGGCATTGCTTATCTTTTATAGATTTCATAGTCAGATGGACCCGGGGCCGTATTCATAAAGCCACTTAAGTCGTTGTTATGCTGTTGCTAAGGCTAAATATCTATAAAGGAGATTCCCTACAACTATGAAATTTGGTCTGGAGGAACAGTCTTTGTAAGACTGTTCCTCCAGAGCAAATTTCATAGTTGAAGGGAATCTCCAGCATAGAAATTTACCCTTAGCAACGGCATAGCAACGACTTAAGTTGTTTTATGAATACGGCCCCTGGAGTGCATGGCATTTATAATGAATAAGTTGAATAATACAGAATATTCATGTACAATCAAAGTCTAGAGAAAGAAAACGTTCCTGAGAAAGTGCTTTCTGAGTAATATAGTGTCTAAGTAATAAGTAAATTGTAAGTTCATTAAGCGTTCAGTCTATCTGATTTACATCTTATACACGTTCTGACAAATATTTGGATTGATTAATTTTGGAATAAGTACATAAGCAATAACTCTTTTATACAACACTATATAGCAAGTATTTTCCTACTGTGTAAGGTATAGGTCCTTGGTTTCTGGAATTAGTCCGATGCCACAGTCAGATGTTACCATTCATACAGTGGCTAACTGATGCTGAAATTATTTCACAGCTTTTAACTGTGGATGCAATAAACTGCTTGGTTTTTACTATGGTTGGGAGGTTGTCGTGACCTTCTGTTAGGACCAGTGATATACAAATAGGACTTTTATTTGCCAAAGCTTCTAGTGTATCTAAAACAGTGCTTTTCGACTAGGGTAAAACAAGGAACAAACTATTTCAGTTTTCTGCCCTCTTATAAAGTACTTTGTGTTGTGTTATTGGTAAACAGCTATGGTCATGTCGAGACGGTCAGTTAACCTGACCACACTATTTCTGGGCAGGCTTAGAACCCCTAAGCGATTAACCAGTAATAAGTGCACTTACTTTCACCAGTAACTTACAACCACTCTCCTTGAATCAGCGGAAGGAGAAATGAAAGTGGCCGGACCGGGTATCGAACCCAGGACCTCTGGCTTATAAGTCAGACACCCTGCGTGATAAAGTGCCTTATAAAAACTACTGATTAATCATAAAATTTATACTTGCATTCTCTTTCTGCCCTTCAGTTGTACCTAGCACAATGGCACTCTTACTGACAATGTTAGAGAGAAATGTCTGTCTTGCAAATGTCCCTATAGCTGTTTTCCTCACAATAGGACAAATTATACTGTTGCTAATTCCATTATTTGCTTTTCTTGTCATATTACGTGAAATATCAGACAGACTTACTTTTTGTTGCATTCGGAAAAAACTAGACAGACAGAGACAGAGATCGATATCCTGTTCCAGCAGACAGCGACCTTTGATGAAATAGCGCCGTTTCAATGTCGGCAGGCCCGGGTCCACACCACCATGTACTGGTGGGGCTCTGGATAACTGGTGGGGCTGAGAGGTGCCGAAATGTATATGTGTGTGTCGAGAGGGGGGAGGGGGAGGAGTGGGGCTTGAAAATATATGACATAATTGGGGATCAGTTTGATGAGAATTTTTGAGAATGTCTTTTTTGCCTTGAATTATATGTTGTGGCATCTCATTAGGATCGCCTCGCCGAGGCGATTATAATGAGATGCCACGACATATTTTAATCTAACCACATGGATGAATTATTTCAAACTGTCATCAGATACTCCTTATTATTTTCAGACCTGTATATTATACATAACACATAGGCCCAGATGGTCTGTAACTGTATGTCAAATATAAACATGCTAGCTTAAGCGGCTTTTCAGATAATTTGATATTTTGGTCACAAGGTTTTTCCTTCCAATAATGACTAACTCGAAAAAGGGGCATAACTCCTAAACGACAAGACCGGCGGACAAAAATACGGGTCCGCTTATTTTTCATGTACATGCCACATATAAAATTTCAAGATCCTAGCATAAGCTGTTCTTGAGTTTCCCAGCTGCTAAAAAGCGTTACGGACAGACTGGCAGACGGACGGATGGCGGGACGGACAGGCCCAAACCAATATGCCCCTCAACTTCTAGGTTGGGGGCATAAAAATGATAAGAGTTGCTTCCCCTGAAAGTGTAGCGTTTCATCTCGTGTTTGAAATGAAATAAAATGAAACCGTTGAAAACACTAAACAGCTCCACGCATTTTGAAATAGACTGAAGAAAAGAGCTGTTCAACACACCTTTTTCTTTTTTTTTGCAAACTTATGAGTGATAAACTGATATTGCTACATTCTGGTCTGCTTCTGGAGATAAGAGATAGTTTTACATAGCACGCAAAATTATTAAAATTAATATTACTTTTTGTCTGCTTGACAGACGTTATTAACGACAGGAATGCTAAAATATAGACAGATATGATACCTAACAGACTTGACATAAAAATCTTTCGTGTAGGAAGAAAAGGTGCATGCGTTTTCCTAAAAGTTCTTCAAACATTAAGTAAGTAGTCAAACATTTATTTCTAGACTGGCATTTTCTTCATTCTTGAGTCATAAATGCACATGAGCACTTCAGTCCAATTAATCACAGGCTTTATGTCACTTGTTGAAAGAGTACTGTAGAAGATCATTTTTGGCAAGGATTGGGTTCACACCCCCGATACCTGTGAAAAGAAAACACAAACGTATTCAAAGTTCTGTTATAGAGCTTTGGAATCGTTTGTTTTCTTCTTATACGTGTCGGGCAGCAAACAAACACTTGTATATCATTGGGAATTCTTTTGAGAAATGTTTTCGATTGGTTTGGCAGGCATACCCTCTTTTGATAAATCCTGTCTTTTCCGTCATTTGTTGTTTCATACATATGAGCCTCAACACGAGAACACCAACAAAGTGGCTGTGCGCCCTGCGCAGACTCAGATCAGCCTGGGCACCTGTCCAGTCTGATCAGACTCTTCCCGGAGTGCTTAAAGGGTAGATAAGGGTCCAAGCTACCTCCATGCGGAGAGCGAAGACTATGATCAGTTGGGCGGATGCACAGGCTGATCTGAGCCTGCGCTGGGCGCACAACCACTTTGTTGGGGTTTGCTCGTGTCGCGGACATCAAGAGGACGAGGTGTAGCAAATGTTGCAGTGATTTCGAATGATGAAACTATACGACCAATTGAAAGGTTTAATTAAAGTGAGTCGCTTACATATAATCGGCTTCTTATTTACAAATGTAGTAGTGAAACAAAACAAAACAGAACAAACAACAACAAAAAATTTATACACTACTAGTATAGGCTCTACTAGCTGGCTCCAACAGCTAATATATTAGTGAGGAGATTCATTATGTGGTGCATATGATGGGTAGAAAAAAAATTGTTCCGGATCCCATTTCCGTGAGTCAAATATACTTGAAACTGCCAGAGAGTAGCTTTTCCCCCCTAGTAGTTTTTCTCCCCGGAAAAATGACTATTTTTTTCCATAGTAGGATTTCCCACCGGAAAAATGGCTATATGGCAGAATTCCCCCCCCCCCCCCGGAAATATGACTATATAGCCAATTTTCCCCGGGGAAAATCTACTATACGTGTTTTTGCATAGCCGTTTTTCCCCTCCATAGTGGATTTTCCCCCTGGTAATATGATTGCAGGAAAGCACGCTACATAGTGGAATTTGCTCCTTTTCTCTTTATAACAGTGAGGTTCATAACTGAAACAGAAATATGAGTATCTGCCCATAAAATATCGATGGATAATAGTTGCTATAACCGCATGCATGTGTCCATCAGTCTGTCTTATGTTTTTTTTTTTTGGAAAACAGGTAGGCATTTGCTTTTCCATGTTAGCCAAAAACGGATATGAGTGTACGTGGTTGTGAGGATAAATTTGCAGCGGAATGCCCGGACTAGTGTTCGCCTTTTATGCAGGAGTCGTGGGATCGACTCCCATAGGGACACACGTTCGATTATGATTTTCAATGTAGTAAACTCCCTACTAAATCAAACATGACTAGACAAAGCACCCGTTCGTAATCTTCCTGTAGCTTGCATGCGTATGTGTACGTATATATATGCGATGAGAAGAAATCAATTCAAGTTCAGTTCAGTTCTGCTCGTTCCTTAAATTAGTAATTATTGATTATTACAAAAATATGGTTGCTAAATTTACATATCGATTTTTTGGAATAAATCACGTTAATTACCTCCCTTGAACTACCTATGCATTTCTTATGGGATTAATTACGTAAAATGTCTCTGTTCCATTCCGTTCCGTTTCGTTCCGTTCTGCAAAATACCAATATTCATTCCAAATTCACTAATAGACAATTTCCCGGTGGGGGAAAAAGGACTATGGGGGAAAAGTGGCTCTATGAGGTCCGGACAATCCACTATATAGCCGTCCTTCCTATAGTCATTTTTCCGGGGGGAAAGGGGGAAAAGCCACTCTCTGACAGAAACCATTAAAATTGCAACTACATGTATTTAATTGTCGTATATTCAGATTAAAATTAATGCCACACGGCTTTAATATACATCATGCAATTTGCCTTTCGTCCGACAAGGTTTTAGCAACAGTTTAGTTTAGGTCGATTTGACTGAGAAACATGTGAGAAAAATGTTAAAATCAACAAATTTCAATTTCAGGTATTCAGGAAATTAAGATTCAGTCTAATGTTATTGAAGTGATCCGCAGTATGATTCCTAGAACTGAAAAACAACGCAGAAAAATAACATTAAACTGCGGCAGGGGTTTTAAAGATTTTGACATTCAACGAGTTTCTTGTAAAATTTTCACACATTTTGAGAATCTTGTAAAATTTCATTTGAGGTCCAAATAATAGGCTTTTGAGAAAGAGCCACATGTCATCTTGCCAAGCACTTTATATCGGTATCTGTATTTGTCCAAAAGATCACAACTTTTACAAGCACTTCCGGTTTGAAGGCACGAACTTTCATCGGCATTTATGCGGGCGGTGGTCCTGGGATTTTAAAGAAACCAACATGCATACAGAGATTTTGGACCGTTATTGAGAACATCGAGAAATTTATCCGAAACGAGCCAGTGTAAACGTTAAATGAAAATTTCATTAAACGTCAATTTTGCTTTAGCCTCTATAAAAGTCGGAGTTATGTCCCGTTATCTATAAATGCAGTCCTCATTAATTGGACCGTTGTCAGCATTCCGACAATACTGCTGTTAAAAACTAGTGTGATAAACACTCTGATTTCCTTGATAAAGAAGCGCTACTGTCATAAGTTCCTACGTGGGCTAAAACCAGAAGGTTGCGTTTTTACTAGCTAATATAGTATCTTTCTGGAAAGCCAACTCCAAGGCGGGGAATCACGTGACTTACTTCGGTTATTTGATACCTGTATTCGGACAGAACGGGTAAGAAAATTCATAATTTTGTTAAATCTCAAAGAATTTGCAAGCGGTAAAGTCCAAATACCTTGTCTTTATTCGCAGCCCCAAACTATATAAGTGTTTTTATTCTCAGCCTGTATTTTTTTCCATACAACCTCGAGCAAAGACATTCCTATTTGCTCGAAGTTGCGAGCAAAAATACAGCGGGAATGAAAATTACTATTACACAATTGCTTCCTTCAAAAATGACGAGGTAGTTGCACTTTACCCCATGAAAATTCATTGAATATTACAGAAATAATGATCAATTTACTAACCCGTTCTGTCCGAATATACGTACAAAATGTCACGTGATTCACAACCGTGAATTCTGCTAGACTAAGTATTTTTTTCATGACAACTGAATATCATTTCGTAGCTTCAAAATAACATTAAGTAAGGAACTGCCCCTGTAGCGAAACACCCTCCTCTATATTATTTATTGTTATGACTATTCCTCTAGTTAGTAATAATTCCGAGTAAATTAGATTAAATACCGACCACGTTGTGACTGTAATTTCCACGACCATATACCAAAAATAAATAAATGAATAAATATAGATAAATAAATATGTCGTAGTTGAAGATAGCAATATATGCAGCAACGATGCACCCTTCTTTAACATGTTTAAATACAGACAGAGGATAATTGTGGCACATGCAGTCAGCAAGATATACTGGACCTCAAAAGTAACGCACTACTGTTACCGCGTGCTTCTTATTGTTGGAATATACATTTCTGAGGTTCTGTATATTTGAACACACTAAAAGCGAGGACTTTATTTAACATTCTATCACAGTGCGCCTATAGAAGCTATGGAAAGTTTTCGTGTTTTATTCTGCAACAATTAACTGGTTCGGAGCGTGTGAGTCTAATTGCTGACGTCATTGGCAATAATGACATAATTTTGTGACGTTTTGAGACGTTAGACGGTGAAACGTCTCTTTTTCTTTCTCAAATCGCCTTAGAAACGTACAATTACCTTAGATACAGTTTAGAATACTGGCGGGAGCAAGAACGCGCTGGCAGGAAGGTTGGGAGAGTTTGAATGAAAAGAATACCTTGTCAGTGTTTTTGAGTGTTAGAATCGAAATAGTTCAGCTCTAGCATTGAATTGTTAAGTAATAATTCACTGTTTGTCGGTCAGTTGTAAGTAGATATATCACTCTAGCTCCGCGCTCGTGATATGATCTACCTTACAACTGACCTCAAACAGCTAATTATTACTCAACAATTTACAGCTAGGACAGATCTATTTCTTAAATCGAGTGCAACGTAATCAGTTATTTTGACGGACGCAAATTCCTCCTGCATCGCAACTGCACCAAGTACAGATATTTGCTGGTTTCTAGACATAGTGGAGATAAATTACAGTCTAGACAAATCTCTTTAACTGTTCTCCTCCTAATGGCGCTACAAAAAACGTCTAATAATGATAATTATGTTATTTGCTTTTCATCACAGCGTCTGTAACAGACAAACTTTACTTCCTGTTGCATTTGTACAGATTAGACACTCAAACAGAAATTTATGAAATTATCCCAGTACGCACACGACATTGAAACAAATTGGGTGGTTGTTTTGGGTTTAACTGCCCTTTGAGACAGTATTTCGGTCTATATCGGACCCTTCTACCAGAGAGAAGAAGAAAGAAATGATAGATGATAATATCCCCCTCCCCTCCAAAAACAAAAACATCCTTCCGCACGTACTGCTAGCACAGTACACCTTTGCCCCTGCCCTGCTGTTATCCAAATTATCTTAGGAATACCACAGCCCAGTGACAATGAAAGAAAAAAAGAAGCAGTAATACTTCTTAAAATGAATGGGTACACTTACAGGGGATTCGACTCTGCCATTTTCAGTTTTGGCTCCCTTCTAAATGGGATCAACTCTTAAAGAAAAGAATTTGCTCCTCTAGGAGCAAATTCTTTCCTTTAAGTGTTGATCCCCTGTGGAAGAACTTCGTCATGCAGGGAGCCAAACAGAAAGTCACAAAAGTTTGCAAAACTGGAGAAGGTATACCCATTTACCTCAACCCAAGGGCAGACAGCCTTACATACTTGAAACGGTCAGTAGAACAAGGAAGAATATTCGGGCTTTAAGCTGGTTTTACACTTACTTCGTCAAATCACCAGCAGCTATACATATAACAAAGAATTAGGGCCTCTTAATCATCTATCATTGAGACTTGACCAAAGAGAAACAATGAAAAAGAAAAACACCTGAGATGACACAATGATGAGGACACCCCGGCAGGCACACAAAGTTTAATTAACATTGCCTCTATGTTCGTTCAATGTCATGACGTTGAATCAACGTTGATTCAATGTTGGTTCAACGTTGGTAGTCCGATTGAACAAAGCTAAAAAGCCAACCATCTCAACTATATGAGAAGTAAATTCTGAAAAAAAAAATATCTTCTATGAATAAGGATTGCATGAGAGAAATGAAAACAGCAGATTCGGTTTAGCAGTTGCTGCTAGGGAGCTTGAAAAGTGTTGCAAATTTACATCGCTAGGCCTTAGCTGAATTCTATTCTCAGAATCAGAAAATATTTTATTTGCTCTTTTATGAAGTACGGGGAGATATATACTATGCAAAATAAATATAGCAATTATTCTGTATGTGCCAGATCCCTAATTTTAAGCCTTTATTGTCACTTTATTGCAAATAGATACCAGCGCCGATCGTCCGAGATGGATTGCCAGGAAAAAAAATCAACAATGATCAATTGCAGCGTTTGTACTACCGTGACGTCAGTTTTTTAGACCATTGTATATTAAGGACATTTTTGATCATGTGCAAAAGACAAAAAACCATAATGATGCGGCTGTTTGACTGTTGAAATAAAGGAAAAGACTTTAAAACATTTTAATATGTTACGAGTATGGGGTTTACAAAATTTAAAAATTTGACGTTTCCCGTTGTTTTTATGCTATCTTAAGTCCCAAATACTGGGGCCGTATTCATAAAACGACTTAAGCCGTTGCTATGATGTTGCTAAGGCTGAATTTCTATTAAGGAGATTCCGTACAACTATGAAATTTGCTCTGGAGGAACAGTCTTTGTAAGACTGTTCCTCCAGAGCAAATTTCATCGTTGTAGGGAATCTCCAACATATAAATTTACCCGTAGCAACAGCATAGCAACGACTTAAGTCGTTTTATGAATACGGCCCTGGCCCCTTCCTTGCAAGGTAATTTCGCTCAATATCGCACTTGAGTAATGAGCAAAAATTGCAAAACATAAAAAAATGCTAAGTATATTTTGCTTAGTATAGTACGGCCGTCACTCAGTACTTACCAGATTGAATAGATAATACTGTGGGTATCCACCACATGCAAGTACAGGGGCCGTATTCATAAAACGACTTAAGTGGTTGCTATGCTGTTGCTAAGGCTGAATTTCTTTGAAGGAGATTCCCTACAACTATGAAATTTGCTCTGGAGGAACAGTCTTACAAAGACTCTTACAAAGACTGTTCCTCCAGAGCAAATTTCATAGTTGTAGGGAATCTCCTTTATAGATATTTAGCCTTATAGCAACAGCATAGCAACGACTTAAGTGGCTTTATGAATACGGCACCTGTATTTGTTTGCGTTGCTTGTTTTCTCTATGTCGCGCCAGGGAAAACATGACATAGAAGCTTTGCAAATGCCACAAATCTAAACAATCTCGAATCTGTCTGGTTAAATCGGAGATTTGCTTTTCATGGGATATGCGTCACCCTCTTAAAATTAAGAATTACTTCGAATTGCACAGGAAAGACAATGGTAGACTCGATGCCAGTTGGTGTATATTATGGATTCATTCCCAGAGTCTCCTGAGGAACATTGTTATGAGACTTGGACGAAAGAGAAAAAATACGCCATATAGATGGTTGAGCCAAATGTTTCATAATATCTAGCAATTTACATGTACATTGAATATTAATTTATGAAGCCTTTTTATAACGCATCTCCATATAACATAATATTGGTTGTAATGTTATTATGTCATGGCTTCCATTGCGCCTAGGAGCCCTGGTAGCTTAGTGGGTTAACTGTCGGCCTACTGATCCAGAGGTCCCAAGATCGATTCCCGGAGGCGGAAAATTTCAATCGTAAACAGAGCTCCATTGCACACACACACTGTAAAAATTGCCCGTAGATTTTACGGTAGAATATCTGGCAACCAGCTGCCGGCTCATTTCCCGTTATTTTTACGGGCGTCTGCCAGTAGTGCATTTGTGGAAATCACGATATGGTAGGGTTATGCTAACTGACCGCATTCGAAAATACCTTTATAGTGTTGAAGGGCTGTATGACCAAAACAATACCTATCATTTTCTACACTGTAAAAACAAAATCTGTAGACTTTACGGTAGAATAACAGGAAATCAGCTACCAGTCCTTTTCCCGTTATTTTTACGGGCGTTTGCCAGTAAGACTTTGTTGGAAATCACGAAATTGAAGTTTTATTTTAACTTAGCACCCTCGAAAATAACTTTGTATTGTTGAAAGGCTATCTGACCAAAACGAAACCTGCTATATTCTGTCCAACTCTGCTTGATGATTCCTGCAATATTTACGGGCGCCCGTAAAAATAACGGTACAAGAACTGGCTGCTGGTTGCCAGTTATTTTACCGTAAAATCTCCCGTATTTTTGCAGTGTACCCTATACTGTGTGATGAGTCCTGGAAATATTTACGGGCGCCCGTAAAAATAACGGGAAATGGACTGGCAGCTGGTTACCAGTTACTCTACCGTAAAATCTGTGGGTTTTTACAGTGCAGCCTTTCTTTATCATCCTCCCAACGTCCTGACATAACTGAAATACTATTTAAAGGGATGTAAAATTGCAAGTCATCCTGCCATCCATCCATTCGTTGGGGCTAAACTGCACAGGAATAAACGCAAATGTGCATAAATTAAAAAGGCATTTATAAGTCAAATGAACACTCACTGCAAAAATAAACGGTAGATTTTACGGTAAAATAACTGGCAACCAGCTGCGAGTCCTTTTACCGTCATTCTTACGGGCGCCCGTAAAATTGCAGGATTCATCAAGCAGAGTGGGACAGAAAAGAGCAGGTGTCATTTTGGTTAGATAGCCCCTCAACAATACAAAGTTATTTTCGAGTGCGCCAAGTTAACATAAAACTTCCATTTCGTGAGTTCCAACAATGTCTTACAGGCAAAAGCCAGTAAAAATAACGGCGAAAGGACTGGCAGTGTATACGCACATTTGCTGTTTATTACATGTACAATAGTTCCCTTTTCACTTATATGCCTTTTGTGGACCCAAACATCGCGAAATAAAGAAAGTGTCAGAACCTAAGGCCCTTGATGGCACTGATTTTGATATCTAGTAAAGAGAAAGCGCTGTCAAGGACATTTTCTTGTGAGAAGCGACGTGAAAATAAAAAAAAAACAAAGTGCCGTGTGCGTCCAGAGAAGACTCTGATCAGTCTTGACATCCGCCCATCTGGTCAGAGTCTTCGCTTTGCGCTTTAAGGGTACACTGTAAAAAAAATCTGTAGATTTTACGGTAGAATAACTGGACACCAGCTGCCAGTCCTTTTCCCGTTATTTTTACGGGCTTTTGCCTGTAAGACATTGTTGGAAATCACGAAATGGAAGTTTAATGTTAACTTGGCGCACTCGAAAATAACTTTGTATTGTTGAAGGGCTATCGTGACGACATCTGCTCTTTTCTGTCCCACTCTGTTTGATGATTCCTGCATTTTTACGGGCGCCCGTAAAAATAACGGTAAAAGGACTGGCAGCTGGTTGCCAGGTATTTTACCGTAAAATCTACCGTTTATTTTTGCAGTGTAGCTAAGGGGCTAAGCTAACAAACAACGAAGACTCTGATCAGACTGGGCGGATGCCCTGGCTTATCGGAGTCTTCGCTAAGCGCGCACGTCACTTTGCTGGTATTGTCGTGTAGCGGCTCATTCTCCTGTGAAAAGCGTCGCATGACGTGACACAAAATCATGATATTGGTAATTTCATTATTTGAATGTTTTCTTGTTAATTTCTGGGAAATGTCAGATAAGCTTACCGCGCGTGATAGTTGTCATGAACTTGGCCGTAAAAAGAGGCATCGATTTATTATCATTCAGTTAAAGTAAACATGTTATTGCATGTCTGCAAGAGCAAAGAAGCCCAGCGGAGTTCGAGATATGATGCCAGTATAAGGTAAATGGTTACACTTTTGGGGTAAAGCAGCCAGCGATACTGTAAAAAAAATCATAGATCTTACGGTAAAATAACTGGCAACCAGCTGCACAGTAAAAAAAATCTGTATATTTTACGGTAGAATGAGTAGAATGACTGGAAACCAGCTGCCAGTCCTTTTCCCGTTATTTTTTACGGGCGTTTGCCTGTAAGACATTGTTGGAAATCACGAAATGGAAGTTTTATGTTAACTTGGCGCACTCGAAAATAACTTTGTATTGTTGAATGGCTATCTGACCTAAACGACACCTGCTCTATTCTGTCCCACTCTGCTTGATGATTCCTGTAATTTTTACAGCCGCCCGTAAAAATAACGGTAAAAGAACTGGCAGCTGGTTGCCTGTTATTTTACCGTAATATCTACCATTTTTTTGCAGTGTGTCAGTCCATTCCCGTCATTTTTGCGGACGCCCGTAAACATTTGCAGGAATCGTTAAGCAGAGAAGGGTAGAATATGGCAGGTATTGTTTTATTAATAAAGCCGTTCAACAGTATAAAGGAATTTTCGAGTGCGGTCAGTAACCATAACCCTACCATATCGAGATTTCCACAAATGTTATACCTGCAGGCGCCCGTAAAAATAACGGTAAATGAACTGGCAGCCAGATTCCAGGTATTTTCCCGTAGAATTTACAGATATTTTTACTGTGCAGGCACGATAATGTTGAACCAATATTGAATCAACCTTGATTCAACGTTGTGACGTTGAATCGAGGTTGATCTAATTAAGAATTGAAATTTGATTTTTCAGCCTTTATCGTGTGATGAAGCCAGTGGGCGGAGCTAAAATTCCATGAAGCGCGAACCGCTTCTTGTAGAATTTTAGCGATGACCACTGGCTTTGTCACGCGATGAACGCTAAAAAATCAAATTTACACTTTATTTTTAGACTCTTTTTATGCTGTTTTTCTTGAATATGCAAAATATGCGTCGAAGAAAAGGAAGTTACAACGTGTTCGGCTATTACAATAAACAGTCGTCGCCATAACATGGCGTCAATCGAACGTTACAGTGCCAAATGGGAAGCTGCCATTGTCAGTTTCTCATCTCTTCAAAATCGGGGTCAGTTGGTATAGAAAATAATTTGCTCCTGTATGAGTATTTTTCTTTTTACAGTATATCCCATAGGACATGTTAGCCGGAGAAAACAGATCCACACTGCAAAAATAAACGGTAGATTTTACGGTAAATTAACTGGCAACCAGCTGCCAGTCCTTTTACCGATTTTTTTTACGGGCGCCCGTAAAAATTGCAGGAATCATCAAGCAGAATGGGACAGAAAAGAGCAGATGTCGTTTTGGTTAGATAGCCCTTCAACAATACAAAGTTATTTTCGAGTGCGCCAAGTTAACATAAAACTGCCATTTCGTGATTTCCAACAATGTCTTACAGGCAAAAGCCAGTAAAAATAACTGGAAAAGGACTGGCAGCTGGTTTCCAGTTATTCTACCGTAAAATCTACAGAATTTTTTTTACAGTGCACTTCCATTCTCTCGCTCCAACAAGTTAAACGCATGTTTACCACCAACCATGAAAGAAAAAAGTTACTCCATACAAAGCATATTTGACTGTTGGAGCCGCCTGATATATACTGAACGCCAAAAGAAACGCATACAAAGTATATATATTAATTTTTCAAAAGCAGGCACCTGCTGCTAGTTTTTGTCTTTTTAGTTTGACGTGTCCATGAGTTTTTGTGAAAAAGAATGTCTGAAATCCTCAATATCTCTTAAACTGTAACTGTGAAAACCAACACTTTCAGGATGGGGTAAAATTGAAAGTTACAAAAAAAACACGCCATCTTTAAGGGGTTATATTCTCAGCTGCAGAATCTTTGTGAATCACGATTTACCTGTAGTTGTGAATCTCTGTATCAGAAGAAAATTTTCTATAGCTCATTTTGTTCTTTGGCTGCCTTTAATTCTAGAAAAACGAGACAAAGAAAGTTAGGTATTAAGAAAGCGTAAACAGATATTTCACTTTAACATAGGCTTTTTCCACAAAACATTCTAACTCTGATATGTTCAAACAGAAAAGGAAAATCCTTGTAACAGTAGTAATACTGTAGTTAAATGCAACACATAAAATCATTCGTAAAAGAAACCGCAGCGTAAAGCCATAAAAAGTGCCGTTATCGGTCTTCAAAAATTCCTCTCTGTTTAATACAAAGGGAGGTAATTTGAAAATGGGCCGATTTCATAGCGCTGTCGTTTAATAAATAACAATGATATTCATATGAATTTGGCGGTTTTCTAACAGTTGATATTCAGAGACCATTTCTGAACACTATATGCTTTATTGGAAAAGGAAAGATTACTCTTGCAATGGAATTTAATGTTTTTCGAGAAAGTGAGCTAACTCTTTTACGAAAGATTTAAATCATGATAAGTTCATCGTGTACTGTGGTCGGGTGAAAATCATAGTCTATGCAATGATCAATTTTGACTTGCCTAGTGACAGTGCCGGGAAAAAAGAACATAAATTTGTATGCGTTTCTTTTGGCGTTCAGTATACATGTAATCAATCCTCAGTATAGGACATTCAAGTAATAATACCTTGTAGCTATTCTGTTATAACAACTAGGCAAATTATGATAAAAAGTATTTGTATTAGTCTTTGATTTGTTGCACAGGTCATTGCTCTACATTTGTTGACATTTATAGAAGAAATAGCGACCAAAACGTTTCTTTCTATATAAATGGTAACGTAAGTGGAAAAAAACAAACTGTGTCGCTAATAAAACAAAATCGTGTTCTTCTCTATTAAAAGTAAGTGAGACCGCATTGATCAGGAATTCTTGTTTGGTGTTAAGGCAGGGTTTTTAAGGTGGCATGTGGAAAATGTCTGTAGTTATGCTTGTCGAACTATCGGTACTAAGTTGAAACTCCCACACTTAATAATTTTGAAACACTGAACATGCTGAAAGCTGAAACTTACCCAACATATTGGAACAAAGATGCGTCCACTATATAGATCGGTAGAAGGGGTTCCGCATGCTGTGCGCTCCCAACCAGGGATAAGGGGTGCCCGTAGCACAGTGTACTCATGTGTTACTAGTCGCAAGCTTCGTCGGCGATTCGAAAGAATGCATTTAACTCTTACTAGTTTTAAAATAGTAAAGATGCCCATAACCCCCAATGCGCTGTTTTAGAAAACCTGGGACAGCAATGAAAAACCTACCAGATGGAATCCATAGGGTCTGTCGTCCATGATGTGTCTTGGTTTGTATAGTGATTTGGGAATTGCTTATGGTTATCATACGAAATATGCAGATAATTAAAGTCATGAAAATGGGACAAATTTCCTATATGAATTATGACAAGAAAAATCCAAGTTTTATCAAACTAGGGTCAAAACTATCAGGATTTTCACTGTTTGTCCAGTTAATTTTGTTTTAATTCCAAACAACTGGCAAATAAAGAAAACAATGTCACTGTCCGAATTTTCCTGCTGTCCGAATTTACCTGACTTGACCCTACTCGACTACCAGCACTTCAAATCCTGGGCGTACACTTCCGCTTTTGTCTATTCTGACATCAATTGATCGTATTATGTGGTCATTTAATATTACATAATATATGATTTTTCATTAATTATATTAATAAAGATAATTGATATTGCCTTATTGACTGCAGGTTAAGCAGATGGCAATTATGTTACATAACAATTTGTTGTCAAGGTCTCCGGTTTGCTAGGCTCATTCGGGGTACGTTCGAAGACGTGTCGGGTCGGGCCCGGTAGGTTTCTTCTGCTCCGGAATTTCAGTGTTGCTATTTCTGTGAGTCCTCATGTTTTTTTTTATCTCAGTTTTAATAATGATTTCTATAGCTTCTGAAATATTACACTTATGAGCTAGGAATCGTCCACGCAAACCGAAAAACTAAGTGTCTAATGAACCAAAGCAGAATCAAGGGCGAGGGTTAGTAGATTAAAAGCCGGGTCAAGACGCCCCCATCCCCCAGTAATTTCAAAACTGGCCGTCTCAAGGCGGCACTTCTGTTTTGGTTCTTCTTGGTTGTTTCATGTGTTGTTTGTTGCTATGTCTATTATTGATATATTGTTTGTGATGTTAAAGGCCCCATTGCACTATCAGCATGAAAAGTTTTATCATGAGGTATCGCTGCAAGACTCTCATTACAGTCTCGTAATTGTAAATGACCGTGATTAGGCAGCTTTAAACAAATAAAATATCCTTGAGTTTCACATGAAAAGGGTTTGAAAACTTATTTGGGCCATTTTAGTTGGCAACTAAAATGACCTACTTTCGCATTCATAAAATGGTAAAAATACAATGTACAGGCGTGGAGTCCTAATCACTATCCCGCCTATGTTTACATAGCATTACTAGACGGGAAACCAGAGCAGGAAATTGTATTTTGTGGAGTGATTTGGTTTTTTTTTTTCAAGAGCTTATTTTCTCTACTTTTTGCCAGTTATATATATACACCAACCAACATTTTATTACCAAACGTGACGGTTGAACCGCTTTTTACAATGATTTGAGTTTAGGCGTTTTTTAACGCTGACAGGACTATAGAGACTTTAAGGCTAGCCTGGTGACCACCTACATGGGAAATGGCTGTTCACATGGTGTTGTTGTGTTGTCTATTTTCCCACATGGTGTCTTGCGTGGGACCTGGTATTGGATTGTGTCAGTTTCTGAACATTTTTCTACTTACTTTTTCACTCAGAATTGTCGTAGGGTAGAAGCTGACTTGTATCTTAGAATTAGGGTTAATGTCATCCGTATGTTCTCAGCTTTTAAATGTGAATAAAATGTAATTTTGTGACATAAAGAAACGCTGTCTGTGAGGATTCCAGAACGCACTATCAGAAATTTGTGTTCGTATAGGACGACTCCTTGTGAAAAAAGCAGAAGTGAAATCAACCGGCCTGCGCAATGCGAACTGTTTGCTTTTGCTTCGTTCATTTGTTGTCCAGGTGAACGTTGAATGCCCAGCTGACAAGACTGTGCCTGTCTGGCGCGAGCAGTTCGCATGGGCCACAAGGCAAATTATCCCATATTGCGCTTGCCGATTGTAAACGCTATAAATGTAGAGAAGGCAATACATCTATGATTTAATTTGCTCTCTGTTATATATTCTGAGACGACTGTAAAAGACAGATGTAAAAGAACAAAGTTGAGTTTTTGAAAATTGTGAGACAAGACAAAATATCCCGTAGGAACACAACCTTGAATCAATATTGAATAAACTTCGATTTATTATAACGTTGAATCAACATACATTTAATGTTGATTCAATTTTATGTGCCATGTTGGTAACCCATATTGCAACAAATGCTAAAATGATCAAATCTTATATGCTGCTTGGTCATTTGGGGTTCAATTGATGATTTTCTTTTGCTCCGGTTTCAAGTGGTGTTGTTTGACACACCAGGGATCTCCAGGTGTCGCAATACATTGTTTCTGTCGAGTCTTCATCTCTTTATCGTAGGTCTCATTCGTGATTGGTTTGTTTCCTGTGATGCTTCATTGATCGGTTAGGAACATTCAGACTGATCAAACAGCTATCTTAATGTTTCGAACCACTGCAGAAGCAGAGGGCACGGGTTCGGATCCAGTAGAACCAGGTTAAGAGAATCCCCTGTCCCCCTCCCACTTATTTATTACTGACCGTTCCAAGACGGTTCTTCCGTTGTGGTTTCATCAATGTTACATGTTGTTATGTCCACTTGTCTATGGTTTCAAGCAATATGGTCACCTAAATAGGTGCCCATTCTGTTTCCTTTTTTTGTTGTGTTTGTAGTTTAAAATGAAAAAAAAAAAAAAAAAAAAAAAAAACAGGTAAAAATAGAAGTTACTGCTGTTTTCAATTAGGGTAGCTGAACGACCACCTACTTGGGAAAAGTTGGTCATTCGGTTTACCATGCGTGTCTTTCATGAATTTTCATCAATTTGTGTGTGTGTGCTTCTTTCACTTTTGGTTTTGAGGGAGGAATGTGGAAAAGTAAAAAGATAGGAAATGATCAGGAATTAATACAATCAATCAAATCCCACATTCCGCTCTCAAAACCAATAGGGAACGAAGCACATACACACAGAAATTGACACAAGTTAACGAAAGACACGCACAGTAAACCGAATGAACAGCTCTTTTCCAAACAGATGGCCATTCAGCTACCCCAATAACAGCATCAGCATCTATTTTTACTTATATTATATATATTTTAATTACAAAACAAAACAAAGCTGAAGGCAGATTGGGCAGCAATGCAGATGACCAAACTGGGCCCAAATCTCGCCCTCTGCTTCTGCAGTGGTTTGAAACATTAAGTTAGCTGTTTGGTCCGCATGAAGGTTTCCTGACTCATCAATGAATCATCACCAGAAACAAACTAATCACGGATAAGGCCTATGATGAATCAGAGATGAGGACTCAACGGAAAGAGCGTATTTCGACACCAGGAGACCCCCGGGAAGTCAGACAACACCACTGAAATACCGGCGCAAAAGAAAACTATCAGTTGAACCCCGAATAACCAAGCAACAGATAAGGCACTCAGGCCCCAACCAGCTACAGTACATGTAAGTAGCTTTATGTCGGGCCCATCATTGAGTCTGATGCCTGACCAACCGGTGTGCAATTAAAAAGGGGAGCAAAGCTTTTAAGCATTATTGGGTTAACCACTAAACATGCAGACTGTAGCATTACATTTATATTATATCCAATATATTTGTAACGAACGATGATTTTCCTGAACTGATCAGAAAAATCAGACTTACCTACAATTTTTTGAATTGATAGACTAAGTCACCATAAAATTCTGGTTCCGATGTGCTCTGTTGCAAAAGACTTTTTAATCCGGCATTGAATTTAGAAACCAATTCATAGTGTCGGCGAAAGAATTTTGAAAATGCTTTCTGAAGTTTATGATATCTTTTGCCCTGTTGGAGAAGCTTAGCAGTTAAAAATTTATTGCGTTATTGAAGTCAGTCACATGACTAGACACTCTAGCAAACCGAATAAGTTGAGAAATGAAAACCCCGTAAGAGGTATAACGGGGACCATCACCATCCAAAAATGGAAAATTTACTATGTCAAAATCAAAGTCATCGCGTTTATCATAAATTTTGGATGAAACAAATCCATTTGAAACAGACAAATACAAATAAAAAAATGGGGCTTCAGTATCTGCGGATTTAGCTTTGTTTAACTGCAGCTCAGGTGGATAAATTTGATTCACCGTGCCTTCAAAGTATTAGGAGTTGTCAATATATCATTTAGATATCTAGCTGTAGAATTAAAAGCTTCAATACTTTCGGATTGTTTATCATTAAAAAGAGAAGCCATGAAATCTCTTTCATGGCAAAATAAAAACAAATCCGCTACAAGAGGAGCACAATTAGTACCCATCGGAATACAAACACTTTGTCTGTACCAAATCTAATGTAAATATTATCTACAAGGTATGTAAATGCTTCACACATATTTTGACATGACCAAAGTTTATACTCGTATTAATTCATGATCATTTCCTACCTTTTTACTTTACCTAGGTTTGTAAGGGGATGGATGGGTATATCGGATTGTTCTTTTAACAACACGTGCCCAGCAACAGCATCTAGGAAAGCTGCGACAGAGGAATGGTTACCTAGGCACAAAATTGCTTCCTTTTCAGATATGCTGAAGGCTGAACTGCACCGATGTTTCTGATTAATCAAACTATTCTAAAAAGCATAGAGATTACAACGTCATGATGCTGATTTGAAAGTCATAGTTCTTATTGTTTACTCTGATTTCTCAGTCAGTTTTACGTGCCATTCTAGCATATTAATATATGCATCTACTTATAACAAAAATTCAGTAAGCATAGGGAACTTTATGCTTCAATATGGCGGAAACTACCGATAGCGACTTACGGGTTTATCCGAGAGCTTACCTGTTCAAATAATGTCGAGTGTTATATGCAATTACATAGAAACATAATATAAAATGTGAAATTAAATACATATATGATACTACGACAATTTTTTATAAGTTATGATCATAAACTTCAGTCTTTGTCCGTTAATATGGTATAAAAACATACAAATTAACTTCGTGTTTTGATACTTCCATCGGCTTTTGAGGTTTGAAGCTTCAGTCACATAAAATTATATAAGAATAATGTCGAAAATGCCTAAGAAGCTATGTTCAGCCTAAATTTTTGGAAATGATCGGATTTTCTATAAAACTTTTATAAGTTATCACCACTGAGAGATTTTTATAAGGTTTACATTGATGTAATTCATTATAAAATAAGTATACCATAAGTTTCTTCCATCGATCTCTAAACATACAGAAAATCGCGTTTCGAAACAACCTCGCTCATAATAGTTTCAAATAGTTTAAGTCCAAATCCGCCTATATTGCTCAAAGGCTTAACACTT
Organism: Ctena decussata; assembly: GCA_963989385.1. Taxonomy (NCBI): domain Eukaryota; kingdom Metazoa; phylum Mollusca; class Bivalvia; order Lucinida; family Lucinidae; genus Ctena; species Ctena decussata. Next base: position 106,835,710 of record OZ022499.1, read on the forward strand.
CATTTCTTGGTATTCGTGTTTTGTTTATGTATTTATATATGTGCTTTTATGATCTAACTAAGAAAGGAAGAATATTCATATTGTCTTATTAAGAAAGAAAGAAGGAAAGAAAGAATAAACGAATGAACACAAGAAAGGAAAAAAGAGAAAGAAGTCACGTAACTTCTACACGTGACCATCAAAAATGACTAGACTGTTAATCGACTACTTGTAGTTTTAAAAACCCCTTTATAAGCAAAAAAAAAAAAAAAAAAAAAAAAAAAAAGACTTTGCAAACCAATTACATATTTTTTGGTACTGTTCGATCAGTCTATTATTTATTATCATAATTGCTAATGTTTGTTCTAACATTTTTGATTGAAATTTATTTGAGTGTGGTGGGGCGTTTTTATCAAAGAAACCGAAATATGTTTTGTGTATCCCAGGGTAGAATCTTAGAATCCATAGAATTATATTTTTGACTGGCAGATTTGCTCATTCATAATCAGGAGACACGAAGATACATACATTGTATTGCTCTCTTAAGATATTACTGTCGAAAAGAAATAATGTAAGAAACTAAATCATGGTGAAGATTTTCGCGTAACCGTGGTAGTGTAAGGATTAATCGCTATGGGAAAAATTGCTATGAAACATTTTTCTTGCAAGGCTATAAATTAACTTTATTAGTAATATTTCTGTTCATAATGCAAGTTTGTCACTTTAATTTTATGACTGTTTTAGTGAAGCTAGCAAGGAATATTGAAATACATTTTTGTGATTTTTTTTTTGTATTTTTGCTATAATATGAGTACTTACGATAATAAACCTGTGCACCTGCGGACACTTATCAGGCTGTGACTGTGCGAAAACCATTTAGAATTATCATGTGGAAATTAAATTGAGATAGAATTAAATGCAGTAAGAAATACGGAAAGAACAGTTGAAAGCTGCAAGGGAATGGTCAGCGTTCCGCCCATGGACAGGTCACTTTCTTTTCTGCTCAATGTTCAACAGTTTCCTCATATGAGCCGCAATACGATAAGACGAACAAATTGGTATGTGCGCCCAGCGAAGACGCAGATCAGCCTGGACAGCCACCCGGTCTGAGCAGAGTCTGAACTTGCGTTTAAAGGGTAGCTAAGACTCTAAGCTACCTCCATGCCGATAGCGAAGCCTGTGATCGGATCAGGCGGATGCCCAGGCTGATCTAAGACTTCGCTGGGCGTACGTGCACCTTTATCGCGGCTCATTTAATTGTTTGCTTATGACATCAACTGAGTAGTCGCTGTCGGTCGGAAGGTGTGAAAATACAGTTGGTCACACGTCTTGTCTAAACAATGCAATTTGAAAATTAACACCTGTTAACGGCAATGAAGGTCAGAAATGGATATTTAATCCGAACGTCATTCTTGTGATTATTTTTGTATGAAACAGTAATTTCAGTCGCGTCGCAACAAAATCAACGCAGTGCCATAGCGCCCTGCCAAGACTCAGATCAGCCTTGGCAGCCGCCCAGACTAATCAGAATCTTCGCTGTGCGCTTACAGGACAGGCAATGGTCTAAGCTACCTCTTTGTGGACAACGAAGGCCCAGATCAGATGGGCGAACGCACACGCTATTCTGAGTGTTCGCAGGGCGCACATGACAATTTGTTTTTGTCGTGGTATGGCTCATTCGTTTATTTACTTTTGTTTGCAGAAAAACAGAGAAAGTCATACTAATCTTAAATTTCTAACTTATTGTTTTAAATAGCGCAGCTTAGTTACGTGCCGAAAGACACAGTTTACATAAAACTTTTAAACAGTTTTGTCAAAACAGAAAATCAAGAGAAAATGTTATCGTTCCTGTTGAGTAGTGTTTTAACGTCCCAGTAAAAGAATTTAGTCGTCGAGATGTTGCCTCTGAATTTGTGGGACTGCAAGTATTGCTCGGCCTGCGATAAATGACACCCAGGCCTAGCAGCTCTGTCGCAGAAGCACCAGGCTGCCAGTCTATTTCGCGAGCCCCGATGGGCGGGGTAAAAGGAAAAAAAACAGAAATGAGAAAAACTATGTGGGTGGATGGGTATCTGTATCAGGCTTAATCTTTTCAATAAAGATGAGACCGTCAAAGGGATAGAAATATCATAATTTCATTATTATAAGTAATTTTATGTTTTTGTTGTCAGAAACTAAAACAAACCGCTGTCAAAAACTGACCAATAATCAGATTTATTTTCTCGCCAATTCTTACGAAATTTGACCTAAATATCAGAGAGAGAGCGGAAAAACGAGACTTATTAAAACGAGAAGGAGCAACTGAAAAAGTAAATTGATTTGATCTGAGAAAAAGAAAATGAAAATCCACATTGTTAAAAATTAAAAATGTTTCCATCCAGCGCATTCGTATTGTTAACACAGTGATGACAAAACCGGCTTCAGAGAAGTTCAACACCTGTCCTGGGATATGGACATCAATATGACATTCCAAATATCGATTAATGCCTATCGCTTCCCGGGTCTAAGGGAAATAACTGCATTCACATTAATACTCTCTCCAGGTAACAGGTAACCGATTACACTACTCAGCCCGAATTGAAGACATAAGCTCCAGTTGGATAAGTTCCTTCAGTCCGTTCACAATTTACGTCGACCCTAGCATTTAGGCCCGTTCAAATGACTTATTCTCTGAAATCACTGTATCCATGGTTCTCAAATTTCACATGCGGCATGGTTAGACTGTAGTGCTTCAGAATGGTAAAATCCAGCGGGGTCGAGAATCCAAGATGGCCGCTGTTACTAAAAATAGCAAAAACAATAAAATCAACTTTTTCTCCAGAACCGCTTGGTACATGTATATTTGGCTCAAATTTGGAGTGAAGCATTAGTGGGGCCTTGGTATTCAGAATTATTAAAATGAAAAAAAAAATTATAGCGGAATTAGGTCACAGTGACCTTATGTCGACCCTAGCATAATGTATGTCGACCCTAGCATTTAAGTCCAATCAAATGATTTATTCTCTAAAACCACTGCCTCCATGGCTCTCAAATTTCACACGCAGCATGGTTGGACTGCAGGGCTTTAGAACGGTAAAATTCAGCCGGATCGAGAATCCAACCTGGTCGCCGTCTGTAGGGTCCCTAAGTGTCCGACAGCCCTAAGTGTCCGACAAAATTTATTTTTTTTCTAAAAACGACAGAATAGTAAAAGAAACTATTATTAAAAGCATAATTAGTAAATATTTCAAAAAAATAAATAGTGAAAAATACTCAAAATCTAACTTAGAAAAAAATTTGTCGGACACTTAGGGACGATCCAAAGGTCCCTAAATGTCCGACAACCCTAAATGTCCGACAAGTTGAAAATCGATATAAGTTTTCGTTATCAGAGTAAAAACAATAAATATGATCGTAAAAAAAATGAACAAGATACTTTTTGTATATAATAATAACAGTAATAATGATAATAATTAACACAAAATGCCGGGAAAGGTATCAAGTTCGTTACTGACTACAAATAAAAGACAGTAAAAAAAAGTAAAAACTAGACAAAATTTTAGGGTTTCTAAAACCATTATAACCCATAATAAATGCATAAAAAGTAATCATTTCCGTAAATAATTCTTCAAAAATACTCAAAATGTAAGCATGGTGAAAACAAGATTTGTCGGACATTTAGAGTCATGTGTCCCTAAGTGTCCGACAATGTATGAATCTATTTGCAAGTGAAGTAGAAGTTCTAAAACCGTTTTCTATTCTAGTCTAAAGATACATTGGTAAATTATTAATTACTGTTCTATATTAGAATATATATCAAGAACCTTGAGAAACAAAATGCCGCCAAATGTACTTGGTAAGTAAAAAAACTATTAGGGTAGAATACAGAGTCTTAGTTTTTCTAAAACTGTCAGGAAAGAGACAAAACTTGTTATAAATGCATATACAGAAATTATTTTGAACAAATGGTTAAGCAAAACTACTAGAATATAATAATAAAGTAACAAAAATACTTCAAAAGGAAATTACAATTTGTCGGACATTTAGGGAATCTGTCCCTAAGTGTCCGACAGGCTATGATTTTATATTAGAGTGAGATGTAACTGTAAAAACTCACTAAATATGACCTTAACAAGTTGAAATAGACGACAAAATAATAATAATAATAATAAGAAGAAGAAGAAGAAGAAGAATGACTTTATTTATAGATGAAGCCCAGTTGGATGTACATCCAATCTTCCCTGGGGTCCTCAAAAATAAAGAAACTTTGATAAACTATTGACTCTGGTTTGATGGTTTGTATAAAAATAGCCATCAGAGGAGATGGCAAATCCCCCGACCGAAGACCCCCATGGGCCTTGGTAAAAAGGGTACACTTCAAAACACATAGTAGTAATATATTGTCGTTCTTTTATGCTTCTGATTGACATTAACTGTTAACAGATGCATGATTATCTAACACTCAGACTAAAACAGTATGCTTGACTGCTAAAAAGAGGTAATATCTCAAACAGCCACCATATACACAAATATATAGCATACGATACATTCAACTTTCAAAATGTGTGAATAACTTCTAAAGTACAAGCCCTACAAATCTAATTTTGAGCTCTCTAGTAAGTGAATTTGGACAAAGAATCCAAATCTGGAAAATTTTTTTTTTTTTTTTTTTTGGGGGGGGGGGGGGGAGGGGTCACGGGAATGTGGAGGGGTAAGAGAGAGTAAGGAACACTGATAAGATATCACAGCATGATCATCAATATTCTAAAAGGTACACGGTTATTCAAATTCTGGAGCTGGCCAGGGTTATACAGTTATGGAGCAGAGACTCAAACAGCAGCTCAAACTACCAAAGGGAAATAATTCACTGAGTCTAAAAGCAAGAGTTATTATTCATGTATGAAACAAATTGTCCTGACCTGTTCTGCATATCTGTGAAGTATCATGAAAATATTTCAAAAGGTATTCAAGCTATGGAGCGGACACCTAAAATCATCAAAGGGAAATAACTCCAAAAGTAAGAAAGCAAGAGTTGTCATTCTTATTCGCGACACATCATCATGACCTGTTCTACATATCTGTGAAGTATCATGAAAATATTTCAAAAAGTATTCAAGTTATAGAGCGGAAACGAAATCAGACCTAAAACCATCAAGGGGAAATAACTCCAAAAGTAAGAAAGCAGGAGTTGTCATTCTTGTTTGCGACACATCGTCATGACCTGTTCTACATATCTGTGAAGTATCATGAAAATATTCCAAAAGGTATTCAAGATATAGAGCGGACACGAAATCATACCTAAAATGATCAAGGGGAAATAACTCAAAAAGTAAGAAAGCAAGAGTTGTCATTCTTTTTCGCGACACACCATCATGACCTGTTCTACATATCTGTGAAGTATCATGAGAATATTCCAAAGGGTATTCTAGTTATAGAGCGGACACGAATCTGCCAAAAAATCACACCTAAAAGTATCAAGGGGAAATAACTCAAAAAGTAAGAAAGCAAGAGTTGTCATTCTTGTTCGCGACTCATCGTCATGACCTGTTCTACATTTCTGTGAAGTATCATGAAAATATTCCAAAGGGTATTCAAGTTACAGAGCGGACACGAATCTGCCAAAAAATCACCAAAGGGGAGATAATTCAAAAAGTACAATAGCAAGAGTTACCATTCTTGTATGCGACACATCGTCATGACCTGTTCTACATAACTGTGAAGTATCATGAAAATATTCCAAAGGGTATTCAAGATATAGAGCGGACAAGAAAGTGTTTACGGACGGACGGACGGACGGACAGACGGACGGACGGACGGACGCCAGGCTCATCGCTATATCCCCCGAACCTTTCGGTCGGGGGATAAAAATAAACAAAATATATGATATAGTGAAAAGAATATTTTGGAAAAGCAAACTGCCAGCAATTGTATTTGGTAACTACAGAGAATACTTTGATGTGGCAGACAAAATCTTAGGCTTCTTAATATTTTTTGAAAGTGAGCAAAACCGTCATAAATGCATAAAACCGTCATAAATGCATAAATACCTGTATTGTGCGTAAGTAATGGGACAAGAAAAAACAATTAATTTTCCAGCTGTCCCAATACTTATGTCGTCGAAAAATAATTATTTTTTAAGGTGTCCCAATACTTAGATTCAAAGAACACGCGAAGTTCGCCGCAACTTTCGTTGTATCGAAGAAAATGGCACCTGTTGACAAAGAGTTGAAAAAACGAGGAAGGCTTTAGTCCTTGTTGGGGTTACTGTTTATTGTCATTTATTGTTGAATAAAAGATGTCTCCACCTGATAGTCTTGTTTTATAATCCACTTATAAACCCTTAATTTAAGTTTCAATCGTCACAACAAAACCGGTTGATCCGGTATTTGACCAATACCGACTCAGTGTCAAAGAGTTAACGACTCTTGCATAACGGGATTATGACACTCTATTGAGTTTAAAAGTCTTATGACAGTTGGATTACCGATAAGAAAGAGAAAACGTGCCGTATGCATCACTTCCAAAGTTGTAAAAAAGTAGATGAAGAAGAAGAAAAAAGGATTTCTAAAGTTAATTCCGTCGTATTCCAGGTTGATACAATCAGAACACTGGTCAGAGATCGCAGATGTAGCAGTTACATGATTCTCTTTTTCTTATTTTCGGTCGGAGTATCAATACATATTTTCTCGTGACCGAGTGCAGTGAATGATATGACTTTATGAAACCGTGATAATTGTTTATTCTGCAACTATCAAACAACAAGAATGACGCAGCAAAACCAATTGAATTTCGTAGCTGCCATTAGATAATATGAGCAGTGCGCAGTCTGTTCAGCTACTTCGCTGTTCTAACTGGATCTTCAGTATCTGTCCATTTAAAAATTGGGGAAAAAATAATGAATTTATTAACAAAAATTCTTAGTATCAAGATACCTGCATTTTACCAAGCGTGTTTTTAAGATCCTATATAACAGATAATTTGAGTTACAGTTACGAAAGTGAATTTAAATGCCAGAGATATATATTTTAATGGAATATGTAGACTAATAAAATGTATAAATACTTTTTGTGTGGCGAGGGTCTGGGGGATGGGGATAGTACAAAGGGGATTTTTTATTTATCTAAATGTTAAAAAGGGATTGTTTAATTACGCAATATTTTAGCCATAAAGGGTTGTAAATCTAGTAAAATGATATGTCTGTGTTTGAATTTTCGAACAGATGTTCCCTGAACCCCAAACCCCACCCAACCCCGGGTTTAAATACCCGGCCAATATTTCTGTTTATAATCTGTCATTGGTTCAAGACAGAATCTTTAGAGCCTTGCGATTTCGGACTGGGCAGATGCGCATGTTGATCTGGATTTTCAATACGAGCCAACTGAGAAAATCTCTCGACACACATGAACTGCGCATGCTTTGTACATCTGGCCAGGCTTCTGCATTTGCCCAAACATTTTAATTAAATTTCGAACACTCATCGCTACTGGCTGACACTAAAGTTGGTAGAACATGACATGATCGGTTTTTAACGTTACCAGGCACCAAAGGCACATGGAGGCAACGCCTCAAGTTGGTAGAAATTGTAGCCCAACCCCATTATACACTTTTTGACAATAAAAAATGTTTACACCTGGCTGACAGGGGGTGGGGGTGGGGGAAGCGTATCTTATGGATCAATAAAGGTTATTTGTGGCCAATAGAATTGATGTACTGTCCAGTTAGGCTATTGTGACAGTGATGTCACTGTTTGTTTACTATTTTGGATTATGCCTATTGTTCAAGACAGGGATGTTAAGTTTCCATATAACCGGGTCATATAAGCGATATAGTTATTATTTACAACCACTTTAGGCAATCAGAAACTGTGGCCTAGTGGTACCAGCGAAGAAGTTTTGGTGTGCCAAACAAGATAGCGAGAGTTTGAACCTTTACCTTGTTTTTTTCTTTCTTTCTTATTTTTTTTTTATTATTATTTATTTTTCATTTCCGTGCATGTGTGTTTAGCACATGGTGGTTAAGGACCCCTCTGCTGTGCCAAATAAATGTACATACTAGTTATATCAGATATATTAGAATATGATGGGTAAATTTCAGTGCCGGGGCGTCCTACAAATTTGGATAATAGTAGGGCAAGGGCTTGCTGTACTTGCAGTAGGTGCGGATGTGGTCTATTTGGACATTTCTCTCTCCCCTATCATATCTCTTTTCTTTCTCATTGTCTCTTGGACGACTCGATATAGACTGAAATACTTTCTCCAGGAGCCGTTTAACCCCAAACAACCAACCGACCGACCACAAAATATAGCATGTTTGGAAGGAAACATCAAACATATCAAAATTAAAATATGATAAAAGATTAAAATCTAAGACTGGAGAACTGCAGGAATCAAATTATAAAGTTTCATAATGATTATAAACGACAGATAGAAAAAAAAGATGATTTCAAACTGACAGGGATTTGAACCTGACACTTTCTGTCAGGGAAGTCCGCCACGGTACCTCTACACTACATCACATTGAGTGATAGAAGACAGACAAATTATTACCTTGTTAAATTCACAGGCTGAATATTTTATGATACACTTTGGTTTCAGCTATCCCAAAATAATGGTTCAGTCTGTTTACATTCTGAGTATCCTAACTGGACAGTACGTTAAATCATGCGTAATCAATTTTGACATGTTGATCACATATTAAACAAAATCGAACCAAAGAGCCGCGACACGAGAAAACCAACAAAGTGGTTGTGCGCGCAGCGCAGACTCAGATCAGCCATGGCATCCGCCCAGTCTGATCAGAGTCTTTTCTAAGCGCTTGAAGGGTAGCTAAGGCCCTTAGCTACCCTTTTAGCGCTAAGCAAAGACTCTGATCAGACTGGGCGGATGCCCAGGCCTTAGCTACCCTTTAGGCGCTCAAAGGGTAGCTAAGGACCTTAGCTACCCTTTAAGCGCTTAGCAAAGACTCTGATCAGACTGGACGGATGGCCAGGCCTTAGCTACCCTTTCAGCGCTTAGCAAACAAAAGGGATTGTTGTTATTTATTTAAATGTTAAAAAGGGATTGTTTATTTATGTAATGTTTAGCCCTAAAGGGTTGTTTATCTAGTAAAGACTCTGATCAGACTGGGCGGGATGCCCAGGCTAATCTGAGTCTGCGCTGGGTGCACAACCACTTTGATGGTTTTCTCGTGTCAGGGCTCAAAAATAAATTCTGTTTTTGTAAGCATTTATTTAATCATGCAATTGTCGATTTCAAATTTAAGGCCGTCCTTATGTTGAAGGGAAGATTGCTTTTGTTCCATCTCAAAATTGGAACAGAATTGATCAAAGCCTTCTTTTTAAATTATGCTAATTCCAATGAAACAGCATTTGTTAATTAAGACTAATCCAGCGGGAACACATCGTTCAGTAAACGACCATGATTATGATTCATCAAAATGGTGGGGAAAGCCGAAAATATTTGTGATTATGAGTGTTTGTGGATATCATAATAGAAAAGAAGATAATTTTACTACAAAACTACCGTAATTAGAGGACCTCATTGAGAGACTTTACTGTTAAGCCAGGAAATACCAGGACAGACTAAAACGCTGAATTTCTTGCTGAATTCAGCTACTTGCTGATCAGCCAAATGTGTCTAAAACGCTGAACTGCTGATTTGCTGAATTTACAGAATATGTTATGATTTTGCTATCGATCTTTTCACCCATTATGCTGATTATAGATAAATTATATCATTTTACTATGATTTTTCTATCATAAGAGATATTTTCAGTCGCTATGCCGATTTTATAGAAAAAAATACCGGTAATATAATTTTCTATTACAAGCGATAGTTTCAGCTGATTTATGCTGATGTTATATAAATATCATGATTTATACTGCCATAAGCGACATTTACAGCAGATATTCTGATTTTACATTGTATTAAATTGTACACGATATATCATCAAAAATTAAAGGAGGCATATATCAAATGAGCTGTAAGTGTGCCAATAAATATCACACCTTCGATTGTTTGCTCGCCCAAATGTAATCGATAGCATATATGTTTGTATAGGTAGGAGAGGTAGGTCACGTGACATGGTGGTAGCCACAGTTTTGATCGAAGAGACGAAAAAATCGAATTTAGTGCGTAATACTCGGTTACATTTAAAAAACATGGATGGACAAAATGCTTGATAATCTTATTAATATTCGATGTGCGTGATTTTGGAAATATTATGCCGGATAGTCGGAGAAAGAACAAGAATAAAAACAAAGGTATGAGTTCTAACGGTACCCCACCTGCACCTCCTAACAGTGGGCCTTTATTACCGAATGCGCCGGCTACATGTACCTCAGAAGTTTTAGGACAATCTAGAGACATATTATATGGGCAAGACACTGTCCAGCCTAACTCTCCAAGTTTTGTTTGCCATGAAAATATGAACTATATGCAAAATGGCGTTATGCAAAACAGTGCCTATGCAGGGCCCCTACATAGTCAACCATGTATGAATACCAGTGGAACACAACAGATTACATGTCAACCAGGCGCACACATGAATACGACTACGAATAACGGCTCAAATAACGGTATGCCCTCCTGGGCAGCGAGTATGTGCCGTCAGTTACAAACAATTCAAAATCAGCTTGAAACACAAAATCAGAGGTGGCAAACTGTTGAAAACCAACTCCATGGCCAAAATTTAAGGATGACAAACATTGAATCACAAATAAATGAACTTAGTAGCTTAAATCGAAAAGTGGCTGAAACGACAAGAAATGTTGAAAATATCAATAAAGAAGTTAGTTCTATCAAGTCGAAAATTAATGACTATGAGCAGAGTGTTCAATTTTACAATAACATAATGTGATTCTATACTCAACACAAATACTGACCTCAAAGACAGGTTGAGGTCTGTAGAACAAGCCCAGGCTACTAATGATGAGAAAATGGTTGATTTACAATGGAGGAACATGATGGAGAATTTAATATTTTCTGGAATTCCTGAATCACAGTTAAATAGAGGTGAATATGAGGACTGCGAAAGCCTTATAAAATGTTTTATCAGGGATCAGATGAATGTCACCAAAGAAGTAGAGTTTGACAGGGTTCATAGGATAGGCAGATTTCGACAAGATCAAAGATACCCACGGCCGATTGTGGCCAAGTTTACTCATTAAGGCTCATTAAGCGCACTACCTAGGATCATGTCGATGAACACCGGTCTGATACCTACCTGCTCAGACACCCTAAGCGCACAACCTAGGAACATGTCTATGAACACCGGTCAAATACGTACCTGCTCAGACACACTAACCACACCGCCTAGGAATATGACGATGAACAACGGTCTGATACCTACCTGCTCAGACACACTAACCACACCGCCTAGGAACATGACGATGAACACCGGTCTGATACCTACCTGGCTCACTAAGCACACTACCTAGGATCATGTTGATGAACACTGGTGTGATACTTACCTGCTCAGACACCCTAAGCGCACAGACCAGGAACATGTCGATGAACACTGGTCTGATACGTACCTGCTCAGACACACTAACCACACCGCCTAGGAACATGATGATGAACAACGATCTGATACCTACCTGTGCAGGCTCACTAAGCGCACTACCTAGGATTATGGCGATGAACACATTTCTGATATTTACCTGCTCAGACACACTGACGACACTGCCTAGGAATATGTCGATGAACAGCGGTCTGATACCTACCTGCTAAGACACACTAACCACACCGCCTAGGAATATGATGATGAACAACGGTCTGATACCTACCTGCGCAGGCTCACTTAGCGCACTACCTAGGATCATGTCGATGAACACCGGTTTGATACCTACCTGCTCAGACACCCTAAGTGCACAACCTAGAAGCATGTCGATGAACACCAGTCTGATACCTACCTGCTCAGACACACTAACTGTATTACCTAGAAACATGTTGATGAATACCAGTCTGATACCTACCTGCTGAGACACATTTAAGAGCTCTGCCTAGGAACATGTCGATGAACAACGGTCTGTTACCTACCTGCTCAGACACACTAACGACACCGCCTAGGAACATGACGATGAACACAGGTCTATAACCTACCTACTCAGACACACTAACCGCAATACCTAGAAACATGTTGATGAACACTGTTATGATACTTACCCAGTGCTCAGACACATGCTAGTTACTATGCCAATCTACAGTTAACTTGCCTCATATCACAATACCCCAAAAGAGCTGATCTAAACAAGTCTAACTAGACTGTTTAGATACTCTCAATGCTGCTGAATCCTGTCTGGTGCAGAATTCGCCTCTGGAACAGCTTACCAGCTGAGCTCATCACTGCTCCTTCCTTGGATGCTTTCAAGGCAAGGATAGGCTGAACAACTCCCTAGAGCAGAACAACATGTTTTTATTCTGTTTTAAACCCGCACCGTGGACCTTCCGCCACACATGTAAATATCATATATACGTTAGAATGTTCCAGAGGAGCCCAGCGCATTATTAAAAGAAGAAGAAGAAGAAGAATTCATGAATAATACTAACCAGATACCCGCCAACACTTATATATTTGTTTCAAAAATTGAAATATTTATTCACCTTATTGTTGATTTACTTCTTATCATATTAATTACTAAATAAAACAAATTCATCTTTATGAATTTATTATATTTACAGTGTCTCTATAATGAACTCGTGAAAAAAATATGACCAGCTCTAAATCATATAGATCTAACTGTAAGGCATTCGAAGAATCTACTCCCCTAACTGTCGATTATAATGTCAAGTATCAGCTGTCCAAAGTATTTATTTTGAGAAATACTTATATTTTGCTTTTAGCTGTCTTATTTATATTTTAACAAACAAATAAATGCTATTTTACTCAATAAAAGTCACGTTTGCTCAGCTATCTATTGGAATTTCTGTTTAGATACGTACTTTCGTTTTGACCGGAATTCCCCCCGCGCGTGATGCATTATGGTCTACCGGGATAAACCGAATTCAGAATTTGTTAAAATGCGTAATTCTAATGCTTGGGAGGTTTCAATTTGATTTTGAAGAAGGCGCCACTTTCAACGACCGCCACTCGGCTCCTTACGTCAACGTCTGTTGTGCATAAAATGACGTCATTTTTGTCGTCTTCCTGACGTCATCGTCTAAAAAGCCACCGTCACTTGGCGACGCAGATACGTGACTTCCAATGCAACCAATGCATTGAGTGCTCGTGATTTTTATCCTGTCCTGGGTGAGATAACATGGGTGAGATAAGATTTGTAGGTACAGGGGAAGCACGTGGATATCCTTATAATAGTGTACAAGAAATCTCTCCTTTTTGGAAACAGTTTTTGGCGATGGTGACGTATTTTACCCTGCATGCTCGGATTGGCAAAATGCAAAAGCACAGTTGAATCAGAACGTGTAGTTCATGATAACGATTGTTTGCTCTGGCATAATTTAAAATAGCGAACACCAGAAGTTTGCTGATTATAATAGTATTAATAATAAGAGTAATGGACTAATTAGGAAAGAAAGAGAAAACAAAATAATCAGAAAAATATTCTTTTTTCTTTCATTATTCATTATTGATATCTTAATATCATTTTTATAATGATCAAAAGTACAAACCATTGCTGGCGCCTTTTTATCTTTTCTTTTAATTGCGCCAAGACAGTCTAATAGGAATGGACCCGCGTGTACATGTCGACCCGTATTTGAATACGGGTAGACTCGTAAAATACGGGTCGACCATTAAAGTTACAACTCGACTCGTAAATTAACTACAGGTCGATGCGTAAAAATACGGATCGACCTTTATTTCAAAAATATGGGTCGACCCGTATCGGTGCTCTTGACGCTATTGGCTCACCATTTATTTGTATGAAGTTGATTTGTACTGGAACCATCATGTAACTTATCTCGAAGTACAAATCGAAGTGAAACTACTTTTTGTTTTACTGAATCATACCTTACATCCCGATAACGAAGAAAAAAATAAGGAGAGCGAAGAAAAGGAATTGCGTTTGAAATATGAATAAAACTGCAGGCTTCTTTGAATTTTCACTGATCATGCACCTCTGAAAACAAATGTCTTACGAAGCTCTTTCAAGATCGCCATACTCACTGCTATGACCTACGTGATATATGGTTTTGGTTTTGCAGGTCTGTCTAAAGCATGCTATCATCTCAGATAACGCTACTGTGTACATGCACTATCGTTTGGGCCATATTATATGTCTCAATAAACACGCTATTGTAACTTCTTATTGTCACGGACTCTTAAAAAATCTCACGCCCGGGCCGAGGATCGAACCCGGGACCTTTCGATCTAAAGTCGCGCACTCTACCACGTCGCTATAAAAGCCGGCTTGTACCGCAAGGCAGTACAAGTGTATTTTATACCTAACCTATACCCTGTGACATTCTCTTCCATATTGAATTCGTCCTCGAATTCTCAGGAGTTACAAGAATCACTGGAAATGAGACTTAAGGAGTTCTAATGCACATGTGGGTCATTTACATTGGGTGCCATTTGTCACGGAATCTTAAAAAATCTCACACCCCGGCCGAGGATCGAACCCGGGACCCTTCAATCTAAAGTCTCGCACTCTACCACGTCGCTATAAAAGCCAGCTTTTATAGCGACGTGGTAGAGTGCGCGACTTTAGATTGAAGGGTCCCGGGTCAAAGGTCGGTCATTAGCTTAACAACCTTGAGGTCTCCCGGATAGCGAGAGGCCAGAAATGTTTCAGTCCTGATTCCCCGTTCAGCTATGAAATATACACGAAAGAAAACAATGGAAGAGGGTCGATGTATAAGCACATAGTTAAAGATCATGATTACGAATAACAGGATATAAGTAGTTTGCAAAAAGGCTGAGTACAAAAAAAAAAAAAAAAAAAAAAAATGATTGAATGCCCTAATTTAATACTATCGTTTTGTTCATGAAATATTTTATCGTGGGGGCTCTATCGCTGCAGACTTCTCACTACAGTACGTTTCTTCGTTGTGTATGACCGTGATTAGTCAACCTAAAACAAATTAAACATGCTTGCGCTTCACATAAAACGGGTTTGAAGAGTGATAAAGGTACAGTATTTCAGTCTATATTGAGCTGTCTCCCCGACAGCGTGAGAAAGATCGATTGATTGATTGATTTGGTTTAACGGCCCTTTGAGACAGTATTTCAGTCCATATCGGGCCGTCCCCCAAAGAGGGAGAAAGAAGAAAAATGATAGACGAGAGAAAAAATGTCCAACAACCCCCACCCGCACCTACTGCAAGCACAGTAGGCCCTTGCCCTACACCGTTCCAAATCAGTAGGACGCCCCGGCACTGGAAGTTACACACACCACCATCGCACCACCCGACCATCCCTAAGAGATATGACAGACGAATGAAAAAAATATCCAAACAACCCGCACCAACTGCAAACAGAGTGAGGCCCGGGATATGCAAACCCGGGACTGAAAGTTACCGCACAGCTAGTGTTGTACAGACTTTTCACAGACATCACTTATGAGTATTTACTCAAATGGAAACCATCGAAGACACGACCTCTCTGGCGGGTGGGATGGGGGTGGGGCTGTAGCCTCTAGTCTACCCATTTCTACCCGTTAAGGTAGCGCAGAAGCTACCCGTGCGTATCACCCGTACAACTAGCAAATGCGGAGGAGACGGAGGGGATGGGGTGTTGGCCTGGGGCGCAATTCGCTATCCGTACGGCATCTGCTTCTCACCTCTAATATAAGTTCGTAACCGGTCAGACACTTAGGGAAAGGTATCCCTGAATGCCCCCCCCCCCCCCCCCCCCCCCAAAAAAAAAAAAAATTGCTTTTCTTTTTGGCGTTATATTTTGAGTATTTATTATTATTATTATTATTATAATTATTATTGTCCAAAGAGGTTTACTACATTGACTTTGTTAGAATGCCTAAGCATTGTCTGTCCCTATAACATATTCTCTGTACTTACTAAATAAGTATTCTTAGTTAAGATCCTTAGGTTCTTAGTCTTTTTTTTTTTTTGTCTTTTTTTTTCTAAAATTGTAAAACTGTCAGGAAAGTGACCAAACCCATTATAAATGCATACAGAGTAGTTATTAGGAACAACTGATTAATAAAAACACACTAGAATATGATAATAAAGTAACAAAAATACTTCAAAAAGAAATCAGAATTTGTCAGACATTTAGGGAACTCTATCTAAGCAGTTGTGTGGTAATAGTTTTGTACGTACCAAATACATTTTGCGGCATTTTTTTCCCTAAGGTTCTTGATATATATTCTAATACAGAAAAGTAGTCAATAATTTACCAATGTTTCTTTAGAATATAATAATGAATGGTTTTATCACTTCTACTTCACTTGAAAATAGATTCATACATTGTCGGACACTTAGGGACACATGTCCCTAAAAGTCCGACTGATTTTGTTTTCACCTTGCTTACATTATTAGTATTTTTTAAAGAATTATTTGTACCAAATGATTACTTTATATGCATTTATAATATTTTATAATGGTTTTGCTCACTTGCGCGAAGTTTTAGAAACCCTAAGATTTTGCCTGACACTTAAAAATGTTCTACTGCTATTTATATGTATTCTGTAACGAACTTGATATATTTTCTGACATTTTGTATTTATTATTATCATTATTAGTGTTATTATTTTATATAAAAGTATCTTGTTCACTTTTTTACTATCATATTTATTGTTTTTACTCTAATAACGAACACTTATATTGATTTTCAACTTGTCGGACATTTAGGGTTGTCGGACATTTAGGGACCTTTTGGTCGTCCCTAAATGTCCGACAATTTTTTTTCTAAGTTATATTTTGAGTATTTTTCACTAATTATTTTTTAGAAATATTTACTTATTATGCTTTAAATAATGGTTTCTTTCACTATTCTGACATTTATAGAAAAAAATAAATTTTGTCGGACACTTAGGGCTGTCGGACACTTAGGGACCCTACAGCCGTCACTAAAAATAGCGAAACCAATAAAATCGACCTTTTCTTCAGAACCACGTGCACTTCGTATATTTGGCTGAAATTTTGCGTGAAGCGTTACTGGGACCTTGTTTTTCAGAATTATCGAAATGAAAAACAAAACATCTGTAGCAGAGTAAGGTCACAGTGATCTACTTTCTATTCACGAGTCTAGTTTTGCTAAAATGCCAATATCTCAAGAAATACTGAACAGATATCAGTCAAATTCTGTTAGATTGATCCACAAATAGAGTTCTTTCAATTTCGTGTGATTGGGCAGTCCAAGGTAGCCATCGGCTGCTGTTACTCAAAATAGCAAAAACATGAAAATGACAATAATTGTCAAGAACCTCTGAATGAATTTGGACCAACTTTGTGTCAGAATGATCCTCGCATGAAGCTATTTCATGTTTTTGTAAATCGATCGTCCAAAACGGCTGCCATTTCTTGTTACTAAAAATATGCAAAGTATGAAGCAGACAATCCAAATGGAATTTGACCAAATATGTAGTAAACTGATGCTTTCATTGGGGCACATATAAGTTGCGACATAGCATGCCGCGGAATTCTTGCCTACGTACTTACTGACTTCTTTTATGCATGATCCTTAAATGTAAGAAACCCAAACAATGGTCGAACCATTCTAATGTTTGTGTTGCATAGTTAGTAGCATGCATAATGATCAGCATTGCTTTTGTTTTTGTTTTGATGAAAATCTTATATGAATATATTATTTAATATCACAGTTCAGATTCGATAACGACGCAGCATTATTATTTCGGACCTGATTAATTACTTAAAATAAGTACATTTCCCGTAACTATCCCAACACTCTACAGCTTTTTTGTGATGCACTCTTCCATATTCAAGTGGAGGACCTTTCGATTCGCTCTACCAATGTGTGTAGGAAAACAGCGCAGACCAAGAACAGATTGCTCTAAAGAGCAGTCTGATCTGGGTCTACGTTTAGAGCAGTTTGCTTAAACATATGTCTTTAAAAGGAATACATTACACTACACTATTAGCTGACAATGAATGCAGTATAATAAACAAAACAACTCCCGTAGGCAATCATTAATATAGACAGTAACATGTTAAATGTCTGTTGCAAGTTGCACTTTTACTAATCAAACACTATAGCAGAGTGTAAAAGAAAATGCTAACGTAAACATATACATTAGACTTGATAAACCCAACAAGTGTTGCAGTATATGTCAAACTTCTATGAGAGAGAGAGAGAGAGAGAGAGAGAGAGAGATAAACATAGTCCCAACCTGCAGTTGCTGCAGGAAAGAAGAACGTTGATTTCCCTTAAGCCCTAGTCTGGCTACAGACCCTATGTTCAATATATCCTCTGCAAAGGAACATAGGAATCTGACCACCAGAGTAATATACAGATTCGACTGGAGCCAGGCTTCTTAAGATGGTGATTTATGGTAAATGTAAAAATCTGCATAAAACCATAAAAAAGTAAGGTATCTCCCTGAAATGTAGCAGACTTCTTATTTTTTGTTGTTCTTTACAGTTTAGAATACAGAATAGACGTACATGGTGCTTAAAAAGTGTTTTATAAGGAAAGATCAAAGGGTAGTTTTCTGCGCAATAATAAAAAATAGCATCGTTATTGAAAATTTACGTAGTACTGAAGGTGCGTTATTGCATAATGAAGAGCGTCCTAGCAATTATTTATTCCAACTCTTTCTCAAATTGTAATGTAGACCAGATAAAAACGGTAGCTTTTTCTCAAATGTTCAACCATGTACAATGGATGCATTTATTAAATATAGGGTAGGCAAGCATACCTATGTAACACCTACAGTATAAATAATACATTACTTACATGATCAAAGTGTAATTTTATAGTTTTTATGCTAAATTCACAGCTGCAGCTAATATTTGGCGATACAATCTGTTATCATGGACACTTATTCAAGGTTTGTTTTAAGAATCAAATTTAAGGTCTTGCCGCCTAAAATTGTTCCAAAGTGTAGTTTGTTCCCTAAGGTAACCTGTGTGTTTTGACAAAAAAAAGTGGACACAGACCACATCTTTTTTCATCTGCTCAGCCTGATAAAGTGTGAAAGAGTTTGAAAAAATAATTGCTAGCACGCTCTCCATTATGCAACAAGGAACTCTCAGCACTAAGTATATTTTCAATAACAATATTATTTTTTTCAGATTATTGCGCACAAAATTACCCTTTGATCTTTTATAAAAACACTTTTTACCATTAACAAATGCTGCATTTTGGGAGTCTGAACTGTCAGAAACAACATAAAGAAGGCATATGCTAGGTTTTGGAAAGATCAGTGGTATTTTGAGTGTTTTATCAGATTTTTGTCTTTGCCCCAAATCAGTGATTATCACCACCTTAAGCCCATGTTAGTAAGACGCTCCGATACCAAAAGTTTCAGTCAGCCTGCCATCAGATGACCTCCTGTAAATGAGCCGCGACACGAGAAAACAAACAAAATGGTTGTGCGCCCAGCGCAGACTCAGATCAGCCTGGGCATCCGCCCAGTCTGATCAGAGTCTTCGCTGTCTGCATGGAGGTACCTTAGACCCTTAGTTACCCTTTAAGCGCTTAGCGAAAATTCTGATCAGACTGGGCGGATGCCCAGCCTGACCTGAGTCTGCGCTGGGCGCACAACCACTTTGTTGGTTTTCTCGTGTCGCGGCTTAAATTAACATAGAAGAGAACACAATAGAGTCATTTTCAGTATCTTTGAGCAATTGACTCTGTATGCCAGTCATTCATTTAGATTCTTGTTTACTCATGCATGTCAATTTGCTATAATATACATGTATGTATGTGTATTTTAGAGACTAATCGTTCTCTTTTATTATTAAAAGGACCGATTTCAGGCAGCATAGTGCCCGTGAGAACAGTAGGTATCGAGGGGCCCACTGTACCTTGCACACAGCATATGAAAGGCGGAGCCCATCTCACTTCTTTAGTTGCCTTTTTCCTTCCCAGATTCCAAAAAGTGCCTGTTCTCTGCTGCGTTGACATATAGAGTTTTTTCAGTTGCTGGCTGGCCAAACAGTTTTTCGAACCCGCGATTTTCTGCATCATAGACTGACTTTCACTAGAATGTTAGACAACATACGACAGTTGTCGTTTTCGAACTCTAATGAAGATGTCGCGGAAGTGCCACAATCACAGACCATAGCCCCCCAATGACAACCAAGACCAAGGAGCTCCGGTAGCTAAATGCATTAAGCGCTGGCCTGCTGATCTAGCGGTCCCGGGTTCGAGCTCCGCTGGAAGCGTGAATCTTTTCAATCGTAAACGGGGTTCCATTGCACACTGCCTTTCATCATCACCCACACGTCGTCCTGATATGACTGAAATACATGTACTGTTAAAAAGGACGTGAAATTGCAAGTCATCCACCCATCTTATACACCAAGACCATAACAATACATTCGACGATAGACAATAACAAAAACGCAAAGTAATCAGCGCTGTCTTCAAGCTTAACACACACACACACACACATGCAGGACGGTACCAAACAGGTTATGACAAGCGAGTAGGTATGTTTTAATGTACACATCAACGCGGGCACATTCGGCATAATTACTTTGGTAAATCCGAGTAATACCCAGGTTCATCTTGGGCTCCTCGAAGGATCTTCGAGTTGACCGAGAAATACCTTGGCATTGCCCCAGTTTACTCAAGTAATTATACCAAATGCGCCCACTTTAGATACGCGACACTGGGTGCAATGACTTTCTTTTTAATCTGTGTCTTCAAATATTTAAATGAAATCAAATTAATATATAAGGAAGTTATTTGAGCAAAAAAACAAATGTTAAAATAGAAACGTATCCATCATCTCTTTATTTAAATTGATAATTAAATAGTAAGGTGGTGATTTGTGGTATATACAAAAATCTGAATAACACTATAAAAATTATCGTATCTCCCTGAAAGTTAGCAGATTTCTTATTTTTGTTGTTCTCTACAGTTTAAAATACAAAATATAGGGACTTGCTGTTTGATAAAGGTGTTTTTATATGGAGAGATCAAAGTGTAATTTTCTGCGCAGAAATCTGAAAAACTGAAAAATAAAATCTGTTCTTGAAAATGTACTTAGCTCTGAAGATACTTTGATGAGTTAAAAAGAGCGTTCTAGCAATTATTTGTTCCACCTCTTTCTCAAATTGTAAGGTAGACCAGATAAAAACTGTAGTTTTTTCTCAAATGTCTGACCTGTATACTTATTGCATTCATGAAATACAGGTAGGTCAGTTATACCTATATCATACTCACAGTAAAAATAATACATTACAATGACCATTTCAGTTGTGTTATTGAAATTATTCAACCTTGATTTGGACACAGGCCGCACCCTTTTTATATCTGCGCAGCCTGATAGCGTGCTAAAAAAAGGAAAAAATAATTGCTAGGACGCTCGTTATAATGAATTAATTTATGTTCAGACCTAGTTACACTTTCAGTATTGATGGTCATTTTTAGCGCGCCTTTGCGAAGGAAAGGAGAGCTTATGCTATACCCCCGGCGTCGTAGTCTGAGTATGCGTTAGCGTCAGCGTTAGCGTACCCGTCAGCGTCCTCGTCGGGGTCCGTGATCAGGTTAACCAATGTTAACAATTGCGTTTAACTCTATGTTCAACTCTGTATCTTAGAAACTACAGCAGCTACAATCATCATACTTGGTACATATATATATCCATATGACTGCAGCAGCTGCATGAGAAAGTTGTATGTCCTTGACCTATATGTCACGGTTGACTGACTTTGCTGTTTGGCACTGTTTTTAAGGCAAAATTTTTAGTTTTGATGAAACCTTTGACAGAAGAGACTTGATACTTGGTCAAATAGCATATCCCTATAATTGCAGCAGCTGCAAAGCTACCATGCTGACTCCTGTGCCCTTGACCTTTGTTCATGGTCCAGTGATTTTGTCTTATATTTCAAGCACTGTTTGATGGATTAACATCATATCTGGCATAGTGGATCAGTCTGACATCGCAAATGACCTCATATTATTTATAGATCACTATGACCTATATTTCATTGTTCAGTGATTTTGCCTTGTGTCTCCAAAACTGTTTGTAGATTTAGATCATATTTGGGAATTTGAGGTCACTCTGACATGAGTTTTATCATTCAGTGATTTTGCTTCATATTTTGAGGTGTATTTAGTATGTATTCATCATATACCTGGGATAATGGCTCAGTCTGACACTGGTGATGACTTGATATATTTGTAGGTCTTTGTGACTGTGAGAATCAGGCACCCATAAGGCGCGCTTTGTTGTCTTCTGACAACTCTTGTTTTGATTTATTCGCACAAAATTACCCTTTGATCTTTTCTAAATAAATCCTTTTAAATATCAACAAATCCTGCATTTTGGGATTCTGAATTGTGAGAAACAACATAAAGAAGGTATCTGCTAAGTTTCGGGAAGATCTGTTGTAGTTTCAGCATTGTATACAGATTTTTGTTTTTGCCCCAAATCAGTGATAATCACCACCTTAAGCTTTTGTTATTCAGTCTTCTGCATTCCCTCTCATTCCTGTATAAAACTGATGTACATGTCAGTTTATATCAAACGTAAGTGCACCAAATATCATAATGAAACCGAATATTTAGCGTGTAAAATAAATTCTGTTGGAAGATCTTTTGGAAGCAAAGAAGGCATCAGATGACTAACGGATGTAAACAGAGATGACTTACGAACACACATGCTGTTGTATGGCAAGCCAACTGCGCACTAATTAGAAAAAAAAACTGGTTTTTCTAATTAGTGTGCATTTGGCTTGCCATACTGCTGTGTATAGGCTTTTTGTCCTTTGACTGGATCACATCAATAATGATAAAAAAAAAACGAAAAAAACAACAAAAAAAAACGAAAATTAATGCCAACATGTGTCACCCCTAAATTTCAACATTTAAGGCGCTTCTCAAGATTCAAGGTTTGGCTATAATTTAAATGTTATGCGACAGTCTGCATGCTTAGTGATTAACCCAATCACGGTTGATAACTTTGCTGCACTCTTTAATTGCACACCGGGGGATCGGGCGTCAGACTCTATGATGGCCCCGACCTAAATCTATATATTTTAGTTGGTTGGGACCGGAGCCTTTTTGTCTGTTGCTTGGTCCACCGGGGCTCAACTGGTGACCTTCTTTTGCTTCAGATTTCCAGTGGGGTTGTTTGGTAGGACAGGGATCTCCACCTGTCAGACGGCCCGTTGTATCTGTTGAGTCCTCGTCTTTGGTTCTTAAGGTGTTGAAATTTGATTTATGTGTTTACCGTGATGATTCATTGACGAGTTAGAGGATTATCATGCGAACCGAACAACCAACTAAATGTTTTGTACCACTTCAGATACTGAGGGTGAGGTTGGGCCTGTAAAATCGATTCAAGCCCCCCCCCTCCCCCCAGTAATTCATTACTGACCGTTCCAAGGCGGTAGTTCTGATGTGGTTCTCTGTTGCCTGTTTTTGGTGTCAGAGTTTCTGTGATGTTTTACCTTATGTATGTTCTTATTATTTTTGGTTCGGTTTGGGTTGCTGAGTGGCCACCTTTTGGGAACAAGCTGCTCACTCGGTTGGCCATATGTTCTCTGTATCTTGATTATTTGTAATCTTAGTTGTTTCCAACTATGGTTTGAGGGCTGGATTTGGATTTTGATTGTTTCAGTTCCTGGTCTTTGCATACTTTTTACTTGGCTTTGTCATTAACAGATATCACTTATAATTATTAAAACAATTTTGGTACTGAAAGATGGATTATTGTTTATCATATATTCATAGAGGAATACATTTTTAAACTAAAGCATAATCATATACATTTTAGTTTCCTTTGAGCGTTATCGTAGCACATGAAATGATGCATTAAGAGAAATGCGAGTACACGGAACGTCCTGTGCACATATGCAGGCTGTTTAGTCTTCTTTCTTCGACATAACAATCTGCATTTTAGGGTATTTTAAAAACAAAGACTCTGATCAGTTTGTGTGGCTGCGTTGTCACCTGAGTATTGGCCATAAGCATGTGGCCTTTATTCCCATTTTATCGCGATATCGCCCGTATAATGAATGATCTGTGTGAGTAGTACGTGATGAGACTAATTAAATGATTGTGTGGGTTAATTATTTCAAGGGCACTTTTCATGTTTAACTTCAAATTTTACAATGATAGGGCTGAGGGGTGCATAACCTACCTTGTCATCGGTGCATCTCCGGTAACACGTCGAGAGTCGTCATCGCATTTCCATTTATTCTTCACTGTATCCCCCAAACCGATGAAAATATGTACACGTCTGTACATTGCAAGACATTGTCTTTATATGTCTTCCGTCTGTCTGTCTTGCTCCGCACCCCCATCCCCTCCCCCTTCTTGATCCGCATAATTACTACCAACCCTGAGCATTGTCTTGGCTAGAGTATAAGGTGTCAGACCTGTGAAATTAGCCCCCATAGAAAACAATGCAAAATGAGGCCCCGTCGATTCACAGCACTATCCAAAGTTCCACAGCATTAAATGGCCAATAAGATACCATAATCAGATAAGATTAGCATCTGAAGGCAAATCTTCATATTATTACCAATTAAGTTTCTAACAAGATTTCCTTGATCACATCTACCGCTCCCGGATTGCGTAAATAAAAACAAACTGCAGTGCTTCCCCTCGACCTCTGGCAGCTTCCATACAAGAGATTGAGTCCTGCAAAAGATCATGCATGTATTTGAGGCTCATTGGCTTTGAAATGCTTCATACGCCAAGAGAAAATCAAATAACTGCAACAAAATAACTTCTGGAATAAAACTCACACCTCTGAGCAAGGCACCTTTTTCTGAGGAACTAATAGCACCCCACGACCCCGCAAGCAATTCTTGACAGGTCCGACACCTAAAACTTAAAGGAATAACATGAATGTTTTATACTGCAAAAATAAGGACTACCCGAAAAACACGGTGTAAATATCAAATTGATTATATCATTGAAATTAATATAATTAAAATCTTAAAAAGTTTCTTCAAGAGCAGAGAATATATTCAGAAGAAGGAACTTGGGGCAGACTACGTAGTTTCGGCTAATAAAGCCTCTTCAGTGACCCTGACAATATCTGGTGACGAAAGCAGAGAAAAGTAAACTGTGATTTTTAAATCTTAATTGGACAGTCGATTCAAAGACTTATTAGTATCAAAAAGGGTCCAAATAATATACAAAACAATGGTTTAGTGTATGAGTAAAAACCAATCCTAAATTACAGATTTCTCAGAATATATCCTTTGCTCTCAAAAGACGAAAGTAAAATATAACCTGCACTATGGATAATGTACGGGGAGACGTTTTACGGCCGCCACACGGCACAACATCAGCTGCAGTGAGGTAAATTAAAATCTTAAAAAGTTTCTCCAAGAGCAGAGAATATATTCAGAAGAAGGACCTTGGGGCAGACTACGTAGTTTCGGCTAATAAAGCCTCTTCAGTGACCCTGACAATATCTGGTGACGAAAGCAGAGAAAAGTATACTGTGATTTTTAAATCTTAATTGGACAGTCGATTCAAAGACTTATTAGTATCAAAAAAGGTCCAAATAATATACAAAAAATGGTTTAGTATATGGGTATAAACCAATCCAAAATTACAGATTTCTCAGAATATATCCTTTGATCTCAAAAGACGAAAGTAAAATATAATCTCAGTGCACTATGGATGATGTACGGGGAGACGTTTTACGGCCGCCACACGGCACAACACCAGCTGCAGTGAGGTAAAATTAAAATATTAAAAAGGTTCTTCAAGAGCAGAGAATATATTCAGAAGAAACTGCAAAAAATGTTGCGTCTGATTTTGCGACAAACTTACGAGTAACGTGTGGGTTTCGAAAAAGAAGCACAAATTTAAACGATCGCTTTGACCGGAGTTCAAAACCAGTCCAAACCAGTGGTACACTGTGCTGAATTTCAAGGTGTTCCACTCCTAGAATACAGAAAAAAATGTATTGATGCCATCTTACTGATCTTGGACATGCACCCACTATTTTCAGAGAAATGACCATTCTGATGGGTTGATTGAGTCAAAAAATGTATCTAAGCTGCTATGGAGGGCGTTTTATGTAATGGATTGTGCATAAAATGCAATGTTTCACTCAAAGAAATAGAATAAATGTAACAATAAGGCTGAGCCAATTGCAATAAAGAAAATGTTACCTTCACTTGTAGGTGTCAGACCTGTGAAATTGGCTCCCACAGGAAACAATGCAAAATAAGGCCCGTTCACAAAACTATCCAAAGTTCCACAGTAATCATTGGCCAATAAGATACCATAATCAGATTAGATCAGCATCTGTACTCTTCAATTTAAAAAATATACAAATCTTCATATCATGACCGGTTAAGTTCCAGTAAATAAAAACAAACCGAAGTGCTCCTCCTCGACCTCTGGCAGCATCCACACAGGAGATATAGTCCTGCACAAGATCATAAATTTGATGCTTATTATCTTAGACATGCTTCATATTCCAAGAGCAAGTCAAATAAATGCATCAGAATACCTTCTGGAATGAAAATCACACCTCTGCACAAGGCAGCATTTCTAAGGGACTATTTTAGCACCCTACGACCCGGAACCAATTTCCCCTACGACCCCGGAACCAATTCTTGACAGGTCTGACATCATAAGTACATTTTCTCAGCAACGATACATGCCGAAAACCGAAAGTGCTGCGATTCATTTTACACACATCCTCATTGGCAATGTGATCTGTATAAGATACGAGAGTAAGCTCCGGCTAGTGTAATGGTCCTGTCATTTAGTCTTAGAAAAGATATCGTCTAAGCGATACCGGATAGTAGATGCAAGGTGCTTGGGGTTGTAACACCATGTGAAAGTAATATGGATTGTTGGCGATGAGCTTAAGATGCTCCAGAATGATCTCGATTCCATTAGATTATACTAATTTTGTAATAGTTATACCATGGTTTGTCCGCCTGTACGAGGAGATAATACACGAGCTAAATGTACGAGGAGATAATCCACGAGCTTGAGCTCGTGGATTATCTCCCGTACAGGCGGACAAATCATGGTTTAAATATTTTATACCACTCTTATCAGTGTGGACATTGCTCATAGCGTAATATTTCGTATTAAAGTTGGCGTTTTCTGGTAAGGGTGGTATAAATTGTACATAAATAATGGGATCAGACACAAGTAATGGACCACATTAGATAGTCTTCTACCAACAAGATAAACGAATATGAAAGATGGTATGATAGTGGATACTAACACTTGTAAGCATAGTATATACTAATAAGGAATAGCGCAAAATGTATATCGATGTATGACAGTGTCCCTCTCTTCCCAAAATTCACCACATCAAACCTTATCAATGAATGAACTGATTCAAATCTCCTCGAATCCCAAATGAATTTCAGAACCGGTATTTTGTTTGATTTTTCATAACTCAAAGTTGCACATGTTAAAATTCTGAGATTAGCTCAAGTCCATTTGTGGACTGATCAAGGCGCTTCAAATGTCTCTTCATTTCATGCAAATATACTGCCAGCTATCGATGTCATCTACAAAACGCTGGTTTGAGATTTGTCTGTTTTCAAATTAGGCGTTCCTTTACCAAATGTAGTGCGACAGACGTGCGTTTGTGTTTCTAACTTCTTCAGTGTAGCTAACCCCAAAAGGTAACTAACTGACGTATTCTGCGAGACACAACAGCTGCAGACATCAGGTAAGAGATATCTACGTATAAACTCGCAAGCGTAGACGATCCGGCTCCATCCCTCCCTCTACCCCTCCCCTCCCGATCTCTGGTGCAAACCTGTAACAAGCCAAAATATTCTAAGGGAATGGAATCCAAAACCCAAGATTCAAATCACTTCTACAAATAAAAATCTTAAAGAGATCCTTCTATAGAGCACATATTCAAAAGAAGGAACATGGGCCAAACTTCGAAGCTTTGGCCATTCAAGTCTCATCAATGACCCTGAAAATATCTGGTTACGAAAGCCAGAGAAAAGCATACTGTAATTTCTTTATTTTAATAAGGCAGTCTATTCAAAGACTGATTAGTATCGAAAAGGGTCCAAATGGTTATAAAGCGATGATTTGGAATAAAAGTATAAACCAATCAAAACTTTCTGATTTCTCAGAATATATCCTCTGATTTCAAAGGTTAAAAGGAGCGGCTGTAGTGTAGTGGATAACACTCCGGACTACCAATCCAGGGGTCGCAAGATCGATCCCCCGCTTCTCCGGTCTTTCGGATGAGACTTTAAACCGAGGTCCCGTCTCCATATGACCTCGTTGTTGGTGGGACGTTAAACCCGAGTTCACTCACTCAAAGGTTAAAAATGAAATATAGTCAGCACTATGGATACAAGTCTTAGTTTAGAAATTTTACCAGATATAGATTAAACAGGCCCAGAGGTTATAAAACTTGAGTACATTCTCAAACTCAAAATAAAGCACACTGATTGGCTGCTTCCGAGCACATGCTCGGAAGCAGTCAATCAGTGTGCTTTATTTTGAGTTTGAGATTATTCTCAAGTTTTATAACCTCGAACCCTGGTTACTTTAAATCAGTGTTTGAGTACTAACTCCAATGCTTTCGATCCAGAATCATTATTGGAACACTGACTAATGGATTAATGATATCATGAGGACAAATCGTCCAGCTATGGTTTCAGTATTGCCCAATTAAGTGCGACAGGCGAGCATTTCTGTACTAACTGTTCATTGTCACTAGAAAGAAAAAGATGATGGGCATGTCTCTGGAACTGAATGTTCCTTCAAAGTTTCCAAAGACTTCCAAGATGGCAAAGGTTTTCCCTGCTTGAAATTTAGGGACCTAAACAGTTGGAGCACTGTCGGCTATTATCTAAATGTGGCGGTTAATCTGAGTGGAGACAAGGGTCATATACCTTTTTCACAATGTCGAACAATCTAGCCCGGCTTGCTGATAGGTTAAAGTGGTGCGATTGTTAGGAAGTGGCAACAGGTCTATGCCAATTTTAGCAAAACAGCACTCGACTGCCTCAGCGCTGGGTAGATATGAGCCGCGACGTGACAAAACCAACAATGTGGTTGTGCGTCCAGCGCAGACTCAGATCAGCCTGGGCATCCGCCCAGTCTGATCAGAGTCTTCGCTGTCCGCATGAAGGTAGCTTAGACCCTTAGCTACCCTTTGAGCACTTAATGAAGAGTCTGATCAAACTTGGAGGATGCCCAGGCTGAACTGAGTCTGCGCTGGGCGGACGACCACATTGTTGGTTTTGTCGTGTCGCGGCTCCTATACTAAATGCAGTGACACTATGGATTCAGACATGTTGGATGGTTCATGTTAGGCTTAGTGCCCTGGGGCCGTATTCATAAAGCCACTTAAGTCGTTGCTATGCTGTTGCTAAGGCTAAATATCTATAAAGGAGATTCCATACAACTATGAAATTTGTTCTGGAGGAACAGTCTTTGTTCCTCCAGAACAAATTTCATAGTTGTAGGGAATCTCCTTCTAAAAAATTTAGCCTTAGCAACAACATAGCAACGACTTAAGTTGTTTTATGAATACGGCCCCTGGAAAACCAAGTCATAAGAGTCTGAATATCAGGTAGTTTCAAGCAGCTCAATGCAAATTTAAATGCATTTTTAAGAAGTTTTATTTATATTAGTAATCATTCTAAAGCATCTGCGGCATAAATAATTGACAAAAACAAATAGGAAAAAGAAAATCTCAAAAAATATTGATTCATAAATAATTCATGCAAAGTAAGAACTTACCATATGTAAATCATATCTAATTGACAGCATAAATATCATTGATAAATAAACCATATCAAAGGCTGGTGTTATTTGTGTTCAAAACAAAACTAAAATTAGACGATAAACACCAAGTACAATTAGGGTGAACTGTGGGTGCAAGCAAACTTTTTAGTTGTAACTCTCCTTTTCAATGTCTTTATTCAAGCCGGGCATCAGCCCGGCGTACTATTTAAGGTGGTGATTTGTGGCAAATAAAGATCTGCATAAAACCATAAAAAATTAACGTACCTCCCTGAAAGTTTGCTGACCTTTTTCTTTTTTGATGTTCTCTACAGTTAAGAATACAGAATAGAGGGACATGCTGTTAAAAAAGTGTTTTATATGGAAAAAATCAAAGGGTAATTTGTGCGCAGAAATCTAGAAAATTAACTTCATTCTTGAAAATATACTTAGCTCTGAAGTTTCTTTAATGCATTAAAAAAAAGCGTCCTAGCAATCATTCTCAAATTTGTACGGTAGACCAAATGTTGTCTGACCATGTATGGTGCATGTACACTGCATGCATTAATTAAATACAGGTAGAGCAGTTAAACCTTTATCATACAGTATACCATAAAAATTCTATATATAGGGACAGTTAGGTCTGAGCAAATAGTGCAAACCCAGATCAGACAGGAGCAGTCTGATCAGGGTCTACACTATTTGCCATCCCATTTACAATTTTTGGGCACATTACTGCATTGTAAAACCAAACTGTTCCAATTTTAAGACAGTTATGGTAATTATTTTTAGTGTCCCAATATTAGAATTTTTACCACCATGACACAGGTGTGTATATGAAATTGTTCAACCTTGAAAATGGACTCTACTGTGTATTTTGACAAATATTTGGAGACAGAAAAGACCATTCTTTATCTGCCCAGCCTGAAAATGTGTGAAACAAATGGAAAAAAATAATTGCTAGGACACTCTCCATAATGTATCAAAGAACCTTCAGATCTTATTACATTTTTAATAACGATGGTTATTTTTCAGATTTTTGCGCACAAAATTACCCTTTGAAATTTTCTTATATAAACCCTTTTTAACTTCAACAAGTCCTGCATTTTTGGATTCTGAATAGTGAGAAACAACAAAAAGAAGGCATCTGCTAATTTTGGGGAAGACCTGTTATATTTTCAGCATTTTATGCAGGTTTTTACTTCGCCCCAAATCAGTGATTATCACCACTTTAACGTTGATTTTCAAGTATTTGGATCGCCTTTGCTTCTCCCCTTCTCTTTGGGGCTACCAGTGGGGTTATCTAAATATTGGCTTTCCCCTTGCTTTGGGGGCTACCAGTGCGGGCATCTCTGCACAGCTGGTTTCCAGTGACGAAACCTTAAGTTTAAATGTATTTCCAATCAAGCAAGGAAGGAAATCATTAACATACTATTGCTTGCCTGTTTGCGCAATGTCATAAAACCATGAAACAAGAAAACGCAAAGTATACGCCATCGGCGGTGACAATGTCGAGGACGCCGGAGAGGTAAGACATATACATCTACCTAGTTTCTGCTGGTAGTAGTCGAAACAAAATCTGTTAATTCTTAAATTTTATGCGAAGAAAAAAATAATCCGAACATCTCTGACATGAATCATTATGATGCATGTTTATCAAGGAACTGCCACACATGTTTATGACATGTATACGATGGTAGAAGAAAGCCAATAAAATCTAATCAGCTGGAGAACGCCACAAATCCCTATTTGGCATTTGCTAGTGTCAAAATTCCTTAATATGTGCACAGTTTCTGGTCGAAGAAGATGAATGTGACAGAGTTTCCTGGCATATTGATGCTTTGCATCAATGTTTTCTTGTAACTTTGTTTTCCTTTATTTTGTTCTCCCATTTACGTTTTCTTTTTACATTGTTCATGGTCAGTCTTTCTTCATCTTCATTTTCGTTTTATTATCCTAGTTAGGGCCCCGCCAAACGAAGTCTGCGAAGGCCCTATAGTAATTACCTTGTCCGTCCGTCTGTCTGTCCGTCCGTCATCATTTCGTGTCCGCCTCATAACTCTGAAACCATTTGAGATAGTTTTCACGAAACTTGGTACAAACATAAAGCTTTTATCAGACGATGTGCAGAGAACAAGAACTGTAACTCTACTTACAGTTTTTACTGAATCATGCGCTTTTGTAGCTTTTTAGTATGGAAATCGTGTTCGCTCCATATCTCGGAAACCGTTTGAGATATTTTCATGAAACTTGGTACAGATGTAAAGCATTATCAGATGATGGGCAGAAAACAAGAGCCGTAACTCCATCTACATTTTAATGGAATTATGGCCCTTCGTAAGTTTTAGTACAGAATTTGTGTCCACTCCATTACTCAGAAACTGCTGGAGATATTTTCATGAAACTTGTTTAAATGTAAAACATCATCAGATAATGTGCAGAGAATAAGAACTGTAACTCCATCTACAGTTTTTGTGTCGCCTGGGTAGCAGAGGCGAGAAATATGTATTGCTTTTCCGCTGTCGTCGTCGGCGGCGTAAACTTTCAATGAGTTTTTGCGTTTAGCTCATTAGGGTCCCGCCAGACGAAGTCTGCAGAGGCCCTATAGTAATCTCCTAGCCTGGCATCAGGCCATGTATTTATACATAGCCTTTATGGTAAGGTACACAACCAGTAAACTGCTATCAGCAAAACATTTTATTACTTGCCCATAACTGAAATACTCGGAAATCGTGTCTGCTCCATAATTCTAAAATCGTTAAAGATCTTTTCATGAAACTTAATATAAATTTAAAGCATCATCAGACGATGTTCAGAGAACAAGAACCACAACCCCATCTACATTATTTACTGCATTTTACCCCTTTGTAATTTTCTGGTATAGAAATCGTGCCCTCTCCGTAACTTTGAAACCGTTTGAGATACTTTCACGAAACTTGTTACGAATGTAAAGCATCATCAGACGATGTGCAGAAAATAATAAGTGTCGCTCCATCTATATTTTTCACTAAATTATGCCCCTTTATAATTTTAGTACGGAAATCGTGTCCGCTCCATAACTTTGAAACAGCTTGAGATATATTCACAAAACTTGGTACAAATGTAAAGCATCATAAGACGATATGCAGACAATAAGAACCGTAACTCCACTTGCATTTTTTAACTGAATTATGACCTTTGTAAAATTCAGTATGGAAATCGTATCCGCTCTATAACTTTAAAACTCTCAACGATATTTTCATGAAACTTTGTACAAATACAAAACATTGTCAGACGATGTGCAGAGAATAAGAACCATAAGTGCATCTACATTTTTATTACATATTTATGCCCTTGTGTAATTTTAAGTATAGAAATTTTGTCTGCTCTTCACCTGTAAAACCATGTCTGCTCTTCGGCCTTTAACCCGTCAAAAATATCGTCTCGAAATTTTGTACAAATGTAAAGCATTATCAAACGATTTGCAGATAATAAAAACTGCAACTTCATTTACATATTTTTAAGAATAATGCATGCCCCTTTGTAATTTTCAATATAGAAAGCGTTCAACACTCTAACTTTCATACTGTTGAAGATGTTTATTCATAATACGATACAAAATAAAGCATCATCGACAATGTGCAGAGAAAAAGAACCATAACTGCGCCTTCATTTTTAACAGAATTGTATCCCTTAGTGATTTTGGGTATTGAGAGCTTGTCCAACCTATAACTTTAAAGCCTTTGAGGATATTTTCACAAAGTTTGGGGTACAAATATAAAGCATGATCAGATGATCTGAAGGTGTGCAGAGTGCAAGAATGGTAACTCCAGTTTCCTGCTTTACAGAGCTGTTGCCTTTGTTTTAATCAGTCATGATTTTTTTTGCCCATATCTCAATTACTCTACCAAAGGCTTAATTCCAATCAACGTATTAAATAAGAAGAAACAACGATAATAGAAAGCTGTTATTGTTATTTCTGGTAGAGGGCATACGACTGATATGCCACCAACAGTCCCATAAAGGCGAGGCCCTATTAGTTACCATGTTTCTAGTTTATTCTTATTCGCACACGGTCTTAATTATTATGGCGACTGTGATAAGTTACAACACCGTGTGACAATGCAATCACTGCCATGTTTTCTAAACCGGTTCTGAATGAGGTCACTAGGAAAAATGATACAGAACACGCTCTGTCTGAACAATAAGCAGTTATATTTGTATCAAAGAGCATCATTACTTCTAAAGTTAATTCAACAAATGCACTGGGATGTCAAGAAAAAAGTAAAATGTTCTCATTTCCTCATTCCAATGTTGAATGATATGTATTAAAGGATATTTCAGTGGCGATAATTATACTTGCATTTAAACTTATTTTATCATTATGACTTCGCATCTGAGAGTGTAATAAAGCCATGCATTCAAAACGATAATCAACTAGTGGATTAAATATGCAAATTACGTCGGAACGTTATGAGTTGACGTCCATAAAACGTCGCGTTTTCTAGTAGTGAAATCGTGACATTTAGTGAAAAATCAGCTAATAAAACGCTATTTTAGTGTCATTTGATAAATAGAATCTTGCATTCGTGCTCCTGTATTATTGAATTTATTAAACTCGTTTGGGAAAACCGATAAGATGCTCGGCATAGCCTCGCATCTTATCTTTTTCCCCAACTCGTTTAATATTCATTAATATATATGCACTCGTGTAAGATCCTCTATATCACATCTAAAAAGGCCGATGATCTGGGGTCGTTTTTACAATACCACTTAACTCGTTGCTATGCTGTTGCTAAGGCTAAATTTCTATGAAGGAGATTCCCTACAACTATGAAATTTGCTCTGGAGGAACAGTCCTTTTCAGACTGTTCCTCCAGAGCAAATTTCATAGTTGTAGGGAATCTTTCCAGACTGTTCCATCAGAGCGAATTTCATAGTTGTAGGGAATCTCCTTCATAGAAATTCAGCCTTAGCAACAGCATAGCAACGACTTAAGTCGTTTCATAAATAAGGCCCCAGGAACTGATGCAAACAAATCACGACACCAAACGAAAAATAGTAACACAGAGTAA
This sequence comes from Ctena decussata, assembly GCA_963989385.1. NCBI lineage: Eukaryota > Metazoa > Mollusca > Bivalvia > Lucinida > Lucinidae > Ctena > Ctena decussata. Next base: position 106,870,473 of record OZ022499.1, read on the forward strand.
CAACACAGGTAGTAAGACAATATGAGCGAATAGAAACTTGACCATCTTTTTCCCAGGTAAGTGGCCCTTCGACCGGTCAGAAATAGATTATACACGAAGGTGGAGGAGCTGGGCAAAATGGATTTTTACGGAGCCCTTATTTGCTTGCGACATTTGGCTTGTCCTTTTGGAGCGCCTTTAGTATTTAAACAGCAATGAACCATTACAGTGACATATAAATGAAGAATTAGGTAACACTACGATGAAACAAAGATGAAAATAAATCCGGAACTTTGGAGCAAAAGCAAAAAGAAAAACCAGCAGATAATCTCCAAACGTATAGAGTCTATATAAGTTCTCTTTGGAACAAAGAACACATATAAGGACAAAAATCAGAAGCTCGGTTTTATTTTGCCAGACTGCATCCTAGTGTTTTATTTTTGTGTTTTTGATATGATTTTTTTTAGATTTTTTCATTTATATCAAGCCGATATATCAGCTGTGGGGTAAAACTGAAGCTCCCTGAGAACATATACTTGACAATCCACAAGAAGAACGTCAGTTTTTCACTTTAGTGGTGGACAAGACTCCAGCACACAGCGGAGAGAGATCTAGTTTCAAAAGACAGTAACCGCTCTTACCCACCTGTTCACGAAGTTCCGTATATCTAACAAGCAAGAGTTTGATCTGCATATAACCAACAGTTAGTCTATCACACCTGCACTCTTTTTTCAAGGGTAAGTTTACTCGGAAGCAGAAGAAAGCAACACAAAACTAATGCATGTATAACAATTTTTCTTCATATGCTGGATATCTGTATCGCCATTATGCAATGATAACTATAATAATCATTGAATTATTAGAGAAAATGTATGATAAAATCTTCAACTAAGAGTTGCAGAATTTCATATTTCCACTTCTCTACTAGTTCTAGTTAGCAAGGAAACACTGCAACTATGGCTGGCATCATATATCAGTTACCATAGCAACTAGGAAGTTCATGCTTGTTTGAGGTCCAATAACAGCTGCTAATAATATAGCTTCATTACCTTGACAAAAACTTATGAGTTTTTGTTTGAATATTTAATATGTCGTGTTTGCATATTAATATGCAAAGCAAGAGCCCCCAAATATGTAAAGCAAAAACCATAAGTTTCTATTTTCAACAAATATAACTATGACAACCATACCTACAGGGTTATAAATAAAACTTTTTGCGAGGATATAAATACATTTTCTTTTGGGCGGGAAATGGTCATGAATGGATAATATACAGTTAGTGTATTCAATAAAGGTCTTCTTAAAACAATTAAAGGATCTCTGACGGTTGCCGTCTAAATATGCCTACTAGTATTTCATTGACAAGAAAAAATTGGCAACTGTGTGGATTTCTCTTGACATTTCTTACTCTTGTCTCCTTAAATTAGGCAACCATTTTATTTTTCAAATTTTAACTTAAAGGCATGCATGTATTTTGCTGGGTAATTTTAATTAAAAGATCGAAAACAGAAAAAGACATTTTAAAGATGTGTCCCAGTAGTAACGCATGGGTAAACGCGTTTCGTAGTTTATCTTAGCTAATCGTTTCCACACTTATTGTCGCGTTTCGCAAGACACAGCTGCTGTATGAATCAGGTATGAGTAGCTTAAGTATTAACTGGCCAGCCCAGGCGTCCCCCACTGAGCTACCTCCATCTCTGTGCCTTGAGAAAGGCGACAGACTATGACATCAGGAAGGAGAAGTCCAATGCAGTAAGAACCTGCAACGAGCTAAAATAATTCAAAAGAATAGAAGCTAAAACCTATTAAGATTCATGTGGATATGACAAATCAGTCTTACTAGTAGAAAATTTTAGAAAATTTATCAGTAATAAAGAAAAATAGGGTTACTTTTAAATCAGTATTTAACTAGTGATTCCAATGCCTATGAACAAGCCAGTGAGTAATCGAACGAAGTCTGATTATGTTTTGCATCTATTATCGTTAATATAAAATGAGCCGCGACACGACAAAACCAACAATGTGGTTGTGCGCCCAGCGCAGACTCAGATCAGCCTGGGCAGCCGCCCAGTCTGATCAGAGTCTTCTCTGTCCGCATGGAGGTAGCTTAGACCCTTACATTTGTAGCTACCCTTTGAGCACTCAACAAAGAGTCTGGTCGAACTGAGCGGAAGCCCAGGTTGATCTGAGTCTGCGCTGGGCGCACAACCACATTGTTGGTTTTGTCGTGTCGCGGCTCGAATGTATTTTAGATGACCTAAGGCGAAACCACACGTCTTCCTGTACATCAGCGTACAGGGTCGTTTATCCGACAATTTATAGAGGGTATGTGGATTTTCATACAGAGCAGTTATCTTTTATATGTGGCTTCGATGGTCGCATTATGCATTTTGACTTCTTTAGTATGCTAGGTTCATATTTATCTGTAATAATGCTATATTCACTTCCACAATTATGAAGCTTGACCTTGCACTTCCATGCCCATTCTAGAGAATGTTAAGGGGCATGCGAAAAGAAATATTTCGATCAGATTGTTTTGACATGCATGCTGATCTAAATATTCCCTGTTTTCACATGTCAACAAAAGGTACCTTTTCATGAGAAGCCAAACAAATCATTTTGCCTTATGCTTTATTCTATTTTTCTTTCCGCTTGTACATGAAATGTCAGCCATTGACCAACACGTGATTTTGTTTCAGTTTAAAAGAACAGTTGGAAGTTGTTTCTATGGCACTATACGGTTTAATTAGTATTTCCTGGTGCAAAGGCCTCTGCGACAGAACAGAAATGCCATTTACACCGTCGCTTGGAGTTCTGTCCTCCTTATCTGTTGAATTACAATTTTCAGATTCGTACTGAATCAACTCGCTGTCAATTTCACTTTCAAACCGGGTCACATCATTAGCTGTTCGAGACGTTTCTTTAGGAAAAGGAATTTGTAATGCTTTGTCACAATCAGCTTTATCATTCTGTAACGTATTATGATCATTAGATGTCTGGTGCACTAAGTGATTGTTTAACGCTTTGTCATACCTCGTTGTATCGTTAGCCTTTGGACAGCCAAATGAAGAATAATCATATGCTATTATGCCTTCTTGAACGGTATCATTATCGGTGTTCAAAGCACTGGAAAACGACCCAACATCAGAATCATTTATATCCGGTTTAAAGCGGTCATCTGAATTGTGTTTTGGTGTAATGACTGTTTGGTTGGTAGTTACATGTAGATCAGAATGGCCATTGCTATCACTAATTGTTGCCCAGGGTACTGGAGCTACAGAGCTACGGGTAGACGTATCTGTAATACTTGAAATGTTAGCAATTCTTCCACCCAGTTTTTCCTCAAGATTTTTCATCAGTGTGTCTGTCATATCATCATGTATGTGCTCGTTAGTCTCACAAATTGCTAAATCATCATAGAAAAGTGGATTTTTCATATAAGGACACCGGTCACTTCTTATTTTCATACTTTTTCTGGAACTTCGTGACTGTCTTGGTTTATCTTTGCGGATTTCAGTCTGTATTTGTTTCATTGTATTGTTTATTAGTACTGTCCTTCTTAGAAATAGCTCAGGGTTATCGATTTCTTTTGACTTCCGCACTGATATCTTGAGAATTTTCTTCCGTTCTTCGTTCCTTTCTTTGGGCGTATTTAAGAATGGAGAAATCCTTTTCGATGGAATGTATATTTCTTCAAGAGTATTGTCTGTAGCTTTTCGTTTTAATCTTCTAGTTGTTGTAGCATCTTCGTGTTCCTCAGTTAAGTTGCACATGTCTACGCACGTTGGTTCAAATACTCTTGCTGAAAAAAGAGAGAAAAAATGAAATACTCTGTTCCTGAACAACACATAAAAGTTGACATAGCATTTCTCTCTCTTTCTCTGTCGGTCTGTCTCTCTTTTCTGTGCAAAACAATACTCAATATTTTGTTTCTATAATTATCATGCTGCTGCACCAAAGCAAAAATGACCTAGTGCAAATTGGAAAAAAATATCTCGTGGGAGCGCAAGAGCCAGTAAGTAGGTGTAGACAAGATCTGCATAGATTTTAATTAATAAGTCGTATTTACAGGTCCTATATAGGTGTATGTAAGTCTTGTAGGTGTTTGTAAGTCTTATGTAATCATTTGTAAGTACCATATTCGAGATGCTAAGACTTGCGAAGAACTAGCTGAGCCGATTAAAAAGGTTTGTAGAATCTGGCACAAAGACCCTTACGTACGTTAAAATACACAACTCAAAATATTTAAAGGAGCACCTAATGATTTTTCCATAGACGACAGTGCAACACATCCCCACTTTGAGAGTCATTTACTATCAACAGACGAAGACACAGACAGACAGTAACTTTATTCACTCAAAGTACATGTACACATGACATAATGAGGAATTTCTCTAATACTAATCAACATGGCAAACGGACGGTGGATCATGTACTAATACTAGCAATGGTAACAGTAAATGATTTGAAAATTTAAATGCAAGGGGAGGAAAACACAGAGCATAAAGCGAGAAACTGAAAGAAAGGAAGAAAACAAAATATTACAATATATTTCACTAAACGGCTCGCCGCATACTTCCTGCTGCCAAAAATAAATAAGGGGCAAGGCATCCTAAATAAGCGAATTTTCAGTAAAGTTAAATCTCCAAAATTATGATGATAGTAGCCATAAAATTAGTATTTACAGTAAAGGACAACAGAACGCATATGGCTAGCCGTTACAGCCAACTATCAAGTACAGAGCTTCTCAAAACCAAGGCATCTTAAAAAGAATTTCGTGAGAGAGAGAGAGAGAGAGAGAGAGAGAGAGGGAGAGAGAGAAGAGAGAGAGAAGAGAGAGAGAGAAAACCAGCAGGTACAGTGACCGCGGGACGACATCATACCGACGTCGATGCGACATCATGTTATCATGACATCGCTTCGACTTTGGCGTGACGCCGTCCGGATGCCACATGGTGAAAAGAGAGAGATAGAGAATGAGTGAGAAAAAGAAACATCGTAGTCTTTTTAAAACATTATTTTTCGAAATAGTAGCAATGTAAATATTCGATTGGTGCTTAGACAATCAGATGGGTTAACAGCAAATGTGACTTAACGAATTCAGTTTTACTGGTACCTCACCCTGCCTGCCATCCTTACCGAAACGAAATGCAAGGGCGACAAGCAGAGATTAGGAATGACATATCCTTCCTGTTTTGCCAACTTTGCCGGGGAGACAGGCAAACGTGGCGGAGCAGGACGGAAGAGAAAAATAAGATAAACTGCTCTCATGTGTCATGTACACTCCTACATTTAAAATTTGTATAAATGTAGAAATAATAATGATAATAATAATAATAATAGTAGATAAATTAGTATATATAAACGCGTTAAATGATTCACCCAGTATGAATGTTTGGGAGTTTACTGTAGAGCAATATCAGCTGCGAGCGGATTAGACGTCTCCACAGAGTTTCCAATCAATTTGCCAATTTTTAAGGAGGATCTCGAAGTTACTGACAGCACTAATTTTGATCCAATATCTATACTGCAAATGTCCATGGACTGATTTTTTGTGAAAAATGGAATTTTGGTATAATTCTTGTAATTTTTCAAACATGAAAATCATGAAAATTTCAACCACACTTGAAAACAACCATTTTTTTACGAAGCTGAATGTCTTACAAGGTGCCCCGTTTTAAAGCATCAGTTTTAACTCAAGTTTATGAGATTTTATAGACTTATAGAAAAATGCCCCATTTTCAGAAAATCCGAAAATTGCCCAAATTTGTTCCATGCAAATGATCAGGGCATTAGTTCTATTGAATTTCTTGTTGTCTTAAACTTCGATCCTTCATCAAAATGCTGCAAAAGAATGAAAAATTCTCGGCCGCTGGCGGTCGAATTTATGGGCCGTTGAACTGGTTATATATTGTAGTAATGTCTATGGGAAAATAGCAACTGCTCCTTCAAATATTTTGAGTAGTGTACAATCCACTGCTTGTGGAAAATAACTGGAAGCTGACAAAATATTTCTTCCACTGTCAATGATTAATACGAGTATAACAGCCAACAGTTGGAACAGAAAACTGTGCAAAACAGATGACCTTCGCTGATCGCAAATATGAATGCAGTGAAACCCATTACTAGATTGTTTAAGTTGGCTTGTGTTTCAGTAAGTACATATGAGCCGCGACACGACATAACCAACAATGTGGTTGTACGTCCAGCGCAGACTCAGATCAGTTCGGGCATCAACACAGTCTGATCATACCCTTCGCTAAGCGCTTAAAGGGTAGCTGAAGGTCTAAGCGACCTCCATGCGGACAGTGGAGACTCTGATCAGACTGGGCGGATGCCCAGGCTGATCTGAGTCTGCGCTTGGCGCACAACCACATTGTTGGTTTTGTCGCGTCGCGGCTCATATATCCTTAAGTCCTAACTTACAATGGCACCTTGGTGAGTGTCAGATTAAGTTGATACAGCGTAGAGTAGAAAGGACCGTGAAGACCGTCTGAATACTATCATCAAGTGTCCGTATTGCACGACAGAGACTATGGCAAGTTAACTTTCTAGCGAAAAATCAAAGGACAAGATTTTGGTGCCAGCTGTTAGCTTTTTAAATTGATTCGTTTAGGCATTTCCAAGATAAATGTTCATCACATATCGTGTGTAACGGAATTATGCTAACTTGATGAGCATCTGTCGCACATCAGAAAGCGGTCATAAAGAATGTCGATTAAACAGGGTCTATCATATCAGCAAGTATGTAGTCATATGTGAGAACATCTTACGGCATATGCGTAATGTGCATGCCAGTTCAACCTGTGCACATGAGTGGCCTGGTAAAAAAGACGTACGCCATTCGCTTTTAAATCTTAAGGCTAATGGGTATAATTTCAGAGGTAGCAATTTTGTATATTTATTTTGCACCCCTCCCACCCCCTTTGTCTCAATGGTTAAGCTCTTAGCTTCTGTGGGAGCAAATTGTTTCATTTAAGGGTAGACCAGATTTGCACATGTGTGCAGGATAGACTGGACATGAGCCGTTAGTATGAGGGGCGGTCAGAAAGTTCTGCAAGTGACGTAAAATCTTGGTTACCACCATAAAGACAGATCTCTAGATTGCACTGGAAAAAAAATCACATATGAAACAAGCCCAGTAGTATGACTGACGCGTTGTAATTCAATAAGAAATAGTGTCTTTGCACAGTGTTTAGTAACATTGTAAAGGCAAAATGTAGCGTTTTCAATACATCCACAACACTTGTCTTACCATGCCGCTAAATATGATGCCACTTGCAAAATTTTTAACACCCCTCGTATATCCCTATATGATGGACAGATATGGAAGAATTTCTCCAAGTGCAATTTAAGCATGAGATTGGATTACTAAATTATTGACGCCTGTTATACCAGCATGATGCAAAACGAGGCTCAGCACATTATAAAAGCCCAAACAAACAATAATTCACACTATACCGGGGCTTCAAATCACAGTACGTCTCTGCGCTGCATGCACTTAGAACAGTATTTCCGCCATCAAACAATATGCATTAAATCCTTTCGGGCATATACATCGTATTATTCGCAAACGGCAATATCTGTGTTTTAAGGAATAATTTTCAATACGTACCAGACGATGTGTATTCTTCTTTGTGCATAATCCGACACAGTTCTAGTATTAATGTCCCGTATCTGTTAAAACACTAAACGTTGCACAAAATATCAAAATATGTAAGCCATTTCCAGAAAATCCCACGCTGTCTGAAGCTGGAACAATCTCACTGTCAAACGAAATGAACAATATCTTTCAAATTAATGTAGCAGATTCTTTATTAATACGCGTATCAATTCACTAATTCATAAGTTAATGCGTACATGTACATGTAGTTAGCTCCTTGCTAGAGGCAAGAACGTAATATGTGACGTCATACGAAAAGGTACCATACAGCAAGAAACAACAGCGAAGACTTTATATCAGACTGCGCGCATGCGCAGTTTGATATATAGTCTTCGCTGTTAGCAAAAATCCTGTGAAGTCTTTACAGCGAAGACTTGGGTCAGTTTTCGCTAATATGCAGGCTAAGTCGAATATTTGTTATTCGATGTTTGTTGTGGTGGGTACCTTTTCACATGACATGCTATAAATATTATTAATGACAACCGCTGTAAGCTGTCTCGCGCACCAGCATGGCTGTCAATATATATTGCACTGTGAGAAAATCTATTAAAACTTCTTTTATACTTAATATCTGATTTTTTCCCCTATAAAATTGTTTTTAAAACACTTTTTAATGAACCAGTTGATTCAAAAGTAGGATCCAATGCATACGCATGTATTGCTATTATTAGATATGCCTTCTGTTCGCCACAACAGGAGTCGAAAGGTCGATGAATGGTATCTGAGGGCGTGCAGTATATACCAGGAAAGACTAAAATCAGCCGGCTAACAATTAGCAGCCTTCGGCGTTTGTAAGCACATTTTGAAGGTGTACGGATAACGACTAGTGTAGACCATACCGACAATATGTATGGTGGCTGATGCTACAGTGATCGCTGTAGGCATTTCATGGAAAATTAACAAGTGAGCTTTTGCAAACAGCGAGCGCTTTCACACATGCTGGGCAAGAGTTCGCTTTTCATTAGAACAGGTGACCAGCGAAAGTGAACGCCTAGAATGCAGGCTGAGCGAAATCCCAGCTGATCGAGTATGCCGAGCTTGTGCTTTTTCCATGGACGATCGCCTGTTTGAGAAGTTCTGCCACAGCAGCAGCTAATCTTCTGGTATAAATCAATAGAAGAATCATATTTCTCCAGGGGAGTTGCCTTTAATTAAAACAGACGATTATCAGAATTGTTGTTGTTGTTAAAACACTTCTTAAATCTCTCGCGTTACATGTCTAAGAACATGGTTCGTCCGCATTTAAACTACGCTGTGTTTCTGTCGTCAAAATCATTGATTGAGCATTAAAGAAACCTCGATTTGGTATTGATTTTGAGTAAAACTGCGCAAAGTGAGCAAGACGTAAATGTCCAAAAAATGCATGTCAGCCCCGGATCCAGGGGGTGGGCTTTGGGGTTGCAGCCCCGCCATTTGGCCTCTGTGTTATGTATAATGTATAGGCCTCCAGATAATAAGAAGTATCTGATATGACAGTTTGAGAAAAATATCCAATGTGGTTAGATCAAAATATTCAAATATATGTTGTGACATCTCATTAGAATCGCCTCGGGGAGGCGATTCTAACGAGATATCACAACATATATTTCAAGGAAAAAATACATTAAAAAATTCTCTTGAAATTGAACCATAAATATGTCATATTTTCAAACCCCCTCCCCCACACAAATGCATTTCGGCACCTCCCAGCCCCACCAGTTATCCAGAGCCCCACCAGTACAAGATGGTCTGGATCCGGGCCTGCATGTATATGGGAAAATCTCTTTTATCATTTCATTATTTACGAATGCAGTAACTTCAAAACGTAACTGATGAGGCTTTATTAGCCGGAACTACGTAGCCTGGCCCATATTCCTTCTTCCGAATGTATTCTCTGCTCTTGAAGGAACTCTAAGATTTTGATTTAAATAATTATAACAGGTAAGTTGCTCACAGTGTACTAAAACGAAATATATACATTTTTTTTCAATCTGAAATATGCATTTTGTGACATTTACATCAGTTCCACTTGCTCTGCACTTTTTCATTCCAAAAAAATCTAAACTTGATGTTTTACAAGTGTTGATGATAGAATGCATTTATCTTCATAAACAGTCAGAATTAACTTGTAATTATTGCCACTAATATTATAACATTGTATTTGATTATGCTTAACCTTTGGCGAATGGTATATATGCTTACTATCTTTGCCATTTTGATTGCCAGCCGGTATAACCCACCAAAAATAAAATACCAAGTTAATATAGGAGCTAGGCTATTCGTTTGTTTTCTTCATATCATTGCAACTGGCAAAAGTGTTATTTTGTGAAGATTCTTCTTGATGGTTTTCGTCTTTTCTTTGAAATGTTTTGTAAAAATCAATGCTTATGATGGTTTAAATTTAGATTTTTTTTTCAAAGCCATTCGATACCCCGTGGTTTTATTTGTGACATCTGGTATCGGAACGCTGCAACATCGATCAAAGGAAGTCGGAATTGTCATGGGAATACCAACATTGACACTACCTAGAGAAAATGTAGCGATCAGTATGCGCTAGATCTTCTCATTCATATTTTCCAGTGGGTCCAATCATACGGAAATATGAGTATTGATATTTATGAATGAAATGCCATAAATACCCTGAATATTGGGTCGCCTTAACCAGCTACTCTAAAGTACTAATACTTTCTAGATTTTAATCTGGGAATGCTAGCGTCAAGGCAAACATTGTAGAGGCTGATCAGACTGCTCCTCGAGGAGCAGTCTGATCTGCCACTACAATGTTTGCAGAGGCAAAGCTGACCCGACATTTTGAATCTTTCCGGTAGTCAACAGAGCAAAAATCCGCTGGCACTTAATTGTTACAATCAATTATTCACAAGAGAAACATTCTACGAGAAGTCTGAGAGTTAGGGTATAATAACATAACATAAAGCACAAGATAGCATAGACATGAGACATGACAAAAGTGTCAGCGGACCATGTGCACAGTGAAGATTCAGATTATTTGGCAATGCGGATCGAAAGGCACGCGACGTTTGTGAGAGGACGTTTTCTGAGATTACATTTTTGTCTAGTCCTCTGGGCATTTTCATACCGAACTACTTTCGACTTCACAAAGCCATCTATAACTTCTTCCACAGGAGCGACCCGTAACTCAGTGTGCAAAACATTTGTCTTGTTACCGCTTCATTACAGATTCACACCCTCACGGATGCGGATCGACGACAGCGTTTTAGTTGGCACTAACAGTTACGTTACCGAGAGTACCCAAAGAAAGACGCATAATTGTATTAGAAACACACACACACACACACACACACACACACACACACACACACACAACGAGCCCCGCACGCATCGAGCCCAGAAGAACTTATAATTAAAACATGAGGAATAAAAGTGCAGTCCATGTTAAAACAGCATTTATTCATATTGATTATGCCGTGCATATATCATTTATAATGCTTTGCAAAAAAAAAAAAAAAAAATCGCTGGTGCGTGCATGTCCCAAAATATTACATAATTTTTTAACATTGGTTGCATTTTACGATGCAAAAGATCCTCCAAGAAGATTTGACCAATAAAAGCGTTATCTGGCTGTCAGTCATTCATGATGCGGGAAGCCGGAATACTGGAGAGGACTACAGACATTCTGCAAGCAGATTATTCTTCCTCCCTTATGACCATAGCCTGGAAGGGCAATCGCTGTCCGTCCATATGTCTGCCCGTCCGTCTATCCATAAAAAGGACGGATTTTACTTTTGTTTTCGGTAAGTTTTTTTGTTGCAATGAAACAATAATACTTTGGGTCCATCAACCAAAATGGCACTGGCTGTCATCAATTGATTTTACTTATCACATCTCCACGGTGGACAACCTACGTCATGATCACGTGATTCTGATGATATGGTGCACATATTTTGAGAAGCAAAACGTCTCGATTCGGGTAAGTAATTTATTTATATCTTCAGTCTTAGAATGCCGATTTTCATGCTGTAAAGTGCATGGACCCCGGACTGATTTCCTTTATCTATAGCATATGTCATCGGTTCATGAAATTAAGCCAGTTAACAGAACGCTTCCAAATAGCGAACTTTTTCGGTCGATATGGAACACACGATGACCAAACTCTGACACATAACTGCACAAATGAGAATATCTACGCCACATTTTGGACCTAAGCCATCAATTTATTTATAATCATGACCCCTTCCATCAAGAGATTCTATGAACTTTGAGTTTTTAAAGAAAAATAACAAAATCATCTGATTTGATATGGGGCACACCATTGATTATGCTGATATGGAACACACGCCGGAATACTTTCAAAACTGCCAGAGATATGTTGTACTACTATACAACTGCATTGTCTTTGGTTTTTATTAGTTTCTTTTATATTAATCTGTGGTATCAAACTTTTATTAAGACTCCAACAGTTCATAACTAATGACATGTAATAAGATATTCATGGAACTTTCCCTGTCTGTTGCTTGCCTACTGCAACATTTACCTTGCACATGCGTAAAAGCACGCGCAAAATAAAAAATAAAACAAATAAATAAATAATTTATTTCTGCTCTGAACAGTCTACTGCCTTCTGAGCCGAGCATACTTTTGAATGTCTATTGCTAATTGTGTTTCATCTGCTACGACTGTGGCTATTCTTACTGCGTAACTGCATCATTACTTATGCAGTACAATCTCTTCCGCATGAGCATAGCAATGTCATAATATAATTGCAGTCACTGTCTAGGATCTGCCTTATGGAGTTTTGCCTTCCAAATCAATAGGTGTCAACTCATAAAGGAAAGTTTTTGTTCCTCTTGGACAAGACCTCATTTTGGAAAGACTTCGCCGTCCACATTATCGCTGATAGGTAGGCGTTTTTGACCCAACCTCTCCCTAATTTTTCCGTCAGACAGGATGACTGGAGCAGATAATATTTGTCTTTTCCCAAGGTTAAAACATATTCAAACACCTACCACAGTATTTTCCGCTATTTTGCTTTTGGTTTAAACAATATTTATAAATGAATCTTCGTGTACAACATATACATTTACACGTATACACATGATTATAAAGTACAGGATCTGATAGGAAGCTTAACTTATATAAATCATTTCCTATTTTGCGTTTACTTTTAGACGGTAATCTTCTTCAAACGATTTTGTCTGTCGTCCGCTACTGATGTGATATATCAATGTCATAAAAAACGGCACTTCTGGTTGAGGCTTCTAAAAGGAATTATTATCCAGTGGGCACACAACGTCAAGATTACGTCAGTGTGACGTCATGGCAGCAAATGAAATCTTTTCGACGTTGACGCAATCTAGCTAAATTATTCTTGTTCCGCGTGTAGATTTCTTTAGGGTCAATACTCATATGTTAAAAGTGAAAATACTTCAACAAGGCTCAAACTTGATTATTACTCTATGTCCATTATTCATCGTTAAATAAACAATACAAATGACACGGCACGCGTCCGCAGTACCGTGTCGCAATAAATGAGCCATGACATGACAAAACAAACAAAGTGACATGTGCGACCAGGGAAGACTCAGATCCGACTGGACCTTCGTCCATTCTGATTAGAGTCTCCGCGATGCGCTTAAAAGGTAGCTTAGGGTCAAAGCTACCTACATGCCGACAGCGAAGACTCATCATACTTGGCGGATGCCCAGACTGATCTAAGTCTTCGCTTAGCGCACATGCCACTTTGTATATTGTGTTTTGTCGCGGTCAAATATATATTGTCTAAAGACGACGAAGGTAATCTGGGAAAAGACCCTTTTCACATTGTTTCCGGCCATGCGCCTAACGCACAAATAACGCGTCTTATCTCGATGAATGGCGAGATTTTACAAACATGGGGTAAATGAAACGAATGATAATTTACCTTTTATTTTCTTCTTATTACATTGAAATTTATATAGGATGAATGGCTTGAGATTAATATATAATACTCAAAACTATATGTCAGAGCGCGTAGAAAAAATCGTGAAATAACTGGTGATGGATGGATGATTTGTGATTTTACGTCCTATTCAACAGTATTTCAGTCATATCATGACGATGGCAGAGTGATTATGAAAGGCTGTGTGCAATGGAACCCCTTTTACGGAAGAAAAGAGTCTCGCCTCAAGCGGGGCTCGAACCCGTGTCCGCTTGATCAGTAAGCCAGCGCCAAACCCACTGAGCAACCGGGACTCCTATGAAATAACTGTTTTAAATTGAAATGGAGGAATTAAAATACAGAATTTTTTTATCTATTTACTTTGAAATTAAGACATCAAATATAGAACATTTGTTTATTTCATTGATAAACCCATTTTTGCCCAGTGGAATGTTCTATCCCTATCAAACGAATGGGTCCATATGTCATTTAAGGAGTGTCTGGTTAACTTTATTCTTATCGTTTTTATAGGACAAATACCCATTTGGGTAATGCAAACAGTGTAGAGCCTGTTAAGACGCCCTGTTTTCCTGCGTCTGATCTTGGTCTGCACTGTTTGCCGATGCTCTATATATGGGACGCCAGGCTTTTACGGGTTACTTTATTTATCACCTGGTTACTTTCATATACTCTTCGATTCATTTCTTTATTTCTTTATTTATTTTTTCACCGAAGTACAAACTTAAAGAAATCATATTGTTTGTTTGTTCGGTCGGTTTGAATTTTCACCTACGATACGAAATAAAGACTCAAAAAATGAACTAATCCTTTAATCACAGTATATAAGTTGTCGTCTATCGTATAATTTTAGAATTATCTCCAAAAAAAAAAAAAGAAGAAGAAAAAAAGAAGTTGACGTGAGACTGACTCATGTATTATACCTACCCATTCTACCGAAAATAGATTTTTCATCAACTGACTCGGGAATGAAATTCAGTTAAAGCCATAAAGTTCAAATTTTTATCATGACGGAGACAAGAGTATTTAGCCTTAGGGATTAATTTGACACCTGCGATTATCGCCTGTTGTCGTCTAGTTTCGGAGAACTGCCGAAGGATATCCGGAGATTCTACCTGTATGCTGTAAGAAATCAATGGTCAGTATCAAATACGAATATTCTGCCAGATGACATGGTATGTGCGAGCAGCAAAGGTGCCCGCCCTTTAAAATAAGTTGTTGTTTTTATCCTCGTAATGATGTTCCCCAGGTGGGGAACGTATAGTTAATATCCATACTCTATAAAGTATATGACGAACATGTTTGACAACCTACTCCACGATCCTGTGTTTCTAAAAATAAAATAATCTCGAAACCTGTCAGAAAATAAATTATATCTTAGGGCCCAGGTTCACAATCATTCTTAAAGTTAAGGACCACCTTAAAGTTAAGTTGGAAATTTTCGCCCTAAGAACATCTTTATTTAAATCGTATTGAAATCGCAGGCTTTGCGTGATCCCGCTGACAACTGTCATAGAAATGTAATACGAAAGAAAAAATCAAATACATTAAGTTTTTGTAAGCTTTTATTTACATATGAAATTTCAGACCTTAACTTTAAGGTCGTCCTTAAGTTTAAGGAATGATTGTGAACCTGGGCCCATATGATAAGGCCGATTATAGTTTTGTAAAGTGCACGTACCCTGCAAAAATGTCCTCAGTCGGCAGCAAATAGCATTAATAAAAATAAGCCAGTAACCAGCATACACCAAAACAGTCATCTAATAGTCAGAAAAGTTCGCTGTTCCGAAGTGTTGTGGTAACTGACTTAATTTTTGTCGCACCTGCTTTAGCAAGGTGCGATATAGGAGTTCACTTTTCCGTCCGTCAGTCATTCCGTCCGTCCGTCTACAATTACCTCGACCCTGGTGTTTAAGTCCATTTCTCTCAAACTATGATACCAACAATCATCAAACCTGGTATAAAGTTTTATTATAGAATGTTCTAGAGGAATGTTGCCTTTTTTTCTACCCTTGACCTATATATCACGCTCTGCTAACTTCGTAACATGTAATGTCCAAAATAACCTCGACCCTAGTGTTTAAGTCCATTTCTCTCAACCTATGACACCTACAATCATCAAACCTGGTATAAAGTTTCTCCTTAGAGTGTTCTCGATGTATGTTGCACATTTTTTTCTACCCTTGACCTATATTTCATGCTCTGTCGACTTAGTAAAATTTAATGTCCAAAATAACCTCGACCCTAGTGTTTAAGTCCATTTGTCTCAAATTATGATAACCTGGTGTTAAGTTTCTTCTTAGAATGTTCTCGAGGTATGTTGCACTTTTTTTACCCTTGACCTATATTTCATGCTCTGCTGATTTCGTAAACTTTAATGTCTAAAATTACTTTGACCCTAGTGTTAAAGTCCATTTCTCCCAAACCATGATACCCACAATCATTAAACCTGGTACGAAGTTTCTGCTTAGGATGTTCCTGAGTCATGTTGCACTTTTTTCTACACTTGACTTATATCTAATCCTCTGCTTAGTAACTTTAACTTCTTTTTTTCTATCAAACTTATGCTGAATAGGCTGTTTAAGCCGATTGAATGTATAGTTATCATTGTCATTATTATTTCCTTGGTCATAATGATGATAATCTCTGCTCCCCAGGTTGCATTTTAATGTAGTTGGGGTGCTGTGAAGATATTCATACTTTTAGTCGCTAAACTTGAATGACTGAATATGTTTTCTGGCCTTTTCTTACTCCCTCTCTTTTCTTTTCTGTAGTCTGAGTTAATTGTATCATCACATTTAGATTTACATGTCCGTAAGCTGCCTGTAACTGGTATGTTTTGTAAATGTACAGTTCCTCTATGTCATATTTGTGACCTGAGTGAATAAAGTGATTTTGACTTGAGTAAAATTTCATGTCCAAAAATTACATCGACCCTAGCATTTAAGTCCATTTCTCTCAATTGGATTGCTTTACTACTGAATATTTTTCATTATTATTTCATACTCTGTTTACTGTTGAATTTTATGTCCAGATTTGCATCCTTCTTAGCTTGCAAGTCCAGTTCGCTCAAATGTTTATACATGAATTCATCAATCCTAATCTAACCATGACCTCTGCTACTGCGGAAGAGCAAGGTAGGTGTGACAAAGCATAATGCGGAATTGTTGTTTATAACGATGACACTTGCTACAAATAATGGGCGTTGCTACGAGGTATGTCCATTTTATAATATCAAAATCGGCTCTGTAAGACCTAGCTGACATATTTCTAATTTTCTTACCGGCATCTTGATTGTTTCTTTCTAAAAAGATATTATTTACTGCAAAAATCAGGTTATCCACCGTGCAGTAAAGAAAATTATAAATAATATGCCCTTATGAAGGTATCAGATATATGTACATGTACTTTTGGTCTTGCCTTCTTCAGATGGCTCAAGTATTGAATAGAAGTTCTCTCAGACAGCATGGTTGGTTGATTTGATGCTTAACGTCCACGGTAAACAACTAAGGTGATGTGGGGACGGTCAGTTAACCTAACCACACTATTTCTGGGCAGGCTTAGACCTCTAAGCGGTTAACCAGTACTAAGTGCACATACTTTCGCCAGTAACTGACAAATGCCCTTCTTGAATCAGCGGAAGGAGAAACGAAAGTATGTGGCCAGACCGGATTCGAACCCAGGACCTCTGACTTACAAGTCAGGTGCCTACCGATTGCGCTACCCGGCCCGGCAGCATGGACTGCGACATTCAGGGTCATCTCCATATACCGGTATGCTGCGGGAAGAACATTTATGCCCCCCCCCCCATTTTCAATGTGGATGTGTGTGGGTGTGGGGGGGGGAGGGGGGAGGGTGGCATATAGCATCACCGCTGTCCCTACGTCTGTAGGTCCCGTTCGATCGTACAAAAATGATTTCCGTTCGTTATCTTTGATAAGATCAGCGTATTAGGTTCGTTAGGTATATAATCACAAAATATAAGTAAAGTTAGATTTAGGGTAAAATCCGCTTATCATTATGAAAGTTGTGGTCTCTTTTCAGCTTTGTGTTGTGCGAAAAGTTGGTTTCTATTCATTCCGCATATTATTTTGGGAGTTACGGCCCCTTTTCAACCCCATTTTGTGCAAAAAGAAAAAAAGAAAAAAAAAAATGGTTTGCATTTGTTATCTTTTGAAATGATTAATGTATTGGATTCATATTTTATACACAATGTACACTGAACTCCAAAAGAAACGCCCACAAAGTACAGTGTATGCATTACAAATTAGCAAAAGTAAACTACATGTACTTCTACATGTTTTTGTCTTGTTAGTTTGGCGCGTCCATGTGTTTTATAGAAAAAGAATGTCCGAAACACTCAATATCTTTTACATATAACTGGAAGAACCAACTCTTTTAGTATGGGGTAAAATTAAAGTTACAAAAGACAAGAGATGTTTAAGAGGTCACATTCTAAAATGCAGAATGTTTAGGAATCGGGATTTACCTGCAGTTGTGTATCCCTGGATCTGAAGTCACAACCATGAGTAAGTTTGGTCTTCGATTGTCAATTGTTCTTGAGACACCACAACAAAAGTTAGGTATCAGGTTAGCGTAAACATGCATTTCACTTTAACATTGGGATTTCTATTGAACGCTCTCACCCTGTTTTGTGCGGACAGAAAAGGAGAATCTTTGTCTCAATAGTCATGCTGTAAAGTAGCACATCACGGTAAATCATTCATAAAATAATCTGCAGCGTAAAGCCTCAAACCTTGGCGATATCGGTCTTTAAAATTTACTCTTATTTTAATGTAAAGGGAGGTAATTTGAATATGACCGATTTCAAAACGCTGTCGTTCTAGTACATAGCCAAATAATTCAGACAGATTTAACGGTTTTCTAACAGTTGCATATCAGAGAACATTTTTGGACACACTATGCTTTATTGGAAAAGAAAGACAATAATTGCATTGGAATTCAATGAGTTTCGAGAAAGTGAGATAACTGTTTTATTCAAGACTAAAATCATGAAAGCTTCATCGTGTACTGTGGTCAGATGAAAATCATAAAAATCATACGGTCTGCGCAATGATCCATTTGAAATTGCGTAGTAACAGTGCCATTAAAAAGAACATAAAGGACCAGGTATGATAAGGCCCATATTTGTCCCCCAAAAAACTCATTTTTCAAAAGTTCTATTTCGATAACTAAAATGTATTCATAGGTCAGATCTAACCTTAAATGTAACAGCAAATACAAAATCAACCAGTTCTTGCATAAAATATTTGTGCTTTTAATCTTGAATATACCCATACCCCCCCCCCCCCCCCCCCCCCCCCCCAGCGGATTCTGATGTAAATGGCGAATTTGGTAGCCTCTGCCAATATATGAGCCCGGCCTCCAGCAAAATTATATATTTTATATGCAGACATAATTTTGATATATTTACATGTCATGAAAATATTAAACGTGCTGGAGACCGGGCTCTATATTTACATGTTATTTTTAACTTTTTGTTACCAAACTGGCAGCGTTTGGAACATTTTCCCCGTTTTCTCAACACAAAAACGCCCATATCTCCACTCATAGACAAAATAAACGTATGTTGTGGGTATTCATTTTCTTAGTTAGAACACAAGGAATAATTTGGTACACATTTCATTTTGATCTGTTGAAATGTTTTGTTAAGCGTCTCTGGACTTGCAGACTTGAGTGGGTGGGGTACCTTTACAGGCCTTGTGCAGTGCACAAGTAATTAGAAGTGGTACCCAACATATAAACATTTCATTAAAAGCCTATTTTCAAGAGCTTTTAAAAGCTATTGTAAATGCCTGATTTCTTTAAAGGAAAATCTATAAAACTCAGCTTTTCTTTCAATTTTCCTTCATATTATTGAACCAACATGGGCATGTCTGGAATCATGTTATTCTGAGAATTAACAAAAGAGTAACATATTATTTCTGTTTGTTCCCACACGCACAAATGATAAGCAATAGAAACCATGCAATTTTAAGAGAATTTGAATAGGGGCCAAAAATCACCCTTATCATACCAGGTCTTTGTGGGCGTTTCTTACTGTGAAATCCACCAGTTAGGCCTATTATTGGAATTATTACCCATTTTCAGTTATACTTTATGAAGTCCTTTGTCTACAGCGAATGTCACAGTTTAATGAAAATAAGCCAGCTACCAGAGTACTTAAAGCAGTTATTCCATAGTCAGTTTATAAAAGTTAGATACCATAGACTGATACAAAAGAAACTAATAAAAACCAAAGACAATGCAGCTGTATAGTAGTACAACATATCTCTGTTAGTGTTGAAAGTATTCCGGCGTGTGTTCCATATCAGCATAATCAATGGTGTGCCCCATATCAAATCAGATGATTTCGTTATATTTCTTTGAATACACAAATTTCATAGAATCTCTTGATGGAGGGGGTCATGATTATAAATAAGGTGATGGCTTAGGTCCAAAGAGTGGCGTAGATATTCTCATTTGTGCGGTTATGTGTCAGAGTTTGGTCATCGTGTGTTCCATATCGACCGAAAAAGTTCGCTATTTGGAAGCGTTCTGTTAACTGGCTTAATTTCATGAAACGATGACATATGCTATAGATAAAGGAAATCAGTCCGGGGTCCATGCACTTTACAGCATGAAAATCGGCATTCTAAGACCGAAGATATAAATAAATTACTTACCCGAATCGAGACGTTTTGCTTCTCAAAATATGTGTACCATATCATCAGAATCACGTGATCATGACGTAGGTTGTCCACCGTGATCTCATCTCGAGCTGAAAAAGAACTTTGTCACGGTGTTGTTGTACCTCAGATAGAATCGTTTCAAACTATCATCTCATTTGGCCGTTCAGAGACCATCAATAGTGTAGCACCACAGCAACTGTTGCAGACTTGTTATTTTCTGTTCGCAGAGACAGCAAGCTGTATTTATTTAAGCTGCGACACGACAAAACATACAAAGTGGCATGTGCGCCCAGCGAAGACTCAGATCAGCCTGGGCAGTCACCCGGTCTGATAAGAGTCTTTGCTGGTCATTTAAAGGGTAGCTTGGAATCGAAGCTAGCTCCATGTGGACAGCGTAGACTCTGATCAGACTGGGTGGATGCCCAGGCTGATCTTAGTCTTTGCGGACGCCCATGCCACTTTGTTGGTTTTGTTGTGTCGCGCCTCAATTATTAAATGGAAACCTGTCACACGGACGGAAAGATGGGCACAGGCTGACATAGCATCACGCAGTCTCTTCTAGACTGTAGACCAAAATAACTAAAAAATACAATCTGAAAGAGTTTCTTTAAGAGCAGAGAACGCTTCAAAAAGGCACATGGGCCATACTTCGAAGTTTCGGTTACTCAATCCTCATCAGTAGCCCTGACAATATCTGGTGACGAAAGCCAGAAAAAAGCATACTGAAATTTATGCACTTCAATAAGGCAGTCGATTCAAAGCTGGTTTTAAATATCTAAAGGTGTCCAAATGAATAAATAGCGATGATTTAGAATAAGAGTCTAAACCAGTCAAAAATTTCTGATTTCTCAGAATATTTCCTCTGCACTAAAACCCGAGAAATGTCATTGAGACAATAAAAAAAGACATTTCGTAGACACAGGGAGAAATTAAAATAGGCAGCAAAATCGAACAAATACAATGTTTTCTCTTGAAATCATTTTACGTTTATCTTCTTTGTGGTACATTAGTGTTCATGTCATACGGAAATTGTTGTTAAACGATTGAGTCGAGTATTGCAGCTTTCTGTTGATGACAATATCATATGTAAACTAGAAATATTTTTTTGGCAAAAACAGAACAAAAAACAAACAAACAAAAAACATACAAACAGATATCCCCCCCCCCCCACGACTTGCGCTTTCCTGGCAGTATCGTTTTCTCTAAATGTTGCCAAGTTAAGACCACCTGTGACTTTGATGATAGAGTCAAGGTCACGAAAACTTAGAAAAGTTATTTTGCACCTCCTTATAATAAGTTTGTGTAATTTCTTGATTTCTGAGAGGTACAGATGCAACCCGGCTTATATAATAGCCTACATCATACAACATTTTTTCAAAGTTTATTGACTCTAAAGGGCCTAAAATAGCTCATCTAATTAGTTTACTTGCAGGTTAAAATGAAAAACAAAGAGACATTTACATAATTAAATCAAACGATTTCAAATGTCAAACCCCAAATAACATGATAATGCATTATCAAGGCAGCAGTGATACATCAAAACAAGTAAAGTGACATATTATACTAGAATAAAATCAACTTAGGTGACATGCCATACTCCCACTGGTACCTTAAAGGCCCCATTGCTCTATCAGTGATGAAAAATTTCATCATGAGGTATCACTGCAAGATTCGCACTACAGTTGCGTCACAGTATACAAACGTGTTAAGCATACTTTTACTAGATATAATATCCTGCGCTTCGCATGAAAAGGTTTTGAAAATCAATTTGGGTCATTTTAGTTGGCAACTATTATGACCTACTTTCGATTTCGTATACATTATTAAAACGGTAAAAATACAATGTACAAGCATGGAGACCCATTCACTATGCCGCCTACGGTCATAGAATATAATTAGACGGGAAACCAGAAGAGGACAATTGTATTTTGTAGAGCGATTTGTCATTTTTAAAAACCTATGCCCTCTACTTTTTGTTAGGTGTATGACTCAATATATTCATTGCAAGCCACATTTTATCACCAAACGTGTAGGTAAAACTTGTTTTCGCAATGATTTGTGTTTAGAAGTTTTTACTACCAATAGGACTTTGGAGACTTTAAGGCACTAAAATCTTGCCTCGACTTCTGCCATACACCTGTTTTAGCATGATAAATAATATACTGTACCGTTAACAGATTAAACTGCTTCAGGACCACAAACCCAAAAGTTTGAAACAGATGATGTGCGTGTCACGGTTTACTGACGTAATGCCCCGGGACACAGCATTGGAACTAGGTTTTGAGAAGCTATAATACGGGATTGAAAATTTGAAACCTAGGTTTGAACGTATTGTGCTTGTGTCTTGCTTTAACGTCAACTCTCTTAGAACTTATATATAGCAAAACAAAATATAACACATGCATGGGACTTATCAGTCATGTTTGAATCTGTGCCCAAAAGTTTCATATAAGAAAGATTTTAAAATTCGTGACGTCAGACAGTTTAAGTGATGTCAGCTTTTGTTACGCCAGTGTGTCGAGTCCTTTTTAAATATTTCCCCTCAGTCGACGAAACCACAAAAGCTGTAAAACAAGTTCAATGATAAGTTTTCAAGAGCATGTCTTGGTGCTTCAAACCTACTCCGTGAGGAAATTCTAACAAACTCCAAAAAATATCGGTCAATTCTAATTAGTTACCTTAGTGATAATAACTATTTAATACCGTAAACATGTCACATTTACGAATAAGATCTTCTAATGAAGTTGTATGATCCAAAGATCGATAGCAAGAAAGGCAATTTTCCATTTTAACTTCAGGAAATTAAATGGTATTGAAATGAGCTGTTGCCAATTACTTTCTTTTGAAAATGTCCTTTTATGTAAGCATGAGGAAGATGACGATTTATTGATTCGTTTAAAAAAACATATTTTTTTTAAACGTGGTAAAATGTTTTGAAATTGGCCAAGATGTTTTACGGAACATAATAATTGTACTAGCAATATTTCAAAGAATCTAAATATCCTAGTTAAAAATTTGTACAACACTTAATGTTAAACTAGTCGTCATAAAATGTTTTTATTCTCGTTGAATATTATGAAGAGTTATCAGAGCTGCAGATAAGAATGGGTAACAAGGATAATTCAAAGATAAGTTTCCTTATTTCTCAATGAAAGCATATACTTAAGGACAAAAGTTCTGCACGGATGTTAAGATAACATCCGTGCAGAACTTTTGTCCTTAAGTATATGTTGTGACCCCTTGTTAGAACCGTCTCGGTACGCTTGACATGGATATTTACAAGCCTACACGCTTCAAGATACACTGTAAACCCCAGCCGCCCATAGGCCAGAAAAGTGACCATTATATGAGCCGCGACACGAGAAAACCAACAATGTGGTTGCGCGCCCTGCGTAGACTCATATCACCCTGGGTATCCGCCCAGTCTTGTCAGACTCTTTGCTAAGTGCTTAAAGGGTAGCTAAGGGGCTAAGCTACCTCCATGCGGACAGCGAAGGCTCTGATCAGACTGGGCGGATGCCCAGGCTGATCTGAGTCTGCGCTGGGCGCACAACCACATTGTTGGTTTTCTCGTGTCGTGGCTCAATTATTGTCCTGCTGGATACAGCTCATCAGCCTCTGCGTGCTAGACTTCCTCGAAGAAAGATTTACCTATGGAAGAGAGCGCATGCGTCATCTAGCAGACTTTAGTCACTCCTTAAAGACCAACTCCCAGTCTGTTGAATATATGTTGGCTTCATTCAAGGCTGCTATCACCTCTTCTGTGGAGAAGTTGGTGCTGACAAAGATAGCAAACACTAGACAAACTCACCCATGGGTAGATACCAGCCTACGAAGAGCTATGTGGCCTAAGCAAGGCCAAAAAGACTAAAACCAACAAGGACTGGGCTAGATACAACAAACTGTAAGTTTCAGTATAGCGAGATACCCGGACTACTGTGGGAAGCTACATGCATGAGGTCGTGAGTGGAGACCTGGCCCCAAGGTTATAAAACTTTTTTCATGCTTATCTCAGGAGAACATGAAATTTTACTGGCTAATAATTAGCAAATTATTGATAAGTACAGTTGTTGTCTGGCTCAGTTAAGCAGAGTATGAAATTGTCTCTTCTTATCAATATGAAAATGCCAACATTAATTTGCATTTTCATATTTACACGTATCAGCAGAGAAAATTTATGCTCAGCTGATTATGCTCAGCTGAGTTGAGCACGAAAAAGTTTTATGACCTTCTTCAAGGGCCCGTGACTATGTACCGACTGTATGAACCTCATAAGGTAGACTCTAACCGAGATCTAATGTCCACGAATAAGCTCAGTAAGTTTCAAGCAGACCCACTGAGAACTGCAGCTTTATGAGCGCGGAGAAGATCTTGTAAATTATAAGCCCATGGAACGTTTCTGTTTTCAAAGCAACCAAAGTGCTAAACCAATCGGCCCAAAAGAGTTTGCATTTAATCCACCACCCAAATGATGTGGTATACGAGATTTGGTTTAATATGGCCGAGGTGTTATGTACAGAGATATCCTTGTTTGAAAATGTGGACGACGACGGAGCCTTTCTATCGTATAAGCTCCCCAGGAATCTTTGGCTCAGGGAAGCTACCCAGCACACAACCTTGATTCAACGTCAAGGTTGTGTGCCCAGTGGGTAATAAATATGGAACAGTTTCGATTATTTTTATTTGTCTAAAGAACTATTTGTCTACGTGATATATTTCCTTATCTTTCTCATGCACCTGCGTCACATCAAAAGTGCAATGCTCTAGATTTTTATAAGAAAACATCTCGCGTAGGCTTTCATCGGAGCAATGGTGTACGTTATCATATGTTTGGTATATAATGTTTAGTCACCCACAATCCGGACTTAATAATATTTACTTGTCCCTTGGAATTCCAACTTGATATAAAATTCTTTATCTATAATTATGCCAGCGTTAAAGGCCCCATTGCTCTATCAACATGAAAAAATTTATCATGAGGTATCGCTGCAAGCTTCTCACAATAGTTTCGTCATTATAAATGACCGTGATTAACCAGCTTTAAAAAATAAAACATCCTTGTGTTTTACATAAGAAGGGTTTGAAAACTTATTTGGGTCATTTGAGTTGGCAACTAAAATGACCTACTTTCGATTTCATTAACTTGTATAAAATGGAAAAAATACAATGTACAGACATGGAGTCCCAATCACTACCCCGCCTATGTTTACATAGCATTGCTAGACGGGAAACCAGAACAGGAAATTTTAATTTGTGGACCGATTTGTTATTTTTCAAAAACTTGTTGTCTCTATGTTTTGCCTGTTATATGACTCAAAATATGCACATCAACCCACCTTTTATACCAAACATGAAGGTTGAACCGCCTTTCACAATGATTTGAGTTTAGACGTCTTTACCACTGATAGGACTATGGAGACCTTAATAAAACAGGTATTGGGAATAAAACAGTATTCGGGGCATTATCCATGTACAATAGCTCAATGCGCATGTGCTGTCTTTCTGGGAATATGTACCGTCTCGCTGATACACTCAAAATATGGTAAAGATGTGTACTCTGTACCAAGACTGCTGCAAGTTTCAATAATAGTTTATATGACAGTGTCACATTTTGTTGCCATAAGAGAAAGGCCGCCAAAAGATAAACTCGGGTCAGACGGAGCCACTAGCATAAACCCCCTACAAATCCATACTGTCAGAGCAATGAATCCAGTATGCCAGATCAACTGATTGCGAAAAGTCACAAAATCAAAAATGCATTCTATGTGAGTGGTAGAACGTTTTAATGAAATATTATGAACGAGAAAACAGATTATTGGCACCGTTTACAAGGCCATAACACCGCCTCCAATTATCATGAGACTGTAAAATATAATTATTATGATAACTAAATGTCTGGAATGATGGCAAAAGTGAACGAAGAATTTATGTGACGGTAATGCACAACATCATAATCGAACTCAGTGGTTACACCGCTTTGTGCATGTTCTCGTACATTTACGTGTATCAAATAATGCTTTAAATGAGCCGCGACACGACAAAACCAACAATGTGGCTGTGCGACCCGCGCAGACTCAGATCAGCCTGGGCATCCGCCTAGTCTGATCAGAGTTTTCGCTTTCCGCATGGAGGTAGCTTAGACCCTTGGCTACCCTTAGAGCGCTTAGCGAAGAGTCTGTTCAAACTTGTCGGATGCCCAGGCTGATCTGAGTCTGCGCTGGGCGCACAGCCACATTGTTGGTTTTGTCGTGTCGCGGCTCAATGCTTCATTGCTTTGTACATCGATTCGCGAAAGAACTATGCTCGATGTGCAAAGCATTTACAAGGGTTCTCCGTTTATAGACTTCCCTCAGTTGTTGGCAACACATTCCACATCTGATCAAGATCAGCTCTCATAATGTTATAAGGGAATAAGAGAGATTTTGTCTGAGCCGCGTAACAATAGCAGATGCGGTATGCGGAAACAGTCAAGAGTCATATCAGAGTCTATCAGCGCAGTCTGATCCGAGTCTTCTCTGTCCACATGAACAACATCTGAGCATTAGTTCTGTGCACGTGCCATATTTTTATCGTACAATTCTTATCAAACATGTCTTTTAAAGAAAGCACCTAAAGGATAGAATAGACCCAAAGGAAGGACACTGAAAACGGATCAGTTTATACTTAAAGGGCTCTTTTAGAATATGGGCTTTTAAGGTCTCCATAGGCCTATCAGTGATAAAAACGTCTCAACGCAAATCATTTCGAAATTCCTTCAACATTCACGTTCGGTGATAAAATGTGGGTTGGTGTGCAAATACTGATCTTTATAACTGGCAAAAGGTATGGGAAAAACGTTTTTGAAAAAGACAAATAGCTTCACAAAATACAGTTGTCCTTTTCTGGTTCCCCGTTGAGAGATGCATTATAAAAAAAACGGGACAGTGACTGGGGTCCCACGCTTGTACGTTGTATTTTTACCATTTTATAAAATTTATGAAATCGAAAGTAGGTAATTTTAAAATGACCCAGATAATTTTCAACCCTTTTTTATGTGAAACTCAAGGATGTTTTATTTATTTATAGTTGGCTAGTCTCGGTCATTTACAATGACGAAACTATGGTGAGAAGATGGCAGCGATACCGCATCACAAAATTTTTCAGGCTGATAGAGCAATGAGGTGACCTTTAAGACAAGTTTGGCTGTTCTTCGCATTTATCTTTAGAACGCAGCAATAAAACTGATTGTAAGTTTTATGCTAGAAATATACAAAAAAAAAATGGTTAAGGTTATACAACTATCCCATACTTTTATATAAAAGAGTTGCTACTTACATCGCAGAATGATAGATATAAAAGTTTGACAATATCTTGTTCGTAAAACTGAGTACAGAGTACAGAAAAATGGATCAGGATTTGATAAAAAAAAGTCCAAGGTGAGGGCTATCTCCGGATGGCGAGGAAAGCTGACTTGACCAGTTGACTCGCGATTACCCTTCATATACAATGCTAGTGACGCTGACACAGGGGCGACACAACGACAATTCCTTTACTTGTTGTGCTGATGAATGATGTCTCCCACAAATTATTTTCTTTTAAGGTTTGGCACAATTAAGCTTCGCTCTGTAGTAAACATGGTAAACTTGTACCGTACAACAAGTCATCAGTGATCATGTTGACAGACAAAGTCCTGGTATTTCATGAAACAGGCTCTAGTCGGCCTCGTAGTATACAAAACAGTCTCAGACTGATTACATGTATTATGCACATCCCCGCAGTATGTTCTGTATGTTTTCTGTCATTCATAAGACTATACTTCTGTTTAGTTCGTTTAGTAGAAGGATTTGTGTCTGTCATAATGATTTCCCTTGCGGATAATTGATTGAACAATTCCATTAATGTGCCAGCTTGCTCCACTTACCGTGAGTTTTCATTCATAAAAACACAACAGCCACTAGCAATGCATGTATACCATAATAAGCATAAGAAGAAATAACCTTGACAGCATGAGCGCCTGGAGAAGACACAGTAGCATGTATACTTCAAAGACTGGTCGGTGTCTTCTCTTTGTAGTCAGAAACTGAGAGATGACGCCTCTGCCGTTCCCACATGACATTAGAACATTTGCTGTAGCTCAAATCATTTATTGTAACAGCAGGTTTAAAGTCTCCATAGTCCTATCAGAGGTAAAAACGTCTAAACACAAATTATTATGTAAAGCATTTCAGTCTTCACGTTTGTTGATAAAATGTAGGTTGATGTGTATAAATTGATCCAAATAACTACCGAAAGTATGGAAAACAGGTTTTTGAAAAACTACAATTCGCTCAACAAAAATTGTTTATCTTTTTCTGGTTTCTGGTTGAGTGATGCAATATAGACAAAAGCGCGACAGTGAATGGGGCTCCACCCGTGTACATTGTATTTTTACCATTTTATTCAAGGGCATGAAATCGAAAGTAGGTCATTTTAGTTGCCAACCAAAATGACCCAAATAATTTTCAAACCCTTTTTTATGTGAAACTCAAGGATGATTTACTTGTTTAAAGTAAGGTGATCGCGGTCATATACAATGACGAAACTATGGTGAGAAGCTTGCAACAATACCTCATAGTATTTTTTTCACGTTTATAGAGCAATAGGGCCTTTAACTGACACCAGAAATACAATGAAGTTTCGTCATTGATATGTTTACAGTTCCGTCAAGATGATCGATTCACTCACTAACGGCCTGCCTTACCCTCATATTCACTGTTAGCCTGGCCTCAAGGTTATAAAACTGTTTTCACGCTCAACTCAGCTGAGCATGAAATTTAAAATGCCCATTAATATAAAAATACCAAGAAATTCAGCATATTTCAGGCTTAGATAAGCCAAGAAGGCTTTTTTTCTGCTCATAAATATTAAAATGCCAACAATTGTTGGCATTTGAAAATATATGAGCAGAAAAAAATTCATGCTCAGCTGAGTTGAGCATGAAAAAAGTTTTATGACCTCGGGGCCAGGCTGACTCTCTCTCCTGAAATGCTCAAGACTTATCTGCCTCCTCATACCCTCAAAAGTCGCATATTCAGATTTTCGCGTAACCCAATCTGAGTATGCGACCGTTTTGAGCATTGAGGAGGAGGGTCAGCCAGACTGTTAATGAATTAGATGTTAAACACAAAGTCAAATCAAATCAAATCTTTCTTCTGTCTAGAAACCATACAAATGTTGGACTGCCACCAAAACATGAAATCGAGGGTATCCTCCAACAGACTCTGTAGGCTTTGAAAAATAATAAAACAGAAAACGCGACAGAGTGCTTGAATGACGCTTCTTATAGACTTAACAAGAGCTTTGCAAGCGGCACATAATACGCCCGTTTCAGTGTGAAGGAGTAACAGAATGAACAAGATTGTTAATAGAAGGATGGACAGGCAGACAAACAGGGAAAAGGCTCTGTAATTAAACTGCAATGTTATTAAAACATCTAACAGATAAAATACAATTAGTATACAAAAAATCAGCTTCAAAGGTGGAGCAGCTCTTAAGTTGAGAAATGCCAAAGTCAAATAAGGGAAATCATTCATAAATTAAGTAAACTAGAGTTACCATTCGTGGTCCTAATATATTCCCTTGACAATATATACATCACCATAAAGTTTTGTTAAAATATTTCAAGAGTTGCAGAGTAAAACGGAAATTCAGGAAGTAAGTCAGGGTTCTGGTTCATGTTCATGATATATTACCCCATCATTATACACATTCCTACAAAGCTTCATTATAATATTTCAAAGGGTTCCGGAGTTATGGAGTGAATGGGACTAGCCTAAAAAAACTAATCAAAGGCAAGTAGATCTAAGTAAGGAAGAGCAACCATTCTTATATGTGACACACCGTCTTGTGATCATGCACATTGCTATAAGGTTTCATCAAGATATTCCAAATGGTTTCCAAGTTATGGTAAGCACAAGATAAGTATACACAAAAATAGCCTAAAATATCTAATCAAAGGTATGCCACTCCAAAACGAATAGAGGAAGAGCAACCATTGTTATACGCGAGATATCGTTGAACCTTCATACACATTGTTATGAAGTTTCATCGAGATATCCGAAGCAGTTACCTAGTTATGGCGCGCACAAGACTAGTCGGAACAATTATCAAAGGGGCATAACTGAGAATCTAAGAAAGGTAAAACAACCATTAATGTACGCCGCGACACTTTGCCCCAGCCTAATATATATTCCTGCAAAATTTGAAGATGTCCCAAATGGTTACTGAGTTATGGTGCGCACAAGAATGTCGACGGACGGACAGCGCATTGTCATAATACGTCCGATTTTTTTCAAAACGGGCGTATAAAAATCGCAACAAACTGATTCGTATTACGGATTCGCCAGAAGTGGGTTGGGAGACAGTCAAACAATATGATGTAATATTTCGAGGCGTATCATAGTTTGTCTGCCCATGTCTAGAACTCAAATGACTGGAGATTTAAAGCAAAACGAAGTACTTTATAAGTCATAGTTTATTGCTATTATTGAGCTATACACACTGAAAAGTTAAGTTAACTTCAGTGTGATAGTTCAATGCATGCAATGCACTTAAATACTACTCAAACACTTACTGCCAAAAGAGCTGAAGTCAAGCTAAATTAAACATCTAGCGGCGATGAAACGGATATCACAATTTGAGTCACTGGTACAGTCTTGCCTGCAAATATATATATATATTTTTTGAAAACTTATATTACTAAAATTTAAGCACCGGTTGTTTGTTTTGTTGTTGTTTTTGATAATTTTACGGAAATCAAGGTGAAATCTGAAAATTCGTATAAATCTTCTTTTTAAACCTATGATGTCCGTCAGCTGAAACACGCGAACTGCTTTGCTTTCAGTTACCTAGACTGGCTCTACCCAGCGGGCACATGACGTCAAAATGACGTCGTTCTGATGTCATTTCAACGTCATGTGCCTGCCGTCAAAATGACGTCGTTCTGACGTCGATGCGACGTCATTACGTCGCATCGACGTCAGTACGACATCATTTCAACGTCATGTGCCTGCTGGGTAGACTCACTGGAAAATTTAGCTATCAGAAAATCCATTCCTGTAGTTTTATATTTTTCGCATTATTTTATGTAAATATAATTTATTAGACTGAAGCCAGTCTATCAGTTACCTTATCTATGCTTATGTGCTTAGGTTGAGATAAATTCCATCGTTCGTGTTTTTAGTATTACTCGTCTTTTTCCAGCCGCCTAATAGAGTGAAAAGAGTGAGCAAAAAGACCCCGCATCTACTGCAAGCACAGCATGTTTCTGCATATCTTTATTTACCGTAGTAATCCTGATAATGCCTCGAGGCCGTTGCATTTTACGAGAGGGAGGCATATTTAGAGTTTAAATAGTAGTGAATAACCCACTGCCAAAATACTTCTGATAAACATCAAGGTGACGAAGCATTTCTATCGTATTCCTCTATTTGGCTCGACAATAAGGGCCAATTCTTAAAGGGAAGAATTGGCTCCTTGAAGAGTTGATCTATATTCAAACGATGTACGTCTTCAAGTGAAGCAAACAGAAATGCATGCTGTTCGCCTTTGTAAAACTGATAGAAAACACGGAGATGTTAGCAAACCTACCTACCTCGTGAAGGGCATACTGTAAATTATGGTATGGTATGATTGGTTGGTATGTGGTATGGTATGAAAATCCTATACCATACCACATACCATATCAAACGACCATACCAAATGTATCATTTGGGCTTTATACCCATCATTATCAAATGCATGACAACAACGTTTTAAAACAAGATCACCTCTGGGTGATCTAGTTAACATTGTTGTCAAGCATTTGATAATGATGGGTGCAATGCTTATATAAAGGTTATCTTGTTAACATTGTTGTCATGTATTTGATAATAATGGGTATAATGCTTTTATCAAGGTCTGACTGCTATTGACTTTCAGAGACTTAGTACAGATCTAGATAAAACCACAGGTCAATACTAATTTTGGTATGGCCGTTTAGTATGGTATGTGGTATGGTACAGGATTTTCATACCATACCATATACCAATCCATCATACAATACCATATTTTACAGTATGCCCTCGTGAAGAGGACTTTTACCTACCTACCTACGCCCCGTGAAGAGGATTTTCGGGCAGGTGAATACTGTAAATCATAACATTATTTTTGGAGAAGAGGCAGGGGTTGTTTATTAGAGCAGGGGCGTTAATTAGGATTAACATGGTTAGTTCCCGGTATCTCCATCTCCAATCCACTCTGTTACAGAAAGATTTAAAATAACAACGTTTTATCACATCATAGCTTTCTTCATCTTTCTCAGACGGAAGATACTAATGCTTTATTCTAAGAATTAGGACACAGACTTGAGCTATTAAGGCAGATCGACATCCACATTGATTTTGTACCAGACTGTCAAACAGTGTCAAAGTAATCGTGTCTTTTTCGAAGCTAATCATTAATTTCCGTACTTCAATATCAAGTGAAAATCGGTCTTAACTCTTTCGGCGCCAAAATCGCAAAAATGCGACTTTGCAAACAGCGTATATCCAGATCAGCCGGCTCTTAAAAGAGCCGTCTGATCAGGATCTACACTGTTTGCCATTCAAATATGATTTTAAAAAGCCTGATTTTATGAAAAATGTCTTTAGATTGTTAAAATTTCCAATTACAAATCTGTCGTCTGATGATTTGAGCAGACGAAAATTTGTCGTCTGAAAAATTTGGCGCCGAAAGAGTTAAGAAATAAGGGTACACCGCCATGTTTTCCCGCCACTTTTCTTAGTTGGAGACCTATTGTGACCTCCTGCTTTAGGAGGAACTTTGGGAACTTCATCTCTATAATATTAGACCCTATATCGGCAGGATTTTCTTCCGATATTGGGTCTAATCTTGTAGAGAAGAGTGTTTTCCTTGAAGAATTGATCCCATTTAAACGAAAGGCAAATGTGAGTTCCCCCACCCACCTCCTCTGAGTGTGAACCCGTAATGCTAACTGAAAATGCCCAGGCCAGAATGGGCACATGCAAAGTCCGGTCAGGGGGATGGGGTGGGATGGGATGGGCTGGGCTACGGGGCATGCACAGTAAGTTGGTTTATTTTTTTTTTTTTTTTTTTTTTTTTTGGGGGGGGGGGGGGGGGGGGTAACGGCTCTTTGAGACAGTTTTCAGTCTATATCGGGCCGGCTCCCAGACAAGGTGAGAAAGAAAAGAGAATTGATAGACGAGAACAAGTATCCAAACAATCCGCACCTACGAGTACTGCAAGCACGGTAGGCTCTTGTCCCACTTAAATCCAAGTACGTAGGAAGCCCCGGCACTGGAAATTATAACCAGAAACCATCGACCGGCCACCACCCCTTGTACAGTAAGAATTTAAATTCTGCATGGTCATGTATTGACGAAATGGGAATACTGTGACCAGACAGTGTATTTGTGCAGTCTGGTCTTTTGTCATGTGAATTTGCACAACTTCAAGAGTGGTTCTGTAAAGACGTCTGAATTAATTAATTACTGCCTGGCATAATCTTGTCTGACATATTTTTCGTATGCCCTGTATCAGACTAAATAATTGAAAAGATCACTATTCAAGACGTGACATTGCAATGAAACTAGGGTGATAGAACTGTCAACAAGTCGCATGTCTTTTTTCTGGCCTGAGTCACTGACTGAACTATCGCGTGACCCCATGTATCAGTAAACGTTGGATATGCCAACAAACTTAGTTGCATATGAGTACCCAATGCTGCAGATCAAGTTTCAAGATCATCGCCTTTCGGTTCTTTTTCCGAAACGACAGCGACCTTTTATAACCTTATGTTTTCATGTATTATTGTGGTGCAGTTTCGTCGTAACGGTTCCGAGGAACAAATCCGAAAAATGCACCATCTGTTGTCCGCAGGTCTGCACATCGTCTCACGTCCGAAAATATTCTCGTCAATAAGCCCTGCTTTGATTCTATAGCTCAACGGTAATCACGACTAAAAGAGTACATAGGCAAAGTCCCGGAAACGGAAGAGGGAGCCACCACCATGGCTACAATTACAGAACTACCCGAACGCCTAGAGAAAGTACCAAGCGAATTTTAGGGCCAAAGTAGCAAATGGTCGATTGCTTAGTTCCATTTGGGAACCTTTACGACTTCATGTATTCATTTAGACAACTATATATGAGCCGCGACACGAGAAAACCAACAATGTGGTTGTGTGTCCAGCGCAGACTGAGATCAGCCTGGGCATCCACCAAGTCTGATCAGAGTCTTCGCTGTCCGCATGGAGGTAGCTTTGACCCGTAGCTACCCTACAAGCGTTAAACGAAGAGTCTGATCTGACTTGGTGGATACCCAGGCTGCTCTGAGTCTTCGCTGGGCGCACAACCACATTGTTGGTTTTCTCGTGTCGCAGCTCATATAGCAATTATTATACCGTAATCTTCAACAGTTTCTGAAAGTTCACCGGTTCAGCAAATTTCCAAACAAACGCCATGCTACTAAGGAAGCAAAGCTGACATTAAGAAAAAAAATCATTATGTCAACTGACAGTCATTATCTGATCGGACTTTAAAGTACCCGACTACTCAATGCGGCATACCAAATTATAAGGTTATAAGGCATAAGGTTCAGAAGATCTATCTATTTCTGGTCATGTGACCGGAACCGTTTGAACGACCTTCATTTCTTCATCCTATGCGGATTCCATTTAACCTGCTTTGAGGTTTCTGAGAAGTAGATCTTTACGAGCGACATACTATATTGCAATCTTGCAAGCTCACTCTTCTTTAAAATACTTTTTCTGGCGGAAAATCGGGCACGCTGACGGTTACGCACGGAAAAGTGTTCTCCATTTCCAGTCAAATCTGCTTTCAAATTATATTCCTTAATCGAGGAAATTAGTTGTTCTAATTGAAACATAGTTTTGCTTCTCAGAAGCACCAGTATAAAAGTACATTTCTTTTCGATGGGAAATTGCCCAATAACGTATCTTTCTGTCTTCCATATTTCAGTAATGTGGTTGATGCACTAAAAGTGCCTGTGATAGACTGTTTTAAAAGACAAGAAGCAGAGATGTAGCACTTGAGGAAATGCATCATACTATCGGTCAGATAGGACATACGAACTTTTATAGATGGAAGTTTGCATACAGTCAAGTCTGCAAACACCTTACATGCAATCAAAATGACAAGTTACACAGACTATACAGACATATGGATCGTGTGCATATGCCTTTTTGAACGGATAAAAATCAATTTTGACAAAATTACGGCTGTTTCAAGCTTTGAAACTTGTAATTTAATATGACGAGAGTGGTGAGAAAATCAAATTTACGTACATGCTCAGAACAGCCTGCACATATGCGCATTTGGTCATCATCATGGTCGAATGGTTGAGACGTTCCGCTATGGTACAGAAGTCCCTGACGGGCCAGCCAGCGACTGACACTCTTTCTGCCAGCCAAGCAGTTTTAAATTGATACCCTTTTCCGATCTGTTCAATTATTTAGTCTGATTCTATATGTCAGACAGGATTTTGCCCTGCAGTATTGGAGACCTTTTTACAGAACCACTCTTAAAGACCTATAAAAACAGGATTAGGTGGCCTATTTCAATATTCGGACGCCGGGGATGCGGCGATGGATAGGTTCCGCTGAGCCACATCTGATGCTTCGCTACGACCAACTGAAACAAGAATTCCGCGGAATGCGGTGTCTCGCCTGTCAGCGCTTTGTGAAACTGACCTAAACGCAAAAACCCGATGAAAGTTTACGCCGACGACGACGACACCGGAAAAGCAATACCTATGTCTCGCTTCTGCTTCGCAGGCAAGACAATAAAAACAAATTATCTCTTTATTTCTCCAGACACGTAAAAATAAACATCTCCGAGAGGTCGTAAAACTCCGATAACTGATCTGATTGGTTGTTGGACTTGTAAAGGAGTTTACCTGAGAAATGACCGACAACTGACTGGCGCGAATATGTATCAATTAGATAACTGATTGGGATTATTTTTTTATCAGTAAAACAGGAGCCCCGCACATTTAAGACTCAAAGAGGAAATTGATTCTCTGCCAGGAGGTACAGGATCTAGGCCTTTAAAGCGTATGCGTGTTTACATGACAAAACACCGAACTGTGTACATACACTGTCAGGTCAGAATATTCCCATTTCTTCAATACATGACCATGCAAAATTCTAATTATGACTGCGCATGCTGCCCATCCCCTGGCTAGACTTTTTCTGTGCACATTCTGGCCTCGCTCGACATTTACAATTTGCATATACTGTCTGTGAACGGATACAGCCAGAGTAGGTGTGGGTGAGTTAGGGAGCGGGGCAGGAGTCCACTGTTATATTCTCCTTTCGCTTCAGTGGGGTTCAACTTTTCAAGGACAAACTGTACTTACTCTATTCGACTACTGCTTTTTTCTTTTGTCAGATCAAATTATTTACATGTATCAATGTCCGATATAAATTTGATTTTGTTTATGATTTCATTTTCAATACCACAATGCCAAACATTTACTGCAATTTCAATCCACTCTGTCAGGCTTGATGCAATGTGCAGATAACTCTCGATATCGCAAACGCTCATATCTCAAAGTATCCTGTCAAAGGATAAAGTTCGGGCACTTTTCCTATTTTTCCTTTACATTTCAACTATGAATGTCTCAAATTACTGGTATCTCAAAGTAAATTTTCTGGGACCAGAAAATTTACTTTGAGACATCAGTAGTTTGATATGAACTTCGATCGTGAGATATCGTGAGCTGACCATAACAATATTCTTGTACTATTCATGTTCTCAGACAGAAGCCTATCAATGATTTATACTATTGTAAGGATACAGACTTATGGAATTAAGAAAAAATGACAGCTACATTGATTTTATACCAGGCTGTCAAACAGTGTCGAACTATTCATGTTTTTCATGAAGCTAACCATTAATTTCCATAATGTCAATGAGACGCCATCTGCGTTACGTGAAAATATCTCTAAAGATATATAGGCACACATTCAGGGGAAGCAATTCTGTCATTTTTAGTTTTGCTTTTGTCTAATCTGGAACTCGCTCTTCTAGGAGCAAAATTTCCTTCTTACCCAGTACTGCCTAGCTTCCGAGTCAAATAGTGCAGACCCAGATCAGACGTCATAAAACAGTCGCAGAGGTTATAAAACGTGAGTACATACTCAAACTAAAAAAAGCACACTGATTGGCTGCTTTCGAGCACCAAATCAGTGCTTTATTCCGACCACATGCTTGGAAGCAGTCAATCAGTGTGCTTTAGTTTGAGTTTGAGATTATTCTCAAGTTTTATAACCTCGAACCCTGGGTTCACACTATTTAGGTAGCACAAATGGGCAAATTCTTTCCTTGAAAAGCTAGCCCCTACTAATAAGAGAGGCAGAAAAGGCAAATAGTAGAATTACTTCATCTGAAATTATATTCATTTCCCTTAATACTGTTTATTAGAAGCATTTTGGAAGTGGCTGATTTACTTCTCTTCAGGTCATAATAAACGCCCCTTTTCGCGTAAAATGCAACGCCCCGGGACCCTTAATGGGATTTATTTGGGTATTTATAAGCAAATCATACAGTCTTAGACACAGAGTAAGCGCTACTTATATCCATCCATTTAATCACTGCGGCGAGTTGATCAGATCTGATCTGTGAGTAGCAGCGCATATGCGAACTGTGCATGCGCAGGACAGAGTATGCACATACGAACTCCGGTAACGGAGAATGTGCTGTAATAGGGATCATACATGGTTCATTCACTGCATTATTATAATATATTATAATATTTAATTATGAGACGCTTTGTTAATGGTCCACTATTCCTTGTGACAATATTATAGAAACCTAACACAAAATTAAGTCCGCAGAATATTCAATATTATTTTCCCTTGGCTTATTTTGGGACAAAATAACCATGACGCGTTTTACGTCACAGCCACTGAAATTTTTGACAGTAGGGTTTCGTTTTGAAATTTTGAATAGAAAAATGTTATAAGTTACTTCATTTTGTTAGAGGAAGACTCGATTTTAACTGATCGGACACATACGTTTCTTGTGAAGTTGCAAACTGTACAGTTTGTCCCATATTTCCGTGGGTAGATTACAGAATTGATCTGATGGACATACAGAACAGAACAGAACAGAACATACCCTATATTTACACTCAGGTCTTTACAGACATATGAGGTTATAAAACAATATACATGTACATGGGCATGGTCTAGAACTAACAGTCACACAACAGTTACATACAGGCATAATCACA
The DNA here is from genome assembly GCA_963989385.1 of Ctena decussata. Lineage (NCBI taxonomy): Eukaryota > Metazoa > Mollusca > Bivalvia > Lucinida > Lucinidae > Ctena > Ctena decussata. The sequence continues at coordinate 106,908,973 of OZ022499.1, forward strand.
TTATAAATCACAAGGTAAACAAAATAATCACATGTTCACAAAATAATTCATATAGTATCCCCTCAGGCACACAGTGCTTATAGGCCATAAGCCAGAAATGGTTTACCTCCCCCCACCCAGGGGGAATTTTGTAGACCATACTTTTCTTAAAGCCCATTATCTTAGAAGTATTTTGCAGCATGTTAGCCCTCTGACGAGTGGGGCGTTAAGCTGTAACAGCCTGTTACAAACGTTACCTATTAAAAAAATAAACATAAAACAAAAATAATAAAAAATTATAAAAAAACAGAAATCACTTTCCTATGTTTAAAGTTATAGTGAAGTCTAATAGAACAATCCAGTAGCTAAAAGTTATGATGTTTGACAGGTCACTTTAGCTCACATGCTGTCATATACGTGACATTTGTCTTTACACTCCATTAAAATTGCTATTTCTATCCAAAATAGTTTCTTTTTGTAAGTTACTCCTTTATCATTAGACCATATCTTTGTTACTGTATTAAAGACAATTTATTGTTCTTTTCAGATCTGCAAAAATTATTATCCTATCTTGTATACTTTGGGAGGAATATGATGTTTAACACAGTACCCCCTTATAAATGTTCCATATTACAATTATCACTTTCTGTATAATTCAAGTGCTTGAACTACACTGTATGAATTAAAAGACAACAGGAAAATGTAATATTGAATATGCCAGCCTATCTAAACAGCAAGGAACAGTTCCACAATATTTTGAACGCATTTTAGTCAGCCATAATGATCGATTATATACGTTACCGAGGACTATTTTGTTAAACTCATATAATTTGAAGATAGAATCATTTTATTTTCGTTGGTAGCAGTTTCTTCATGAAAGAATCTTTACATATAAAAGAAAAAATGCTTTCTGGTTTATTTTCTATGATAAGTCATTACGAGAAGTAACGTAAATAACATTAACATTTAAAATATTTCATTATGATACCTTAAATCAGGTTTTTTCCCACTGTCACATAAAAACAATAACATATATAAGTCTGGGTGTTCTTATGATATAGTGTACTTGGACCTAGCAACACTTCTCTCAGTTATTACTCTTAAGGATTCATGAGGTGTGTTTTATACGTGATTTAAACCAGTATACTACAAATTGTAATGTTAAGGGCATTGACATATTCTGCACACGTAAAACGGGTTTTTTGCTGGCAACTTTGTTATTATATCAAAAAATAGAAGTATTTCATAATGGCGTTGCCCAGTTTGTTTCTTTTACAATTTGTACATTTGAGTTCTAAAGACAGCAACATACGTGAAATTTTGTTATATACAACTTATAAAAAATAAACAAAATACCACACCAGAAAAGATAAAAAAAAGATAAAGCCGCAGCTAAGCCAGCATAGATTTTGCATATAGGGCTCGAATAAAATGATATACAATCAGTATGATAACATTAAAAGCTAAGCGCTTTTGACGTGTTTAATATAAAATTATAAAATAATCAGTAATTAACAATGCAAATGTAGTACCACCTTGTTTACTGACAGGATTTGGTAAAGTTTTTATGTGCACACTGAAAAAGCTATAAAGCAGAACAGTAAACCTGAAGTTTGAAGACTTAAGCCAAATACAGTTCTGCATCAAAGCTAATGTAGATATTTGCTGGCAGCGTATTCTTACTTTTGTAAGACTATCGTATATTTTACGTTACCAAGGGAAACAACATTGCTGAGTTACAGTTAAGAAACAAACTTTTGAAAATAATTAATGGTAGTGTCAATACATTGCTTTATTTAGCTTATTTATGTATTTAACAATAATGTGTCAACCAGGAGTTTGGGAGAGTAGTATCAGAAACATTTAATACAGAAAATAAACAGACACTGGCAGTTTACAAGACTACTGTAGCAATCTATTAATGCTATGTTTAAGATGATCTATATTTCTCTGCTTTTGTTTCTTTCTTTTTAAAGTCTAAATACTTTCGATAATCTCTTAAAGAATCTAACTACGTTCAACCATCTATTAAAGCATCTATTCACCAAAGAACATAAAATACGTTTAGTTGGACAAAAATGTTTCAGGGACAGTGTTCCAGTAGCTCTGCACACATAATGAAATGGCAAATGAAAATGACAGAATATATTAATGTTAGTCCTCGCTGTTCAGATATCTATGAGCAAATCTTAGTTGTTCTCCTTCAGAATGTATTTGCCTACACTGTAGTTATGCTTTGCAGCATAATATTGAGAAAAAAAAAGAAAAAAAAGGCCGAACAAGTAACGTATGCAACGTATTCATTGCGAGTTTATGGATTCTTTATTTCCGATATCCTAAACTAGCAAAACAGTATTCCTAAAGAGCAAATAATCAAACAATAGAAATAGTGCATACCTATACATGCCAAGGAAGGGTTAACCTAAATAACTTACTGCATTTGATCTCTGTGACCTTGTATTACCATATTGTTTACTTTTTAGCAATAAATATGGTTGAAAACTGCTTATTTATGATATCTTACTGCTTACCTTATGATCTTTTTCCAAATTTGTTAAATACTGTTAGGGAATACAGCATTTTGGCAATATCAAAACAACAATTTTAGTTGCTTACATATTGAAAAATTGTCTGACTGAAATCTGTATTTCGTAACACCTTTAGTCCGTGATAGTAACAACAAGTGGGAATAAAACCATGGGGTTTGCAAAATTACCTGACCAATTAAATATTTGTAACAACATGATGAAAAATAGAACTCCTGAACAAGCTGATGACAGAATGATGTATGCGTTATAAAGTATGTCACTTTCTATCAGCCTTAAATTTTCACATTGTTAATAGTTTGTAATGTATTTGATGGCCGGGAGCTGCATAAACAGATCATGTAGATCACAAATTAATATGTAAGTTATGATCACGGGAGCCACACATATTTGCTAATCTATGTAAAGCAGTTACTGTGCAAAGAGGCTCGTGGCTGACGATTCGACTGACAGCATAGAAAAATGGTGTTTATCCCTTTTGGGAGAGTTGGTACTGCTTATGATTGCCTCGGCTGGCAGTCACAGTTGCATATTTGTATGTAGGGTAATTGAATGGCTCAGCCAGCAGCACAGGTCGCGAAATTGGTTTTATCCCTATCATGACGAGAACCTAAATATTAATCAGTTGCAGCATATATCAACTCTTACTTATTTCATTCTATGCATAAAATTTTAAAAAATCATCTTTATGAAGTCACTTTTAAGTGAAACTGAATTGAAGGCAAGGTCGAAATGCTTCAGCTATAACAATCTATGTGCGTCTTGCTGAGTTTTTGTGTATTTCAAAGAGCTAAATTTCCATCTGATTACCAGTGGCAAGCTAATACTACAGCAATGAATAATTCATATTGCCCGGGAACTAAATTTTGATAACAGATGACTCACAAATCTTATCCCCCGACATATTACAATTATGTAACGTAACATTACTGTTAGATTGATTTTAAATATACACTATCCAATGATTTTTTTTTATAGTTTGAGGCCATATAAAACTGGCGTTTCTTCATATTTACATATACAACAGTGTCTACTTAAGACATAATATAGATAATATTAAAAATAAAATGCAGCTGATGTTGGCTTTCTTAGCTTTTCTGTTTATTTTATAGGTTAAATTCTTCAAAAATGAGTTTCTGTCCACATTTAATATATCCACTGCTAACTGCTGCCTAACTTATCTAAGCTGTGCATGAATCAAAGAAGATTGATGGAGCACGTATAAACTTCAGTCTACCAATTCAGAGATTTAGTCTGGTCGTTTTTTTCCGAATTTTTATTGTGGTTATATACGTTACATATTTATCGTGACTGCTGATGAGTTTTGTAAGACTTTAGTTTGTTTTTTATACTAGACTATTGAAAAAGTCATATATACGACAATTACTTTTCTCTTCACTTCATTCTTACAATTTTCTACTTATATTACATGTATTTAGACACTAAAAGGGGAAAAACGTCAAATACAACGTAAACTACGTTATACGGGTTGGTCAACTTATCGTTGACAATGTCAGTTACCTTGAAACAGCGATTTATGTACTAGCAGACAAAACCCAACATTATTTAGGGCGAATACTAACATGTGTATACCAATGTGTATTTTTCTATTATAACGTGAATATGTAAATTTGGGTAGTGTAAGTAACGTTGACGTTACACGTTCATGCCCCAACGTACAGCGGGCTAACATGTGTCATTTTGTTTCGTATATAATGTAGTTTCAGAAAATCATAGTGTCCAAAATTCCCCCTGGGGGGGGGGGGGGGGGGAGGGGGTCTATGGTCAGCTCAAGGTCTATTAATCAACCTTAAATCAACGTTGATTCAACGTCGTGGCGTTGATTCAAAGTCGATTCAATGCCGATCCAACGCCTTTTACCGGTGGGTTGTTAAACACCAAGGTATAGTGGTAATATTGTACACATGATAATGATGTCACAAATAAAGGAATGATACAGGTGGTGTGTGTGGGGGGGGGGGGGGGGGGGAAGTTCACTTGCAAATGTCTTGTAAATGAGCAGGTGATAGTGAATGTTACAAATAGAGGAATGATACCACGTTTCATAATTAATGGAATTTGTGCTCTCCAAGAGGGTACCGGGGCCGATGGAAGAAAAAGTATTTTTTTTTTTTTTTTGCGAAATTGACATAGTTACGGAAAACTAATTATGGGTGTTAAATGCTATTAAACTCTTGTACGCATATAACTACGGTTTGTAGTCCCCGTGCAATCCACAGTATTACGAGGTTTAGATGGCCGTGAAGAATATATACTGTATATATTATTTGATTATACAGTGCAATGGAACGTTATATGGGTATAACCTGGAATTTCAAGGTATGTTTTTTTTATTTATTTTGTTGTTGTTGTTTTTTTTTTTTCTAAAAAAAGGAAAAAAGAAAGAAAACTAGTATATATTTATTTGTATGTAAAAGTGATCTACAAGCATAGTAAGTGTCAAGTTAGATCAGATGGGTGGTTTCTATTTCTTAAGCCCTTTCAGCAGGATTTCGGTCATTTCAAGACTCGAGGGGAGTGAGTAATAAAGAAAATATGCATTCTGCAAGAGCCAGAGACTAGGGAAGAATCATTGCCTCGGCGGGATTCGATCCATAGTAAGTGGACTACGAAACCAGGTAAGTATATCATGAGCAGATGCGCTTCCGTTGTGCAATAGTTAAAACTGGCAAACTAAGTGCCTATGAAGGTTTGAAAAATAGCCTTTCTAGTTGCAATACCCACAAAACATATTCCCTTGGCTAGCGAAAGAGTAACACCAAGGAAAAGGTAAACGGTATGCAACTACAATGAGCAAATATCTATGAGCCCAGAAATCTTCCCTGTCCGACAAGCTTTTGCAATCAAACATAAAAAAGACGTACATTCCGACATCTTTCCGTCATTAAGAGTTCTTAGCTCCCAATGTGACGAAGCAATTCATTGGGTAACCGTATATAAGTAATACAAATGACAACGACAACTACAAATAATTATGATAGCAAAACATATATACATGTACAGATATACCAGAAACAATGAGTGACAAACAGGTACCATAAACAAGTGAAAGCAGAAGTGGTCGTACCAAGGAAGACATAAATCATGCATGAGAGTACATTTGCAGAGTCTGAGACAGAGGGAGATACTGAATGTGAATCATCGAGGTGACGTCATCAATATGGTGGTTAGGATGCATTTGTGTCGGGACTTAAAAATATCAAATATGGGCTAAATTCATTGACTTTTTGGAGGAAACGTGCATTACCGAAAATTGTAAATGGATTACTATGACTTGATTCATGGCAGAGGTAATAAACATTTTGTTTTTCTAGACAAATGTATTATAATTTATATATATATTCGATAGAACCTATTGTTTGTGAGTTGAATTGTGAGGCGTGACGCTTTTCAAAGTATGAATGGTCAGTGAGTAGTACACAGCAGACAATTCACATCAATTTTTTTCTTTATATACTTAAAAAAGCCACTACTAGTGTAATGATTGCCTTATGAATACCAAAAGATGTATCTTCCAGCAAAAGCGCGAGTAACAGTCTCCTGAAGATCTTTCGGAATTAAAATTAATAGGGTGGCAGAAGCTGAGTCTGACATTTCCAACTAATCAATTATACCTAAAACAGAGGAGAAAGGAGCCTCAGAGGCAGCCTTGACAAAACTTGACACAACTTGATACAACTTGACAGTGCTAACATGTGAGCCGTGACACGAGAAAACCAACAATGTGGTCGTGCGCCCCTCGCAGACTCAGATCAGCCTGGGCATCCACCCAGTCTGATCAGAGTCTTCCCTAAGCGCATAAAAGGTAGCTAAGGGTCTAAGCTACCATTACGCGGACAGTGAAGATTCTGATCAGACTGGGCGATGCCCAGGCTGATCTGAGTCTGCGCTGGGCGCACAACCACATTGTTGGTTTTGTCGCGTCGCGGCTCATGTAGACTATTGCTGACCTCTACTTTATGATTAATGTCGAAACAATTTGACTTAGAAAAAAAAACGAACTATTAAATATTGCTCGTATCATTTTTGCCATAATAAAAAGGGAACAAAAATGCAAAATTTACATAGAAATACTTCTTATGTCTTAATTTAATATCTATTCCAGTTTAAAAGCATTTAGCATGTTTATTTCTGTAGTCATTCTTCTTGATTTGTAGTCAAATACGTTTTCTATAAGCTGATGTGCTTAAACGCGTGAATTTATTTTTGTATGCCATAACTTCTAATATTTAACAATGCATGTTTATCTCCAACAAAATTTTATACATTTACAGCTTCACGTGAAACCTTTTGTTTTAAAGAATTAACATTTAACACTGTTTGTTGTCTTTAGATTTTTATCTAAAACCGTTTCACTCTACAATTAATGTGCAAGATTGCATCTGTAATGATTCTTTCTACTTGGATTATCAAACGGATAATCTAAACTTAAATATTTGCAAAGGGGTTTTCTTGTTGAGCTCAAATGACTGGCTCAGTGACGGTACCGTAACGTATTTTACAGCATCAGACGTAAAACATCGAAATAACAAGTCGGAAGAAGAATTTCAAGTTTGGAAAAATCTTAAAAATATTAAAGCAATGTTAAACTGAATTAACTGGCTATTCGGGAAGCTACTTGTCTTACAATCATATAATTATTTGGATTACATTGCTTTTGTTAACAGTCAACAGAAATAATAATTATATTTTTTTAACTGAGCTGCTACAAATTCTTATTTGCTTAACAGAACCATAGTAAAGGGTATCCATCCTTTACGAAATAAGCAATTAAAAATATTTTATAAAATCGGGAATGTTACGGAAGAAACCGAGTCAAATGGGAGAATTTAAAACGCTCGACAAATCAAAATAAAAATCTTAAAAAGTTCCATCAAGGGCAGAGAACCCATTGTTTCAATCATGAACAAATGACAGAAGACGGGGACATTTATCAGAAGACTACACGTGAGTTTGACGTTATTATTTTGTCTTAGCGTATATTACTGTACAAAAATGTAACTTGTAACGTTGTTTCCAAAGGATATAAAGGCTTTTACAACATGCAAATGCAGCCTGCAAAGGGAGAAAAAAAAGTAACGTAAAATCTATATTTTAATATTTTATATCAGTGACATGCTCGGTCGAGTGGTTAGAGACGCTCGGCTATGGTGCAGGAGATCGCGGGTTTGATCCACGGCCTGGCCGGTCAGCAACTGAAAAATCTATCAACCCAACAGTAAATGGATAGGTACCTTCTTTTGAAGGAAAATGCAGCGAAAAAAAGAGGGATGAGCTAGATGAGTTGTGCCTCTTACACCCACAGCCCCTATGACCATTAGGCTGTGAGAAACTTTTGCCTTCTTTTAGTCAGTGACATGTTTCTGAAATGTATTCTTTTTCTGGACTTCTCATGTATCTTACGTACTTTCATTCTTAATTTTTAAAGGATTTTAATTGGAATATATTACATACGGTACTTGAAAAACCGTGTGTGAAGCCTACCAACAGATACAATCCTTTCTTGCAGCACAGCTTGATATTTGGAGTACTCTTTTTTTTTCTTTTTTTTTTTACAAAACGAACTCTTTGTCTATCATTGAGAATTATGCAAACAAGTAATGACTATTTATACACGGTGTCTTCTTTTTCTATCAGACCTATGGATTGTTGTGCGTTTTCTGTGTTGTCTACGCTACCATTTTCATAAGAAACACCTATGTAATTACTCTACATGTTGTTTGTATCACAAATAACTGTAGAGAAAAAAGTAAACTAAGAAATATCTTTTTTGTAACGATTATTTTAAAGGATTTAGAAAAAACAATAAACCGTCCTCAATTTCCTCTTTTTACTTTAACACTCTAGGATGTAACTGTAACAGTTACATATTGATTTTGTTTTTGTCAAATAAGAAGTTGTTCTCTTGTTTGACGAAAGATTGAAACTTTCTTATAATTTTACACGCTTTTTTTTTTGAAAAAAAAAAAAAAAAAAAAAACTTCCTCTTAAGTGACGAAAGATACTCTTAAAATAGTAATCACATTTTCAATATCGGGACTCTTCCAAAAAGGTAATGCTTACGAGAAACTATAATACAAAACTGTCATCAGTCTAAGCATAATAACAAAATTGTTATTATCGATAAAAATAAGCGTTTGTTATATATTGATATGCAAGCAAACGGCTTATAATATCAGGATGCTTCAGAAATGTCAAATCTCAATATACAATGTATCTCCACGCAAGTCACTCAATACTATGGTAAATATTTGATGTTGCATTATGGAAGCATTGCTGTAACAATTTCATTTGAAAGAACCATTCAATAATTGTGAAGCGGCTTAACGCTGTCCAACAGTTACATTATTTTTAATCTACAGGATTGCTGTGGTGTTTGATACTAAGTTTTGAAGGGGGGGGGGCGGGGGGGGGGGGGGCGGATTCTTTTATTTTGTTTTCGGTTAATTATTCTGTAATTGACATGGCAACTTTAAAATTACACACTTGTCCAAACATGATAACTTTATATAATATAAGGTAAAATTCTTCTAGTAATAACAATAAGTGTTAAGTAATAGGACTGAAATTTTGTATGTCATTAGAAACGACGACTAAGACATGAACCCTAAAAAGTCTTAATATCTCTAATTCTATTCTATTATCTTATTTTATTTTATTTTTCTAATCAGAACTAGTTAAGTGTCTCCTTATTTACAGACGCAACTGGGAAAACTGATAAAATCTGATAACTGACAGTACAATGCAGACTCACCTATGAGTTTCCAGCCAATGTATGTAATTTCTCTGCCTACGGAAGAGACATTTGTGTGTGAACTGATAAAACACTCCAGATATGGTAGATAACGTATGTAACTTTTAGAAAGATACATGCTTATAACCCTATTGTATCGTTGCAGACAAAATCATATCTTGGGCCTGTAAATATGCGCATTTGTAACCACATTCTATCTTTGGCCTATAAATATACGCATGTACGCCAATTTTAACTGCCATTATTACCCAGTGTTCTTTACATCTACGTACATCTTCTAAATAAGTGGCAATTTAAAATGCAAAATATTAGACAGAGACACACACACAGAACAGAGAGAGAGAGAGAGAGAGAGCTCTGGAGTTATACCGGGAAGACTTCCTGCTAACAAAAATTATACAGAAACTCTACATTTAACAACGTGAAAGGTGATGGAAAATAATACTGCAAAGGTTAGACAATTGACTCATGACTACAATAACTGAGAATAAGAAACAATATAAGGTAACGTATAAATTAATGCAAACATTGCTTCAGTTCTAGACTAAATGGGACTTTGGCCCATGGATTAGTATAACAGTAACTGTGCGTCTGCACTGTGTTACGAAATGGATCTAATCGTCCACTATGTCGTCGAGATTATTTTAATCCTTTCAATCAGTAAGGCTACAGTTTTTAGGGTAACTGTGGTAATAAAACATTTACGGAAATTGTGGCTACGTTATGCATGGGTTGTTTGTGAATACCTCTCGTGGACAGCGTATTGCATGATTTTAAGGTGAATACCTGCACGAGTCTTTTGATTGTGGAAAGCGTGTTGCATGATTTTAATGTGAGACGCATAGTATTTATACGCCTATCTTTTAATGAAAAGTTAGACGTGGCTGTTTAATTCTTGATGGATGTTATATTGTTGTGTGCCCAGATTCTGTGTTAAGACCTAGAAGGGCACATCAAGTCCGGCAGTCAGCTGTTAGGGCTTAGAGCCACGTCTCACCTGGAGATGCGATATACGTCTCCAGGTTAATACCAACCCGGGTAGAGGCAGTTACAACGCCGTTTGTGCATGGTTCCTAAGCAGAGGCGGGAAGCACAAAATGTAGGCGGAAGTGGTTAGCACAGTTTTGCCAGATTCTGTGATAAGATCTGAAGGTCACATCAAGTGTGGGACAGTGTTCGTCCACTAAGGTGTTTTAATATATATAGACTGGTCCCTGGTACGATCAAGGGAGCGACCAGTATATAATCGTGCACGTGTTAATAAGAGTTGGTGTTCCTCATGATATATGGACTGGCCCATGACATGATCCAGGGAACGACGAATTGAAGTCTACCAACATAAGGCCTTGTTTTTTTGTATGAGCTCAAACTAACGTTTTTTGTCCTTTGTGTTTTCCTTTAGTTCATGGCGCTGAGCCGAGTACGGTGTTGACGTCAGACGGTAATCTATTTGCGTATTGTACGCAAATCGATTACAGATTTGAAACAAACACCTTACTTGGGCCAGCGACATGAACTGATATGTGTTGTATATTATTGTAATTGTGACAGTTGTAAATTGTATTGTTGTATATAGAATTTACATTATATATAAACTTAAAAAATTCTAACGTTGTTAGAGTTTCCTTGTTAGTGTATTACACTAGTAGATAACCCTTTAACCGGAAGTCACCCTCCGCCGTCCTGGCGACGCATAAGGCTCTACACCCGTGTCGACCGTGTGTAAAACCTTCTGCGTAACATGGTGTCATGAAGTAACGGGATTTGATTTCCGGTTAATATCTGCCAGTGTAACACATTGACAATATATACAGAATCTAGGCACAATTTTGTCAGACATTTTTTTTATTATTATTATTGACTTTCTGATTGTTCTTTTCTAAGGTGACGTAAGGCTGTGAATTTTAGGGGAGCAATTTTGCCACTAAATTCTTTGTAAATGTAACCTACACTCAATTAAGGTCAACTATCCTTATTCCCTGCGTGATGAAGTGCGATAGCCCATGCATTAATTTGTGATAAAATGTAACAGGTTGCATATCTGAGTGGGGAAACTGAGGTATATAGACCTGAATTGTCTTGGCACGGATGATACGTATTTAGTTTTAAGGTCCGGTTGAGTACCTTGGCACTGCTGTTGCATGACAATCTGTAAGTTTATTAACCTAAACGTTTTGTACGTTGTGTCGCAACCGTTACTGAGGTCCATTTTATGTCCTGATTTAGTAACGTAGGTCACTCGTAACGTTATATAATATCGTTACAATGAATTAAACCTAATAGCGGAATCTTAAGTTTGATTTACCGTTGGTATCTAATATGGTTTTGTAATGTAGGACGTACAGTTGTCGTGTCAGTGTTAATACGTTGCGTTACATACGTTACGTTTGTATATCCGATACGCTAGATCAAGTTGGGCGTAATTGTATGTGGGTTATTTACGTCATCTAATTACGTCATCTAATAGTGAAAAGTAATTCTCGGCAAAGTCAACGTCAGTTTATGACGTCATTTCCGGTCTGTTATCGACGTAACTTTAATAGCTACGTCTAGATCGCGTGTATACTAATTAATCAACGTTTTAGTTGGATTAGTTTGTTATTATTATTGTTAACGTTTTAGTTAACGTGTGTGACTATAAGTGAACGTCGGTTTCAGTTAGGTTAACGTGAGCTTTACGTTAAGCGGCATGGATCAGTTAGTTAAGACGGGAAGGGAGTTAGGTTAAGAAGGGCAGGCATTGCAGGAATTTGTAAAGCAACAGCAAGAGACTGAGAGGGCAGAAAGGCACGCGGTAAGGGAACTTGATAAAGAGAAGATCGCGGCGGAGAAAGAAAAGCTTGCGCAGGCCGATAAAGACCGGGAAATTGAGTTAGCTAGAATCGCGGCGGAGAAAGAGAGGATTGTGCAGGCCGAAAAAGATAGGGAAGTAGAACTAGCTAAGATTGCGGCGGATAGGGAAATCGAGATGGCGCGAATTGAAAGTATAGAGCGGCAAGCCGAGAAAGATAGGGAAGCTAAGTTGTCTCAAGTCGTAAGTGATAAGGAAGCGAAGTTGTCGAGCGAAGTTGAGTTAGAAAAGTTGAAGTACAGTTTTGAATTGCAGCAACGCGAGTTGAAGAATCAGATAGATTTGCAGAAGGTAACGTTTAGAGTTGAATTAGAAAAACAGAAGGCTGAAAAGTTAGCGCATGCGCGAGATCCCAAATTACCGTATTTTGATGAAAGTAAGGACAAAATGGATAGTTACTTATCAAGGTTTGAGAAATACGCGACGGCGAATAAATGGGATAAAAACGTTTGGGCTGCATATTTAAGCGCATTACTTAAAGGTCGCGCGCTTGATGTCTATGATAGATTGTCTGTAGATGATGCAGCGGATTATGACAAGTTGAAAGATGCGTTGTTAAAGAATTTTGATATGACTGAACGCGGATTTAGGAAGAAATTTCGCTATGATAGGCCTGAAAAGTCCGAAACGTTTATTCAGTTTAGTAGTAGACTTAGGTCGTATCTTAATAAATGGTTGAAAATGGCGAAGGTAGACCAGTCTTATGAATCTGTTTGCGATTTTTTCGCTAGAGATCAGTTTTTAGAATCTTGTAGTAAAGAACTGTATGTTCATTTGAAACCGAAAACATTCACGAATCTAGGTGAGATGGCTAGGGAAGCAGATTTATTTGCAGAAGCACGTGGCGGTGTCTACGCTTGTGTTAATAAGGGGCAGCGTGATATTAAGGGCGTAACTCAGAGTAGATCTGATAATAAGCCGAGTGCGAAGCCAGAGATAAAATGTAGTATTTGTGGTAAGGGACATTTAACATATAAATGTTTTAAGAATCCCGATAGGAAGCAAGCATATAGTGCGGAGGTAGGTGCAAGTGCAAGCGGGTATAGCGGAAGTGAGGGGAGTAGTTATGCACCGAAAGATGAGACACAAAGATCACAGAGTAAGAGCGATACGGTACAGACGAAGGGTAGTAATTCAGATCGTGGCCGTGGTCGAGGTTATTCCCGCGGACGTGGTCGGGGTGGCGGACATCAAATGAGTTTTTGTAAAACTACAATGAATAGGTCTCATGAAATTGAAGGTCTCTATAAGAGTAAGGAAGAAAGTCCACTAATCAATGATAACGTGGATAGGGAAGGTGTCTGTTACTTTTTAAGGTCGCGATTACCAACAGCGCAGGGTACGGTTAATGGTAAGACTGTTGTAGTTTTAAGGGACACAGGTTGTACTGGGTGTGTCGTTCGTAGAAACTTGGTTTCTAATGATCAATTACTTGGTAGAGAATCTGATGTAACTTTGATTGATGAATCTACCCAAAGGTATCCCTTAGCAATGGTTGACATAGATTGTCCATTTTTCACAGGAAAAACTGAGGCATTGTGCATGGAAGATACATTGTATGACCTGGTTATTGGAAATATTGACGGGTCAAAACTTCCCGATATGTCCCATTTTGCAATGGCGGCAGTGACTAGGTCACAAGCTAAGCAAGGTGAAGAGGTCTATAAGAAACTTAAAGTTCCTGATCAAATTATTGCTAGTGATAAGGAGGCATTGAAGCAGGCCCAAGTTGTTGACCCTAAATTGAATGGCATAAGGCAAAGAGTGGAATCTGGGAATGTGACGATTAGTCGTGGATTGAACCGGGGTGAAACTAAGTTTATTCGAAAGAAAGATTTATTGTATAGGCAGTTTACTAAGGGAAACAAGGTCACTTTGCAACTTATTATCCCTGAAGGTTTTCGTGAAAAGGTGTTAAGATTGGCGCACGAAACCTTGATGTCAGGTCATTTGGGCATAAAGAAAACTATGGATAGAGTTTTAACTGAGTTTTTTTGGCCTGGAGTTTGTGGTGATGTGGCAAGGTTTTGTAAATCTTGTGACATATGTCAAAGGACTATTCAAAAAGGTCGTGTCACTAAGGTACCTTTAGGAAAGTTGCCACAGATTGACACACCATTTAAACGAGTCGCTGTTGATATAGTTGGACCAATAGAACCTCGTTCTGACAGGAAATCCCGCTATATTTTAACAATGATAGACTATGCGACGAGATATCCCGAGGCGGTAGCGTTACCCGGCATTGAAACGGAACGCGTAGCCGAAGCGTTAGTTGAGATGTTTAGTAGAGTTGGCATACCTGATGAAATGTTAACAGATTGCGGAAGTCAGTTTACTGCTGAAGTTATGAAAGAAGTAAGCAGGCTGTTATCACTCCAGCAGTTAACCACGACGCCGTATCATCCTATTTGTAACGGTCTTGTAGAGCGTTTTCACGCGACGTTGAAGCAAATGCTACGTAGGATGTGCGCAGAACGTCCAAAAGACTGGGATAAATATCTCCCAGCACTACTGTTTGCAATAAGGGAGGTTCCGCAAGAGTCATTAGGGTTTTCTCCGTTCGAATTGTTATACGGACGTAACGTTAAGGGCCCTATGGCAATATTACGTGAATTATGGTCTGAAGAGGTACAGAATGAGCAGGTTCTGTCTACGTACCAGTACGTAATTGAGTTGAGAGAACGGTTAGAGCAGACGTGTAAGTTAGCACATGATAATTTACGGAAAGTACAAGTAAAGCAAAAGGCTTATTATGACAAACGCGCTAGGTCGCGTAAATTTAACGTGGGAGATAAAGTACTGTTATTACTGCCAACTGACAGTAATAAACTGTTATTGCAGTGGAAGGGTCCATATGAAGTAGTAGAGGTGGTGAATAGAATGGACTATAAAATCGACGTCAATGGTGTCGTGAGTAAATATCATGCTAATATGCTGAAACAGTATGTCGAACGTCGTACTGTGCCGTCACATTGTTTATTGTCGACTGAGACTACAGAGTCGGTTGATGACGATGGTAGTGATGAATTTTCTCTTGATGATTGTGCTTTTCCGACAGCTAAAGAGCCGGAAACTTATAACGACGTCAGTATTTCAGATACGTTAACGTCAGAACAACGTATGGAGGTTGAAGCGTTGATTAAACAGTACCCGGATGTACTATCAAGTTTACCCGGTCGAACTGATCAAATACAGCACGATATCAAACTACTCACGTCAGAACCCATACGGACGAAGGGTTATTCTATCCCGTATAAGACGCGTAACGTCATGGAGACGGAGATACAGGATATGTTGGATTTAGGGGTAATCGAGCCGTCGATTTCACCGTATTCATCTCCTGTTGTCCTAGTTCCGAAGAAAGACGGATCAGTTAGATTCTGTATCGACTTCCGGAAGCTTAACAAAGTGACGGAATTCGATGCAGAACCTATGCCAAATATGGAGGAGGTTATCAATAAAATGTCGGGACATAGATTCTTTACAAAGATGGACCTGAGTAAGGGTTATTGGCAAGTCAGTCTTACTGAAAGGTCTAAACCTTTGACGGCATTTGAAACGCCTAAGGGTTTATTCCAGTTTAAAACTATGCCCTTCGGTTTGGTCAATTCGGGAGCCTCATTTTGTAGGTTAATGAGAATCATATTGTCCAATCTCCCAAATGTCGACAGCTTTGTTGATGACATGTGGATATTTACTGAAACATGGAAGGATCATGTGACGTCATTACGTCAAGTGTTAGATCGGCTCAGGTCGGCCAAATTGACGGCAAAACCATCTAAATGCATGATCGGTTATGGCAGTATCGAGTGCCTTGGTCACAATATCGTCGGACAGACGGTACGACCGCAAGAGGACAAGATACAGGCTATCAGAGATGCTCCTCGTCCATGTACGAAAAGGCAAATTATATTTTTTCTGGGATTAGCTGGGTTTTACCGTCGTTTTATCCCAAATTTCTCATCCATAGCTTCTCCTCTGACTGATTTAACTAAACGGGATAGACCTAATTCTATCAAAGATTGGCAAGATCAGCATGAAAGGGCATTTCAAACCCTGAAGAGTAGGCTCACGTCTAGTCCTATTCTTCGCTTACCTGTTTTTCAAGAAGGTAACCCGTTTGTACTTCGAACAGACGCTTCAGACGTTGGTCTTGGAGCTATTTTGCTTCAGGAGTTCGAAGGTGAAGGTCGTTTGCCGATTGCTTATGCTAGCAAGAAATTGTTACCTCGGGAAAAGAACTACTCTGTAATTGAGAAGGAATGTTTGGGTATTATCTGGGGTGTTGAGAAATTTCGTAAGTACCTGTATGGGGCGGAGTTCCTACTTGAAACTGACCACAAACCTTTGTCTTATATGCAGACAGCTAAGGTGCTCAATCCCCGAATCATGCGTTGGGCCATGAAATTACAGCCGTACAGATTCAGGATCGTTGCTATCCGCGGCCAAGATAATTTGGGGGCGGACTACCTTAGTAGATAGTTTGGCCACGTTATGCATCGCACCGTTGTTGTGTATATAGCTAGTTTTCCAGTTTTGACATAGCCTACGATTCGATCGCATTTCGTACTATTTCAGAAAAGAAACATTGTTATGTTTTTTTCTCCCTAAGGGGAAACCTATGTTACGAAATGGATCTAATCGTCCACTATGTCGTCGAGATTATTTTAATCCTTTCAATCAGTAAGGCTACAGTTTTTAGGGTAACTGTGGTAATAAAACATTTACGGGAATTGTGGCTACGTTATGCATGGGTTGTTTGTGAATACCTCTCGTGGACAGCGTATTGCATGATTTTAAGGTGAATACCTGCACGAGTCTTTTGATTGTGGAAAGCGTGTTGCATGATTTTAATGTGAGACGCATAGTATTTATACGCCTATCTTTTAATGAAAAGTTAGACGTGGCTGTTTAATTCTTGATGGATGTTATATTGTTGTGTGCCCAGATTCTGTGTTAAGACCTAGAAGGGCACATCAAGTCCGGCAGTCAGCTGTTAGGGCTTAGAGCCACGTCTCACCTGGAGATGCGATATACGTCTCCAGGTTAATACCAACCCGGGTAGAGGCAGTTACAACGCCGTTTGTGCATGGTTCCTAAGCAGAGGCGGGAAGCACAAAATGTAGGCGGAAGTGGTTAGCACAGTTTTGCCAGATTCTGTGATAAGATCTGAAGGTCACATCAAGTGTGGGACAGTGTTCGTCCACTAAGGTGTTTTAATATATATAGACTGGTCCCTGGTACGATCCAGGGAGCGACCAGTATATAATCGTGCACGTGTTAATAAGAGTTGGTGTTCCTCATGATATATGGACTGGCCCATGACATGATCCAGGGAACGACGAATTGAAGTCTACCAACATAAGGCCTTGTTTTTATGTATGAGCTCAAACTAACGTTTTTTGTCCTTTGTGTTTTGCTTTAGTTCATGGCGCTGAGCCGAGTACGGTGTTGACGTCAGACGGTAATCTATTTGCGTATTGTACGCAAATCGATTACAGATTTGAAACAAACACCTTACTTGGGCCAGCGACATGAGCTGATATGTGTTGTATATTATTGTAATTGTGACAGTTGTAAATTGTATTGTTGTATATAGAATTTACATTATATATAAACTTAAAAAATTCTAATGTTGTTAGAGTTTCCTTGTTAGTGTATTACACTAGTAGATAACCCTTTAACCGGAAGTCACCCTCCGCCGTCCTGGCGACGCATAAGGCTCTACACCCGTGTCGACCGTGTGTAAAACCTTCTGCGTAACACACTGACAGACTCAAAATTATAAGATGATCTTCATGAAATGAAAACAATTCTGCATCACTTAAATGAATTTAAGTAACACTTAATATTTTATATACGTTACCATTGTGAAACGTTTGACAAGTTGCTTCGTGTAATAGTTATATAATCTTCTACGTATTGGCGCTCAATATTGCATTGCAGCAGACAGGTGTTAAAATGACTTCAAAATGGTTTGAACTACAATAGCGACAGATCATACATTAACGAAGCACATGTATAAGTAAAAATAATAGATACTTTTCAGTTTATGATTTCGTCAGTTATTTTGACAATAAAAACTGATCAGACTAAACAGTAAAAAGATAAGCAATTATCAGGTATTAATACAATCAAATCCTACATCCCCTCTTAAAACCGAAAGGAATAGAAGCACACACACCAGGCTAAAGTATTATCGAAAACCTAACTTTAGACTGTCTACGCCCAGGCGCGTAGATGCGTATTAGTGGCGCTTCCTTATCATATCTGTAATAGGAACAAGCTGTAAACAACATTTAATTATGTTTGGAACGGAATAAGGCTTTTTATACATCTGTAACTAAATAGTTCTAATGCATTCTTTTCTTCTATATATTCGATTAAGTAAATTTTGTTGTAAGCAAATGTAACGGATATTGCTGAAATTTATATCTATTATTACTTGAACGATTACTCTTTTTTAATAATCTGCATTGTACTTACGACGGTTATCAAACTTACATATTTGAAGTGCTTTCCTCTTCAAAATTTGCCAAAAAATAAGTAATTGGGACATTATAAAGGTTTTCTTTTGGTCACGTAATGTACTTGTGCCAGAACACCCTCAATTTTTGCTCGAAGAGATCATATTTAAAAAAGCAAAAGTTAATTGTTTTAATTGCACAGTATTAAGAGTTCATACAATGTAAACATAAAGTGTCTAATTATGATGCAAGCTTTCTTATGCAGTTTCTAGACGACAGTGGTGGTTTAAAAATCGTTTTGTTTGAACGCTAGGGTACAGAGTTATCTCCCCACTTTCTGACTTACGGCACCACTTGCAAAGGCGACAACACCTTGGAAATTAAAGCAGAGACAATAAGCTTTCAAATGATACCAAATTTGTCCTTTCGAACGATGGGCCAATTTTTTTCACTTTCTAGACGCCTTTTTGCGTTTCATTTCCCCGACTAGAACACAGCGTTAACATTTTAGTGGTCGTTTCAGAAAAAAAACAAAAACAAAAAAAAAACGTTTCTTGGGACAATATCAGAACGGGTGTTGTAATAAAATAAATTCTGAAGGAAGATTCTCTAGAAGTAAAGAACGCATCAATGAAATGAAAACAGCAGACTCGGTTGGACAAAGTCTTTGAAACGCCTGATTTCCCTAAACGTGTCCGCAAAAAGACAGACTAGATATTGAATCTTACATTCAGATTAGTCAGCCTGCAGTAAGAAGTATTTTAGAGGAATGCAGCGTCATATGTCAAGTGATCGTTTCAGACATATATTGTTTATGGAAGAGTAATAGACCAGGCAAGATATACAGCTTAGTTATCATTAGACATTGTTACATACTTTGTTTGAGATGCTGTTGATAAATTGTATATTATCCGACTGACCGTATATTGGTAGGTACTCGGACATAACGGACCATGGACAAAACGGACCAGACAAAACGGACCATGGTTAGGACAAAACGGACCACGTTTCAGGACAAAACGGACCACGTTTCAGGACACAGCGGACCACGTTTCAGGACCAGACAGACTTCTCTAGAAGACAATCCAGACCATTAATTGGTGCCAGTTAAAAGATTAAAGAGTATATAATTACCAAACACAATTTTAAGTGACAATCATTTGACTACTGTTCATGACCTCAACTACCTTTGATTGTCGCAACTATCTAATTGAGTTTCTTTCTTTCTTTCTATATTTACTGCTACACCCTCTTTTCAGAGTATTATGAGCAGGTGTACTTTTGTACACTCCAGTGTTGCAGGATGAAAGCCTACATATAGCCATGTAGCTATAGTAGGGATCTTTAACCTGCACAGGGGATGACTCTCCCTGCACAGGGAGCCTCCAGTTAACGTCCCGATCCGAAGGACAGCACACTTGTTAGCATCATCCCTGCAAATGATGCTAGAAAAACGCGTTCGGACATAGGAAGATAAAGAGTTAATACGTTGATAAAGGGATAATACTTTTTTTTATCTTTTAAGCATGCAAATCGCTTTATTAGTGTTGCAACTAAAATGAAACATGCTTTCTCAAGCTAACGGAAGGTCTGAACGTGGTCCGTTTTGTCCTTAAACGTGGTCCGTTTTGTCCTGAACGTGGTCCGTTTTGTCCCGAACGTGGTCCGTTTTGTCCCAAGCGTGGTCCGTTTTGTCCGCGGTCCGTAATGTCCCTAATTCTATTGGTATACGATACACTTATGTATGCACTAGACGTCACAGTCTTAAAGAGGGACTGCTTCTTGTCAGTCAGCCAGGTGACCGCGTGGCTATCCTAATAAATGTAGAGAAAGTCAAAGACTGATAGATTGCCGACATAAAATGACAATCGTATTAAGCCCTACTGAAGCATCGCCTTGGAATGGTTAGTAAAGGACTTCTAAACCATCAATGGATCAAACAGCAAACATATAAATCAAGAGTAAATACTGTGATGAAACACCTTCTCGTTATACCAAGACCTTTACCATGTTTACTACGCCTGAATGAAAGCATGTGTAATATCTCTTATGTAGCTGAGACACGAAATGGGAGACAGATTTTGTTCAAGGAATGATTGTTCAAGGATCAGTTCAGACAAATTATCGTTCGTTACAAACGTATTGGTTATAATATAAACGTAATGCTACAGTCTGCATGTTTAGTGGTTAACCCAATTATGGTTAAACACTTTGCTTCCCTCTTTAATTGCTCGCCGGTTGGTCGGGCATCAGACTCAATGATGGGACCGACATAATGCGACTTAATTCAGTTGGTTGGCGCCGGAGTTTGCCTTGTCTGTTGCTTTCTTATTCGGGGTTCAACTGATAGTTTTCTTTTGCTCCAATATTTCAGTGGTGTTGTCTGACTTCCCAAGTGTCTCCTGGTGTCGCAATACGTTCTTTCCGTTGAGTCCTCATCTCTGATTCATCATAGGGCTTATCTGTGATTTGTTTGTGTCCGGTGATGATTCATCGATGAGTTAGGAAACCTTTATGCGGAGCAAACAGCTAACTAAATGTTTGAAACCACTGCAGAAGCAGAGGGCGAGGTTTGGGCCCAGTAAAACATGTTTAAGCCCCCAGTAATCTTTTGCTGACCGTCCCAATGCGGTACTTCTGTTGCGGTCCCTTGATGTTATATTGTGCTGTGTCCGCTTGTCTATGGTCTCTGGCGGTTTGGTCGCCCGTTTTGCTGCCCAATCTGCCTTCTGGTTTGCTTTGTTTTGTAACTTAGATAAAAGATACGTCTAGATAGATGTTGATGCTGTTATTGGGGTAGCTGAATGGCCATCTGTTTGGAAAGAGCTGCTCATTCGGTTTACAGTACGTGTCTTTCGTAAACTTGTGTCACTTTCTGTGTGTATGTGCTTCTTTCCCTATTGATTTTCAGAGCGGGATGGGGGATTTGATCGTATTAATTCCTGATCATTGCCCATATTTTTACTTTGGATCACGCCTGGCAGCACAAGGAATTCAGCACTTTTTCAACTGCATAAACTCTCTTTACGAGGTTGATCTGTGTTCTGACATTTGTTTGTGAACATCTCTTTCCAAGGTTGAGAGCAGAACTACCAATGCCAGACTCTGAAAGCTAGCTGCTTAATAAAACATGTGTTGAATTCAAACACGAGAATCATCTTTGACGGGGGATCTGTAAAATTATAAAGAAACATTATGTTTGCTCAGGTGATCACATCTTATTACAGAATTATATATTTGTCGTATTCTAAGTTATAAAAGTTACCGCAAAAGTGAGTACAATATGCGCAAGATGAGCAATGCGTATGGCGGTAAGGTGCATCAAAGCAAAATAAGAAACGTTTGTTTGTTTGTTGGTTGGTTGGGGTAACGCCATTTGAGACAGTATTCAGTCTATATCAGGTCTTCTCCCAGAGAGAGGAAGAAAGAAAATAGAAATGATAGGCGAAAGAAAAACTTCCAAACGACCACCACCCCCAAATAAGTCTCAAAAACAAAGAAGAAAGAGGAAAAGGCAATACTGGGACCATATAATTACCTCAAAAATGTAAAGGTAAAGTAAAGGTAAAGGTTTCCCATAGCCTAATAGCCATAGAGGCCGTGGGAGTAAGAGACCCACTGTATCTTGGGCACAGCTGATGAAAGGCGGAGCCCATCTCTGTCCTTTCGCTGCCTTATCCTTCTCTGATTCGAAAAAAGTACCCATTTACTGCTGGGTTGACAACTTGTTATATAAGCTAAGCCCTCCGGAGGGTACTTCGAGAACAATGTACTGTTGGCCAGCACAGGAAAATAGCAGTCTATTCTTTCCCAGATAAAAACGGCGTCAGATAAGATTTCACTTAGTGCTTAGGCAACGGAACCCGAAATAATAAACCTGGAGCCACATGAAACTCTCCAATGGTTTTGAAATCAGTGATATCAGATGTAGGTGGTTTCGATCGCAGTGGTTGAAAAATACTTTTTTGTAGACGTAGACTTATGCTGCTGGTTGGTATAATCGATGCTGACCTCTGGTGCGACAGTCGTTTAATCGAAGTGTGTCACTATTTTCTTTATTAACACCTTTTATCTGAGTCAATCTCCCTGGACCCTTTTCACAATATTTCCTGTAGACGAAGTGGGATGATCAACATCAGCATAAGTTCGGCAGGGCTTGAGTTTGTTAATACGGCAGTCATCAGCAGAAAGACGAGGATCAGTGTATGTGACAGCTTCAGGGAGTGAACATTTGATACTATTGTAGTTGTTTTTCTATGAGATTCTAATTTGGCGCTTTTAGATGCAAATGCTGTATTAAGAAAAAAGATGACAAAAGTGTTGCATATACTCTAATTCTCGAATTGGATAAACATTGCTATACATCTTGAGCGATCTAAACAGTTATCCTATTTAGCAATCATAATTAAGCCATAGCGTGTTATTACCTTCTAGAAAGCTAAATATTACTTTGACGACTGTTGTCCATGTCTTTGCTGAATAAAGAGTAATTCCAGTATTGATCTTAAAATGTCACGCAGTTTCAGATTCATTGCATTTTCATATATGATCATGGAGCCAATTATCGATTTCTCATGCAATGATTGTCCTCATCTTGTCTTCCAGTCACCTAATGACATTTCTTAGATAAGCCGCGACACGACAAAACCAACAAAGTGGTTGTGCGCCCAGCGCAGACTCAGATCAGCCTGGGCATCCGCCCAGTCTGACCAGATTCTTCGCTGTCCGCATGGAGGTAGCTTAGACCCTTTGCTACTCTTTAAGCGCTTAGCGAAGAGGCTGATCAGATTTGGATGATGCCCAGGCTGATCTGAGTCTGCGCTGGGCGCGCAACCACTTTGTTGGTTATCTCGTGTCGCGGCTCAGATGTATCACAAACCTAGAGTGCAGTGACATCTGATCATATTTTCCGCAATAGCTGACAGAACTCCATTCCATTTTCTTGGTCGGGCCGTCTGCATACTTAGTCGGGCCGTCTGCATACTAAAAAATATATTATACAAGCAATTCTTCTTTTCTATTATCCCGTATGTCTTATAAATGCCGTCTGCAAGATCGGGGGTGGTCGGGTGTTGCGATGGTGCTGTTTGTAATTTCCAGGGCCGGGGCGTCCTACTGATTTTGAAAGTTGTAGGGGCAAGGGTCTACTGTGCTTGCAGTAGGTGCGGGTGTGGTTGTTTGGAAATTTTTTCTCTCGTCTATCATTTCTCCTCTTTCTCCCTCTCTAGGAGACGGCCCGATATAGACCGAAATACTGTCTCAAAGGGCCGTTAGACCCAAAACAATCAATCAATCAATAAATCCGTCTGCAAGATAAATTAACTTTACTTTTGAATAAAAGCAGAAGCAAGGATGATCTGACAGGATGAAAAGCACAATGGTCCGCTTATTATAATAATGATATGACAGAGCCAAATGCAGCAAATTCTTGGGGGTGTAACCTCCAAGTGACAATTACTTAATTTTTTAGCTCAAATACTGTTTACTTTTGAATGCCAAATATCCTTTCAGAAGCAGTGCAGCCAGCGTTGGCTAAATGATCCAAGACTCAACTTTGAAACACAGACTGACTGGGGACAAATTGTCCACTAGCAGTAGTTTCAATATAAACGTTCCCACAGCAAAGGAGGGGTGTCTATAAGGCTGTTTTCATGGCCACTACCGATTTTCTTTAAACTTTGTACACTCAGACTACTATGTGTTGGCTGTAATCTCATGCAATATCAAATCATTTGGTGAAGGTTTCTTTGATGTGTACGAGATGTAAGTGGGTGGGGTAATTCTGACCCGAAGAGGGTTCTGTTAAGAAAATGCTAATATTTTTATTGCTACTTAGAACTGGAAGTCTACCATTTCATGACTCCTTATGCAATGCCAGATATAACAAATGATTATAACACTTTTGTGAAATTTCTACATGCAGTGCGTTTATACTCACTTGTATGACATACCTAAATTTTAGCCTTTTTTATTCTCCAACTTTACGCAAAACCACAACAGCTTTTTACACTAAAAGCTATTCCTATGATATTTTGCAGTTATACAGTATATTAAATGGTTGTTCCAAAATTATGCCGATAATTTTCTACAATGAATATTTTCTGAGTTATCTCTCCTTAAAACCGCTTCTTTTTTTTTTTTTTTTTTTCAAAGTTATTACTCAGATTTTATATCCCACGCCACATGTTAGTGGCGGGATATTTATACCCCGACATGCGAAGTATGTCAGGGGGTATATAGTTTTTGCCATTCCGTCTGTTTGTCCGTCCGTCCGTTCGTCAACTTTACGTCAAAGTTTTGCGTTAAACCTTTTGTGGATGCTCATTTCTTTAACCTTATATCAGATTCTCTTCATATTTACTTTGTTATATCTCTATAGCTTTACCTATGATCTGAAATATCAAGGCACCTGGGTCAGGCCCCTGGGAGGAGGTCACGGGGCAATAATTATGACTTAGGCATTTTCATTATGTCAAAGTTTTGTGTTAAACCTTTTGTAATTGTTCATATTTCTGTAACCACAGGTCAGATTCTTTTCATATTTGGTTCATGATATCTCATGAACATTACCTTTGATGTGAAGAGTCTTTGCCCCTGGTTCAGGCCCCTGGGTGGGACCAAGGGTCAATAAGTAGGGCTTTTGCCTTTTCATTATGTCAAAGTTTTGGGTTAAACCTTTTTTAATTGCATATATCTCTGTAAATGCATTGCAAATATCTTCCATATTGTATTCATGATATCGCTATAGCACTGCTTTTGATAGGGACTTCAGGGTCAGGCTCATGGGTGGGGCCAGGGGTCAATAACTAGGACTCAGCCATTTGTTTTATTTTTTGCTTGTTCTGAAATATTTAAATGAAGTCTAGTGATGCATGACTAATTCTATTATATACTTGTTTACCATTTACATGTACATGGATGCTGCTGCTGACTCAAGCTCAAGGTCACAGACTTAGAATTTGTTCCATTAACATTTGTATATAACTTTTGGTTAAAATGTTGCTTTCATTTTACGGCGGCACTGGTCGGGTATACGTGAGCCCCTGCTTACATGCTCTAGTTTGTTTTCTGCTGTATGTATTTCTGTTCATCTGTTGTACGTACATTTGTCTGCCTGTCTGTTTGTCCGTATGTCAGTCTGTCTATCCGTGAGTCTTCGTAATATTTAAAATAAAATAAAACTAATGCCCTCTGTCAAATGTCTTTGCTTATTTTCTCAGAATTGTATCATGTTCTTTCCAGTGTCTCGTCTTATTACACATACTCTAAAAGTAACGTATTTTGCAGCTTGTAAAGACCCAAGACAAGTGCACATGCCATGTTTGAAGAAAATCCATCAAAAATACTCAAGGTATCGAAAGGAAACGAAGTCTCACGAATAGACAGACTGACATACGGACACTCAGACAGGCAGACAAATGTACGTACAACAGATGAACAGAAATACAAACAGAGAAAACAAACTAGAGCAAGTGAGCAGGTGCTCACGTATACCCCCAACCAGTGCCACCGCCTAATGAAAGCAAACTTTTAACACAAAAAATAAATTGAAATGTAAATGGAACAAATTCAAAGTCTGTGACTTGACCTTAGGGTAGCAGCAGCATCCATGTAAAGTAGACTAGTATAAAATAAAATTAGTCATACATCACTAGACTCCATTAAAATATACCAGAACAAGCAAAAACTCAAATGGCTGAGTCCTAGTTATTGACCTCTGGCCCCACCCATGAGACTGACCCTAAAGTCCCTATCAAAAGCAATGCTATAGAGATACAGTGAATACAATATGGAAGATATTTGCAATGTATTCACAGAGATATATGCAATCAAAATGGTTTAACCTAATGAAAAGTTGTAAGTCGTAATTATTGACACTTGGCCCCACCCAGGGGCCTGAACCAGGGGCAAAGACTCTTCACATCAAAGGTAATGTTCAAGAGATATCATGAACCAAATATGAAAAGAATCTGACCTGTGGTAACAGAAATATGAACAATTAGAAAAGGGATAACACAAAACTTTGACATAATGAAAATGCCTGAGTCATGATTATTGACCCCTGACCTCCTCCCAGGGGCCTGACCCAGGTGCCTTGATATTTCAGATCAAAGGTAAAGCTACAGAGATAAAACAAAGTAAATCTGAAGAGAATCTGATATAAGGTTAAAGAAATATGAGCATTCACAAAAGGTTTAACGCAAAACTTTGACGAAAAGGTGACGGACGGACGGACGGACGAACAGACGGAATGACAAAAACTATATACCCCCTGACATACTTCGCATGACGAGGGTATAAATATCCCGCCACTAACATGTGGCGGGGGATATAAAATCTGAGTAATAATTTTGAAAAAAAAAATAAATAAATAAAAGAAGCGGTTTTAAGGGCAGATAACTCAGAAAATATTCATCGTAGAAAATTATCGGCATAATTTTGGAACAACAATCTAATATACTGTATAACTACAAAATATCGTTGGAATAGCTTTGAGTGTAAAAAGCTGTTGTGGTTTTGCGTAAAGTTGGAGAATAAAAAAGGCTAAAATTTAGGTATGTCATACAAGTGAGTATAAACGCACTGCATGCAGAAATTTCACAAAAGTGTTATAATCATTTGTTATATCTGGCATTACATAAGGAGTCGTGAAATGGTAGACTTCCAGTTCTAAGAAGCAATAAAAATATTAGCATTTTCGTAACAGAACCCTCTTCGAGTCAGAATTACCCCACCCACTTTCATCTCGTACACATCAAAGAAACCTTCACCAAATGATTTGATATTGCATGACATTACAGCCAACACATAGTAGTCTGAGTTTACAAAGTTTAAAGAAAATCGGTAGTGGCCATGAAAACAGCCTTATAGACACCCCTCCTTTAGTGCGACAGACGCGCGTTTCTGTATTTAACTTCTTCAGGGTCGTCAAACTCCAAAAGTTAGAAATAAAAAGGAAGTTGTGCAGGTCTCGTCAATCTACGATCATCCCGCTGCAAACATCAGGTAAGAGAAGTAAAAAGATAGGCAATGATCAGGAATTAATACAATCAAATCCCACATACCGCTCTCAAAACCAATAGGGAACGAAGCAAATACACCCAGAAATTGACACAAGTTTACGAAAGACATGCACAGTAAACCGAATGAGCAGCTCTTTCCCAAACAGATGGTCATTCGGCTACCCCAATAACAGCATCAACATCTATTTTTACTTACTTTTTATTTTAATTACAAACCAAACCAAAACAGAAGGCAGATTGGGAAGCAATACAGGTGACCAAACCGTCAGAGACCATAGACAATTGGACACAGAACAATATAACATCAAGGAACCGCAACAGAAACTTACGTATTTACTTGCAAGTGCAGGTGTCGACCATCGAACCACCTCAACCCCTGCGCCTCGAGAAAAGCGACAGACAACGGCATTAGGAAGATGTCCGTTGCATCGAGAGCCCGCAAAAAGCCAAAACAATCTTTAAAAAGAATGAAAGCCAAACTTCGCTATGGTTCATGTCGCTACGACAGGTCAGTTTAAGAATAGTTTACGAATTTTTCTAATTGAATGACGTTACTTTAAAGGCCCCATTGCTCTATCAGCATAAAAAAAATTATCATGAGGTATCGCTGCAAGCGTCTCACTACAGTTTCGTAATTGTAAACGACCGTGATTGACCAGCTTTAAAAAATAAAACATCCTTGAGTTTCACATAAAAAGGGTTTGAAAACTTATTTGGGTCATAAAATGACATACTTTCGACTTCATAAAATGGTAAAAATACAATGTAAAGGCGTGGAGTCCCAATGCCTATGTTTATACAGCATTGCTAGACGGGAAACCAGAACAGAAAATTGTATTTTTATGGAGTGATCAATTTTTTTTTTTTTTTTTTTTCAAAACATTTGTTTTCTCTACTTTTTTGCCAGTTATATGACTCAATATATGCACATCAACCCACATTTCATTACCAAACGTGAAGGTTGAACCGCTTTCTACAAAAATAGCCATCAGAGGAGATGGCAAATCCCCCGACCGAAGGCCCCTTGCGCTTTGGTAAACACAGTGCCCTTCAAAACACATATAAATAGTATACTGTCATTCTTTTATGCTCCTTATTGACAATATCTGTTTAACAGATGCATGATTATCTAACACTCAGACCGAAACAGTATGCCAGATTGCTAAAAAGAGGTAAAATCTCAAATAGCAACCATGTAGACAATGTATTGCATATGATACATTCAACATTTCAAAATGTGTGAATAACTTCTAAAGTACAAGCCCTACAAATCTAATTTTGAGCTCTCTAGTAAGTGAATTTGGACAAAGAATCCAAATCTGGAATTTTTTTTTTTTTTTTTGGGGGGGGGGGGCTCGGAAAAGTATGAAAGCAAGGGTTGTCATTCTTGTATGAGACAACTGTCATGATCTGATCTCAATATCTGTGAGGTATCATAAAAATATTTCAAAGGGTATTCATGTTACGGAGCGGACACGAAATCACACCTAAAACCATCAAGGGGAAATAACTAAAAAACTTAGAAAGCAAGAGTTGTCATTCTTGTTCGCGACACATCAGCATGACCTGTTCTACGTAACTATGAAGTATCATGAAAATATTCCGAAGGGTATTCAAGTTGTGGAGCGGACATGAAATTACACCTAAAACAATCAAGGGGAAATAACTCAAAAAATAAGAAAGCAAGAGTTGCCATTCTTGTTCGCGACACATCGTCATGACCTGTATTACATATCTGTGAATTATCATGAAAATATTATGGAGCGGACATGAAATTACACCTAAAACAATCAAGGGGAAATAACTCAAAAAGTAAGAAAGCAAGAGTTGCCATTCTTGTTCGCGACACATCGTCATGACCTGTTCTACATATCTGTGAAGTATCATGAAAATATTTCAAAAGGTATTCAAGTTATAGAGCGGACACGAATTTACACCTAAAACCATCAAGGGGAAATAACTCAAAAAGTAAGAAAGCAAGAGTTGTCATTCTTGTTCGCGACACATCGTCATGACCTGTTCTACATATCTGTGAAGTATCATGAAAATATTTCAAAAGGTATTCAAGTTACAGAGCGGACACGAATTTACACCTAAAAACCATCAAGGGGAAATAACTCAAATAGTAAGAAAGCAAGAGTTGTCATTCTTGTTCGCGACACATTGTCATGACCTGCTCTACATATCTGTGAAGTATCATGAAAATATTCTGAAGGGTATTCAAGTTACAGAGCGGACACGAATCTGCCAAAAATTCACCAAAGGGAAATAACTCAAAAATTACAAAAGCAAGAGTTACCATTCTTGCACGCGACACATCGTCATGACCTGTTCTATATAACTGTGAAGTATTATGAAAATATTCCAAACGGTATTCATGATATGGAGCGGACAAGAAAATGTTTACGGACGGACAGACGGACGGACGCCAGGCTCATCGCTATATCCCCCGAACCTTTCGGTCGGGGGATAATAATTTGGGTTTAGGCGATTTTACCGCTGATTGGACTATGGATACTTTATGGATACTCGACTGCCCAATTAAAATTAAGAAATAACAGTATGCTTTTTTCTGGATTCATCAGCAGATATTGTCAGGGTCACGAGGCTTTATTAGCCGAAACTACGTAGTCTGGCCCATGTTCCTACTTCTGTATGTATTCTCTGCTCTTGAAGGAACTTTTTAAGATTTTAATTTTACCTCACTGCAGCTGGTGTTGTGCCGTGTGGAGGCCGTAAAACGTCTCCCCGTACATAAGCCATAGTGCAGATTATATTTTATTTACATCCTTTGAGATCAGAGGATAGATTCTGAGAAATCTAAAATTTGAGATCGATTTAGACTATTATTTTAGATCATCGTCTTTTATGTTACTGGATCCTTTTGAAACTCATCAGTCTTTGAATCGACTGCCCAATTAAAATTAAGAAATAACAGTATGCTTTTTTCTGGATTCATCACCAGATATTGTCAGGGTCACTGACGAGGCTTTATTAGCCGAAACTACGTAGTCTGGCCCATGTTCCTACTTCTGTATGTATTCTCTGCTCTTGAAGGAACTTTTTTAAGATTTTAATTTTAAATCATTATTCAAGTAGTGACCCACTGCTTAGGAAACAGAATAAAGACTGAAACACTATATGTAACTAAGTTGATAATATTCTCGGGGACAAATTGTCCCCCAATGGTGATATAGGCCTAGTTGATTCAATATAAACGTACCAATTGCAAATTTAGTGCGACAGATGCGCGTTTCGGTGTTTAACTTTTTCAGAGTCGCTTAACCCCAAACGTTTGAAGGAAAAAGGATGATGAGCAGGTCTCGACAGGCAACGAGCATCCCTGTCTGAGCCAAGCTTGCTGAGGTTTTTCGTATAAATGCTAGCTGGCCACCAATCGTTCGTGTAGCCATCTATCGCACATTTGGTTGAAATGGTCAGCAATTATAGATAGGTGGCTATATTATTGCACACACATCTAGTTCGGGTCTACACTGTTAAACCTATTTGTCTGAGGTCTTTTTATTTCCCAGTTTCCTTCAACAGTATTATGGTTAACTTGGTATAATCCTGAGTGGATCAAAGTATTTCACTTATGCAGTTTACAATCTCCAAAGGTTGCCTTGAAATAAGGAACGCATATAAAAATGAACATTTGAGCAGATTTTTTTGTTCGAACTCCTCGTATAACAGCACTTCTGTTTGCAATGCTGTAAAGCCCCAACACCCCCCTTGTACTGGCGTATGCGGACCACGATTACCGAATTTACCAGAACGGGTCCAAATGAAAATAACTTTTCAGCACTTTGATGAAATACGGTGAGACTTGATACCAGCCACCACACGGATATCAACACCAGCTGCAGTGAAGATTGCCCTTTGAAAGAAAGGACCTTTACAAAAGTCTCGAATTTTTATTGACTGAATCTTCGTATTAAAGTCATATTTTGATCCTTTTACATGCCGTTAATAGTTCAAATATTTCATGAGATATATACGAGTCTGATTACTTCCAGCTGCGGTTGTGGTAAAGTACACCTGCTTAAATCTTAATCCTTCAAACGGGCACGTATTATTTACCAGTATCGAACCGGGGACGTTTCCATAAGCAATACTTTTCTAATCTGTTTACGTGGTGTTTTTGCATGTCGTCACAGACATTTAAACCACAGATAGTTATTTGAACAGAATTTGAGTATGTATAGATAGTACTCCAAAAGCTCCATTTACCTTCCAGCGGTATTATACCAGAGTGTTTGTAGGATATGTTTTCAGTTTGATAATTTCATCCTTTTTTCTTGCGTTTTCAAAATATTTTGGACACACTTTCTTCATGTCATTTTTACGTCAAGAATATCCATTTAAAGTACGAGGTCCAACACAGCTGTGTCAACGACATAGTTTAGTTATTTTCATCAAACATGCATTCAGTAAAAATTACAAAAGTGCGCCGGAATAGTAATGCACGTCATCTAAATATTATTGCTGTCGAATGTTAAGTTGCAACTTCAGACATTCGTTGGTATAATAGTTGTTGTATATGTTCATTTTTTCCAAGGGCAACCTTCATATACTTTTATTTGACTTCACTGCTGTTGTTGTTAAGTGCCGTGTGGCGGCTGTAAAAATGTCTCTCCGTACTTAATCATAGCACAGATTTTTAAGTTACTTCAGTAGCTTTGAAAATCGACACCGCTGAAGTAGGCGCCAGGGGCGTATAAATTCTTTCATTGCACAATCCCAATAAACCGAAACTAGTATGTTTTGACTGTATCTAGAGGCGACTTCCATCGATTTCATTTGACTTAACTTCAGCAACAGTACTGTGTGTTGGCGGTAAAGAGTCTCCCCTTACTTAGCATAGTCATGGGAGATTTTATTTTTTAGCTCACCTGAGCCAGAGGCTCCGGGGGAGCTTATAGTATAGGCAGGCTCCGTCATCCGTCGTCGTCTGTCCGTCCGTCAACAATTTCAAACTTCTCCTCTGAAACCACTGGGCAAATTGTAACCAAATTTCATATGTAGCCTCCAGGGCTCATGAGAACGAAAAGTTGTTCAAACGGCCCTGGTCACATGACCAACATGGCCGCCATGCCAATATATGGTAAAAACCTAAAAAAATCTTTTTCTCCAGAACCAGTAGGCCGATGGCCTTGAAACTTGATATGTAGCATCGGGTACGCAAGTACTACCAAGATTGTTCACATTATGACCTTGGATTGACCTTGACCTGTTTTACGGTAAGGTCAAATTTGCTTCTTTGTGCTTTTATATGGCAAAAAGCTACAGAACATAAGATATCTTGGAAACTGTTGAAAATTTTGGGCTAAATATTGGTATCTACAGTCATCTTAATGAGTACATGAAGATTTATGAGTACAAGAGGTCAAGGTCACTCTTTGACCGTTGACCCAAAACTCTCATATTTTGACAATTCCAAACAGTCTCCTCAAAAGCCACTGGGCCAATTGAAACCAAATTTTATATAGAGCCTGCAGGAGTTGAGGGAACAAAAACTTATTCATACGGTCCAGGTCACATGACCAAAATGGCTGCCACGCCCATATATGGTAAAAACCTTGAAACCGTTAACCTTCTTCTCCAGAACCAATTGACTGATGGCCTTGAAACTTGGTATGTAGCTTTGGGTACTCGAGTACTATCAAGATTGTTCAATCATGACCTTGGGTTGACCTTTTTTTTACGGCAAGGTCAAATATGGGAAAATGCCAGAACATAAGATTTCATGGAAAGTTTTGAAGATTTATGCCTAAAAAATGGTATATATAGTTATCTTAATGAGTACATGAAGATTTGGGAGTACAATAAGTCAAGGTCATTCTTTGACCTTTGACCCAGAACTCTCATATTTTGACAATATCAAACAATCTCCTCAAAAACAACTGGACCACTTGTAACCAAATTTCATATAGACCCTCCAGGGGGTTGAGGGAATGAAAATTTGTTCAAACGGTCCAGGTCACATGACCAACATGGCCGCCAGGCCCATATATGGTAAAACCTTTCAAAATTTTCTTCTCCAGAACCAACTGACCGATGGCCTCGAAGCTTGGTAGTAGCATTGGGAACAGGAGTACTATCAAGATTGTTCAAAATGATGACATTGGGTTGACCGTAACTATTTTACGACAAGGTCAAATGTGATAAAATGCTAGAACATAAGATTTCATGGAAAGTTTTGAAGATTTATGCCTAAAAAATGGTATCTACAGTCATCTTAATGAGTACATGAAGATTTGGGAGTACAAGAAGTCATGTTCATTCTTTGACCCAGAACTCTCATATTTTGACAATATCAAGCAATCTCCTCAAAAACAACTGGGCCACTTGTAACCAAATTTCATATAGAGTCTCCAGGGGGGTTGAGGGAATGAAAATTTGTTCAAACGGTCCAGGTCACATGACCAACATGGCCGCCAGGCCCATATATGGTAAAACCTTTAAAAATCTTCTTCTCCAGAACCAATTGACCGATGGCCTTGAAGCTTGGTATGTAGCATTGGGAACTTTAGTACTATCAAGATTGTTCAAAATGATGACATTGGGTTGACCTTGACTATTTTACGGCAAGGTCAAATGTGGGAAAATGCTAGAACATAAGATTTCATGGAAAGTTTTGAAGATTTATGCCTGAAAATTGGTATCTACAGTCATCTTAATGAGTACATGAAGATTTATGAGTACAAGAGGTCAAGGTCATTCTTTGACTTTTGACCCAGAACTCTGTCATTTTATGTCCTCAAAAGCCCCTGGGCCAATTTTGAAACCAAATTTCATATAGAGCCTCCAGGGGGTTGAGGGAATGAATTTTTTTTCAAATGTCCAGGTCACATGACCAACATATCCTCCATGCCCTTATACGGTTAAAACCTTTAAAAATCTTTTTCACCATAACCAATTAACCGATGGCCTTAGAGTATCTTACCCTAGATTACTGAGGCTGAATGGACTCAGGTGAGCTACAGGACTAATGGTCCTCTTGTTTTAGGTTTTGGGATTTGATTGTATTAATTCCGGATCATTGCCTATCTTTTTACTTCTCTTGCCTGATGTTTGCAGCGTAATGATCGTAGACTGACGAGACCTGCACAACTTCCTTTTTATTTCAAACTTTTGGAGTTTGACGACCCTGAAAAAGTTAAATACAGAAACGCGCGTCTGTCGCACTAAATTTGCTGTGGGAACGTTTATATTGAAACTACTGCTAGTAGACAATTTGTCCCCAGTCAGTTTGTGTTTCAGTGTTGAGTCTGGCTCTTTCACTGTGCGGTCACTACTTAGATACTGATTTAAACTACCCTTTTACAATCTCATAATTATATTTCTAGTATAATTTCTGAACTATTCTGAAACTAAGACCGCCAGTCTTAATGGAGGTTTGCTTCAATTCTTTTTGTGTTGTTTAGGCTTTTGCAGGTTCTCGCTGCACTCACAATTGTAATAACACTCTGTACTATTACATACATGCATGTTCAAATGTCTAAAAAAAAGTCGTAGAATTTCAATATCCTTATACGCATTTACCCCTTAAAACGTAAATCCCACGGGTAGTAGAAAGAGCTGTTCGCAATATTAATTATGTAGCAAACTGCTTGGAAAAGTAAATAGACTGATGGAAATTTGAACAGCATTTTCGCCGGTAGATAGTCGCAAAACTACCTACTATATGTACAATTAACATTTGTTTTATTTGTTTATTTGTTATTACAAGATGAACTTAAATAGAAGATCCGCGCCTTGGAAAAATCAGTAATATATTAACGGCGGAAGAGATAGGGATATAGGGTATGAGGTTCTTTTCCACTACGTCTCTCCTAATGATACATCAAACTTAAACTATGGTAGTTGCATGGCCACCTGTTTGTGGAATTTCTGTTCATTCGTTTTAACCAGAACTTTTTTCAATTTATGTGTGTGATTCTTTCCCTTTTGGTTTTGAGGGCGGGGATGGGGTTTGACTGTATTAATTCCTGACCATTGCCTATCTTTTGAGCTCACCTGAGCCGAAGGCTCTGGGCGAGCTTATAGAATAGGCAGGCTCCGTCGTCCGTCCACACTTTCAAATGACTTCTCCTCTGAAACCACTGGGCCAATTGTAACCAAATTTCATGTAGCCTCCAGAGGAAGTGGAACGAAAAGTTGTTCAAACGGTCCTGGTCACATGACTAACATGGCCGCCACGCCCATATATGGTAAAAAACTAAAAAAAATCTTTTCTCCAGAATCAAAAGGCCGATGGCCTTGAAATATGGTATGTAGCATCGGGGCGCAAGCACTACCAAGATTGTTCAAATTATGGCCTTGGGTTGACCTTGACCTTTTATACGGTAAGGTCGAATTTGCTTCCTTGAGCTTTAATATGGCATAATGCTAGAACATAAGCTAGCTTGGAAACTGTTGAAGAGTCCAGGCTTAAAATAAGTGTATATAGTCATCTTAATGAGTACATGAAGATTTATGAGTACAAGAGGTCAAGGTAATTCTTTGACCTTTGACCCAGAACTATCATATCTTGACAATTTCAACAATCTCCTCAAAAGCCACTGGGCCAATTGAAACCAAATTTTATATACAGCCTCCATGTGTGGTGGGACGAAAATTTATTCTTACGGTCCAGGTCACGTGACCAACATGGCCGCCACGCCCATATATGGTAAAAGCCTTTAACCTTCTTCTCCAGAACCAATAGACCGATGGCCTTGAAAATTGTATGTAGCGTTGGGTACTCAAGTACTTTCAAGATTGTTCAAATTATGACCTTGTGCTGACCTTGACCTGTTTAACGGCAAGGTCAAATATGGGAAAATGCTAGAACGTAAGATTTCATGGAATGTTGTGAAGATTTATGCCTAAAAATTGGTATATATAATCTTAATGAGTACATGAAGAATTGTGAGTACAAGAGGTCAAGGTTATTCTTTGACCTTTGACCCAGAACTCTCATATTTTGACAATTTCAAACAATCTCCTCAAAAGCCACATGGCCAATTGAAACCAACTATCATATTGAGCCTCCAGGGGTCTTAGGAAAGAAAGTTTGTTCAAATAGTCCAAGTCACATGACCAAAATGGCTGCCACGCCCATATATGGTTAAAAGCTTGAAAAATCTTCTTCTCCAGAGCCAATGAAACTCAGTATGTAGCATTGGGTACTCGAGTACTATCAAGATTGGTTGAATTATAACTTTGGCTTGACCTTGACTTTTTTACGGCTAGTTCTAATATGCGAAAATGCTAGAACATAAGATTTCATGGAAAGTTTCGAAGATTTAGGCCTAAAAATAAGAACATAGATTCATCTTAATGAGTACATGAAGATTTATGAGTACAAGAGGTCTAGGTCATTCATTGACCTTTGACCCTGAACTCTCCTATTTTGACGATTGCAAACAATCCCATCAAAAGCCACGGGAAGTATTGTAACCAAATTTCATATATAGGCTCCAGGGGTTGAAGAAATAAATAATTGTTCAAATTGGCCAGGTCACATTACCAACATGGCTGCCACACCCATATATGGTTAAAAGTTTTTAAAATCTTCTTCTCATGAACCGATTGGCCGATAGCCTTGAAACTTTGTATGGAGCATTGGGTACTAGAGGCCTTGAAACTTTATATGTAGCATTGGGTACTAAAGTCCTATCGAGATTGTTTAAATTATGACCTTGACCATTTTACGGCAAGGTCAAATATGAAAAATGATCAAACGTAAGATTTCATGGAAAATTTGAAGATTAAGGAATAAAAATTGGTACATACATTCATCTTAATGAGAACATGAAGATTTATGAGTACAAGAGGTCAAGGTCATTTTTTACCTTTGATCCTGAACTCTCATATTTTGACAATTTCAAACTTCTTTTCAAAAGCCACTGGGCCAATTGTAATCAGATTTCATATAGAACCTCCGGGAGCTGAGGGAACGAATTTTTTTCAACTCGTCCAGGTCACATGACCAACATGGCCGCTATGCCCAATTATGGTAAAAACCTTTAAAAATCTTCTTCAGAACCAACTGACCGATGGCCTTGAAACTTAGTATGTAGCATTTGGTACTCCGGGAATACCAAGATAATTCAAATGAATGACCATGGGTCGACCTTTACCTTTTTACGGCATGGTCAAATATGAGAAAATGCCAGAACGCAAGATTTCATGGACAGTTTTGAAAATTTTGGCCCAAGATAGTTCAAATGATGACCTTGGGTTGACTTTGGAAAGGTCAAATTTGCTTTCTGGTGTTTTTTTTATGGGAAAATGGTGAATCTAATAGTTCATGGAACTTGTAGAAAATTTTGGTACAGAAGTTAATAAATGCATCTAATAAATGAGTACTTGAGTTTTTTTTAGAAATAGAGGCCAAGGTCATTTTGAGCGCTAACCAATGTCTGTCATATTTTGACAGTTTAAAGGCCCCATTGCTCTATTAGCATGAAAAATTTATCATGAGGTATCGTTGCAAGCTTCTCACTATAGTTTCGTGATTGTAAATGACCGTGATTAGCCAGCTTTAAAAAGATAAAACATCCTTGAGTTTCACATAAAAAGGGTTTGAAAACTTATTTGGGTCATTTTAGTTGGCAACTAAAATGACTCATTTTAGTTGGCAACTAAAATGACCTACTTTCGATTTTATAAAATGGTAAAAATACAATGTACAGGCGTGGAGTCCCAATCACTATCATGCCTATGTTTATAAAGCATTGCTAGACAGGAAACCAGAACAGGAAATTTTATTTTGTGTAGCGATTTGTTATTTTTCAAACACTTGTTTTCTCTACTTTTGCCAGTTATATGACTCTATATATGCACACCAACCCACATTTTATTTCCAAACGTGTTGAACAGCTTTTTACAATGATTTGAGTTTAGGCGTTTTTACCGCTGATAGGACTATGGAGACTTTAAACTATCAGGTTTGTTCAAAGGATGGACCTTATTTGACCTTTGACCTTTTTAGTCAGGTGAGCGATTCAGCGCCCTCTTGTTACTTTGTCCGCACACTTAGGGTTGCTGACTTACTGAAATTGCGTATTTACCCAGTCTTGCCCAGTCTGGGGAACCCGGTATTTCAGCAGGTTAAGCGCTGGGCGTTTCCGGTAGTGGGCCTCGGTTTGAATCTCGCTGGAGGCGGAATGCTTTCCATCCGTAAACACGGATCCTTTGCAGCCGACTCGATATTTCTGAATTGTGTTTGAAAAGGCCATTAAACTGCCGATCATCATCATCATCATCATGCCCAGTGAGCGATGTTTCCATTACTGGATTACACAGCTTTAGAATCTATTAATCATATTTGACTGCATTATACAAAACAAGTTCAGAGGCCGTATTCATAAAACGACTTAAGTGGTTGCTATGCTGTTGCTAAGGCTAAATTTCTTTGAAGGAGATTCCCTACAACTATGAAATTTGCTCTGGAGGAACAGTCTTACAAAGACAAAGACTGTTCCTCCAGAGCAAATTTCATAGTTGTAGGGAATCTCCTTTATAGATATTTAGCCTTAGCAACCGCATAGCAACGACTTAAGTGGCTTTATGAATACGGCCCCAGATACAAACAAAACAATAGAGTTTCAAGTGCAAACTTATCAGACAAGAAATTGATTTGGTATGATTCCAAAACCGAACACTAAATACACTCAAACTAATAGCCGCGACTATCATTCGGGATCCTTGTTATATGAAATTATGTGAACAGATGTGTGGATGCTGGAGTTGGACCAAACATTTTGCAATATTTGCCCAAATGTATGTCCTACGGGTATTCGCGAACGCACGGTGAGGTAGCTGCTCTGCTTTCTGCAAATCCATTGAACAGCCTCTGCGTATTACAATTCCGAGATTCGACAGGTGTGACGCCACAGTGTATTTTACTAAATTAAAATCTTAAAAAGTTCCTTCAAGAGCAGAGACAAGTCACACGTCAGCTGTACACCTTAGAAGAATGAGCAAGGCACAATTTTACTGACTATTCCTCGGAGTGCAAAGATTATAAATGAAATTTAAGAAGACTGACTATTCCTCGGAGTGCAAAGATTATAAATGAAATTTAAGAAGACTGACTATTCCTTGGAGTGCAAAGATTATAAATGAAATTTAAGAAGACTGACTATTCCTCGGAGTGCAAAGATTATAAATGAAATTTAAGAAGACTGACTATTCCTCGGAGTGCAAAGATTATAAATGAAATTTAAGAAGACTCATTGGAAGCGCCTACTGTCTTGTGTCATCTTTCTAATGGCGAGGCGGACTGTGACTGTTAAAGTATCACCAAAGGAAAACATGGCGCTGTATACCCATTAAGTTTTCATAGAAAACCACTTGAAATAATGTTATGCAACAGAGAAGGGTAAATATAAAAAACGAATGCAGCTTAACGCATCTTGACATGATGATATTATCCACAGCGAATTAAACTCGTGTTGCAGCATAAGAAATGTTTACTAATTGGTCTTCGCAAGTCCAGCTACCATTCTAATAAACTTTTCATGTATATTGGCATGTTCAATATGATATGATACTAAACTGTTTTGACTGTTTGCCTTGTGATCAGCAGGCTGTACCAACTAAATATTTCACATGACGGTCTCTCAAAGTAACATTTTATCCGACGTACACACGTATGTTGCAGTAATATCATATGATATCGGTTTATTTGCATGTAGATAAAATGAATTGCAATCACAAGGCAGCATGTGACATTAAACCTGGATATTGCTTATTATTTATCCTCTGTAAACCAAAATCCAAAACCCCGGGAAAGTGTGTTTCTTCCATCAAAAACAGAATAGTGTTTCGTCGCTTTGTACAAAATATTCGATCATAGTGACAAAGTTCGGCTTCCAATAATCACCACAGTCGAACCAGACATAAACCAGACATAAAACATAAGGATAATTCATTCTTGTATCTGAAACAAACAAAGGGCATTTACCTCAATGCACTCGAAAAAAAAACTTAATCCCTTGCACTTGCAAACAAACTTAATGCCTTAATAACTTTCGTCAATACAAATACTTAAATTCTCCCAGTAGAACTTCAATAGCTCGAACCCTGATGGCTCGTTAACCCTGCCTGCTTGGGTCCTTAAAGATCAATTTATATAGAAACTAGCCCTGGATGGGTAGAACTACCTCTGGCTTGAATTAAATTTAATCGTTGTTCTGTTGTTGTTGTTGTTGTGTTATTGTTTAACGTCCACGGTAAACAGCTATGGTTATGTCGGGACGGTCAGTTAACCTAACCACACTATTCCTGGGCAGGGTTAGACCTCCTAAGCGGTTAACCAGTACTAAGTGCACTTACTTTCAACAGTAACTGACAACTGCCATTCTTGAATCAGCGGAAGGGGAAATGAAAGTAAGTGGCCGGATCGGGTATAGAACCCAGGACAAATTTTATGGTCCCGAGCCTGTTCGAGCTACTGAAGTTCTACTGTGGTATAAATAACAAGGAAAGGCCACAATTACAAAGAAGAAACAAAAGAACAATATGAGAAAAACACATGCGAAGTACTGTGGAAGGGCAATGACTAGAGCTGATACAATCAAATCACTAATCCAGCCCACGACACCAAAAAAGTTTTTTTTTTTTTTTTGCTTTACGTCCATGGTAAAACCTAGCCACTCTATTCCTTGGCATGCTAGTTATACTGTGCTGTTATATTGTACTGTGTCTGCTTGTCTCTGGCGGTTTGGTCACCTTCTGCCTTTTGTTTTGTTTTGTAATTAGAATAAAAAAAAAGAGTAAAAATAGTGGTTCATGCTGTTATTGGGGTAGCTAAATGACCATCTGTTTGGGAAAGAGCTGCTCATTCGGTTTACTGTGCGTGTCTTTCGTAAACTTGTGTCAATTTCTGTGTGTATGTGCTTCTTTCCCTATTGGTTTTGAGAGCGGAATGTGGGATTTGATTGTATTAATTCCTGATCATTGTCTATCTTTTTAAATTTACTTTAGACCTCCTTAGTGATTTTACAAGTGGATACATTTCCAGTGATCACAAGGCTAGCCTAGACTAATATTAGGCATAGACTAACATATTTTACCTACTTCCAACAGAATGCAAAAGCACAAATACAAATAAACAAGACTACAGACAAACGGACAAAACAATCAATGGTATGGATCGTCAAGATGGTATTGCCTTAGAACGGAGGTTAAATCGACTTTACGGGGCTCCAACTTTACAGGAGTTTATTCAATAAGCTGGCAATTCCAGTTTACAATGCAAAGTACCTCAGACAAGCCGAATCAGAGTGCTGAAATCCCAACTGAAAATAGTCCAAGCTTTTTTTGTGGAAAACCACCTACATGTAATTTATATTTAGTAACCTTCTCTAGATAGTACTTGATAATAAAAAAGACAGTACTTAAAATACGTCATTTATTTACTATCCACTTATTTTTTCGTTATTCTGGTATATTTCTAGAAGTTTGTATAATTTTAAGACGGCGGCTCCAAACCTTATTTGTCATATTCACAAACAACTATGATTATTAAAATAGCTTTGGGTGATAATTCTGATATGATTTCTTCTTTCTTCCTCTTGATTTTCCAATCGTTTTAAGATTAATACGTGTCGAAAATCAGCAAAACTATATTCAAAATTATCTCACAATCCCCGCACCCAGCCCTTACCCCCACCAACGCCCCCTATCTAGAACTACACGTATGATTTACACAAATATGAAATGAACCATTAAAAATGTTGGCAGAACTGCAGTTGATATTGTCATGTATGCTATCACTGGTCTTTCTGGTGGACCACCAACGGGAACGCACATCTGGTCTGTTTGATGTATGAGGCTCACAATCGTACTGTTTTGACAGGACTGAATTCCGTGCTTCGCAATTAAGCACTGGACTGTTATCATTTATACACGAGAGTGGTGCAATAATTTCACCTAGTCTGTTTTCTAGGTTAACCACTAAAGTATCTGTCATATCATCAGTTATTTTGTCGTGAATTCCACTTAAAAAGGGGTCATCAAGCATAAAAGATTTTGATGAACAACTGTTGTCTAAAGAGCTAAGACAGACACAATGCCTATCTTTGTACAATAGAGTTTTGTGCTTTTTCTTGTCTTTTCGTAGTTCCTTTCTCATGCGTTTCATTGTGTTGTTAATTAGAACTGACTTTCTCAATATTTCCTCAGCATTGTCTATTTGGCTGAGTTTCTGAACAGAAATGCTTAAAATCTTCCTCTTCGTATCCTTCTTCTCTTTCGGTGTATTCAAAAATGGAGAAATTCTTTTTGGCGGAATAAACATGTCATCAGGATCGCATTCTTGCCGCTTCCGTTTTAATTCCTTTGCCGACGTAAAGTTTTCCATTAGACTGTACATGCTGCACATTATCTTTATTGTCATATGCGACCTGAAAACGATACAACAAAATAACATGGGGCCGTATTCATAAAGCCACTTAAGTCGTTGCTATGCTGTTGCTAAGGCAAGATATCTATAAAGGAGATTCCCTACAACTATGAAATTTGGTCTGGAGGAACAGTCTTTGTAAGACTGTTCATCCAGAGCAAATTTCATAGTTGTAGGGAATCTGCTTCAAAGAAATTTAGCCTTAGCAACAACATAGCAACCACTTAAGTCGTTTTATGAATACGGCCCCTGAGCCTACGTGATATGTTGAGAGTGAACCCTATCTAAGATACAGTTACAAGACAGGAGATGCCATTTATGACTGTATAACAGCGAAGAAAGCACATGCACGCAGCCTAAAGACCCCATTGCTCTATCGGCATGAATTATTTATCGTTGGGTATCGCTGCATGCTTCCCACCATAGTTTCGTCATTGTAAATATTCGTGATAAGCCAACTTTAACAAATAAAACATCATCGAGTTTAATATAAAAACAAGAGGACCATTGGTCCTATAGCTCACTTGAGTCAGCCTCAGTACTCTAGGGTATGTTACTCTTAGGCCATCGGTCAATTGGTTCTGGTGAAAAAGACTTTCAAAGGTTTTAACCATATATGGGCATGGAATACATGTTGGTCATGTGACCTGGACATTTGAAAAAAAAATTCATTCCCTCAACCCCCTGGAGGCTCTATATGAAATTTGGTTTCAAAATTGGCCCAGGGGCTTTTGA
The DNA here is from genome assembly GCA_963989385.1 of Ctena decussata. Classification (NCBI taxonomy): domain Eukaryota; kingdom Metazoa; phylum Mollusca; class Bivalvia; order Lucinida; family Lucinidae; genus Ctena; species Ctena decussata. The sequence continues at coordinate 106,952,749 of OZ022499.1, forward strand.
GGAGATGGTTTGATATTGTCAAAATGACAGAGTTCCGGGTCAAAAGTCAAAGAATGACCTTGACCTCTTGTACTCCTAAATCTTCATGTACTCATTAAGATGACTGTAGATACCAATTTTTAGGCATAAATCTTCGAAACTTTCCATGAAATCTTGTGTGCTAGCATTTTCCCACATTTGACCGTGCCATAAAATAGTCAAGGTCAACCCAAGGTCATCATTTTGAACAATCTTGATAGTAATGAAGTTCCCAATGCTACATACCAAGCTTCAAGGCCATCAGTCAGTTGGCTCTGGAGAAAAAGATTTTTAAAGGTTTTTACCATATATAGGCCTAGCAGCCATGTTGGTCATGTGACCTGGACTGTTTGAACAAATTTTCATTCCCTCAATCCCCTGGAGGCTCTATATGAAATTTGATTACAATAGGCCCAGTTGTTTTTGAGGAGATTGTTTGATATTGTCAAAATATGGGAGTTCTGGGTCAAAGGTCAAAGAATGACCTTGACCTCTTCTACTCAATAATCTTCATGTACTCATTAAGGTTACTGTATATACCAATTTTTTTGGCATAAATCTTCAAAACTTTCCATTAAATCTTTTGTTCTAGTATTTTCCCATATCTGACCTTGCCGTAAAAAAGGTCAAGGTCAACCCAAGGTCATAATTTGAACAATCTTGATAGTACTCGAGTACCCAAAACTACATACCAAGTTTCGAGGCCATCGGTCAATTGGTTCTGGAGAAGATTTTTAAAGATTTTTACCATATATGGGCGTGGCGGTCATGTTGGTCATGTGACCTGGACCGTATGAATACGTTTTTATTCCCTGAACTCCTGGAGGTTCTATATGAAATTTGGTTTCAATTGGCCCAGGGGCTTTTGAGGAGATTGTTTGGACTTGTCAAAATATGAGCGACCAGGGTCAAAGCTCAAATAATGACCTTGACCTCTTTTACTCATAAATCTTCATGTCTTCATTAAGATGACTGTAGATACCAGTTTTTAGCCCAAAAATTTCAACAGTTTCCAAGATATCTTATGTTCTAGCATTTTGCCATATAAAAGCACAAGGAAGCAAATTTGACCTTACCGTCAAAAAGGTCAAGGTCAACCCAAGCTCATAATTTGAACAATCTTGTGAATACAGCTTTGTAACCTGATCTGAGTAATTAATCAGTGGTTGCATATGGTGTACGGTCATGCGACGCCAATCCAATGTATACAGATCCAGTCTGGCGGTAAAAGTGTAGGCACTGGGTTCTAATTTACAGGGTCCTGCAAACGAGTTTTTATGTATCATTAATTGTTCATACCATTTGAGGAAACAAAAACTTCTTACTTTAGCTTAGAATCTATATCCTAATACGAACTTTATGAAATCCTCTATACAGTCAATAAACGTTTACCCATCTTGAAGATTTTTAAATTATTATGACTAATAATCCGAACAACGCATAATGTTTGTTACACTGCGCAAGCATAAACAATATTTACACTTCAAAGATATTGAAAACACTGACTGAATGAACCACCAGACAGCTGGGGAAACACTTAACGATTATACTGCAGCCAATCATGCTCCTGTTTACTCAAAATAGTCTGCATATTAAGCAAAACACATACAAAGGTGACTTCCCTATGGGGCACACACAAAGTGGGCACACAAACTTGAGATAATGTTACAGTTCCGATATAGTTGTGTGACTCGTCCATATTTCATCCCATTTGGGCACATAACGTATTTTGAGCCGCGACACGATAAAACCAACAATGTGGTTGTTTGCCCGCGAAGACTCCGATCAGCCTGGGCAACCGCACAGTTTGACCAGGTTCTTCGTTAAGCGCCCAAAGGGTAGCTTAGGGTCTAAGCTACCTCCATGCGGACAGCAAAGACTCTGATCAGACTGGGCGGATGCCCCGGCTGATCTGAGTGCGCTGGGCGCACAACCACATTGTTGGTTTTGTCGTGTCGCAGCTCAATTTGGTGTTTTAGATGTCTACAACTAGCACACGATAATGCCGTCTATAAGCATGCAAAAACATAGTCTTCATGTCGTATCTGTGGTTAAAGCGTCTAAAAACAGACGTTCCCCCTTCACATTTGGTGACAAACATGGATTGATGCGCATTTATTGTGTCATAACATTTTGTGAAATCGCTCTTTTTATCTGGCTCCCCGTCACAAGCGAGCCAACCAATGGGGTCAAACGCTTGTACGCTGTATTTTTACCAACCCTGAAGTTTGTGATACCGACAGTCCGTCATATTTGATGCCACCTACAGTAACCCAAATCATTTTTCCGTGGAATATAAGAATGAGTTGGCCATTCGAGGACTGTATTGAGAAGACTTCATATCACAACAAACAGAAATGGGGCCTTTTACGCTCTACCAGTAACCAGCGGTGAATGCACCAATATAATAAAGTAGCGTTTGATATGTGATATATAATGTCTCCTATCGGGGGAGGGGGGGGAGCAAAATCTATATTATATTTTTTAAAGTCCGGTTTCCCGTTGAGGGGGGGGGGGGGGGAGCAAAATCTATATTATATTTTTTAAAGTCCGGTTTCCCGTTGAGTAATACGATCCTCGTCTTGTGTATTGGGGGATGGTGGTCGGGCGATGGTGCTGGTTATAACTTTCAGTGCCGGGGCGTCCTACTCATTTGGATAAAAGTAAGGCAAGGGACTACTGTGTTTGCAGAAGGTGCGGGTGGGGTATTTTCTTTCTCTTTTTTTTCTCCCGCTCTTTGGGAGACGGCCGGATATAGACTGAAATATTGTCTCAAAGGGCCGTTAAACCCAAAACAACCAACTTCTGTACTGTATTTTTACCTTAAAATATAGTTTGCGATATCAGAAGCAAAAAGGTCATTTTTTTTCAAAAGAAAAAAAAAACTCTAGGCTTTTTTTTTTTTTGTTTTTTTTTTGTTGGGGGGGGGGGGGTATATAGCTTGCCATCACTGTCATTTAAATTACAGAAACTGCTTTCAACGGTTAGTCAAAGAATTTATACCACTGGGCCAGCAATGGGGTTTTTAAACTGTACCGTTGGGAATTTGTAATTAAAAAAAAGGAAAAATTATCAAAACTCTTACTTGAAGCATAAACCATTTTCCTCTAAAAGATAAAAAAAAAAAAAAAACAACAACACTATTTAATCCACTCTTTTGTTACATCAGCTACCATATAATTTACGAGAAATACTGACACTGATTTTATCGACTGTAATATTACAACAGCTTAATACGAATCAGCACAAACAACGTTTACATTTCAAAGATATTGTAAACATAGACCAAATAAAACACCACATGTATCGATATGTCTTCAGTTATGAGAGGCCTGAGAAAAGGTGCCTACTGGTCTCGCCTAGGATGTATAATATCAGAGCTCTGGATAAGAGGAGTATTTGATGATAATTGAGGGATGATTTTTTTTATTTCTCATTGAAACCATGTCGTGACCCCTCATCTGAACCGTCTCAACGAGACGGTTCAGATGAGGGGTCACAACATATGTTTTTATGCAGAATTAACAAAAATTATCCCTAATTATCACCAAATACTTCCTCTTATCTAGAGCTCTGCTGTATTGGTATACTTCTATTGTTTTCAGGCATTTTCACAAAGGGAAACAACTTTCACGACTTCCTGTTTGCTTTCCAGCTGGACGAAGCCTTTCCAAAAGGGGGTTATACCCTAAAAGGCCCCATTGCTCTATCAGCATGAAAATAATTATCATGAAAATACTTATCATGAGGCATCGCTGCAAGCTTCTCACTATAGTTTTGTGATTGTAAATGACCGTGAATAGCCAGCTTTAAAAAGATAAAACATCCTGACCTACTTTCGATTTCATAAAATGGTAAAAATACAATGTACAGGCGTGGAGTCCCAATCACTATCATGCCTATGTTTATATAGCAAAGCTAGACGGGAAACCAGAACAGGAAATTTTATTTTGTGTAGCGATTTGTTATTTTTCAAACACTTGTTTTCTCTACTTTTGCCAGTTATATGACTCTATATATGCACACCAACCCACATTTTATTTCCAAACGTGGAGGTTGATTTACATTTAGACATTTTTACCACTGATAGGAATAAGGAGACTTTTAATAGAAATTATTAGATCTACGAAAAATGGCTCAGCATTCACTTTGGTGATAAAATGTATGATCTGAATACCTCAAAGGCCCCATTGCTCTATCAGCACGAAATATTTCATCGTGAGGTATCGCTGCAAACTTGCCACTGATTATTATCGTGATTGACCGGCTTTTAAAAATCAAAACGTCCTTGAGTTTACCATAAAATAGATTTGAAAAAGTAACTAGATCTAGGTCATTTTAGTTGCCAACTAAAATGACCTACTTTCGATTTGACAAGCTTTATTTCATGGTAAAAACACAAGGTAGATGGGGTAAAAATACAAGGTACAGTCGTTTTATCAGATGATAAAAATACAATGTACAAAAATGTAAGCAAGGATCCCATTGATTGTGCCGCTGTTGCGTTATTTCAATGCTTAACGGGGAACCAAATACGAAACCCCTATCTTTATGGAGAGACATCTTTTTTTTCTTCAAAATACCTAGTTCCTTCTTTTTTGCCAGTTATATGATACAAAAAGCACATAAACCGACATATTTTCATCAGTTCTGAAGACTGTACAGGTTTCATAATGATCTGTATTGTGACAATTTTTACCACTGATAGGACTATGGCGACTCTAATGGTTCCCTGAGCGATACAATATCATGTACGTTGTATTTTTACCAGTTGATGATATCGAAAGTTGGCCATTTTAGCATTTTATGTGTCATCTTTAAGGCCGTTGTTTAAACTTGGCTAATCACCGTCATTTACAATGACGAAACTGCGTGTTTTCCATTACAGTTTCGTCATTGATTGTGACCGTGATTAGAGTAAGGGGACATGGCTTCGCACAGGGCATGGCTTCGCACACCTACGGGGTTTCTTAGTATGTGTCAGTCATCAGTTGTCTGAACATCATTTTGTTTTGCAAATATTTCAAGAATGTTTAAATGAAGGCTTTTGACATCACTTTCGCGTGCAGTGCATCACGTGCATTTTGGCGCCAAAATATTTAAAACATTCAGATCAAAGTCGGGAAAGTTTAACATTTTTAGCACAGGCAATATTATTGATAGCACACTGTCGAAATTTGGCTCCTGAAGTGTTATTGAAATTGTCATTTGCTCTCTTCAGAATACAAAGTGCACAATCATCAAAACCTATGCCAGTTATAGAGACAGCAAAGAGTTTCCATGCTACGGGGTGTGAATTTTGTCCCTCACCTTTATAATAAAAGTCCGCATATTATTTTTAGCTGTCATCCTATTTTGTCGTAAGTCTACTGTAAGATTGCACAGTCGAGATGTGATCAATTCAACCACTTATTGTCACTCACTTATTTACCAGGGTTTTAAAATCAAATAAAATTCTGAAAATCGCTGATTTTTTGTCTTTCCACCTATGGAAGGAACATTGACATTATATTATTACCCTGCAAACTATAAATAAAATAGCATATTAGCTGTTGTTTTATGGTTCTCTTTTACTGGTTCTAAGGTGTATGACACAATATTCAAAGACATCTAGAATGCTTCTATTTACTGCTAGAAGAGGTGTGCGAAGCCATGTCCCCATATACCCAAAATATCACGTAGAACTGCGCTACATATTACCACACGTTCTACTTATGACGTCAGGGTCTGAGACAAAATAGTTTCATACTTAATATACAGAAAGAGTCAAGGTATATTATGATATGAAGAAACAAGCGTTATGTTACAAGCTTAGTCAGCCAATGCTGCAAAAGTCATAAAAGTGTGCGAAGCCATGTCCCCTTATTCTAGGCATCTGTAGGCAAATAAAATAGCCGTAGGTTTCATGTAAAACGGTTTTGAACACTGATTTGTATCACTCTAGTGGCAACTGATACCATAAACCTGACTGAGATGGTAAAAATACAATGTACCGGCATGATCTCGCTTTTGTTTATATTGCACTAACAAACACTGAAACAATTTTGTGGAGCAATTTGCCATTTTTCAGGAACATGTTCCCTCAGTGAGTGGTGCGATGGTGCTGGGTAAAACTTCCAGTGCTGGTGCGTTCTACTGATTTGGTTAATAGTAGGGCAAGGGCCTACTGTGCTTGCAGTAGGTGCGGGAAGGGTTGATTTGCCATTTTTTCTCTTTCATTTCTCTCTTCTTTCTCCCTTTCTTTGGGAGACAGCCCTATATAGACTTAAATAGGGCCTACTGTCTCAAAGGACCGTTAAACCCAAAACAACGAACCAACCAATCCCCCTATTTTATGCCAGTTATTAGACTCAATACATGCTCATCAACCCACATTTTACCACCAAACGCAGGGGCGTAGCTAGGGGCAATTTCATAATACGCACAACCATGTTTTATTCTCTACTTCTTGAAGGGAAATCTAGTATTTCAGCCACTTTGGTAATTGGTATTGAAATCTTGTCTAATTTATAAATTTTCAGCATGCAAATATGCAGGTGCGTTTTGAAATTTTGTCAATTTTGACAAAATTTCAATACGCACTTGCATATTTGCCGTATAGGTAGCTACGCCCTTGAAATGTGTAGGTCGAACCTCTTTTCATAATTGTGTGCAGACGTTTTTACCACTGGTAGGACCATGAAGCCTTTAAGGACACATAGAATGTTGATGCGAACATATTGTCTGCCGGCACATGCTATAATGTACATTTTCTCATGGTCAGACCCAGCCATACTAGGTATATCGGATTTAAATTCGGTTCATGACAAACATAAAACCAACAAAGGTGAAACAGTTTAAAGATAAAAGGAGAGTCGAGGACACTCTTTGTTAGGTACAACATATTGTCAGCTTACTTGCAATAACAGAAGTACAAATGATACAAGCAGCTGTTGCTCTTCGTTTCCTTCTAACCTGACCTTCAACTTGTTTTTCAATGCGTTCGGTTGGGGTGATTGGATCGGGACGATGGTAGTGCCGAGGCATCATAATTGTAGAGCAAGGGTCGACTGTGCTCGCAAAAATAATAAACATGCCTATGTTTTAAAAAATAAAAATAAATAAATAAAACAGAATAATAAATGCTGCAAGAGGTAAAAAAACTGTTTCTTTGACGTTTCATACGACTGATTTCATTATCAATATTACTACCTTTTCATTTAAAGAGGTAGCTGTAAAGTCATAATAGTGTTTCAAACAAAAGGCTTTCATTCTATCGCATTTTGATTTTGGAAACGGCCTTGACCGTCCCAAGGCGGTACTTTTGTTGCGGTTGCATTTGTTTTATGTTCGGTGCTGTTTAATTTATTGTGTTCTCAGTTTTATCCTTCTATCATAAAAATAGAAAATAGGTAAAAATAATTGTTAAATGTTTTTCATATAATTTGCTTAGTCCGTTGTAACCCGTCTGTTGGTCTAAATTATTTAGTTCAATAAAGATAGCTGAGTTGCCATCTATTTGGGAAAGAGCTGCTGACTCGGCTTATCACTTGTAATTTATTGTTTGTTGGGATGTCTTTGTCAATCTTTCCCTTTGATGTTGGGGATAGGGTTTGGGATCTGATTCAGTCAGTTCCTGGATTGTAGTTACTCTTTAAATTTGTTTATATATCTTAAAGTATCCATAGTCCAATCAGTGGTAAAAACATCTAAACTCAATTCATTATAGAAAGCGCTTTAACCTTTGCGTTTGGTAATACAATGTGCGTTGCCGTACAAATATTGGGTCATATAACTGGCAAAAAGGAGAAAAAGACAAACAAGTTTTTTGAAAAGTAACAATTCTCTCCACAAAAACAAATTTCCTGGTCTGGCTTCCCGTTTAGCAATGCTATAAAAACTTATGCGGGATAGTGACTGGGGCTCCAGGCCTGTACATGGTATTTTTACCATTTTATTCAAATAATTGAAATCGACAGTAGGTCATTTTAGTTGGCAACTAAAATGATCCAAATAAGTTTTCAAACATTTTTGTGTGAAACTATATGATGTTTTATTTGTTTAAAGTCTCTATAGTCCTATCAGTGGTGAAAACGTCTAAACTCACATCATTGAAAAAAGCGGTTCAACCTTCACATTTAGTGTAGTAATAAGATGTGGGTTGATGTGCAAATACCGAATCATATAACTGACAAAAAATAGAGAAAACAAGTTTTTGGAAACTAACAAATTGCTCAACAAAATAAATTTCCTGTTCTGGTTTCCCGTCTATTAATGCTGTATAAATATAGGCGGGATAGTGATTGGGACTCCACGCCTAAAAGTGTGTACATTGTATTTTTACCATTTTATTCAACCTAATGAAATCGAAAGTAGGTCATTTTAGTTGGCAACTTAAATGACCCAAATAAGTTTTCAAACCCTTATTATGTGAAACTCTAGGATGTTTTATTTGTTTAAAGCTGCCTAATCACAGTCATTTACACTGACGAAACTATACTGAGAAGCTTGAAGCGATACGTCATAATAAATTTTTTCATGCCGATAGAGCACTGGGGCCTTTAAAGCTGGCTAATCACGGTCATTCACAATGACGAAATTATATTGAGAAGCTTGCAGCGATACCTCATGACAAAATTTTTCATGTTGACAGAGCAATGGGGCCTTGAAACATGTGGTGTAATCATTCCATCACCTGATATCTATGTATTTATTTAAAGTCTCCATAGTCCTATCAGTGGTGAAAACGTCTAAACTCAAATCATTGAAAAAAGCGGTTCAACCTTCACGTTTAGTAATAAGATGTGGGTTGATGTGCAAATATCGAATCATATAACAGGTAGAAAATAGAGAAAACATGTTTTTGGAAATTAACAAATCGCTCCACAAAATAAATTTCCTGTTCTGGTTTCCCGTCTTGCAATGCTGTATAAACATAGGCGAGATAGTGATTGGGACACCACGCCTGTACATTGTATTTTTACCATTTTATTCAACCTAATGAAATCGAAAGTAGGTCATTTTATGACCCAAATAAGTTTTCAAAACCCTTATTATGTGAAACTCAAGGATGTTTTATTTGTTTAAAGCTGCCTAATCAGTCATTTACACTGACGAAACTATACTGAGAAGCTTGCAGCAATACCTCATGATAAAATTTTTCATGCTGATAGAGCTATGGGGCCTTTAAGGAATGAATTTCATTTTTTTTTGGTGTTTATCGAAGTATAACTACACTGGGTCGCGTGCAAAGTAAGTGAACTCCGAAGGGGTTCATGTAAACTTAATGTAGTTTATACTCCGATAAACACCAGAAAAATTAAGTTCATTGCTGATATTTTCATTCTTGTTTCATTGTTTCAGTTCCTGGTCTTTGCATACTTTTTACTTTTTTTTCTATTTATTATTTGACCACAAATTTGCGTTAGGGGCTACAGTTAAAGCAGACAAACATTTATACGCAGTTCTCCTGCTCAAAGCGGAACAGCGCCGACGAGGTAACAACGACGTCATAATATCGCCTACGTCCAATCATATTGGAGAACCTTGGTTTATTTTGACGTCATCTAACGTCGCGTAAACCAATATAGTTATTGAAGTATAAACTACATCACCTTGTATTGTTTTACTATAGGGCTTTTCAATAAATGCTCGGATAATGTAAATATTTATATATCTATTTATGTGTCACAGACACGTTTATAACACCATTTATGTGGCCAGACCGGGATTCGAACCCAGGACCTCTGACTTACGAGTCAAGGCACCTGCACCTGACTCGTAAGTCAGAGGTCCTGGGTTCGAATCCCGGTCCTGCCACATACTTTCGCTTCTCCTTCCGCTGATTCAAGAAGGGCAGTTGTCAGTTACTGGCGAAAGTATGTGCACTTAGTACTGGTTAACCGCTTAGGAGGTCTAATCCTGCCCAGGAATAGTGTGGTTAGGTTAACTGACCGTCCCGACATGACCTTAGTTGTTTACCGTGGACGTTAAGCATCAAATCAACCATCCAACCAATCCTCGTAAGACTTCATATGAAAATATAAGCTTGTATAGGTCACTGTCCAGTACCTAGCTGACCATGTCAATAATCAGCAACATTCAGGTATAATTTGACCGGTCAATGATCTTGGAAAAAAATGTCAAACCAGGGAGCTAAATATGGAAAGTAATTGATTGTATCATTAATCCGAAAATCAGTACATAATGACTCTTGTTATCTCCAAAACGGATATCTCAAAGTACTCTCTTATATCAGAGAATAAAGTTCTGGGGCCGTATTTATAAAATGACTTAAGTGGTTGCTATGCTGTTGCTAAGGCTGAATTTCTGTAAAGGAGATTCCCTACAACTATGAAATTTGCTCTGGAGGAACAGTCTGAAAGGACTGTTCCTCCACAGCAATTTCATAGTTGTAGGGAATCTCCTTCCTAAAAATTTAGCCTTAGCAACAGCATAGCAACGACTTAAGTGGTTTCCTAATCTTTATATTTGAATTCCGGATATCTCAAACTACTGGTATCGCAAAGTAAATTTTCTGGGACCAGAAAATTTACTTTGAGATATCAGTAGTTTGTTGTTGTGATATTGTTTAACGTCCACAGTAAACAGCTGTGGTCATGTCAGGACGATCAGTTAAATTAACCTAAGCACACTATTCCTGAGCAGGCTTAGGCCTCCCAAGCGGTTAACCAGTACTAAGTGCGCTTACTTTCACCAGTAACTGACAACTGCCCTTCTTGAATCAGCGGAAGGATCAGTAGTTTGAAATGAATTTATGACTTAGAGATATCGAAAAGTAACAAGTGTTTTCACGCCTGGTAAACGCGCAGTTTCATTCCATTACGCTGTTACAAGAACTCCGAGGAATGCTGTTTCTCGCCTTCATGCGCAATCACACAAAATAGAGCTAAATCAGAAAACTGGACGAGTGTTAACGTCGACGACGATGCCGATACCGGAAGAGTAATACCTATGTTTCACATTTTGCTAGTCGCAGGCAAGACAAAAATTTCTTGTAGTTGTACTCACAATAGTACCTGGTTTGAAATGCATATATCGAAAGTCCATTTCAGACTTAATGTCGCTAAGTCAGCAACCTCTAGTATGACACAAGCTGTTATTATAGCTAGGCAATTGTCCGACAACAATTTGACCATGTCATAAGCAATGGTAAGATATATTTGGACCGAGCAGTGACTTCAGAATTATGTCAAACTAGTGCTTGTTTTGGAAACCTGCAGCAAACTAATAGCAAGAGGAAACATGTTATATAAATTCATAAAAATAAGATCATTTGTAAGTAAGGAGTCTGTTCATGACCGGTAATAAAATGTGCTATACACGTACCGCCACGCAACTTAAGCAAAGTTTTATTTTATATTTTTATTTTATTTTATTATTTTTCTTTCTTTTTTTTAAAGGTAGGTTCCTCTACTTTGAAATGCATCATAATTTTGATGATTTTTTATCCAAGTTGTTGGAAAGCACTTATAAAGAGGAAATGAATAAGTTTCACTAAAAAGTGTAAATCAAAAAATCACAGAAAAAGTCGTTTTGCAAGGGATTTCCTAACTCTGCTTCGCACACCAGTTAGCGCTATTTTTAGTTCGCGCCGAAAATAGATAACATAGCTGATGTCATGCTGCATTGCATTTCGGGATAGTTTTAATCCATCCGCCATGCCAGGACCTCTGGAAGAGCTCACGACAAAAGAAAATTAACCGTTGGCAAATGACACCAGAAACTGCGGACTTGTAGACATATATACATATTTATTTTTAGAACTGAAATTCCAACAAAAGAAAATAAACCAAAGGGTAAACGACTATTTTCTACAACATCTGACGATTTTCTCAGTCGCAACAGTCCAGAAAAATCAGAGAATTCAATACTACCCAGAAAAAGACAAAATTATTTTGTGAACATAATTGTTATCGCTAGGCCAGGAACCTACCTACTCAAAATAAGATAATGATGCAAATGGATGATGAACTACTGGGAGACGCTTCACGGTCGCCAGAATGGCGATTAAGGCCAGCTGCTTTGAAGATAACTTCACGTTTTAAGAAATGCATTCCTCTGAAAGCAGGGGATATACCAAAGCAACCATAACGCCAAGTACCAGTCTCGCCGGCTCTTTAACACACAATTGAGCCGCAACACGAGAAAACCAACAATGTGGTTGTGCGCCCAGCAAAGACTCAGATCAGCCTGAGCATCCGCCCAGTCTGAGCAGACTCTTTGCTTAGCGCTTAAAAGGTAGCTAGTAGTCTAAGCTACCTCCATGCAGACAGCGAAGACTCTGATCAGAATGGGCGGATGCCCATGCTATTCTGAGTCTCCGCTGGGCACACAACGGCATTGTTGAGTTTGTCGTGTCGTGGCTCCGATGTCAACGACAAAATACGATGACTGACGATGTTCGACGGTATTTATCGACTGGTCAGTAATTGCCCAATGGACAATCGGTCCCTACTGATAATTCTTATTTCTCAATAAAATATATAATTTGATCCCTTCATCAGTCGCAGAGACAGAGGCCGTGAGTTTCCGTGAGCAACGTTGCACTCTTAGTGGGAATACGAACAATGAAACAACTTTGAAGCAGCGCTGATTTAACGTCATGCCGTTGAATCAACGTTGATTCAGCGTTGTTTGCCTGGTGGACTACTACTCACGAATAGATAAGATAGCCGAGCCAGCCGTTTTCATTTCTGTGGAGTGTTCGACCTACATATTTTCAAGGTCTGTCAAAAAAATAATACACTAAACAGCTTTTTGCACGACGAGTCTCATAGCAGTGTTCACAACATTGAACTTATCAAATCTCAGAAGATGATAATATGAGAAAATAAGATGTCCTATTCAGAAATATATTACAGAAATTGATCAATCCCTGTTGGGCCAGCACTCGGAGCCAGGCTATCCAGCAGTAAATGAGAACATGTACCTTTTTCGAATCAGGGAAGGATAAAAGGCAGCAGTAGGAGAGTGATGGGCTCAGCGTGTCATATGATTTGCCAAAGATACGGTGGGCTCCACTGTCCCTACGGCTACTAGACTGAGCGAAACTTAGATAAAAAAAAACAGAGATATGGGTAGGGCATGTTAGGTAACTCGCTGCCTAACCGCAAATCGCTAATTATGAGCTTTATGCTACATTTTCATTTCTTTCTCTTACTGTCAGATCGAAGATGAGGATCACTCATGAGGGCAACAGTGCACATACATGCTGAACCCAAATCATCGTTCTTGGGGTTTCCCCAGAAGGATTAAACTTTTGAATGAGATAATTGGACCAAAATAGACATAAAACATTGTGAGATTATGTAATCGATAAAAATCCAAACAGGAAGTAAAATTATAAGCCCACTTCTTGAGAAAACCTGTACTTTAGACAAAGTGAGCTGGGCATGCCCAGACTGGTGTGCGTACAGGCACACCAGTCTGGGCATGCGCAGCTCAGTTTGAAATCTACGAGATTCAAGTGGTACACCGCTATGTTTTATTCTGCTATTTTGTTAAATGAAACAACATTCGTGACATCCTGCGTGCTTCCATGTATTGACGAAACCGTTCCAAAACTGGTCTACCCCGCATCCACACACCCCACCCCACTACACCACACGCACCTACACACACTGATTTAGAACGGAAAAAATGGAATGCTTAGAGTTGCTATTGTAAGTGTACCTGTTCACCCAAACACTAAGACAGCGTGTTTGCCTTAAATTTTTTTACGAAACGGTCGGTTAATACGTAATAAACGTCTTCAACAACAAAAAAATGTAAAAAAATAACCCTCAAACAGTTGTACGTGTATGAAGAGGAAAAAATGCCAAGTTATATTACATTACTGAAGTTTTCCTTAACACTAACCATTAATATATTTGATATCTTGACTAATAACAGAATCTATTACACTGTATGAATAACAAGAATTATCAGAAGACAAAAACGCGACTATGCGGGAGCTTGGCTTTAACAAGCGCAAGTTTAATATGGACAATATCGGCCAGGTGAAATGGGATCGACTGCAGTGTCGGAATAAAAAGTTCACCTAAAATAATTCAACCTATAGAATATTGTCACAGATATGACAATATCAATGAACAGTAAAGTAGGAGTCGAGCTTACCTACAATCAGTATGAGGTCACTTACAGTGTTGGCCCAAACCATTTTCCAAAGTATAAGGTTAGTCCATTAAATAGTGTGAGAAATATGAGGCAAACTCACTGGATCATGAAATATAGGTCACTGGGACCTGTTAGTTTGAGATCAAACATCCAATCATACTGAGTCATTTTTGCAAGCCATCATGTTCATACATCTTATAGTCTTCAAGAAATAGGACAAAACCACTGGACCATGAGAAATATGTCACTGTGACCTACTGTTTGTTTGAGGTCCAACTTTGGGTCATACTGAGTCATTATCCCAAGCATTTGTGAGCGTACATCAAAAAGTCTTAAAGATATAATATAGGTAAATTTGACCTACTGATAGTTTGAGGTCAAACTATGGGTCATACTGAGTCGTTATCCAAAACTATCATGCTCGTACATCAACTAGTTTTCAAGATATAAGGAAAAACACTCGATCATGAAATATAGGTCAATGTGACCTACTGTTCTTTTGAGGTCAAACTTTAGGTCATACTGAGGCATTATCCAAAACTATCATGTTCAAACCTCAAACAGTCTTCAGTATATCAGGAAAAATCGCTGGATCAGGAAATTTAGGTCACTGTGTCTTACTGTGAGTTGGAGGTCAAGCATCTGGTCATATTGAGTCATTATCCAAAGCAATCATGTGCGTGCATCAAAAACTCTTCAAGCTATAAGGCAAAATCACTGGAACATGAAATATAGGTCACTTTGACCTACTGTTAGTTTATGGTCATCCTTTGGGCCATACTGAGTTAATATCACAAGCTTTCATGTTCAAATATCTAACAGTCTTCAAGATATTAGAGAAAATCACTGGACCAGGAAATTTAGGTCACTGTGGCCTACTGTTTGTTTGAGGTCCAACATATTGTCATACTGAGGCATTATCAGAAGCAACCAAGTTCGTGCATCAAATACATGTAGTCAAGTAATAAAGGCAAACTCACTGGACCATGAAATATAGGTCACAGTGACCTACGGTTAGTTTGAGGTCAAACATCCAGTCATACTGAGTCATTATCCAAATCAATCATGTTCGTACATCAAATAGTCTTCATAGTCTTCAAGATATAAGGCAAAATCACTGGACCATGAAATGTAGGTCAGTGTGACCGACTGTTAGTTTGAGGTCAAACTTTGGGTCATACAGAGTCATTATCCAATCGTGTTCCTACATCAAACAGTCTTCAAGATTAGATTTTGTTCAGAGGTAGTAAAGACTTCTGGGGCCGTATTCATAAAACGACTTAAGTCGTTGCTATGCTGTTGCTAAGGCTAAATTTCTTTGAAGGAGATTCCCTACAACTATGAAATTTTGTCTGGAGGAACAGTCTAACAAAGACTGTTCCTCCAGACAAAATTTCATAGTTGTAGGGAATCTCCTTTATAGATATTTAGCCTTAGCAACAGCATAGCAACGACTTAAGTGGCTTTATGAATACGGCCCCAGTAGATACGAATAAAGAATAGACACAAGAGTTGTAGTAGTGTGTCTACGGCCCAACTTTCTAGATGAAAGAATAAGGAGCGGGAAGACAGGCAATCTTCATTGACATTTTGACGTTGGCCGTATCAAGACGCAGACGCACGCCGGACTGTGCTGAATGTAACAGTACCGGAGTTGCAACAGCACCTAAACCACTGACCAAGAACTTAAATGCGCACCCCCAGCTTCCCAGTAATCAAATGATGATCATGACCTTAGGATTAGCACCCCTTGTGAGGTCACACAAGTATCGATGGTGCTCAGAGTTACTGCTGATACAGTTATGAGGCCTTTAATATCTCACTTCCAACGGACCTTTGAACTTTCTAATTTCTCTTTTCTATACACTCTAAAAAATTTCCATAGATTTTACGGTAAAATACCTGGCAACCAGTTGCCATTCCATTTCCCGTTATTTTTAAGGGCGCCTGTAAACAATGACAGGACTCAACAAGAAGAGGAGCGTCTCGCCGAGTGCGGCTAGCTAGCATAACTCTACCGTATCGTGATTTCAAAACATATTCTACAGAGAGACGCCCGTAAAAATAACGGGAAATGTACTGGCAGCTGATTGCCAGGTATTTTACCGTAAAAGCTACGGATTTTTTTACAGTGTATATCTCCATATAAAGCATCTCTGACGTTGAATAAAAAAGCAAAACAAATTAACAAAAGAAACAAAAACCACCAAAACCTCAAAATTCATTCCCTTTTTGCAATACTTTCCACAGGAAAGTTGAATTTCAGTTTCAGTTCAAGAAAAACATAACGAGTCATGAGACAAACATCGGACAACCATATGACCAGTTAATGATTCATGAACAATGATACAGCACCTGAAAAGGTCATACTGATGCATGATATCACCATCATAATTGACTAATAATAGAGCCACTGTGACTACATTTTGAATGAATCGGATTAATTGATTTGTGTATCAGCGTTGTGCAACAATTAAATCATCCTGTGCATATATTTGAGCCGCGACACGACAAAATCAACAAAGTGGCATGTGTGCCGAGCGAAGACTCAGATCAGCCTGGGCGTCCGCCCAGTCTGATCAGAGTCTTCGCTGTGCGCTTAAATGGTGGCTAAGGGTCAAAGCTACTATAACGCCGACAGCGAGGACTC
Organism: Ctena decussata; assembly: GCA_963989385.1. Classification (NCBI taxonomy): domain Eukaryota; kingdom Metazoa; phylum Mollusca; class Bivalvia; order Lucinida; family Lucinidae; genus Ctena; species Ctena decussata. The sequence continues at coordinate 106,969,535 of OZ022499.1, forward strand.
TGATCGGACTGGATGGACTCCCAGGCTGATCTTAGTCTGCGCTGGGCGCACATACCACTTTGTTGGTTCTGTCGTTCGCGACTTATTTTTATTTGAATTGTGTCGAGAGAAAAGGGATTGTACGTATAACCACGTCCTAAACTTTATTGGCTGAGCTCTTTTGATACGGAACTTTGTTCGAAACAATTAGAAAACGCCGTCAGCAGTAATATTCTCGGCTAATAAAAATATATACAAGCAAAGATACACAGAAAAGGACAACACTACAAAGAACAACTCACCCAAGACGGCGAAAGAAGAATGGTTGGTTAGTTGTTTGGGGTTTAACGGCTCTTTGAGACAGTATTTCAGTCTATATCGAGCCGTCCCCCCGAGAGTGTGAGAAAGAAAAGAGAAATGATAGGTGAGAGAAAAAAAATGTCCAAACAACCCCGCCCGCACCTATTGCAAGCACAGTAGGCCCTTGTCCGACTTTACCCAAATTAGTAGGACGCCCCGGCACTGGAAGTTACCCGAAACACCATCTCACCACCCGGCCACGCAGAAACGCAAATCACAAAACGGAGGAACTGAACATTAACACAGGGTATAATCGATTCCGCCAATTTTCGCTTCCTGCAGAGACTGTCCGTCATATTTGGCTTCCGCCGAGACTGTCCGGGAACTATTGCTTCCTGCCGAGACTACTGTCCTCGAGAAATGGCTTCCTGCAGAATCACGCGGACAGTCTCTGCAGGAAACCATTTATCATGTACAGAAGTCTCGGCAGGAAGCAATAGTTCGCCGACAGTCTCAGCGGAAGCCAGATATGATGTACAGTCTCTGCAGGAAGCGAAAATTGGCGGAATCGATTATACCCTGTGATTAATATACTGTACCATTTAACAGAACTCCAGATAAGAAGGGGTTACAGGGATAATTCAGAGATAATATTCATTATTTCTCAACGAAAACTTATGTAATACCCCTCATTAGAACCGCCTTAGAGAGTCGGTTCTAACGAGGGGTCACAACATATGTTTTTATGAAAAATAAGGAATATTATCCCTGAATTATCCCTGTTACACTTTCTAATCTGCAGCTCTGTATCAAACATCAAAAGCCATACCAAATACATAAAATATGTAATACTTCGTTTTCATTAACCCGAAAAATAAAAAGAAAATAAACTGAACAGCTTCATAGGTGGTTGCATCGCATCTTTTGATGGGCTAGAAGTTCTTCGCGTGGACCGAATAAGAATCACAACTGAATCCAGGGCGAGGGTTACGCGCGCGTTAATCCGGTTTTAGTCCCATATAATTTACAACTGACCATTCCAAGCAGATCCGGATCCATACCACCACGTACTGGCGGGGCTTTGGATAACTGGTGGGACTGGCCGGTGCCGAGATATATGTGTGGGGGGAGGTGGGTTTGAAAATATATAACATAATTAGGGATCAATTTCATGAGAATTTTTATAATGTCTTTTCTGTCTTGAAATATATGTTGTGACATCTCATTAGAATCGCCTCGCTGAGGCGATTCTAATGGGACGTCACAACATATATTTTAATCTAACAACATGGATTATTTCAAACTGTCATCCCAACATATTATACAAAACACAGAGGATGGCGGGGCTGAAGCCCCAAAGCCCACCCCCTGGATCCGGGGCTGCCAGGAACGTGTTTCTGTATTCTGTTGGTATCTATGTTGGTTTGAGATCGTCTATCTGTAGTCTAACAACTAGCAATTGTCACCTGTGTATCTTTCCATGTTGCTTTCTGTGTTTGTTTTTTGGACAGAAGGTAGGTGAAACTAGAGGTGGCAGTAAGCATGGCTTACTAAATACCCCCCGCGTTTAACAGTTAGGCATGCTGCTTGGTCATTTAAGTTTTACATTTACACAGCATACATGTTATGCCAACTACAAGTGCACATCTACATACCAATATGTGTTCACATATTTAATATCAGTCAAACGGGTTAGGAGAAGTAGCGACAACAAACTCTGTTTTCCAAGACTACAAAGGGGCACATCAAATTTAAAGAGTAACTACACTTCAGGAACTGACTGAATCAGATCCCAAAGCCTATCCCCAACATCAAAGGGAAAGATTGACAAAGACATCCCAACAAACAATAAATTACAAGTGTTCAAAGCTGGAAAACCCTTTTGAGAAAAACAGAACAATATGTGCCAACTCTTTCCTTCTACTGTATCTGTGCACCTAATCTGAATAAAATGGAAGTGAAAATGGCCGAAAAAAATCTCCAAAATAGGGCAAAACATAAAAAAGGGACATAACTCATGCACAAACGGTTAATGCTCATCTTCATACCAATATGTGTTCGCATACTTAATTTCAAGAAAATCCGTCAAATGGTCTTGGAGAAGTAGCGATAACAAACTTTTCTTATGAAAACTACAAAGGTACATAACTCAGCAGGTTGACCTTCCAGGAAAAACTGAACAATATGTATCAGCTCTTTTCATATGCTGCATGTGGTAGCCCAGTTTGAATAAAAAGGGCGAAAAAGGCAAAACCCTATAAATTAGGGCAAAAATATAAAAAAAGGGGCATAATTCAGACAAAAAGGGGCAGAATTTAAAATCAAAACAAAGATGCACATCTCCATACCAATATCTGTTCACATACTTAATTTCAAGAAAATCCGTCAACCATCTAGGAGGAGCTGCGGTAACAAACTTATTTCACGAAAAATACAAAGGGGCATAACTCCGCAATAAAAACCTTCCAGGAAAAATTGAACAACATGTATCAGCTTTTTTCTTATGCTGCATCCATGGACAAAATTTGAAACAAATTGGAGCAAATTTAATGCAAAATCCCTATAAAATAGGGCAAAAAAATTATCAAAAAGGGGCATAAATCAGACAAAAAGGGGCAGAATTTAAAATCAAAACCCTAATGCACATCTTCATAGCAATATCTGGTCACATACTTAATTTCATGAAAATCCGTCAAACCATCTAGGAGGAGTTGCGATAACAAACTTATTTCACGAAGAAAACAAAGGGGCATAACTCCGCAATAAAAAACTTCCAGGAAAAATTGAAAAAAATCGTATCCACTAGTTTCATATGCTGCATACATGGACAAAATTTGAAACAAATTGGAGCAAATTTAATGCAAAAACCCTATAAAATAGGGCAAAAAATATCAAAAAGGGGCATAACTCAGGCAAAAAGGGGCAGAATTTAAAATCAATCACGAAAAATACAAAGGGGCATAACTCCGCAATAAAAACCTTCCAGAAAAAACTGAAAAATACGGATCCACTATTTTCTTATGCTGCATCCATGCACAAAATTTGAAACAAATTGGAGCAAATTTAATGTGTTGCGGACGGACGGACGGAAGGACAACGTGAAAACGGTATACCCCCCACAAACACAGTTTGCGGGGAGTATAAATAGATGTTTCATGTATTTAGGATAAATCATGCTTATAAACCATAACAGAATACGAGCCGAGGATTACGATAGTATAAAACCGGTTTTAGCCCCATCCCCCCACCCACAGACCAAGAGGTATTTGAGACGTTCTCAGTTAAGCTGGGCCATTCGCGGACAAAAATAGCCATATATACAACCATTCCAGAATTCAAGAAAAAATTACGAACATAATGCTCATTATATCTGCTTCAAATCTTTTGAATATTTTCAGATAATAGTTTTAGAATATGGAATACCAACCATGTTTAGAGACATACCTAACAATTAGAAACGGCGTGTTTTATGACGCTATTAAGATACGTTGAAAGACGATTTCGCATACGATTTCTTTGACATGCGTAGCATTGCACATTTACTAATCTACTGACATTTGATTATTTAGGCTGGTTTCAATTTAAATTTTTTTTCTTTGTGTTTTTTTTGAAGAAAGGGGCTTTCTATGAAGCGCTGCTTAATCAAATGACGTCAACGCTTTCAAAACGTGTTCTTAGTGACGTTGTGACGTAGGTTACGTGTGACGTAGGTTACAGTGCACAGTGCACACATTTTAACGTTTTTTTATATCATTTAATGTTTCAGTGCATGAAATCTAAGTACACCATCTTGTAGCTGTTACTAGGCAGGATTTTGTACATGAGTTTCAGAGCCATTGCTTTGCTCAGTTTTAAGAAAAGCCCGTGACGTAAGGTTACATTCTTACAGAAAAATGCTGGGGTAAAGTATTCCGAAGTCGAGTAAATTATACAAAATTGAGCAAATTTGCTCAAATGATATAAGATATTTAGGAACACATGTTTCTTCGTGTGATGTTGTAGGTTTTATGATGCCGGACCATTTTAGTTAATACATGTATCACGAATTTACCGCTGTGACGTAGGTTACATAAAATTTGCGACATTAGTTACCAGTCTCATTTCGTAGCAAAAGCTACCCTTTAGATATTGTTTAAGCGGGGAAATATGTATGAAATCACCTGAATTTAATAATGAAACTCGATTTTCAGCAGTGATTCATTATCGCTGATAGGTAGTATTAAAATACCGACCTATCGCATACGGGACTGCTGGGTAAGCCGGTACTACATTGTTTACCATTACGTCACCAGGTCATGTGTTTTGCTTGATTGGTCCATTCAAAGTTGTATCAAATGTAGGTCATGACGCGTCATGGCTACTCTTCAGCGTGGTTAAGCGTTGAATAATGTTTTTGTCACACAGAACAGTATAATATCACATGTAATATTTATATTAGACTCAAATAACAATACAATTGCAAACACTAAATATCAGTTGGTTCGTTTTGCCTTCAATTATATGTTTTTTTCGTTTGCTATTTCGCGAAGGAATACAGATGAGTAAACAAATAGGCGTATTAATTTTTATCCTCTCGAGGATAGTGATGAGTAATATAAGGCAGTCAATCTTTGAAGAATATGACGTAGGCAAGGCAAAGGCAGTGATTTATCTTTTTAAGCCGTGCGGCGTTCATATCTATGCAACGGCAATATTGCGACATTTAAAAACGTCGCATTTTAAACCAGGGTATCATTATTCGAACCAGTGTTAAAAATGTCTAACAAAACGCATGCATGTCTTGGTACTTTTATCTACTTCTTTAGACAGAGGGCAACTTGTCAGAGGGTAAACAGGACCGTTATTTTGTAATTTAAAGGAAGGCAATACGAAGGACAAAATTAATAGCGAATGGCCCAGCTTAACTGAGAACGTCTCATTTATTTCTGACAGCTCCAAGGCAGAGCTTCTGTTCTGTTTTACTTTTATTGTCATTGTCGGCTTTCTGTTTGTCTTCAAATTTTTGTACTTTAATTAGGTTAACCTCGCGACCATATCCTGGGAAGGACCTTTGGTTTTGCTTGTTTGTTTTGCTTTATATCCATCTTTATTGTGTGTTTAGGGCAGGATATGGAACTTCACTGTGTCAGTTCTTCACAGGGTATAATCGATTCCGCCGATCTTCGCTTCCTGCGGAGACTGTACATCATATCTGGCTTCCGCCGAGACTGTCCGCGAACTCTTGCTTCCTGCCGAGACTTCTGTACATGATAAATGGCTTCCTGCAGAGACTGTCCGCGTGATTCTGCTTCCTGCCGAGGCTCTCGGCAGGAAGCAGAGTCACGCGGACAGTCTCGGCAGGAAGCCATTCCTCGAGGACAGTAGTCTCTGCAGGAAGCAAGAGTTCGCAGACAGTCTCGGCGGAAGCCAAATATGACGGACAGTCTCTGCAGGAAGCGAAAATTGGCGGAATCGATTATACCCTGTGTTCTTGATCATAAGATTCTCATCTACAGGCTATACAAAAAACTCTTTCCTCCGTAACGGACAGAACCTTCAGCCGCTAGGGACTGAAACGAGTTTTATGCAAGCAACCTCACACTCCATTCTCATGTAGCTCTAAAAACTAGTAGGCGTTCGGTCTACGCAGAGGCTATGTAACACACCAGTGAGACGGTACAGTGAAACACACACTATGATGACGCAAACTTGAGAACTGTGTGCGATGCGGAGCCAAAGCAACAGAGAGTCCGACAAAAGACATAAATGAGCCGCGACACGATAAAACAAAGTGGTATGTGCGCCCAGCGATGACTCTGATCAGCCTCGGCAGCCGTCAGGTCTGATCATATTCTTTACTGTGCGCTTTAAGGATAGCTAAGGGTATAACCTATGTCCATCCCGACAGCCAAGACTCTGATCAGACTGCGAATGCCCAGGCTACTCTGTGTCTTTTTTGTGTCACGGCTCATTTTTGGAACTAGGCATCTAACCTTGGTAACGGAGTGTTCTGTAGCTCATTTAGGAGGATGCCGTCATTCAGCTGAGACTTGACACATTATCGTGCAATCGAAGAGAAAGGTAAAGCTGTAACCTGCTATTTGATCAACAACCATGCGTGAAGTTTGTCATAATAAACTTAAGTTGTAACCTTGATTTTTGTATCAGATTAGTTTATGTTGGAATTGTTCCGTTAAACCCTAAATCTCCATAACATTCAGACTATTTAAATCATGCCATCAGTATCTAAGTTTCCAAATTTAGTTTATTTAAATAAATGTCAACAGAAGAAAAGTTTCTGTTTCAGACTGATTTTTGTCATTCCGTATTTCTTCGGTCATACAACGAGTTTTCCTCCGAAAACAATCCAACAAATCTAGATCCGTCTTACCAAGAGAAACAACTGTCTAATGGCCGAATAACACAAGACTGATTTTCATATCTAGGGTGCTTTGGAGAGAACAAGCCCTGTCTTTTTTCCGAATAAATACGTTATGCATTTTTTCTTTAAAGGTAGGTTCCTGGACTAGCGATAACACTTATGTCCATAAAATAATTTTGTCTTTTTCTGAGCAGTATTGAATTCTCATATTTTTCTGAATTTGTTGCTACTGAGAAACTCGTCAGATGTTGAAGAAAATAGTCGTTTTCCCCTTTGGTTTATTTTCTTTCGTTGGAATTCCAGTTCTAAAAATAACTATGTTTATTATATCTATAAGTGCGCAATTTCTGACGCCATTCTCCAAAGGTCAATTTTCCCTTGCCGTGAGCTCTCCTAGAGGTCCTGGCATGGCGGATGGGTTAAAACTATCCCAAAATGCAATGCAGCATGACGTCAGCTGCGTTATCTATTTTTGGCGCGAACTAAAAATAGCGCTAACTGGTGTGCGAAGCAGAGTTAGGAAATCCCTTGCAAAACAGCTTTTCTAATATTTTTTTAATTTACACTTTTTAGTGAAACTTATTCATTCCCTTTTATAAGTGCTTTCCAACAACTTGGATGAAAGATCATCAAAATTATGATGCATTCCAAAGTACAGGAATCTACCTTTAAGAGTATTAGTATAAGTCAAAGAAGAACAAATGACAACATTAAAGACTCCGTAGTCCTTCCACTGGTAAACAAGAGGGCCATGAGGCCCTGAATCGCTCACCTGAACAATTGGCAAGGTGGCTTATACTTATCATTTCTGAAATTGTCAAAATATGAGTTTTGGGTCAAAAGTCAAAGAATGACCATGACCACTTGTACTCATAAATCTTCATGTACTCATTAGACAACCATATATACCATTTTTAGGTCAAAATCTCCAAAACTTTCCATGAAATCTTATGTTCTAGCATTTTCCCATATTTGACCATGCCGCAAAAAAGGTCAAGGTAAACCCAAGGTCACCATTTGAACAGTCTTGGTGGTACTCTAGTACTCCATGCTATTTACCAAGTTTCAGGGCCATAGGTGTATTGGTTCTGGGGAAAAAAATATTAAAGATTTATCCTGTAAGTGGTAATGGTGGCCAAGCTGGTCATGTGACCTGGACCGTTTGAACAAATTTTCATTCAATCAACCCCTGGAGGCTCTATATGAAATGTGTTCACAATTGGCCCTTTGGCTTTTGAGGAAATGGTTGAAAATGTCAAAATATGAGCAATCTGGATCAAAGGTAAAAAAATGACCTTGACCTCTTGTACTCACAATTCTTCATGAACTCATTAAGACAACTGTATATACCAATTTTTTAGGTCAAAATCTTCAAAACTTTCAATGAAATCTTATGTTCTACCATTTTCCCATATTTGACCTTGCTTCAAAAGGTCAAGGTCAACACAAGGTCATAATTTGGACAATCTTGATAGTACTCAAGTACCCAATGCTACTTACAAAGTCTCAAGGCCATCTGTCAGTTGGTTCTGGAGAAGAAGATTTTTAAAGGTATTTACCATATATGGGCGTGGCGGCCATGTTGGTCATGTGTCCAGGACGGTAGAAAATATTTTCATTCCATCAACCCCTCGAGGCTCTATATGAAATTTGGTTTCAATTGGCCCAGTGGTTTTAGAGCAGATTGTTTGAAATTGTCAAAATTTGAGATTTCTGGGTCAAAGGTCAAAGAATGACCTTGACCTTTTGTACTCAAAAATCTTCATGTACTCATTAAGATGATTCTATGTACCAATTTTTAGGCCAAAATCTTCAAAACTTACCATGAAATCTCATGTTCTAGCATTTCCCCATATTTGACCTTGCCGTAAAAAAGGTCAAGGTCAAACCAGGGTCATAATTTGAACAATCTTGATAGTACCTGAGTACCCAATGCTACATACTGAGTTTCAAGGCCATCGGTCTACTGGTTCTGGAGAAGAAGATTTTTAAAGGTTTTTACCATATATGGGCGTGGTGGCCATGTTGGTGATGTGACCTGGACCGTATGCACAAATTTTCATTCCCTCAACCCCTGGAGGATCTATATGAAATTTGGTTACAATTGGCTTAGTTGTTTTTGAGGAGATTGTTTGATATTGTCAAAATATGAGAGTTCTGGGTCAAAGGTCAAAGAATGACCGTGACCTCTTGTACTCATAAATCTTCATGTAGTCATAAAGATGACTGTATGTACCAATTTTAGGCCAATATCTTCAATAGTTTCCAAGATATCTTATGTTGCAGCATTTTGCCATATAAAAGCATGAGTAAGCAAATTTGACCTTACCGTAAAAAAGGTCAAGGTCAACCCAAGGTCATAATTTGAACAATCTTGGTAGTACTCGTGTACTCGATGCTACATACCAAGTTTCAAGACCATCGACCTATGGGTTCTGGAGAAGAAGATTTTTTCAGGTTTTTACCATATATGGGCATGGCGGCCATGTTGGTCATGTGACCAGGACCGTTTGAACAACTTTTCGTTCCTAAGGTCCCAGGAGGCTCTATATGAAATTTGGTTACAATCGGCCCAGCGGTTTCAGAGGAGAAGTTGTTTGAAATTGTGGACGGACGGACGACGGACGGACGACGGACGACGGACGACGGACGCCGGAGCCTTACCATCCTATAAGCTCCCCCGGAGCCTCTGGCTCAGGTGAGCTAAAAAAAGGTATAAACACAAAGCGTAATGGAAAGCGGTTTACCGTCATGTTTGGTGATAAAATGTGGGTTGATGTGCATTTATTGTCATATAACTGGGGAAAATAGAGGAACTTTCCTTTATTAAATGACAAATCGCTGCACAAATACGATTTCTTTTTCTGGTTTCCCGTCAATCGAGCAATAACGGGAAAGTGAATGGGGCCCTACGCGCGTGCATTGTAATTTTACCATTTTATTCAAGCTTATGAAAGCGAAAGTAGGTCACTTTGACCAAATTAATTTTTCAAACCCATTTTATGTGAAACTCAGGGATGTTTTATTTGTTTAAAGTTGGCTAATCAGGGTCATTCAGAGTGACGAAACTCTACTGAGAAGCTTGCAGCGATATCTCACGATAAAAAATATTTCACGCACTGATGGAGCAAAGGGGACTTTAAGGACAGTTGGGAATTACAAGTAAAATCTCCAAACAGTCATAGCATTGACCTTTGATTGTTGTTTTATTAATTGTTTTGGGTTTAACGGCCCTTTGAGACTGTATTTAAGTCTATTTTGGGCCGTCTCCCAGAGACAGGGAGAAAGAAAAGAGATGAAAGGCGAGAGAAAACTATCTAAACAACCCCACCTGCACCTTCTGCAAGCACAGCAGGCCCTTGCCCCTCCCCCCACCCCCCCCCCCCCCCCCCACCCCAACACACCCACACCATCTCCCGGCCTTCACAACTGTTTACTTCTTCTATTATTATAATGTTGATTATTAATATATTACGGTTCAAATTGTTTAAACAACAGAAATTCAAAGTCCCTTGCTTAAACATTTCATCATTTCGAAATCCTTATTCAATCTTATAACCTATTTAAACTATGCACTTTCAATTATAAGTACATGATTTTTTTATCTATATTTATGCTCCTTTTCAATGACGAAAGAATTTCATTGATAAATTTTTTCGTTTCACTTTACTGTACACTTAGCCTGTATTTATGAAAATTATATAATGTACTTGACTTATTTTCTGATCTCTCTCTCTCTTTCTCTTTCTCTCTCTCTAATTTATAGGCAAACGATAACGATGTATGAGAAATGTGGGCGGTCGTAATATTCAATTTTATACCATATAAGGTTCAAGTCACACTTCGCTATCTGCACACACCGTGTGCGGACCCCATATCAAAGTATTCAAAACAACAGTGCCTGGGTTTGTCACAAAAGCTTTCCGTCAGGCATATAGTGTACTCCGTGTGCAGAATTTTAACATGATACAGACTTGCATTTCAACTCAGTGTCATCAGTCCGAAAACCTCCAATTTTCTTAAAAGTGAATAATTTTACTGTGTCGATGAATTATACAAATCTTAAGGAAAAGATGAAGCGACAGAGAGAGAGAGAGAGGGAGAGAGAGAGAAGCACTCTGAGTGAAAAAAAGCATATCGTCCCATTTAGCTCCGTCAACATGTTCTGAAGTTAGAAAAGAAATCGGCACTATACTCGATTTGAGTCAGTCAGTTCATTTAATTGGACTTGAATACATTCAGTGGTCGACATGCTTAAATGTTCATTATTGGGGTGAAGAGTAGGGCTGGTTGAAGTCGTTACCGCTGCATGCATATTACTCGCATTATTTCTTTAATGTAATATGTGCGTATTAATTACACTTGTCGCATAATACATGTAAGTAATGAAGAACAATGTTTAACAATGGCCGTAACTAAAGTAGCTAGTCTGCCCCCTAGTATAGCTTGGTGTTTTCATTGCTCCCAGTGGGTCGTTTCTTTTATAATAATTTTTACTTTTAAAATAGCTTTGTGGTCGTTTGGCCTTAATCTTTTATCTTATTTCAGTGTATATCGTCATATTCCTTTTTGCTTCACTGTGGTCCTCACATCGCTTGGGAAGAGAGACCTGGGCCGTATTCATAAAACGACTTAAGTGGTTGCTATGCCGTTGCTAAGGCTAAATTTCTTTGAAGGAGATTCGCTACAACTATGAAATTTGCTCTGGAGGAACAGTCTTACAAAGACTGTTCCTCCAGAGCGAATTTCATAGTTGTAGGGAATCTCTTTTATAGTTATTTAGCCTTAGCAACAGCATAGCAACCACTTAAGTGGCTTTATGAATATGGCCCCAAGCCGCCTTGCTTTTCGTCACGCATTGTACATCTACTGTTCCTTTTGGTACCACTGGTAGGCTTTCGAACTGCATATAAACACTGATGACAAAATTCTTATTTGATTGAAATCCCCAAAATATTCACGGCATGTGAAAACACGGAAGTTGTTTGCGAAAGTAAGTCAGTTGTTTCGGTAATTCATGAATTGCGAAAGTCTTGATGTTTGCACTAAGCATTATGATCGCATGTCATGGTTCATCTATTCAACCGACTATCTAAAGTCAAGTCAAGTCATCCCAGTTCTTAAGATGATTGGCTACACATTTGAGCCGCGACACGACAAAACCAACAATGTGGTTGTGCGCCCAGCGCTGACTCAGATCAGCCTGGGCATCCGCCCAGTCTGACCAGAGTCATCGCTGTCCGCATGGAGGTAGCTTAGTCCCTTAGCTACTCTTTGAGCACATAACAAAGAGTCTGGTCAAACTTGGCGGATGCCCAGGCTGATCTGAGTTTTCGCTTGGCGCACAACCACATTGTTGGTTTTGTCGTGTCGCGGCTCATTTATGGGAAGCAACTCTTCCACCTGCGCCGCCCTTCTTAATATTCTTTTCTTTAAAGGTAGACTCCATTTAAACGGTCAGTAGAAACAAACCGACCTATATCTCAATCTAATTACTGACACAGCTCCAGATAAAAAGTAAGATTTAGTATGCGTATGTGTGTGTGTGGGGGGGGGGGGGGGGGGGGGTGCGTTTTAAATATTAACTAGGCAAGCACTAAGCACCATTTGAATTACATACAGGGTCAACTTGCACTGTTTTAGTTTGGAAATTTAGCAAATAAACTATTTTGGGACCGAGATATCGGGAAGAGGCTTTTACCCTATGTTTCCACACTAATTTGTCATTTTAAGCCCCGTGCAAATACAAGAGAGAGCCACTTTTGTCATCAATGGAAATATGTTAGTTTCTTTTTATAAGGTATACTTATTTATCGGTGGATGAATGTAAGTGTTTGAATAATGTAAAATGTTTTGTTCAGCTTAATTTCGCAAAACTCTATTGATAATACCATCAGGTGACTACGAGACATAGGCAGATATGAAAATTCCAAAATATACACCGAACTTAAAAGAAGACGTTGCTTAGCTTTTGACGAAACGCATGTGTTATTATGATCATAGATATAGTAGACTTAATTGATTGAAGAAAAATAAAGTATTAATATAGAAGGAGTTTCAAGGCCAAGCTATACATAAAAACCAAGATTGATGATTATGATAATGAGAAATATTTATATAAATCTTGAAAAAAGTTATATGAAAAAAAATAGTGCTATTCATTGGGATTTTGGATTTTTGTTATATTTTAGCTTCATTAGAACAAATTCAGAATCATCTTCCCGATACGGTCAAACATAAACATAAAATGGCGTTTGGAATAAGGCTTATACATAAACCAATTGTTTCCTGTACATTTATAATCGAAATCGTAAAATAGATAAAGATGCAATTCAACACATTTCAAATTAAATATGACTTTGCATCGACAGATGTTTTTGAATTGAATTGTATTGTGATTTTTCATACAAATTCAGATCGTAAAACATATTTAAACATATTTAATAAACCAGAGGATCTATGGTCCTGTAGCTCATTTGAGACCATACTGTCAACAGACACAATTTGTCATTTCCCTCATTTGATAAAGGCTTTAGCGGGGTGCATATTTTAATTTTCCAATCTCAGTGACCGTTAGCAAATGTCACAGAATGACTGTGACCTTATTTAGGCTTAAAGTTTTCACGAAATCCACTGTTTAACCATTTCCCATATTTAAGCATAAAAGGAACATAAGTTGACCTTGCCATAAATTAGGTCAAGGTCAATGCAGTGTCATCATTTGTAAAAAAAAATGTGGGGCTCAAGTCCCCAATGCTACTCACAAAGTTTCAAGGTCATTGGCTATTTGGTTCTGGAGAAGAATATTTTAAAAGGTTTTACCATATGTGGGCATGGCGGCGTTCTTGGTTGTGAGACCAAGGTCATCTGAACTAATTTTCGCTCCCTTAATCCAGTGAAGCTTCATATGAAATACGACTTCCATTGGCTCGGTGGCTTCAGAGAAGAAAATGCCTGAAACTGTTGACGGGCGACAAAATCTCAGAGACTTTTAACGAATGTCAAAGAATGACCTTGATTTTAGCCACATAATGTCTTCATTTGCTCATTTAGTAAAGCACATATACCAAATATTGTACCATAGCCTTCAATAGTTTCTGAGAAATCCGTTGTTTAAGCGTCTTTGCAACATTAAGCATAATATACAAAAGTTGACCTTGCCATAAATTAGGTCAGTGTCAACAACGCATGTTCATCATAAATTATGATGGGCCCAAGTCTCCAATGCTACATGCCAAGCCACAAGGTCATTGTCCCTTTGGTTCTGAACAAGAAGATTTTTGAAGGGTTTTTACCATGTACAGGCATGGCGGCCATCTCGGTCATGTGACCAAGACCATCTGAACTAACTTTCGTTCCCTTAATCCAGTGAAGTTCCATATGAAATATGGCTTCCATCGGTTCGGTGGCTTCAGAGAAGATGCTGTATGAAACCGTTGACGGGGCGACAAAATCTCAGACCTTGAACGAAGGACAAAGAAAGACCTTGATTTCAGCCACGTGTCTTTAGATCATTTGCTCATTTAGTTAACCCTATGTACCAAATATTATACCTTGGACTTGAATAGTTTCTGAGAAATCCACTGTTTAAACAGTATCCAATACAAAAGCATAACACATCAAAATTGACCTTGCCATCAACGCACGGCCATCATTTGTATAAAACTATAATTGGCCGGAGTCCTAAATGCTACATACCATCCTTGCGTTCTGGAAAAAAGATTTTTGAAGGGTTTCTACCATGTATGGACATGGCGGCTATCTTGTTCATATGACCCATACTTTCGTTCCCCAGTTCCACTGACACTAAATATGAAATTTCGTTTCAGCTTAAAATCTGAGATATATCTGAAAATGCATGTGTGCACCATGACATTAGCCTGGTCTGAGCCTCCTTTGTATGCTCTTTATATCTCTTAAGCTTATAAATGCACTTCAATGCACTTTCAAAGTCAAGTGCGTTTCATCTTTATAATTCAGTAGGATAAGATCTTTAAATGACGAAACTATAAGGCATTTAAGGATTCCTTTGATAAAAGTGCACCATGTTCCGTTTGAGTAAGGTTCACACATATGTTCTTTATTTCACTGTTTCATAATAGAGATTAACAGATGCTCCCTCTCTCTCAGTACATTATAAGCCAAATTAGTTGACGCGGCAGAATAAAAAACAAAACAAAAAAAAAAAAAAAAAAAAACGCAATTGTACAGTTGCAAGAAATTATTTGCGTATCATTTCACAAAAAGGGTGCTTTTTAGGGCATAGTCAAAGTCAGACTAGCCTTTGCACCCACGTCTTTGTACATAAGCTTTGAATAAAGCTACGTTTGTCAGATACATGAGCTCTGTGAGACCGCAATATTCACAGAACGCATTTTTCACATGTGTGACAAATGCGTTCGCATTTTTCACACGTGTGACAAATCCGGTCGCATTTTTCACAAAATTCGAACGCATTTTTCACATATCTGTGAATTTTGCGTTCGATATGTACCACGAAAACGTAATTTTCCAAAGGCATGAAACACCCCTAAATATGAAAAAATATCACAAAATCGCATTTTTCACCTCTTGAAATTTTTATAATCCAGAAATTTTGTAAGTTATAGTGGACGGAAAACGGTACAGTAAACAAAAAGAAGACAAGAAATCTGTTCTGCTCTTCCGCGCATAAGGTCGTAGGTTCCAGTCGCCCGCCGGCTCAACGACTGAAAAACTGACTCTGTCTTCCCAGCAGTAAATAGGTACTTGTTTCGAATCAGGAAAGGGTAAAGGATGCGAAAAGAGAGGGATAGGCTCCCTCTTTCAAACCTGTGCCCAAGACACTGTAAGCTCAAACAACTACTGTCCCTACGGCCACAAGAATATGGAAAAACCTTTACCTTATTTGTTTCAATTCACATGTATTCAGCTGACGTAGGCTGTTGTGCACAGCTTCTAGTACTGACTGTTGGGCGGTGCCATAATTCAGCGGGTGGAGACCTTGCGGTGCAATATTAGGCATTTCCAATACAAACTTTTGGGAGGTAGCTTCTTCGTAATAGGCCCCTATTAGACTATGTGCTGCATCAAGGTTTAAGGTATTGGTATATTCAGTTGCCTTTGGTATATGGTTCCATCATGGGGGAAATCTTTATTTGGGTAGAAATAGGAGGGAAGACATATCGTTTTCCCTTATTTGTCTACATGTCTGTCGGTCACAAATCGTTTCCGCTTCATAACTTTAAAAGGTAGTTTGAGGAAACTTGGTACAAATATAAAGCATCACGAACGGACGATGAGCCAAAATCAACATGTTCTCACAATTTTTTTTCGAAACCGGGGTTCGTTTTCACCAGTGAGGAACCAGGTAATAAAATATGGGATGTAATTAAGAATTAACTTCAAATGCTTTTCCTGGGATTCTTGAATTCCCTGAGATCACATCTAGACCAAACAAAGTCAAATCTGGTCGAATTGGATATCATGTCTAAGTCAAACTCTGTTTTTTTTTGCCCCGGAAAATAGATGAAGGGTTAAAAATATTCAAGCAGTATTACATGATTTATCTTCCCTTTTGGAAAGGATTTTACCAATAGATAATAGTAAAGTCAAAGAAAAGGAAGGTGTTAGACTTGTCATAAGGTCAATTATACTGGTAGACTTAATCGGCAATCGTGGGGACACATAATTTCGACATTATCGGTCGGATCTGACCGATATCGGTCGGATCTTGTCAGTTTGTCTAAGTTGAATGCCTGTCTTAGTTATCTGCAAGTTTCAAGAAGCTAGGCTGGTCAGAAGCATCTCTCAATTATAAGTCTACGGGGTATTTCTCTTGCCATAACAACTAAAATCTCAAGCAACTGTCTTAAAGGTCCCCAGCCTTGTGAACGCTATATATTGAATTTGGTTGAGATTGACGAGACGCTTAAGAGATGTAATAATAGCTCGAAGATGTTGACAGACGACGTCAGACGACGGACAGCAGGGACTGCTTTTCCAATAAACTCCCCAAGAGCCGAAGGCTCAGTGCAGTTGGGGCTCAAACTCATAGTTGTAGTTGGAAACTAAAAAATCATTCATTTTCAAGCTTCCCTTGCCGTAAATGTGAAAAATGCGTTTCTATTAAAATCGCAATAAAATCCAAACGCATTTGTCATACTGGCAAAATGTGAAGATTACGACCGTATTCGTCATACACGTGTGAAAAATGCGTCCTGTGAATATTGCGGTCTCTCAGAGCTCACATAACACAGTTATTTTTGCTGAAGGGAATTTACTCCATCATAAAACAATGTATATGGTTTGCAGTCATTTGTGGTTTAGAGTTTATTTTGTGACAATTTCGAAAACAGAATTCAGCTTAAGCAGGTGCTATGCGACATGGCTGGTATTGCACAATTTATAACTGGTCAATAACAGGCTTAGTTAACTCGAGTCTGCTATTCTCATTTCTTTGGTGCACATGTATTGCTGGCTTCCATAAATAGCCTATTTTTACGTGTTTAATACGAACAAAACTATTAAACAAAATCACATTTGCAGTAAAAACTGGCGATATATCTTACGCGCGGAGAGGTTGTTGTAAGGTCATAGGTCAGGAAGTCCAATACCTTGTATTTTAATTTCGATAGTCCTTCGGAACATCGGTCATTATAAACCACCAATATAAATTCATGTAAAAATGAGCGTTTGATCGGTCAGTCGACCCCTGTAAGGTTAATAACCACCCCATTTGAAGGTAGTTAACTAAGACCTGTGTAGTGTTTTGATAATATTTTTTGAAATGAAGAAAATTTTGGGCCACAACTGACAAAATTATCAGTAGTTCTACCACTGACCTGTTTATTATGGTGACTTTCTCGAGTATCGTCATCTGTTTTCAGACGCCTAAAACAACAGAAAAGGCAACTCATAACTCTCAATGTTTTTATTCTTTGTAACAAAATTTTGAAATGATTCGAACAAATTACAGAGAAACCGAAGTATGATGAGAATGACGCATAAACCATTTCCCTGCAGAGGAGATCGGTAACTGCGAACAAAGGTCGACATGCCAAAATGACCGCTGTATTTAAATTCAGATCTTTGGATACCATGCTACGTACCGCTGAGCCACTTGGGGAACGTCGTTATGAGAATCGAACTGAACTGAACTGAAATGGCATGTCTCAATCGATGATTATTGTTTAAAGTCATGGATAGCATCGCGTACAATCCTGTAGTTTCTGACGATGAAATTACCTGAATGGCAACATAATGAAGTATAAATACACAGTTAAAATGTCATTTTACGTCATTAGCATACTTTGATTTGTCTTTGGCTGCCAAAATGTTAAAAGTGGATCTACTACGTCTGTTTCTTTTAGCCATTTATATGAATAAAGGTTAAATGATCCTGCAATACAGTTTGTTGGAGTGAGATATGTACACCTGTAATTTTCAGTAGTTCTACCACAGTCACACACTGGTGAATCCACGGAAACTTTGGTATTACTAGAATCACAAAAGAAATGTCCCGAGTCTGTAATGGTTGTTTCATCATATTTGTGCACTTGAAACTCAGTTGATTTGTTTGACACTGATGCAATATTTACACCTAAACTGTTTTCTAGGTTAACTACTAATGTATCCGTCATATCATCTGTTATTTCGTCTTGAATTCCACTCAGAAATGGATCATCAAGCAAAATCGAATCTGACAAGCAACTGTTGCTGAGACTACATTGATGTATATCATTATGCAGCACACTGTATCCTTTTTTCTTTTCCTTTCTTATTTCTTTTTGGAGTCTTCTCATTGTATTCCTTATCAACACAGACTTCCTTGAGATATCATTCGAATTTTCTAGATGTTTGAGTTTTTGAAGTGAAATGTTTAAAACTTTCTTTGCCGTGTCCGTATTCTCTTTTGGAGTATTCAAAAGTGGTGATATTCTTTTTGGTGGAATAATAATATCACCGAGATCGCATACAGGTCTTTTTCTTTTCAGTTCCCTTGTTGAAACGAAATCTTCTATTGGACCGTTTAAGTTGCACATACCTTGAAGTTCTCACTCAAATGCACTGTCTGAAAAATAAACAATGACATTATTTAGACCCTTAGAAAACTACATTATATCCAATGACGATATAGATTTACTTTTATTAAAGGCCCGCTTGCTCTATCAGCATGAAATATTTTATCGTGAGGTATCGCTGCAAGCTTCTCACCATTATTTCGTCATTGTAAATGACCATGATGAATCAACTTTAAACAAATAAATCATCTGTGAGTTTCACATAAAAACGGTTTGAAATATTTGTGTCATTTTAGTTGACCTACTTTCGATTTGATAAACGTGAATAAATGGTAAAAATACAACGTACAGGCCACCTCAACCCATATTTTATCACGAAACGTGACGGTTGAAGCGCTGTTCGTAATGTTTTGTGTTTAGACGTTTTTACCACTAATAAGACTATGGAGACATAAGGGTTGAGTTTTGTCCACCAGACCAGATCCCTGATATATGCTCGCCCTGAGATTACTTAACCCTTGAACCCTTGTACATTATAAAAGAGCGTGCCTATGTCATAAGACATGTTTTCTGAAACACAGCGCGAAGGATTGGTTCAAATGAGGTCACAACGAAGAACTGGGTTCCTTGGGAATACATTGCATTCACAAGACGCAGAAGGTGTTTAAAATTACAAACGAAACGATTAGAGTTGTTTATTGTTTGGGTTTTGTTTCTGATGCAAATAATAATCAATAAAAATAAAAGATTCTTACTTTAATTAAGTAGAGAATTGATCCAATGAATATACTTCAGATTCTCTCTATATCCACGTTAAAGTCACATTTAGCCCCTGCTATCACAAATCAACATTCTTTTTAAACATGAAAAACAACATACAAAACTATTTAAAGATCAAGATTTATCCAGTTTGTCGGAATACATATAATAAATAATTACGTATTAAATTAGGTTTTCTCGTACAACAGTCTGTGTTTATAATACAAAGGTAATGATTACACTGAATGAATGAAATCCAAACACTATATCTTACTATGATCTTATAATACCAGCCAATCATATTGACTCATTGTAAGTTGTATACCGCAGTCAAGGACATATCTCTCGCAGTAAATAAATTTGGTATGATTCAGCTGGACCAAAATTATAAGACCATGGAGGCTCACATATGTGCTCAAATTTAGATTTGGAGACTGCTCTGATTAAACTGCATATATGTGAAAGTTTGTCTGAATCCATGCTGTCCGCAATGAACTACGAGCACTTTTGGCTAGTTGAGTTTAAAATTTGTATATGAACGAAGAACGCTTTTTGCCGGACGAGTATTTTTGGAAAATATAAGGGGCAGTCAAAATTAATATCCGATACGTTCGCCATAAAGAAGTAAGTTTTGACACTTCGATCCCATACATTAGAGTTAGATTAGGCCTAGACACAACTTAAATTATTCTTGTGAAGTACTGATTATCTCTTATTAGAATTTTGGTTTCCATGTAAACAAAGGGTGAGGGAAAGCGACGCAATTTGGTTCTAGATTATTATTCGACATATCTGCTGGACATATGCAACAAGATCGAGGAAAATTGATAAGCTAATCAGTATGGTTCTTGTATGTCTGCTATGATAAAATAGACGTCATAGACATTACGCCAAGAGTTTTATTACATCAAAATGTCACTCTCACGTTCTGTCTCATAATTTAGGGAAAGCCTTTCCATAGAAAATACGAAATTCTGTTCTGGCGGACAAAACAGTAAATGCGATCCCGCTCTGCAAGGTCTAAAACAATCCAGAATACACATTTTGTGAAGCTGAAAAAGATAGGCAAGTATTAAACAGTAGGTTTTGATGCTTCAAGCGTAAGTCATGGAAGTGTCTTGAATCCATAGTAGAAAGAATAGTTTTTTTGAAAATGACAAATCACTCCACAAAATACAGCTGTCCTCTTCTGGTTTCCCGTTTAGTAATGTTACATAGCTGTAGGCGGCATAGTGAATGGGTCTCCATGCCTGTACATTGTATTTTTATCATTCGTGTTCACGAAATCGAATGTAGGTCATATTGGTTGGCAACTAAAATGACCCAAATCAGTTTTCAAGACCTTTTTTTATGATTCTCAAGGGTATTGTATTTAATTAAAGCATGCTAATCACGGTCTTTTACTATGACGAAGCTGTAGTGAGAAGCTTGTAGCGATACCTCACGAAAAAATGTTCATCATTGATAGAGCAATGGGGCCTTTAAATTAGACATATCATGTGTATTGGCCAAGTGAGTACAGTGTCCTCTCTCAATACATAACAAAGACAGATCAGGGTAAGCTTTTCAGGAGATTTGTTTCGAGGTTGGGCTATTCATGCGAATTCCTGGATAGAATAGTGACAGTGACGAATATTGGATTCATTCTTTTATATGATCCAGATGGGAAGCAGGCGTCTTCAGTATACAAAATTAGCTCAGAACGTTTTCTTCTCCACTAAGTGGTGACCAAGTCACTTCATACTCTCCTACTACAGCAGAGGAGTGATCCTATCCATACAGGCCTAGCCCACGCTGTTGAGACTGAACGAACAACCAACTCTGCCTACTAAATAAAAGTAAATATATTACAGCTGTATGTGAATAAATTATTACAAGAGATATATAAAATGTTTTACTTTTCTGTCGGTTTGGTAACTGATTCACAACAAAACAGTGCGCGTCTCATGTGGTCCAGGCAACTCAATCTTAGCTGACGAATTCTTAACAACACCGGCCTTATTCTCCCAGCCTGGCTCCCTGTGATTTTGTTCTATTCCCATGATCAAATCAAAATGGCAAGTACAGAGCTTTGACACTAAGAACCCGCTTCTGTGATTACATGTACTACATGGTCTGATTACAAAATGCAAAGAGGCTGAGCGCTGGATGAAATTAAAAGGAAATAGAAAGTGTCGTAGAGAAGAAACTGCAAAAAAATATAGCTAGTTACTACTAGCGGGAAAGCTTTTCTCTGGCGGTTTCTCATCAGCTTGTTAGATGGAGTTCGCAACTGCTGTTGCAATACTGTTATTACAAATTTCATACGATACCGCCTCATGAAAATGAAATGAGAATGCAAATCACTGTCTACACTTCGTCTACGCATTTTAGATTTCCACCTCCAGCGGTTCTCGAATCCGAAACCGTTAGATCAGCAGGCTAGCGCTTAACCTACTGAGCTACCGGGGCTCATCGGGAGTTATCAGATAGATCGGAATGGAGGGATGGATGGGTGATCGGTGGATGGAGATTTTACGTCCTTTTTACCAGTAATTCAGTCATATCAGGACCATGGTAATGTGATAATGAAATGCTGCGTGCAATGGGTGTTATCGTTGATACGGTAATTCAACGCTCTTTTCTGTCAATAAGCTAAAAGAAATGTGGCGTTTCTTTTTTCTTGCCTTTCTTTCATTTTTCGTGTCTTTCGGTTCTTCATTTTTTTTTCAAGTGTATATCAAAGAATCGATTCATTGAATCTCCTAAACGCTAAGTGAATTCAAGCTGCGTTGTCACAGTCATTTTCAGAGAGAGATGGAGAGAGAGACAGAGAGAGAGAGTCGCCAAGGTCCAGTCGCAGTGCCAAATATTAAGGTTCCTTTTTTGGGTCGGGTCATGTACTGGAAAACTTGACTCGCTAACACTGTATAAACGACAAGGGACAAAGGAACTGCTCAAATGTCATAACACGTGGACGCCCAACTCAAAGCTGTTGCTGCAGAGAGTTTGTCAACTCAGGCGCCCGTAAATTGAATGGAAGGGCACGATGGCAATGTTTTCGATTCCTTTTTTTGTCATTATTAAAGAAAAGTTAGCCAAGACGGCTAATGCATTGAGAGAAAAATGTACTATAATCGCTTTCCCGCGGATGACAAATTGACAATCATGAGTGACTAAAGTCCTAGACAAATTTTGCCGGGATCCTACAATAAGCGACGGTTGATACGTGGCGCGAAAAGTCAAGTAACGTTAACGTCACCATGCGCAACGTTATCATTTCAGTCTAAAGAGACAGCACGTTGGGCATTTTATGCACTTTAGCTCAAAAGTTAAGTCGGCGACCTACTATTTTTATTGCTTTAATGTAAACTTCTATCATTTGGCCATACTGTGTAAGTTTTTAAAGAAAAAAATGTGTTTTGTTTTCTCAGAATGAAGGTTTTTATCCAACAGAGACGTGCATAAAAAGTACGTTTTGCGTAGAACGCCATTATAACGTCCTGTCGAAAATGAGGAAAAAATGACGTTTTCGAGGGCAGATATCTTGAAAACGACAACGGCGACACCCCAATTTTATTACATTTTCTGAAAGAGGAGCTAAACATGTACAATATAGGGAAGTATAAAATAAAATCATATGTTTTGTCAATTACTCCCACCTCACCTTAAACGTTGTTGAAGTCCGAAGACATCGCTGCCGACCAGATACTTACTATAGTGTCACTAGCAGGCCGTTAGTAGAATTCCATTTCTTATTTAATTATGCAAAGTCGATATTCTGAAGAATTTTGTATCAGTAGGGATTTCCGACATAAGCGACGATACCATAACGAACGAACGTTAGCGACGATAGAATACGTTAGGAGCTAATTTCCAGGGAGCGATCATAATTTGTTCAGTCCGTCTGTAAAAGAGCAGAAAAACTGACACGCACAATTTATGCCTATATCAGCGCAGTGCGCAGTTTGGTTATGTACTTCAAGAGTCAGTTAATGTCAAACTAAATTGCGCATGCTCTGACGAGATTGTCGGTATGCGCAGGCTGATATGGGAATACGCAACCTTATTTTAAGCTTTTCATGATGCGTCTCATATATGTACACAGCTATACAGCAGGTAGCGAAATACTTCGATTTAAATGAGTTTGTACATGTAGCCTACTTGATAGCCCACTTTGAAACAGATATTGTTTTTCCATAGAGAGGAACATGTAGATAGTTTGGCTATTTGTGATAGGGTTTAACCGCTTTTTCAGACAGAATTTCAGTTTATATCGAGACGCCTCCCAAAGAAGAAGATAGGATAGGCCAAAAATATCGGCCCCTCGCCACCACCACCACCCCCATCACCTTCCCAAACAAACAAAAATAATCCCGCACCTGCTGCCAGCACAGTCGGTCTTCGCCATACTATTGTCCACATTAGGAGGAAAGAAGGATGCCCCGGCACTGAAATTTACCAAGTACCATACCCCGACTTAAGCATCCCAGAGGGAGATAGGAGAGACGAGAAAGAACAACCAGAAACAGTCTGAATCTCGTACCTACTGCAAACACTGAAGGCACGTGCCTTACCGGAAGCACCTACAAGTATTAGCTTTTGCAAAACGTTGGTTTACGCTTGTGGGCTCAGAAACAATTCGCCTGAAAACCTGTCGCACTTTCACATACTAGCATCGCAATTGATACCTCGTGGATCGCTCGTCATGCAGACTGAGTCAACAGGACAATTACAGAAATATACTGGACCAAAAATATACCGCATCACTGATTCCGTCTGATTTTGTACGACTTTGTTGTAGGACAGTCTTTGTTAAAATTATAACATAAATCATTGGGGTCTCAGGAACATGGTTCTCCGAGCAAGAAGCTGTTTGTCAGATTGGCTTTTCGGGTTCCATGCTCTTCCTGTAAGTCCACAGAATGAGTGAAATGTGTGTGATGGATATTTCGCAGGACACGCTTATGATTTTATTTCGCCAGTCTTTTCATGGCTCCAGTTTTTCTCTAAAGAATTCTTTTATTGACTTTAAGCCGCTAAATGTAATATCGGTGATTTGTCTTCTTTTTTATGCACCGAAGGGACATCGGATGGCATATTATAATCGCACCGGCCGCCCGACAGTCCGTCCATGTGTACGTCTGTGCGTCCGTCAGCAACAAATTGTGTATCAGAGATAACTTAAAAACTAACAACTGAAGCAAAGATCCTGGTATGATAAGGGCCATTTTTGGCCCCCATTCAAATTTTCTTCAAATTGCATGGTTTCTATTGCTTATCATTTGTGCGTATGGGTACAAACAGAAATAATATGTTTCACTTTTGTTAATTCTCAGAATAACATGATTTTTGACATGCCTATGTTGGTTCAATAATATGAAGGGAAATTGCAAGAAAAACCGAGTTTAATCATTTTTCCTTAAAATAAAATAAGTCATTTACAATAGTGTTTGAAAGCTCTTGATCATAGGCTTTTGATGAAGTGCTTATACGTTGGGTACCACGGCTAATTATCTGTGCACTGCACAAGGCCTGTCAAGGTACCCCACCCACTCAAGTTTGCAAGTCAAGAGATACTAACCAGAAAATTCCAACAGATCAAAATGAAATGTGTACCAAATTATTCCTTGTGTTCTAACTTAGAAAATGAATACCTACAACATATGTTTATTTTGTCTATGAGCGGAGATCTGGGCGTTTTTGTGTTGAGAAAAAGGGAAAATGTTCCAAACGCTGCCAGTTTGGTAACGAAAAGTTAAAAATAAACATAGAGCCCGGTCTCCAGCACATTTAATATTTCCATTGCATGTAAAGATATCAAAATTATGTCAGCATATAAAATATAATATGTGGTGGAGGCCGGGCTCTTATATTTTGAAAGCCGCAAAGGCTAGGTACCACATTCGTCATTTTCGTCAGAATCCGCTGGGGGTTTGGGTATGTTTAAGATTAAAAACACAAACTATTTTATGCAAGAACTGGTTGGTTTTGTATTTGCTGTTACATTTTAGGTTAGAACTTTCCTATGAATGCATTTTAGTTATCGAAATAGAACTTTTGAAAAATGAGTTTTCTGGGGGCCAAATATAGGCCTTATCATACCAGGTCCTTTGATGAATCTCTACAGAAATATAAAAATAATGAGGTGTTGCGCACATGATGATGGTTCCTACACCCAAGGTGAAAGCCACAATTGGGTCAAAGGTCATAAACTCGTAAAAACCCCCGACTGGTACTTGCCATGCCTTTTCTTTTTCTTTTATTTATCTATTTATTTATTTTTGACAAAAGCTTTGTCTACGCTTACCACACGATAACTGTAAACGTTATGCTCAAAAACAAGTTCGTCCTTATTTCATCAAGGAACCCATAGTACCATAGTAGATAAAAACTTCAAGAAAAAGAACACACACACACACACACACACACACACACACAACTAAGCTTTATTTGGCATTTTGTGACACGGCTTGCATCTCCCCTTGTGTCTTTTGTCATCCTGATCGTGTAAACACGACCATTTCTATATCCCGACATACGAATTATATCAGGGGAATATAGATTTTTCTAAAACCTCCGTCCATTCGTCAACTTTACATCTAAGTCTGCGTAAAATATTCTTTGATTGCTTATTTCACTGTAACCTAGCACCAGATTCTTTCCATACTTGATCCATGATATCTTAATAGTATCACTTTTGATGTATATTATCTAAGTCCCTAGGTCAGGCCCACGGGTGGGGTAAGTGGTCAATAGTTAGAACTTAGACATTTCATCATGTCAAAATTTTGCGTTAAACCATTTTGATTGCTCGTATTTCTGTAACGGCATTGAAGAGTTCTTAGATATTTGGCCCATGCTATTTCGATAGCATTGCCTTTGATATAGACTACCTAGGCTGCTTGGTTAGACTCATGGGTGGAGCCAGTGCTAAGCCTTTTGTTGTATTTTCCTTCTTTCTTTTTCTCTTTTTTTTTTTTTTTTTTTTTTTTTTTTATTCGGTTATAGATAGCATATACTTATATACTTGAATTGCGTCTAATTTTTAATAACTTTAGAAACTATGAGATCTTAAAAACTTCAACGTTAAACTTTAACATACAAGTTCTTAGTCCGTGATCTTGACCTAAAAGGTATTGGTCAGGGGTAGGGATGGTGTTGAATAAAATTTCAGACCAATATCTGTTACCGTACCAAATATAATTCAAATGAATCAAAGGGTTTAGAAACTATGAGATCATAAAAACTTTAACGTAAACCTTAACATCTTGCGAACGCCGACGCCGCCGCCAACGCTAATGCCAACGCCTACGCCGGGGCCTGGGGTGGTGCAATTGCGAGCTGAAATATGTTGTTTGTGGTTTCTGTCACAGTGTATTCCTACCAGCCCCCGCCCCCCTCCCCCCCCTTACTCCCGGAAAAATGGTTGTAAGAAAAATGGTTGTAAGAAAGATAAATATATAATGCAATATCTCCCACCTTATTATACCCCCGACATATACGAAATATGTCAGGAGTTACATAGTTTTTGTCATTCAGGCTGTTCATTCGTTCTTTCATTCGTCCATTCGTTCTTTAATCCAGCATTGAAGATTTCTTGGTTTGGTTAATGATATCTCTATAGCATTTTTTTTTGCTACGGACTACCTAAGCTGCTGGGTCAGGCCCATATGTGGGGCCAGGGATCAATAATAAGGACTTAGCCTTTTGTGGTATTTTTTATACCTCTAATATACTTGACCTGGCTGAATTTTGCAATTCTGAAGTGATGCAGTCTGATCATGCTCCATGAGTTTGAGAACCCTGAGCGCGATGATTTTAGAGAAATTAATTGAATAGTACTTAACTCAAGAGTTACCGAATATGTGAATGGTATATACTAATGGCGGCCCCTTTAGATTCTGATTCTTAACCTGGCTAAATCATACCATTCTGAAGTGGTGCTGTCTGGTCATGTTCCATATGAACTTTGAGAGACCATGGGTGCAGTGTTTTTATTTCATTTTATTTTTTCAATCAATTGAAAAGACTTTAACGCCAGGGTTGACGCTGTGAACAGATAGACGGACTGACGGAATGACGGATGTTGCACCTTGCTAAAGCAGTGCGTCAAAAACTGATTCGAAGCCATATGCAAGCATTAACGCATTGCCGTTTCTGGTTCTGAGCAGTCTGATCGTCTGATCAGAATCTACACGGTACGCTATACTGAATTCCCAAGACATGCGGGGTGGTCGGGTCGGGCGATGGTGATGGGGTAATTTTCAATGCCGGGGCGTCCTACTACTTTGGATTATAGTAGGGAATGGACGACTGTGCTTGCCGTAAGTGCGGATTGGGTTGTTTGGACTTTCTTTTTCTCCTGCCTATCATTTCTCTCTTCTTTCTCCCTCTTTCTTGGAGACGGTCCGATATAGACTGAAATACAGTCTCAAAGGGCCGTTAAACCAAAAAAAAAAACAAAAAAAAACAACCGAAACCGACCAACCTACCCAAGACTTGCTGACTGAACAGTGCAAGGCTGTCAGTACATTGGTCATCCATTTTAGTTTTTTTTCTGGTCGAAATGGCTGTTTGTCAGTAGCTGTATACATGTTATATATGCACAGTTGCTCAACCGGAACTTTTAATATAGTTTTGATAAACAACAGAAAGTGTGTTTTTAATGTGTCGGATAAAGGCTGGTAAATAAGCATTTGACTTTCTCAGGATCAAAATATGAATGTCTCCCCAGTAAACAGCTTCTAACGTCTGCTATCGTTTCGCTAAGGTAGCTAAGGTTCGTTGGTTGTCGTACCGTAGCTTATGTCGGAAATCTCTAGTAATACATTTTGTTATGAAGAAACTACAAGGTTTGTATCAGAACTCTCTGACTACCCTAGAAAGAGAACGATGTGTAACAATGATGGTTTGTAGTTCATATAAGTAATGGTGACAATTAAAAAGATCCATAAAACTGTTTTTGACATTAACTTTGAACATGAACAAGGAAACTTATTAGTAAACATTGCTACTACGGCAATGAAATTCAGAACAATTTTAGCCTTACTCATTGAACCATACTCTCATGAACAGGAGCATTATAAAGATTTTGATAAAAGATGATATTAAACAGCAAAATCAATTTCAGAAAACTGCACATATACATGCATAAAGAATATGTCTGAATATCCCGCCGCAACACGGAAGTTGTCTGGCGCGTACAATTCCCTTTTTTAATCCTATAAGGCATAAATGGGTTAATATTATGAAATATACACTCCTTCTAGATAAATTGTGTATTGATGTTCGAACATATAAATTTGAGCCGTGACACGAGAAAACCAACAAAGTGGTTGTGTGCCCAGTGCATACTCAGATAAACTTGGCCAACTGCCGAGTCCGAACAGACTAGTCGCTAAGGGCTGAATGGGTAGCTAAGGGTTTAAGCTACCTACATGCGGACAGCGAAGACTCTGATCAGACTAGGCGGATGCCCAGGCTGATCTGAGTCTGTTCTGGGCGCACAGCCACATTGTTGGTTTTCTCGTTTTGCGGCTCAAATACGTAGCCTTCAAGAACCTTTGTACTCAACTGCAAGCATAAGTAGGCAGACGTATAAAAATGTGCCCGCCTATTTGTTCTTGTCTGTCATTTAAAATGTCAGTTGTCCACGGTATAAGAAAGACGCCGTGATCGAGTGGTTGGAGACATTCGGATATGGTGCAGAAAGTCGCCGGAAGGTCGTGAGTTCGCGGCTTTGCTTCGGCATCCGACGACTGAAAAACTCTCTCTGTCAGCCCAGCAGCCTCTGTTTCGAATCAGAGAAGGATAAGGCAGCGAACGGAGTGGGATGGGCCCCACGTTTCATATGCTGTGCCCAAGTTACAGTTGGCCTCAACCCCCAATGCCCCTGTGGCTACTAGGCTATGGGAAACATTTACTTTTACCCAAGATCATTTAAAAGATCATTTGCAAAAAGCGATACTTGTCCGCATATGCACAACCGCTAATTGTTACACTCTGACATGTCAAGGACCCGAGCAATCGTATGATCGAATCGATGTCTTTTCTGCTCGCTGTGTGTGTATCTACATGCAAGCGACTGGTTTCTCTCTCCATGTGCCTCCATTTTCCTAATAGTGCCAACTTTTGTGATTTTTTATTTGCTACCCTGGATGATAAAGCTCTTTCAAAAAGGGATCTGTTCTTAAAGGTATACTCCCTCATAAACCACAAAAGAATTAAACGGATAAGTTGTATGCAATACAATTAAGAATTGTGCAAAAAATCATCTTCACCCAAAAAGTCTTTGGCACGGAGGCAGAGACGATATATCATTGCGAACCCTTCTTGAATATTCATGAACATTATTTCGTCATAAATTGATTGACTCCCACATGGGAATAAAAAGGCGTCTCTGCAAGCACGCTTTGCATTTTATGAAATAGACAGGAGTAAATAACCTTACAATAGCATTAATCTCTAATCCGTGCACGTGAGATCTTTTCAGCCAATAACTGTCCGATGTTGATTAAAGAAAGGGCTTAAAATTATTCATGATATAACTTTTCCCTGATTAACCATGATTACTGGGCGTATCCAGTATTCATTTTTGGCGGGAATGACGACCTGCTATTCCCGCGTTTTTATATATTTTCTTAAATTCTCCTTCTTCCAGTGACCGGCACAAATTATTAATTTGGTAGATAAAAGTACCTTTACTATAAATCATTTTTATGTCTTTGATACGATTTTTCGTGAGAAATTTGTTAATAGAAACATATCAGGGTGTATATCTTTAAAGGCAAGAATTTGCTACTAGAGGAGCAAATTATTTTCTTTAAGAGCTGACCCCACATCAGGAGGCAGGCAAAATGAAAATAGAAGAGCTGCTTTCCCTGAAAGTGTACCCTTTTTACCAAACTTTCTATAATTGTAAACAGTCAAATAAGTCATCCGCCTCTGGTGTGCCACTAACATGTGTATGCTGAGGTCATTGCCCAATTTCTCGCTGACCATGTTGCATTGTGAACCTTCTGCAAACCTCGGGTATAATTTGCTCGCAACAAAATTAGTGGACCGAGATATAGACCATTGCTCTGAAAGGTAAAGGTTTCCGATAACATAGTAGCCACAGGGGTAATGGGGGTTAGAGGTCCACTGACTCATAATAATAATAATAATAATAATGTTTATTTGTGAACAAACATACAACATATAATCACATATTAAAATACAGTTCACATAAAATCTTCATTAAAATAAGTTGATAAATGCACTACAGTTAAGATTTTTCGATCATTATTTCAACGCCCTGAGTTTTAAAAGTCCCCCCTCAACCAATTACAATTTATCACAGTATTAAACCTTATCACAGATAAAAAAAAAAGAGAGACACTCAACCAAAACTAGACAGCATAGGTGATTGGGAAGGAGCCCCACCTACCTAGGCCCTCTTGCCTTGGTTGATGTAACTTGAAACCTACATATACTCTGGAGAGATCCTTTCATTGAAACAATTTTAGTGTGATATAATGTCATATGTGAGCACAGGATAACCCATAAAGTTTGAAGCAAACTTATTTCCAATGGGGTCCTTGTCACTGTGATGATTCGAGATCAGGGGTTCCAGGCAAGCCATCAAGTACTGTGGCTTGACTGGAAACCCTGTCCGCCTTCACACTCCTGAAAATATAGAATAAAATATATTTTATGACAACTCTGCAATCAACACGACAACATAAGATTGTATCGAGGGTCCTTGCGGCCGTACAAAGCCAAATGGCAAGGACCCTTTTTGCAAAACAGGAAAATAAACAATCAGCACTATAATATGCACTAATCAAATTGGTTTGGATGCAAGTATCATGCTCAATCGCCGCATACAAGTTCCCGCCCCTAGCACCTAAATGGGCACAGCAAATGGAAGGCGGAGCATATCCCTCTCCTTTCGCTGCCTTTTCATTCCCTTATTCGAAACAGGTATCTATTTACTGCTGGGCTGGTTTTCCAGTCATAAGATGGCCAAGCCCGATTTCTCACAATCATATCTCTTCTTTCTTCCTCTCTCTTGCGCCGGGCCGCGTAGCGCAATCGGTAGGGCACCTGACTCATAAGTCATCCTTTTGCAGGTTCTTGTATATATGTCAGTTTGTTTGTATGTCTTAGTATTTGGTAACAATTCTGATACTGGATTTTTAAACCAATAAAGTTATTTGATTTGATTTGATTTTCATAAGTCAGAAGTCCTGGGTTCGATACCCGGTCTGGCCACATACTTTCGTTTCTCCTTCCGCTGATTCAAGAACAGCAGTTGTCAGTTACTGGCGAAAGTATGTGCCCTTAGTACTGGTTAACCGTTTAGGAGGTCTAAGCCCGCCAAGGAATAGTGTGGTTAGGTTAACTGACCGTCCCGACATGACCATAGCTGTTTACCGCGGACGTAAAGCAACAAATCAATCAAATCCTCTCTCTGGGAGACGGCTCGATATAGACTGAAATATATTGTCTCAAAGCGCGGTTAAAAGCCCCATTGCTCTCTCTATCAGCATGAAAAAATGTATCATGAGGTATCGCTGCAAGCATCTAACCAAGCTTTAAACAAATAAACATCCTTGTGTTTCTCAAAATAAGGGGTTGAAAACTTATTTGGGTCATTTTAGTTGGCTAAAATTACCTACTTTCGGTTTCATTAAGTTGAATAAAACAGTTAAAATACAACGTACAGGATTGGAGCCCCAATTGCTATCCCGCTATGCGTATATAGCATTTCTAGACGGAAAACAAGAACTGGAAATTGTATTTTGTGGAGCCATTTTTTTTCTTCCAAAAACCTATTTTCTCTACACTTTGCCAGTTAATTGACTCGATATGTGCACATTAATCCACATTTCATTACCAATTGTGAAGGGTGAACCGTTATTTACTACAATTTGAGTTTAGACATTTTTACCACTGATAGGACTATCATTATAAAAAGCGTATCAACCTTCACGTTTGGTGATAAAATGTAAGTTGATGTGCATAAATTGACCCGTAGTAATGGCAAAAGTATGAAAAACAATTTTTGAAAAATCTACAAGTCTCTTTCCAATACTGGTTTTCTAGTGAGCGTTTTCTAGTGAGGCCCCATTGCTCTATCAACATGAAAAAATTTTATCATGAAGTATCGCTGCAAGCTTCTAGCTATAGTTTCGTCATTGCAAATGACCGTGATTAGCCAGCTTTAAACAATTAAAACATCCTTGTGTTCACACAAACAGGATTTTAAAATTTATTTGGGTCATTTTAGTTGGCAACTATCATTTTAGTTGGCAACTAAAATGACCTAGTTTCGACATCAATAAGTTGAATAAAATAGTCAAAAATACAGTATGCAGGCGTGGAGCCCCAGTCACTATCCCGCCTATGTTTATATAGCACTGCTAGACGGGAACCAGACCAGGAAATTGTATCTTGAAGAGTAAATTGTTATTCTTCAAAAACTTGGTTTTTCTCCTTTTGCCAATTACATGACTCAGTGTATGCACGTCAACCCACATTTTATTACCAAAGGCGAAGGTTGAACCGCTTTTTATAATGATTTGAGTTTAGTCGTTTTTTCCACTGATAAGACTACGGATACTGGACACTCTTGTACATTGCATTTTTACCATTTTAATCAAGACCATAAAATGGAACGTATTTAAGCTTTCAAATCTTTATGTGAGACTCAAGGATGCGTCTGTTGTTTAAGGTTAAGCCTCTCACTAAATAGTTTCGTCATTGAAAATGACCGCGATTAGCCAAATCGCGGTCATTTTCAATGACGAAACTATTTAGTGAGAGGCTTGCAGCCGGATACCTCACGATAAAATTTTTCATGCTGATCGAGCAATGGGGCCTTTACAAGCACACATTTCAGTGACATACATGTATGTGACGGTTGGTCCCTCATATAATATCACCTCCAATGGTTGGTCGGTTTGTTGATTTGGGTTTAACGACCCTTTGCGACAGTATTTCAGTCTGTATATCGACTCCCAGACAGAGGGAGCAAGAAAGGAGAAATGACAGACGAGAGATAAATATCCAATAACACCCACCCACACCTACTGCAAGCACAATAGGCCCTTGTCCTTCTCTTATCCAAATTAGTAGGACGCACCGGCACTGACAGTTAGCCAGCACCATCGTCCGCCCGACCACATGTACCTCCTGCGAATATACCCTTTTCCAATTCTTTGCATCAAAGGGATTTCTTATCTTATCTAAGTAATTATGGACTTCATTATAGACTACCAGTATAGAACAGGTTTTCTTTTGGACCACTGCTGTTATTATCGCAAATCTGCAGATTCCAATAATTGGCCATGGGGGTGTCAAGTAATCTGAAAAATAAGAGAGAAAAAAATGAAGGGAAAAAAAAAACAATTGGGGCGAACAACTATGAAAGAATTTATTTATTTGTACCGAACTTGTAATATAAGTGGAAGGATGCATTTAGAGAGGCCACGTGTAATATTACAGGTATTTCATTTATACTTTTCAATGAATAATAATAGGGATTTCTCGGTGAAATCGAACCTGATAATCTCACTTGTGAAATTATCACTTTAGATTTCACTGTTTCAAAAATAGGGTTTTGTGAAACAGTCTCATTTGTTGATTAATTGATTAAACTTTATCCAGCTTGACACAAATTACGTCACGCATGTTTGCTCGTCATTACGACGTTAATGGCGTCACTTATAGCGCTAGAGCACGCGACGTCAGGCCGCCTTAGTCTCCTGAAGGCAATCTTTTATAGCAAATTTCATGCGATCTGATTATCAAAATGAAAGTTTAAGCTATTTTCAAGTTGCAAACTGTGTTTCCAACCAATATCATACCCAGTAAACACGCTCGGAGCATCAACTTTGACGCGACACTGCTAGAGAAAAAAAGTTGTGCCTCTGTCGTAATGGCTGACGCGTTGGAATAAACTGAAATTGTGCAGTTTTAAAGCATAAAAGAAACAGAAAATTTGTCTATTTCAGTGTAAGATCGATTTTTATTTCACCAATGAACACCAAAAGTGGTATTTTCACTTCGCCACTCGTGAAAATACCGCTGGAAGCCACACCAAAAGTGGTATTTTCACTTCGCCACTCGTGAAAATACCGCTGGAAGCCACGAGTGAAAATACCACTTTTGGTGTTCATTCGGTGAAATAAAAATCGATCTTAAATATCCTTTATGGGTTATTGTGTTGATAATAATATCAATTCCTTTTGGAAAGCAAAACCGAAATTTAAAAAAAAAATCGTTTCCTTTATGTCGTTAAATCTATAAATGTGATTTTCACAACTTGCACTGGAAATCAATGATTTTGCACCGAAAGATATATACAGCACTTGAATTTCGAACTATATTTTGAATACTATTATATACACATTGGTCTTTCTTCAGTTTAGTTACACATGTTGAGGGCAAAGGAAGTAAAAATTGTAATAAACGTATAAATACTAGTCAAAATAAGTTCTGCGGCATTGACTTGAGCATCTTCTTCTGAAAAGGTATCATAATAAATGAAATCAAAGAGTCATTGTAGTACTGACATGCCATTTTATATTGCTAGACAGAGAGATTTTTAAACTATAATGTAAACAACTTTCAGATTTACTTCGGGTAATGGCTAATTTTCTGACATTTCTCACGAAACAAACTCGCCTCTTCTTTTTGTTTTATTCTCATTTTCCTATCTGTTTTTCTAATACACATTCATTTGGGTTCCAAATGTTTCCTTTACTGAGGAATTCGAAACGAATTTGACAATATCCTAGCACTTCTAAATTTCAGTTCAGTTCAGTTCAGTTCTCTTATCGACGTTCCCCAAGTGGCTCAGCGGTACGCAACCATAGTTGCACACACTTGGAGCCGGGTGCATTTAGGCAGATAAGCCAAACATTTTTTAATTTGCAGTGGTATTGCCATAAACATTTCAAAACTGCATGCCTGTCATAATCTTGCAATGAACTGATGCATTCTCATTTAAGAATATTCCGATGATAGGTATTTACATGTCCAGAGAAACAGAGCTAATAGACTATAAAATTTATGACTGATAAACCCATAATCTTAAAGTCGAATTTCCTATAGTTTTGATTCAAAGGGAGGTAATTTACATTCTCATGCATTCTAAGATGCAATATTCGCCATTAGAAAGCCTGTTCAGGTTCGATTTAAATGTTTTGAATCAAATGTAATGGTACTGCGCCTGCGCAGTAAACGCCTAGTCAGAGTTTCTATTGCCTACTAGTCATGCGAGATAACTCTGTACATACAGGCAGGAAACTGAAACCTAGAATCTTATCTATAGATAAATGGTTAGGCAACTAAATAAACTGAATAGTTTGAAAATATTATATTTGAACTCGGTAACATCACGGTTAAAATTGCGGCGGAATTTCTTTCTAAAGTATATATGCACAAATGCTGGATGAAGACGGCACATTACAATTCACGCTAAAGCAGGGATCAAAGTGCCTTCCCCGAATGTTTTTAACTGAATTACTTATGCATTACATAGATGCACTAAACATTACAACGTGCTCCTCAGTACTTTTTCTGGATTGTCTTATTTCTTAATGTGTAGGGGTGTATTTCATTTGGCGTATTCGACTGGCTGTTGTTATGCTTCACCATTCTTGGCATGTAAAACCTTTTTCCTACAGAAAAAAATGCTTCACGCTAAGAATCGTGGAGCACTGGGTGTTTCATGCTTCACAAAGTATAGCGCATCAACAAAAAAACAATGGGCGTATTCGACTGGGCGTTTGGTGCTTCACGATTCTAAGCGACGATAAAGCACTTTTAATGGGCGTATTCGACTAGGCGTTTGGTGCTTCACGATTCTAAGCGACGATAAAGCACTTTTTTGGCTTGCCCGCTTCGGCGGGCGAGCCTATGTATTCAGATAGAATAGGACTTCCTGCCATGCGCACTCAAGCGGAATACGCTGGTTTGTTCCCAGCTTCGAGTATGGTCCATAACTGCAAGTGGAGAACCAATATATGGAGAGCGTCTACGGGGCGCAACTTCGTTTGACTGTTTCTTTCGCTAGTAGCACTTTTGTACCTAAGCACCGTTACAAAAATAACGACAAGCCACAATCTGGCACACCAAATAATCGAACATGTCTAGCATTTTTTGCCTTGGTAAAATCCAAGTTATTTCTATTTTTATATTTATCCGGTGTATTTGGATGTTTCTTGATAATTGTCCACTGCCAAATAACGACATGCGCAATTAGCGGGCATTATGTAAAACGTGGACTGGACAAGGACTCTGGACTTCGGACTGTGTAAAAAATGGACTCTGGACCGTTTGGATTAGATAAAACCTGGATTTTGGACTCTGGACTTTGTAAAACCCGGACTTAAATATTTCAACAATAGTTGCTATGCCTGCACAAACAGTGTAGAGTGTAGATCCTAATTAAACTGCTGGTTGGAACAGTTTGATAAGGGTCTGTGCCAACAGTTTTATTTAAAAGCATTTACTGGTTTTACAGACAAGGATTTGATGGTATTTACTAGATACTATTTCTTAGTTTTCATAAACATAAATTGAAATTCAGTTTCATAAAAGTTCCCCATTGAAAAAATTCAATTCAGGAAACAACATGTGTTATATGTAAAAATTATCAGTGTCTTACAATTGCCATCAAATCATCCTTTTCTAGGCTTATGCAATTTTAACGAATAAAACGGTCCGGCCACTTACTTTATTGTCCCCTTCCGTTGATTCAAGGAGAGCAGTTGTCTGTTATTGGCGAAAGTAAGTGCACTTAGTACTGGTTAACCGCTTAGGATGGCTAAGCATGCCCAGAAATGGTGTGGTTAGGTTAACAGACCGTCCTGACATGATCATACATGTTGCTATTTACTGTGGACATAAAACAATAACACAACAACAACAACATACCACAGGCTTAACCAGTACTTATAACTGAACTCAATGATGACAAAATACGAAAAATAATGAGCAATCTATTTGCAGACGATTTAGGAGCGGTGGAAGTGTAGTGGATAACGCGCTGGACTACCAATCCAGGGATTGCAAGATCGATCCCCCCTTCTCCGGTCTTTCGGATGAGACTTAAAACCGAGGTCCCATTCTGTAGGACCTAGTTGTTGGTGGGATGTTAAACCCGAGTTCACTCACTCACTACAGACAACCTATGGCAATTGTTTGGGAAGGAACTATCATTTTCATAATAGCCTCCTCTCAGTGGTGGTCAGCTTTTAAATCTGCTCCAACAGAAACAAGGAGGCAAACAGTCACAAAATTTGTTTCCCCTTGTGATAAACACCATTGTTGCGAACAGTAAGATTTTTATTCTACCAATCTGTCACACTTGAGGCTTCCACTATTTCCTCCAGGAGTCAAGAACCATACATCATCTTACATGTAAAGTACTTGTAAAAGTACTGTCCCAATGTAAGATGTATTTTTCTCAATTTCAAGACATGACGATCTGAAAATAAACATAACTTTGTCCCTGACCGAACGGTTTAGGGAATACAGCAATCAAATTCCCGTCCACTTGTATCTGTCCGTACGTTAGTATTTCCATTAGCATTTTCTTGTCCACTCTGTAACTTGAATACCCTTTGGACTATTTTCATTACACTTCACCAGTTATGTGTAGTCCATTTGCTCCAAAGTGCAAAAACAGTTCTGCTTAGTTGCACAAAAAAACAACAACACGAAACTGCCAGTAAATCTTCTAATGTCCTAAAATTTCTTGTAATAATACATAACAGAATACGAAAAATCCTTGTTTTTAAATGCTTTTTTGAAATATTTTTCATTAGCAGTAATGCAAAAATTGACCTTTTCACTGAAGGTTATCATTTGAAAATCAGAATGGCCATAATGTAACGTAACTTCATTGTTTACTACAGTTGTGGACGTTTTTAAATGAAGAGAGTGTCTCCAAGTAAGATACAGGCTGGGGCAGGCTTAGACCTCCTAAGCGATTAACCAGTACTAAGTGCACATACTTTCGCCAGTAACTGACAACTGCCCTACTTAAATCGGCGGAAGGAGAAACGAAAGTATGTGGCCAGACCGGGTTTCGAACCCAGGACCTCTGACTTATGAGTCAGGTGCCCAACCAATTGCGCTACGCGGCCCGGCTTATCCTGAGGTATCCCTACAAGCTTCTCAGTATAGTTTCGTCAATGTAAGTGACCGTGATTAGACAGCTTTAAACAAATATAACATCTGTGAGTTTCACATAAAAAAGGGTTTGAAAGCTTATTTTGGTCATTTTAGTTGGCAAAATGACATACTTTAAATTTCATTAAGTAGAATAAAATGGTGAAAATACAATGTACAGGCGTGGAGCCCCAATCACTATCCCGCCTGTACATGGCATTACTAGGCCGGAAACCAGGACAGGAAATTGTATTTTGTGGAGCGATTTGTTAGTTTTAAAACTTGTTTTCTCTAGTTTTTTGCCGGTTAAATGACTCAATATATGCGCATCAACCCATATTTTATTACCAAATAGGAAGGTTGAATCACTTTTTACAATGATTTGAATTTAGGCACTTTTATCACCGATAGGAGTATGGAGACTATAAGCATAGTATGGTATTTACTTTCTCCTTGATTTCAGAAAATGCATATAAACCATGAAATGAAGCCGGTGTGAGCCCGCCGGACACATGACGTCGAAATAACTCCGTACTTACTTCGATGCTACGTCAATACGTCGCAGCAATGTCAGTATGACGTCATGTCGACGTGTTGTGTCTGCTTAAAGTCGTCACTATTCGCTCATACTTCTTATTCAGCTTATCAACTTCTCTGCACTTTCAAATTTAAGTTCATATATTCATATTTAAGTTTACAATGGCGAAAACTAAAAGCATTAAAAGAAATCCTTTGATAAAAGTACACCATGTTCTGCTTACTCTAGAGATTCAAAGCATATGTTCTGTTTTATGCATTAAAACCCTCTTTCCTTCTTCTTTCTCTCTCCTATTGAAACTCGGCACTACCTGTTATTCGCCGCTGAGATTGCATATGCATAAATCCGATTGGTCCTCAACTCATCAGCATTTTCTATAAATTAAATGTTTTCTACTAAAATGTTTAAAAGTTTCTTTGTAGTTTCCAACTTCTCTTTTGGAGTCACAAGTTCTGACATTCTTTGGTGGAATATTAATTTCCTCAAGGTTTGATTCGGGTTTATGTCTCTTCTGTTCCGTTTTTGAGGTCTAGTCTTCTATCAGACTGTTCAGTTCGGCTTGAACTTGTAAATGAAAAATAAAGAAAGAAAAAAAAAGAAAAAAATTGTAAAGATATGAATGGATCGCGTCCTGTGAAACTCTGCCTTTGGGAATATGCAGTTTGTTCGAGACCAGAGCGGCCCAGGCGACGTTATATATACGCTAAGAGTGCGCATACGTAGTTCGCTTACTGAAAAATAATTAGTATTTCCATATTTTGAAGACCCTGAATCATGACGCTATTTTATATATGTCTTAAGACTGGTAATATAAAACACAGCACATATATCGGATTGGTTTAAACGAGGTCATAAGTTAAAGACATTACTACTAAAAACCAGAAAGTGATTTGGTTATAAACAGAGCGATTATCTTATAATATCCGTTAATGAGTCGCCTATATAATGACCAGTAATGATAAAGATTCAGTACAAATTTAGCGAAATAAAAACAAAATTATATTTAAAGCCTTTAGTAATGAAATATTTTGAAATCACAACGGCCGATCTTTACAGAACAAAGACAATGATTAATCCGAACGAATGATACTTATCTCAGCTAATATTATGCAACCTGACTGTCTAGTTATAATGCAAAGTAAATATATCGTAACTGTTTAAAGAAAAAAAATCATTGAAGTCAGGGTCAAATATAAGACATGCAATACGAAGATGCAATCTCTCGCAGAATCTAAATTTTAGAGAAAAAAAATACATGACGCGATAGGCACTGCAAGTACTTAAAGTATCAACAGTGCTGATATTAACAACAGTTCTAAATAGATTCGGGTAAAATCTCAAAACAAATGTATTTAATAATAATAATGCATTCAGTAATAATGTAAATATTGGAAATCGTCAAAAGTCAGTTAAAATGCGTTTTTTTATTTTTTATTTTTTTATTATGGGATGTGGAGAGGGAGTGGAGTAACGTTACCCATCCTATATCTTACGGGGTTTGCATTTCCCAGCTTATCTGGTTTGCAAGAGTGCTAGAGTGAAACAGATTGTCATTCAGCTACCCTAATTGAGAACAGCAGCAAATTCAATTTTTTACATATTTCTTTTTTAAATTACAAAGCAAAACAAAGCAGAATAAGCAGCTACATAGGTGACCATATTGCTAGAGACCATAGACAAGCAGACATAGCAACATGGAAAATTGGAACGGCTAACTGAATGTTTCGAACCACTGCGGATGGCGAGGGTAAGGATACCTTCTCCCCCCCCCTCCCCCCAGTTATCTATTACTCGCCGTTCCAAGGCGGTACTTCTGTTGTAGTTCGTCATTGGTATATGTTCTTGTGTCCACATGTCTCTGATCATCTAGCAATAAGGTCACTTGTATATAGCTGCCTACCTTGCTTTCTGTTATAGAAAATGTAACTGTTTTCAATTATGGCATCTGAATGACCACCT
Organism: Ctena decussata; assembly: GCA_963989385.1. Taxonomy (NCBI): domain Eukaryota; kingdom Metazoa; phylum Mollusca; class Bivalvia; order Lucinida; family Lucinidae; genus Ctena; species Ctena decussata. The sequence goes on from OZ022499.1 coordinate 107,010,582, forward strand.
GTTGTTCATTAGGTTTACCGCTTATGCCTTTCGTGAATTTTTATCAGTTTATGTATATTTTTCTTTCTTTTTTGGTTGTGAGGACGATATATGAGATCCAGATCATTTCCTAACGTTTTACTTTGTGGAGGTTATTGTTTAGTGTGCCTGATGTCAAACATGTACATGTTGACATCAGGCACACTAAACAATAAACACCACAAAGTATTCTCGTTTGTGTTTCTTCTGGTGTCTTTTGTAGTCGTGGCCTTTTCATGTTATTTACTTCCGTTTTACATCCAGTAGGGTAGTCCCCCGCCACCACGCGGAAGTAGTTTGACTGGGAATTTCTTAATGTTACCAAATGAAATGAAATATACATGTCTGATCTTTCTGGACCTAGTTTGAATATCTTTTTAGCGATAGGATCGAGTTACAAGTTCTCACACCTCGCACCTGCTTATTTGCATATTAAACAACCTTGAAGTAAATCTTAGAGGGTAATGCTTTTGGTTAGGTCTCTGATTAACAGCTGCTTATTCTGAACTTTTTGGTATTTGCATGAATGTTAGTGATCCTTACTGCAGGTTATGACTTCATTATATTTGCTTGTGTATAAACTTGAACCAACAGTCAGTAAGTCAGCAACCTCAGATCAGCCACTAACATATGTATACTAAGGTTATTGCCCAATTTCTAGCTATGTCACGTAAGTAAACCTTCAGCGAAAACCAGATATGTTTTGTTCGGTCAAGGTCCCTTTGACAGATTTTGAAGACAGAAATAACAATAACCATCATAATTGTCTGGTATTCAACACAGGCAACGAAGACAACATACAGAAAACTGAAACTTGCTTTTTCCTCTCAGAGTAAGTTTGTTTCGTACTCTCCTGGGCCACCCGACACCCGATTCTTGAATGGGAATCAAAAGTTTACTGAATTTATATGCATTTCAAGAAATGCTTGAAACGATATTCAGGCTACAACGACCATGACAAAGAATTGGTGAAGAATCTTAATTTAGCACAGTATTTATACCAGGCGGGATTATTCGAAAATCTGGTCTCACTAACAAACTATAACAAACTCTGGGGCCGTAAGAATGGCAACTTGAAATTAAATAAAGAAGTACGCGAAAACAATCGAGGTTTATAGTACGTTGCCTGTGTTGAATGCGAGACCAGTGTGGTCATAAGCCTTATCAAGACAAGCCTTATTATGAGCCGATCTAATACCGTTCTTGAACTGTTCAGCGAGTGGTGAATTATGTGACCTCAACCAGTCGATTTCATTTTGATATGACTTCATGGATGTTGACGATGATGAAAATATTGTGTTCATGAAATATAAAGGTAAAAAAGCAAATTCGTACTTTTACAACACAGAAATAGAGAACAAAAACATGAGAATCTGCGTCACCTTATGGGCTAGACTCACTATTTTATAGTCGAATAAGGCCAATCAATGAGTTCAGTGGATGTTCCACTTGATTCAGGAACAATGTCCACTGGCAGAACAGTACTAATTCGACCTGATTCAGGTATGACTTCCATTGTCAGATCAATACTGATTCTCCCATGTTCAGGTAGAACTTAAATTGTCAGACCAATACTGATCCTACCTTATTCAGGAAGAACTTCCATTGTCATTTCAATACTGGTTCTACCTGATTCCGGTAGAACTTCCATAGTGCAGATTATATTTCATTTTTGTCCTTTGAGACCAGAGGATAAATTCTGAGAAATCAGATTTTTTTTTTTTGGTTTGGACTATTATTCCTGACCATCGCTTTTAAATCATTTAGACTCTTTTTGATACAAATCAGTCTTTTAATCGACTACTTTATTAAAATCAAGAAATTACAGTATGCTTTTCTCTGGTTTTCGTCATCAGATATTATCAGGATCACTGAAGAGGCTTCAATTGCCAAAACTTCGAAGTATGGCTCATGTCCCTCTTTCTGAATGTGTTCACTGCTCTAGAAGGAACTTTCTGCAGGTTTTTAATTTGACTTCACTGCAGCTGGTATTGTGCCGTGTGACGGCCGTAAAACGTCTCCCCATACATCATCCGTAGTGCTGATTATATGTATTTTGTCCTTTGAGACCAGACGACATAATCTGCTAAATCAGATTTTTTTATTGGTTTAGACTATTATTCTAGGTCATCGCTTTTTAATCATTTACACTTACCTTGATACTAATTAGTATTTTAATCGACTGCCTTATTAAAAATCAAGAAATTACAGTATGCTTTTCTCTTGCTTTCGTCACCAGATATTGTAAGGGTCACTGATGAGGCTTCAATAGCCGAAACTTCTAAGCATGGCCCATGTCCCTCTTTTTTGCATGTGTTCTCTGCTCTTAAAGGAACTTTTGAAGATTTTATTTCCAGTGTCAGAACAATACTGATCCACTTGATTCAGGCATAACTTCATTTGTCGGATCTATACTGATTCTACCTGCCTCAGGTTGAATTTCAACTATCAGATAAATACATATGCTACCTGATTCAGATGGAACTTCAATTGTCAGATCACTTCTGATTCTATCTGAGTCAGGTATAACTTCCATTGTCAGAACAATACTGATTCTACCTGATTCAAGTGTAACTTCAAATGTCAGATCAATGCCAATTCTACCTGCTTCATCTGGACCTTAAATGTCAGATAATTACTCTTTCTGCCTGAGTCAGGTACAATTCAATCGTCAGAGCAATACTAATTCTACCTGATTCAGGAAGAACTTCCTTTATTAGATCAATACTGATGGTGGAACTTCCATGGTCAGAATAATACTTATTCTAATTGATTCCGGTAAAACTTAAATTGTCAGGTCAACACTTATGCTACCTGATTCAGGTATAAATTCAGTTGTCAGGTCACTGTTTCTACCTGATTCAGGAAGAACTTCAAACGTCACCAGTACTGATCTTCAATTGTCAGATCAATACTAATTCTACCTGATTCAGTAAGAAGTTCCATTGTCAGATCATTACTGAAAACACGGAGAGATGTAGACGATAATTTCGAAGCATTTCTTTTGATGATTTTGCAGCATTTCAATTGACAAGTTTGAAGCATTTAAATTGAAAGTTTGGAAGCATTATAAAGAGATTCACGAGAGCAACTCGTATGCCACCAAAAGACAAAAATAGACAGAAGTACGAAATATAAAAGTATTAAAGTATCAGTATACTTATACGGGTCTAAGACGATACCTTGTCGATATTGTTGGCGAAAGGTTACGAGACTACTGCGATTTTGTCAGAGTTCCTTCGACATCCGTACGAAAACCCTTCGGTGCTTGTTCGACATTAGAATGTTAAGAACGTTTTTGTTATTGTTTCTTTTTGTTTGCTTCAAAACAGTTTCATTCGTTCAGGTTCGAGGTAGTATGATAGGTATAATATATTGCATTCTAACACATTGCGCCTATAGAAGCAATGGAAGCTTTCTGTGTTTTATTCTGCAACAATCACTGTCTCGGAGCGCGTGAGTCTAATTGCTGACGTCACTTGCACTACTGACGTAATTTTGTGACGTTTTGAGCCGTTAGACGGTGTAACGTCTCTTTTCCTTTCTAAAATCGCCATAAAAACGTACATTAACCTTATATACAGTTACGAATATTGGCGGGAGCATTAACGCGCTGGTAGGGAGGTTGGGAGGGTTTGAAGGAATAGAATACTTTTTCAGCGTTTTTGAGCGTTAGAATCGAAATAGTTCAGCTCTAGCATTGAATTGTTGAGTAATAATTCACTGTTTTTCAGTCCGTTGTAAGTAGATATATCACTCGCGCTCCACGCTCGTGATATCTTCTACTTTACAACCGACCTCCAAACAGTGAATTATTACTCAACAAGCTGATCTATTTCTTAAATATTGATACGGCATTAGTGCAACTTGATACGATAAAGTACGTTATGGCGCGTTTTCTGTAAGAGTTACCACCATTTCGATTATATAAAGCGTCACGCTTCTTTATGTGGCCATTGCCAGGTATCTTGTCTGATTTCGAACGGAAATCTTGCAAAGCTCGCGCATGGTCGTACAATTGTCGAATATACGATTCATGCAAGATGACTGGGATGGCGAGAATTTTGAAAAATTTAAAATTCTCGTAGACACTTGCCGACAGAATGCAAGATATGACGACAAATGTTCGACACACTATGACATATGACGCCATGTCCTCTATTCTCCCTCGACATCTGGCGAGGTATAAGTCATAACCAAAATTGTGACCGTGTGACGGATTTTCACAAACAAAATTTTATTGAATTAACACTCTAGATTTATTAGTTTTTATGTACACTGTTGACAGTTTTCTAACTATATACAAAAGCTAGCTTTGCTTTCAACTTCTGTATTCTGTATGACGTAATTTAATAGGGTGCATTAAGGTATAAACGAAAAACAACTCTGCGATTCTTTCAAAGGTATGATCTAATTGTATCATGACCTACTTTATTTTCCTTTGAAGTAGCCCGTTCATTAACTTTATTAATTTGCACTGTGAGAAAGTTCTGAGGTAGGCGGAGCTAAACTCTGCATTCATTTTACATTGTAGTGTGCCGGGATAACTGTGTGTATTTTAGATACACTGCACGGGCATACTTATAGCACGATTCTGTCAAGTTTGATTTACATTGAACACTGAGCAGCACTATGAGGAAAAGGGTCTTTGAACATTTGCAAAGAAAAATATATTTTGATCATCCTGCGCATCCACTCAGTCTGATCAGTGTCATATCAACAAGGTATGGAACCTGAGGGATCTGTATTGCTAGAATCAAAGACTCTGATCAGACTGCAAACTGATCCAAGCTTTCACAGTTTACACATGGCTGAAGACCTATTTTGTAAAGCACAGCTTGATTAAATTTTCATTGAAAGAAGGAACAAGGCCATATCTAAGATTAAAGAGACAATTCATCTTGTAGCACCTAATTCTACCATATGAACCCTAAGTGGTGTGGCAAACAGTATAGATTCAGATTAGGCAGCTGAATGAGCAGAAGTAAATGCCCTTTAAGACAGTCACTGCTCTATTTGTCATTCTTGAGATACTGGTCGTAAAATCAGTGTGTTGAAAATCATCATTTGTGTCAAGTTATATAAATTCAACAGAATATGCAGACATAATTTTATGTTATTTTCAGTTGATGCTGTACTGGAATTTATAATTGCCAGGTGATTTATTTGACCTTCAGGTTAAGAAAAATACAGCTGTAGCAGATATAATTACAGTAGATATGCCACTCTTCATTAAAAACTGGATAAGAGCTGTTTTTAATTTAAAATAGACAAAGATGATTGGCTGCCATGATACAAAATACATATAGAATGATTTCACTCATATTTAGGATACCCTTCTCGGGGGCTACGCCCCCTCGAAGGGTATCCTAAATATGAGTGACATCATTCTATATGTATAACATATATGACCTAAATATGATATAAACTTTAGATATAAGTACAATTTATCTATGTACTGCAAGATTTTAACGAATATCAAAGTCATTGTGGAATTCCTCTGATTAAAGTGCATCATATCTAGGGTCAAGTCAGCTAACTTCGGACAGCAGGTAAATTCGGACAGTGACATTGTTTCCTTTATATGTCGGTTGTTTGGAATTAAAACAAAAATAACTCTGGGCAAACAGGGAAAATCCTGATGAGGCGGCTCATTATGAGCCGTCTCATCTGGATTTTGAGTGTTTGCAATGGTATGTCCGAATTAACCTGCTGTCCGAATTTACCTGACTTGACCCTGCTCTCTTGTTGACCCACTCCAGCAAGTGTTTTTTCAAAGTTTATAATAAAGGATAAAAATCAGCAAATTCCACGTACCTAGTTCAAATTCCTACCTTTTCTCGTAGTCAGATTTGTCCAGTAGAGTTTTATAAATTCACTTGCATGCTCTCAAGCTTGGAAAGTAATCTCTTGCAATGTATTTTTTCAGTTTTAAAATGGCCGCCTCAAGCTGTGGTCGGAATGACCGGTATTGCTGTAGGCCTCGCATGTTTCAAACACATTCTTGGAAATTACTATTTCATATAAAATTAACATGAAATCAGTTCAGAAGAATCTGTGGTTATATTTTATAGCAGTTATTTTCATTAGAAATATCTTTTGGGGAAAACAAAAAGACGCATAAGTGTAGCTGACACTGCAATCAACACTTTCATATTCCAAAAAAGATCAGGTGATTAGAGATGACATCATTTCTGTTGTTTTGTCATAACAGGTGGTTCCCAGCTTAATAAAAATTAAAATAAACCTCATCATAGGCTGGAGACCAGAAGGGATATTTTTACTATTGGAAAACCCATCTCCAAACAATAATTGATAGAAAGAAAGAAAAACGTTCCACTAATACCATTTGCTGGAGTGGGTCAACAAGAGTTGTCAGAAGACAGCTGAGAGCCAGGCACCCATTAGGCGCGCTTCGTTGTCTTCTGACAGGTTACAAAGTATCCTGACTCAAAACATTGTTAACATAGTTAACCAGGGATGAATGTGGTAGCTAGTGCACAAACTAAGTTTGCATCAGAAACTAGACTAAGTCAGTTATTCCCTTCGGCATACAGGGCCGACTTGTATGCCACTATCTGGACACTTTGCGGATATTGAGGGTCGTGTCCTCGTGCACCAGACGGAGAGATACCAACTCAGTCTAACTTATAATGCCTCATGGTGACAAAGGGTGGTTCCTAGTATGGGTTTTCACACCACCTTCACCCAGTACTAAGTCGGTCTGATGACACCTCCTTACCCTTTGCAGACTTCTCATGTTTCCTTTGGCCCCACCCCAAAACCTCACCCCTAGCCTGAACCTGTTGTCAAAGCCTTGTCTCGGGTAAGTATCATACTACATTTAAACTTTGTAGCATAAAAGGTGTCGAAGTTATGAGCTCGAAGAGAAATGCATATATTCATATTGCACATTTATAATAAATAAGGCAAAATCACTCAACCATGAATAAAGGTCAAGGACACAAGAGTCTGCATGGATGCTTTGCTGCTGCTGCTGCTGCAACTCAATGCTCCAGAGAAGGTCCTGACCAAATGCGAAGCAGGTACCTCAAATGAGTTAGGAGGTACGAGCCTTACACTTAAATCGAAAACATTAACATCAAGATCATCCTAGATATTGACCTCTTGGCCCACCCTGGACAAGGATTCTTACTTATACTTGTGGATATGATGGTAGGTGGATGAAAGGGGAGGGTAGGGGGTGTAACAGTGATCTATAAATAGTATGAGGCTATTCGCAATGTCAGACTGATCCACTATGCCAGGTATAATGTTAATTCATCTCATCAAATAGTGCAAGAGATAAAAGGCAAAATCAGTAGACCGTGAATAAAGGTCAAGGACACAGGAGTCAGCATGGAAGCTTTGCAGCTGCTGCAATTATAGGGATATGCTATTTGACCAGGTATCAAGTCTCTTGTGTCAAAGGTATCATGAAAACTAAAAATAAAAACCTTAAAACAGTGCCAAACAGTAAAGTCAGTCAACCGTGACCGTGATTCATGATAAAACTAAATGTCGAAAGGAAGGGCACAGAGCCATTGAGAAGTTGTAGGAGCGAATGCTTGAGATAACAAGATACTAACTGAGCTTAATGACTCCCTGCGAGCTGCGTTGGAAACGCAGTTTACTTCAGTGGAAGTGAAACCTTTCGCGAGTTTGATATGGACTTTTAAACAAAATGTCTTTGTGAAAACTAAGAAAGGAGGGCAGTTCTTTTCAACGCTACAGTTGCATGGGATAACCTCCATGTTTTCCGCATGTTTACAAAAACACGGGTGGTAAAGTTTCAAATTGACCTCCGCGGAGGTCTGTTGTAAAACAATTTGACTATTTTCCGGTAGGCAATTTGAATATATCCTGTCATGAATTTTTCGCGGTTTACTGACAGGGTTCAGACAAGATTTTTCTCGCTAGAAAAGGTATTCCAAAAATCGGAGAATGTCATGCTATATATATTTTACGGTTGTATATTGAGACCAAATGACATGGAGCAGTTTGAAGCGGTGTTTTTTAAATTACTTTAGTCCTCCAGGTTCAGTACCGAAAACGAAACTAGGAAGGAGTCCTGCACAGTTAAATCGGCTTTTTGAATGCATTTGCAGGCTTTCTGTGAAATCTTACCGATGCAGTAAGACACGTAGCTTGTATAGCTTCGTTCTAAACATACTTTCAAGAATACGCATGCTTTTATTACTACATGCTTACCTAATTTGTGTCGGCGGTCAATTTGAACACGATGAGAACAATTTGACTAATAGAGGTTAACATGGAAAAATTTAATCAGCTAAAAGAAGAAAATGCATTATTTACTTTTCAGAAGCTTGGTAGCAACGGATTGAAAGCATGTTTTCGTACTTCTAAAGAATATCAGATAGTATTTCTCATGTAACATTGTCTTTTTTTATCGTGAAATAGTAGCACAATAGTGCTTTATATTTTTTCTTTTGTTGTAAAACCAGACCTGTGACACTGATTTGTTTGTAAACATAGCACGAACCGATTTGTTTTCATCACATCCTTCACAGGTCATTCTAAAGCGGCCGTAATGATGTTGTTATTGTTTCATGTTGATTACCCGTGTTTCTATGTAACGGCCACTTCAGTGTAATCACCTCGCAGCGGGGGGAGCATACGGGTATGTTTGCTTGATATTTTCTTATGGGTTCACTCTAAATTGTTTGAATATCGCTTCTCTTCTCTGCAAATATTAGTCTGGATGGGTTCGTTTTATTTTACAAACAAGTGAGAGCCACAGGTCTGCGTTTACAACAAAGAAATGATAAAACACTATTGTACTACCATTTCACGATAAAAAAAAAAGAGAATGTTGCGTTAGCAATATTATCTGGTGTACTTAAGACGTATAAAAACATACATTCAAATCATGATCTCTGGCTCCTGAAAATTCAGCACGCATTTTCTTCTTTTTAGCTGATTAAATTTTTCCATGTTAATCTACATTAGTCAAATTGTTCTCATGGTGTTCAAATTGACCGCCGAGAAAAATTAGGTAAGCATGTAGTAACAAAAGCATGCATATTCTTGAAAGTATGTTTAGAACGAAGCTATACAAGCTATGTGTCTTACTGCATCGGTAAGATTTCACAGAAAGCCTGCAAATGCACTCAAAAAGCCGATTTAACTGTGCAGGACTCCTTCCTAGTTTCGTTTTCGGTACTGAACCTGAAGGACAAAAGTAATTTAAAAAACACCGCTTCAAACTGCTCCATGTCATTTGGTCTCAATATACAACTGTAAAATATATAGCATGACATTCTCCGATTTTTGGAATACCTTTTCTAGCGAGAAAAATCTTGTCTGAAACCTGTCAGTGAACCGCGAAAATTCATGACAGGATATATTCAAATTGCCTACCGGAAAATAGTCAAATTGTTTTTCAACAGACCTCCGCGGAGGTCAATTTGAAACTTTACCACCCGTGAAAAAGAATCAACTTTAACCCATTAGTGCCTAGTGTCCCAAATTGAGACATATACACTGTAAAAAAAATCCGTAGATTTTACGGTAAAATAACTGGCAACCAGCTGCCAGTCCTTTTACCGTTATTTTTACAGGCGCCCGTAAAAATTGCAGGAATCATCCAGCAGATTGGGACAGAATAGAGTAGGTGTCATTTTGGTCTGATAGCCCTTCAACAATACAAAGTTATTTTCGAGTGCGGCGAGTTAACATAAAACTTCCATTTCGTGATTTCTAACAATGTCTTACAGGCAAACGCCCGTAAAAATAACGGTAAAAGGACTGGCAGACGGTTTCCAGTTATTCTACCGTAAATTCTACAGTATTTTTTTTTACAGTGTAGGCAAACAGTGCAGGCGCAGATCAGACGTCTGATCAGGGTCTACACTGCTTGCATAAGACAATGGGTATTTTTCCTCAAAATAAAACATTCTAAAAATAAACTAAACCTGACACCCCTTAAATGACAAATGGACTCGTTCAATATATACAGATAGACGAGTCTACTGGGCTTTAATGGTTAACGACTCCCTGTTTGCTTCCTTGGTCAACAAAATCCTTCAAAATGGGATCTCCTCTTAAAGTGGGGCAAAATAACAAAGATAAACGAAAAACAGAAGCCGTTGGCAGTAAAACCGGTAATAAAGTCATCGAACGATTGGGAAAGGGAGCGCAAGGTGTGGGCTTAAACCTTATTTCTTTTTTATCGCAGCCACCCCCGTACTAAGTCTGCCATGGCTCATCGGATATGTACTTGTTTAGTCCGTACATGGAGGCTTTCTGGTACTTCAATGAATCATCACAGAAAACATATACTATGCAAGATGTTATATCATTTTTCGTTGTCCGGGTAAAAATGCCGAGGAAAAATAAATTGAATTTGGTAGACCAGTCTTTTGGACATTAGATGCCACAGCAAATCAGGAACTAGCGATTCACCTCGGTAAATGGAACATGCAAAACCAAGTAGCACATCACACAGAGCTTTGAGGTATAATTTCAGGTCTTTAGGCAAAAACTAAGCTGATTGGTCAGTTTCTCCAGACTCCTTTACAACCGTATCTAATGATATCAAAGCAGAGCGGTCAGTCAGGAATGTGGCAAGTCATTAAAATGAGACAAGCTAGCTGTTTTATAGTATCTCCCTAGAAGTAATTTCTCATAAGAAAACCTGCTTTTTGCATATGCGAGAACAAAAGACCCAGATCAGCTGCGCATCCACGCAGGCTGATCAGTGCCTTTATTGTTCGCTGCATAGATAGTATAATCTCCTTAGTTTCTTAATTTCAAATTACAAGCCTTTGGTTGGTCTCTGTGTCTAAGCAGGCTAGTGTGTGTCTTACCAGGTCAGAATCCCTGAGGACAGGTTTTCTCATGACATAGTTCATTACCAGTGCATACGTAATTGTAACATGGAAACACTCCGCAACAGTTACTATCACTTAAGACTTATTATTATATTTTTGTTGTTTTTTTCCAATTTTTAATCCTTTTAATGAAAAATGTGTATTCTATCCAGCTTTGTTTCTGCAAGCAAAATACAGTTTCTGGTAATACACAGACTGATGATAAGAACCACGACACAACAAAAACCAACAAAGTGGTTGTGCGATCAGCGCAGACTCAGATCAGCCTGAGCATCCGCCCAGTCTGATCAGAGTCTTCGTTTTCCGCATGGAGGTAGCTTAGACTCTTAGGTACCTTTTAAGCGCTTAGCGAAGAGTCTGATCAGACTTGGCGGATGCCTAGGCTGATCTGAGTCTGTGCTTGGCGCACAACAACATTGTTGGTTTTCTCGTGTCGGGGCTCAAATTTATTAATGTTGTGGCAGGAGGCAATAAAACTCTCAGCAGGGTCAGCATCTTGATGTAACAGTGGGAGCTAATGAGCCTAGAGAAATTGCTCTTTGATCTCCTTGACCAATGAAATCAAAGTTTGCCTAAAGACCTGAAATACAAAGCCTATAGAGGTACTTGGTAGCTCTGAGTGATAGGCTCTTGGCAAAACATATAGAAGTTGTCTAAAATAAAAATAAAAAAACACCCGATTGAAACAATGCAACTTTCAGAAACACGGGTAATTTTCTTGATTTTATTTATCGCTGATACGCAATTGTCTCTGGTTAAATTAATTGCATGCGTGAAAGGATTGAAAACACGAACATGTCAATAAACAAGGTCGGCGTCACTGACGTCAGTGTGTCGGTATTCAGTCAAAAACACACTTGTTTCAGGGCATTCTAGTTTAGTCAAAGCAGCAACTAAGTTATAAGACGGTAGACTACTTTACGAAAAATTGATCCACTGAGGATCGTCCACTAGGCTAAATCGCAGGTTTTCTCACCGCTGAGTGGTTGTGGACTGAATGACGTAAAGTTATGACGCTGTGGGCAAAATATAACAAATAAAACAAACATATCAGCAAAATTGCTAGCTAAACAGAATGTATATAGCATATTGTTCATTTAACCCCAGATCTCGGACCCCAAGCTGAGCTGCTATTATCTGCTTGCTTTAGAATTTAAGCTAACTGATTTCTTAAGATAGTATATTTTTTACAAAAATCCGCAGATGGGAAGGGTTGTCTATTGCCATAAAAAGGTTTATATGTTGTTTGTTTGTTTAAAAGCTATTTTTCAGCATCTTTTTCCCGACTGGTCGTCAAAAGGTCGATTCCTAAATTTAACTGTGTAAGTACTGTACATCGGAAAATATTTACAAAAGCTTTAGTATGCAAAATTTTGCGAAAGCTAGTTCGACATTTCATAAAACTAATGATTACGGTTAAAAGGTTCTGACTTTTATCAATGCAAAGAATCATTATGAGTGCCACAAAATCAAATTTTACGACTCTTACTGCATTCAATAAAGACGACTCTTTGGCTACCTAAAATTAAAAAAGCACCGTATTGCCAAGTTTGATTACGCTTCAAAGCATGAATGTCTATAGTCAGTTGGCTGGTATATCTACGACAGGGGCGTAACTAGAGGTAATTTCATTATACGCACAACCACGTTTTATTCTCTACTTCTTGAAGAGAAAGCTAGTATTTCAGCCACTTTGGAAATTGGTATTGAAATCTGGTCTAATTTATAAATTTTCAGCAAGCAAATATGCGGGTGCGTTTTGAAATTTTGTCAATTTTGACAAAATTTCAATACGCATCTGCGTATTTGCCGTATAGGTAGCTACGCCCTTGCTACGATACGTATTATAAAGCCTGATGAAGCTGAAACTCTTGAATACATAAAATCATATTTTAGGTATTAAGACTTGCAGCTTCATTCGGTGAAGTCTTAATCTTAGACATTCAAAAATTCATCTTGATTGAATATGGTGAGTAAAAATGGTAAGTAGAAGATAATTTCTTCCTCAGATAAAACAATCGAAGGTTCAGTGCAAAAAGAAAATTGTTAAAGACAGGTGTAGGCAGGTTCTATATGTAAGACACATTTGCAAGAAGGAAAAGGCTGCATAAAAATGCCAGTACATTAATGTTGTTAGTGAGAGCAACATGTCCTACCTTACTAAACACACACCGTTTGGCCAAAAGGTTAGATGTACGTGTACATCTACTTGACCGCTTGGACTCGACGCAATTCAACTTTAGGTCGATCAGTTGAGAGCAAACCCGGTTACAAAAACAATCATGAGAGGAAATTTAATTGGACAAGAATATTGTTGTTCTTCTGACATAATGTTATCATTTATGTAAACAAGATTTGATTTTGACTGTCTATAATTCTAATGTGTGTGCCCTTGATTAGTCCCAATATTTTCTTATAGTATAAAATGGCAAAAAGCAAAGATACCTTATGACATTGACAGCTGTCTTCTCTCGCACGCTACATACCTTTTCTTTTTATGTACTGATTTTCTCAGGCAGAACGGAAAAATGCTGATCAGACTGCATGAATATAAGGCTCACTGTAAGGCTATTAGACTATTAGATGCCTTTCTCGAGGCGTGACCAAAAATGCTGTGCCTGTCTATTAATGCAAATGCGTCGCAGGAAAATATACCGTACGGCATGTGCAAGACTCAGATCAACCTGCAGAGATATGTAGCTTGTTTATGCGAGCACAGGATGTGTGGGTTGCTGTTCGCATGTATGGCTAATGTGCTCAAAAATAGCTTTGACCTTGATACATATGATATTTATATTGTAGCGTATGCAAAGAAGGTACTAAATTAAAATGTTAAATGAAGTAGGAAGTGAAACAAGAAAATAAAAGCCTCTAAAGAAATAACACCTAAAAGAACTTTATTTCCCCTGTATTAGAAACAGTCACTAACCAGAATGTCTATAGTACCCCCCCCCCCCCGCCCACCCACCCACTCCCCACTCTCAAGATTTTATGAATTTAAACATTAATTTACGAGAGCCACACCATCATAATACCATGAGCAAATATACGAAACGGCATGTGCGAGCAACAAAGACCTTAATCAGTCTCGAAAACGAGCAGGCCGATTCAGCTTTCGCTGTTTGTTTGTTACGAGCCAGAGAGATGTCAGCAGGTTTGCAGAACCAAGGACAACCTCGTGAAATTTCATTTAATTTATTAGAGAATTTGAATTTGTAATTTGTCTGGTTATGACCGCTCCAAAATGTAGTCGCCAGAACTTTCACAATACAGTATGCAGCATTTTGACAAAGCAAGTGGCAGCAACTCTGGTCTTAAAAGCCCCATTGCTCTATCGGCATGAAAAATTTTATCATGAGGTATTGCTGCAAGCTTTTCAGTATAGTTTCGTCATTGTAAATGACCTTGATTAGCCAGCTTTAAACAAATAAAACATCCTTAAGTTTCACATAAAAAGGGTTGGGAAGCTTATTTGGGTCATTTTAGTTGACAACTAAAATGACCAACTTTCGATTTCATTAACTTGAATAAAATGGTAAAAATACAATGTACAGGTGTGGAGTTCCAATCACTATCCCGCTTATGTTTACATAGCATTGCTAGACGGAAAACCAGAACAGGAAATTTTAATCTGTGGACCGATTTGTTATTTTTCAAAAACTTGTTTTCTCTACCTTTTGCCAGTTATATGACTCAAAATACGCACATCATCCCACGTTTTTTACCAAACCTGAAGGTTGAACCGCCTTTTACAATGATTGAGTTAAGACGTTTTTTTACCACTGATAGGACTATGGATACTTTAGTGTTAGTAGTCCGATTTAGCCCATTATCAAACTTTGTCGAAATCTTGTAGCCTTTAAAATGCTTTGCAGGCCTGGTTATGATTTCTCAAAAAATGTAGCCTCCATTTGGCCTATACAGTAAAACCTGTCTTAGTGGCCACCTCTGTTAAGCAAGCAACCTGTATTACGCAAGCATGTATTCGGTTTTCAAAACAGGAAATACATTGAAATGTACATGTCTTATCCAAGCACCCGTCTTAAGCAAGCAGATTTTGATTATCCCTTTGGTGCTTCCTTTAAACAGGTTGGACTATATATACTAGGTCAAAAAAGTTCCTATACATGAAATTCCTTTTGTTGCTATGGCATATTGCAGAAATAAGAACATATATAGTTTACCAATTTCAAAAGGGTATCCATTTGCCTATTAAACAAACTTATTTGTTTTGGTTTTCTAACACTACACATGCTACAAGGGTCGTTTGAATATGCAAGGGGTAATACCGAGCCTAATTTTTCATTTTCACAGAGTATCATCATTAAAATTGCTCAAGTTCACAGATTTTAAAATTGGTTTGTGAATAATGATTTCTCAGATTCTGCGCTCCATACACTAGAGCAAGACCTTAGGTAAGGCAACATGCCAAAGAAAGCAAAATTTGACCGCTTCTGATGGGAGAATTTGAACCACAAGTCAGGGTACAGTGATTCCTTCAAAGACTGTTTAAATGCCTCTTTCAGTGGGATTTCCATAGGAAATCGAAACCGTTATGGCTAGCGGGTGTGCAACAATTCTTCCAATTTTGTCATTATGCCATGAAAACAATGACATAACAAAAATGTTTATGAAGAAACTTAAAAAAAGACCGACAGGTACAGTAATAATGACGCCTTGAAAATCGCTATATTTTTAATTGAAAGGGAGATAATCTGAGAAATTGAAGAATTAAACTCGCCTGTAAAGCCCGAGTACAAGCCATTAGACATTTTAAATGTTTTTCGAAATTCCTGCATTATGGGCTTTTCTGTGCAATATAAAATTTATTCCTGCGCATGCGCAGAAATGAGATGCAGTCCAGTTGACTCCTATCGAATATTGCAAGATAACTCTTATGTGGAAAGTATGGGTTGACAATTTTCTGAGCCTTTTGTTCTTTGGTGTCTCCCTGAACATACATGAGCCTCAAATAATTTCAATATGCAATTGGTTCCTTGAAAATATGGCCGATAGTTGGTATCGTTACTTTTTCGACCGAGTATATGTCATTTTGGACTAAGTAACGGGCTAAATGGTTTGATTTAGTCCATTATCAAATATAGCCGAGACCGTGCGACCATAAATATATAATGAAAGTTTGGTTATGATACTTCCAAAAATGTTGCCTTTATCATAACCACGAGGTAAGTGTTGACGACGGACGGACGAACAACGGACGATGATCAATCATAATAGCTCACCACAAGCACTTTCTGTTCAGGCTAAAGAGCTAAAACGGAAACCTTTGACCAGACAGCGCGGATGGGTGGCGGACGATGCTGAGGGGGGAGGTTCAAAGAAGTAGTACATGTCGTAAGGTATCGTTTCCTCCGACACCGCTCGTTATAGTAGAAGCAAAAAATTTACCACATATTTCATTGTGCGGTGGGACCAGGAAATATGTGCTTTGTTATTTCCTCTATTAAATGTTAAATCATGACTAGTGATAAAAACATAGTAATGAAATTACTGTAAATATTTTATAATGAAAACGAAATCTGATACATCAATAGTATCCCCCACCTCCGCCAAAATCACAGTATCCGAACTACATGTACAATCTCTTCCGGTTTTCATAGCGTTGAATCGAGAGTACATACATTCGCTTATAACCAGTAGTCGGAAATCATTATGTTTTGAGATGTTATCCGGAACCTGATGCGTCATTTATAATTATTCAGCTTTGAAAATGTAAAGAGGTAAGTTTAATATAATTTGCTATTCGGTCTTTTACTTTATTGCCCTGTACAATGTCGTGTATGGGTGGGTAGTAAGTGGTACAGTATTCAAATCACCCTTGGCATGATTCTAAAACCATTTTGAGCCTTTTTTACATGTTTTGTAAAAAATCTTTAAAATAAACGGAAGGCGTTATCAATCTACAGTTTGTTAGTTTTGATAATAGGATGATAGCTAGGTTTTGCACGACACAAACTCGTGTTAAATTAAGCAGCTCGGAATAAAATTTCTGTGACGGCCATGAGGTAATCATTGTACAGGGTAATAAAGTAAAAGACCGAAGAGCAAATTATATTAAACTTACCTCTTTGCATTTTCGAAGCTGAATAACTATAAATGACGCAGCAGACTCCGGATAAAATCTCACACATAATGATTTCCGACTACTGGTTACAAGCGAATTTTGTACCCTCGATTCAACGATATGAAACCCGGAAAAGAGGGTACAGTCAGTTCGGATACTGTGAAAATGTGACATGAGTATAGTGGGCATAGCATTGGTGAACCCTAGTCAAATTCTAGTTTGATCATTAAGCCCGAAATCAAAAGTGAGTTGCGACGAAAGACAACCTGTCCTCAGGCGAATAGGGTATAGTTTCAGGCGCAGCATCTCTACCGTTGTATCTTTTACCTGTCTTCTAATGGGGTCAACTCTTAGAGGAAAGAATTTGATCCCTTAGGAGCAAACTCTTTCCTTTAAGAATAACCCCTTTTATCGTCAAGGGAAGCAACGGGTAGACATAAAAGTTCTCTTCCTTATGCAACTGCCCTATTTTTCGCGCGAAAACTGAATAGTATTTCAAGTAATAATATTTTCAGTAAGTCATTCAGCATAGCCGACCTAATATAAGATGAAACAAATTGAACTGACTAATCAAACATAAAGATACACGAAATTAAAATCGAGAATATTAATTATTATTTTGAATGCATGATGCGTGTTTCGGGCAGGGGCTTGGATGAGGATGGAGAGAAGATGAGTGAACAATGTCAGTTTTATGGCTAATCTTAACCCATTATGCCCGGTGGACTCTTAGAACTATCTGTATATGAGCCGCGACACAAGAAAACCAACAATGTGGTTGTGCGCCCTGCGCAGACTCAGATCAGCCTGGTCATCCGCCAAGTTTGACCAGATTCTTCGTTAAGTGCTCAAAGGGTAGCTAAGGGTCTAAGCTACCTCCATGCGGACAGCGAAGACTCTGATCAGACTGGGCGGATGCCCAGGCTGATCTGAGTCTGCGCTGGACGCACGACCACATTGTTGGTTTTGTCGTGTCGCGGCTCATATATTGGATGAGTACATTTTTTCCTTTTAAGGGGTGTCAGGTTTAGTTTATTTTTTAGAATGTTTGTTTTATTTCGAGGAAAACTACCCATTTGTCTTATACAAAAAGTGTAGACCCTGATCAGACGCCGCGTTTTGCGGCGTCTGATCTGGGTCTGCATTGTTTGCCTATGTCCCATTTTGGGGATGCTAGGTATAGATGGGTATAATAGTTTACAAGTAAACCGGAATCAATTGAAATAGACGGTTTAGAACCACAAATAAATTTAATTCGAAAGAAGAAGGGAGAAAGAAAGACTGACATGTTCGACTTGAAAGAAAGAAAGAAAGAAAGAAGGGAGAGAGAAAGACTCTTAATAAAACTGCGAAAACAAAAATTCCTCAAGGTATTACACATCATCGTGACACACAATACAATTAAAACTATTATCATGTTTATGTCATTGTTATATTGTTAACAATAATGTAAATTATCATTTCATATTTAATTGTGAACACATCGGAACTTCGGATAGGCGATGAATATTGAGTCATAATTGTTTCCCTCTAGAATAAAATATATCGACGCGGTGATTCTATCTGCAATCCCAAAGCATGTGCGTATCAGTGCCTAAAATACTGGCTTGTCTGGAGCCCTTGACACAAAGTTGAGTTTTTTTTAAGAAATAGATCAGCTCTAGCAGTGAATTGTTGAGTAATAATTCACTGTTTGGAGGTCAGTTGTAAAGTAGATCATATCACGAGCGCGGAGCGCGAGTGTTATATCTACTTACAACTGACCGACAAACAGTGAATTATTACTCAACAATTCAATGCTAAAGCTGAACTATTTCGATTCTAACACTCAAAAACGCTGAAAAACTATTCTTTTCATTCAACTCTCCTGCCAGCGCGTTCATGTTCCCGCCAATATTCTTAACTGTGTCTAAGATAAATGTACGGTTTTAATGCGATTTTAGAAAGAAAAAGATACGTTACACCGTCTCACGTCTCAAAATTAAGTCAGTTGTTGCAGTGACGTCAGCAATTAGACTCACGCGATTGTTGCAGAATAAAACACGGCAACTTTCCATTGCTTCTTTAGGCGCACTGTGTTAGAATCTGTGATATTTTTTTCTTATTTCTCAACGAAAACATACGTTTTGACCCTCATTAGAACCGTTACTCGTTGAGACGGTTCTAATGAGAGGTCACAACATATGTATATTTTTCTGAGGAAATATGGATAATATCTATAACTTATCCCTGTTACCCCTACTTATCTGAAGCACTGAATTGCTGCCGCATAACTTTAAGATAACGTTTCCATCTGGTGATGCACCAAAATTTCTAAGGTATGGCAAATAGTGCAGCCCCTGATCAGACTGCAGATACAGACATTTCTGTTCCCATATGTAAGATCTGGACGGTAGTTGTATATACTCATGTAATATGACAAAGTCTTACGCCTTGTAAGCCTCCGGTCTAAATATGCAGTTATACAGTTTGCCAACAGTTAAAATTTATCTAGTATTCGATGAATTCGGTAACATAACACAACAGAATACAGTAATCACAGCTCCTGGGTGTTGTTACTGGCAGAGAGCCAGGTCGGTAGCGCTCTGGTTTATTTTTTTCAAAGACATATGGGTTCGAATCCCACACATCCATCTCCACCTTTTAGAATACGAGTTTAAAGTTGCATGACTGATAAATAAACGCGTCCTGTGTACTTTGGCTTACACAAAATTAAAGTACAAAATACAGAATTGGAGACCAGGCCCCGAGGTTATAAAACTTTTTTCATGCTCAACTCAGCTGAGCATGAAATTTTCTCTGCTGATAAATACGAAAATGCCAACTAATGTTGGCATTTTCACATTCATAAGCAGAGAAAATTACTTACTTAGCAAACCTGAGCAAGAAAACATTTGTACTTATCAGTATTTTGCTATTTATTCGCAGGTAAAATTTCATGCTCAGCTGAGTTGAGCATGAAAAAAGTTTTATAACCTCGGGCCCTGATATCATTTCCGTACTTTCATGCTAAAACGATAAAACGTCTTGAAGCTAGACGTCAAAATTAGTTTCGGCCGTGTGTGTGTGTGTGTGTGTGTGTGTGTGTGTGTGTGTGTGTGTGTGTTTCAGTGGTATAAACGCCTCAACATCAGGCAAACTGTGCGTTATGTAACTAGCATAAAGCGCAGTCGTTTTCAAGGAAGTCAAGGGTACAGTTTTCTATATCAGTGCAAAATAAGAGAGTTTGTAATGGTTTTACCTGACACAAATGAAAATGAAATATAAAAATCATAGTCACAGTTTCTTCAGAAAATTGTCTTCCCGAAATTGAAATAGTTCAGTGGAAAGTAGTATACAGAACGTTCAAATGATTAATAATACATCCCTTTGAAATACAATGCATTTTGCGTGACTTCCTGTCATTTAGTATCGTGGGTGAGGTTCAAATGGATACTTCGCTGACAGCCAGACACTGTCATCATCATCAGCTTATGCTCTAGCCCCCCAGCTTATGTCCCCAACCACCCGCCCTACTCCACTGCCCTCAGCTTCCTCAGTCTACCCTAAAAGACTGACACGTCTGAAAAAATGAATTAAAAAATCTACAGGGTCGAAGTCTCACTGGTTTCAAGGAAAAAGGAAATACTCCATAAAGATATGTTTTCATCAGATTTTATTTCATATACATATATATTATATATTTTCACATTAGCAACACATATAAATAATCAAAGCTCCAAAAAGTAACAAATATTTGGGGTTTAAATGTTTTGATATGTCTTTTGTTTGAGCTGTGAAAAGTGAAATATGGCTTTATATAATGTGAGAACGCCAAGAACTCCGATCAGCCAGCGCATCTGCAAAGACTGAGTAGACTTTGCTTTCCCTATACTGGGTATACATGTAGAGCCTAAAGGCACCAAAATGGTATTAATGCCAACATAGAAGACTCTACTCTGACCAGACTGCACATCATGTGCCGTCTGATCAGAGGAGAGTCTTCCATGTTGGCACATGCTATGAGCTGCTACTATTATGGTATCACGGTGGAATAATTAGAAAGAAAGAACATTTCATCCCCCAAATTATTAACTATCTGGAGCTCCGCATACTAAAACTAACAAGTATGAAAGGGCTCTTCGTTCTTTTCTGTAAGGCGAACACGCGAACACGTACAGACAGATGGATGGATGGATTGCGATTTTATGTCCTTTTCCAAAGTATTTCAGTCATACCAGGACGATTGGCGGGTGATAATGAAATGCTGCGTGCAATGACACCCTGAAGTCTGCACGCAGCGGGTCTGGAACCCTGGAACACTAGATCAGCACGGGATTACGTACAAACTCAGTGCTAGGAGGTGCAGGCAAAGTGTGCATATAGTTAGAGTCTTCTTATTTCATCTGTTGCTTCCTCGGGTTTCATAAATGGTGTGTGCGAACAGGCAAAGTCTCAGAGCAGCTGACGTATCCGCACAGTCTGCTCTGTTTGTTGTTCTTCTACGCACTTAAATCCCTTCATGCCTATCACGGCTCATATGTAAAACCATCTTCGCAAGCCAAGGGAACTAAGCACACTTTGTTCCTAGCGTACGTACGGATTTTTTTTTATTGATTTGATGCTTAACGTCCACTGTAAACAGCTATGGTCATGTCGGGACGGTCAGTTAACCTAGCCACACTATTCCTGGGCAGGCTTAGACCTCCTAAGCGCGTAACCAGTACTAAGTGCACATTCTTTCGCCAGTAACTGACAACTGTCCTTCTTGAATCAGCGGAAGGAGAAACGAAAGTATGTGGCCAGACCGGGTTTCGAACCCAGGACCTCTGACTTATGAGTCAGGCGCCCTACTGATTGCGCTACGCGGCCCGGCAGCGTACGAAAGAAACCAAAAGAACCAAATGCACTTAGTACCCTTGGCTTGCGAAGATGGTGTAAAACAAAATATCTTGATAAATTAAGGTGAATTGGTACACCGCCATTTACTATACTTGCCACCATTACAAAAGGCAGACAACTTTTGTGACTTCCTGTTTACTTTCCTGGACGACGAACTCCTTCCAAAAAGGGAAAAGATCTACTCTTAAAGGAAAAGAATTTGCTCCTTTGGGAGCAAATTCTTTCCTTTTTGAGAAGGGAAAGAGATATGAAAATGAAGAGTTTCTTCCCTTGATAGTGTACCCATTCACCTTTCTATACAATCTCAACAAATAAATCTGGAAAACAGAACAAATAAATTAAGTAACACATGTAGAACTTTTCCACAGGTAACAGCTTGAATCAACAAGTTAATAATTTAATTATTATCAATATAAACAGACACTAAAACAAAAAGGCAATAAATAACAAGAATTCTTACAATATTTTAAAACTATTTTAACAAACTGGTCAAATATGCCAGAAACAGAACTGAAGATGGATGGGTGAACCTCCTCCTTATTCCAATATTTTACTCAAGAAAGGGGAGCAAGTTATGATATGCTTCACTGGACAATAAAATCCTCCCATACAGGGGTCCACTTCAAGGTGGGGGGGGGGGGGGGGGGGGGGGGCTGGACAATAAAATCCTCCCATACAGGGGGTCCACTTCAAGGTGGGGGGGGGGGCTCTGCCATTTTTTTCATTCTAGCCTTCCTTTTCAGTAAGGGTCAACTCTTAAAGGAAAGAATTTACTAAAAGTCTTTCCTCAAAGAGTAGATCCCATTTTGGAAAGGTAAGCAAAATTGAAGTAACAAAAGTTGATTCCCTTTGAAAATTCGAAGTGTATCCGTTCAACTTCAATTGACCCTAACTTCCAACCAATGCAAAATAAAAGCTTGTTTTATTATGAGCCTACAAAAGATAGAAAAAGAACAAAAATTAGCAATATGAATTAGAACCAAAAATTGCAGAGTATGATGTCAATGTCCATTAAGCGAGTTTCAAATGTGAACTGTTAAAATAGTGTTCAGCTGCCAGAAAAGAAATGAGAGAGGAAATATCATGCTCAAATGGAGAAATATTTGATATTCTTTAATGCAGTCCAAAGCACTCTATGTCAAAGAAAGTGAGTTACTTCACAAGTACACGTAGTTACACGTATATCGAAAATGCAATCAGCCGAGCACATTAGCACATGCCATTTCTTATCTTTATCTTATGCTACTTCCACTTTTCGATCTCAAAGAATGTATATCATTACATGCAGGTAAGACATTATTTTAGGCTTACTTGTTTGTAATTAAGTAAAGTGCTTATACAACTACAGAGCTCTAGATAAAAGGGAATATTTGATGATAATTATGGATATTTTTTTTATTTCTCATCAAAACTATATGCTGTGACCCATCAACTGAGCCGTTATCACCAAATACTCCCTCTTATCTAGAGCTCTGCAACAAGAATGGATATAAAACAAAAAACAAATAATAAAAAGAAATCCAGTCATATAAATGCTGCAATGACTAATAATGTAAAATATTATATGGAACCAAACCGTTAACCTACTGATGTGCATTCCACATAATTGGCATTCTCAGACACATTAATCAACCACTGCAAATTAAAGATCTCTGTAACCAGTACAGATACAGACAAGATGGCACATGATGAGCCAACCTATCAGGGTCCGAGGTTATAAAACTTAAGTATAATCTCAAACTCAAAATAAAGCACACTGACTGGCTGCTTCCAAGCCTGTGCTCGGAAGCAGCCAATCAGTGCGCTTTATTTTGAGTGTGAGAATGTACTCAAGTTTTATAACCTCCGGGCCTGGACATGCTCGGTTTTCTATTATGTCAAATCTCCTCGCACAGGTACATCTCTCTGTTTTCTCTATTTTCACAAAGGGGAACACTTACTGTGACTTCCTGTTTGCCTCCCTGGACGAAGTGGCCCTCCAAAATGGGGTCTGCTCTTAAAGGGAAGTGTTTGCTCCTAAAGGAGCAAATTCTCTCCTTGAAGAATTGATTGCTATTGAGATGGGAGACAAAATGAAATGGCAGAGTTGCTTCCCTTGAAAGTGTACCCATTCACCACCAAGATTTTTGTAACCAGTACAGATCCAGATGAGATGGCTCAACACAAGTCGCCTCATCAGGATCTACAATGTTTGCAATAACCTCAAATACTCTTTAATTACTGACTGGTCCAGATTCAGAGACAGAAGAGTCTGCAGTTTAGGGGTAATAGCAGTTAATTCGTTCGCCCTGATCGCAAAATGCATAATTAAACATATTTTATTGCCCAAACTTACATCAAACAGGTTGGGCCACATGTTCTGACAACCTAACTGATTCTCTAAATGCAACATTCCATAAATTAGTTACAGATGTGTTGAGACTGTTATTTTCATGAAACAGAATAGGAATCAATTACCTGAGCATTTTCTCTGCTAATCAATGTTCGTCTTGCTGCTACAAACCCAATATGCCTCTCAATTATGTTTTGTCTGGAGATTTCACAACAGACACACAGCGTTGAAACAGTTGTTTATACGTTAATTTAACGTCATGGCGTTGATTCAATGTTGATTCAATAATGTTTCAACACTGTGTGTCCGCCGTGTTCAGTTCCCTCTTCGAATTTCAACTTTTCATCAATTTCGCTCATTTCAATATCTACTTGCATAGTATACCACTGAGGATATAACTGCGAATTTTACTACCTGCATATTCTGTAGGCGCACGCACAATCTTGGAACAACGTCGTTTCAACTCGACGCAACGTCATAACGCTGCATCGACGCTGACATGGCGTTGTTTCAACGCTCTTAGTGCTACCTCTTCATCAGACAACTTAGTGTGGCTTCAGACAGAAGACAGAATACATTATGTTGATATTTCACTAATATATTCACTGAATGACACAAAACGATGAAACAACGAACCATCAACGTTGATACATGTACAGTGTCATGACGTTATATCGACACTGATGCGACGTTGTTTCGAAGCTGTGTGTCCGCTCGGTTCCAAACTTCCCGACCCAGTTCTATAATCATCAAACTCTTTGCCTGATGGTTGGTTAATGAAAAATGTCGTTTCATTACTTGGCGTTACCGAACTTATAGACACAGTTTTAAGATCAGAGGAGTCAGTGTCTGGTGGCTGGTCAACTGAATTTGTCGTTGCATCACCTGATGTTAGAAGGCCTTCAGTTGTAGTTCTAAGATCATTAGGACTTATGCCTGTTGGTTGATTTCTTGCTGTCAATGCCTCAGCTGGTGTTTGCACAGTTTTACTATCACCGGACTCTATGTTTGATTGCTGCATACCTGAAACCGCAGTTGCCTTACTTAATGTGGTAAAATCCATGTTTTCACGATCCATGTTTTCTCGTTCTTTAGTGTCAGCTCCATCTGTCGGACGTGAATTTTGAGCAGAAACACTGTTACTGTGGGTATCACTGACACTTGACAAACATGCTATACGCGCACCTATCTTATTCTCAAGGTTATTCATCAAGATATCCGTCATGTCATCTGTTATTTTCTCATGAACACCACTTAAGAAAGGATCATCCACTAAATAAGAATCGGATAAACAGTCATTATTTAACAGACCATGCCCTAATCGCCTTTTCCTCTTTGTGAGTTTTGTGTCCTTGCGCAGTTCTGTCTTTAATCTCTTCACTGTATTGTTTATCAGCACCGACCTCCTCAGAGATAATTCAGCATCCTCTATACCTTTAATCTTCTGCAAGGAAATTTTGATAACTTTTCTTCTTTCTTCTTTTCTTTCTTTCGGTGTGTTTAAAAATGGTGAGATTCTTTTCGGAGGGATAAATATTTCATCAAGGTCACATTCTGATGCTTTTCGTTTCACGCCCTTTGAAGGTTCCTTTATATCGACGACGTGTTCATGCTGGTTACCTGCCTCTGTAGACTTTGCCCCATGGAGATCACCTGCAAAATAATAGGGATAGGAGTTAAACTATGTCCAGATTTTATATACATGTATATCTAAAGCATGAATGCTGCCCTGGGCACACTACGTTCAATCAGAAGTTGAAGTCAACGTTGATTCTATGTTGCTTCAACGTTGTGTGCTAAAAAGATCCCACGGGTTTCGAAGTCTGTTGATGTAAACCGGGAAAGCCTGACTGTTCGCTGTTTGCCACATGGTGTGAAGCCCCTTTTCTCGCGAACGGGTAAGTAGTGACTGTTAACACCAAAGCTCGTGGGTGAGTTACAGACAGCCAAAGGTACACTGTCATATGAAAGTCACAGGCGTTCGGTACATGGGAAGTTAGAGGGGGTCAGGACATAAAGATCAACAGATAAATATATAAAGACAAGGTTACTAACTCTGCATGGGCCTTTCTAGGGGTTACTGGGTTTAACAAGCTAATTTGGATCACTCAATCATTTTACGAATCCCTTTTTTGCCTTATGTCTCTTGGACATACTGCTCTTATGTACGAAACAAGCCTTTTCTTTTGGCTTCAAACGGTTCTCGAGTAATTCACCAGACGACCCCACTTTCACGTTTGCCAGCACGATGTTGGCCAAGAAAAGAATGCTTTGTTTCACTACTGCACGCGCTCATCCAGGCTCTCTGCCATAAATCTGATATGTGTACGACGAAAAACAACTGAAACCATTTTCATTCAGCAGCTAGACAACTACTAGTTTCTTCCTGGGTGTCGCTACAAGATTTGTTTATTTTTCGTTTTCAGTGAGATGCAAGTGTCCGCCATGACACCGTTTAATGGATATCCGAATGAGCTCTCACGTGACACATTGAGATCGGCATTGCTATTGGCCAAGAATGCTGTCCAGGGCCTACTTCGATTGGGGCCAATTCCGCGGCTATAGCCGGTTGGGGCTATGGCTCGGACCATACCTCTGAGAATGGCCGCTGCTATAGCCAAAAAATACCCGGATGAGAAATTTTGACCAATCAGCGAATATGTATCAAACCTAGTCGGAAGATCCCGAAAATGGTCGCTAACATTTGATTGGAAGATGCTTTACATGGGAAATGACTAATTAATGGAACAGCGGCTATAGCCGCGGATTTAGCCCCAAGCCCCAGTAAAATTTCCGTAACCAATGTAAACAAGATTTTTTTTCCGCGGTGAAATTGAGAACAACAAACTGAAATAGACATTTTTTCCCGATTCCCAGCCTCGCCCAACAATAAAAAGTTGTGATCAGAAACAGCAAAACTTTGTTTGTCATCGAGCTCTATTTTTGCTCTTGACAGATGGCGCGAGATTTCGCTGGTTTTCCGCTATCGCAGAAATGCTAGAAAACCGAGAACTAGTACTGTATTCCATTATCCAATCAAAAAAGGGATACACAAGCGATTTTTATTCGGATATGTTCGCTTGTTTTCGATGAACGGTGTCATGGCGGACATTTGCATCTCACAGAAAACGAAAAATAAACAAATCTTGTAGCGACACCCAGGAAGAAACTAGTAGTTGTACTAGCTGGTAAATGAAAATGGTTTCAGCTGTTTTTCGTCGTACACATATCAAATTAATGGCAGAGAGCCTGGATGAGCGCGTGCAGTAGTGAAACAAAGCATTCTTTTCTTGGCCAACATCGTGCTGGCAAACGTGAAAGTGGAGTCGTCTGGTGAATTACTCGAGAACCGTTTGAAGCCAAAAGAAAAGGCTTGTTTCGTACATAAGAGCAGTATGTCCAAGAGACATAAGGCAAAAAAGGGATTCGTAAAAATGATTGAGTGATCCAAATTTGCTTGTTAAACCCAGTAACCCCTAGAAAGGCCCATGCAGAGTTAGTAACCTTGTCTTTATATATTTATCTGTTGATCTTTATGTCCTGACCCCATCTAACTTCCCATGTATCGAACGCCTGTGATGAAAGTGGGATCAGTGACAAATATAAAATTACTCATAACTGAATATTGGGTGGGTGTCCTATTGTTTGCTACCAGGAAGAGCTTTCAGTGGCCTAGTAGTGACAGGCCAGAAGAAATGACTAACACCCTGAATACTGAGACAAAATGTCTTTGCAAACAGTACAGACCTAGATCAGACTGCTCTTAGAGGAGCAGTCTGATCAGGGTCTGCACTATTTGCCGTCTGTCATTATTTCTGGACACGTCGCGGACATTAAACAAACTTGTTCAAGTTTTTACCGATACTTGCCTTGGTGTCTCAATGTTTATTCTACGGTAACGATAAAGATTTTTAACTAATTTCTAGCTGACAATATTTAGCCTAAAGCAAACTTATATTGCCTTATCACGACAAACTCACCGCACTAAAATATCAAGTAGCGAAGAAAAAGAAAATATATAATTCGTACAGGATGTAATTTGAGCAGTAAAGTAGAAAACGGATATAAACAAGCAAAAGATTGTTTCTATTTTGATAACAGACATATTGAAGTAAACTTTGATGAACTATGATAATTTCCTTGACAAGAATACGTCACAAGCATTAAATGATAGGCAAAACTGAGCTGCAGATTAAAAGGGATTTTTGATGATAATAATAAGATTATTTATTCTACTTCTCCATCAAACATATGCTATGGTCCCTCATTAGAACCAATGCGTTTCCAGAGCTCTACATAAGAGGGAGTATTTGGTGATAATTAGGGATAATTTTTGTTAATACTATATAAAAACATAGGTTGTGACCCCCTCATCAGACGGTTCAGATGAGGGGTCACATCATATGGTTTCAATGAGAAATATAAAAAAATTATAACTCAATAATTATTATCATCAAATACCTCTCTTATCTAGAGCTCTGATTCTAATGAGGGCAAAAAGATATACAGGAGAAAGAGAATGAATATTGTCAAGGGAAGCTCTGGTAACCATTTCAATTTTGCTTCCCTTTTCTATGCGGTTCAATTCTTGAAACAAAGAATTTGCTTCTTTTTTTTCGAGTGCGTCCCTCTTCGCGTGTCATCGCCATGGGAAGCAAACAAGAAGTCACAACAAAAGTTGTTTCCCTTTGTAAAAAAAAAGGCAACAACAACTTTGGGTGTAAAGAGAAATATAGAAAATAACAAAAATATCATTTACATTAATCCTTATCTTGGGCTCTGCCTGGAACGTGATATGAATAAAGAAATGCAGAATTGAATGAAGATCAATATTAAACAAACACAATATGCCCTGTGTGAAAAAAGTCATAATGTGCCCAGTTGCTTTAAAATGAAATAAAATTTGTGTGACACTGACATTTGACTTTGACGGGCAATGAGACAAAAAACGACGAAAATTTAAAACTATCTGCAACCTGATACAGTTCAATGTCCTGTTTCTGAGAAAACTATTTTCCTGGATATTTACATGCCTATATCAGGCTGCGCATGTAGGCTGGTCGGTTTCGGGATTTGCTTTCACGATGATGGCTGGATGAATTGCGCTTTTATGCCCTTTTTAACAGTATTTCAGCCATATCAGGACGCTGGAGGGTGCTAATGAAAAGCTGTGCGCAATGGAAACCCGTTTTCGGTTGGAAAGATTTCCGCCTCCAGCCGAATTCGAACCCGGGACCGCTGGATCTGCAGGCTTGCGCTTAACTCAGTGAGCTACCGGCGCTCCCTTTCTCAATGATGACCAGGGGCCCATCAGTTTAAAAGACAAGACTCAACCCCAATTAAATGTCTGTACAGGCCAAACCTAGTCAGGGACTACCTGTGTCCTGTAGGCTGATAAGACTATACGCACGCCAGACATATGGACATTTTACCACGATGTATTACGTTTTACATGTCGTTTTACGACAATGTCAAAGCCATTTTCGCATGACTACAAAGAACTTGCATGTTCAACAACATGTTGAATCAACAAAACAAAAACAGCCTTAACCCATTTATGCCCAGTGGACTAATCTTTTCTTAAAAAATAGATTAGTCCATTTGTCAGTTAAGAGGTGTCTAGTTTAGTTCATTTTTATCACTTTCTTATTTCAAGAGGAAATAGTGAAGACGTTGATCAGACGCCGCGCTTGCGGCGTCTGATCTAGGTCTGCATTGTCTGTCCATGTTCCATTTTGGGACGCTAGGCATTAATGGATTAAATTGAGATATTCCAGCCTTTAACCAAAATTAGTGTCTGTCATTTTTAACTTACTTAAAAGACGGACAGCGACGTTTTGTTTGGCATATATAACTAGGATGGATTATTAGTTGGTAACATGCATAATTCAAATATTATGACTCTTCATAAAAGTAGGGCAGGGGCCAACTGTGCTTGCAGTAGGTGCGGGTTGGGATTGTTCGGATATTTTTCCCTGTTTGGTTGATTGGTCGTCTTTTCTTCTTTTCTTCTTCGCATGGCGTTTTTTTTTTTTGTTTTTTTGTTTTGTTTTTTTTTGTTTTTTTTTTGCGTCTTTTCGCATGGCGTCTTTTCGCCACGAAAAGACGAAATGACACGAACCAGCCACCATACATTTGTACTATATCTTTTCCACAATTTGGCTACCTGTGCTTTCGACCGAGTCTGTACTATACAAAGTGGCTTTCGGCCGAGAATACGATCGTAAACATTAACAATAACGGTAAATGGTACTATTGTTAATGGCTGTAGACCGAGCTGATACTGCTGTCGATTGTCTTGGTCGACAGCCACTTTTGCATGTATGGTAATTGACTGACTCGGTCGAAAGCACGGGTAGGCAAATCGGTATTACCCCCGTGTTTTCTGTCTATCTCTCTTTGGGAGAAAACTCGATGTAGACTGAAATATTTCTCAAAGGGCCGTTAATCCCCGAAACAACCATTACTATATAAATACCAATGATAATAATAATACTTTAATGATAAAGTTGTCATACTTACATGTGCTACTATTTTCTACTTTACTTAAATTCTTTTGTGACGTGCAGTTTAAGTTGTTTCGTAGTTCAGCCCCTATAAAGGGGGGTTGGGTACTACTAATCCAGTTTAAATCATAATCCTCCCAGGGTATACTTGGTACCCGTCCCTCGCCAACAGTAGGACTCGTGTGAGTGTACAACGGTGGCCTTGCCAATACACAAGTCATGTCCTTAAATGTGCAGAATCTGTTTCTTTTTAATTATCCTTTCTCTCTTTCTTTTTGTTAAATCCTGCAGGAAACAAATTTAATCAATAATCCAGGGAACGTCAAATATTTACAACATATCATTCACAAATACTCTTAACATGCTTAAGAAATGAGAAGATATTTTGTAATAAAATATTATCAGTGGCGAGCCGCCAGTCGTTACACCATGAAGCACATCAATAGACTGAGAGGATATCTATTAAACGTCTAATTTACCTTCAACTCCGCTGTAATGCGGATTGTCAAGTAAAATGGAGCCTTATCGATACATCGCTATATAAGTGATAGCTATCCAGCGCGCAATTTAATTCCCACATGCAATTCAAAAATTTAGTTTTTGCAAAGTCTAGCAATGCTTTTCGACTCATATGTATGTAAAAGAATATTCTTGTTCAATCTGTAATTTGTGGTTTGATGAAAAAAAGAAATGGAGAAATTATCACAAAAACCCTGAAAGAGGCCAGACCGAAATTTCGAATTGGCCACGTGAGAGCAGGACTGTCACAAATATTGTTCCCTGTAACAAAATAGCGGAAAACGTGGCGGTCTACCACCAAAGGCGGGTCCTATATGAGCCGCGACACGACAAAACCAACAAAGTGGTTGTGCGCCCAGCGAAGACTCAGATCAGCCTGGGCAGCCGCTTAGTTCTATCAGACTCTATGTTAAGTGCTCAAACGATAAGCTACCTTCATGCGGACAGCGAAGACTCTGATCAGACTGGGCGGATGCCCAGGCTGATCTGAGTCTGCGCTGGACGCACAACCACATTGTTGGTTTTGTCGTGTCGCGGCTCATTTATTTTTTATTTTTCTCCATATACTTTTTTAAGAGTTTAGAACAGAGTTTCGAATATATGATATTAAGCACCACAAATTGCAATATACATGTAGTACTCTCAGTGTTGACTGTTAACGTCTGAATCCTATTCTGGTTCCCCGTTGAACAATGAATATACCAGCGAGATAATTAATGAATGTCTCGAAGTGTACGTTGTATTTTTACCATAATATTAATGCTTATGATAGCAAAAGTGGATTAATTTAGTTGTCAGCTAACAAAGTGTCCGAAATCATTTTTCTGCTTTTTTTATGACACGATCAAAGCTTTTTATTATCTTTACAATGACAAAAGTATAATGGAAAGCTTGCAGCGACATCTTGCGATTAAAACAATACATCACTGGAACCCCGTATTTGGGACTTGAGCAAACAGTGCAGACCCAGGAAGGCAGCAGAACTCGACGTCCGAACAGGGTCTATGTGCTGTTTACTTACAGAAATTTCTATGCAAAATACAATGAAAATGAAAACAAACATCCACAAGAAACACCTAACACTAGAAATGGACTCGTCCAAACGTTGAGGATGGACAAATCAACTAGTCAAAATCAAAAAAGGTTAAAAACTTACTAGATCTACTGAGCTCCGAAGAATCATACAGACTCCAAATAAGACATTGCGAAATCTGAAAGTCAGGTTTAGGTCACAATAAATATGTTACTCAAGTAAAGTTCTAATTTAGTCTTAATTAAGTACATGTACTCTTCCTTAGTGTCAGTCAAACAGTACTCTTTCACACTGTGACTATGAGAATCAGATGGTGCTCATTATAATTAACATAATTAATGTTGCTATCCTCTGATTAACAACGGTGCAATCAATTATCTTACAGTATTTACCGTCAATATGTGGCCGCCTGTACAATTTCAATAATTGGTATGCAATTCCATCAAAATATCAAAGAAGAAAAAGTCCGTTTGCTTTGCCGGGGAACAATCATTTAAAAAAAACGAAACAAAACAAAAAAAAGTGCAGACCTATATCAGATCGCTCCCTTGCGCAGCCATTTCTGTTCAAATATGTATGACAGTGTGGTACCTGTGTATATTTCTTTTCTATTACAACAGACCAAAGAAACACATTGATCTGAGGAATGTGTGCGTGCTTGCGAATGTGCGTGAAGCGGTCATCTCATACTCTTCACTGTTTGCTCAGGATATGTACAGCGAACACACGGATGCACAGGCTGATCAGTCTACGAATTTTTTACACCATTATCAATGCGGTTTTGGATGAGTGGTTAATTGTTTTGGGTATAGCAGCCCTTTGAGACAGTATTTTAGTCTATATCGGGCCGTCTCCCAGAGAGAGGGAGAAAGAAAAGAGAAATGATAGACGAGATGAAAACTGTCCAAACAACCCGTACCTAATGCAAGCACAGCGGGATTGTCCTACTACTATCAAAATTAGTAGGACGCCTCGGCACCGGCAGTTTCCAAGCACCATCGCCCGACCCGGCCACCCCATCCTTTAATAAGCAACCATTTCAAGCAGTGCAGTTCCATTTGAGCAGAGACGCGAGAAATTCAACGAAGTGGTTGTGCGCCCAGCGCAGACTCAGATCAGCCTGGGCATCCGCCCAGTCTGGTCAGAGTCTTCGCTGTCCGCACGGAGGTAGCTGAGACCCTGAGCTACCCTTTAAGCGCTTAGCGAAGTCTGATCGGACTGGGCGGGGATGCCCAGTCTGATTTGAGTCTGCGCTGGGCGCACAACAACTTTATTGGTTTTCTCGTATCGCGGCTCATTTAATCTGATCAGCCTCATTATTGCTGCACCAGGAACACAGACCCAGAGATGAGCTGATACAGTAACATGCAGTTATCACGCTTTGAGAATGTGGATCCGACACAAGATATGCATTCCTTATTATGTATAACTGATAAGCCCTAACGGCTTGAATACTGTAATAGTCGCATCATGGTGTAAGATTGTGTTCTATCAAAATAATCTAATTGCATATCCGACGGTCTAAGAAAAGCGGGAAAAGTACCTTAGGGCGTTTAAACAGCGAATATTCGGACTCAACTACATCTTTATTGCTAACTATGGAGACCTTGTATCAAACCTCGGTAAACTGGGTCTTCATTGTCTGTTAGTCGCCTATAAGCAGCATGGGCGTGAAATTGGGTTATATTTTTTTTTCGTTTCCTATTTTTGTTTGGTTGAGAAGCATGAAATTTTCACATCCTGAAAGTCTGAGATTGCTGCCTTTCGAAAGTGTTTTAAATCCATACAGGATTTATAATTATTTAAATGTAAGTTCGGGTACAATTGTACAATTATTCAATCATCTCACACCCCAAAACATTTGAATGAAATGAGGTCGAAGATGCTCTGTTCGAACCACCCATAAAAAATCAGGTTGCTGTGCTCCTACCTACCCAACAAAGGCCCTACCCAAATTTTCTTAACTCTTGTCAAGTTTACTTCAATATTCAATTGCAATTATTTCAAGTTTAGTTACTGCAAAAGAGCTAAGAATGCTAAATGACAAACAGTGTGGATCTTGATCAGACTGCTTCTTCGGCACTAACCTGGATCTGCACTGTTTGCAAATGCATTTTAATCACGTTAAGTAGCTTATGGCAACATAGACAAGATTCCACTTACCAAATCAGAGTAGGAGCACAGGAAAAATTCAGCCGCGACATGAAAAAACCAACAAAGTGGCACCAGCACCCAGCGCAGACTCAAATCAGCCTGGACATCTGCCCAGTCTGTATACAGTCTTCGTTTTGCGTTTAAAAGGTAGCTAAGAGTACAAGCTAGCATCATGCGGACTGCAAAGACTCTGATCAGACTGGGCGGATCCTCAGGCTGATCTGAGTCTGCGCCGAGCGCACGTGCCACTTTGCTGGTCTTCTCTTGACAAGGCTGAAATTAGTTTTTAAAGAATTTTTGGGTATATTGCTTATCTTTCATAAAAAGTGCGTGATCTCCGAAAACTTAATAATTTGGTGTGCGCAGGCTTACCTCGGTCTTAGCATGGTCTGCTTCAGTCGCTATGAGTAATAGTTAAGTATTTATAAGAAGTGACTTATTTTACATGACTCATGATACAAAACATACATCAAAGGATAATTAGGATTACACTAAACGGTAGTCAGTAAAAGATATTTGACCCCGTACACTAGTGAAAAAATGCTTCCTCCAACAGTAGTCGGTATTTCAGTCATTTCATTTACACAATAAAAGTTTTTGTCATGTTAATGTAGAGGAAAAGTTTAGTTAAATATTACACATACCAATAATATTAAACATATCAATACTTTTCAGAACTGTCTACAGACTATATCGGTCAGTGTGTTAAGCGATGGCCTACGTTATTGCGGGCGAAACAAAGAGAAGAATCGTGGTATCTCAGTTACTAGACAGATGAAGGGATGATGTTGAATTCAGTGACGCTTCCAGCTAAATTTCCCATGCAGATTGATTGATTGATTTTGGTTTAATGGCCCTTTGAGACAGTATTTCAGTTTATATCGGGCCGTCTCCCAGATAGAGGGAGAAAGAAAAGAAAATAATAGACGAGAGAAAAAAAAAAGTCCAAATAACCCCCATCCGCACCCACTGCAAGCAAAGCAGGCCCCTGCCCTACCTTGTTCCAAATCAGTAGGACGCCCCGGCACTGGAAGTTGTACACAGCACCATCGCAGTTCGCGGCGATGGGCCGCAGGTATATTATTAACAATGCAACACAAAATTCAAACTTTGGCCTTCTGGTCTTCCTCTGTGTTCAGAAAAAAGGAGGAGTCATTGTTGCTACTAATGCTCTGCTATATGATAGTATGGTTGATATTAGTTAAACGTAATATTGTCATGTGTTTGTAAGTTTGCAATGACTATTCACTATGAATGTGTCAGTGCTAATAAATCATTTTCATCGTCATTTAAGAAAGAACTACATGTACTTACCTAGACACAAATAAAAAGAACTTGAAAATCTTCAAGAATTTACAGGATAAATGCGTAAGGCCCATTGCACATACGCACACACACGCATGCACGCACGCAGTTCTGGCGTCCATTTGTGATCCAATGCCTAAACGCCGGGGCGGGTAGCGCAATCGGTAGGGCACCTGACTCGTAAGTCAGAGGTCCTGGGTTCGAATCCCGGTCTGGCCACATACTTTCGTTTCTTCTTCCGCTGATTCAAGAAGGGCAGTTGTCAGTTACCGGCGAAAGTATGTGCACTTAGTACTGGTTAACCGCTTAGGAGGTCTAAGCCTGCCCAGGAATAGTGTGGTTAGGTTAACTGACCGTCCCGACATGACCTTAGTTGTTTACCGTGGACGTTAAGCATCAAATCAACCAACCAAAACCAACCAATGCCTAAACGCTAATAAACACAACGCTACAACGTAGAAAATTGCTACCTCCTATCGGTTCGCGACAGTATTTTAATCAACGTCGAACTGTCTCTCCCAGGCAGAGCCTGAACGAAGAAGAGGATGAAAAGTGAAATGTTGGAAAAAAATAAATACGAAAAAGATAGAACTTATAAATAAAATTTAACGATTTCCATTTAACACTAAATTGGATAAAAGTAGGGCAAGGGCCTACTGTGCTTGCAGTAGGTGCGGGGGGGTTGCTTGACCATATTTTTCTCGCTATCAAGTCTCGCTTCTCTGGGAGACGGCCTTACAGCGACTGAAACACTGTCTCAACGGAAACAACCAATTAGCAATTAGCCATAACCCGCACCCACCGCAAGTAAGAGTACAGTACAATACTGATTGATATATCGCTATTTCTGCTTCTCTCTTTCTTTTTTTTTTTTTTTTTCGCACATGAAGAAACGCATGTTCTGAGCATGTGCTTCCAAAAGACCGTATAACAATTAAATGCACTAGTTGTAATACTTGCAGCATTCAGCCAGTAGCATTAGAATATTGGGAAAGTAATTAATACTGATTGATGTGCGGCGCGACAAATGTGCGCCCATCGCAGATTAGTCTGGACATTCGCCCTGTCAGATCAGAGTCTTTGCTGTTCTCTTAAGAGTAGTCAATGGTCTAAGCTAGCTCCATGCGAACAGCGGAGGCTCTGATCATGCTTGGCGGATGTCCTGGTTGATTTGGCGCGCAACCACTGTTTTCGTTTTCTCGTGTTGCGGGTCAATTTTCTGTTTCTCCCTTCCTTCGTTTCTTCTTTTTTTCGCACATGAAGAAGCTCGTGTTCATACTTAGCATGTGCTTGCAAAAGACCCGATAACAAAGCACTAGTTACTATTTTAGTATTGAGGACAAAAGCCTGCTGTACGTGCAGTCATCAACGCAGTATAGGGGCTCCTTTTTTTCTAGAATCTTCTCTTTTACTCTTCTAACAAGTTAGAAGCCCGGTTGTAGATGCTGTGTCCGCGGACCTTATACACATTAGTCGATACCCATAATATGTCTCTTGGGGGTGGTCAGGTGGTGCGATGGTGCTGCGTGTAATTTCCAGTGCCGGGGCGTCCTACTGAGGGCTTACTGTGCTTGCAGTAGGTGCGGGTGGGTGATGTTTGGACTTTTTCCTCTCGGCTATCATTTTTCTCTTCTTTCTCCCTCTCTCTGGGAGACGGCCCGATATAGACTGAAATACTGTCTCAAAGAGCCGTTAAACCCAAAACAATCAATCAATCAATCAGATGTCTACTAACTTTTGGCATTGCTTTGGCTAAAGGTAGGATGTATTCGTGAATTCTTGTAGATTTTCTTTTCTGTGTTTTCTTTCAGATCTTGTTTCTTAGTATTTTTCTGATTTTTTTTCTCGGACAGTCTGGCGAAGGTAGGAGCCAAGACTTATGTGGTAGTTAAGCGTCACGACCTGGTCCATACTCGAACCCACAACCTCTGGATTATGACTCAAGACCCTTGACCCTGGGCTAACACGACCGATGGAAATGGTATAAGCAGGGCTTAGCAACATTTGAGCTATGGCCCACTCAAAGTATGGTAGAAAAAAGTTTCGTCCAATCTATATCATACAGAGAATTCAAAGACCTTCTGCAAATAATGTAAATCCAGATGCAGCGGCTCATCTGGATCTACGGTGTTGCACATTGACTGGTATTCTTTTATTTACTGGACTCTCTCATCAGTCGGTGACGTTAAACCAGCTCTTCTACCTATGTAGGTGTTGTTTTGGTGACAATGACATTTGTTTAAATGCTATCGGTAATGAACAAAGACCCATTAAACTTGTTTATAACACAGGCCATACCACATTCTGAAATGTTAATATAAACATATATGAGGCTGTAATCTGATCAGAGCCTTTGCTATTTGCCCTGTCCATAGAGGGTTGAGACAGGCGCAGTAGTCAAGTGGTTAGAGTGACTCGGTTATGGTGCAGAAAGCCGCCGGAACGTCGTGAGATCGCGCCAAGGTTTCGCCATCCGACGACTGGCAAACTCTTTCTGTCAACCCAGCAGTAAATTGGCACCTTTTTCGATAATCAGGCAAGGATAAGGCAGCGAAAGTAGAGGGATAGGCTCCGCCTTTAATCTGCTGTGCCCGAGATACAGTGGACCTCTAAACCCCTGCCCCGACGGCTATAAGGCTATGGGAAACCTTTACCTCTTAATAGAGTGTTGATGAGACAATGTAGACACTGCTTGAACTGCGCGAATATGCAGGTGCTAACCGAGGGTTTTCTGTTAGTACCAGTTGTAAATTGAAGCGGAAGTAGCAGCCACCAGGTTTTATCCCGCTGGGCTTATCAAGTACTGTGACTCTGACAGAATGGGTCCAAACATGACCCCAGTGGAATTTGGTCAACTACAGACAGGGATAACAATACATGTATCTTGAAAGTTTTATTTCATCTGTTGAAAACTGAAGGAAATCTGCTTTAGATGTATCACAATAATGAAACTAGGACTCCGTTAGAGAGCAACAAAGGGTTAACTCAGCCCCAGATCCGGGGGAAGGGGGGTGGGGGGGCTTTCGGGCTTGAGCCCCGCCACCTAGGCCTGGTAAGATTAAAATATATGTTGTGACCTCTCATTAGATAAAATGAAAAATTGGCTAAAAACTGATGGAACTGTCACCACATAATAAGATGCTTTTTAAGAACACATTCCAAGCTTTATTAAAGATACTACAAAACTGCCATTAAGGTTCAGTTGTTTCGTCTTTTGGTTTGGGTACATGGACTTTGAACAGACGGGTGCTTAAGACAGTTAACCCTAAAATGTGCTGAGAACAAACTAGAGGTGCTTACCTAAGCAGGTTTGAAGCTGTCAGCTCTCACTGTCTCGAAGTCGAAATTCATCTCAAACTACTGATATCTCTAAGTATGTTTTCTTGTCCCAGAAGAATTAATTTGAGATACCGGTAGTTTGACATTACAGGAGTTGAAATGTAAAGGAAAACAGGAAATGTGTCCAAACAATATTCTTTTAATTTGAGAGGGTACTTTGAGATATCAGTGTGTGAGATAACGAGAGTCACCTGTACATATAGGCCATAAGTTGTAAAATGTAACAGCCGCGACACGAAAAAACCAACTAAGTGGTTGTGTGCCCAGCGCAGACTCAGATCAGACTGGGCATCCGCCCAATCTGATCAGAGTCTTCGCTGTCCTCATGTAGGTAGCTTTAACCCTTCGCTACATTTAAAGCGCTTAGCAAAGAGTTTGATCGGACAGGGGGGTGCCCAGGCTGATCTGAATCTGCGCTGGGCGCACAACCACTTTGTTGGTTTTCTGGTGTCGCGGCTCACCTATATAACAACTATACCCGCAACTAGTTAACGACTGGCCGCAGGGCCATACTTGAACCTAGAAGGTCTAGGTCAGTGCTGTCACCGCTGGTCCCGTTACATGGTTAACTGAGGTAACCTGTCACTCATCTTGTAAGTTTGACCCCGAGAACACGATTATGATATAGCCTCTTGCCATAATAATTATGTAATGATAGCTATATCTGACATAAATTAATGTACATTTAATATTTATTCTAATTTTAACGCCAAAACCTACGTCCTATCAATCATGACTTAAGGCGAAAAATTAATTCACATTTTGTAATACATTTTGTTACCTGTCACCCACTTATTGTATTTATCACAATTTTTCTAAAATTACTTTTAATTTATAAACTAGCAAAAGTCAGGTATATAGGCCTAAGCTTGGGTAACATTTTGGCGATAGGTAATAGTTATACCACGGTTTGTCCGCCTGTACGAGGAGATAATCCACGAGCTGAAAAGCTCGTGGATTATCTCCTCGTACAGGCAGACAAACCATGGTATAACTATTTTATACCACCCTTACCAGTGTAGACTTTACTCGTTGCAAAATATTTCGTGCTAAAGTTGGCGTTTTCTGGTAAGGGTGGTATAAAGTATGGTTCGTCCGCCTGTACGGAGAGATTTAGCTCGTGGATTAGCTACTACTGTACAGTCGGAAAACCATGCTCTGTCTCACTTATACCGGGCACGATACTCAATGTAAACCTTGTTCGATACTTAGTATCTGAGGATCGTGCCGTTGAAGGTTTGTTTTAGCATTAGGGTTGAAGAATAGACTGTAAGCCACCGAACCTCTGCCAGCAGTTTGTGGCGGGGCCACAGCCTTGCCCAGGTGAGACTGTGTTAAACATGAACTGAGCGTAAATGGCAATTCCTTCTCTTTTCGTGATTACAGTTTGTCATGGTAATGACATTAATATTGAGTTAGGTCACGAGAAAATGTCCTAAACAGCATACACCACGAGTTCAGACAACCTGCACACCCATGTCTTGCTATTATTGTTAGATTGATTTTAGGCAGTACTCTTCTCTCTCTCTCTCTCTCTCTCTCTCTCTCTCTCTCTCTCTCTCTCTCTGATTTGAATTTAAAATCTATTTGATTAGTTGTTTTTGGTTAAACGGCTCTTTGAGACATTATTTCAGTCTATATCGAGCCGTCTCCCATGGAGAGAGAGAAAGAAAAGACGTGAACGGGAAGAGAATGGCCAAACAACCCCCACCCGCAGCTACTGCAAGCACAGTAAGCCCTTGCCCTTGCCCTTCTATTGGATGCACCGGCTCTGAAAGATACCCAGAACCATCGCGCGACCACGACACCTTCTAACTCGAAATTGATCGCAGATTTGAAAAGAAAAAGTAGTAAAACATGTAATTGCATAAAGCCAACATACTGAGAAAATACGTGACAGACAAACTTGAATGTCGCACATGTATGCATGATACAGAAAACGGCATCATCCTTAAACACAAACAATCTAATTTCCTTTAATAATTTCATTAAATAATGACCTTCATTGTTTTATGCTATTTTTATTATATGCTGGCTTTAAAAACACGAAGTTTAACCACAAAACGGGAAGTTGTGAGTGAAATGACTTGGTTATTGCACGTATAATTTATTGATACTAATTACACCTGAGACTACTTTTACCTACTTTAAAAGGCCACGTCGTTCTATCAATGGTTAAATTTCATCATGTCACAGGTCTTGCAGCCTGCAAGCGTTCCACTACAGTTTCACCAATATAAATGTCCGAGTTAAGCCAACTTAAACAAATCAATCATCCTTGAGTTTCGATTAAAAATAGTTTTTAATTTGATTTGGGTCATTTTTTTTATGTCATAAACTGAAATGGTAAAAATACAACGTACAAGCATTGGCGCCCAATTCATTGTTCCGCTTTTGTTTATATTGCATAGCTCGACGGGGAGCCAGGAAAGAAGTCTTTTCAAAAACATGATCCGACTATATAATTTTTGGCCAGTTATGCACATCAACCATCACCAAACGTGAAGGCTGAACCGCTGTTCATAATGATTTGTGATTAGACGTTTTACTTTAGACTTTTAAGTCTCCATATCCTACCAGTGGCAAAAATGAAATAACATCGCAAGGAACTTTTGTCCAAAACTGGTGATAGCCAAAATTTAAAGTTTGAATAAAAAAAAGGAAATTCAAATTATAAGCAAGGTTTACGAGTGGCACATCTGTCTGTAGTAAACGACAATCCATTTCCTACACATTGACTCCAGTTTACAAAACAGGCAACATGTTGCTGATTTTGATTGATTTGAAGTTATTTTTAGTTGTCCTACATAAATTTCTAGAGGTGTAAGCCTTGTCTTTGACTCTTTCCTTCTTCTTCTTCTTCTTCTTCTTCTTTATTTTATTTTTATTTTTTATTTTTTGCTTCAAACCTTGCCTTCATCAATTTTGGGGCAAACCAACGTACGTGCCAGTTGCCTGTAGGAAGACTTCAAAGAAACAATAGCAGACTGGAAAAGTCCACTGGCACTGGTGGAAATAAGCCCTGAAAAGTTAATTCCCTTGGACATAAGAACGCGCCTGTATCATATCTAAGAGAGGTAAATAGCCCATCATGAATCGGCATAGTTAAGGTTGTTTCTTTTCCCTTGAATTGGAGGTAACAAAATGCAAAAAATAAAAAAAATAAAAATAAAACGAGACTCGCTTTATTTTCTGATTCGGAAAATGTAATTAACCCTAATGATATTACATTAT
The DNA here is from genome assembly GCA_963989385.1 of Ctena decussata. Taxonomy (NCBI): domain Eukaryota; kingdom Metazoa; phylum Mollusca; class Bivalvia; order Lucinida; family Lucinidae; genus Ctena; species Ctena decussata. Next base: position 107,052,841 of record OZ022499.1, read on the forward strand.
TTTCGGTGCAGTTTATGATAATACATGTGCATGCATGTCATTCACACTTTTCGAGAAATGTTTTGAAGTGTTGACGCCCATTGCCATTTCGGGACACCAGGATAAGTTGTCTGCTTTATGTCATTTTTAAGAAGACAAAGTGACCAGAGTAACCACCGCCACCAAGCCTGGTCAAACATCAAAATAATGATTATCACAACCCATCAAAGAATACAAAATGAAGACAAATCTCTGTGGCCTTGGCCTTGGTTGCAGCAGCATCCAGGAGATGTCAACTAATCAGCATGACGCTAGAAAAATCAGTCAAAGAATGTTGGAAATGAAAGCGTAGAATATAAACTTAAATCCAAAACTTTAGTGGCAATGTTTAAGTCTGTGACCTTGACCTAAGTACAACAGCAGCATCCAGATGATGTCAGATAATCTGCATGAACCTAGAAATATAGCTTCTCACATATCAAAAAGTTCCATCATAGGATACTGTAAGCATAAGCTAAGAAAGTATAAACTTAACGGAAATTCAAACCTTAATGCAAATGTCTGTGACCTTGACCTTAGGTTAGCAGCAGCACTCAGATTATGTCAACTACTCTGTATGATCATAGAAGTATACCTAGTCAAATATCAAAATAATAAATCAAAGGATATTGGAAATGTAAGCGAAAATGTAATGCAAAACTTTATCGCAAATGTTTAAGTCTGTGGCCTTGACCTTAGATCTGCTGCAACATCTAGAGGATGTTAAATAATCTGCATGAACCTAGAAGTAAATATATTTACGAACCAACAGCTTCCATCAAAGACTATTGGAAATATAAGCAAAATTAAAAACAACACAAAACTTTAATGCAAACTTTAGCGGACGGACACATGGCCGGATACCCATCGACTACGTCGGGTGTATGATTAAAGGTGGTGACTGTAGAGATAAGAAGCTGTGTGGCGGTATGTCCATAAAGAAAACTAGCAGACACAGCTTCGCATACCACTTTTCAAGAGCAACTTAAAGAGAATGTGACTTAACATATAAAAACAGTACAGATTCAGGTCAGCCTCGATGTTCACAAATTGCACCAGTGCACAATGTAGATTCTGTAGAATTCTAAATAAAACGAATGAGCTGGCTGTGTGGATACGCAGGCTGATATTCGATGTCTACTTATCTCCTATCGCTGTTTCTGATTAACGCCGAAAACTATAAGATACTTCCGCCGTTGTAGCGAGGGGACTTCAGATGCGAATCATGGGTTTAGGTTTGTGAGTTTAGTCTATATTAGTATACGGACACTTTTCCTCTTGGAAGCCAACGAAAGAACGCCCCAACGTTGAAAGTTTCAAATCTTCGCCCGACCCTACCACCCCGTGCATGAATAGAGCATGACTATTTAGCTTAGTGCTTAGACATACCGGGCAATGGAAAAAAATCATGAAAATGAAATAAAACTGAGCCGCGACATGACAAAACCAACAAAGTGGTTGTTCGCCCCAGCGAAGACTCAGATCAGCCTGGGCATTCGCCCAGTCTGACCAGAGTCTTCACTGTCCGCATGGGGGTAACTTAGACCCTAAGCTACCCCAGAATCACTAAGCAAAGAGTCTGATCGGACAGGGCGGAGGCCCAGGGTGATCTGAGTCTTCGCTGGGCGCACAACCACTTTGTTGGTTTTGTCATGTCGCGGCTCATTAATCTTTCATGTCATGACCTTGAGTATCTTTTCTGGGTTTTCGAAAACTTGAGTTAACTATGAGTCAGAGAGGGTAAGATACACTTCCCTTTCCCTTTTAATTTCGATTGATGTTTTTGCAAGGTCATTCACTTTAGAAAATAAATATGAGCCGCGACACGAGAAAACCAACAGTGTGGTTGTGCGCCCTGCGCAGACTCAGATCAACCTGAGCATCCGCCCAGTCTGGTCAGACTCTTCGCTAAGCACTTAAAGGGTAGCTAATGGTCTAAGCTACCTTCATGTGGACAGCGAAGACTCTGATCAGACTGGGCGGATGCCCAGGCTGATCTGAGTCTGCGCTGGGCGCAAAACCACATTGTTGGGTTTCTCGTGTCGTGGCTCAAATAGCAGGATAAAATTTGAAAACATTTGCTTTCATAAAGATTGTCAACAGTCACTTGTACTTGAAACATTTATGAATGACTTCCCGGGCTTTTCTTTGAAACTACAAAGTAAAATTTGAATATTTGCTCCATAAGACAATTTTAGCCTTAAACCCCTTTCTGTACCTAGCCCTTTTAATTTTGAAAAAAAAAAGAAGAAAAGAAAAAAAAAAAGAATACATGAGATAAATATATAATTAGTTTGATGAAAGGCATTTCTCTTGCACATATTTTCAAAACAAAACATAATTTAGTGAGACTCAGAAGTTGTACAACAAAAATAAAACAAGAGTTGTCAGAAGGCAACAAAGCGCGCCTAACGAGGTTGATTCTCAGCGACGGTGGTGTTGAAAGGCTCTTGTTTAGATGTATGTGAATGCCAAGTACATGTATGAATGCCATCCATATAGGAAATGAGAAATATTATCAAGTCAGTGAAGCATAGAATATAGGTCAAATCCATATATGAGCCACGACGCGAGAAAACCAACAATGTGGTTGTGCGCCCAGCGCAGACTCAGATCAGCCTGGGCATCCGCCCAGTCTGATCAGAGTCTTCGCTGTCCGCATGAATGTATCTTAGACCCTTAGCTATCCTTTAAGCGCAAAGCGAAGACTCTGATCAGGCTGGACGAATGTCCAGGCTGATCTGAGTCTGCGCTGGGCGCACAACCACATTGTTGGTTTTCTCGTGTCGCGGCTCATATATGGATGGCGATATTAAAATGGTCTTGTCCAAATATAAGTGTGTGCCAAGTATCATGGCGCTTACCCATATAGAGACTTAGAAACATCATAAAAATAGTGAAGCGTACATGTATCACAAAGTCAATGTAGAGATAATATAAGTCAAGTCCATACATGGATGATGCTGTCAAAGCTGCCTCGTCCATAAGTAGGTATGATGCCCCTTTCCTTACAATTATCATGGCCCTATCCAAGAAATAGCATCAATGAAGTAAAAATAAAGGTTAACCCCATACATGGACGGATGTGGTGAAATGATCTTGTCCATATGTACGTATGTGTCAAGTATCATGGCCCTGACCCATACAAAGACTGAGGAATGCCATAAAATCAATGAAGCGTATCATTAAGTCAGTGAAGCAAAAGTGTAGTCATGATGCTAATAATAATAATCTTGTCCATGTATATGTAAGTATGTGCAAAGTATCTGCACAAAGTATCAGTAATGACTGTAATCCATATAGGGACTGTGAAATATCATAAAGTCAGTGACGCGTAAAAATGTAGGTCACTGTTCTACATGATTGGTTACATTCAGATGCTCTGGCCTAGATGCACGTGCTGACCAAATATCATGACTCTAACCCTTACAACTACATTGGAACTGACTTAAACACAATTAAAAATGCTTGACATGCATTAACCTGATTTTTTTCAAAGTCAGTAGACCTTGACACATAATTCAAGGTTATAAATGGTGCATGCATTCAGGTGATCATGTGCTGATGTAAGTGTGTACCGAAATTCATCACTCTAGCCCTTATACATTGTGAGAAAAAGACCGCCGTGCAAATGGTTAACATAGGTTAAACTGCTCACAGACACGAACGCTGATGCATACTCGGACTACGACGCCAGGGGTATAGCATAAAAGCTTTCCTTTGCTAATAAAAGTGCTGCAGGCATTGCAACATGCCCTGCCACTGCGCTTACATCAATTATAACTCTGTCATTAATGAAACCAAAAGAATGTGCATATGTCATTCTCTAAATTTTGTCAATATTGATGCATGTAACATAATATAATTTTTATATAAATGGTCAAAAGTCCAACCCTTAAATGACATGATATTGAGCACAGATAGATTTCTACCATTAATCAAGGGCCATAACTATGTTGAAAAGTAACAAAAACCAAGATGCAAATGTCAAAACCGAAGCATATTCAAAATTTTAAAGAAATTTGTCAAGTTAGTCCGAAGATAATAGAATTTGTCCATTTAGTCAGAGGGTAATAGGCAAATCAGTCCAGGAAATGACTTTATATATAAACATTTTGCTTACTGTCAAATCCTGATACTTTTGAAATTGTATTGTAGTATATGTACGTAATTTATAGTTAATAAAATATCGTTTAAACCCGGCAAATCACATTTTTTTTAAAAATAAATCAAGGGCAGTAACGTAGTTGAATTTAAGAGAAAAACTTAATTGCTCTGTTTTGTTCTGTTTCAATTCCCGTAACTTAATTGCTCGAACCAAGAACCCATATATATATCAATGGAAATATAAAATTTTATCAAAATTCAATTATTTATTCTGAAGATTCTTGAGAAAAAACACGTATTTTACATGAATCAAGGGCCGTCACGGTTGAAAATTAAAGAAGTATGAAATGTAATTGGTTAAACATAGACATTAAATATACACCAATGCATATAAATAATTTTATTGAAATTCTTCATTTCATTCTATAGATATTGACCAACAATATTTTTTTTTTACATAAACCAAGGGCCATAACTCCATTTTTTCTGAACAAAATTAGCCCACTTATAATTCCGTACCACTCCTCCCAAAGACCAATGACTATGCAAAGATAATTGGTTAAAAGCTACTAAAGTTAGAGCATGGAAATGAAGTGCTGACAGATGGACAGACAGACCGATGGATAGACACTCGAAATTTTGGAGTGTGTAACATAATACCTTGTCATTTTTTTGTATGACGGGCATAAAAAGTGAAAATTATCAAGTGCGAATGATGACAGCTAAAATGCAATATGGAGTCCTCTAAAAATAGTCGTTATATGACATCATTATTTGCTATTGTCATGAAATGTATTGTTGTCACTTCCAGGTACTATTAACTTTTCTGGGAAGTAGACATTCATTCCAAGAATATGCATATCAGAAAATACCCGTTTTTTAGGTATAAGAATAAAATAAGAAGTCTGCTAACTTTCAGGGAGATACGTTACTTTTTAATGGTTTTATGCATATTTTTACATTTACCATAAATCACCACCTTAAAAATTCAGCGTCCATTGAGAAGAAGGCAAAACAAGAGGGTGATGAGGCCCTGAATCACTCACCTGAGTAAACAGGTCAAAGGTCAAACAAGGGTCATCATTTGAACAAACCTGATAGATTGAATGTGTTACTCATTTGTTTGAGGGGTGGTCGGGTGGTGCGATGGTGCTGTTTCTAATTTCCAGTGCCGGGGCGTCCTACTGATTTGCATCATTGTGGGGCAGGGCCTGCTGTGCTTGCAGTAGGTGCGGGTGGGGGTTGTTTGGACATTTTTCTCTCGCCTATCATTTCTCTTTTCTTTCTCCCTCTCTCTGGGAGACGGCCCGATATGGACTGAAATATTGTCTCAAAGGGCCGTTAAACCCAAAACAATCAATACTCATTTGTTTGACTGTATATATTGACTTTTGCACCAAAATGTTCTACAAGTTCCACGAACTCTTATATTTAAACATTTTTCCATATAAAAGCACCAGAAAGCAAATTTGACCTTGGCGTAAAAAACGTAACGGTCAACCCAAGGTCATCATTTGGACCATCTTCAAAACTTTTCATGGTATCTTATTTTGCTAGCATTTTCCCATACTTGACCCTGCCGTAAAACCAAGGTCAACGCAAGGTCGTCATTTGAACAAACATGGTAGTACTTGTAATGAGGACTTGATACTACATATCAAGTTTCAAAGCCATCCATCAATTGGTTATGGAAAAGCGTTTAAAGGTTTTTACCATATATGGGCATGGCAGCCATGTTTGTAATCTGAGTTCGACCATTTGATTTTTTTTTTCGTTCCCTCAGAACCTGGAGGCCCTATATGAAATTTGATTACAATTGGCCCAGTGGCCTTTGAGGAGATGTTGAAATTGTCAAAATATGAGAGTCCTGTGTCGAATGACAAAGAATGACCTTGACCTCTTGTACTCACAAATCTTCATATATGCATTAAAACAACTGAATATACCATTTTTAGGCCAAAATCTTCTAAACATTCCGTAAAATCTTACGTTCTATCATTTTCCCATATTTGGCCGTGCCCTAAAACTAAGGTCAACCTAAGGTCATCATCTGAACAATCTTGGTAGTACACAAGTACCTGATGCTACATTCCAAGTTTCAAAGCCATTTATCAATTGGTTCTGGAGGTTTTTACCAAATATGGGCATGGTGGCCATATTGGTCATGTGACCTGGACGGTTTGAATGATAATTTTCATTCCCTCAGGACCTGGCAGCCCTATGATAAAATTGGTTACAATTGCCCAGTGGCTGTTAAGGAGATATTTAAAATTGTCAAAATATGAGAGTCCTGGGTCTAAGGTCAAAGAATGACCTTGACTTGTTGTATTCACAAGTCTTCATGTACTCAATAAAACAACAGTATATACCAATTTTAGGCAATATCTTCAAAACATTCCATAAAACCTATGTTTAAGCATTTTCCCATATATTACCGTGCCGTAAAATAAGGTAAAGGTCAACCCACGGTCATCAGCTGAATAATCTTGGAAGTACTGGAGTACTTGATGCTACATACCAAGTTTCAAGGCCACCAGATTCTATCAGTTGGTTCTGAAAAAGAAGAATTTTAGAGTTTTTTTTACCATATATGGACATGGCAGCCATGTTGGTCATATGACCTGAACCATTCAAACAAATTTTCGTTCCCTCTACCCCTGGAGGCTCTGTATGAAATTTGGTTACAACTGGCCCAGTGGCTTTTGAGGAGTTGCTTGAAACTGTTGAAATATAAAAAACCTGGGTCAACTGACCTTGACTTCTTGACTGTATATACCAATTCTCAGCCCAAAATCTTCAACAGTTTCCATGAAATCTTATTTTCTAGTATTTTCCCATATAAAAGTACCAGCAGGCAAATTTGACCTTGCCAATAAAAAGGTGAAGGTCAACCAACAGTCATAATTTGAACAATCTTGGTGCTACTCATGTACACAGTGATACATACGAAGTTTCAAGCAATTAGCCTATTGGTTCTGGAGAAAAAGATTTTAAAAAGTTTTTTTTTACCATATATAGGTGTGGCGGCCATGTTGGTCATGTGACCTTGACTGTCGGAACAACTTTTCGTTCCCACATCCCCTGAAGGCAATGTATGAAATTTAGTTACAATTGGCCCAGTGGCTTCAGAGGAGAAGTGGTTTGAAATTGTGCAGGAATGGAGGGACAGACGACGTAAGACAGAGCCTGCCTATCCTATAAGCTCTCCCAGTGCCGCTGGCCCAGGTGAGCTAAAAAAGAAAAGGGTACAGCCTTCCCCTGTGTGTACCCATTCATTTTAATAATGTTTCATTTTTGAATTTGGCACATGTCCAATTGTCCTTTTTTTATTATTATTATTTACTTCTTTTTTTATTTTATTATTTTTATCTGTTTTTGGTGATTTTAATTTCGTCATTTTTTTCCAAGATATGCTGGCAAACTATGCATATCCTGATCAGACGGGTCTTGGAGCAGTCTGATCAGGATCTATAGTGTTTGCTTAGAAAGTGTTTTATGATGATCCTTAATAGCTTAACACATTATAGTGCCAAGTTTACACCTTTCAATGGTAAATCATGGGGGGTCAAAAAATACAACCAACAACCATATCATGGTTTTTTCACTTTATTACAACATACTCTAAATCATGAACAGGCAACAAAAAAAAAAAAAATTAAAGTACAGTGGACACGACAGTATCGGATCAAGTCAAATAAAAATCCTGTTATGTTGTATATGAATGCTAAAATTATGTATGTGTTATGATACAATAAAATTGCAAAATATCCCTTCTATCTACCCATGTCAAAAAATTTACGAAATTTATTCATTTAAGGACAGATGACCTAACCAGACTTACAAGAGGGTCTTACGACAGTAACGAATCAGGTGCGACAGTATCGGATCATATGATATTATTTTATCCGAGAGTGCCTCCGAGGCTTTCTACCAAACTTCTTAGCTTCAATAATTTGACTACATAAACAGTTGGACCTATTAAACTCACACAAAAAACTTTTACGGCCTTTCAACGATATTTTTACGCCATTCTTCACCAGCAACGGTTATGTCTGTTAAATTGACAGTTGAATGTTTACAAATTCACTAGCCTGTCAATAATTCTTTACTCAGTAATCCCCTGCACCCCTATATCACGGAACTACTCAAAAAATAAAAACAATTATCTGCCTTTGCAAAGTGTAGACCCTGATAAGACCATAGCGTCTGATCAGGATCAACAAATTTACTGTGAGTTTCCGTCTTAACATTGATATTACAATGCAAACAGAGTATAAACATTACATGGCCTTCAACATGTTCTGTGGCGTTAATCTGAGTCTACACAGTGTACAAATGTCCATCTGATGAACGCTAGTCATTAATGTGTTCACAAACACGCGAGCCGATCTCGAATGTTTCTTCAGAATGTTAAGCAGAAGCTTAGGTGTGCTATGCATAACATTCATTATCAAACGCTAATGTGTGGGGCATTGGATAGGGGGATATTTTACGGAAAGGACGTTGTGTTATTTGTATACCGATCATCTTTGAAAGTAGACAGACCAACTACGGAGGCAGTTGATTTGTAGCTTGCTTTCAGTATCAGATCATGCATTTCCAGCTCAGTGAGGCCTATATTTCAGTTCAAATTATATAATGATCCGATACTGTCGCACATCGGTGCCCCAGTTTTCAAGTCTTTAGTTTCATCAAATACTGGGAGGTCACAAAAATAATGACTGCCTGCAATTTTAGGGATGCCAGGACACATTACAAAGAAAAATTGGTTTCAATTTCCTAACCATAAAATAGTTTAAATAACCGAAATCTATTTTGGGGGTAACGAGCAACAGACAAAATGCAAGCGCCACTGAAGAGGGGCCAAGCTTTTCAGCAACTCTGATTTGTTTCACAGCTGCACATTTCGATCGAATTTTTCACCCTGCACTTTGTCATTGGTCTTTCTTGATGACTGTAATATAATGGTAAAAAATATTTGCTTCATTTGTGAGAAAAATGGTTGATTACTTAAGGGTGATCCGATACTGTCGATGATCCGATACTGTCGAGTCCACTGTATGTATATTTTATATCATACGTACCCATACAAGGAGAAAATTCCCATACCACTACAAAGAAAGAGCAAGTCTCAATTTTCTAGAATACCAGCATGTAGAATATTCGACAACAATTCTGGTAATTCAAAAACATAATGTTGTAATACCTCATTTGGACCATCTCATCAGATTTTGTCTTCATGTGAACGGGTAATTTCAGGGGAAACAACTCTGTCTTTTTCATTTTGCATCCCATATCAACTGAGGTTAACTCTTGAAAGAAAGAATTTGCTCCTCTAAGAGCAGATTCTTTCCTTTAAGAGTAGACCCCATTTGGGAGGGCTTTGTCATCTTGTGAAGCAAACAGGAAGTCACAAAGTTTGTTCCCCTTTGTAAAAATGGTGACAAACATGGCAGTATACCCATACACCTTAGACCTCCATCAAAGATACACTGTTATCTCACTATAATTGATTCTGTAAGGCAGTTCCAACGAGATGCCGAAACAATACTTTTTATGAAGAAATAATCACAGGAAATACTGGAAATTCCAGTACAACAATTTAGGCCCACTTCGACTCGAACTGTAGTAGCTACTATATTAACTGAAGTTCCAGTCAAAGTGCTATGGTAGCTACTAAAATGACGTCATGAACTTACTAAAGATCAACCGAGGTCTGGACCGCCGTTACTCTAGTTGCAAGATGGCGGCCGCTGAAGACTCTCGCGTTTTGTGGGTGTACAACAAGTATTTGTTTTACTGAGTTGTTTCTTTTCCATTATTTTCGGGCACATTTTATCATTTAATCTATAAAATTATCGTTTTTAAAGACGAAATGCATGGAAAAGGCAATGAAATGCACAGTATTTATTTACGTTTCCATGACAATCTACTATTGTAGCAACTTTGGCGTTCGACTGGTAATGCGAGTGCGCATGCCCAAAAATACTACTATGGTAGGAACTTTAGTTCGAGCCGAAAAGGGCCTAATTATTCGTGGTTAGTTTTTGTCAGGATAACTTCTTTGTTGCCAAATGCAGTTTTATAGAATGTGAATGCGTGCTCCTAAGTACTTTCAACTGGTGTTCTTGTTTTTTATGCAGAGTTTTCTTGTTTTCACGTTTAAAACTCCCCCAGTTTTGGAGCAACATCATTCACATGCCACAGCCTACTTTCGGTTTCGGCTGTTGGGGGACGATTAAATATGAAAACTATAAAACTCACTATAAAATCGTATATATCGTCTGAAAGTACTCATGACTACACATTCACTACACATTCACTGCACTACATTTTGAAAGAATGCAGACAGAAACAATGAAATTATTAAATAAACCGTGAAGAATTTCCGGGGTTTCCTTGTTCAGAATGACGTAAGAAAATGGCGCAAGCAAGCATGTGTCATCCACTCTGTATCACATGTCTTTGTATGTAATGTATCTAGACCGACCAAAGTAAAAAAAAGGTGCATGGCAACCAATTAAGCTTACCTATTTATTATTATGCTTATCAGGTCAACAACATCCAATATACATGTATAATAAATACAGCTTTTTAATTAAAGAAAGAGTTCCTTAGATATAATGTTTTGAAGATGCTGATACATCATGATTTCTGCATTACAGCAATACAGTACTGCATCTGAGACTGTGTGACAGGGGCTTACAGAGCCCTGGATAAGAGGGAGTATTTGGTGATAATTAGGGATAATTTTTGTTAATTCTGGATAAAAAAATATGTTGTGACCCCACCCCCCCCCCACCCCCCCCCCCCCACACCCCGATTGAACCGTCTCCATGAGACGGTTCAGATGAGGGGTCACAACATATAGTTTCAACGAGAAATAAAGAAGATTATCCCTCAATTTTCATCAAATACCCCTCTTATCTAGGACTCTGGGCTTAGAGTATTGACATCACAGAAATGTTATTTGATGGACACTCACGAAATGTGGCTTAAAACCACCATCAAAACACACTTCTCTGTTTCTTCACACCTTGAAAATATATACAAATATCAACAAAACTACTGCAATGAAAAGCAAAACCGTCTCCGAGCCTTAGAACTACATGTAGTTCAGTAGTTATCATTTAATACCTGGGATATCCCCAAGCTGATAGCCTTTGACTTCATGCAATACATGTAGTAAAGTAAAATTGTGTCTTACTGTGTAGCATTAAAGCATATGAAATAACTTGTAATTCAACAAAATAAGTTCTAACTTGTTTCTGAGAACTTATATTAAACTTAACTGAATCCAGTACTGAAAATCACAGGTAATTTGTTTGGCAGTTTATTGCATTGCACTTAAATTGGGCTCTCCTGAACTGTAGATAAAGGGGTTAGGATATGGTTTAACAGTGCTGACAACTGCTGTTCTCCATAAATGCTTACTTGTTTTGGTCCCTCATTAGGAGTGCCTTAATGAGGGATTTCAACATGTTTTATTATGTCCCCTAGCCCCTGTATCTGAAGTCAGTTCTTAAATTATTTTGAGCTAGTCTGATTGAGATCACATGAGCAGTTTTCATCATGATGTGACTCAAAAGATTGCCAGGCCTTTTGGGTCACCCATCCAAGTACTAACATAGCAGTGATTCAAGAAGGGCAGTTGTCAGTTACTGGCGAAAGTATGTGCACTTAGTACTGGTTAACCGCTTAGAAGGTCTAAGCCTGCCCAGGAATAGTGTGGTTAGGTTAACTGACCGTCCCGATATGACCTTAGTTGTTTACCGTGGACGTTAAGCATCAAATCAACCAACCAACTAACATAGCAGTCTTCTGCTTAACTTGCCACGGTACTTTACCATTCTGACCCAATCTCCCTAAAAGCAAGCTCGTACATGGAGTTGCTAGTAGTGGTAATAGGTAGTTGTACCTAGATCAGAACATTCAATCAGTATAGATTGACAGATCAAGACATACCCTGGCTAAATGCATAATATACTAATCAATGAAAATCACACCTGGTAATTTATGTTTTCAAGAATGTCACCAAACAAAAATGAGCTGTTACAAAACAAAAAAGAGTTTTTTGAAAGTGTTCAAAACTACTTGGCCACCCTGGCTAAACAAATTTGTTTAGCCACAATGACCAGGTCATTTGGGAACTATGACTTGTTTTCGATACAAACTGTTACACCTCGTTTTCATTCGGAAACAGCCCTCATATATACATAGTTTACCAGGGGTGAAAATAATCTATTTTAAATGCTGTCACTCCCTCGACAATTTTACATGACTGTGCAAATAAACATTACAAAATATAAAATTTATCTCACTAGGCTTTATCAATAACTAAGTAGACACTCACATTATTGGGGCAATAATGCCTAAGCAAACAGTGTAGAACCAGATCAGCAACTGCACAGTCTGCACTCAACCTACAGGCATCAATGAACTTATTTAACAAACCCAGATATGGTAAACAGATGTCTGATTTAAAAAGTATAGTGGAGTTGTAGTGTATTAAAAGAATAAGGCTTTTCCAATATATAGAGAATACCATGTTAGTGTCTTTCGATATCAAGTTTATCAGGCGAGACCAGAAACAGCGTAGGAATGGCGAGGCTTGCCGAGCCAGTCCGACGTTTTTCTGGTCGAGCCTGATAAACATGATATCAAAAGACACTTACATGGTATTCTATTTATCATGCATCATTAGAATATTTTGAGATGTAAAGAACGTCAAACAAAAGAAAAGTAAACGCAGCTTTGTTTGAAATTGTTGACGTCGCGAATGCGTTATGACGTAAGTCAGTGACGTCATTTAACCAATCGAAGGTTGTTATCACGGCCAACGTCAGTATGTAGCCAATCTTCTTCTGAGATCACTTCTGTAGGCATGACCTGATAACATTCGTGCAAGCGCAGTTCTACAGTGACATGATATCACATCATGTTATCATACCCCTGTTATCAGGTGAATTTTGCAGCTTATGCATGATAAAAACAGTTATTACGGTAACATACAAAATTTGTACTTTCTCTGAGATATTGCTAATCTGAACTGTGTGTGATAGTTGTTCAACAAACTAAGTGCTTTGTGCATATTCATACAGTCAAACAGTAATAACTCAGACCAGCCTGCAAAAGCTGTGTAGCCTGGTGCAGATTATATTTTATTTACATCCTTTGAGATCAGAGGATAGATTCTGAGAAATCTAAAAATCGAGATCGATTTAGACTATTATTCTAGATCATCGTCTTTTATATTATTTGGATCCTTTTGAAACTAATCAGTCTTTGAATCGACTGTCCGATTAAAATTAAGAAATTACAGTATGCTTTTTTCTGGTTTCGTCACCAGATATTGTCAGGGTCACTGACGAGGCTTTATTAGCCGAAACTACGTAGTCTGGCCCATGTTCCTACTTCTGTATGTATTCTCTGCTCTTGAAGGAACTTTTTAAGATTTTATTTTTGCCTTTGTGGACAACAAGACATCTACTGTGGCTCAAACTGAAGGCTTTAGCTAGCCAGACTAGCTCAAGTCTTAGTTCTATATGTATACCTGCTTGTCCATGCTCTTTATACAACTGAAGCAGGTTTTCTTGCTAGGAAATAGAACAATTTCTTGAAAGTTTCACAAAAACAGTTGAATACTGGAGGAGATGCAGCCACAAGATTTGTGTTGTTAGACTGATTAAAAATTGGTTGAAACTGTGAGAGGAGTTGAGTCCACATTTGTCTACACATGGACAGATCAAGGCCTGTAACTCTGACGGAAAGGGTCCGATCATGACTCAGAAAATAAAAAGATCCATGTCATGTTAAGATAATAATATCCTGAATGAAAGTTTCATGAAAATCATGAAAACTGAAGAACAAGCTGCAGCCACATTTTTTGTCTATGGAAGCCGTGGAAGGACAGATTGATTGATTGATTTATTGCTTAACGTCCACGGTAAACAACTACGGTCATGTCGGGACGGTCAGTTAACCTAACCACACTATTCCTGGGCAGGCTTAGACCTCCTAAGCGGTTAACCAGTACTAAGTGCACATACTTTCGTCAGTAATTAACAACTGCCCTTCTTGAATCAGCGGAAGGAGAAACGAAAGTATGTTGCCAGACCAGGTTTCGAACCCAGGACCTCAGACTTATGAGTCAGGTGCCCTACCGATTGCGCTACGCGGCCCGGACCGTGGAAGGACAGATGCACAGATGCACATCTGGGGCCGTATTTATAAAATGACTTAAGTGGTTGCTATGCTGTTGCTAAGGCTGAATTTCTGAAAAGGAGATTCCCTACAACTATGAAATTTGCTCTGGAGGAACAGTCTGAAAAGACTGTTCCTCCAGAGCAAATTTCATAGTTGTGGGGAATCCCCTTCCTAAAAATTTAGCCTTAGCAACAGCATAGCAACGGCTTAAGTGGTTTCATAAATACGACCCCTGGACAGAGACTGAATCTATTTCTGTATAGTCCTCTTCTACTACCTTGTGGGATAACCAACCGTTTCTAATTTTCATGATCGAGGAAGAGATGTTTATCTTCTGTACTGTGACAATTGAAAAAGCACTTTAAGGTGTGTGGCTATAGCTCCAAGTTTTTTTTTTGCCATTTTTACCAAGGGAAATAACTTTCATGACTTCCTGTTTGCTTCCCCTGACTACTTAGCCTTCCTAAAATGGGGTCTAAACTCCTACTGAGAGGGCAGGCAGAAATGCAAATGGCAGTGATACTTCCCTTAAAGTCTTCACATTCAGTGTGAGTAAACAAGTTATACCAGCCTGATGTTTGATTATTTAAGAAATGAATGTCACATTTTGAATGTTTATGGAAGTATGATATCAATGTGTTATGTGCAAAGTAAGTGATGCCCAAAGGGTGTCATGTAAACTTTGCACGTAACCCATTGCTTTCATACTTAAACACTTCCATATATCTAATGTTACATTGGCCAATCAACTACTGTGTGTAATTAAGGAATGAATTTCATTTTTCTGGTGTTTATCGAAGTATAAACTACATTGGGTCATATGCAAAGTAAGTGAACCCCAAAGGGGTTTATGTAAACTTTGCCAGCAACCCAGTGTAGTTTATGCTTCGATAAACACTAGAAAAATTAAGTTCATTGCTTATATTGACATTCTTTTCTATCTATTAATTGACCACAAATATGTGTTAGGGCTACAACTGAAGCAGAAAATCATTCAAACGCAGTTTTTCTACTAACAGCGGAACAGCGTCAACAATGTCATACCGTCGCCTCCGTCCAATCAGATTGGAGAGAACCATGGTTTATTTTGACGTCACTCAACCTCATGTAAAGTCGTGTGAACCAATGTAGTTATTGAAGTATAAACTACATTATGTTCTAATGGTTTACCAAAGGGATTTTCAATAAATGCACCCAGAATGTAAATATTGTCATGTGAACAAGTGTTGTTCATGGATGTATGAACATCCACAGCCTAGTAAAGGTTCATTTAAGGAAACTGTCGACGAGTGTAACTATTAAACCATAAGTGCTGAATATGGTATAAGCATCTTGCAGTTTTGCATTACCTCTTAAAACTTACAAGTGAAAACAACTGAATAATAATTATCATTTCAAAACCTTCTAATCTCTGAAACCATATAAAACTAAAATATACAGAGTGGCTTAAAACTTCAAAAAATGCTTAAACTTATAGTGGTAAAAATTGTTTAAGTCTTGAGCAATATGTGTGACTCGGAAGTTATTGTAAGTGCTACAGTTTCATGCATTAACACTATATTTGAAAGAAGAAACCAAACTTCACAAATTAATTCAAAATTTTAGTAAACAAAACAAAAATACATTGTGAATTCTTTTATACTATTTATTTGTGAAAATCATATCTATGACACGAACAGCAAAATAAATGTTTCTTGAGATATACTCAGCATTAAATGGAATGCCACATTTTAAACTTAACTTGCTTGGGAATGATTCAATTTTTTTCAAAACTGCTGTTCCATATTCAAATATTTTCTGTCAACATATTTTCAATACAAGGATTGGGCCAATTGCTAGCCTCATATTGAATACATGTTGACAGAAAAATTTTGAATATATATTGTTTTTCATTCACTTCTAAGCAGCACTCAGTGTGCCATAGCATACAGAATCAGAGCCCTTGATATGGAAAACATGACACTTCATCAAAATCAATTTTAGAATTGAAAAACTAAAGAAAGAAAACAATCACAGAAATTCAGGAAAAGATAAACTATCATTTATGGCAAGCATTTTATAACAGTATTTTAAAGGCCCCATTGCTCTACCAGTAAATAAAAATACATGAAATATTTCATTGTGAGGTATAGCTGCAAGCTTCTCACCAGAGCTCTAGATAAGAGGGAGTAGCTGATGATAATGAAGGATAATTTTTCTTATTTCTCTCATAGAAACCATATGTTGTGACCCCTCATCTGAATCGTCTCGTCGAGATGATTCAGATGAGGGGTCACAACATATGTTTTTATGCAGAATTAACAAAAGTTATCCCTAATTATCATCAAATACTCCCTCTTATCTAGAGCTCTGTTCTCACTATAGTTTTTTTCAGTGTAAATGGCTGTGATTAGCCAACTTTAAACTATTAAACATCCCTGAGTTTCACACAAGAAGAGTTTAAAAAAAATTCTACGTCATTTTTGTTGGCAACTAAAATGACCTACTTTCGATATCATAAACTTGAATGAAATGGTAAAAATACTATCAACATGCATGAGGCTCTATTTATTGTCCTGCTTTTGTTAATATTGCATTGCTCCATGGGGAACCAGAAAAGGAAATTATATTCTAAGTAGCAATTTGTCTTTTTTTCAAAAACATGTTCCCTCTATTTTTTCCAATTATACTGACTCCAATGGCACAGCAAGCCCACTTTTATCACCAAACGTAATGGCTGAACAACTTTTCATAATGATTAATGCCTAGACATTTAACACTGGTAGGACTACGGGGACTTTAACAAGCCATACAAGTACATGTGTTACACCCACATGTTTAATTGGAACCCCATCTGTTATATAACAAACCCTATAAGTATACATGCATTACGCCCATATGATTACAGGTAATATCACAGATTATAAAGTACCTGATACTGTAGTTTGGCTTTTGTTATATATTTATTGAATATATGTTGATTATAAGATACAAGCTGGCAGGTTTATGGTGTACTGGTATACTACCAAGTTTTTCCACATTTCTTTTTCAAAGGGAGACAACTTTTGAGACTTCCTGTTTGCTCTCCTGGGCAACAAACCCTTCCAAACGGGGCCTGTAGGAGCAAATTATTCCTTCCCCTTGCGAGCTGACCCCCTTTGAGAAGGGAAGCGAAATGAAATTGTCAGGTCAGCTTTCCCTGAAAGTGTATCAATTCACCCAATTATAGTTCTTTAACAATATATATCACAGTTATAGTAGTGGACAATCCGAGGCGTAATTTAGTTATTATTACATTTTCACAGGCCCTGTATAAAACAATATAAAATCTTGATTATAATGAAGTTTAAATTGAAATTTAACATTGAATTTCAATCACAAATTATTAACTGCTGCCTATTAATACACTTAGTAGTAATTCAGTACTTACTGATTAGCGGAACTTATACGTATACTGTAGTCAAACAAAAAAGCACTTCATACATACTGAAATGTCATCTCAATAAAACTGAAAAGGCAACACAGAGTTCTAGTCTACTATTTCAATATCTTTGTATCTACAGTGTCAGACAATAAACCAAAAGTGGACAACAATAATTGAATATCAATATTCTAAAGTCTATATACTTTCAACAGCCAGAAGTTTCAAGAAAATCGCTGGAAAAGTGGCTGAGGTTGATTTTTTTATTTACTTACTTTAGGAGTCAAATCAAAAGTACAATCGATTGGGCAGATAATAAGACATATACTTATCTGTGACGTCGTAGGTAACGGCTCAGGGGCCCAGACGAATATTTCGGATCTTCATATAAGAAGAGGTATCAGAATTTGTCCTTATTTCTCCATTAAAAAATGCTGTGACCCATCTCGGCGAGACGGTTCTAATGAGGGATCACAACATATGTTCACATTGAGAAATAAGCAAATTATCTCTGAATTATCCTTGTTACCCCTTCTTATCTATAGCACTGGTATCTTAAGATAATTCAAGAGAACTTGTCATTTCTCCATAAAAATATATGTTGTGACATCTCATTAGAGCTGTCAATATGGCTCTAATGTGGTTATTCACAACATAAGTTGTTTATGGAGAAATATGAAAGTTTATCTCAGAAATTATAGTGTAATCCCCTTATCTATTGGGACACCTAAAAATCATTAATTTTCCATTTGGGACAAATGGAAAATTAATGATTTCTAAGTGTCCCAATACTTAAGTATATGTACAAAATGAAAGAATTTATACCAAACTTGAATGAGAACAACACAAAGCAAGACTGTACAAACATGAAAAAGCAATGACATAACACAGAATGAAAACAGCCAAAAGTGAAATCAGCTCTTTTATTTGTACATGTACAACCTGGCCCAAAGGTTATAAAACTTTTTCATGCTCAACTGAGCTGAGCATGAAATTTTACATGCTAATAAATAGCAAATTATTGATCAGTACAGTGGTTTTCTTGCTCAGTTTAGCTGAGTATAAAATTTTCTATCCTTATGAATATGAAAATGCCAACATTAGTTGGCATTTTCATATTTATCAGCAGAGAAAATTCCATGCTCAGCTGAGTTGAGCATGAATTATTTTATAACCTTGGGGCCTGATAAATGTGTGTGTGTACCACTGGCATTGTATCACTGCTGCAGTGACACTCATAGCCAACTCACAAACATGTAATACTTACTTTGAGTAATTGCACAGACATGGGAGCTGATCTCACTTTGCTGCTTTTTTGTTAATAAGTAAATTTATATACATTGCAGCTCTAACATTATAGCTATCTATACATGTATTTACATAAAAAGTACATATCTACAGTTGTCAAAATATACAGCAATCAACACCTTTCGTGATCTATTTCAGCTACTGAAGTCTCCACCCAGCTTTGTCCACTAAACACTTCAGTGAAATAATAGTGAAGTACATTGATGCACAAAGCATATACTTTTACTAGTTTTACTAGGTCATTCACCTTATATTTACTATTAACAGCAGAGCTATTTCTCTCATATTATGCTAGGATGGGAAAGCATAAACTTTAGATTATATAAGTCTTTTTTTTGTTGGATAATTAATTTAGAGTTCTTGAGATGAGCTCAAGCATCAGCCTTCGTTTTAAGAGTAACTAGCCTCTGTTGGTGTGAGGTCCATTCGGCCTTTGATATTCTCTGGCACTTGTTATATTCAAAGCAAGTTGATGCTCCCTCCAACCTCCAGATGTTTTCAAAAGATCTCTAAAAACAACTTCTACTCCTACGTAATAAATATGATATTTCATCCTGGAATATCATGAACCATTCATTAGTTGGGCTCCGTTTAAGCTTATTTCTTCACTAGAGTCCTCATTCTGAAATAAGACAATAAACAACTGTAACAATTACAGATACCCAATACTAGCTGCGACATGACAAAATCAACAAAGTGGCATGAGGGACAAGTGAAGACTCAGACCAGCCAGGGCATCTGTCCAGTCTGATCGGAGTCTTTGCCATGTGCTTAAAGGGTTGCTAAGGATAGCTTACGATCTAGACTAGCTCCATGCGAACAGCAAAGACTATGATTAAACTGGGTGGATGCCGAGGCTGATCTGAGTCTTTGCTGGGCGCACATGCCACTTTGTTGGTTTTGTCGTGTCACGGCTCATATAAGGTGGGATATTGATGATAGTTCTAAGATAATTTGTTTGTTCTCTTTAGAATATATGGTGCTCTGGATAAAGTGGGTTTTGGGGACATTTCTGAGACAACTTTTCTTATTTTTCACCAAAAACTTATGCTGTAGCCCCTCAATAGAACCATCGCAGCAAGATGGCTCTAATGAGGGGTCCCCATATAGATTTTATGGAGAAATATTGAAATTCATCCCTATATTATTCCTGTTACCCAAATAACACCATGACCTGGTTATGGCACAGAAAGTGGCCAGAAGGTCAGGAGTTCACACCCAGGCTTTGCCATCTGATGACTGGAAAACTCCCTCTGTCAACCCATCAGTAAATGGGGACTTGTTTCCAATCAGGGAAGGATAAGGCAGTGAAAGGAGAGGGATGGGCTCCACCTTTCATATGCTGTGCCCACTGAAGATACAGTGGGCCTCTAACTCCAACTGCCCCTACGGCTACTAGGCTATTTGAAACCTTTACTTTTCTTTTATCCTCGTGAATCTGAAGCACTGACATACAGAGGACCATTCATTAAAATTGCCTTGACATGAATATGGTTAAATCATCAGGCAGTGAATGATAGGTAAAGGTCAAATATAAATAGTATTGTAGTGTATGAAAGCATCCCATAACGGCAAGGTTTGATGACTTTCAATCTTATTTTTGAGCAAAAACGGAGTCAAACTTTTGAGTAAAAAGAAAAAAAGACAGTCATCATATTATGGAATACAGGTTAAGGTCATAAAATGGTACTGCAGCTTTGAAGTGACCCATATGCAAAATTTGATGACTAAAAATGCCCTTAATGCTACTGAGATAAACACTAGGGCTGATAAAACTCTTAATGCAAAAAATGATGAAGCCATCAGATCAGGAAATTTACATTTATGTAATAAAATGTTACTGTGACAATGAAGTCCCTCTTAGGGAGGATGCCAATGCAAAGCCTGAACACTAACAGCCTTACAATGACAACAATATATCCCCCCTCACCTTTGGTGGGGGGACATAATTACTGAAATATGGACTTTAAAACTAGGGCTGACAATTATATGTTGTCAGAATTGAGATGGATAAATGGACACTTTAAAATGTACAATATCAAAATACAAACCATATCTTCATCTTCCACTGATTCATCACTTGAATCATACTGAGCCCTCGCTTGTTTTAGTACTTGTATTACAGAGTTATGTCCCCTTCCTTTAGCTAACATATAAGGCGTCTGTCCACCATATGTACTGGCATTAATGTCTAATGACCCATACTGTAAAAGGAACTGCAGCAACGATACATTTCCAGACTCGGCAGCATAATGTAAAATTGACCGTCCACTTTTACCATCCTGTAAAATTATGAATTATAACTAAAATTACAACTGAACACTGTAATTTATACATATTTCTGGCAACTAAGTTTCTATATGGCAAGACAGCAATTTCTACAGTGGTTGAGATAAGAGGCAATGGGTGTATTTAGGGGTAGCATTTCAAATGTCTCCTTGAAACATCATGTGATCCCTCAGTCATAGAAGGATGGAAAAAATTTGCAAACTGAAAATTTAATGTTCTAAAACATGATTTTTTTTTTGATTTTTTTTTTTTTTTTTTTGATTTTTTTTTTCTGAAAAGAAAACAAAGGGATAACCAGTAAAAATATGTGAACTTATGGTCATATCCTCAGAAATACCAATGATGTGGACTAGCTGAGCTAATTAGGCTGAATATGGTACTGGAAATAGGAGAAAAAAAAACATATCTGATTTCCTGTAGCTGGCCATTGTACAAATGGTATGAAAAGTAAAACCCTATGAAAACCCATGACTTGCAAAACAAGTCATGGGTTTTCAAAGGGTTTTGCATGTCCTTATGCTTAAACTAGTTTTGTATGAAACAGTGATATCACTATTTTATACAAAACTAGGTCATGCTAAAGTTTTGTTCTAGGAAAGGAAGTAAAAATATAATTCTATACAGACAGTAAGTTAAGTACCCAAAGAGACCTGTTACAATAGAGCTCTATTAAATATGAGTATCTCAAAGCTCTAGATAAATAAGAGAATTTGATGATACTTCCTTAATAAGGTCAGACAGTCTCTATGAGAAAATTGTAACTTATGGAATGTGAAAACGGCAAAGACACAGATCATGGCCAAGACACAGATCAGCCTGCACATCCCTGCAGCCCAATCAGAGTCATCCCTTTTTGCATGAACAATCTATGAATCTAAAGTGAAGACTGGTCAATTTGTACGGATGTGCAGGCTGCTTTATGTATCCATTGTTCAGTGTATTCACACAAGGTGTATGGTCTCTTTTCACACAACACCAAAATGGATGGATGGATGACTTGCTATTTTACATCCTTTTCAACAGTATTTCAGTCATATCAGGACGATGGGATGTGATAATGAAAGACTGTGGAAAAAGTTTCCCAGATACATAAAGTAAATTCCCCTTGAATATCAGGACAAGTTTAATTTAGCTGAAGGAAAAAAAATGTAGAAAACACCACAAGAATGAAATTACATATGTGATACATAATACCAGTATCATATACTTCCTTGGGCTACCAATTCTTTACTAGTATAATGTTGAATTCACTAAATAATGTGTCAAGTTATCTTTACATTTAATATCACATCTATACTACATTTAGTACGCTACATGTACTTGTAAATTTCACAAGCTCCCCTAACCTCATTACAGTCCAAAGAACGCAGGAGGTTTGCAAGTCTGCTTACCATTAGGAGCAGTCTGATCTGGGTTTGCGCTGTTTGCTCAGACCTATCTACCCCCAACACTTAGAATTTTTCTGTTATTGCCCTTTGTTATGTCCACAGCTTTTTACATAGTTTTGAGAAATTGTAATAAACATGCTGTGATTTTTTCACTATTTTGGTTTGGATTTTTTGATTGATTGATTTGATGCTTAACGTCCACGGTAATCAGCTATGGTCATGTCAGGACAGTCAGTTAACCTAACCACACTATTCCTGGGCAGGCTTAGACCTCCTAAGCGGTCAACCAGTACTAAGTGCACATACTATCGCCAGTAACTGACAACTGCCCTTCTTGAATCAGCGGAAGGAGAAACAAAAGTATGTGGCCAGACCGGGTTTCGAACCCAGGACCTCTGCCTTACGAGTCAGGTGCCCTACCGATTGCGCTACGCGGCCCGGCTCTTTGGTTTGGAAAATCCTGCCGCTGTCTCACAAAATTTGGAATTTCAGAAACATCTTGATTTATACTCAAGTGGTGGGATAGGGGAAATGATACTTAATATATAATATTTACATTCAGTTATATGTACGAGTATATATCTGCAGTCCTCAAAGCAAGCAAGGAAATTTATGCTTGTAAGAAGGTCCCAAGGAAATTTCTGCCTGCAATCCGGAATATTTCAACTTGCATTGGGAAAAAGGTATTATTTTGAATTGGGACTGGTGCCTATTATGGGCACCACTTATATAGAGAAAAGGTCACTGTGACATGGCATTATAGTATATACCTACCCTCTGATTTATTTCTGCTCTTTTGGACAAAAGAACTTCTAAAACCTCCTGGTGGTTACCTTCTGCAGCTAAGTGGAGACAAACCTGACCTGAAAAACAAATGTGATGGTCAGGATATGCATTACGCAAACAGCAAAGACTTTGACCAGCCTGCACATTCATGCAGTCTGGTCATAGTCATAACTGTTTGCCCACACAACATAATCTCAGGAGCATGAAAAGGATTCCCAAAGCCCTGGACTTATACATGTAGTAAAGCCACCCCATACTTTTATAGCACGACAGACCAAACAGTAATATAACTAGATGACAATGGATTCAAAATAGTGGTATACAGAATGTGGGTACTCTCATCATATCACATTTACACTGAACTTGTAAAGCAAGAAAATAAATTGTGTTGGTGAGGGGCTCCAGCTCATATCTCGCAATAACAAAATCAAACTGGGCAGAGTGATCTTATTCAGTAGACTTGCAATAAGAGCCTACATTAAACAATTGCAAACAATTTTCCGCAACAGGAAATACTGGCTTAATTAGAGCTCTGACAGGCTGGTATGTGTCCCGTTTGTTTGCATGCTTAAACTTGGTAAGTTGGTTTTCTAAAATGATTGGAAATTGAAACTGAAAGTAAACATAATATATATCAGCTGGTTAAAGGTCACATTTAAATTCCTGTTCAGATATTATGATTACTTCATCTAGACTTCTAATATATTAAAGTAAGTTAACGGTTCAAGGTTTTGTTGATTTAAGGTAAATGGATACACTTTCAGGGGAAGCAACTCTTCCATTTTTATCTTTGCCCTTCCTTTCAACTGGGCCCGCCATCTCTTGAAGGAAAGAATTTGCTCTTCTAGGAGCAAATTCTTTCCTTTTTAGTAGACCCCTTCTAGTAGGGTTTTGTCATCCAGGGAGGCAAACGGGTCACAAAAGTTGTTTCCCTTTATTAACCCATTGCACTCTGGGTATTTTTTGTCATCTGCTGAAATTGTCGTCTGCATAAAAAATCAAGAATATTTTGACAATATTGGTCTAACTAACTCTTGTAGAAATGATGTCTAGGCAGCAAACAGTTTGGATCTCTGATCAGGCCCCACGTTTTTGGGGCCTGATCTGGATCCAGACTGTTTGCCCCAGATATCCCGAATGGAATGGGTTAAAATGCTGGAAACCCATACACCATAAAGCAGCT
This sequence comes from Ctena decussata, assembly GCA_963989385.1. Classification (NCBI taxonomy): domain Eukaryota; kingdom Metazoa; phylum Mollusca; class Bivalvia; order Lucinida; family Lucinidae; genus Ctena; species Ctena decussata. The sequence goes on from OZ022499.1 coordinate 107,077,526, forward strand.
AGGATAACACTTGACATACTCCTTACCATCATAATTTCTGGCCTCTAAATTCTGTGGTATCTTTACATAAGGAATTTCATATTCAACTTCCTCTTGTTCTTCTTGCGTTATTGGCTCGAGCAATGCTTTTGCAATTAACGTATGTCCTTCTCTTGCTGCTAGATGCAATGGCGTATTTCCATGTCGATCTGGAACATTAACCTCTGCTCCTGCCGCCATCAGTTTTCGTACAAGTAGTGGATTTTTCATGAGGACTGCTAAATGAAGTGCTGTTTGCTGATGACTATTTTTAATGTTCAGAAAGTCTGGGTTTTTTGTCGAAGAAACTAAGGTACAAGCATATTGCCAAAGGTACTGGATGATGGCTGTATGGAGTTGCCTGAAAGTGCAAAACAATTATTAACTCTTTAAGTACCAAAAACCAGACGACAAAATGTACGTTTGCAAAAATTTAAAAAATGCCTTGTCCAAGACATTTCATATTGAGAAATCAAAGACTAGAGGGCAAATAATGTAGATCTTGTTGGGTTGGCTCATCATGAGCCGCCTCATCAGGATCTACGCTGTTTGCAAATTTTGTTAATTTCGTCACAGGGGCTTAAAGAGTTAAAAACCCACTTATCAAGCTTTTGTCATAGAGCAGAAAAAATACAGATCTATAACTCCGAGAATAATGTTACATACCATGTGGCCGGCTTCTCAAATGAACCACTCTGTAAATGAGGTGCAGTGAATATTGTGTAAATATTTAAATTATCAGTGCGTTTATTGAAAATGAATTGAATGAATTTGCTCCTTTAGAAATTCTTTCCTATAAGAAACCCCCTTTTTACCTTATTTTTTCTCCATTGAACTCCCCCAAACTTGCAGGAATTTGAAATGGTTCTATTGAGCCAAGGATTTCTGCTAATGGATAAAACTGACTAGGTGTTTTTGGCTTTATCCTTCAGGTACGAAATATATAGGAAGTCACAATAGTTGTTCCCTTTGTAAAACTGGCAAAAAACCATGGAGGTGACACCTTAGACAAGAAAAACATTCAAGATAATGCCAACAATTACATCAGATTTTCATTGGGACACTTGTACACTACAGGAACATATAGTCAGCCAATTTGACCCAAATACTTTGGACACTTAAAGCGTATTGAATGTCATGACAGTCCCTTAAAATAAAACTACAGAAAAAAGGTTATTTCTTTTTTGTCTTTCCCATTCTTTTTGTGATATATCACTTCAGTTAAATTTGAAAAACATATTCTTGATCAACAAGATATTGACATCAGAAAAATTAGGGCATTCAAAAGTACAGTGGTTACTCATTATATAGGGAAAGTTTTTACAACAAAAATTATTAGTTATTTTCCTTAAACTTGCAAAACTAGATTCTACTATCTGCTGATGTATCCAGTGGCAAACAGTGCAGATCCTGATCAGACTGCTCAGTGAGCAGTCTGATCCCTGTCTGCATTGTTTGCTCACGTACACCTGTCCCAATATTTAGTATCATTATGGTTTTGCAACTAACAATCAATGTGAAGGTTGTGAAATATTCACTGATTGGCTGGATTCCTTCCAATACAATCCAGGTGACTGGGAGACCGGGATGTACTATATATACATCCTTGTAATAATGCACTTTCAACGCCCCTACTAAAAAGTTAGGATTTCTTTAGTGCTGAGTAACAAAGTTTTGATTTGTAACTTAGTTATTATGTGCTGGGAGTTTCATAGATATTTCTATACCAAAATTCTTATCAATGTACATCAAGAGTCCCGTCACAGTGTCACATGATTCACGGTTAGTAAGTGTGACAATGACTTGACATATTGGCCAGACTGAGCCTGAATCATTTCAAATTCAATGGTCCATAAATTAAAATAATTCAATAGGTGGAAATTAACCATCATTAGCTTCAGCCAAAAATTAGCTTGATTAATACAGTGCATATTTAATCCATCCTTGTTGAACAATTGGGTTAATTTATAATTAATCAAAAGATCATGAATGCTATAGCCAATAATTAATGCCAGTGATGCAGCTCTATTCAAGCCGATTAAGCCGAAACTGAAGCATACTCGATACTTATAAAGCTAAAAGCTCAGACAGGTGTCTACAAATTAGTCTGGGGCTCTAATGTAACAGTATCAGACTATAGGTGAGCTCATCAGCCTAAACTCGCACACAAACTCAAAACAGCATCCATCAACATCAATGCGATGAAGTCGCACTGACATCATTACAACCAGTGCTCTAGTTAAGAAGGGTATTTGATGATAATTGAGGGATAATTTTTATATTTCTCATTGAAACCATATGTTGTGACCACTCATCTGAACCGTCTCATCGTTGTGACCACTCATCTGAACCGTCTCATCGAGACGGTTCAGATGAGGGGTCACAACATATGTTTTTATGCAGAATTAACATAACTTATCCCTAATTATCACCAAATACTCCCTCTTATCTGGGGCTCTGATTACAACATAGTTATGATGAACCATGAAAACCTACGTATCACCATCTTCATCCTGTGTATACACTTCATAAGGGTCTAAAGTGTCAATGCTATCCTTTGTTCTGCTTTCACGTTCAGTCACTTCACTTATAGTAGGTGTGTTTTCGCTAGGTCTCCAACTCTCAGTTGAAGTAAGTTTTTCTAGATCTCCAGATTTCAAACTTTCTGAAGCATACCCCTCATCTACTGACACACACCGTTCTTCAGTACTAGACAGTGAACTATTATTTATCCTAAGATCTCTTTGAAATTTGTCTGTGATTGATTCACAACCACTTCTGCACTCGGATTCCAGTTCACTAGACTTGTATCCAGAGTCAAGCCTCTCATGATCAGCCAAATGTTCTTTTACACTTGCTTTTGGGCTACGAATTATCCGCAAATCCAGCGGCTCACAATCCATTTCCACATCATGGCTCATATTGCTTGAATGTTGGAACGATAAAAATTCGCTGCACTTTAAAGACAAAGAACTGAAAATGTAATTTTCACAACTTGCTCATCCAGAATTTCAGTATTAGAATCCCTGACTGAAGTGAAATGACACCGGTTGGACGTAGTAAACAAAAACGGGGATTTCCAGAAATTGCTCCGTACTGCGCATGACTGCATGCCCCTGCTGCGTGATAAACAGAGTGCACACTAATCGCCGGGAAGGCCGGGAAGAAAAAGCCGGGAAGATGAGGGGTAGTTGTCTTTCGGATTCAATATAAGCTATCTAAACAAATTAGGTATCATTTTAAAGAATAGACTCTAATTTAAATAAATTAGAGTCTATTCTTTAAAATGATACCTAATTTGTTTAGATAGCTTATAAAGAATAGACTCTAATTTAAATATTGAATATAAAATAAATAGATTTTTTTGAGTTTTTGATGACTTTTTGGTACTTTAAAAATTCCGGGGAGAGCCGGGAAGACAGCCGGGAAGATCGGGGTAGTTCTCTTTGGGATTCAATATCTATCTTTCTACCTAAGCTTTCCAAACAAATTAGGTATCATTTTAAAGAAGAGGCTCTAATCTAAATACTGAATATAAAATAAATAGAATTTGATGAGTTTTCGATGACTTTTTGGTACTTTAAAAATTCCGGGAAGAGCCGGGAAGGCAGCCGGGAAGGCAAGCGGGAAGATAGGGGTAGTTGTCTTTCGGATTCAATATCTATCTTTTTATATAAGCTTCCTAAACAAATTAGTCATCATTTTAAAGAATAGACTCTAATCTAAATATTGGATATAAAGTAAATCGATTTTGTTGAGTTTTTGATGACTCTTTGGTACTTTAAAAATTCCGGGAAGAGTCGGGAAGACAGCCGGGAGGATCGGGGTAGTTGTCTTTGGGATTCAGTATCTATCTTTCTATATAAGCTTTCCGTACAAATTAGGCATCATTTTAAAGAAGGGGCTGGATTCTTCGTCGCCGGTGTTGTCACAGTGGCTGGCCTCGGTACCTCTTTCACCTGGGTTGGTATCGACAGAGGTGGAAAATCAGACTCCGAAAAAAGGGCTCCTCTGTTGATTCTGGGAATGAAACAGAAACTGATAGTGTCGGTGATGAACATGACAATGGCCTGCACGACTTCCTGTCTGATTTCAAATGGAATCGAACCGCCGCCTGGATATCCAGTGTCAACTCTCTCACGCCAGCTTGTGTCACATGGAGACCGTCCTTTGATAGTAGATCTCTCTTTGCCGACATTCTGTCTTTTCCGAATAGCGGGTGTTCTACGAATACTGTAATAGTCGATCCCTAAGAATGGAGGCAAAAATGAAATTGACAGAATTGTTTCGCCTAAAAAAGTATCCATTTCATGAAATTGGCCTCCATTGAGAAGGGAAGTAATGTGAAAATGATAGAGTTGCTTCCCCTGAAAGGATATGACAATACCTTAATGACCCTTACTTCTAGGACAGGAGTTCAAGAGCAAACAGTGAAGACCCAGACTTTCCTGAGCATCAGTCTGATCTGGGTCTGCACTGTTTGCCATTCCACTAGTAACGTGTTGACGCAACATGACTGTCGGCTTGAAATGACCGAATACAAGAGATCTGAACATTGATTTAAAAGGCAGTGATTTTTATCGTATATCTTCTTATGACTGTTCCATAATTATAAGCCATAAAATGAGATAATTATTCTTTATTTCTCAGTGAGATCATGTTATGACTCCTCATTAGAACCGTCTTGGCGAGACGGTTCTGATGAGACGTCACAACACGTTTTAATGGAGAATATAGCCTTATAGCCAAAGCTCCTCACATCTTTGACAAAAATGGCAATGTGGTGAAGCTGAAGCTGTTAATTTTGAACAAGTGGGCCTGGTTTTAAAATGTACCCTATTTTTTTAGGTAAATGCTCCCACGGTGCCTGTAATTTGTCTTATGAATGATATTCTTTGGACAAAATTTGGACAGACTAAATTAGTGATGTAAAGACAATCTTGTCGGAGTCTCGCCACTCTTTCATTCACAGGAACAAATGAGAAGGGGTATTCATTGGAGTGAGAACATTTATTAGAAGAAATACATTATATTGTAACTACGTAGGGACATAAATGTTTAAGAAGTCTGACCATGATTACACTGCTTATTACTGTTTACCTCCATTTTTGCCCTGGACCAAACTTTTCAATAGGTTCATTAATTTTAGATATCTTATTATCTGCCACATTCTAATTTCAGGTGAATAGCTTGGCTTATTTTTTTCTACAATGGTCTATTGCTTTTTTTTTTTTGCTTCTGATCCCCACTTTACGGTTTACTTTTAATTTCCACTTCGCTCTCCTTGATTATGTAGAACACAAGAACAAACTCAGTCCATTACACTAAAAATCTAAAAAGCTCATTACGTTGATGTACACGATAGTCTTGAAGGACAGCGAGAGAGAGAGAGCGTGCGTGCGTGCGTGTGCGTGTATGTGTTTTTTTTTCAAATTCCACTTATTTAAACTATTGTTCGCAATTTCCTAAACTCATATAAGCCTAGCATCCATTTGTTTGCTTCTATCTTTCCTTCTTCCTTTGAGCGATGAACGCATCGTTAACATCAATCGAATGTACACTAAAGCAATGCAATTAAGTGATTATGGATTTAACGACCCGTGAATGAGTAAAATCAGACGGATACTGATGTCCCTTTTCGTAAAATTATCGTCCAACATAAACTTAAATAAATAAAAAAAATAAATGAAATAAATAAAAATAAATAAATTAAAATGAATTTTTACTTCATGAGTTTATGAGGGGGTTCTGCTTTTTAGTATATGGAATAACAATCCGTGAAATATTGGTCTATCTAATTTTGTGTCTCCTTACAAAAATTGTCTAGTTTAAACAAATGATTTTAACTGAAGTTTAAGATGCATTACTTCAACATCTAAAATACATGTAGTTTTATTTACGTCACTTTCGACAGGACGACTCTGCATGCGTCTAAGAAATGAAATAAAAATATGAGCAGCCTCATGATAAAACCAGTAACTTTTTGGCATGAGCGCCCAGCGAAGGCTCAATCCAGCCCGCCCATTCTGATCGGAGTCTTCGCTGGGCGCTAAATGGGTAGCTAAGTAGCTAAGGGTCTATGCTTTATTCATGCGGACAGCAAAGACTCTGATCCGACTGTGTAATAATAATAATAAAAAAATCTACAAAATCTAGTTCAGTTATATATAGTAATATAACTGGTGTGATTTTGTAATAAAGTTGCCTTTTTGATATTCCATTGACAAAATTTCAAACCCTACATATAACAAATCAAAAGACTTACTTTGAACGCACTGATATCCCACATTCCTTCATGAAGCTGTTCTACACGAGCATCACTACAGAACCGAACACAGGATACAGAATGATTAATCCGTAAATACAGTTTCGCCAACAAGCTTACGTTGAAATGGATGGACCAAGCTGCAATTAAATCTTAATTAGGTGATAAAAGCATACTGAAACCATGATTTTCGTTATATATATATATACAATACAATACAATACAATACAATACAATATGTTTTATTTGGCATTAAACATAATACAATGCTTTTAGCCATAACAAACATATGAGTGAGCATATATAAATACAACATTTAACTGAGAAGCATAAGTGCCATGACATCAAAGGCACTATATACTAATAGAATATAACGTATATTACATTATATGAAACTACGAAGCATTTCGTTTCTTGAATGCAAAATAGATAAATTTGCTTAATTTGTTTAAAGTCTTCTTGGACGAGGTAGACATCAGCTGGTCAAATTTATTAAGTGTTGGCCAGTTACAAAAGTAACTTTTAAAATATTTTCTTCGTAGCTCTGTATAATATGGGCATACCAACAAAACGTGATGTTCGTCTTCTATTTTTCTCATGTTACAGAAGTTACAGAGGCGTTCTTCTCTTGGTAAACCGTTATATCGACCTGTTTCAATCAGTAGGTTGTGTGAGCTTAGTCTGAATCTACTCAGGGATATTCTATATTTATTTTCAGAGATAGTGTCTAAATATTGCTCCACCCGACATTCTTTTTTATATCTTCGATATAAGGTTAGTTTATGAGATTCATTTACGGAAGTAATAATACCTTGATTGCTCTGATCGAACAAGCGCTGACGAATCTGAGGCATGGGGATACACGCTATGTGATCTTGATCGAGCCATACGTTTGAGAAGCCAAGTCGTTCTAGGAGAGATTTTATGTGAAACGCCCCGTTAAGATTATTATATGTGTTACCGTGATCTGCATCATCTCGTAACATACAGTACACTGAGCGTAATAATGGGTCCTGCGACATCATAACTTTCGTCCAATAACTCAGCATTCTTAGCTGTCGAAAAACAATAAGTGGTTTTCGGCCTAATTCCATATATAGAGCAGAAAGATTGGTTGAGCGCTTTACACCTAGTATTGAACGACAAAAGCGAGTATGTACACGTTCTATATCATCTGCTTTATTGTAACCCCATACCTCCGATGCGTAACTTAAAACAGATCCTACTAAAGAATCGAACAATTTAAATCTTTCAAGGACAGGCAGTTCAATATTCGACAACGTTTTATACAAATTATGCAGGGAGTATGTGCCGTATTCAGCTATGCATTTTTGAGTCCTATACCAGTTTCCATTTTTATAGAACATGACACCTAAGTACTTGAATGAATCGACAATTTCCAGTTCATTATTATCGTAGAAAAATGCTTTGTTAACGGTTTTGCCTTTTTCGAATATCATAACTTTAGTTTTATGCGTGTTAACCACGCTATAGGACCCTGACCTTATGCAATGTATTTTTCGAGCAAACAAAATGGCCGACGCGAGGATAACAGATGATGACACTGGAGATTCTACCGATGTAAGTTGCGTTTATTCTCACGTAGGACCAAGTAAAATGCATTTTAAGCTCGGTCTGTGTCTAGATGCAATTTTCGTTCAATCGACTGGTATGTGCAACATAATTAACCCAGAAATGTGATCGCATGGCTCTACTCACATATTCTGCATTTACTTGGTCATCTTTAAAGAGCAAAAAAGCGTCTTCAAAAGTTAAATTTCGCACGTATTCTTTGTCAATAAACGTCTATTTGATTTTACTTAGTAAAACGAAAAAGAAGTAAATGATACCTTGTAGAAGATTTGAAAATATCACTGATTTTGTTCACTGTACACATACTTAAAGTTCCAAAGCCGCGTGCAAAACAGCTCAGTTTTTTCGAGCAGTACTGGACGGGTATTTTGAGCGCATAATTTGCATTGAGCGGGTATTCTGAGTCAAATACTGCACGGGTATTCCGAGTATCGAAAGATTGTATTAAGTTACAGAAGTTATAAAATTTTGATCGTCTGAGTTCAGAACGAGGCTGTGAGTAAATGACGTCATAAACTCACAATTAAACATATAAAATAACTACCATTCTGGTGCAAAAAAGTCGCCAGTAAATGGTAAATATTTGATCTTTGTATTAAATATAATCAAGATTTACCTAAATTGAGTGGAAAAACTCGACCTACTACTGTAAATAAGCATTTTCCGAATTTGGTCACGTGACCATGCTTTCAAAATGGCGACCGCCATAGATAACCATTTTGAAATGTTCAGAAGGCCATATCTCTTAAACTGCTGGACCGATTTTCATGAAAATTGTTGCAAAATGTTCAGCTCTCCAAGACCTTTCTTTTAAAGTGATGTCGATGTTTGTGTGCGCTTCCCTTTAACTAGACCAAGAAAATCGAGACCAGTACATTAATGCCCCCGTACTCATATAGTTTTCACAATAGCCCAGATTATATAACAAGGGAGCACCGTTAACTCAGTTGGTAGAGTGCCGGACTCTTGATCGCAAGGTCGCGGGTTCGATTCTCACCAGGGGAGACGATGTTGTGTCCTTGAGCAAGTCACTTTACCCTTATTGCTTAGTAGGCTACTGGTTCAACCAAGGAAAGCGTCCCGACATGACTGAAAAACTGTTTACTGGGACGTAAATCCTCAACCCAAACAAACAAACAAACAAACAAGATTATAACAAAGCACGTATTCTAAAATGTTATTTTGACTGACCAGTGAGCTGACGCGTCCTACACAATTAACAAAGTAACAAAGTATTGAAGAGATTTTTGCCAGTCCTATAGAGTGTCTACTTTGTTTGAACAATATATGGTAAGACAACTCGTGCAAATGCTGCAACTGCGATTGAAGTATGAGGTCGTCTTAAAGCCGGTACCAAAGTCTATATAGAAGGTATTTTGGTACCATAACTAACTAGGCGTCCAATCTTCACACCTTTGATCTCAATGGAGAAAATCAAATGCATAAGCAAAGAGCGAAAGAGAGAGAGAGAGAGAGAGAGAGGCATTAAGCAGAAGGCTTGCTCAAAGCTTGACAGGTTATATTTTTATAACAGCAGAAGTTGTCAACAGGGGTTGCGATTAGCAATTCATCTTATTTTTTACATGTTTGGGTAGAACACGTTTCTTGTTAGTTAGCTCCCGATATAGTTTCGCATAGTGATGTTCTTATTTTTTTTTTTGTGCTAAAAGAATGTGCATTCTCTCCGATTGCCCTCGCTCAGAATACCCGTTCAAATTTTTCATCATAAAATCACTCCTTTATTACTCAGAATACCCGTTCAATGGAATGTGACCATGCTCGAAATTACTGACCAGGGCTGGGGAACATTTTGATTGTGTACAGTGGACTAAAATGTTGTTTTTCTCGTAAGTAAACATTTCTTTTGGACCATATTTAAAGAAAACATCTTTTGTCTTGAATATCTTATTAGCCCATGCAATGAATAACCTAATCAATATTTTTAGTTCGCTGTTTTTATGTGTTTTATAAAATATGCCGTCGATAAAAATGGTGAGCAAAGCACATGTTTATGCAACTCGAAACTAAAATGCAACAATCTAGCCAGTATTTGTTCAAACAAGACGTCAGATAGGAAAAATAACTTATTTCTTAAAACCTAAATGAGTATGACTATCTAAATAAGACATGAAAGCTTTTAAATTTACCTTCGTAAACCACTGTTTATGCATCCAAGTCTGATAATATGGGGTTGTCCTGTATTTGAAAGGCATTGTAACAGTAACATTATGGTACATATCTGTAATGTATTAGGATAAAGTTTTTTTTTTTATTTGAGGAAGTTGTCTTCAAAGGCTCAATTCTTGGGTGTCAGAAAGCAATTTAACTTACCATTGGTATTAAGACAGCAAATATTTACTATTTTACACTCACAAGAACTTAACATGAACATCTGAAGCATTTAGAATGTTCTTAACATTTAACGTGACTTACAGCAACATCACAAAATGCATCATTTAAAATCTTGAGGGACCAGTATATGTATAAGTTGACCTAACTGATCCATGTCTAGCTTTAGAATTATCATACAGGTATTACCTGTTTCCCTACCCATGCTGTCTACTGAGACAATCAGGTAATCTACAGGCAAAAATGGCTGTCAGCTGAGCCAACACTTAAAGTATCGTCTCACTTGATAGTTATTAACATCGTGCCTGACTGTAATCAACGTTACCTTTTTGTGTTGCTCCCATCAGTTACACTGCACCATATTATCACTATGTCAATTAAGCAATGGAAAATGATATACTTTAAATAGGAGACACATATAAAGCGTCTTTTCATGAGTCTGTTCATCACCTGTATCTCTCATTGCAACATTACCAAGATTTATTTGGTCAGATAATTCTGTACAGCCCCTGTTTGTGTTCTGATACATTATTACCAATACATTAAGTGTAACGAAAGACAAAATTAGTTTTGATCATTCGACTTTTAATATGTATGCTTCTTCTATCATTGTATTGATATATATGGTATCAGAAAGCTGCATTTCTTACTGTATATGAAATATCCGGCCAAGACTCATTCATAAAAGCGGTAAGACTTCATTAATAAGAAGTTAACCCCTGTAATTATTGCTAAACAATGATTAATAATAATAATAATTATAGTAATATCTTCAAAGTCAAGGAGGTCATCTGAAAATAGATATATCAAGGTTTGTCCTTGACATCGATATTATGCATTACCTTATCATTTGCTAATTTTTAATTCAGAACTAAATGTATTACTGTTTAAGCATATGAGATATGAGGAATTTATAAATTTCCCAGTAATTGGTTGTAAACAATATTTGATCTGTTATCCTTCTCTTTGTTTTGTTACCGTACTGCAAAGTGCAACTACAGGTCAATACATTCTTTAGGACAACTGGTATTTGCCCAGAAATATCCCACATCAAATATGCTGTCGTTTTGATTTGCCACTTCATTTTGTGGCTTAGAATTCTGTAGGACTCGGTCCCTTAAAACGTTAAATATTCGTCAAATTAAAAGTAAGCTCTGAAGCTGGTTTCATGCTAAATCGGCTCATTATCCAACCGACTATATATTGCTTTATTTGAAGCATGTATACAAATTATTTGCTGGCTTATAATTGCAGCATTTTTCTCAAATGAAATGTATCTGTTTTGCAGTTTTTGATTATACAACAAAATGTCACGTATATTACTGTCTAAAGAATCGTAAGACTGAATAGCTAGGCATAATCATTAAAGGTGCAGATATATGCTATTAGAAAAAAACAAGCAGCAAAATCTGCTGTGCGTGTATGGAATTTGCCAAGTCTCCATTTACTAGCATTTGCAATGCAGTTTCGTCGCGTATAAAACGTACCTCATGAAGTCCCTAAATTAGTCATAAGCTGATAGTTCCAAGAAAACAATGTTTTTTAAGAAGTGCCAGGATATTAAATTCGTAATTGTTCTCTGAGAGACAATGAAGAAATTCCGTAAGTCGTATTATAATGGACTAATTTATAAATTAAAGTTATTTACGTTACTACAAGTAGTAATAAATGATGAAAAAGAAAACGTACTAAAATGTATTTTCTAATACTTAATGATGATTCTATGGAGAAACTGCATTTAAAAATGAAATAGTGGTGTACCTTGAAATTATATGATTTTGAATTAAATACACACAAGTAACGTATATAATCGATGCTTAGGGCCAAAGTGTCGTTAGAAAAATTGACAACATGCGCTTTTCCATTGTAAACACTCAATTGATGAAGTTTTTACATGTATAAATTGCCAAAAAAATAACACACATGCCCACGGGAACTACATATGCCTGCGGACTTTAAGCATGTTATAAATTAAAACGATAGCATTTTGAAACTTGGCGGCCATCTTGAAAATAGATGATTTTTAAGTGGCCCACGATCATTTTTGAATCTGGCCCATGTAAGGAACATTTAGTGAAAATTTCATGCTTGTATCATCAAGTGAAGTATTTCCTTAAATTTTCACTCTAAGCCGCTCCACTATAACACAATTTCCTTCGTCTACGTTCAAGTTTAAAACTAAGTCATTTATGAAAAATATGAAAAGAATCGGGGACAAGGGATCCCCCTGTTTTACACCGTTATGGGAGGTGAAGAACTCCGAATATTTGTTTTTGTATTTTACACAAACTTTTACCGACTCGTACATAGCTTTCATTGCATTAACCATTTTTGTACTACACCCATCACGTAATAACTTGTACCATAATAATTTCCTGTCTACCGTATCGAACGCTTTTTTATAGTCAACAAACGTACAGTAAAGCTTTTCGTTATTGCTAAGCATTTTACTTATTAATGAATGAAATGTGAATATGCAATCAACTGTAGACTTATTTTTCTGAAACCCGAACTGGTTATGGATAATCTTTTCATTTACAGCTGCCCATTTCATTAATCGATCATGTAAAAGTTTTGAGTAAAGTTTAGCAAGAATGTTTATTAATGCGATGCCACGATAATTGTAAGTATCATCGACGTCCCCTTTTTTGAAAATCGGGGTAATATAGCTTTCAGTCCATGATTGTGGGTATGAACCTGACTTAAATACCGTATTAAACAATTTCGTGATAAACGGTGTTATTAAATCAACGCTGCATTTAAAGATTTCAGAGATGAGACCGTCAATACCGGGCGATTTATTAGATGCAAGCGACGTGATAGCACTTTTAACTTCATTGGGCAAAATTTCAACATCTAAAATTTCATTTGACTGAAACTGAAATTCCGAATTAAGATTTCTGTTATCATGAGTTGCATCAGCCCCAAAAACTTCGGAGAAATGCTCCAAAAAATCATTTGCTGACAATTTATCGGAACCAGTTTGATTTTTTGATGAATATTTCTTTAAATTTTTCCAAAAAGCTTTTGGGTTAGATTTTGCCATATTTGAAATCTTTTGACCTTCATTCCGTTTAAATTTGTTTTTGGCTCTACGTTTTGCTTGATTAAATTTTGACCGGCATTTCGTAAAATTTATTCTATTCTGCTGAGTTCGATTATGAGAAAACAATCGTTTTGCACGATTAAAGTCTCTTTTAGCCGAATGACACTGTGCGTCAAACCACTTGTTTTCTTTTATCGGTTTCGAGTAGTTTTCAGTATCTATGCTCTTGCCAAAATGTTTATCTGAGCAGCTGTAAAGCGAATCTGAAAATTTACTTAAAGTTACATTGATATTATTTTCGCTGTCGTCTTGCTCTAACGATAAACTTAAGGATTCAAATAAATCAGTTAGATCTGAAACACTATTTTGAAAGTCTACGATTTTCTCATTGTTCCATTTTAACTTTCCAGAATATGTTTGCTCAGAAATCGCTTTATTATTGCAACTCGTTTGCTTACAGGTTAGTCCAAAAGAGATTCCAGCATGATCAGAAAGCTCCGTAACATCACATATCTCAAAGTATGAAATAAATTCAAAATCTATTAATGGTACCAACAAATAATCAACAACACTGCAACCTTTCTCCCCGTAAAATGTAAATTTTCCAATGTCTTTATCTGACCCTAATCTCCCATTCGCAATAAGTAGATTTGTGGTTTTGCACAATTCTAATAGTCGCCTATACCGTAGGCATCAGTCACGTGGTCTTTACTAACAGGCAATGAAATATCGTTATGTCGAATATTATCATCAGGTCCCGCTTCGATATAATGATCGTACAAAATAAAATCGCAGTTTGATCCAGTTCTACCATTAAAGTCCCCAGAAACAAGAACTTTTCCCAAAGTTCGATATTTTGCTATACCAGCTTCCAATAATTCAAAATAGTCAACATCTTCATGTCTGTATATTCGAGATTTTTTTTCTCTGGCATACAAATAACCAATAAAAGTATCTACATTGGATTTTAAAAGTTTGCTACTGATTTTCAGCCAAAGTAAACCATAATTATTTTTTTCAACAATTGATACATAGTCTTTGAGTGATGACTTATAATAAATAGAAATGCCTCCGCTATATCTACCCTTTGTTGTACAGGTCTAACGATTTACTCGCATAAACATGATCACAGCAATACCCTTCAATGTCATAATATATATATAAAAAATGTCGAGAAAAAATAGATAAAAATAATAAATGAATGAATAAATAAATCCCGACAAAATCAAAAAAAAAAAAAAAAAAAAAAAAAATTAAGGAGTTTTAGAACGGAATTAAAGGAGAACATTACTAAATTATCCGTATGTTTATTATAAATATGTACTGTTATTCCTGCCTTTCCGGCTGCGCTACCTTAAATTCTCGAATTTTTTAGAGCAACATAAGGTCTTTGTTTTTTCCAGAAAGCACTTGTCTTATAATCGACATTTAGCTTAAAGACTGTTTTTAAAAGGGTGCAAAAATTATATCATTAAATATTGCAAAATAGGAGATTTTGGCTCCCACAAACTACAATCCCTCTCTTCCCGGCTGCCTTCCTGGCTCACCCCGGACATTTTAAAGCACCAAAACGTCATCCAACTTTCGACATAACTTTTTTTTATATTCACCATTTAGATAAGAGTTTCTTCTTAAAAATGATGCATCATTTGTTTAGATAGCTGATACAAAAAATAGATATTTAATCCGAAAGACAACTACCCCTGTCTTCCCGGCTGCCTTCCCGGAATTTTTGAAGTGTCAAAAAGTCATCAAAAAGTCAACAAAAGTTATTTATTTTATATTCAATATTTAGATAAGAGTTTCTTCTTTTAAATTATGCATCATTTGTTTAGATAGCTTATACAGAAAGATAGATATTGACTCCCAAAGACAACGACCCCGATCTTCCCGGATTTTTTAAACTACCAAAAAGTCATCAAAAACTCAAAACAAAAAAAACCCATTTATTTTACATTCAATATTTATATAAGAGCCTCTTCTTTAACATGAAACCTAATTTGTTTAGATAGCTTATACAGAAAGATAGATATTGAATCCCAAAGACAACTACCCCGATCTTCCCGGCTGTCTTCCCGGCTCTTCCCGGATTTTTTAAACTACCAAAAAGTCATCAAAAACTTAAAAAAAATCTATTTATTTTACATTCAATATTTAAATCAGAGTCTCTTCTTTGAAATGATACCTAATTTGTTTAGATTGCTTACACAGAAAGATAGATATTGAATCCGAAAGACAACTAACCCCCATCTTCCCGGCTTTTTCTTCCCGGCCTTCCCGGTGATTAGTGCTCGCCTGATAAACAAGCATTAGGTTTTCCAAAAAGCATGCAGAGAGGAGTTTTATGGGGAGCCGTTTTACTGTTTACATTTTCTAATTGGTTTATTCACTGAATAAGGGATGTCACACCTGTATGATTTAGCATACTATGCATGTGCAATCAGTGCACTGTTCAAAGTATCTAATACCTGTCCAATTGTGCGTAAATACATGCTTAGAAGCCATCTTATGACTCCTTAAAATGAAAGCATGATGGAAAAAGCCAAATTTTGAACTTCATCATTTGAACGCTAATATTCTGCAGTTGAAATAATTAAAGCTGTTTTTTTTTTTACTAAAACTAGATATTTTTGGAAACTGGACCTAAAAACAGCTATTCAGAAGACCTTGAATAAACGGCACATAAGCAATACAAGGTCTGGAGAAACAATTTTCCAACTATAAGAACTTGTTGACTGGCTTTCACCATGGCAGTTTAGGCTTTCCTGAACTGATGCTTATTAATATATCTCTTTGCATAGAATCGATTCTGATATCTTTCCCTCTTCATCTTATTCATTTTACTGTTGGTTGGTTGGTTGATTTGATGCTTAACGTCCACGGTAAACAACAAAGGTCATGTCGAGACGGTCAGTTAACCTAACCACACTATTCCTGGGCAGGCTTAGACCTCCTAAGCGGTTAACCAGTACTAAGTGCACATACTTTCGCCAGTAACTGACAACTGCCCTTCTTGAATCAGCGAAAGGAGAAACGAAAGTATGTGGCCAGACCGGGATTTGAACCCAGGACCTCTGACTTACGAGTCAGGTGCCCTACCGATTGCGCTACCCGGCCCGGCCATTTTACTGTTTACCATGTACATGCATATACTTGGATTTTCACTCAAACTGATATATAAACACAGGTACAAATTTGGTCTTACACGCAAACAAATGTTCCAAAATGATCTGTAAAACTTGCACAACCTCACTAAATATTTGGACAGGAATGTCTGAGCAAACAATGTAGACCAAGGCAGACTGTTCAGGGACTGCAGTAGTATTTCCCATTCTGCCAGCACCTTTTTGCCAAATTGATGACAGTCAAATCAGTGAAGGTAAAATCAACTTAATTGAGGTTCACAATGGCATCTGCTGCAGAGACAGTTTCTGTCAATATTAAAGCTGCCATGAGAAGGTGTTGTATCAGAAAGCAGTCAGCTGTAGCAGAACAGGTTTAAATTGTGCTAAAATGGGCAAATTCCACTTTCTTATGGATATCCATAATTTGATTAATGGATATCCATGCATGTATTTTTGCATATCCATAAATAAGCCTGAATATTTGATAATTCATGATTAGATTTAAGGACATCAAAAATCGAATAAAGGATATCCAAAAACCGTTCTAATTTTGGGATATCTATTACCCAAATTTTCAGAAATCCAAAATTCAATTCCTGGAGTGCCCTTATCAATTAATCAACTTTTGAATATTCATAATTTGATTTATGGATATCCATTATTTATGGCTATCCAAAAATACAGCAGGTTTTTGGGTATCCATAAATTGAACTATGGTATCCATAAATCAACTAGAAATGTTTTTCAGAGAAAAACTGATGTCCCCCCACCAGCCCATTTCCCACCCCCCCCCAAATGAATAAAAAGCCTGTACAAATAAAATATCTATGCAAGTTTGGAGAAAATCCATCCATTGGTTCTAAAGATATCCTACATATAAGACTATGTCCTTGAAAAACGGGTCATGGTCACCAACTGCTAAACATGTCTTAAACCTGTCAAACGATATATTCATGCAAGCCTGAAGAATATCCATCAACTGGTTCACTCATTTAAAAGAAAAAAATAAGCATTTGTAAGTTTAGCTTTTGACCTTGAAAATGGGGTCAAGGTAACTAAAACATAGTAGACTCTTGAGATTGTCCCAAAGGTATATCTATGAAAGTAAAGCGCAAATCAAGCCAAAGGCTAATAAGACATATCAATTTTAGTGAAATTTATCATATCTAACTCCTCTTGTTATCTTGAAAATGAGGTCAAGGTCACCAAAATCTGATTAGCTCTTAAGCTAGTCCTGGTTATGTATCCATGCAAGTTTGGTAAAATTCCATCTACTGGTTCAAGAGATATCATGGGTACAAAAAAAATGTCATTTAAGTCCTCCCGTGACCTTTAAAATAAGATCAAGGTCACCAAAATCTAAATAGCTCATAAACTTGTCCCAATGATGTATCCATGAAAGTTTGGTGATATTTCATTCATTAGTTTAGGGGACATCGTGGGTATAAGAAATTGTCATTTAAGTCCTCCAGTGGTCTTGAAAATGAGGTCAAGGTCACCAAAATCTAATCAGCTATGAAATGTGTCCAAATATGTATCCATGCAAGTTTTGTGAAATTCCATCCATTGGTTCAAGAGATATCACGCATACAAGAAATTTCATCTAAGTCCTCCAGTGACCTTGAAAATGAGGTCAAGGTCACCAAAATCTTATCAGCTCATAAATTTTGTCCCAATGATGTATCCATGCAACTTTGGTGAAATTCCATCCATTGGTTCAGGAGATATTATGGATACAAGAAATTGTCATCTAAGTCCTCCAGTGACCTTGAAAATGAGGTCAAGGTCACCAAAATCTAATCAGCTCTTAAGTTTGTCCCAGTGATATATCCATGCAAGTTTGGTGAAATTCCATCTATTGGTTCAAGAGATATATTGCATACAAGAAATTTCATGTAGATATCACGCATACAAGAATTTCATCTAAGTCCTCCAGTGACCTTGAACATGAGGTCAAGGTCACCAAAATCTAATCAGCTCTTAAGTTTGTCCCAATGATATATCCATGCAAGTTTGGTGAAATTCCATCAATTGGTTCAAGAGATATCGCGCATACAAGAAACTGTCACGCCGACGCCGACAGGATCCACACTGAAAACAATATGTGCCCCCTCACCTTTGGTGGGGGGACATAATAATGGATACCCAATATTATGTTGTTATTTTAGATATCCCTTTTTGTATCATGGATATCCAAACAATGGATAGATATCCATAAATAGGAAATTAAGAGTATAACAGCACTTCATATTCCCTATCTATGGATATCCATTAATCAGATTTTGGATATCCATAATTTGATCTATGGATATCCTAAAATCAAATACATGTAATGGATATTCATAAATCAAATTATGGATATCAATAAATCACATTACGGTTATCTAATACTAAGCTGTTTTTTTCGTTTTTGGGGATATCCATAAATCATTATTATGGATATCCATTCATAGAATTATGGAATCCAAAAATGTTGATTCTTTTTGGATATCCATAATCTGATTTTTGGCTATCCATAATTTGAGTTTTGGACATATACCGTAATCCATTTCAGATGATGATAACAGTATCCAGAGTTTCCTGAGGATCAGCTGAAAATGTAAGAGGAGTTGCAGAGCTACAAGGTTTTGCTCAAGGGTAGTAACTCAGCAAGAAAGTGTCAGAACCTGATCCTGCTAAAATATATAATCTACTTCAGATGGGGATAACATTTTGAAAGTTTTATGAAAACTGCAGAAGTTGTGGACACAAGATTTATAGGCTCTAAAAATCCGTTCAAAACTGAAGGAGATGTGGCCACAAGATTTGAACACAGATTTATAATGGACTGTAACTCAGGCAGAAGGGGTCTGATCATGACCCTGTTATAATAATGATTCAGGTAGTGAAAACAATACCATAGAAGTTTAAAGAAAATTAGGTGAAAATGGTAGGAGCTGTGGCCACAATACTTGCATCAGTAGACTGATGAAGGGCTGTGACTCTAACAACAACAGCACCACAAGCAGGGCAATATACGCAGGTTTCTGAGAGAGTTTCAGCACCAGGCAGTATCCTCTGGGGGATTTATAGCCCTGACAATTATTAGCCACACACAGGTACTAATGTGCACACAAGAATATTCTTTTAATACTAATCAAACATATGTTACTCCAAAATTAAGAAAGTGGAAGCAACCATTCCCATACTAAACCCACAGTCTCAAAGCTAATCCACATTGATATAAAGTGTCATCAAGATATTCCACACAATACATAATTCTGAGCCACACCCAGAATGTCACTCAAAGCCACCTGATAGTGTATAACTGGCAAATGCACCAACTTAGTACATGACATAGTCTCACAAACAAAATTGCATATGTTCAGTGTCCCACAATATTAGACCATGACTTTACCTTACAGTTAATGGAGGGATGTACATACATGTTTATTGCAGGCATGCTTTTCGGAACTGTGAATTACCTAGTAGTCTTCAAAATAATCAAAGGGATGTAACTCTGAAAGTGAGGGGAAGCAACCATTCTTATGCACTCCATCTCAATCTCATCTACATTACTATAAAGTTTCATCAAGATATTCCAAAGGATAACCTAGTAAGGGCTCTCATAAGATGGACCGACAGATGCCAGCACTATAACATAATACCTCCTGTTTTTCAAATGGGCGTATAAAAAAGGGTCTGATCATGACCTTAAAAACAAGAGGCCCAGAGGCCACAAAGCTCACAAGATCTCTAGCTCAAAATTGCTATCAAATTTGTTAAAGGCTCAAAATTGCTGTCACATTTGTTCAGGCTAATACAAAATATACAACTACAAAGTCTCAGTCTGACAGTCTGTTGAGTTGATAACAAAACATATAACTAGTTTCCATATTTTGATTGCAGTAAATGCCATTATTTAATTTTCCCCATTGTAAGTCAATGCAATTCTAATTTGCCATAGCAACCAAAAGAAAGAGCCCATTTAAAAAAATAACACAATTTTTCAATTCCCTAGCCTAAGGATACTAAAGATAAAATCTAAGCCGCTTCAGAAGAGACAATTTTTTTTTCTCCTCCTATTTTTGCTTTATGGCTTCCATGACAACCAATACAAAGTGCAGTGGACCAAAGTCATTTAGCTAATAGAAGACTTCTCAAGGAACATTTCTATAAAAGTTTTGTCAACATATCTGCAATGGCTTGGCAGTAAATGCCATTTTTCAATTTTCCCCATTCTAAGTCAATGCAACTCTAAGTTGCCATAGCAACCTAAAGAGCCAATTTTAATAAAAAAAAAACCCATAAACTTCCAATCCCCCAGCCTAAGGATACTACAGATGAAATTTGGGCCTTATCGGCCCAGTAGCTTCTGAGGAGATAATTTTTTAAGTTTTTTTTTTCTTTTTTTTTTTTTTTTTTGCATTTTGGTTTCTACTGCAACCAAGTATTTTTTTCTTTTTTTTTTCCTTTTTTTGCTTTATGGCTTCCATGACAACCAGTACAAAGTGCAGTGGACCAAAGTCCATTAGCTAATAGAAGACTTCTCAAGGAATGTTTCTATACAAGTTTTGTCAACATATCTGCAATGGCTTGGCAGTAAATGCCATTTTTCAATTTTCCCATTATAAGTCAATACAACTCTAAGTTGCCATAGCAACCAAACTAAGGAGCCAATTTTAATGAAAAAACATAAACTTTCAATCCCCCAGCCTAAGGATACTACAGATGAAATTTGGGCCTTATCGGTCCAGTAGCTTCTGAGGAGATAATTTTTTAAGTATTTTTTTTTCATTTTTTGGCATTTTGGTTTCCATGGCAACCAATAAAAGTAGCAGTGGACCAAAAAAACATACAGCTAATAGAAGACTTCTCAAAAATCATTTCTATAAAAGTTTTGTCCACATATCTGCAATAGCTTGGCATAAAATGCCATTTTTCAATTTTCCCCATTATGTCTATATGGCAACTCTTGGTTGCCATTGCAACCAAACTAAAAGGCAGATTTTCATAAAGAAACACAAATTTTAATCCCCCAGCCCACGGATGCTACAGATGAGATTCTGGCCCAATCGGCCTAGTGGCTTCAGAGAAGATGTCATTTAAAATTGTTGACGGACAACAGACAACGACGAAGGACAACTGCCTATCTTGTAAGCTACCCCGGAGCCTTTGGCTCTGGTGTGCTAACCAAATGATAATTTAATTGCAACATCCTGTAAGTCTTATGAAAATTGGTTGCAAACTGAAGGATGTGTCGCAACCAGGTAAAACTGACCACAGATTTACAGATAAAGGGCCACAACTCTGACAGAAAGAATCCAATCATGCCCCTATAAAATAAGATCCATATCAGGTGGTGATATCAGCATCCTGTAATTTTTATGAATTCAGATGAAAACTGATGAAAAGAAGGAGTTGTGATCACAAGATTTGGCTATGGATGGAAAGATAGACAGGAGGAGCCAATAACAGAGCCGCCACACAAGAAAATCAACAAAGTGGTTGTGCGCTTTGTGCACAGATCAGCCTGGGCATCTGCCCAGTCTGATCACAGTCTTTGCTGTCCGCATTGAGGTAGCTTAGACCCTTAGCTACCCTTCAAGCGCCTAGTAAGGAGTCTGATCAGACTGGGCAGATGCCCAGACTGATCTGAGTCTGCGCTGGCGGCACAACCACTTTGTTGGTTTTCTTGTGTTGCTGCTCAACTATAGTCCCTTTTGACAATGTGGGGGTGCAAAACGGTTCTCTGTCATCATCATATAACTAGAGCCACAAAGTTCGACCATCATGCATGCACTTTTATATTTGATGAATGTTTGTGATATTCGCTATGCACGCAGTGAAACAGAAAAACGCAAGTTTGAGAATAAACAAAACACACAGTTGAGAGTATCAAAAACAGGTTCAAGTCCCCTGGATTTAATGTTTAATGCATAATTAAAACCATTAGCATACATTTTAAAGACAAATACTCTTGTTTATTGGGTGGCATAAACCTATTATGCAACAGTCCAGTGAAACTGTTATCTTATCAAAGGAATTATCCTGTCCCATACAGGTAATGACATAACAGGGCCATAAAACTAATAAAGACTGGGGATGTGCTCTGTATAGTAGTGAATATTCAACTGTAGTGATATATTCTATGAAATACCCCAGTATTAGGACCTGTATGTTTCCGGAAGGAAAATGTGTCACAAAAGTAATTGTAAATCAAATGCTGTGGTAATGAGTTTGTCCTAAATCTTATTTTTATCATCATTCATTCTATAATAAGGAAGTAGAATTTTTAAGTCTGAACAATGACAATATCAACTGACAATATAAATGTATATTTACTTTCTGTTATCATTGTTTAATACATATACAATCGTGAGGAGTATCAGCTATATAATTGGTTAGGTCTACATCGCAATTTGTAAAAGAGCCAAGTCTGGTCTGACTATACACGTATGGCTGCCATGGATTGTATCATTGCCACAGGAGGTAGTTGAGTTTGGTTGGCAGGCTCATTCACTCAGTTGCAAAAAGCGTGGGTAAGGACGAAAGTTCTGCACGGATGTTAAATTAACATCCGTGCAGAACTTTTGTCCTTAAGTATACATCCAGTCAGTGGGAACATCTACAACAATGATCACAGGTGCTTTAAGGTCTCACTGGTAGCTCTCTTTAGCTGGAAATTCAGGTCACCACTACATCATGTGCATGGACTCTTCTCTCCACACCAGCACCTCAGTAGCATAGTCTGGCTAACTGAGCTGGCAGTACTGGATGCATACCCCAGTTGCAGGGTTCCAATGCACACAGCCTTTCATCAACATACAAGTCTACCAGTACTACAACAAAACTGAAATACCTAATGTGCTAAAGTAATGCAACACCTTAAACAATTAATTTTCCATTTGTCCCAAATGCACAATTCATGGTTTTTAGGTGTCTTAATATTTAGAGAGGGTCCTTGGTCAAGTGGTTAGATGCTTGGTTATGCTGCAGAGTTCCCGGAATGTCATCAGATTGCACCTGGCTTCGCCATCCTACAACTGGAAAACTCTCTCTGTCAACCCAGCAGTAAATGGGCACCCTCTTCGAATCAGGGAAGGATATGGCAGCAAAAGGAGAGGGATGAGCTCTACCTTTCATATGCTGTGTCCAAGACACAGTGTGCCTCTAATCCCCACTGCCATAATAACAGCTACTAAGCTATAGAAAACCTTTACCTTTTGTTTTTTTTAGATATTTAGGCACATTAGCGATCAGTTGAAAAAGTTGTAAAACTCAGCTTCGTCCATTCCTAGTGCTCAGTGTTTGACTGTGAAATACAGTCGGGACTTTGATAATGAAAGGCTGTGTGCAAAGGAACCCTGTTTATGACAGGAAAGATTCTCGCCTCCAGCGGGACTTGAACCCCATCTGCTAGATCGTACGCCAGCGCTTAATCCACTGAGCTACCGGGGCTCCAGAAAAGAAAGGAAGAACTCGTAGTGATTTTGGCATTATTTTCACTTTTCAGTTTTTCACCACATATTTCGCAGTGTTCACAATACTGTACAACAACAGTGACATCATAATATTAACATTAAGTTTTTAAATAAATTTTCTCACTTTAATCCCCTATATGTATAATAAACAAGAAGTCTGTGGAATGCAGTGTCCCACCTGCCTTTGCACTGTCACAAAGCTAACAACATCGTTAGTTCACTTTTCGTTAAAATTTGGAATGATAATATCTCAACTACACCAATACTTTTTGTTGAAAAAATGTGAGAAGCTTCTCACATCTTTTCAGCAAAAAGTATCAGTGTATTTGGCTATGAAATCATAAAACACTTAACAAGTTGACCTTGTAACGAGCTTGTTAAGTTAACAATGCTTTGAACAACTGGGCCCAGAGCTAAACCAGAATAAATGACATAATTTTTACACTGCCACTACTGACAATGGATAGGTAATATCTATATCCCACTTCTGTGTCACAGGTGAGACAAAAACATGTATGTACAGTACTTCAGTTAAGAAGGGGCATCAGGGATGTTTGACAGATAATTTTCTTTATTTTTCAATAAAAACATATTGTGATCCCTCTTTACAATTCTTTCAGAGAATGGTCACAACATATATTTTCATTGAAAAATAAGAAAATTTATCTCTGCATTATTCTCAAAACTCCATAATATCTAGAGCTCCATATTTACCACATAGAAATTGACAGTTAATTCTAGCAAGATTATTTGGAACTGCCAATCTGAAGTGATCCCACAATTTGTTATTATACAGAAATTTGTTATTATACAAAAATATCTCAACTCTCAACTTATATTCCCAACTCTTTGCCTTTTATGCAGATCTGACAACTTGAAAATATACAAATGAAGAGACAATGACAAGAAATTTGGGGAAATGCAAAAACTGGACAAAGTTTATTCTGCCGACACTGCAATCACCAACATCAGAAAATGAGCCGCGACACGACAAAACCAACAATGTGGTTGTGCGCCCAGCGCAGACTCAGATCAGCCTGGGCATCCGCCCAGTCTGATCAGAGTCTTCGCTGTCCGCATGAAGGTAGCTTAGACCCATAGCTACCCTTTGAACACTTTACGAAGAGTCTGGTCAAACCGGGAGGATGCCCAGGCTGATCTGAGTCTCCGCTGGGCGCACAACCACATTGTTGGTTTTCTCGTGTCGCGGCTCAAATACCTTTGTCTCTTTTCTGCTAGTCCCAGCCGAGACAAAAAAACTGTGGCTATTTAGGTGAATTTAGGGGCAGTAACTATACCATTTTGTAGCCTCTGTTTTTAAACCTCAACTCTTACATGGAAGAATTTGCTCCTCGAGGAGAAAATTCTTTCCTTAAGAGTAAACACTTTTTAGTAGGATTTCATCAGCCAGGGAAGCAAGCAGGCAGACACAAAAGTTGTCCCCCTTTGTAAAAGTGGTGGAGAAAAGTGAGGAGTTCAACTTAAACCACAGCTATATGTATGAGCAGTTTCTGGTGATCATTCCGGGACATGTTTGCTTCTTTCTCCACAAAACATATGCTATGTCCCTCATTTGAGAACCACCTTTCCAAGACTTTCAATGAGGGACACAACATATGGTTTTATTGAGAATAAATTTACAGAAGTTCTCTCTCAATCATCCCCACAATATCTTTTTTTCAAGAGCTCTGTTAACACACATATGTAGCATATCACTTTTAATATTAAAATCAAACAAAATAGAAAGGTTTCTAAGACAACAACCGCAAGCACAGCTAAAGACAGGGGATTAAGGGGTGATAATTCTGGGATAATTTGTGTTATTTCACCAACAAAACATATGTTGTGACCTCTCATTAGAACTGTCTCACCGAGACAGTTCTAAGAAGGGGTCAGAACCTATGTTTTCATAGAGAAATACGAAACAATATCTCAGAATTATAATCAGATGATCCTTTAATCTTCAGATCTGGCTAATGTAACACATTAATGGCATGTATTAAATAGATTTCATTTACCAGGCCAAATCTCCAAGAGAGAAATTAAAGCAAAATTCAATTAACAAGAGAGCAAGAGATGCTTAAACCTGCACATGATAAAACTGGCACACTTGGATATGTCAAAAAATAAAGGCCCATACCAGCCTGCTCACTGCCATAATGCTATCCAGCGGGATTTATAGTCTGAAGGCTAGCTTAGCAGGACAGTGCTAAACCACTGAGTTACTGGTG
Source organism: Ctena decussata (assembly GCA_963989385.1). NCBI lineage: Eukaryota > Metazoa > Mollusca > Bivalvia > Lucinida > Lucinidae > Ctena > Ctena decussata. The sequence goes on from OZ022499.1 coordinate 107,103,616, forward strand.
AGGCTCCAAAACGGCTGAAGTGTCAAAATACAAAGCACCAAAGAAAAGCAAACAAAATTTATGTCTGCAAGTTTCAAAACATGTTTCGTCCAAGCTATATCATATTGAGAATTCAAAGACTAGAGGGCAAACAGTGTAAACCAGATGAGGTGGCTCATTATAAGCCACCTCATCTGGATCTATGCTGTTGGCAAATTTGACTATTTTTGGGACTGGTTCTTTAAGTGTTAAAGTCCTGACCAGACTGACCAAGTATGAGCCTTTGCCATTAACATTTGCCAATGTATGTGTTTCTATGTGACATCTCATTTCAGCTTTTAGAAAGCTGTAAAATATATTAACTTTATCACAGTAGCTAACAAGAACCATCAAGTGAACAGGGACTCAGACCATGCAAAAACAGCTAGTAATCAAATCAGCCTATCTGCTCTAACTAATTATAGTACTCACTTTTATTTGACTGATTCCCAAACATTTATAAAAACTTTAGGCATCGAAGCCAGAGAACTCTATCAGAATGCACAATTGTGCAGGCTGACCTGAGTATCTTGTGTCTGAACATGCCTTAAGGTCAAGAATACGTAAATGGCACATACATAGAATTTTTTTTAATTTTGCACAGGAGTGCATTTTCATGTGTTACATCGAAATGTGCAATAAAAAAGATAGGTCACCGAGTTCGTTTAGTCGCTAGATCAGATTGGGAAACGTGAAATTTCGAGGCCGTTTCCACTGACTGCAATGGGAAAGTGATGAAAATACTCAGATTTTAAAGCTTAGACGTACACAGCTTGTTTACCACTACATAGATTTTTAGCTCACCTGAGCACGAAGTGCTCAGGGTGAGCTTTTGGGATACCCTGATGTCCGTCGTACGTCCGGACGGACGGATGTCCGTCCGTCAACTTTTGCTTGTGTACACTCTAGTGGGCACAGTTTTGATCCAATCTTTATGAAACTTTGTCAGAATGTTAGTCTTTATAAAACCTAGGCCAAGTTCGAAACTGGGTCATGTCGGGTCAAAAACTAGGTCACTAGGTCAAATCATAGAAAAACCTTGTGTACGCTCTAGGGGGCACAGTTTTCATCCAAAGTTCATGAAACTTTGTCAGAATGTTTATCCTCATAATATCTAGGATAAGTTTGAAACTGGGTCACTCGGTCTAAAACTAGGTCACTATGTCAACTCATAGAAAAACCTTGTGTACGCTCTAGAGGACATAGTTTTGATCCAATCTTTATGAAACTTTGTCAGAATGTTTATCTCCATAAACTCTAAGCTAAGTTCGAAACTGGGTCATGTCGGGTCAAAATCTAGGTCACTAGGTCAAATAATGGAAAAACCTTGTAAACACTGTAGAAGGCACAGTTTTGATCCAAAGTTCATTCAACATTGTCAGAATGTTTATCCTTATAATATCTAGAACAAATTTGAAACTGGGTCATGTCGGGTCAAAAACTAGGTCACTAGGTCAAATCATAGATAAACCTTATGTACGCTGTAGAGGACACAGTTTTGATCTAATCTTTATGAAACATTGTCAGAATGTTTATCTCCATAAACTCTAGGCTAAGTTCAAAACTGGGTCATGTCGGGTCAAAAACTAGGTCACTAGGTCAAATCTTAGAAAACCCTTGTGTACGCTCTAGAAGGCACAGTTTTGATCCAAAGTTCATGAAATTTTGTCAGAATGTTTATCCTCATAATATATAGGATAAGTTTGAAAGTGGATCATGTCGGGTCAAAAACTAGGTCACTAGGTCAAATCATAGAGAAACCTTGTGTACGCTCTAGAGGACACAGTTTTGATCCAATCTTTATGAAACTTTGTCAGAATATTTATCTCCATAAACTCTAGGATGAATTTAAAACTGGGTCATGTCAGGTCAAAAACTAGGTCACTAGGTCAAATCTTAGAAAAACCTTGTGTACACTCTAGAAGGCACAGTTTTGATCCAAAGTTCATGAAACTATGTCAGAATGTTCATCCTCATAATATGTAGGACAAGTTTGAAAGTGGGTCATGGGGTGTTGAAAACTAGGTCACTAGGTCAAATCTTAGAAAAACCTTGCGTACGCACTTGAAGGCATAATTTTAATCCAATCTTCATGAAACTATGTCAAAATGTTAATTGTCCATATATCTAAGCCCCCTATGAAACTGAGTCATGTTGGGTCTAAAACTAGGTCACTAGGTCAAATCTTAGAAAAAACTTCGTTTACACCCTAGAGGGCACAGTTTCGATCCAATCTTCATGAAACTCTGTCAGAATGTTTATCTTTATAATATCTAGGTAAAGTTTGAAACTGGGTGGTGTTGGGTCAAAAACTAGGTCACTAGGTCAAATATAAGAATGATCTTGTATATGCTCCAGAGGGCACAGCTTGATCCAATCTCAATGAAACTTTGTCAGAATGTTTATTCTTAAAATATCCAGGCCAAGTTTGAAACTGGGTCATGTCGGGTCAAAAACTAGGTCAAATATTAGGAAAACCATGTGCACGCTCTAGAGGTCACAGTTTTGATCCAAACCTAATGAAATTTTGTCAGAATGTTTATCCTCACAATATCTAGGCCAAGTTTGAAACTGGGTCATGTCGGGTCAAAAACTAGGTCAGATCTTAGACAAGAGGCCCAAATGGGCCTGATATCGCTCACCTGGCTATTGTGCAACGGGACCATTCTGATACAAAATTGGTCCAATTCCACTGAGATTTTCTCATTTTCACATTTTGCTACTTTTAGTAACAGAGGCCAACTTGCCTGGTCTTTATATACTGACTTTTGAAACACCTCAATGCAAGAATCATTTTTCCCCAATTTCATCAAAATCCATTCAGGGGTTACTGAGATATTGCCAGTTTAATGTTTTGTGCTATTTTTAGTAACGGCAGATGACGGCCATCTTGGATTGCAAAAATGCAAAAAATCGAAAAGCCTTCATGCAAGGACCAATTTGACACAAATTTGGTCCAATTCCATTGAGATTTTCTAATTTTTACATTTTTCTATTTTCAGTAACAGAGGCCAATATGACTGGTCTATAGTTAGTTATTTTTGAAACATCTCAATGCAAGAATCATTTTGACACAAATTTTGTCAAAATCCATTCAGTGGTTACTGAAATATTGTCATTTTCATGTTTTGTGCTATTTTTAGTAACGGCAGATGGCGGCCATCTTGGAATGCCAAAATGCAAAAAATCAAAAAAGCTTAATAAAAGGACCATTCTGACACAAAAATTAGCCCAATTCCATTGAGATTTTCTAATTTTCACATTTTTCTATTTTTAGTAACAGAGGCCAATATGACTGGTCTACAGTTAGATATTTTTGATACATCTCAATGCAAGAATCATTTTGACACAAATTTCATCAAAATCCATTCAGCGGCTACTGAGATATTGTCATTTTCATGTTTTGTGCTATTTTTAGTAACGGCAGATGCGGCCATCTTGGAATGCCAAATTGCAATTAATCGAAATGACTCCATGCAAGGAACATTCTGACTCATAATTGGTCCAATTCCATTCAAGGGTTCTAGAGTAATTGTCATTTTCATGTTTTGTGCTATTTTTAGTAACGGCAGATGTCGGCCATCTTGGAATGCCAAACTGCAATTAATCGAAATGACTCCATGCAAGGAACATTCTGACACATAATTGGTCCAATTCCATTCAAGGGTTCTAGAGTAATTGTCATTTTTATGTTTGTGCTATTTTTAGTAACACCAGATGTCAGCCATCTTGGAATGCCGAATTGCAATTAATCGAAACGGCTTCATGCCAGGAACATTCTGACACAAAATTGGTCCAATTCCATTCAAGGGTTCTTGAGTAATTGTCATTTTTATGTTTGTGCTATTTTTAGTAACGGCCCCCATGGTGGCCATCTTGGATAGTCAACTGGCACAAAATTGAAATAATTCCTTTTAAGGACCATTGCTGACCAAATCTGACCACAATCGATTGCTAAGGACCATTGCTGACCAAATCTGACCACAATCGATTGCGTTCTGACCACAATCGATTGCGTTTTCTTGAGATACTGACATTTGAGCAAAATCGGTCTTGTAAACGCTAAGTAGGTCACTGTGACCTAATTCTGCTATAGATTTTTTTCATTTTTACAATTTTTAATCCCAAGGTCCCATTAATATTCCACACAAACTTTCGGCCAAATATACCAAATGGTTCTGGAGAAGAAGTTGATTTTGTTGTTTTTGCTATTTTTAGTAACGGCGGCCATCTTGGATTCTTGACCTGACCCAATTTTACAATTTTGAAACCCTGCAGTCTGGTCATGCTCCATGTGAAATTTGAGACCCATGGGTTCAGTGGTTTTAGAGAAGAAGTTGTTTGAAGTTGTTTAAATAGGTCAGTTTTTGACATTGGCATTTGTGCAAAATTACACACGTAAACAGAAAGTAGGTCAATGTGACAGATTTTTTTCATTTTTACAGTTTTGAATACCAAGGTTTCACTGATGTTCCATGCCAAAATTCAGACAAATATACCCAGTGGTTCTGGAGAAGAAGTTTATTTTGTTGTTTTTGCTATTTTTAGTAACGGCGGCCATCTTGGATTTTCAACCTGACCCAATTTTATAATTCTGAGACCCTGGAGTCAGGTCATGCTCCATGTGAAATTTAAGAACCGTGGGACCAGTAGTTTTACAGAAGAAGATGTTTGAATATTTGTTTTTAGGTGTTGACGGACACATTCCGTGACGACGCACGACGCACGCCGGACGCATTGGTATGACAATAACTCACTATGGCCCTTCGGGCCAGGTGAGCTAAAACACCTTGTGTACACTCTAGAGGACACAGTTTTGATCCAATCTTTTTGAAACTTTGTCAGAATATTTATCATCACCATATTTAGGCTAATTTGAAAGTAGATCATGTTGGGTCAAAAACTACCTCACTAAGTCAGATATAAGAACGACCTTGTGTACACTCTAGAGGGCACAATTTTGATCCAATCTTCATGAACCTATGTCAGAATGTTTATCCTCACAATATCCAGGCCAAGTTTGAAACTGGGTCATGTCAGGTCAAAAACTAGGTCACTAGGTCAAATCTTAGAAAAACTTTGTGCACACCCTAGAGGGCACAGTTTTGATCCAGTCTTCATGAAACTTTGTCAGAATGTTTATCTCCATAAAATCTATGTCAGGTTTGTATCTGGGTCATGTCGGGTCAAAAGCTAGGTCACTAGGTCAAATCTAAATTAAGTTAACTCCTTGGAATACATTAGTTTCACCACAGTGAGATAATGATGCTACCATTCTATCATCTGTGTTTGCCTAATTCAGTCTAGTTCAAATCCATCAAAGGAACTCAACATGAACAGGAACTTTTTGGAGAAGCGACTCTGCCATTTTCAGCTCACCTGAGCTTTACAGTATTTGTGTTAGCTGCTTCTGTCATCCATCCATAAACATTTTCAAACATCTCTGAAACCACTGGGCAGACTAAACTCACATTTCATATGGAGCCTGCACAACGGTCAAAGGATTGAAAGTTCTTCAAATGATCTTGGTCACATGACCAAGGTGGCTGCCATTCTCATGTATGGTAAAAACTCTTATAAATCTTCACCAGAGCCAGTGAACTGATTAATGCTCAGGTAAGCGATTCAGGGCCACCATGGCCCTCTTGTTTTCAAAAACTGATATTTTATGTCACAGCATCTGTCGATTAAAATGAGGTAAAGAAAGTCCTTGACTACCGAGCTCGTTTTTCAAGTAGCGCTTGATATGCGAGCATAGGTATATATAAATTTTCGCCATTCGTTGACGTCATTTATAAGCGAGGTTGTAATCGTTTACGGGCGACGTTGTAAGGCATGCTAAGACCGTTATGAGAATACTGAAAGATGGCGACTAATAGGGTTCTCATGATGAATGCTTTAGTGATAACAAAAATTAATAAAATTCGAAAACAAACTTCTAACAGTAATATGGTTACTGCAGCCAACACGATATGAGCTGCGCAACGAAAAAGGAAAAGCCCTATGAGTAAACCCAAATTCCTCTTTTAAAACTGTGTTACCCTAACATTATAATATCTAATCACAAAATGCGCCGTGCCATGATAAAGTGGGTCCTTCGGGCATGTACGGTCAGCGGATCAGTCTGCGCATCCGCCCAAACTGACCAGAGCCTTTGTTGTCCTCTGGTACAATGGTTCGTGAGAAACAGCGAAGAGTTTTATCAAACTACGCGTATGCGCAGGCTGATCTGTGCGCATGTATATTTACTGCCCACTCATGTTCTTTCTGTGTGGCTAATGGTGGTCCGATAACATTGACTTTTACGCCCATTTGGACTGTATTGCAGTCATAGCGACATGATGGTAGGATCATACTGAAAAGTTACAAGGCAAAATTCCACCGTCAGCGGAAGGCTTCTTGTATCCTATTGGCCGTTGGGGCGGTGTGGGTAAGAGGCCCGCGGTATCTTTGGCAAAGCCATACAACAAGTGGAAGAAATATTCATTCGTTTTTGTGAAAGGATATGCATAGTTAAAATCGCAAAAATCGACATAATAATAAATATTAAAATCCGATCCCATAAAGCTCTAAAATCAGCTGGCACACATTTACTTCGTATATTAATTTCGGATACGAAATCCCACCAGCGCCCCAGAAGAGTGATTAAAGACAATCGGTTGTAACGCAGAAGGTTGCGAGTTTGAAACCGGGTTCGGCTAGCCAGAGATTGAACAAGTCTCTTTGTCAAGCCAGCAGTAAATAGTAACTTTTTCGAATCAGGGGAGGATAACGCAGCGAAAGGAGAAGGATGTGCTCCATCTTTCATACTTTCATATGTGTGTCTGAAAAGTCCTGAGAGCCCTGAAAGTAGGGAACATGTATTGTGGCCAACCTTAAATTGTTACACGCACGAAACACTCTCTGTCTGTCTTCTTCTTCTCTCTCTCTCTCTCTCTCTCTCTCTCTCTCTGTGAGTGTCTGTCTCTCTCATTTTTTGTAGGAATAAACTTATGTTGATGAAATAACTTCATAAATACAGAAAAAGAACACTGCAATATCAGCAGAGGACTTGAATAAACAAGAAAATCGGTGGAACCGATGGATGCTCCTCCAAGGCTTGGAATAGGACAATGGGTATCCTGGTGAAGGAGTGATTTTCTATGTAAACTAAATGCAATTCAAAATGGAAAAAGTAATTCTCTTCAATACTTTTAGAGCAATGCTCTAGACATGCATACAATGGAGAAAAAAAAAGAAGGGAAGTAACTCCAAAATAACTTGGGTTACAGTTACGGTTCTTCTGCTCAGCACTTCTTGTCATTGCCCTCTATTATCAATATAAGAAGTTTCATCCATGTTCCCTTCAATATGTACAGAGATATACTCCAGACAAGCTAAATAACTGAAAAAATTAGGAAGGGCACTAATTCCGTATTTACTAAAGGTAATGTTATAGTTCTTAAGCTCTGCACTTCCTTGCATTACCCACTATCAACTTGTAAAATTTCATTTGGTTTCCTTCAATACTTCCTAAGATATGCTTCATACAAGCAAAATAAAGCATAAATTAAGAAGGGAGCTAACTCTGTAATTATTTATGTCAGGGTTATGGTTCCTATGTTCTCCACTTTCACTCATTGCCTTCTATTAGTGTGTGAAGTTTCATTAAGTTCCCTTTTATGCTTTCAGAAATATGTTCTGGACATGCAAAATACTGAAAAATAAGAAGGGAGCTAACTTTGTAAATACTTAAGACAGGGTTATGGGTCTTGTGCTCTGCACTTTCTCTTATTGCCCTCTTTCAATGTATGAAGTTTCATTACGTTCCCTTTAATACTTTTGGAGATATGCACCGGACAAGCTAAATATGGAAAAAAAACTGGAAAGGGAGCTAACTTCGTAAATACTTGTAACAGGGTTACGGTTCTTATGCACTGCACTTCCACTTATTGTCCTCTATCAATGTGTGAAGTTTCATTTAGTTCCCCCTAATATTTTCAGAGATATGCTCCGGACAAGCAAAATTGAAAAAAAACTGGAAGGGGAGCTAACTTCGTAAATACTTGTGACAGGGTTACGGTTCTTGTGCACTGCGCTTCTCCTCCTTGTCCTCTATCTATGTGTGAAGTTTCATTTAGTTCCCCCTTATACTTTCAGAGATATGCTCCGAACAAAAGTGTGACGGACGGATGGAAGGACGGACAAAGCGGCAACTATATGCTCACCCTTCGGGGAGCATAACAATGCCAACTCCGTTTTTTCCACGTTTGACTCTTTTATTAAATGTCCGGAGGGGCCGCCATATTGAAAATAGCATTGACTAGGAAGTATCCGTGATGTAATGTCCTTCGCGACACACGTAATTAATTGCGCCAGTCATTTACGTATTCTTGACCTTAAGACACCATCTGCTATGGTGCCACTCATAGAGGATCTTCCACGAGTGCTCATTTCATATGAGATTTTTGTAACAAGCCTTCGTCGAGTTTCATAAATTTCATATGAAATGACCTCGAGAGTAAGATTCTATTGATCATATGACCCTTTCAAATGGGATTTTATAGCCTTCAACATAAACATTATTTCAATAAGAAAACGCATTGTTGACAGGGGCATCGTCAATGACGTTACATTTACACATCAAAGTGTTATTAAATGTGTCGTCATACGATTTTTATGACACAACATTATGCGCTGAATAATAGTGATGTCATATGATAAATATATTTACAACATCACAGAAACTGAAATTTCTTGCTGCACTTTGTTCATTTTATGAAAACAGTATAAACTGAAAATAACATTTGTCATTAATCTAAAAGGTCATTCTAACAGAAGCGTCCACAGTCAAATCTATCTCAAAATCACCTCTATGAAACAAAATCCTGTCTTAAGAGGCAAAATGCCAAAATCTCATCCCCCCCCCCCCCCCAAAAAAGCAGTTTTAGTTTACTCATTACAATGATGCCATTTTGTGCATATCAAAATGACGGAAAAAGATAAGATGCGAGGCCTTGCCGAGCATCTCATCGGTTTTCCCCACCAAGTTTAATAAATTCAATAATACAGAAGCACGAATGCAAGATTCTATTTATCTTATGACACTTAAATCGCATTTTATTAACAAAATTTGCACTAAAATGTCACAATTTTGCCACTGGAAAACGAGACGTTTTTATGGACGTCAACGTATAACGCTACGACGTAATTTGCATATTTAATCCACTAGTGGATTATCGTTTTTAATGCATGGCTTTATTACACTCTCAGATGCGACGTCATATGATAAAAAAAAATTTATTGTTGTAATGAGCGCTGTTATAAAGAGGGTTGACTTTATAATTGTGATCAAGAACTTGCAATCTTTGCCAATCTCTTGTGTGCCTTATTATGACAGATTTGACTGTATCCACTTGTATAAATGTCAACACACAGAAAACTATAAACGTCTCAAGCATTGTGAGATATTGGCCCCTATATACATCCCCAGCTTAGGCCTTCCAGTTAACAATGCTTATAATAAATATTAACATTTTTAAAAATATGATATGCACAGTTAAACTTTTTGTCTGCAACAATAAAGGGCAAGAATGCTGTTTACAAATGGCAGAAAGTTTCTGCCCTAGATCTCCCCACAATAATGCCCTGTGATGGAAAATTGGATAACCTATATATATTCCAATGCCAAATCTAGTAAGTATTGGAAAATGTTTCAATCAAAGTCTAAAAAAAGAGTTCCCTCAAGAGCAGAGAACACATTTTAGAAGAAAGGAAAACCCTTATACTTATTTTTTCTCTACATGTGTTACTAACCCATATGTACAAAACTAAGTGTAAGTGTTCTGAACATTTTCTGATATGAGGTACTTAATGCATACTGACATGCAGTAAGTAACATGTATAGACAGCAGAAACCAATTTTTCACATACTGTATTAATCCTAATAAACGCTCCTGCTCTAACTGACTCCCCATGCCTCTTTTCCGAAAACAATGTTACTGTAATGTGCGTATATATTGGGACACCTAAAAATAATGAATTTTCCATTTGGGACAAATGGAAAATTCATTATTTTTAGGTGTCCCAATACTTAAGCACATTAAGGTATATTAACTTGCATGAATTCCTGATTGCTTCTCTGGTTCAGGTAGCTCTTTGAAATAGGGTCTACTCTTAACAAAAAGAATTTGCTCCTAGAGGAGCAAATTCTTTTCTTTAAGAATTGACCCATTCTGCGAAGGAAGGCAAAAAAAAAAAGCTGCTTCCTCTGAAATTATACCCATTCACCTTAATACTGTTACAGGGTTATTTTGGCAGTGGCTGATTTACACTTTAGGCTCTAAATAAAGCACCCCCTTTAGTTAAATGCAACAGCCCCGGGACGTTTGATAGGATTAATATGGTATATTATAGATAGTATGTTCATCAACAAGAAATCTGCAGAATGCTGTGTCTCTCCTGTCTGCAAACTACCAAAGAACACAGCAATAACTGAAAACTGGAAGCAAAGTTTATGCTGCTGATGCCATTGATGACACCAGAAAAGTAATACCTTCTGCTAGTCGTAGGTGGGACAAAATTAATAAAAAATAGCACAGTGTAGATCTGTTGTACACATGATAAAATACCAATTGGTGAACAGCTCCAAAATATACTGATCCAATATGAAATCTGAATGATGTTGTATAGACATAGAGATCGATGCATGGAAGGCCAATTAGAAAAAAAATGTGGTGAGTATAATAACAAGAATTCCGCAGAATGCTATGTCGCACCTGCCTTGTTCTTCCACAGTAGCAGAGATCATGGTTATATTAGGTTTGATGAATTCATGTATAAAAGTTTGAGTGAACTGGACTTGCAAGCTACGAAGGATGCAATTCTGGGCATAAAATTTAAGTCAACAGAGTATGAAATAATCATTAAAAGTATAAAGTAGTTAAAAAAGATCCAAGAGACCAGCTTAAGAAAACATTTTATGCCATGTCTGATGATTGTAAGTGTGTTAGTTTGTGAGAAATGTACTTTAATGCTAGAGAGTACATACAAAATGTGGATCCCAGGTTGACCTACAAATTTCAAAAGCTAACAGAGCATGAAATATAAATCAAGCATAATGCTTGGTGCTTATACCATTGTGTTTAAAGAGAAATGGACTTAAATGCCAAGGTCAATGCATTGTTGGACGTAAAATTTTACAAAGTCCGCAGCCCTTGAAATTAAGGTCAAGGGCAGATGGAAATGCAATATCCCTTGAGACCTTTTTATTAAGAAACATTTTGCCAGGTTTGATGATTCTAGGTATTATACTTTGAAACAAGAATTCCGCGGAATGCGGTGTCTCGCCTGCTAGCGCTTTGTCACAAAAACAGAGCTCAATCAGCAAAGATGTATGCATGAACCAAGTTTCTTGGCTCTAGCCCTAATAATTTCTGATAAACAGACCAAAACTTGAAAACTCGACAAAACATTGCAGAGTCAGTCAACCATAAAATGTAGGTCAAGACTCAATATTGATGATTTCTTTGAGCTCTTCTCTTCTAGATTAATGCATGACCCAAGTTTCATGGCTCTAGCCCTTATAGTTTCAGAGAAACAGACCTACATGCAACCAAAATTGCATAGTCAGTCAACCGTAAAATGTAGGTCAAGACTCAATATTGATGATGACTTTGAGATTTACTTTTCCAGACGTACCCATGACCCAAGTTTCATGGCTCTAGGCCTTATAGTTTCTGAGAAAATGACCTAAACACAAACACTCGACAAAACTTGCAAAGTCAGTCAACCATGACATGTTAGTCAAGACTCAATATTGATGATGGCTTTGAAATCTACTCTTCCAGATGTATGCATGAACCAAGTTTCATGGCTCTAGGCCTTAGAGTTTCTGAGAAAATCACCTAAATGCAAAAACTCGACAAAAACTTGCAAAGTCAGTCAACCGTGACATGTAGGTCAAGACTCAATATTGATGATGGCTTTGAGATCTACTCTTCCAGATGTACGCATGAACCAAGTTTCATGGCTCTAGGCCTTATAGTTTCTGAGAAAATGACCTAAACACAAAAACTCGACAAAAACTTGCAAAGTCAGTCAACCGTGACATGTAGGTCAAGACTCAATATTGATGATGGCTTTGAGATCTACTCTTCCAGATGTACGCATGAACCAAGTTTCATGGCTCTAGGCCTTATAGTTTCTGAAAAAATGACCTAAACGCAAAAACTCGACAAAAACTTGCAAAGTCAGTCAAACGTGACATGTAGGTCAAGACTCAATATTGATGATTGCTTTGAGATCTACTCTTCCAGATGTACGCATGAACCAAGTTTCATGGCTCTAGGCCTTATAGTTTCTGAGAAAATGACCTAAACGCAAAAACTCGACAAAAACTTGCAAAGTCAGTCAACCGTGACATGTAGGTCGAGACTCAATATTGATGATTGCTTTGAGATCTACTCTTCCAGATGTATGCATGAACCAAGTTTCATGGCTCTAGGCCTTATAGTTTCTGAGAAAATGACCTAAACGCAAAAACTCGACAAAAGTTTACGCCGACGACGCCGCCGCCGACGACACGGGAAAAGCAATACCTAAGTCTCGCCTCTGCTTCGCAGGCGAGACAAAAAATGGACTTAAAGGCTAGGAAGGATGTAATTTTTGACATGAGATTATATGAAGTCAGCAGAGGGTTAAATATAGTTCACCGGTAGAAAAAAGTGCAACATGCCTCAGGAACATTCTAAGAAAAAACTTAGTACAAGGTTTAATAATTGTAGGTATCATACTTTGAGAGAAATGGACTTAAACACTAGGGTTGGTAATTTAAGACATTAAATTTTACAAAGTCAGCAGAGCCTAAAATATAGGTCAAGGGTAGAAAGTGCAACATACCTTGAGAACATTCTAAGAAAAAACTTTATACCAGGTGTGTTGATTGTAGGCATCATAGTTTGAGAGAAATGGACTTAAACACTAGGGTCGAGGTAATTTTGGACATTAAATTTTACGGAGTCAGCAGAACGTGAAATGTAGATCAAGGGTAGAAAAAAGTGCAACGTTCCTCGAGAACATTCTAAGAAGAAATTTAATACCAGGTTTGATGATTGTAGGTATCATAGTTTGAGAGAAATGGACTTAAACACTAGGGTCGAGGTAATTTTGGACATTAAATTTTAAGGAGTCAGCAGAGTGTGAAATGTAGGTCAAAGGTAGAAAAAAGTGCAATATACCTCGAGAACATTCTAAGAAGAAACTTTATACCAGGTTTGATGATTGTAGGTATCACTGTAGGAGAGAAATGGACTTAAACACTAGGGTCAAGGTAATTTTGGACATTAAATTTTACGGAGTCAGCAGAGCGTCAAATGTAGGTCAAGGGTAGAAAAAAGTGCAACATTCCTCGAGAAGATTCTAAGATGAAACTTTATACCAGGTTTGACGATTGTAGGTATCATAGTTTGAGAGATATGGACTTAATCACTAGGGTCGAGGTAATTGTGGACGGACGGAGGGACTGACTGACGTACGGACGGAATGACTGACAGACGGACGGAAAAGTGAACTCCTATATCGCACCTTGCTAAAGCAGGTGTGACAAAAATCAAGTAAACGGTACACCTCCAATTTTTTCTGCCTCATTTACCAAGGAAAACAACTTTTGTGAGTTCTTGTTTGCGTCCCTGAATGAAGAAGACCCTTCCAAAATGGGGTCTACTCCAGAATGAAAATTTTTGCTCTCCTCTCAGGAGAGCAAATTCTTTCCCTTAAGAGTCAATCTCTAATGAAAAGGGAGGCAAAAAAGAAAATTGCTGAATTTCTTCCCCTGAAAAGTACCCAGTCGCCTTAAGCACTAACCATACTTATGTCACCTACTTTGATACAGCAACCATTTCTCTAATGGACTCTTCTAGCTTCAGATTTAGACAAGTCCATTTGTCCCATGTAGGGACATTTTTAAGGTGAATGAGTATACTTGCAGGCGAAGCAACTCTGCCATTTTCATTTTTACCTCCCTTCTCTATATGGGTCAACTCTTAAACGAAACAAGGGCTTCGCAAGCGGCGCATAATACGCCCGTTTTAATGTCATAAAGGAATTATAGAATGAACAAGATTATTTACAAAAAGACAGACAGGCAGACAAACAGAGGAAACCACGCTTTAATTAATGACGGCAACATTATTTAAATATTTAACACAACAAATACTATAAGTGTACCAAAAATCAGCTTCCACGGTGAAGTGGCTCCAAAGTTGAGTAATGTCAAGGTCAAACAAGGGAGATAATTCATAAACTAAATATACTAGATATACCATTCTTAGTTCTAATACATTCTCTTGACAATATACACATCTCCATAAAGTTGTGTTAAAATATTCTGAACGCTTGGAAATTGATACATGGGCAGATAATCCAGTAAGCAAGCCAGAGTCGTGGTTCTTGCTCAGGATACATTGTCCCATCATTACACACATTCCTACAAAGTTTCATTCTAATATTTCAATGGGTTACGGAGATACGGAGTGAAAGGAAATGCCAAAAAATAATGATCAGAGGGAGGTTACTCCAAAACTAGAGCAAGTGAGCAGGGGCTCACGTATACCCCCGACCAGCACCACCGCCTAATGAAACCACCGCCTTATGAAACTACTGCCTAATGAAACCAATCTTATACATGGTTTGAACCTAGAAGTAAACTTAGGCACCTATCAGTTGGTTCCATCAAAGTATATTATAAATATCAGCAAACAGTACTAACTTAACACAAAACTTTAATGTGCACAAATAAGTCTGTGCCCATGACCTTGGTCACAGCAGCATGCAGATGATGTCAACTAATCTGCATGAACATAGACGTAAACTTAGTCGTATATCAAAAAGGTTTCATCAAAGGATGTTGGAAATGTAAACAAAGAATATAAACTTAACGCAAAACTTAAATGCAAATATACAAGTCTATGACCTTTGGTAAGCAGCTATGAACCTAAAAGTAAACCTAATCAAATATCAAAAGGTCCCATAAAAGGATATTGGAAATACAAAAGAAGAATATAAACTTAACACAAAACTTAAACACATATGTTTAAGTCTGTGACCTTGACCATAGGGCTGCAGCAGCATCCAAATGATGTCAAGTATTATGCATGAACATTTAAGTAAACCTAGTCATATATCAAAAGGTTTCATTGAAGGATGTTGGAAATATAAGCAAAGAATATAAACTTAGCACAAAACTTTAATGCAAATACACAAGTCTTGTGATCATGCACATTGCTATAAAGTTTCATCATGATATTCCATACAGTTACCGAGTTAATGTATGCACAACATAAGTATACACAAAAATAGCCGAAAAGAATAAAAGGGACGTAACTCAGAAACAAAGAAAAAGAGAGCAACCATTGTTGTACGCGACACATCCTTGGGACTTCAAACACATTGCTATGAAGTTTCATGAAGATATCCCAAACAGTTATCTAGTTATGGAGCGCACAAGACCTGCAGGGAAAAAAATCAAAGGGGCATAACTTGGAAACTAAGGATGGGGGAGCAACCATTCTTGTACGCGACACGTTCCCCCTACCTAATACAAACGCCTACAAAATTTCATGAAGATATCGCAAATGGTTACTGAGTTATGGCGTGCACAAGAATGTTTACGGACGGAGGGATGGACAGCGCCATGACATAATACGTCCGTTTTTTCAAAATTGGCTCCTACACTAGAAGGATTTCATTGTTCAGAGAAGCACACTGGAAGTCATGAGATGTTTCCCTTTGATAAAACTGGAAAAAAGGGCAGAGTACCCATTTGTATTAAATATTTTATGAACATGATGGCAAACAATCCAGATCACAAACTCAGTATAAATTTTCTATATAAACACTTATCAATTATCGCAGGGACAGAATAGCTCACATGAATTTGTGCTTGCCTACAACTCTTCGTAAACTTTGAAGATAAAATGAGTAATCTAGTCCCAATCACAAAGTAACATTCTAAGTTACACAGCCAAGTGTAACACTATGACATCCTCTCATTTACCCTGAAAAATTACTTTTAAAACAAGACCTGTCCATGTAAATGATAGCTCGCCCATCACATAATTTTTTACCAAAACACCCACTGCACATGATGAAGCCGATGCTGATGGCTTTACTTTTGTACAGGTAAGCTACAAATTAATATCCATGATTTGAAAAAGAACAACATTTCATAATGCCTATTTAAGAACATGAATGCTATAAATATTTTCAAAATTGTAAGTTCTCTTTCTATCTTCTGAGCTATCTGCCAAACTTCTGTCATAAAAAATTCCAAATTTCCATAATTTTTCTACTAAAACATGTATTGTATGACATCATTAGAATCATCTCAGTGAGGTAAATCTAATGACAAGAGATCCCATAATATACATAAGGACATTAGAATATCTGGTGCCCATTTCACTAAACTGTATGGAACTGAAGAAAATCTTAGGCTTAAGATGTTAAGTGAAATGGGCACCTGGGCCCAGTTGTTTAAAGCATTGTTAGCCTAATGAGCTTGTTAAGGTCAACTCATTACGTGTTTTACCACTTTATAGCCAAAAACACTGATATTTTTATTGTTAATATGTGAGAAGCTTTTGCAGTGCAAAAGCTTCTCACATTTTCTTAACAAAAAAATATTGGCCTATTTGAGATATTAACATTTTAAATTTTAACGTCTCATCAACTAACAAAGTTGTCATTTCTGAACAACTGGACCCTGGTTTGTAGAGAAATAAAAAAGATTTAAGTTGTTATCCACAAAATTTTTAATATGTAGTCCTGATCACAATGAACTAGATTCAGTGACGAGATTTTGTTACCTTATTTCTTGGGTTATAAATGGGGATTTCCCCACGCTAGAATGACCCTAAATACCTTAATTAGTCTTTATGGAATGCTGCTATAAGATGGGGGTTTTCTCTTCCAAAACAATCCCAAAAATCCAGATCAAGCCTATAAGACGGATCTAAAGTTTTTAAGGATGTTTGGAAGAGGAAAGCCTCTATCTTATAAGTAGAAGAAAGTATATGAAAAGCATTACAATAAAACCAGCCATATACAATATGGTACCAGCCAAGACCAGTGACAGCCTGAGAAAAGACTTGAATTGCCTCAGCAAACATGTACACTGACCTATCTCCACTCTTCTGTAACACTTATTTATTATTATACAAACGAGGAAACGGGGAAGAGACATTTTCCTAGACCAACAACATAGAGCCTTAGAATCTGCTACAGTTACACTACTGCAACCTCAGGAGTCTCATGACTAGACATTTTCCCTAAATAAACCCCTCCAAATTCAAATTCTGGGATTGGGATCGCTTTTGAGGCAAAAAAAATTGTACAGCAGAATTTACACAACTGATTCACATATCTGGGGTCTTTTCCAATCTCTGTGTGTGTGTATGTGTGGTGGTGGAGGTGTGTCTGTGTGTGTGTATATGGGGGGGGGGGGGGGGGATGTCCCTGTCATAAAGCTGAATAACTATGGTATTCAAAGGTAACTATAACTATAATAAGAGTGTGTGGAATGTGCAAACCATTTTAGAACAACCAAATTAATTCACTTGTTAAAGACAAGTTTTCTTGTATTGCAGTTTATTGGAGATTTCTAGATTAGAGATGCGGTGGTGGTGAGTTTTGGTGAGAATTCTGGGACAACTACTCTTATTTTTCCATCAAATCATAATTGAGCTGCGACACGAGAAAACCAACAAAGCAGTTGTGCACCCAGTGCAGACTCAGATCAGCCTGGGCATCTGCACAGTCTGATCAGACTCTAAGGGTAGCTAAAGGTCTAAGCTACCTCCATGCTGGCAGCAAAGACTCTGATCAGACTGGGCAGATGCCCAGGCTGATCTGAATCTGCGCTGGGCCCACAACCACTTTGTTGGTTTTGTCGTGTCGAGGCTCAATTATTGTGAGCCCTCAACAGAACTGCCTTATTGAGGGACATTAATGCTGAGGCAGTCTCCATGACACACAACATACACTTTATGGAGAATAAACAAAAAATATGCTGTAATTCCTCATTAGAAAACCTCAACTGTGTCTAACTCAGGTAGTCCTAATGCAGTTCTAATGAAGTGTTCAAATACAGTATATTTCAAGGAAAATGAACATAAATAACCTCAGAACAATAATCACACCCCATCCCAATCTAGAGTTCCACCATCATATTCACATACCATATTTCTTCTGCTACAAAACAGAGGTTTTTCCTTTCCAAAACAATCCCAAAAATCTAGATCCATATTTCCAAAGCAATCCCAACAAGACCTGTCAGCTGGACAGGATAGCCTGCCTGACAGCGCCTTGCCCATCACCTAAAAAACTTTAACGTAAAACTTTAACACTTTGCTAGCGCCAACTCCACAGCTGGAGGTAGTGCAATAGCTCTTCCTGTACATTTGTACAGGGGTGCTAAAAATCTAGATCCATCTTATAAGATGGATCTAGATTTTGGGATTGTTTTGTTTCCAAAACAATCCCAAAAATCTAGATCCATCTTTCCAAAGCAATCCTAAAAATCAAGATCCATCTTATAAGATGGATCTAGATTTTTTTGGATTGTTTTGGAAAGGGAAAACTCATAGCAGAATTTCATAAGACTGATTTAGATATTTGGGGTCATTCTACACAGGGGAAATCCCCGTTTATAGCCAAATAAATATAGTAATCTGTTAATGTTTGTGACCTATACTCAGTACAACTGGAATAACAGCACCTATTACTATAGCAGCTAATTCTATATTTTTAAATCCTTTGTGTTCATGTATAACGACTGTACCATCATCTTGAGTGTGTCTGCTCTGCCTGTTAGCTATCTCAGGTAAAACATGAACTGTTGCTACGTATAAGAATGTTCCAGCACTAAATAACATAGCAATTCCTGTAGTATGAGTGTCATGTAGTTTTTCCATGCTTTGCTGAAAAATAACAATTACATAATATGAAAGTAGCAAAGAGCAAGAATACAAGTGTATACAGTAGAACTTCAATGGCTCAAACCCTAATGACTCATTTACGCTGCCTGGCTTTGGTCCCTAGTGGTCAATTTTATAGAACTAACCCTGGATGGCTAGAACTACCTTTGGCCGGAACTAATTTTCATGGTCCCAAGCCTGTTTGAGCCAGTGAAGTTCTACTGTACATGTAAATGTATCATGTTTTCCTCTTCTATTTTTTTTTAGCAAAGCATGTTGGTGTACTTGAATATCAGAGTAATTTTGTTCCTTAAGTTTAGCAAAGCATGTTGATGTACTTGAATATCAGAGTAATTTTGTTCCTTACATACTTACTCAAATATCCAAATATGCCAACAATTTCTAAATGTTTTCCTATAAATTTGTGACACTCTGTGTCTCGTCTGTCTGCCAATTCTTACAAACAGAGCTAAACCAGAAAAATCTAAGAAAGTTTATGCCCCCACTCCAACCTCCGATACCAGTGTCTTGCATTCTGCTAGTGGCAGGCAAGATAAAGATGGGTATTTTTGCCCATTAATTCTCAAGGCCCAGTTGTTCAATAATAATGTCATTGGTTATCAAGAATTTATATTTTCAAATGTATCGTATGCAAAAACATTTGCCTTTTTTTTATCTGACAAAAAATGAGAGCACAGCTCCTCACATTTTATCAACAAAAAATATTATCAGACTTGAGTTTATGCATTCTGGAAGCTTAACGAATCTATAACCAACAATTTTGTTACTCATACCATGCTTTGAACAACTGAGCCCTGGAGTTCTGTGTAATCTGACATTCAATTTGGATGCCTTTTTCAGAAATAAAACATCTCACAACTGGTTTCAAGAATAATGTGTGAAAGTATCCCATGATAAAGGGAAGCAGCTCTACCAGATTTTTCCTGAATACTGAAATGTTTGACGAAGTTAAACTACTCTACCTGATTTAATCCTAAATAAGTGACTATTGCACCTATTGGGGCTGCAGCAGCAAATATAAATAAATGTTTTCTAATTCTTGGTCTGTCAAAACCTTCATGGAGTAGAAATGAGACCAGTCCAAAAGCTGCTGGTGCCTGAAAAGAAAGAATCATACAGCAACTTTGACAAGGAGATTGTTTGATTACAAATGTGGGATAAAAAGGTAGGGTTTCCTCTAACCTTGCCAGCTATAGTGGCAGTAGTTTGATAGAGGTCTACTGTACCTTGGCACAGCAAAATAGAGGACAGGGCCTAATCCTGTCCTTTTGCTGCCTTTTACCATTTCCTGATTCAAAACAGGTACCAACTTACTGCTGCCTCTTATGGGTCAAACTTCACAGGAAGAGCTCTTTATGCAGCACAGCTTCTGTCCGGGCCCCGAGGTTATAAACCTTGAGTATATTCTCACTCAAAATAAAGCTCACTGATTGGCTGCTTCCGAGCACATGCTTGGAAGCAGCCAATCAGTGTGCTTTATTTTGAGTTTGAGATTATACTCAAGTTTTATAACTTCGGACCCTGATTTTTTTTTTTTTTTTTTTTTTTTTTTTTGCTGTTAAATTGCAATATCATTTGAATGAAATATTTAATTTTTGAAAGGGTCAGTCTGTACAAATATTCATAGCACTGTGGAATATGTATACTTAACAAAACAAGAAACTTGACAGTCTTTATTTTGGTCTCACCTCTTGAAATATGACAAATCCCACATGGGGTATGTCAGAACACAGCCATTTAATATGGGCACCATGGGCACCAATTTTTCACTTGACTAAACTTGTGAAATTCTATGTTAGCTGCATTTACATAATTTAGCCCTTAAAGCCCTAAAATAGCAGATGACAAAATTTATGTCAGCAAAATCTCAACAAGAGGCCCAAATGGGCCTGATGTCGCTCATCTGGCTATTTTGCCATGGGACCATTCTGATACAAAATTGGTCCAATTCCACTGAGATTTTCATATTTTGCGACTTTTAGTAACAGAGGCCAACTTGTCTTGTCTATATATATTTATTTTTCAAACATCTCAATGCAGGGATCATTTTCCCACAAATTTCATCAAAATCCATTCAGTGGTTACTGAGATATTGTCATTTTCATGTCTTGTGCTTTTTTAATAATGGCAGATGGCGGCCATCTTGGAATACCAAAATGAAAAAAATCGAAAAGCCTTCAAGCAAGGACCATTCTGACACAAACTTGGTCCAATTCCATTGAGATTTTCTCATTTTCAAATTTTGCTTTCTTTTTTATCAATAGAGGCCAATTTGACTGGTCTATATCTATTTACTTTTGAAACATCTCAATGCAAGAATCATTTTGCCACAAATTTCGTCAAAATCTATTCAGTGGTTACTGAGATACTGTCATTTTCATGTTTTGTGCTATTTTTAGTAATGTCATGTGACGGTCATCTTGGAATGCCAAAGTGCAAAAAATTAAATTGCCTTCATGCAAGGACATTCTGACATAAAATTGGTCCAGTTCCATTGTAATTTTCTAATTTTCACATTTTGCTATTTTAGGTAACAGAGGCCAATTTGACAGGTCTATATTTGTTAATTTTTGAAACACCTAAATGCAAAAATCATTTTGCCACAAATTTCTTCTAAATCCATTCAGCGGTTACTGAGATATTGTCATTTTCATATTTTGTGCTATTTTCAGTAATGGCAGATGGCGGCCATCTTAGATTGCCAAAATGCAAGAAAACAAAAATGCTTCATGAAAGGACCGTTCTGACACAAAATTAGACAAATTCCACTGAGATTTGCTAATTTTCACATTTTCCTATTTTTAGTAACAGAGGCCAACATGACTGGTCTACAGTTAGTTATTTTTGAAACATCTCAATGCAAGAATCATTTTGACACCAATTCTGTCAAAATCCATTCAGCTGCTACTGAGATATTGTCACTATCATGTAATGTGCTATTTTTGGCAATGGCAGATGGCGGCCATCTTGGATTGCCAAATTGCAATTAATCAAAACGGCTTCATGCAAGAAACATTCTGACACAAAATTGGTCCAATTCCGTTTAAGGGTTCTTGAGTAACTGTCATTTTTATGTTTGTGCTATTTTTAGTAACGACCCTCATGGTGGCCATCTTGGATAGTCAAATGGCACAAAATTGAAATAATTTGATTCAAGGACCATTTCTGACCAAATCTGACCAGAATCCATTTGCGTTTTCTTGAGATATTGACATTTGAGCAAAATTGGTCTTGTAAATGCTAAGTTGGGCACTGTGACCTAATTCCGCAATACATTTTTATCATTTTTATCATTTTTAATTCCAAGGTCCCACTAATGCTCCATGCAGACTTTCAACCAAATATACCACATGGTTCTGGAGAAGAAGTTGATTTTGTAGTTTTTGCTATTTTCAGTAATGGCGGCTATCTTGGATTCTCGACCTGACCCAATTTTACAATTTTAAAACCCTGCAGCCTGGTCATGCTCCATGAGAAATTTAAGACCCACGGGTTCAGTGAGTTTAGAGAAGAAGTTGTTTGAAGTTGTTTGAATAAGTCGTTTTTTGACATTGGCATTTGAGCAAAAATACACTCGTAAACAGAAAGTAGGTCTCTGTGACAAAACTCTGTTAAAGATTTTTTTCATTTTTACAATTTTGAATACCAAGATTTCACCAATGTTCCACGCCAAAATTCAGACAAATATACCAAGTGGTTCTGGAGAAGAGGTTGATTTTGTTGGTTTTGCTAGTTTTAGTAACGGCGGCCATCTTGGATAGTCTACCTAACCCAATTTTACAATTCTGAGACCCTGGAGTAAGGTCACACTCCATGTGAAATTTGAGAATCATGGGTCCAGTAGTTTTACAGAAGAAGATGTTTGAATATTTATTTTCAAGTGTTGACGGACGACGCACGAGATGATGCACGACACATGACGGACCCATTGGTACGACAATAGCTCATTATGGCCCTTCGGGCCAGGTGAGCTAAAAATGGTTCATCCAAGCTATATAATATTGAGTATTCAAAGACTAAGGGGCAAACAGTGTAGATTCAGATGAGGCAGCTCATTATGATCCTCATTTGGATCAGATGGATCTACACAAATTCAATTATTTGCAATTTTAGTGCTTTAAGTGTGAGCTTGTTTTTGCATGTGCACTGTTGTACATTTGTATATTCACTGGCAAACTATAAGTAGACCAGGGCTACAGAAATCCGAATTTTTGTCGGTTCTGACCGAATTTGAGTTCAAACTAGAAAATTGTGTCTGTAAGACACTAATGATGCCCCCGTGCAGCGCCTGTCACATGATATGTATATATCCATAAAGCACCTACAAAGAATCCATTGAAAACATAACCTGCCAAGAAAAAAACGTGGTGACGAGATCCGCCCAAAGCAGTGCGTCAAATGCGCCTACACCGACCATCATGTACACGAACACTGATTGGTCGGGGCATGCGCATTTCCGAACAACAGCTAGTGATACATGCCCTATTTAGAAAAGACCGGTAGCAAAAAGGCACGTATCGTCACGACGCGGCTTCCTGTTAATGCAGAGACAAATATAACTCAAATAATAACTACGGAATAAACTCAAGCGTCTGGTTCATTTGTATGATATGTAGGCACTGTTTTCATTATTATTTCAATGAAGGTACAAAGATTTCGAATTGTCATGCGGTTTGAACTATTCATGAGAATATTTAATTTGTATGTATTTGGGCGCCTTGTGTAAAATGGTTTTATGTATAATTTTCTTTGGTCATTAAAGTAATTGCATTCCATTAAATAATGGAACTCGTCTCCAATATTACTTTTACAAATATTACAATATCGTTCATTCACTGGTTTTCCAGTCCATCTGCCGTTTTCAATTGGGAATTTATGATTTCTTGTGCCAAAAAGAAATTAGTATTCGGGATTGACGATTAGTTAGATAGGTAAAATATTTATTTAATTCAAAAGTATCTTTAAAAATTCTGTAATTTGTTCCACTTGAGGCCTTTTCAACTAAAGAGTTCCAATTTTGTAAAAATTGGTCTTTCAGCTTCTGTTTAAATGACAAAACTAACCATTTTGCATTAAGTTCATTTTGTAAATGCCAAATATTTCCATAACCGTTTGTATCTAGCAATCGCCTAATATTTTCTAACCATTTAGACTTACATTTCCCTTGTTCGTGTAAATTGCGTATGACTACGTAGAGTTGCGACGAAAGTTTATTATCGTGAATACCTTTTTCCAACTTAGTCCAAAATGATATAATCCTAGCTTGTATTTCCAGTGATATAGGAAATATTCCCACTTCTCCATAAACCATAAAAGAAGGCGTTGATTTTTTTAGATTAAGGATTAGTTTCAAAAATTTTAATTCCACTTTTTCAATAATATTTAAATTGCCGAAACCCCAAATTTCACATGCATAAAGAAGAATCGGTCTTATAGTTTTATTAAAGAGTTCGATTTGAATATCTATTGGTAAATTTAATATTAGAATTTTCTTCAATAAGGAGAATAATGCTCTGTTTGCCTGTTCAGATAAATGTTTTTTACAATTTAAGTAGGAGCCGCTTTTTGAGAGATATATTCCCAGATACTTATATTCACTGACCAATTCTAATATTACCTCTTTAAAGTAGAAATTGTAGTTCTTGGAATATCGGCCACCAGAAAAAATTAAAACTTTTGTTTTTGCAATATTGACATTTAGTTTCCACTCTTCGCAATAGTTCTCAAAAACGTTTAAAGATTGCTGCAAGTTGTCTTTATTTTTACCAAATAACACTGTATCATCTGCATATAGTAATACGAAGACTTTAAAAAATACTGTAATATTATCATCATCCGTTTCACATACTATTCCGTTAGCTTTATTTGTACGAAAATAATCTTCCAGGTCGTTCATATATATTGAAAACAAAAAAGGTGACAAGTTTTCTCCTTGGCGCACCCCAGTGCAACAGGGGAAATATGCTGATGTTCCTTCAAACATTTTAATTCTTGATTTTATACAGCTGTACATATTTTTGATTATGGTAAAACATTTACCGTCAATATGATGCCTTAACAATTTTGTCCAAAGCCCTCCCCGCCAAACCGTATCGGAAGCTTGTTTAAAATCTATAAATGCACAAAATAATTTATTTTTACTAGCTTTTAAAAGATCAAGCAGGCTTTGTATGATAAATAAATTGTCCGTGGTTGAATAACCTTTTCGAAAGCCAGCTTGGCACGGGTTAATCAAATTATATTCTTCAGCGTATGCGTTTAATCGGTTGTTTAAAACTGAAGTGAATAGTTTTCCTAGACAACTGAGCAAAGTTATTGGCCTATAGTTTTCAGGTAGATTTGCATTGCCTTTGTTTTTACATATGGGTAAGATATCGCCTAGTGCCCAGCTTTCTGGTACTATACCGTGATCAAATATTATATTAAACAATTTCACATAAGTAGGTATCATTAAATGACTTGTATATTTTATATGTTCATTTTTTATCTTGTCTACTCCGTGGCTTTTATCATTCTTTAAAGCCTTGATTGCTTTTACAATTTCATCTGGCGTAATTGGTAGGTTTATTGTCTGATTAAGGTTTGGTAAACATTCAAGGTTAAAATTATTATCAAAAGTGTCCGTGTCATCGTTGCTATGGCAACTATTAGCATATTTAAAATAAGTAAATAAATCGTCTAGGGGGGCAAGTGTATTTTTCTTTTTATCTATAGAGTTTATTATTTTCCAGAAGTCTGGGTTTATTTGATTTTGTACTTTTTATTTTTTGTATCCGTTCCTGCTTAAATCTTTTCATATTTTGTGAAATAGTATTTTTATATTCTTTACTTACTGTTTTTAATATATTCTTGTGATATAGCGTTTTATATTTGTTATAGTTTTTCCTTGCACTGTGGTACGCATTCCGCGCATTGCGGCATTGGCTGTGCAACGTAAGGTCACTGTATACTTTCAGAGATGGAATAAGGAAAGAATTTGACTAGCAAAAAGAAAATTTAAACCGGACTTGATTATGTACAGGCTGGTCAGGTTTTTTTAGCCGACGTCATTTCTCGCGCAGAATATTTTTTTTCATTCATCCGAAGGTACCTTTTTGCAAGCATATTCGTATTTCAAGGGAATTAACTCGAATACAGTAAAAA
This sequence comes from Ctena decussata, assembly GCA_963989385.1. Lineage (NCBI taxonomy): Eukaryota > Metazoa > Mollusca > Bivalvia > Lucinida > Lucinidae > Ctena > Ctena decussata. Next base: position 107,129,748 of record OZ022499.1, read on the forward strand.
TACATCAATCGTAATACTCTGGCCAATTCCGTAAATGAAGATTGGCGAGGATGTCCGATTGTTACGGCATGTGTATTTTCACTTTCGGTCCGACTGTCTCTGCACATTTTTCACGATAAGTAAAAACATGTGGACTAAATGGCTACTTCAGTGATGACACCCGCGTTATAACGGCGCTCCAGTGTGGTCATTAGTTTTCGTGACTTTTTTGGATTGTGGAATACACAGTGTAGTCATTAGTTTTTGTGTCTATTTTGGATTCGTATGAAGTCATCGGCCATCCGGACCGATTTGTATTTAAAACTTTCTGTAGCCCTGAAGTAGACGCTCTAAATTGACGGCCAAACAGATTTGTAGACACTCTATACAGAAGGCCAGACATAATTTCTTGCATTAATTTACAATTTCTGCATTACTGTAATGTTATGAGAGGAGTCAGGAAGGATTCTGTGCAATGATTTTACCATTGCTCAGTAAGCTGATTTTTGATTGTGTTCACTAGATCACTTTCACACTCAGAAACCATTTTCTGCCAACTGGGCATGGTTCTAACAAACAAATATACCGAACATCAAAAGAAACACCTACAAGTTTAAGTTCAATTTTCTTCTGTCAGCTGATATATAGGGTTTTAAATCACATATAGCAGAAAATCCTACTGACGTCTGCCAACAACATAAACTTAGCTTTTTGCAAAATTAAACCTTGATTAAAGTGTTATCTCAATTTATGTGATACATTCAGTTGTTGTAAGAGTTGTCTTTCCTTTCGCAGTATAACAAATTGTTTTCAAAACATGACTCTAATGTGTGGTTATGGAAAAAAACATCAATTTTATTACCATGGTGTTCTTCTTAGGAACATGACAGCAGTTTGAAGTTGAACACTCGTCAAATTATCTCCCTTGCAATTAAACAAATAGCAAACTGGGAAGTCCAATAAATCAAACATTCTGCAATGCTACGAAACATTTCTTTGCAAATCTTTTTATTTTACTCTTGTAAATTCATTTAACCTCTTCGTATGAATGGTTTCTGTTCTTTTCAAGAATTACAAGGTGTTAAAAGGTCTATGGGAAATCCAATGGTAAGCTAGAGTTACTGTTTCTTCTGCCAACTTTCACCTAATTGTATCTCTAAAATGGAAGGCTCAATTGCTTTGATTTTTTTCGCTGCTTCTTACCCTTACTGCGGACACTATGTCTGGAGAAATTGATTGGCTGAGCATTTTATGGAATTTTTAAAAAATTCAGCGTCTGAAAGTATGGTGACTTTAAGGTTACCCCCATTACAAAAGCAAGCATTCTGGTCTCTAAAGTTTATGGAATATTGATGCGTTAAGGTGCTCATTCTGTGGCAATAACATAAACAAAGTCTAAATAAGAGCATATGCCTATACCTTCAAATAAATTGGGCGTATACATTGTAGGCATTTCTTTTGATGTTCAGTATATATTGGTTTTAGAAGCATGAAAACACTCTTAATGCAGAGTTCTGGCAAACTATATTTATTTAATGTGATGTCAGAAGCTGACATGCAGCTCTGGCCACACTAGGAATAAATACTAAGCTTATATTTTTTAAATATTTATTTACAGATAAAATTGGTGTATTTTCCTTTTAAATTGAAATTTGTTCATGATTATATTCTTGCCTTTCTCCAAAAATTGACTTTCTTCAAATTTCATTTTCTCCCCTCACCTTTTCAAAACAAGTTTCTGATGTTATAGTCCGTTTGCTCCCAAATGCAAACGGCATCCCCAATATTTTCTCAAAATTGGTGAGAAGTAGAAGATTTTCGAATTGCTCATTCTTAATTTTCATCCTATACATAACAAAATCATAATTTTGCAGAAATGTGAGGTTTTGCATAAAAGAGTTTCTATACAAAAACAGGACCTAAAATATGTCACTTTCACATCTTAATTACAAGGGAGTAAAAGTTGGCTGTTGGAATTTCCATTTAGTTTTACGTGTTAGAGCATGTGACCAATGTATGCTATCCCCAGAACATAATTTGCATAATTAATTGAAATTTTATTCTGAATCCATTTTTTTCTACTTTTTGTCTCACCCATATATTATCAGATTTTAAAACATACATTTTTTACTCGCAAAATAAAATAATAGCTCAATGTTTATTTACAACATAGTATCACCTGACTAGTGATACCATGCGTTACGCGTGCAGACAGGTGAACACATTTTACTATTTCATTCATATACGCCCAAACCTGTAGTAAACAATGAGTTTACGCTATTTCCTATCGACAATATTTTGGCTGTTCTAACAAGCATACGACGCCCTTTAGTGAAATTGCTCAGTTTTTGCATTACTGTCAATGGAAAATATTTTACAAAAGCATCCAAAAATTTGGACTTTCCGTATTCTGTTATGTATAGTCATAGGAATCATTAGGACATTAAAACATTTGAGGGAACTTTCATCGTTTTCGAGAAAATAAGCAAAACCCCGTTTGCACTTGGGAGCAAACGGACTATACCAACCTTCACACTGCCTTGAAGTTATACCAGATACAAGGGAAATGAATATTTATTCAATTTCAAATCACGAGCTGTTTGAGGAAATCCTAGAGTCTCAAAAGATGATGGGTAATCAATCATCAAGTTTCTGAACATGCATTATTTGTTATAACTGACACTCATGTAGATATTATTGTAAAATTTGAGCATCAAATAAAACTTGAAACTTTTTGCGCTTAGTATATTTCACGAATCAATATCAATCTTTAAAACTGTACTTACTTTATGTAACATAATGGCAACAAAAACTATCATAGTTAAATGAGCTGTTGACATCGTGATTGCAGCCCCCATAGCTATACCATCAGCTGAAGAAAGAAAAAAAGTTAACTGAATTAGATGGAGCTTCCACTGTTACTGTATGATTCATGGCATAGGTTAAGATGCCTTAGGGGTATATCAGTGCAGTCTATGGATATAATTATGTATGGGGGAGAGCATACATAAAGGAGCAAATGTAAAGGTTTCCCATAGCCTAATAGCCATAGGGGCAGTGGGGTTAGAGACCCACTGTATCTTGGGCATAGCAGATGAAAGGCGGAGCCCATCCCTCTTCTTTCGCTGCCTTATCTTTCCCTGATTAGAAAAAGGTACCCATTTACTGCTGGGTAGACAGAGGGAGTTTTCCAGTCATTGGATGGCGAAACCTGAGCACAAACTCAAGACCTTCTGGCGACTTTCTCACCATAACCGAGTCACTCTAACCACTTGCCCACAGCCCCTCTTATATTCAATGTGAAAACTTATAAGTTTGTGGTTACACAGGATGTTCAGTCTCTACATTTTTGCAGATGCCATATAGCACTATTTTTCATGGCACAGTTAATATGCTAATTGATTAGGCAGTAGCATTACAGCAGTCTTTCATAACATGCTGACGCCAGGTAACAGATGGTGACAATATCATCTTAATTATTTAAGAAATAATTGAGAAAATATCATTTTTTGATATCTTTAACAATTTCATGTTATATTTTGGTCTATATGCCCCCTGCAGGTCAGAATATAACATGAGTGGACCCTATTTTAGAATGGCTACTTTGTATATTGAAGCAAACAGGAAGTCACTAAAGTTGCTATCCTTTGTAAAAATGGCAGAAAAATACAGAGGTCTACCAATTCATCTTAATGTTAAAAAAATTATACTTTTAGTGTTCTATTCTATTCTATTCTATCCCCTAGCCTTACTAGTGTTATGAATACATATAAAGAAATTCTAACCTGCAGCATGTACAACCAGTCCTAATGTAGCTGTGATTTTATTTCTATTTTGTTGCCCTATTGTTTGAGATCCTACCTCAGCATCTGAAAATTAAAAACAAGCTGAATATGAACAAAATAAGTCTGGATCACAACTGCTCTCAGGCAGTATCAGACCAGTCATTTACTGTATTTACTTGATTATGATTACATCCAAAACAACCCCAAAACTCAAGATTCATCTAACAAGATGGATCTAGATTTTTGTGACTGTTAAGGAAAGAGAAAAACATCTTAAAGTGGAATTAATACAACTAATTTACATTTTCAGTTTCAGTTTGTAGAGTGGAAAAAAAAAACCCAAGATCTTATAACCAAATTAACAATTAATTACCAGTATGTTAGCTGAATGGCTGAAAATAAACAGCTGAATTCAATGCTGGAGCAAACTTTCATTAATATAGGTGTAATAATCAGAAATCATATTTTAATCTAAACACATTGCATCTAAGATTAAAAGCCACCATAAGACACACGTGCCACAATCCCCTTCAATTTAGCAGCAAAATCTTTGGGATTGAATGCTGTTGTTCATCAGCATGAACTGACAGACTGATGACCACTAATTGTTACAATAAGCGGTCAATTCATGTTGATTAAGATATTTTAAGGTAAATGGCGACACACTCAATGGCTGGGGCAACTTTACTAGAATTCACTTTCCTGATAAGTGAAATCCTTCTTCAAGGGCACTTGGGTGGGGTGAAAAAGCGGCTACTTTTAAAGGAAAGAATTTGCTCTCGTAGCCCTTATGACAATTTGAAAGCGTGTCAGAGTTACCTTTATTGGTGTTGTATCTTACACCGTATGATGAATGGATATACTTGCAGGGGAAGCCACTCTGCCATTTTTTATTTTCTGTCATTATTTTTTTGCCTCCCTTCTCAACTAAGGTCAATCCGTCTTTGGAATGGTTTCATTGTTCAGGGAAGCAAACAGGAAGTCATAAAATTAGTTTCCCTTTGCAAAATTGTCAGAAAAACATAAATGTGTACCAAACACCTTATGGTGCAATAAACATACACTTTGTGAAAACGTAACCATGTGTTGCCATTTCAGGTAACTTCATCTTTGTCAGAACTGTCAAACAAGCATGATATTTTTACAAAGTTCCGCAATTACCTGATGGAGCATGCATGTGGCTTCCACCACCTATGTGGTCCACCAGCAGCATAAATATAAAGCCAGACACAAGAGTTATACCAATAAGGGAATGGTCATCTATCAATCTGTGGGCATGGCCTTCATGACTGTCATGCTCAGCATGAGATTCATGGGTACCTTTCACATCTGCTTTACTCATTGCCACAGCAGCTTGTGGGTCGGTGTGGTGCTCATGACCTGAGAAAAAAACAAATGTATGACTTTACAGGAAAGGGATCCTAACCCACACATCTTAAAACCCAATGTCCTAATATTTAGGTCACATGTAAACTGTTGTAAATGGTTGTAAATAGGTAACAGTATATCTTGCAAGTACAGGGCCAAACTTGAACTTTCATTTTGTTTCCACCATTCAGGTTTTCAGACATGTCAAGTAGCCAACTTTTTACCAACAGTATGAACTAGGATAATTGATTGTCTTGTCTTTCTAATTCTCAGTACTTGATGTTATTAAGTTTCTTGTAATTATGAGACTATAGAGTTTAAATACTGCATGTATTCAGGGTTTTCCCGGACTCAAGAATGAGAGTCTCAGACCCCCAAAATGGTGTCTGGGACTCCCAGAAAAACAATCTGTGCATCCGCTGGGACTCTCAAAACAAAATCGAAGTACCAATTCAAAGTGATGAATTCTTATAAAAATTATATTTTTCTTGGCACAATACAATTTTATGAGTTTCAAAATAAAGTATTTATGAAATTCTGATATTTGATTTGGACATTTTATAACATTTTCCAGAGTACAAGACCCTTTACTTTTGGCATCGGACTCTTAAAAAATTTGTACGTCGGTCCAAAAAACTCCTTAAATACAAGGCCGAGGGAAAACCTTGATGTATTGATAACAGGTTTTGTGAAAATAATTTTGACCACCACCTGTAATTTTGTTTAATTTTGACTGATCAGTACCCTAAAGGAGCAATGATATTAAAATTACCTCACCATAAAAATTCTAAGTATTAGGGCAGATAGGTCTGGGCAAGTAGTGCAAACCCATCAGATCAGACTGCCCCCACACTGTTCTAATGACAGAGCTTTAGATAAGAGGGAGTATTGGGTGATAATTAGAGATAATTTTTGCTAATTCTGCATAAAAACATATGGTGTGACCCCTCATCTGAACCGTCTCGACGAGACGGTTCAGATGAGGGGTCACAACATATGGTTTCAATGAGAAATAAAAAAAATTATCCCTGAATTATCATCAAATACCCCTCTTATCTAGAGCTCTGTAATGAGGGGTCATGGCACGACAAAACAAACAAAGTGGCATGTGCCCCAGAGAAGACTCAGATAAGCCTGGGCATTCACCCAGTCTGAGCAGGTTCTTTGCTGTCAGCATGGAGAAAGCTTAGCCCCTTATCTACCATTTTAAGTACACAGTGTAGAATCTGATCAGACTGGGCAGATGCCCACGTTGACCTGATTCTATGCTGAGTGCACATACCACTTTGTTGGTTTTGTCATGTGGTGTGGCCCTTATGTTTTCATTGAGAAATAAGGAAAATTATCTCAAAATTATCTTTGTTACCCCTTCTTATCTGAAGCACTGAGCTCTGTAAAATCTGGCCCAGAGGTTATAAAACTTGAGTACATTCTCAAACTCAAGATAAAGCACACTGATTGGCTGCTTCCGAGCACATGCTCGGAAGCAGCCAATCAGTGTGCTTTATTTGAGATTATACTAAAGTTTTATAACCTCAGACCACGGTCCGACTTACTTTCACTGCCCATAGACATAGCATGTATACCCTCAGGAATGATGACAGACAGGGCAGTACCCACTAGAAGACCAGCTCCCAGTATAGTTACCAGCTTTAACTTGTCCTGAAAAAAACATTGTAAGAGGGTGATTTAACATTATTTAATCACAGGCATTTGACCTTTCAATGGCCTCAGAAAGTACACAGCAGCCTCAAATATGGTCAGCAACCGTTTTTCTAGAGTCAGACTCTAGAAAAACAATTTCTGGCCATTTTTGAGGCTGCTATGTACTTTCTAAGGCCGTATCTGACTCTAGAAACGGTTTCTGGCCATATCTGAGGCTACTGTGTACTTTCTGAGGCCCCAAAAATGTCAAATGCCTGTGATTCAACTATCAAATGGGGTTTCCCCTAACTAGAATGACCCCAAATAACTAAATCAGTTTCACAAAATTCAGCTATAAAATGTTTTTTTCACTTCCACAACAATCCCAAAAGATTTACATGTTGATCCCTCTCATAACATGAAAGGAAAACACTTTGTCTTATAACCTAAGAAACGAGTTGTGACACAACACCACCAACTTAGATGCATATGCGGTAACCAAAGACTCAGATTATCCTATGCATTTGCCCAGTCCAATTAGTGTCTTTGCTGTCCGCATGGAGCTAGCTCAGACCCTTAGATACACTTTAAGCCCATGCAAAGACTCTGATCGAACTGGGTGGATGCCTAGGCTGATCAGAGTCTTCGCTGGATGCACATGCCACTTTGGATTTGTTGCGTCACAGCTCAATTATGGTAAGAGAAAGAAGCCTCCCCACACTGGCTGACTTCTCCCTTTTTTGAGCAAAGGGAAAAGCTTAAATGCATACCATTGTCTCCCCATTCTGTGTATTGTCACAGAACAGAGGTAAACCAGAAAACTCAACAAAATAAAATATAGGTCATGATTGACTGATTGACTGTTTTATTGCTTAAAGTCTACGGCAAACAACTATGGTCATGTCGGGACGGTCAGTTAACCTAACCACACTATTCCTGGGCAGGCTTCCTTTAAGCGGTTAACCAGTACTAAGTGCACATACTTTCACCAGCAACTGACAACTGCCCTTCTTGAATCAGCGGAAGGACAAACGAAAGTATGTGGCCAGACCAGGTTTCGAACCCAGGACCTCTGACTTATGAGTCAGATGCCCTACCGATTGCGCCACGTGGCCTGGCATATAGGTCATGACCTAGTAGTGTCTACTAGTGATGGTAACGCTATGCTTGCCACTTCTAGATGTAAGCATGAACCAAGTTTCACTAGTCTAGCCTTTATAGTTCCAGAGAATCAGAGCTAAAACAGAAAACTCTATTCAAATTTGCTAAGCCCAAAAGTTAATCAGGTGATCTACACCTTAGCCCCTAGCAGTATGCCAAATTTGAACATCCTAGCTCCAACGGTATTCCCAGGATTTTGGGAACAAACTTTCATTTAAATTTTTGAATAAAAGGCCATCGGCCAAGTGTCACCCGACGTTTGAAATGTGTCACAAACTGCAGCCCTTTATTCCGTTTCAGAGTAACTGTATGGCCAAATCCAGAAAATATGTGTACAACAGAATCTGGTAAGGAAATAATAATTGAAGCATAAGCAAAGACATATACCCAATTACTGGGCCTCTATGAGATTATAAAATACTTAAGTTCAGGACTGGGCGTATGTGTGTAAAATCAGGTTACTGAAACTTTAGGCCCTTACAGAATGCCTAAACATCAAGACCATATACCCAATGACAAAATAACAAGGGCCATAATCCTCCTAATATGAATCTGATGAAAAATGAACATTGCATTTATGAAGATTCAGCCCATTAATATGAATAGTTCTTGAGTTATCCTTTTACCTTTAAGTGAATGTCTATTATCTATGAAAGGGGAATAACTCTGTCACTAATAAAGTTAGCATATCCTAACAATAATCGGAATACTCAATTTACCAAATGCTAATAGCATACTAAATTTCAGCTCTCTCGGTCAAACGGTTCAAAAGTTGGAAAATTGCCAAAAACGACAAAGGGCCATAACTTTGTAAAATATTGGGCAATTGAAATTCCAAAATCACATGCACATCTTCAGATCATGATGAAACATTCTGCACAATTTCAAGTTGATCTGATAAAAGATGTGGCAGGAGTTGCGGGGACAAGGTCTGAGTCAGCAAGGGCCATAACTCCATCAAAAATGGCCGAAACAAAAGTCAAAAACCACATGCACATCTTCATATCATAAGAATACAATCTGTATAATTTCAAATCAATCCGATGAAAGATGTAGGAGGAGTTGCGGGGACAAGATTTCGGACGGACAGAAAATGCCAAAAATGACAAAGAGCCATAACTTTGTAAAATATAGGGCAATTGAAATTCCAAAATCACATGCACATCTTCAGATCATGATGAAACAATCTGTAAAATTTCAAATCAATCCGATGAAAGACGTAGGAGGAGTTGCAGGGACAAGATTTCAGACGGACGGACGGACGGACGGATGGACGGACTGACACACGGACGGACGAGAGTCATTTCTATAGTCCCCCTCCGCCTACGTCGGGTGACAAAAAGGCGAGTTCAAGGTTGATTGACAAGAAAAAAAATATGTGTCCTCTGTTTTTAGCTCACCTGAGCCAGAGGCTCCGGGGGAGCTTATAGTATAGGCAGGCTCCGTCGTCCGTCGTCGTCCGTCCGTCGTCCGTCCGTCGTCCGTCCGTCCGTCAACAATTTCAAACGACTTCTCCTCTGAAACCGCTGGGCCAATTGTAACCAAATTTCATATGTGGCCTCCAGAGGAAGGGGGAACGAAAAATTGTTCAAACGGTCCTGGTCACATGACCAACATGGCCGCCACGCCCATATATGGTAAAAACCTAAAAAAATCTCCTTCTCCAGAACCAATAAGCCGATGGCCTTGAAACTTGGTATGTAGCATCGGGTACGTGAGTACTACCAAGATTGTTCAAATTATGACCTTGGGTTGACCTTGACCTTTTTTACGGCAAGGCCAAATTTGCTTCCTTGTGCTTTTATTGGCAAAATGCTAGAACGTAAGATATCTTGGAAACTGTTGCAGATTTTAGGCTAAAAATCAGTATCTACAGTCATTTTAATGAGTATGTGATGATTTATGAGTATAAGAGGTCAAGGTCATTCATTGACCTTTGACCCAGAATTCTCATATTTTGACAATTTCAAACAATCTCCTCAACAGCCACTGGGCCAATTGAAACCAAATTTCATATAGAGCCTCCCGGGGCTGAGGGAACAAAAATTTATTCATTTGGTCCAGGTCACATGACCAACATGGCGGCCACGCCCATATATGGTAAAAAGCTTTAAAAATCTTCTTCTCCAGAACCAATGGACCAATGGACTTGAAACTTGGTATGTAGCATTGGGTACTCGAGTACTATCAAGGTTGTTCAAATTATGACCTTGGGTTGACCTTGACCTTTTCACCGCAAGGTCAAATATGGGTAAAATGCTTGAACATATGATTTCATAGAAAGTTTTGAAGAGTAAGGCCTAAAATTGGTAAAAGCAGTCAAGTACATGAAGATTTATGAGTATAAGAGGTCAAGGTCATTCTTTGACCTTTGACCCAGAACTCTTATATTTTGACATTTTCAAACAATAGTCTCCAAAGCCACTTGGCCAATTGTAGCCAAATTTCATATAGGGCCTCCAGGGGTTGAGGGAATGAAATTTTGTTCAAACCGTTCAGGTCACATGACCAACATGGCCGCCACGCCCATATATGGTAAAAACCTTTAAAAGTCTTCTTCACCAGAACCAGTTGACCGATGGCCTTGAAACTTGGTATGAAGCATTGGATATTCCAGTTCTGTCAAGAGTGTTCAAAATGATAACCTTGGGTTGACCTTGACCATTTTACGGGAAGGTCAAATAAGGGAAAATGCTAGAACATAAGATTTCACAGAAAGTTTTGAAGATTTAGGCCTAAATATTGGTAAATACAGTCATCTTAATGAGTACATCAAGATTCATAAGTACAAGAGGTCAAGGTTGTAGTCTCATAGTTTGACAATTTCAAACTTCTTTTTAAAAGCCAATAAGGGAATTGTAATCAAATATCATATAGAGCCTTCAGGGGTTGAGGAAAGGAAAATTTTTTCAAATGGTCTGGGTCACATGACCAACATGGCGGCCATGACCATATATGGTAAAAACCTTTAAAAATCTTCTTCTCCAGAACCAGTTGACCAATGGCCTTGAAACTTGGTATGTAGCATTGGGTACTCCAGTATTATCAAGATTGTTCAAATTATGACCTTGGGTTGACCTTGACATTTTTATGGCAAGGTCAAATATGGCAAAATGCTACAACGTAAGATTTCATGGGAATTTTTGAAGATTTTGGCCCAAATATTGGTATAGACAGTCATCTTAATGAGGTCATGAAGAATTATGAGTACGAGAGGTCAAGGTCATTCTTCGACTTTTGACCCAGATCTCTCATATTTTGACATTTTCAAACATTTCCTCAAAAGCCAAAGATCCAATTGTAGTCACATTTCATATAGAGCCTCCAGGGGTTGAGGGAACATAAATGTGTTCAAATGGTCCATTCACATGACCAACATGGCCGCCATACCCATTTATGGTATAAACATCTAATATTTTTCTTCTCCAGAACCAATATGCCTATGGCCTTGAAACTTGGTAAGTAGCATGGAGTACTAGAGTACTTCCAAGACTGTTCAAATGATGACCTTCGGTTCACCTTGACATTTTTTGCAGCATGGTCAAATATGGGAAAATGCTAGAACATAAGATTTCATGGAAAGTTTTGAAGATTTTGGCCTAAAAATGGTATATGTGGTTGTCTTAATGCCTATTAGCACTTGAAGATTTATGAGTACAAGAGGGCATGGTCAGTCTTTGACTTTTGACCCTAGACTCATACTTTGACAATTTCAGACATAAGGAATAGCCACTTTGCCAATTGCTCAGGTGAGCGGATCAGGGCCTCATGGCCCTCTTGTTTTATAGTCTACCTACCTATGAAATATCAAGACCCCAGCAGTGACGGTTCTTGAGCAAATGAAGTGTTACATACATAAGGATGGACAGGACAGATGGTCAGGCCCAAACCAATATGCCCCCTAAATTTCTTCGAAGTTGGGGGCATAAAATGTGGTTTGTAATGTTTATTTAACTGGTTTGTGGAGATTTGGGGGTGGTTTGCGGTATTTCAATGCTGCTGTAATATAGCACAATGCTGAAAATGTCCTTTCACTGGTGGCATTTGTCGCTGGAATCACTAATAAGATTCAACAAGCGTCAAAATTTCTTAATAGCAGTGCTGCAGATACTTATTTTTACAGTGGAGTACTGTACTCCTCAAAATGCTGAAAACAGGAGTACAAGGAAGCTAGTGGAGTACACAATCCAGCTGACATGAAGAATCTTGTATCTTTATGTTTGTCTATGTATAGTAGAACATGGTGTATCAACTGATTCTGTTTAGTATTATTAAACAGTATCAGTAGATGAGCCACTGGACCTAGTGAAATAGAAAGATTACATTTTGATAGACTGTTTTCCTTTCTTGATGAGCTTCAGATTAGAAGAGTAATGACTCATTGGTTACTTTTCTATCCATGACACTGAAGCAAGGCTCATTCTAGTGGGGGGACATTTCAGAGGAAAACTCTCCATTAACTAGCTGTCTTGTCCCTGGTTTGAGCTAAGGGAGAAGTTGAAAGTTTTAACTTCTCCCTTAGCTTAAAACAAGGAGGAGACAGTTTAACTGTATTGAACATATAGGGAAGTCATAAATTTGGACCAAATCTCTCCAGAAAGTTAGAAAATGTCTAAAAACTTATCCCTCTTTTGGAGCTCTAGGCTGAGCCCTGGGCTGACTAAAGAATCGTCAAATATTCTTCAATAACTGTGCTTAAAAAATAGAATAAATGAATAAAAAAGCTTGTTGTCTCTCCCTTTCATCCCAAGGAACTTTCATTATGAAGGGTAATGTTTACTCTGATTCAATTGTTAACTTTGTTTTCAATCTGAAAACAAACAGTTAACAATTGTTGTTGTGCCTGGCTTGACCTAAAAGTTGTTGCTGTGCCAAGTTTGACCTACTAGGTGATGCCAGACACAGAAACAACTTTTAACTCTTTGTTTTCAGACTAAACAGGCTACCCACCCATTTTTACTGCCATACCTAAAGAATTGATCACCATTCAATTTTTGAGACAATATCCTTTGCCACTACTTTCAAAAAGTGGTGGGAATACATATTTTCATTTTTCTATGTTTGAATGTTGACCTGATCTTTACCCAAAAAGATCTTTTAAAAAAAGATGGCTTGATATGGCAGTGGCTGTACTTCAGGACGCTTGCGGAGCTTCTTCTGTTTTTCAGCAGATTCAACACCTTTGACAGACTTATTGAGGCAAAGCCTCACAACAGTTTGTAGCAGATCGTTTAGAATTAGGGCCATAACGCTTCTGCCACTTTCGACAGATTCCGATGTTGTTGTTGATGTTGATGTTGTTGATTCTGTTTTAAAAAACGTATAAATCATTTTCTGACCCGCAATTGCCTTGAAATAATATTTACCACTGCACCGTTAGTCTGCTATCACTAGATGCTTGTATATCAATAATTTTATTGATCAGCGTTCGGTAACACAGATCGGTGTTATGGCACCGGATACTCTGAATCGGTTTATCCGGTACGCATGATTTCGTTGAAAGGATGCGTACCGCTAATTTTGATGGGGTTTTCTGTACTCGGCAGACGTGGAATTTCCTACGTACCGGCAATAAAATTATGCGTAAATACGCGGTACACAGCCTTATCTGCAGCACTGTAATAGGGTACTAGCATCACAGATTTCAGTTCATGGAGATAGTAATTGCATTATCAAACAGATATGATTGCCGCAGTCAGAAAAATTTTGAAGACATGGCAAAAAAAAATAAATGGTACAGCCGAAAAAAAAACTGAAAAAGTACGGCCTAAAAAGTGGTCCGGCCAAGGCCGCCATCGACCAGACTGGCCGTACCGCTAACGACGCCCTTATATGTACACCTTTGTACCCGAGGTAGACAGGCCCCACCAGTACGCGGACACTTTTAAGGGTGTTTCACCTTAAGTTTAAGACTCCAACGTGTTCCAGACTACCAGATAAGCATGCAATTTTAGAAAAATCCTTGTGCCAAATTTAGACAAAAGGAACACGTGAAAAAATCCTCTGCGCATGCGCAACGTAACGCTGTTTAGGCCATGCTATTTGCTGTATCAAACAGGCTTATCATACCAGTACGCGGACATCTTAGAATCTGAGTAAACCGAGATGACATTTGGACGCTGTGATACTAATGAAATTATTGATTAATGTAGTTAACAAAAATGTATAAACATCGTAAAGGATTGTTCTGATTTCCATACCTGCCAAGTTTTCAATTAACAAAAGAGTGAGACTGCGCGCGAAGCCTCGATTTAGCCCCCTTTTCTGCGTTAGTTCATTCGCGTAGAAACCCATTGACAAAGGAAAAGAGTGAGATTTTGGTGTCACTATTTTTTTCTTTTTATACAAAACTAGAAATTGGGGATGGCAGTGGGGAGGAGTAGGATCAGTAGGTAGTACTTAAATGAAGATAAACATCAAGTATTCTTATTTGCTAAAATTTTATAGATTGAGTTTATTAAAGTGATCTGCCATCAAAAATGGCAAGTTATGTTCTGCAATGAAGTTGCTAAAGAGAGTCTCAGGCTGGATAACATCTTGGGCTGTCTTGGTAATAACAAAATAAGATACTGATTGCTTAAGTTTTGACGTTTTTAAATGAAGATCTGTGTTTTATACATCTTTTTGCCGGCGTGGGAAACACTGAAATGCCTTTGGCAAAGATCACAAAACGCAAAGCTGTTGCTCTTTTCAACCTTCCTAACCCAGGTAAACTCGATCTCCCATCCATTTTAGTACTTTGATTTATAAACCTTTCTTTTTCTCCAGCGTTTTCAGGTCGTCAATATAACGGAAGTACACATTTGGTCGTTTTCGGCTCTAACCGCTATCGAATACTCGAGTTATTTATACCCAAGACTATCGGAAACCTTTACCTTTACTTATTTTTAGACCAGGTGACGAATTTTCCCGGAGATAAATATAGATTCGGTGGCCGAGATTGTCCGAATGTAGCTGCAATCAATCAAGAACATTGACCTTCTTCACATTGAGAGGCTTTCAAGGAACTTATGTTTTGCTATACACACAGAGAGGCTTAAGAAATTAAATGAGGGGTGAAGATAGCTTGAATAGAATACAGTGAAATACCGATGCTGCATGTATAGCGTATATATTAATGGTGATGGTTTTTGTGAGACATCCTTAACGTTACTCAGATAAAGACATTTGAATACCATATTACGTGGGTGCTCCCAGCGGTTGGAGGATAATACATACGAAAAGAAAGAAAAGATGTAGCGGAAGTTGAGAGAAAACACATTTTTGACGATGGAGAGAGCGCCAAATAAAAGACAATTTTTTTGGTATTCTCCTGTTTAAAGTGAAATCGTGAGCAAGCGAAGGAAGCGTGAGTTATGGCTATTTTTCAAAATACGATCGTGAGGTCGTGGGAGGCGTCCAAATTCGTGAGGGTCACGCACAAATCGTGAGACTTGGCAGGTATGGATTTCATATTTACACATGGCTGTTTGCTTTGCCTGTTTGCGTGCTTGCCGCAGCCAAACTGACACATCAATCATGATGCCCGTCTGCATCAGCCCTGCAAATTCGGAACTGTGCTGTGTATGTATAAAAGTGAATGACAAAAGGATAAAGAAATGGCGCCTTGAAAAAATGTTACAAAGTCAGTTGAATTTAGAAAGTATCTTTACGTTTATTTGACGCCAAACACAAAAGTGTCCGCGTACTGGTAGTGTCCGCGTACTGGTCGGGTCTGTCTACTTATCAAAATGATCGTCTTCAGTAGCGAGAGATAGTATGTGAAAACTCTGTGTAAATTTTGTTGTAGATCTATATATTCACCCGGATTGGCCCAATAGCCATCAAAATATCATAAAAAACGATAACAACACCAAGAGCAGGCCATCTACAGGATCTTTCTTTCTTCGATTTATGCCTTAACTCCCGAAGGGGACACATACGGTGTACTTTTTGTGCACTCCGGTGTTGCAGGATGAAAGCCTACGTAATGTCCCGATCCAAAGGATGGCACACTTGTTAGCATCATCCCTGCAAATGATGCTAGAAAAAAGCATTTGGACAAACATCCGGATCAAACCCACGACCTCTGGCCTCAGAGTCAAGTGCATTAACCACTGAGCCACCGCGCTTGGTCTGGAGAGAGAAAAGTCAAAATCTCCGCTATTTCCCGGCCCTGAGGTAACCGGCGTTGCAGCTGACTGGTGTATTATTCAGCAACAACAAAAAATGATCACCCACGAAAACTAATGACATTGACATTTATCCACGAAACTCTAAAGGACTTTGGGGAAACTATGTACCTCAGAAAAATTTATTGCTAATGGTATTATCCCGGCAAGGTAACAGCCAACGAGCATCGCCAGCGATAGAAGTAATAGTGTCCAAATATCGTCCATTTCAGCTGTCAGAATGTCAGTGCCATGTAGACAAAATAATATGACTGATTCCCAAACTTTTACTTGCTGGGAAGGAATAGAAACCGGGACCAACGCCCGGGATCCGGGACCAAAATCCGAGACCAATTTTTGTTGGCCCCAAAATTGTACCAAACCTGCCAATAAGAAGCTGAAAATTAGACCATAAGTAGTTTATAGGCTCGTCTGAAAAATGCATATAAAGATTTTATAAAACTTTCGATATTTGTTGAAATTTTAACAAAAAGACAGGACCAGGTCAAGCAATTTCGACCCGGGACCAGTTTTTGCGGTATTGACGATGTCAAGCAAACCTCATTTTTTTCCTACAGAAACATTTTAAACCCAAATTATTTTACATCTCGTCATATGTAAACATACTAAAGAAGATTGAATTTTTTAAAAATGCAAAATTTATCTATTATTTTTGCGAAAAATTTGACCCGGGACCAACCCGGGACCAAAATCGTCATTTGTTTCGTAGACGATGTGAAGGAAATTTCAGTTTTCGTCTCTATAAACGTTTAAAATCCCATCTGTTTTACATTTACTCGTATGTAGAGATGCCAAAGAAATAGAAGTAAAAAAAAAAGAAAAAAGAAATCGAGATATTTAACCAAAATGCTAGAATAACTCTGCCCGGGACCAAAGTCGTTATTAAAAAGCTGACGGTGTCATGTTTTTCTTAATTTTTGATAAGGAATAACTTTTTGATAGTCCTTATTTACCTTGTGCAAGGTTCTAAACATGTAAAAACTATAACAATTGTCAACTGTTGTCTTGGTAAGGTCTGCTGATAGGCATATTTAACCAGGGACCAGCTCGGGACAAAATTATGAAATATGGTTTTTAAAAAGGTTATTTGCTGCCTGAATAGTATATTTATTTTAGTATCGTCATCCCAACAGAACCTATATTCATCTGACATTGAAGAAATGTTCATTCATACACTTTTCACACACCCAAGAGCATTCCACACTTATTTTAGAAGCTGATCAATTTCTGCTTTTGTGGAATGTTCAGATTCTATGGCAACGTACCAAGACAATGTCTAAGCCGCAGAAAATGACCATTTGGTCCCACGTAGGTTTTCTCTCAAAATAAGGGATATATTTTACAATTTTTTGCATTTACGTCTTTTGTGGCATCTACAGATATGACACAAAGTAAACAATGAGATTTTAAACGATAATGTAGAAGAAAATTAAAAATTCATTGACATCGTCAACATCGCACAATAAACAAATGACGATTTTGGTCCCGGGTTGGTCCCGGGTCGAATTTTTCGCAAAAATTACAGATAAATTTCACATTTTTTAAAATTTTTATCTTCTTTGGTATGTTTACAGATGACGAAATGTAAAAATATTGGGGTTTAAAATGTTTCTGTAGGAATAAATTGAGATTTGCTTGACATCATCACTCCCGCAAAAACTGGTCCCGGGTCGAAAAAGCTCGACGTGGTCCTGTATTTTTGTTAAATTTTCAATTAATATCGAAAGTTTTATAAAATCTTTATATGCATTTTTCAGAAGAGACTATAATCTACTTATGGTCCAATTTTCAGCTCGTTATTAGCATCTTTAGTACAATTTTAACGCCAACGAAAATTGGTCCCGGATTTTGGTCCCGGAATTTGGTCCCGGGTCCCGGTTTCTATTCCTTCCCTACTTGCTTAAATTGGAAAACAAACTAGAAATGTACAACCAGCCAATAATTTAATACCGCAATGTCATACAAAGCACCGCAATAATGCTTAATGTGTCGCAACGCAAGACAAAGACAAATTCTTGTCTGTCTTAACCCAAGAAAATGATTAATGACCATAAATGATTTTGAGAATCAGTATCTAATACCTTAATGTTGAAAGTATCAAATACCTTGGAGTAACAATTACAAGTGATTTGAAATAATGTTGAAAGTATCAAATACCTTGGAGTAACAATTACAAGTGATTTGAAATGGAATACCCATATCATTAATATTTGCACTAAGGCCAACAGAACCCTAGGATTCTTAAGGAGAAATTTGTTTTCGTGTCCCCAAGAAGTGAAAGAAGTAGGCTATAAGACATTGGTGCGTCCCATCCTCGAATATGGAAGCTCGGTCTGGGATCCCTATACACAAGGCCTTCATGAAGAGTTAGAAAAGGTGCAAAACCGTGCAGCTAGGTTTGTAACTAGGAATTACACCCGAGAGGCGGGTAGCATGACTGGCATCCTTGAGCAACTTAAGTGGGAAAGCCTCAAAAAGAGGAGGAAGGATAACCGACTCATATTGCTATACAAAGGTCTGAAAGGTAAAGCCAGAATACCTACAGGTGACCTTGTCCCCAAAACTAGGCGTTGCAGAAATCAACATTCCATGGCATTTCAGATACCCACTGCTAGTTTAGATGCATATAAATGTAGCTTCTTTCCCCAGACCATCAGGGACTGGAATGACCTCCCTGATTCCCTGATTTCCTCTGCTGAAATGTCAGATGATTGTGTGTCAAAGTTCTCATCTCTCTTGAGAGCTAGGGACTAATTTTCCTCCAGTCACACCCCCCTGGTGAAGGATTGTCAATTTTGGCGTATCATCAGTAAACAATTCAGATTCAGATTCAGATCTAACCCTTAGGTTTGAGGAAATAATATATTTTCTTGATGTCGCGATCCTATATATTTAAAGATATTATCTTGATGTCTGATTCCCTTATCTGAGGAATCAAGATATGAACTTGATGACCCAATTCTTTTATGTTGAGGGAACAAGATAGGGAAACAAGATATCAAGATATGAACTTGATGACTCAATCCTTATTGATGAGACAACAAGATATAAATTTGATGTCTCAATCCTATATTTTGAGGGAGCAAGATATTAACTTGATGTCTCAATCCTTTATTTTGATGACAAAAGATATGAACTTGGTGTCTCAATCCAATGTTTTGCGGGAACAAGATATTTACTTGACGTTTCAATTAGAAGGGAACTGGATATCAACTTGATGACCCAATCCTTTATTTTTTGGCAACACGATATCAACTTAATGACTCAATCTAATATTTTGAGGGAACAATATATCAACTCGATGTCTCAATCCTTTATTTTGAGGGAACAAGGTATTAACTCAATGTTTCAATCCTATATTTTCAGGAAAATGTTATTTAGTGTGTGTCTCAATCCTTTATTTTGACGGAACAAGATATAAACTTGATGACTGAATTTTATACTTTTAGGGAACAAGAAATTAACTCATGACTAAATCCTTTTTTTTTTTTTTTTTAGGAATTAAGATATTAGCTCGTTTCATAAATTTCATATGAGATGACCATTCGTGTGTAAGATCTTCTATGTTTCGATCCTTTATTTTGATGGAAAAAGATATGAACTTGGTGTTTCAATCCTATATCTTATGGGAACAAGATATTTACTTAGTGTCTCAATCCTACATTCAAGGCAAGAAGATATCAACTCGATGTCTCAATCCCTCATTTTGAGGGAACAAAATATCAACTAGATGTCTTAAGATAGGGAAACAAGATATAGGCCTAAACTTGAAGACTCAATCCTTATTGTTGAGGATTCAATCCTTTATTTTGATGGAAAAAGATACGAACTTGAGATAAGGACCGAAGTAAATTCGAGGCGTAAATGATTGGAATTTTAAATGATTTGCATCAGGATAACAAAATTTTGCAAGTTTGTGACGGAAAAAAATAAAAATAGAAAAATATAAAAAAAAAAGTAAACGAAGTAGTTTAACACAGCGCGCCTATAGAAGCAATGGAAAGTTTCCGTGTTTTATTCTGCAACAATTCACTGTTTCGGAGCACGTGAGCCTAATTGCTGACGTCACTGGCAATACTGACGTAATTTTGTGACATTTTGAGACGTTAGACGGTGTAACGTCTCTTTTCCTTTCTAAGATCGTCGTAAAAATATACGTTTTTCTTAGATACAGTTTAGAATATTAGCTGGAACATGAATGGACGGACGCTCGGCGCCCTGTTACTGCGGCTATGGATTCGTTCCGCTGAGGTGCGGGGGCAACGTCGATATGAGAACTGAAATACTACTACGCTTGCAGGAAGGTTAGGAGAATTTGAATGAAAATAATACTTTTTCAGCGTGTTTAAGTGTTGGAATCGAAATAGTTCAGCTCTAGAATTGAATTGTTTAGTAATAATTCACTGTTTGTCGGTCAGTTGTAAGTAGATATCCCGCGCTCGTGATATGATCTACTTTACAACTGACTTCCAAACAGTGAATTATTACTCAACAATTCACTGCTAGAGCTGATCTATTTCTTAAATAAAATCAAACAACAGACACAAACCTCTCAAGTAAAATCGGGTAAAAGAGGAATGGTTGAAGTTTGAAAATGTTCTGACATTTAGATAGTGAATCATACAAAGCCAGGTACAAAGAACCTCAGTAATGTAGAACATATAAGATAACCTTTACAGTTCTAAAACAATGCAGCAAATGAACCGAGACTGTGGTAAAATATAGTAAACATTTTTAAGACTAGTATCGAAAGTAATTCGTATTTGTATTACATATATCTTGAAGTAAACTAATTAAAAACAAACTTCCACTGGGCACACAACGTTGCATTAACATTAACGTTGAATCAACGCTGATCAATTGTTGATTCAACGTTTTGTGCCTTAGGTCTAAGTTAAAACTGAGAATATATAGTGTTAAATTAGTTAAGGAAAATTCACTAATAAAACTGGCCCGGTGAAAGTTTGCAGCCATGTCTACCGCAAGAGAAAGACTAGACGGCAACGATCGCTTGAAGAATGAATTATTAAAGGAAATTTCTCACTGGAAGTCATCGTCTTTCGAATGTTTCAACGGTGTAAGGGAAAGCCTAAAGAGACTACTCACCGCTAAAAGCGAAGCACAGAGAGATATTTATGTGGCCAGGACAAAGCTAGAGAACAGGCTAAAGAAGCTCGAAGCTAAAGCTGTGTCCGATATGAGAGATATTATCAAACGTGAAGAAGAAATTATAAAAGAACTCATGTCTAAACTGCAAAACCAGCTAAGAAGGTACGTAATAGTTTCTGACATTTTTTATCTTACATAGTTTATACATACATTTTCCAGCCAACTATTTCATAAGCCATTGCCTGGTTTTGTTATTTATTCCTTTGCACCCTTTACTGCTTAGAGTTGTTACGCAGGTCGAAAGGTCGAAAATCGCCTTTCGCACTGCAAGAAAAAACATTTAAATTAACGTACTGCAGATGCGTCCAAAATGAAAATTATAGACTTTGCAAACAGCATAATGAGCTTCCTCATCTGAATCTACACTGTTTTCTCTCTAGTCTCTGAATTCTCAATATGATAAAGCTAAGACGGAACGTTTTCGATATTTCGCAGACGTACATTTTGTTATCTGCCTTTTGGTGCTTTAAGGGATCACAAAACGAGCTGTGTCTGTCATAAGAAAAGTGTTTTGAAATATACATGCAGCTGCTAACAGTCAATACTTAGATCAACCTGGGCATTGCACCAACTGATCAGAATCTTTGCTTGTCCTTATACATATTACCTTCTTCGGAATCACAGATTTTGGACGTAAAACATAAAAGTCTGATCACACTACCATTATGCATAGGCTGCTTTGTGGTTTCGTGCCTGGCTTATGCTCGATTAAGCTTATTTGAGCCGCGACACAAGAAAACAAATAATGTGGGTGTGTCCCAGCGCAAACTCAGATCAGCCTGGGCATCCGCCCAGTCTGATCAGTCTTCACTGTCCGCATGAGGGTTGCTTAGACCCTTAGCTACCCTTTGAGCACTTAACGAAGAGTTTGATCAAACTGGTCGGGTGCCCAGGCTGATCTGAGTCTGCGCTGGGCGCAAACCCACATTGTTGGTGGTGTTGTGCAGCGGCTCATTTTATTCTGGTAAGGCTCAAATGAATATTGATATTGCCGTACTTACATTTTAGGGTTGACAGAACCCAACAATCAATAGAAGACATATCCCACCCGACAAATAGAGTGTTGCAAGACTGTAAGGACCAAGTTAACGTCTTGAAGGGAATTCTACGAGATGTCAAGAAGCATGAAATTCCAACAAATGTTGATTTTCAACTCAATCTTGATATAGCCAATATTTTCAAAGGAAATAAGACACTGGGTGAAACAACGCTCAAGACGATTACTGGAAAGAAAACTGGAAGCACCGTTTCAAGAAGAAAGAAACGACCTCAAACTACAAAAGAAGCGGACAGGAAGACAAACGTTTTAATTGGTGTTGATAGAAAGCTCGAAGAGGACAAAGAGTTTAAGCTTAGACAAGTTCAGTCAGCCAGAGAACTTAGGGAAGAATATATGAGAGACAAGCTGACTGCTTCTCATGACTCCAAACCTCATTATGCCAAAACAGCTAGGCAGATGCACAAAAGCTCAGAGTCTTTGCTCGATCTTGTAACATCTTCCTTTCCAAGGGATGAAAATCGTTTCAGAAATGAAAATCACCTTGATTACAACGATATGACGGCCTTAAGAGAAGACGCAAATAAAACAAAAGCCAAACAGGCAGTTCGCTACCACGACTATGATTTTGTGAAAGAAATAACTGCATTAACAGACAACGATGATGAGCCATATGCGTCGTCAAAATCCGACTCTCTCCGGCACTCTCCACAAGGTAGCACCACCACTATCTCCAGCATGTACGTAAATTCTGGCAGTTCAGTGGCCAGTGGTGCTGCGACGTCACAACCTCGTCCTTCTCAAGACAGGCCCTTCAAATCGTATTTTACATATAGATCAAGATTTCATACTAAGCCACACCCAGAACAGACAGACCTCTGCAGACTTACAGGAATCGCGGCGATGGATGACGGAAAAGTTTTGGTTACGGATGTCAGCCATCTTCAGGTTATGCTGTTTGGAAAACATTTAAACTTTCTATATGCTATACAGTGTAACTCTCCGTATGGAGTCTGTGCAATGAGCAGTAATATGGCTGCTATTACGATGTATCATGGACGAAAGATTCTTCTGGTTAAGGTACATGGCATATATATTGAAAAGATACGTGGAATTAACATTGACTGTGCACAACATTTATATGGTGTTACTTTTAAAGCCGATCGCTTGTTCGCTCTTTGCCACGAAGGTGACATACATATTATTGAATTACATACAAAACCTGAGGGACTGGACACCTTAGACAATGAAACAGCAAATGAAGAGGAACCTAAAAGGTTAACAAGAAGAGCACAAGAGAAACTTTTCACGTCTCCTTTCAAAAAAGATCAGAAATGGGACAGTGACGATCTGCTCGATGCAAGTCCTCTATACTGCAGAGATCTTGACGGTCACTGGAAACAGGTCAAGGTCATGAGTACAGATATCAAAAGTGGAACAGCAAGACATATTGACGTGCTTGATGATGGCACGAAGATTTTTGTCAGCGGAAATGGAAGAGTCACTTGCTTTGATGAATCAGGTGATGTAAAAGACCAACTGAGTCGCGACACGACAAAACCAACGAAGTGGCATGTGCGCTCAGTGAAGACTCAGATCAGCCTGGGCGTCCACCCAGTCTGATTAGAGACTTCACTGTGTATCTAAAGGTTAGCTAAGGGTCTGAGCTAGGTCCATGCGGACAGTGAAGACTCTGATCAGACTGGGCGGATGCCCAGGCTGATCTTAGTCTTCACTGGACGCACATGCCACTTTGTTGATTTTCTTGTGTCGCGGCTCCATTGTATTTACTTCATTTCTAATAAATGCAGTCTTTATTGTGGCATTACCTGATAAATTATATAAAAATTTGAAACAGAAACAAATGATTTACATGTATAATGAAAACTGAGAAGCAGCATTTAATTAGAGTCTTTGTGTGTATTACATGTAGTTTGTATGTGGTGTAAGCTCATTATCTGTTAGTTTTTTTTTCAGAACTGCGTTCATGTGTGCTTGTCAAAACGATTTCAATGATATTTTATTCTCTGTTAGACAAAACATTCTTTGAGTTTGATTCAATCGTATTTTATATAATCTGCTAAAAATTGTTGAAGGCCTGCATATAAATAAATGTTTTTATCGTTCATATAGGTGAGAGGGCGTGGGTCTACACGGCTGATACCAACAAGAAAATGTTTTCTCCAGGAGGGCTTGTCCTGTTTTATGGTCGTATTTTCGTCACGGACTGGGTGGGCAGCAGGGTGTTGGAGCTGTCACTTACTGGGACTCTGGTGCGAGAAGTGATTAAAGACAATCTGGAACATCCACAGGCTATGGCTATTCAGAGATCAAAAGGCAGAGTCTTCATAACACAGAGCGCAATGTTTAAGCAAGAGGCGAGAAGTCGGAGTGTCAAAGTGTTTGATATGAAATAGTTGGGATGTGTAAGCCTCTTGCAAACATTGTAGACTTGGATAAGACGCTAGGCCAGCACTGTTTAAAATACAGACTTCTAGAATAGGAAAAAAGTCTACAATTCAAATATGATAGACCTGTATTGGCAATGAACCTGTCCTTACCATGAACTAGAATAGTCCAATATGCATCAACAGGTTTATATACTGTTCTTTTATGTATGTTATTTATTTCATGTCTTTTTCATTTACTGTATAGATCTAATGCATGCATTATTTATTTTCTCAGTTTTCAGTCTGCATAAACATTTTGTTAAAAAAAAGCATTATTTATTTTTCTCAATTTTCAGTCTGCATCAATATTATATTTTGTTTATCTTTCTCTGGACAGAATAATACAATGCAAGAAAGAAAATGCGTTATTTATTTTCTCAGTTTTCAGTCTGCATAAACATTTGGTTAAGAAATGGCATTATCTATTTTTCTCAATTTTCAGTCTGCATCAACATTTTGTTTATTTTTCACTGGACAGAATAATACAATGCAAGAATAAAAACTTTGCTTTAAAGTGAGTGGTTACACATCCGTGCAAAGGAAGACATTCTTGTAGAGAAAAATAATTTGCTATTTCCAGGTAAGACTGATCGATCTCCCTTGGAGGTGTAGCCACACATTTTTTAAAATCCATTTTCCTCAGTGTCACCATATGTCTAGAGACTGCTTAAATGAAATTGAACATGGGAATAGCTGCATAAAAGCAGCTGCACTGAATTAACAGATCAGCCTGCTATTCTATTCTATTCTATTCTATCCCGTAACCTTACTAGGTTGTTTGGGCACCACAGATGAATTCGAAAAAATCCCTTTCTACCTTGTCCTGTTTTCAGCTGCCCTAGTTGAGCTGGCAAAATCCATCCCTGTCCACTCTTTAATATTGTCCTCCCACCTCGTCTTCTGTCTACCTCTTCTTTTTCCTTTCACTGTGCCCTGTAGAATCGTCCTTGCTAAACCAGAAGACCTTGAGACATGGCCAAACCACCTTAGTTTCCGTTTCTTGACCACAGTTCATCATATTCTCCAATGGCTGCTTGGATCTTTCTGCGAACCTCCTCATTGGTTATATGGTCCTTGTACGAAATGTTCAGCAACCTTCAGTAGCATCTCATCTCAAAGGCCTGCATTTTTTCTCTCTGCTGTCAAGGTCCACAATTCACAGGCATACAGAAATGAAAAGGGAGCGCACAAGTTTCATCTTTGATCCAAGAGATATGTTGTTATCTCTCCCAATTGGTTTCAGCTTGGTAAGAGCTGAAGTGGCTTGTGCAATCCTTGAGAGAACCTCCTGTTTTGAGCCATCATCTGAGACAATTGCTCCAAGGTATTTGAAGCTTGTTACGGTACCCAGCTTCTGCTCTTTTACCTTGATCTCCCTTCGGATGCCATCTGCGCTGTTTGTCATCAAGTTGGTCTTCTCAGCACCGATCTCCATCTTATACCTTGTGCAGGTTTTGTCAAGACTTTAACTGGTGTTTCTAGTTCCTGTTCTTCCTCAGCTAGAGCGTCTATGTCATCGGCAAACCGCAGATTGGTATTGTTTCTGCCGCCTATGCTGACCTTACCGTCATGTTCTTCCAGACCATCAGACATGATCCGTTCGAGAAATATTGAAGAGGGTGGGTGACAGAAGACATCCTTGTCTTACTCCAACTGTTGTTTTGAACCATTCTCCTGTGCTACCATTCATCAAAACTGCACTTGTAGCCTTGTCGTATAGCTGCTCAATGGTGCAAACTAGATTTGCACTGATATTGTACTTCCGCATGGTGGCCCATAAGGTTGCATGCCATACCCTGTCGAAGGCTTTTTAGAAATCAATGAAGGCATGGTACAGATTCTGCTGATGTTGGAGATACTTTTCACACAGGATTCTAAGGCTGAAGATCTGTTCTGTGGTGCTCCTTCCGGCTCGGAACCCAGCCTGTTCTTTAGCCATTGTCTCTTCAGCTTGTGGTTTAAGCCTGTTCAAGATGATTTTCAGCATGAATTTGCTTTAATGACTGATGAGGCTGATAGCTCTGTAGTTCTGGCAGAGCTGTAGGTTGCCCTTTTTAGGGAGTGTAATAATCAGCGACTGAGTCCATTCTCCCGTTCTCCTGATCCTGTTACATATCTCTCTTAAAACATCAATCATGGTCTCCCCTCCAGCTTGAACAAGTTCTGCTGGTATATTATCAACTCCTGCAGACTTCCCCTTCTTTAGTGCTGCTACTACAATCTCGACTTCCTCACGAAGGATCCGTTGTTGATCTTCTTCTGGGGGCTGATTGCAGTCCAGAACCTCATTGTCAGTGTACATCTCATGGTTGTATAGTTCTGAGCAATATTCTGTCCATCTGCTGAGAATCTCTTGTTCCTCTGTAAGGCATTTCCAAGATCTGTCCTGGATAGTTGTGGATCTACCCTGTTTCTCTGAAGTTAGATCCTTCACCAGCTGGTATGCTTTCTTGCTGTTGTTTTTGTTCGGGCAAGTTTCGATCTCCTCACACTGAATACCTATCTAGTCCTCCTTAGCTTTCTTCACCGCCTTCTGAATCCTCTTATTTGCCTCCCTGTATTCTTTTCTTACGTTTCTTACGTAGTAGACGTCATCCCAGGCCCAAGGACCTCTGTAGACGCATTCTGGTATGTGGTTCTGATTATGCTCCTTTCGCCCGAAGTATAACACCATGGGTTGAACTTATAAGGGTGCCCTAACCAGCAATTATTCAGTCTTGACTTGAAAATGTTGAGAGAGGGTGCATTAATAACATATGCTGGGAGTTGATTCCAGGTATCAACGATCCTGTTACTGAAGTACTGTCCTCTAATTCTTAGCCGATATCGCTGTTTAAAAATCTTCTGGTTGTGACCCCGCGTTGCCGCGTAAGTTGACATTTTAAACATAGAATCTTTATCAATTTTGTCAATGTCATTTAGTATTTTGTAGACCTGGATCATATCAGCTCTATCTCGACGATATTCCAGCGTAGGAAGACCTAGGATTCTTTTGCTCCTCCTGCTTCATACCGCTTCTCCTTCAAATTTATGAGTAGAAAATAATAAACATAACTCGACCTAAAGTTTTTACAGAATTATGTGTCTTTGTAATTTGAATTATAGACATAGTTCCTGCTCTATAGCTTTAAAACTGTTGAAGATATTTTTACAAAACTTAGTACAAATAAAAAGCATCATCAGACGATTTGCAGAGAACAAGAATCGTAACTCTTCATTTAAAACAAAATCATGTCCTTTTTTATAAAATTTAATTTTATGTGTGGAGATCTTGTCCACTCTATAACTTTTAAGCCTTTGAAGATACTTCCACAGAACTTGGTACAAATACAAGAGGGCCATGGTGGCCCTGGATCGCTCACCTGAGCATTAATCAGTTCACTGGCTCTGGTGAAGATTTAAAAGAGTTTTACCATACATGGGAATGGCAGGCACCTTGGTCATGTGACCAATATCATTTGAAGAACTTTCAATCCTTTGACCCATATGCAGGCTCCATATGAAATTTGAATTTAGTCTGCCCAGTGGTTTCAGAGATGTTTGAAAATGTTTATGGATGGATGACAGAGGCAGCTAACACCAATACTGTAAGGCTCAGGTGAGCTGAAAATGGCAGAGTTGCTTCTCCGAAAAGTACCTGTTCATGTTGAGTTCCTTTGATGGATTTGAACTAGACTGAACTAGGCAAACACAAATGATAGAATGGTAGCATCATTATCTCACTGTGGTGAAACTAATGTATTCCAAGGAGTTGTAGCTGGCATCATTGTAATGTTAGTTCTGATTTTTGCAGCATAACTTAATTTAGATATGACCTAGTGACCTAGCTTTTGACCCGACATGACCCAGTTTCAAACTTGACCTAGATTTTATGGAGATAAACATTCTGACAAAGTTTCATGAAGATTGGATCAAAACTGTGCCCTCTTAGGTGTGCACAAAGTTTTTCTAAGATTTGACCTAGTGACCTAGTTTTTGACCTGACATGAGCCAGTTTCAAACTTGGCCTGGATATTGTGAGGATAAACATTCTGACAAAGGTTCATGAAGATTGTATCAAAACTGTGCCTTCTAGAGTGTACACAAGGTTGTTCTTATATCTGACATAGTGACGTAGTTTTTGACCCGACATGATCTACTTTCAAACTTGGCCTAAATATTATGACAATAAATATTCTGACAAAGTTTCAAAAAGATTGGATCAAAACTGTGTCCTCTAGAGCGTACACAAGGTTTTTCTAAGATCTGACCTAGTTTTTGACCCGACATGACCCAGTTTCAAACTTGGCCTAGATATTGTGAGGATAAACAATCTGACAAAATTTCAATAGGTTTGGATCAAAACTGTGACCTCTAGAGCATACACAAAGTTTTCCTAATATTTGACCTACTTTTTGACCCGACATGACCCAGTTTCAAACTTGGCCTGGATATTGTAAGAATAAACATTCTGACAAAGTTTCATTGAGATTGGATCAAAACTGTGCCCTCTGGAGCATATACAAGGTCGTTCTTATATTTGACCTGGTGACCTAGTTTTTGACCCGACACAACCCAGTTTCAAACTTTACCTAGATTTAATAAAGATAAACATTCTGACAGAGTTTCATGAAGATTGGATCAAAACTGTGTCCTCTAGGGTGTACACAAAGTTTTTCTAAGATTTGACATAGTGACCTAGTTTTTTACCTGACATGACTCAGTTTCATAGGGGGCTTACATATACCGTGGACAATAAACATTTTGACATAGTTTCATAAAGATCGGATCAAAACCATGCTCTCTAGTGCGTACACAAGGTTTTTCTAAGATTTGACCTAGTGACCTACTTTTTGACCCAACATGACCTACTTTCAAACTTGGCCTAGAGTTTATGGAGATAAACATTCTGAAAAAGTTTCATAAAGATTGGATCAAAACTGGGTCCTCTAGAGCTTACACAAGGTTTTTCTATGATTTGACCTAGTGACCTAGTTTTTGACCTGACATGACCCAGTTTCAAACGCGTCCTACATATTATGAGGATAAGCATTCAGACAAAGTTTCATGAAGATTGGATCAAATCTGTGCCTTCTAGAGCATACACAATCTTTTTCTAAGATTTAACCTATCGACCTAGTTTTTGACCCATGACCCGGTTTCGAACTTGACCTAAAGTTTATGGAGATAAACATTCTGACAATGTTTGATAAAGATTGGATCAAAAGTGTGTCCTCTAGAGCTTACACAAGGTTTTTCTATGATTTGACCTAGTGACCTAGTTTTTTACCTGACATGACCAAGTTTCGTACTTGTCCTAGATATTATAAGGATAAACATTCTGACAAAGTTTCATGAACTTTGGATGAAAACTGTGCCTACTAGAGCATAAACAAGGTTTTTCTAAGATCTGACCTAGTGACCTAGTTTTTGACCCGACATGACCCAGTTTCGAACTTGGCCTAGAGTACATGGAGATAAACATTCTGACAATGTTTCATAAAGATTGGATCAAAACTGTGTCCTCTAGAGCTTACACAAGGTTTTTCTATGATTTGACCTGGTGACCTAGTTTTTGACCCGACATGACCCAGTTTCAAACTTGTCCTAGATATTATAAGGATAAACATTCTTATAAAGTTTCAAGAACTTTGGATCAAAACTGTGCCTTCCAGAGTGTTCAAAAGGTTTTCCTAAGATTTGACCTAGTGACCTAGTTTTTGACCCGACATGACCCAGTTTCGAACTTGGACTAGAGTTTATGGAGATAAACATTCTGACAAAGTTTCATAAAGATTGGATCAAAACTGTGGCCTCTAGAGCATACACATGGTTTTTCAATGATTTGACCTAGTGACCTAGTATTTGACCCAACATGACCCAGTTTCAACACAATCCTAGATATTATAAGGATAAACATTTCAAGAAACTTTCATGAACTTTGGAAGAAAACTGTGCCTTCTAGAGCGTACACAACGTTTTTCTAAGATTTGACCTAGTGGCCTAGTTTTTGACCCGACATGACCCAGTTTCGAACTTGGCCCAGAGATTATGGAGATAAACATTCTGACAAAGTTTCATAAATATTGGATCAAAACTGTGTCCTCTTGTGTGTACACAAGGTTTTTCTATGATTTGACCTAGTGACCTAGTTTTTGACCCGACATGACCCAGTTTCATTCTTGTCCTAGATATTATGAGGATAAACATTCTGACAAAGTTTCATGAACTTTGGATGAAAACTGTGCCTACTAGAGCGTAAACAAGGTTTTTCTAAGATCTGACCTAGTGACCTAGTTTTTGACCCGACATGACCCAGTTTCGAACTTGGCCTAGAGTACATGGAGATAAACATTCTGACAAAGTTTCATATAGATTGGATCAAAACTGTGTCCTCTAGAGTGTACGCAAGGTTTTTCTATGATCTAACCTAGTGACCTAGTTTTTGACCCCACATGACCCAGTTTCAAACTTGGCCTAGAGTACATGGAGATAAACATTCTGACAAAGTTTCATCAAGATTGGATAAAAACTGTGTCCTCTAGAGCGTACACAAGGTTTTTCTATGATTTGACCTAGTGACCTTGTTTTTGACCCGACATGACCCAGTTTCAAACTTATCCTAGATATTGTGAGGATAAACATTCTGACAAAGTTTCATGAACTTTTGATGAAAACTGTGCCTTCTAGAGCGTACACAAGTTCTTTCTAAGATTTGACCTAGTGACCTAGTTTTTGACCCGACATGACCCAGTTTCGAACTTGGCCGAGATTTTATAAAGACTAACATTCTGACAAAGTTTCATAAAGATTGGATCAAAACTGTGCCCCCTAGAGTGTACACAAGCAAAAGTTGACGGATGTCCGTACGGACGTCCGTCCACATGTACGACGGACATCAGGGTATCCCAAAAGCTCACCCTGAGCACTTCGTGCTCAGGTGAGCTAATAAAACATCATCAGATGATCTGAAGGTGTGCAGAGTGCAATAATGGTAACTCCTCCTGTTTCACTGAGTTGTTGCCCTTGTTTTAATGTCATGATTTTGTAGTTTGCTTATATCTTAATGACTGTACCAGAGGCATAAATCCAACCAACATATTAAATGTGGAGCAACATGATAATAGAAAGCTGTTATTGTTATTTCTGGTGGGGGAAATATGACTTAAATGCCTTCAACAGTCCAAAAAATTAAGGCAGGGCCCTATTGGTTACCATGTTTCTAGTTGCTATACATTCCACTCACCCACTTGCATTGGTAAGTAGACTTTGGCCGACTTACAAACCCTATTACTGTGGTAAAGCTCTTGGAGTTTACATAGCTAGGATACAAGAAAGGAAGTTTCTTGTTAGTTTGAATTTTTATTTTATTTTTCATTTCTGTTCATGAAAATAATAGTCATAAAAACAAACAACCCTGTAGGCACACAACATTGAAACAACAATGAATCAATGTTGATTCAGTACTGTGATGTGGGATCAATGTTGATTCACAGTTGTTTGAATGGTGTGTACCCACTGAGAAAGCACAACTGAGTCACATCGTGTGACTTCCAACAATGTGGCAAATTGTCATGTGATATTCAGAGCAACCTTGTCACTCACATAGGGTAAACAGAGACCTCAATGTTGGCTCTATGGCTTGGGTCACTTCCATAGCTGGCTAATGTGACAATCAAAGGCTCTGATAAAACTGCACTTATGTGCCATCCGATCAGAGTCTTTGCTTGTCACCAATGCCACATTGTTATCACATGATAAGGCCCAGTTATTAAAAACAATCATGTTAATACTTAAGTTAAATATATGTAGGGAATAATTGTTCTCAGAATTGTCATTGGGGGAGGTTAATCATTGGTTCTATGGTCAAAAAGTTCTTTTTTAGGCAATGCATCATTTGAAGAGGTAAAACATCAGTTTTATGGTCACCAATATCATTTTATGTACATGTATTTCCTTTAGCATTCATAACCCTAAATCAACAATTTTCCTCCCCAAATTACAATTTTCAATATCCCCATTCTAACACACTTTTCAAAGGTACTATTTAGCACCCAAAGCAAGTGCTACTGTCACAATTTTATATCATCAAGTCAGGCATCGCATATGAGCACTATGTATTTTTCCAGTAGCTGCTCCACGCAATTTTTTTTTCCAATGATAACTGAAATATTTTTTTTTATTTCACATAAGAAACCTGTTGTTGGCTGTTGACCTTAGTGAGACTTTTCAAATGAAGTTCACATGTATTTTTTAAGAAGAATAATCAAAAATGACCTTAGAATTTTCATCTAAAACCTGCCTATCTAGATTTTTGCATGGTAACTGAAATTTTTGAATGCAGAATAACGGTGCAAAACTAAACAAGACAACTGTGAGTTTTTACATTTGGTTCATACATGTACATGCATTTACGCAACACTATAACAACCCTATGTATTTCAACATATGTAACTCCTAATGCCATCAACACAGATATCTGATCATAGAATACAATGTGGAAGATAAAAGCAGAAGATCCCTAAAATTAAACGTGATAGCCTTCTACTGACCATTAACAATGATGAGCTAAGGCTTCTTCTTAGGGCAGGCTGATGCAGAGCCATACTTTTGGTTCAAGCATTTTTTTATGCCCCCGAAGGAACTTCGGGTGGCATATTAAAATCGCACCGTCCGTCCGTCCGTCAGTCCGTCCGTCCGTCCGTCCGTCCGTCCATCCGTCCGTAACAAATCGTGTCTCAGCCATAACTTAAAAACTACTGAAGCAAATTTGATGAAACTTCACAGAAAGATAGAGCACATTGAGAAGGTGTGTCGCGCACAAGAGTTTGGTTCCTACGCCGAAGGTCAAGGTCACAATTGGGTCAAAGGTCAAATCATGTCTTAAATCGTGTCTCAGCTATAACTTATAAACTACTGAAGCAAATTTGATGAAACTTCACAGATAGATAGAGCACAATGAGAAGGTGTGTCGTGCGCAAGACTTTGGTTCCCACGCCCAAGGTCACTGTCGGGGGTTAGAGGTCAAATAGTGTCTCTGCGATTACTTTAAAACTACATAACTGAATTTCATCAAAATTCACAGAAGCGTAAAGAGTAATGAGAAGATTTGTCACATATAATATCCATATTCCCAAACCCAAGGTCAAGGTCACTCTCTGGGCTTAGAGGTCAAATAGTGTCTCTGCGATTACTTTAAAACTACATCACTGAATTTCATCAAATTTCACGGAAATACAAAGCATGATGAGAAGGTTTGTCACACATACCGGTAATATTTATATTCCCAAATCCTAGGTCAAGGTCACAATCTGGGGTCCCCCAAGGTCAAGGTCACTGTCGGGGGTTAGAGGTCAAATAGTGTCTCTGCGATTACATTAAAACTACTTAACTGAATTTCATCAAATTTCACAGAAGCGTAAAGAGTAATGAGAAGATTTGTCACATATAATATCCATATTCCCAAACCCAAGGTCAAGGTCACTCTCTGGGCTTAGAGGTCAAATAGTGTCTCTGCGATTACTTTAAAACTACATTACTGAATTTCATCAAATTTCACTGAAATACAAAGCATGATGAGAAGGTTTGTCACACATACCGGTAATATTTATATTCCCAAATCCTAGGTCAATGTCACAATCTGGGGTCAGATGGCAAATCATGTCTCAACAATTGCTCATAAATATACAAAAGCAAATTTCCTTAAACATCACAGAAAGGTGAAGCTTAATGAGAAGGTAAGACACACACAAGATATAGGCTTTCACACCCAAGTTCAAGGTCACAGTCTGAGGTCAAAGGTCGTTTCTCCCCAATTACTAAAAAGACTTCTTAAGCAAACTGTATTAAACTTCCTGAAATGGTAATACATAATGAGATGGTATGTCACAAACAAAATTTAGGTTCCTGTACCAAAGGTCAGGGTCATAATCAGGGCACATAGGTCAGATTATATGTCCAAACTGACTGGAGGCTGCTGAAGTGAATTTCATCAAACTTCACAGAAAGGTAAAGCATGATAAAAATGCATCTTACTTGCAAGATTTGGGCTGCCTTGCCCAAGTTCAAGGTCACAATCAGGGTCAAAGGTCAGTTTAAGGGGCCTTCGGGGGCATCTGTTACATACTGTAACATTTCTTGTTTCTTCAGAAAAATTAGATCTTATAATGGAAACATCAAAGGCCATCACTGCCGTGCAGGAACACAAAGTCAATGCCATAACTGAACCAACTAGAATCACACAGTGTAGGACCTGATCTGTAGAAAGCAACATGCTGATAATAGCCCTCCATTTTAAGAATACTTTAATTATCCCAAAATACTGGACAACCTTAAGGTGAATGGGTACACTTTCAGGGGAAGCAACTCTTGTCATTTCCATTTTTGCCTCCTACTAAATGAAGGTCAACTCTTAAAAGAAAGAAGCAAATTCATTCTTTTAAGAGTTGACCCCTTTATGGAACATTGCTACATTGTCCAGGCAAGCAAACAGTAAGTCACAAAAGTTGTGCCCCTTTGCAAGCATGGAAGAAAAATGTGGAGGTCAACACTATCTGGCAGAGACAACATGATTGCCACTGGCATGGCACACAGTGCGAACGCTGATAAAACTGCTCCTTACAAATGTACCAGGTTTATTGAATGCATACAGCCACTTAGGGCTCATGTTACAACCCAACCTGTCTATGGGGGTTACCTTAAGGGAACAAAAACAAGAGGGCCATGAGGCCCTGAAGAATTGCTCACCTGAACAATTGGCAAGGTGGCTTTTACTTATCATGTCTGAAATTGTCAAAATATGAGTTTTGGGTCAAAAGTCAAAGAATGACCATGACCACTTGTACTCATAAATCTGCATGTACTCATTAAGACAACCATATATACCATTTTTAGGCCAAAATCTTCATAACTTTCCATGAAATCTTATGTTCTAGCATTTTCCCATATTTGACCATGCCGCAAAAAAAATCAAGGTAAACCCAAGGTCACCATCTGAACATTCTTTGTGGTACTCTAGTACTCCATGCTATGTACCAAGTTTCAAGGCTATAGGTGTATTGGTTCTGGAGTAGAAAAATATTAAAGATTTATACCATAAGTGGTAATGGCGGCCAAGTTGGTCATCTGACCTGGACCATTTGAACAAATTTTCATTCAATCAACCCCTGGAGGCTCTATATGAAATGTGTTCACAATTGGCTCTTTGGCTTTTGAGGAAATGGTAGAAAATGTCAAAATATGAGCGATCTGGATCTAAGGTAAAAAAATGACCTTGACCTCTTGTACTCATAATTCTTCATGAACTCATTTAGACAACTGTATGTACCAATTTTTTAGGCCAAAATCTTCAAAACTTTCCATGAAATCTTATGTTCTACCCTTTTCTCATACTTGACCTTGCTGTAAAAGGTCAAGGTCAACACAAGGTCATAATTTCAACAATCTTGAAAGTACTCAAGTACCCAATGCTACATACAAAGTCTCAAGGCCATCAGTCAATTGGTTCTGGAGAAGAAGATTTTGAAAATATTTACCATATATGGGCGTGGCGGCCATGTTGGTCATGTGTCCAGGACCGTTAGAAAATTTTTTCATTCCCTCAACCCCTCCAGGCTCTGTATGAAATTTGGTTTCAATTGGCCCAGTGGCTTTAGAGGAGATTGTTTGAAATTGTCAAAATTTGAGATTTCTGGGTCAAAGAATGACCTTGACCTCTTGTACTCACAAATCTGCATGTACTCATTAAGATGAGTGTATATACCAATGTTTAGGCCAAAATCTTCAAAACTTACAATGAAATCTCATGTTCTAGCATTTTCCGATATTTGACCTTGCCATAAAAAAGGTCAAGGTCAACCCAGGGTCATAATTTGAACAGCCTTGATAGTACTTGAGTACCCAATGCTACATACCGAGTTTCAAGGCCATCTGTCCACTGGTTCTGGAGAAGAAGATTTTTAAAGGATTTTACCATATATGGGAGTGGTGGCCATGTTGGTCATGTGACCTGGACCGTATGAACAAATTTTCATTCCCTCAACCCCTGGAGGATCTATATGAAATTTGGTTACAATTGGCCTGGTTGTTTTTGAGGAGACTGTTTGATATTGTCAAAATATGAAAGTTCTGTGTCAAAGGTCAAAGAATGACCTTGACCTCTAGTACTCATAAATCTTCATGTAGTCATTAAGATGACTGTATGTACCAATTTTTAGGCCAAAATCTTCAACAGTTTCCAAGATATCTTATGTTGCAGCATTTTGCCATATAAAAGCATAAGGAAGCAAATTTGACCTTACCGTAAAAAAGGTCAAGGTCAACCCAAGGTCATTATTTGAACAATCTTGGTAGTACTGGTGTACCCGATGCTACATAACAAGTTTCAAGGCCATCGACCTATTGGTTCTGGAGAAGAAGATTTTTTCAGGTTTTTACCATATATGGGCATGGCGGCCATGTTGGTCATGTGACCAGGACCGTTTGAACAATTTTTCGTTCCTAAGGTCCCAGGAGGCTCTATATGAAATTTGGTTACAATCGGCCCAGCAGTTTCAGAGGAGAAGTCATTTGAAAGTGTGGACGGACGACGGACGGACGACGGAGCCTTACCATCCTATAAGCTCCCCCGGAGCCGCTGGCTCAGGTGAGCTAAAAATTGCTGGTTATGACAGGTGATGCCTCAAGACAGGTTTATTTATAGTGTATTTGACTCAAGGGCCTCTAACTATGAGGCTGCTTTTAACAGGTGACTCCTTCATAGAGTGACCCCTTAAGACAAGTTTGACTGCATTTCAAAGTTGTGTTAAAAAACATATAAAAGTGCAGCTGTATCTCTCTCTCTCTCTGTCTGTCTGTCTCTCTCTCTCTCTCTCTCTTTGTATACATGTATATCTAAATCATGATTTTGCCTGTTCAGAAGAAAACTTAAAAGGAATGATCTGGAAAATTTAAAATACCCAGGGTGCACAAACAGTTAAAACAGCATTGCTTCATGACAGAATGAATGGTGACCTTGACCTTGTTTTAACAGTTTACCATTGTATAAACATTGACACAACATTCTTTCAACATTGGGACAACCCTGAATCAGTATTGACATAATGTTGTTTCAACATTGTGACATGGTAAAAATGTTGACATAGTGTTGCTTCAATACTGTGAAAATGACTCAACACTACCGAAACTACTTGGCAAGCTGAGTAATTCCAAGCATGCTGGGTAATTCTAAGCATGCTGGGTAAATGAGCAAAGAAATACAAATTCACAGTTATGTGTATACAAAGCCTTAAATTACAAGCTACCTAAAGGGCTTTTGTACTGGGACACCTAAACCCATTTATTTTCCATTTGTCCCAAATGGAAAATTAATGGTTTTAGGTGTCCCAATATTTAAGCTCATTAGGTCAAGTAAAAACTATCACAGTCAGTCAGTGTCAGAGCACATTTAAAAGCTCTTCCAACATATTCAAAGGTGAATGGGTATGTTTTCAGGGGAAGCAACTGTTATTTTTACTTTTACCTCCCTTCTCACTGAGGATCAATTCTAAGTGAAAGACTTTGCTCTTTTTAAAGTGGACTTGCCCCATTTCTGAAGGGCTTCCTCGTCTAAGGAAGCATACAGAAAGTGATCAAAGTTGTTCCCCTTCTAGAATTGTCAGAAAAACATTTAGGTGTATCTAATCACATTACCCTAACTAAGACAGCACATGAGAACTGGCTTGTCTCGGCATGTACAATCTGTATAATACTGAGCCACATCATGTGATTTCCAACAATGTGGCACTGGTGCCAAGCAAAGGCTCTGATCAGACTGCACATAAGTGCAGTCTGATCAGAACCTTCGTTTGTCACATCAGTCATCTACGGAAGAGACCCAAGCCATAGAGGTAACAGTGAGGTCTCTGATTGCCCTGTATAAATGAGAAGGATGATCTAAAAATCACGTGACAAAATTGCCGCATCGTTGGAAGTCACAGGACGCAGCTCATTTGTCATGAGACCTATTGAGACATGTCTCAGTTAGATAACTCTAAATTGAGAAGCTACCCAGAGAGCAGCCTCCTACAAGAAACTTACAAGAAAACCAAGTGCTATAATTTCTTTAAGGTGTCTGTATACACCTCC
This sequence comes from Ctena decussata, assembly GCA_963989385.1. Taxonomy (NCBI): domain Eukaryota; kingdom Metazoa; phylum Mollusca; class Bivalvia; order Lucinida; family Lucinidae; genus Ctena; species Ctena decussata. The sequence continues at coordinate 107,168,575 of OZ022499.1, forward strand.
ATATTTTTCTGCCTTTTTTTACAAAGGGGAACAACTAAGTGCTCTGAATTTATCTGATGACATTGCAGCATTTCTTGCATGTAGCAACAAAGTGCTAAAGTATTGGGACACCTAAAATAATTAATTTTCCATTTGTTCCAAATAGAATATTAAATATTTTTAGGTGTACCAATATCTTATGCCCAGTATGGTAGTTTGATTTTGCCACGGCAGCACTTCCAACATGTACTCATAACATGCTGAAGTATTGGGATACCTAAATTATTTTTAAAATTTTCCTTTTGTCACAAATGGAAAATTAATTATTTTTAAGTTTTTCAATGCACAGTAGCGCATTTTGCTTTTTGTCACTATAGCATTCACTATCTCTCGTTAACTTCTGAAGGCTCTATCAGGTTTTAAGTCCCTCACAACATCAATGTCTTCATTATTTCTAGAAGCTTCCTCCCTTTCTGCTAGTCTTCTGTCCAGGAACTCTATTTTCTCTCTGTCCCTGCAATTAATAACCATAAAATTCTTATCTATTCCATGGAATGTGGTGCTTTACCTGTCTGTATATTGCAAATCCAAAAGATTTGACTTAAAGTTGACGCGAACACTATGAAAGTAATAAAAAGGGCTTTGCAAGCGGCGCATAATACGCCCGTTTTAATGTCATGAAGGGGTTACAGAATGAACAAGATTGTTTATAAAAGGATGTACAGGCAGACAAACAGAGGCAACAACTCTATAATTAATGACAGTATCACAAGGGCAATTAAAGTACTAATCACTTTAATTGCTGTCATTGAAATTTAATTCAATATTTTAATTTTTGAATTTGATATTATTTGAACCTAGTTATATTTGTGAATTTGAACTACAGCCTTACTAAGTTATGAGAAATGTATATATGGTACGTCAGTACGAAAGGGACAAGATGTTTGATTAACTGGAGTTATTCATAAAGCATTAAGATGATATTAGGGTAATCAGGTGGAACTATTTTCAGCAGGTAGTCCTGCAGACTCAGTGGCAGAATTATTTCCAAGTACCTGCTTATTTCTTTCGATCTTTGAGGGTGCAGTTCTAAAACAAGAGCTGTCGCCTGACAGCATAGCTCGCCTGAATTGGTGCTTGCCCATCACACAGCTGCTATGGTGGTGTGGACTGCTATGCATAAAACTTCAGGCAAGCTTGTCCATAATGAAAACACATTTATAAACAAAAGCTATCTCAGAAATAAGTCTTAAAATAAAATGAAAATTAAAAAAATGAAATGAAATTTCAAAGTCCACAAGCTTGAGGTAAAAAAAACTGACGGGTAGGGGGAGGGGGGGGGGGGGGAGGCTATGTGGACTGCTAGGCATAAAACTTCAGGCAAGCATGTCCATAATGAAAACACATTTATAAACAAAAGCTATCTCAGAAATAAGTCTTAAAAATAAAATTAAAATGAAAAGAAAATGAAATGAGTTTCAAAGTACGTGAGCTTGAGGTAAAAAAACTGACGGGTAGGGGGGAAGGGGGGAGGGGGGTTGGGGTTGGGGGGGGGGGGGGGGGGGGGGGCTACTAGCATGTATCAAAACCCTGAACCATTATCTAACATCAGTCCAAGTATTAGTATCAACTGAGTCCATCATCGTGGCACTGTGAAATTATGTCTTCATAAATATAAAACTTTAACCAAAATCTTTAAGACAAAATTCTAAGTCGATGACCTTGACTTCAAGGTCATCCAGTGGGGTAAGTATAAGGTGTTTTGTAAAAACTCAAAAAAGAGTCTAACATCAGTTCAAGTATAAACTAAATCTCTGCAAAGCATTATGAACCAGTATGCAATTACAAAACTTTAAAAAAGACAAAAATTTCCCAAGTCCCTGACCTTGACATCAAGATCACTGAGCGGGGTTGGGGTAGTACATGTACTCTGTAGATCTAACTACAGTGCAAATATAAAAAGAATTCATCTATGGGTTCAGGAGATATGTGTCTTTAAAAACTTTTAACCAAAACATCCAATCAATAAAAAGACAATATTCTAAGTCCATGACCTTGACATCAAGGTCACAGAGGGGAGTGGGGGTAGTACCTTCGAAAACTTTAGACCAATATCTAATTTTAGTGCAAGTATCAAAGGAATCCATCCATGAGTTAAGGAGATATTGGGCTTTATAAAACTTTAACCAAAACATCCAGTCAAAAAAAATACCAATTTTCTAAGTCCATGACCTTGACATCAAGGTCACGGAGTGGGGTGGGGGTGGTACCCTGTTAAATCTTAGACCAATATCTAACTACAGTGCAAGTATCAAAAGAATCCATCCATGGGTTAAGGAGATATAGGTTTTTAAAAAACTTTAACCAAAACATCCAGTCCAAAATACCCAAATTTTCTAAGTCCATGACCTTGACATCAAGGTCACTGAGTGGGGTGGGGTGGTATCCTGTAAAACTTTGGACCAATATCTAACTACAGTGCAAGTATCAAATGAATCCATCCATGGGTTAAGGAGATATAGGTCTTTAAAAAACTTTAACCAAAACATCCAATCCGGACGCCGACGCGGACGCGGACGAGGACGCGGACGCTGACGCCGTGGTGACAACAATAGCTCTTCCTGAACTTTCGTTCAGGCGAGCTAATGAGTGACAGACAGATAAGGGCCTAGTGTAGAAAGTGACCAATCAGAATATAATGACATAAAGGTGTGAACAGGTTAATTAGTCATATGGTGGTTAGAGAGCAAGCTGATTGGACAGGAGGCTGGAGAGATCATGGGAGTGAAGGAAGAATCTTGACAGCAAGATAGTTAGTTACTGGGAGTGATGATGAAGAGTTGAAAGTTGACAGTCTTAGAATTTATCAAATTGTTTTAAAATTTAGTTTACCTTGTGCATTAAGAAACAGTCAAAATGTAGTTGATAGAGACTTAAGTTTTAAGTGTTTTATGTGGACTGCCAGGTGGGAATGAACTGAATAAGTGACGAACAGAAAAAGAAAGAAATTAAAATAGAGAAATGAATTCTAAACAAGACTTGAGTTTTTAAGTCCTCAAGTAGTTAAAGTTTAAATGGACCTTAAATTCGCTGGGCGATAAAAGCAACATTATTTAAACAACTAAAACATCAAATACTATTAGTATACCAAAAATCAACTTCCAATGGGAAGCAGCTGAGAAGCTGAGTAATGCCAAAGTAAAACAAAGGAGATCGAAATTCATACACAAAATATACTAGGGTTCCTATTCTTGGTTCTAATACATTCCCTTGACAATAAGCACATCACCATTAAGTTGTGTTAAAATATCTTAAGCGGTTAAGGGGTTACAAAGTAAACGGAAATATATGCAAGGGCAGATCATTTAGGAATTAAGTTAGCCAGAGTTGTGGTTCTTGCTCAGGATACATTGCCCGATTATCATACACATTCCTGTAAAGTTGCATTATAATATTTCAAAAGGTTAAGTAGATATGGAGTGAATGGGAATAGCCTAAAACTACTAATCAAAGAGAAGCTTCTCAAAAATTAAGGGAGAGCAACCATTTTTATAAGTGACACATTGTCTTCTGATCATGCACATTGCTATAAGGTTTCATCATGATATTCCAAACTGTTATTAAGTTATGGTATGCACAAGATAAGTATACACAAAAATAGCATAAAAAATTTAATCAAAGGGATGTAACTTTAAAACGAAGCAAGGGAGAGCAACCATTGTTGTATGCGACATATCCTTGGGACTTCATACACACTGCTATGAAGTTTCATCAAGATATTCCAAACACTTATCTACTTATGGCACGCACAAGACTTGCAGGGAAAAAATAATCAAAGGGGCATGACTTGGAAACTAAGGAAGGGGGAGCAACCTTTTTTGTCCGAGACATGTTCTCCCAACCTACTACACATTCCTACAAAATTTCATGAAGATATCCCAAATAGTTACTGAGATATGGCCCGCACAAGAATGTTTACAGACGGATGGACAGACAGTGCTATGACATTTGTCCTTTTTTTTCAAAACGGGCATATAACAATGTCTCCCTTCTGCTAGAGACAGGTTAGACAAAAATTAGAATGCTTATAAAATATGGAAGCCGCATCATGTGATTTCCAAATTGTCAGTTGTAATGGTAATTGTCATATCTGCTTAGTAGCCAACTTATTGACTAGCCAAAACTGTTCTACTTCAATTTCATGCATCCCGGGTAAGCGGGCAAGTCAACTCTGACCTGGATGTTGAAGCTTCAGGCTTCTGTAAAGGGATTCCAAAATATAACTAGATGGCCGCGGCCAGCATATCGAGCCCATTGGAGCTTTGACAGTAGTGAAAATGCTAAGCATAAGATGGCAACAGCTTTAGCAGTTGCAACCTGAAGTCTCTGCTTGGATGATATGGTTACACCCTGTCTTCATAACTACTTATCACACATTCAAGGCAAGAATCTGTCATGTGGTGACAGAGATATTAGCAAACAAAAATGTTAAAACTGTGACATAGCATTATGAGAGGGAACCTGGATTGGTAAGGTGCATGCACTGATGGAGTTTCAATGTTCTGGGGCCTATGAACAGAGAAATATGGGGCTGCAGACAAAAACTAAATATGTGATACTTTTTCATGGAAGTAGGTCACAGCAACCTAGTTTTGTTGGAGGTGACCTGGAGTGGTAAGGTGCATGCACTGATGAAGTTTCAATGTTCTGGGGTCTATGAAAAGGGAGATATGGGGCTGCAGACAAAAACTAAATATGTGGTACTTTTTCATGGAAGTAGGTCACAGCGACCTAGTTTTGTTGGAGGTGACCTGGAGTGGTAAGGTGCAAGCACTGATGAAGTTTCAATGTTCTGGGGCTTATGAAAAGGGAGAAATGGGGCTACAGACGAAAACTAAATATGTCGTACTTTTTCATGTAAGTAGGTTACAGCAACCTAGTTTTGTTGGAGATGACCTGGAGTGGTAAGGTGCATGCACTGATGGGGCTTCAATGTTCTGGGGCCTATGAAAAGGTAGATATGGGGCTGCAGACAAAAACTAAGTATGTGGTACTTTTTCGTGAAAGTAGGTCACAGTGAACTAGTTTTGTTGGGGTTGACCTGGAAACTAAATATGTGGTACTTTTTCGTGAAAGAAGGTCACAGTGACCTAGTTTTGTGGGAGCCAATAAGCATTTTCGTGGGGCATATTGTGATGACGTTTCAAGGTCCTAGGGTCTATCAAACTCAAGATATGGCTGTAAACAGATGGACGAACAGACAGACGGATGGACAGACAGATGGATGCACCAACACCTTATGGGCAACTATATCTTGCTAACCACAAGCGGACTCGATAACAATGCTATTTTACTGATATTTTTTTAAAGTATTAGTATAAAAATTTCAGCTTATAAAACAATAATTTGGAAGAATTTGCACAAAAGTTCTACAACTCCCGAATGAGGCCAAACTGATATTTCAGGAGTCCTGGAGAATAACACTACCAGCTACTTTACTTCAAAGCAAATACTTTGTAGAACCTGAGCTGTGACACAACTGCGCAACAAAAAGGCAAGAGCCCCAGCGAAGACTCAGCTCAGTCTGGCCATTCTCCCAGTCTGATCAGAGTCTTAGCTGTCCCCATGGAGGTAGCACAGACCCTTAGCTACCCACAGAGCACTAGATAAGAGGGAGTATTTGGTGATAATTATGGATAATTTTTGTTAATTCTGAATAAAAACATATGTTGTGACCCCTCATCTGAACCGTCAACGAGACGGTTCAGATGAGGGGTCACAACATATGGTTTCAATGAGAAATAAAAAAATTATCCCTCAATTATCATCAAATACCCTTCTTATCTGGTGCTCTGTACCCATCTAAGTGCACTGGGAAGACTGCCATCAGACTGGGTGGCTGTCAAGGCTGATCTGAATCGTCGCCAATGTGTTGGTTTTGTTATGTTGAGACTCATGTTAATCTTACTTTATCTCTTTCCATTTGAATCTTTCTGGATGATTTGTATAGGCATTGCTGTAAAAGTGAGAAACAAACAACTTAAGTCAGATATAAACAACTAAATACCACAATTTATATATTATACCAATGTTTGAATACTGACTGACTGATTTGATGCTTAACATCCACGGTAAACAGCTATGGTCATGTCGGGACAGTGCTTGAATACTGATTTTATTATCTTAATAACCTTATTCCTGCTTAGAGCTGAGAGCCTAAACCGACAAGATTCCAGCAAAAAGCTGTATTTTGCCTGTCACCCCCATTTGTGACAAAACAGAGCTAAACCATAAGAGTTTACACCACTGTCACTGCCGCCCACACTGGAATAAGTAATACATATGAGCCGCGACACGAGACAACCTACAAAGTGGTTGTTCCCACAGTGCAGACTCAGCCTGGGCATCTGCCCAGTCCTTTCAGACTCTTTGTTAAGCGCTTAAAGGGTAGTTAAGGGTCTAAGCTACCTCCATGCGGACAGCCAAGACTCTGATCAGACTGGGTGGATGCCCAGGCTGATCTGAGTCTTCGCTGGGCGCACATGCTCCTTTGTTGGTTTTGTCATGTCGCAGCTCATATGTCTCACCACTGCTAGTTGTAAAGGAGACAAAAAGATAGATGGTAGTCAGCTGGAAAACTGTTTACAGTCAGATGGGACGGCTGCCTGCAAGCTCGCCCTTTCAAAAGTAAGTTTCAGCTAATTACGGTAAAACACTATTTGACAGTTACTAAATTTTGGCAATATTGGCAGGTAAGGCAAAGAGCCCTAAAATATGTCCGCCAATATTTGATATTTAATACATTCAAATACACACAGTACAACAAAGATTAATTCAGATAAAAGGAGTACCTGATGAGTATTTAAGATATTCTAAACCATTCTACTAACTATATATGAGCCGCGACACGAGAAAACCAACAAAGTAATTGTGTGCCAAGCACAGACTCAGATCTGCCTGGGCATCCGCCCAGTCTGATCAGAGAATTCCCTGTCCGCATGGATGTAGCTTTGATCCCTAGCTACCCTTTAAGCACACAGCAAAGACTCTCATCACACTGGACCAATGCCCAGGTTGAGCTGAGTCTGTGCTGGGCGTGCAGCCACTTTGTTGGTTTTCTCGTGTCGGGGCTGATATTTAATGTACATTGTGACATCCCATTAGAATCGGCTTATCAAAATATCAGACTGATGGAAGCTGTGATACAGTGCAAAGCTTGTAAACAAAATGGTTCCGATTTTCATAAAAGTAAGCCACAGTTTTTTGTTGTTTTATTTTTTTATATCCATGGTAAACACCTTGGTCATATCGGGATGGTCAGTTACCCTAACCACACCAACCAGGGCAGGTTTAGACTTCCTAAGCGGTTAACTTGTACTAAGTGCACATACTTTTGCAAGTAACTGACAACTGCCCTTCTTGATTCAGCAGAAGGAGAAACGAAAGTATGTCACCGGACTGGGTATCCAACCCGAGACCTCTGGCTCTTGAGTCAGACACGCTACAGACTGCCCTCCGTGGCCCGGCAAGTAAATCACAGTGACCTAGCTCTGTGGCAGGTGATCTGGCAATGTTGGGCACATAAACTTGTGAAGCTTCAAAGTCCAGAAAATTCTGAATGTCAGGATAAAGAGCTGAGCTCAAAATCCAGAAAAGGGGTCATTATGACTTAGTGCTGTGGCAGGTGGCCTGGAGCTGTTAAGTAATGCATTGGCCTGAGGCTTATGGAAACTGAGATACTGAGCTGAAGTGGTGTCAATTTTCAAGAAATTCATCGATCTGAGTCTTTGCTGGGCGCACATGTCACTATGTTGGTTTTGTCGTGTCGTGGCTAACATCATGTGTGTGTTTGAATAGCAAATGCTTTGATCAGACTGCATAGATTTGCAGATCAATCTGAGCCTTTTTTGTTTATATAAGCATTAAGTCTCCTTTTTACTCTTTGTTTCTCAATTCACATAGAATGGCCCAGAGATGTTATTTTTGTCATGTGAGCTTTTTATTTGCATTTTTCTTTCAGAAAACTAATAATACTGTCAACAGGCAAAAAAAACCTATGTTGTCATGACTGTCCTAAAGTTTCAGAAAGTCAAATCCATCTAAAAGGCAACAAGAAATTCTCAAGCAATGCATAATACACCCATTTTACTGTTATGAAGGAGTTACAGGTTGAACATGATTGTTTACAAAGGGATGGACAGGCAAACAAACAGGGGCAACTATTCTGTAATTAATGACTGTACCATTAAACATTTAACAGATCAAATACTATTTGTATACCAAAAATCAGCTTCCAAGGTGAAGCAGCTCAGAAGTTGAGAAATGCCAAAGTAAAACATTATTAGGGAGGTAATTCGTAAACTAAGTTTTCCCTTAGGTTCTTCCTTCATGTGTGATCATGTGATTTTATTTGATGACATTATGACACTGCAATTGACATCAGTTGTATAATAAAAGGCCATCGGCCAAGTGTCACCCGACGTTTGAAATGTGTCACAAACTGCAGCCCTATATTCCATTTCAGAGTAACTGTATGGCCAAAAACAGAAAATATGTGTATTACAGAACCTGGTAAGCAAATAATGACTGAACATAAGCAAAGATATATACCCAAATTCTGGGCCTCTTTATAAAATACTTAAGTTCAGAACGGGGCATATATGTGTAAAATCAGGTTACTGAAACTTTAGGCCCTTACAAAATGCCCAAAACATCAAACTGTATACCCAGTAACAAAATAACAAGGGCCATAATCCTGCTAATATGAATCTGATGAAAAATGAACAATGCATTTATGAAAAATCAGCCCATCAATATGAACTGTTCTGGAGTTATCCCTTTACCTTTAAGTGAATGTCTATTATCTATAAAGGGGAATAACTCTGTCACTTATAATTTAGCACATCCTAGCAATGATCAGAATAGTCAATTTACCAAATGTTACTAGCATACCAAATTTCAGCTCTCTCGGTCAAACTGTTCAAAAGATGGAAAAACGCCAAAAACCACAAAGGGCCATAACTTTGTAAAAAATAGGACAATTGAAATTCCAAAATGACATGCACATCTTCAGATCATGATGCAACATTCTGCACAATTTCAAGTCAATCTGATACAAGATGTGGCAGGAGTTGTGGGGACAAGGTCAGAGTCAGCAAGGGCCGTAACTCCATTAAAAATGGCCGAAAGAAAAATAAAAAACCACATGCACATCTTCATATCATAAGAATACAATATGTAAAATTTCTAGTCAATCCGATGAAAGATGTAGGAGGAGTTGCGGGGACAAGATTTTGGAAGGTCTGAGTCAGCAAGGGCAGTAACTCCATCAAAAATGGCCGAAACAAAAATCAAGAACCACATGCACATCTTCATATCATAAGAATACAACCTGTAAAATTTCAAATCAATGTGATGAAAGATGTAGGAGGAGTTGCAGGGACAAGATTTCGGACGGACGGACGGACGGACGGAAGGACGGACGCACACACGGACGGACGAGGGTCATTTCTATAGTCCCCCTCCGCCTACGTCGGGTGACAATAAACAGACTTACAAGTAGAAGGCCAGTAAAAATACGCCAAACAGTCTTATCATTACTCTGATATACAGATACAGGTCATCTATGGGTTGACTAGAGTGTCTTCTTTCTCTCTCCATTTGCGCCGCCCATTCTCTCATCCTACAAGATAAGCCAAAAAAAAAAAATTTAATACTTAAAGTGCCAAAACTGAAAATCACTGAATTTGCAAACAGCTTAGAGCCAGATGAGGCAGCTCATTATGAGCTGCCTCATCTGGATCTAGACTATTTGCTTTCTAGTCTCTGAATTCTCAATATGATATAGCTTGGATAAAACATTCTTTTTTCATTTTGCAGGGGTATATTTTGTTGTTTGTTGTTTTGGCGCTGTAAGGGTTAACAGTGACACAGCTCCAGACAGGACAGAGCATTGGGTGAGCATTAGGGATAATTTAAGAAAAAAGAAAAAACAACATTGTGACCCTCATTTAAGCAAAAATTTAACATTCTAATCCTTCACTGGCCTTGAAAATGAGTTCAAGCTCTTTGACTTTTCTATTAGTATTTCCAAGCAAGTTGAGTGAGCAGGTTTAAGAGATATTATTGGGACAAGAAACTGTCGTGCTGATGTTGACAAAAATAGAAGTGGTCCAGATATTGGGAGAACTATCCCACAAATCGTATCAGGTTCAAGAGATATTGTTGGGATAAGAAAATGTCATACCGATGTAGACAAAAAAATGAGGTGGTGCAGTTAAGGAGAAAACTATCCTAAGACAATTATCAAATACTTTCTCCTATCAAGATCTGGGCAAACAATTTGACCCTTTTCCTGCTTTCTCCATCTAAACATAAGGCATGGGACTTCATTAGATTTCACTTTGTGAGGGGATTCTAATGTACAATATATGTGGTAATTTTCACAGGTTAAAATTTTCGCGGTTAAGGATTGAAAACATAAACTAATATTTTCGCTATTTTTAATTTTCGCGGCTAGCAACATGCGGGAAAAGCAAAACCATTTCTTTTCCACTTGAGTCCGTTCATTCATTAACCTGCTGCGAGGCCGCCGCAGGTTAATGAAAGAACTGGCTCAAGTGAAAAAAAAAACAGCAACTACCAAAGCAAACAGAAACAAAATATATGAACACTGTGTCTACAGAAGACACTTTGTAAGAAACTGGAAATTATTCGGGATTTTAATATTCGCGGTTCCTAAGTGACTGGGAAATACCACGAAAAATGGAACAGTGCAAAATTACCCTGTATACGGTATGTATTTATGGGAAAACATGAACAGAAAAAGATAATCAAATTTTGTTATCAAGGTGAATGGTAACGGGGGAACCAATATGGTGTTCAATTCTCTACGGTGTTTAGTATGAGAACAGCGGAGTTCTGCTTGTCTGAATACCTATGGTTGGGTTGCCGGCCTAGGTGAATGGGTACACCTACATGTTTATCTGCCATTTTTTGGAGGGAGACAACTTTCAAGGTCAAGTGTTCGCTTCCATCTCAAAAAAGAACCACAACTCTTAAAGGATAGAATTTGCTCCTACAGGAACAAATTCTTTAAGACCTGACCCTTACTAAGAAGGTAGGCAAAATAAAACTGGCAGACTAGCCTCCCCTGCAAGTGTATACATTACACCATAATTTTTTTTGGCTTATCTCAAACTCTCAGAGGCACAAATTGTATTACAGGGTTATCTTCCTTGGGGAAGTAAAATATTTTGTGAAGGAAAGCAAGAGCTCTAGGTTTTCTACTCTAACTCTGGGTTAGCAACATGTACTTTATTTATAAGACAAAAATGTAGCCTCCTTCAATTAATTAAGAACCACCCAGGTTAGATGATTCTAAATGGGGCCACAATACACATGTATGTTTAATGAAGAACAAAAATATTATTAGTAGTCCTCAACAAGTACCCCCTCCACCACCCCTGCCTTTATTGAATCATCTTCCTTTGTTTTTACTTGATAGCTTGTTTTACTTCCCTTACCAACACGGTGGAGTAACCCTCAAAGCGTTATAAAAACAAAACAAAAAATTTATGTCTGCAAAATTTAAAAAAAATGTTTCCTCCCAGCAATATCATATTAAGAAGACAAAGACTTAAGGGCAAACAGCATAGATCCAGATGAGGTGGCTAATTTTTAGCCATCAAATCTGAATCTACACTGTTTGTAAATTCAACTTTTTTTTTTGCACTTTTCTCAAAGCTGCATCAAAAGAAAGCCCACTACATACCTCTGGCAATTAAACCAGCAAAGACCAAGACCACGCTGCAAGGTGTGATAGCCTGTCCTGATTTTCGCTTCTAAGTAACTGTTGTATTTTCAACAAACTCCAAACGATGCTGTGGACTATTCCCATGATGCAGTGCCAATGCTTCATGAATATTCATGTGCATGGAGCTAGGTCATGAAAAACTGTGCCTCAAGCTATGCATAACCAGTAACCTCCCTTTTTTACCTACCCCTTATAGAGTCAAAAAAAAGCAGAAAACAAAATATATGTCTGCAATATTTTAAAAAATGTTTCTGCCGAGCTATCTTGTGCAGTGAGCTAGATCATGAACAGTTCCAATGCTTCATGAATATTCATAATTATGCAATGAGCTAGGTCATGATAAACTGTGCCTAAAGCTATGCATACCCAGTAACCACCCTTTTTACCTAACCCTTAAAGAGTCATAAAAAAAGAAAGAAAAGCAGACAACAACATATACATCTGCAAGAAATGTTTCAGCCAAAATATCTTGATCTACCTGTACACTCTTCCCTCTAGCCTTTGAATGCTCAATTTGATGTAGCTTGAATGAAACTTTTTTTGAAATTCTGCAGATTCATCAGCTTTTTGGCTCTTTAAAAGCTAAGATAAATAGTTCAACAAGGCTATGAGGACTAACTTGTATATCAGTGCATTCTAATCAAATTTTTCACTAGTTACACAGAGCAAAGGGCCTGGTTTCTCATGCCACAGACTATAGACAGGACTTACTAAAGTAACACACCAAACGCTAGTATGAAAGCAGAAAGCCCTGCATATACAAACAAATATACATATGAAGTTGCTGTCACTGTTTTATCAGGTTTCTGGTTTTTCCTTTGTGAAGCCCACTCTTGTTGTCTGTGATAATCTTGTTGTCTGAAAACAAACAAGATGCCCAACAGGACCTGAATCACTCATCTACTTTAAATCACTTATATTTGGCAGTCATTTAGAGGATAACTGTACACAAATTGCCATTTGGAGAGGTAAATTGTCGTTTTTATGGTTGGAAATTTCGATTTTACGGCCACGCGCGAGCGGAGCCGTAAAACACAATTTGCTACCATAAAACTGATGATTTATCTCCCCAAATGACAATTTCCAATACAGTTATCTCCATTCAAATGCACTTTTCACAATTTCACCTTTAAAAAAGTGCTACTTTGCACCCACAGCAAACACTTTTGGCAAAATTAAACCAGACTTCAGCCAATAAGTGGCGATGACGTCGGGTTTCTGACAGTATATCACAGGATATAGTGTCGCAAATTTCTGATGTTATCCAATTAGACATCGCCTTACATATGTAAGTGCATTAGAATTAACATTGACAACATTGGTGGTCAAGCAGAGAATCAGCAAACCAGACCCAACAGGCACATAATGTCAAAATGACGTCGTACTGACGTCAATGCGACGTCATCACGTCGCATCGACGTCAGAACGACGTCATTTCGACGTCATGTGCCTGCTGGGGAGAAAGTGAGTAGGAACTCATACTTCCCACTGACCGGTGCCCAGCCAAGTTACGTCTTAATTATTACGGGTCTTTGCAAAGCAAAGATGGGCTTATGCAATACCCTTTGTGTGCATCTGGGTGCTGCGCTTGGGTATGCACCTTTGTCAAAATATTCACCTGTTGCATTTAGCTCAGTTTCTAAGTAACCCCAAGGGCTAGAGTCTTCAAACTTGCTCCATTGATACTCGTATGTCTGGGGAAGATCTTCTGAAAGCAGCGATGCACACCAGGCCCTGGGTAGTATTACATGGTTGATTGAACATAGAAAAAATATTCACCTATTGCATTTAGCTCAGTTCCTTAGTAACTACAAGGGCTACAGTCTTCAAACTAGCTCCATAAATACATCTGGGGACGATCTACAATCTTGTCATCTTGTATAAGCCCAAACCCCAAAAATTGTTATGTTTAAAAATGCTGTAATTTTGTCAAAAATATTTTTTTTCCTCTTGATAAAGACACATGCATATCTTCTATGTGTGGAACATCTGTGCTAAATCTCAAACTGACAGTTTATAAACCCTGGGGCAGTTTGATTATACACACTTGCCATCCTGTATTAGCCAGAACCTGTAAATTTTCTAAGTTTGAAAAGCTCATAATTTTGTCAAAAATTAAATTTTTCTTTTCAATAAAAGGCCATCGGCCAAGTGTCACCCAACATTTGAAATGTGTCACAAACTGCAGCCCTTTATTCTGTTTCAGAGTAAATGTATGGCCAAAAACAGAAACCTGGTAAGCAAATAATAACTGAAGCATAAGCAAAGACATATACCTAATCACTGGGCCTCTCTGAGGTTATTAAATACTTAAGTTCAGAAAGGGGCATATTTCAGGTTCCTGACACTTAAGGCCCATACAGAATGCCTAAAACATCAAGACTGTATACCCCAAAACAAAATAACAAGGGCCATAATCGTGCTAATATGAATCTGATGAAAACTGAACAATGCATTTATGAAAATTCAGCCCAATAATATAAATAGTTCTGGAGTTATTCCTTTACCCTTAAGTGAATGTCTGTTATCTAAAAAAGGGGAATAACGCTGTCACTTATAATTTAGCACATCCTAACAATAATCAGATTAATCAATTTACCAAATGCTAATAGCATACTAAATTTCAGCTCTCTCTGTTAAATGGTTCAAAAGTTGGAAAAATGCCCAAAATGACAAAGGGCCATAACTTTGTAAAAAAATATGACAATTGAAATTCCAAAATCACATGCACATCTTCAGATCATGATGAAACATTCTGCACAATTTCATGTCAATCTGATACAATATGTAGCAGGAGTTGCGGGGACAAGGTCTGAGTCAGCAAGGGCCAAAACTTCATCAAAAATGGCCAAAACAAAAATCAAAAACCACATGCACATCTTCATATCAAAAGAATTCAATCTAAAAAATTTCAAATCAATCCGATGAAAGGCATAGGAGTAGCTGGGACAAGATTTCAGATGGCTGGACGAAGGAAGGATGGACGGAGGCAATGGATGCACACACGGATGGACGAGGGTCATTTCTATAGTCCCACTCTGCCTACGTCGGGTGACAAAAAGGCATATGCACATGGTCAATATGTCTGTAATATCTATGCAAAGTTTCAACAGAATTAGTAATAAATTGTGGAAGGAGTTGATTATAAAATTTTGCCATACTGTCATAGTCAGAACCCCAAAATTTCTAAGTTTATAAAAGGCCTTAACTTTGTCAAAAATTAATTTTCTCTTCAAAAGTCACATGCACATCTTCAATATGTCTGAAACAACTGTGCAAAATTTCATACTGATAGCTTAAAACCTGTAAGTGGAGTTGATTATACAAACTTGCTATTCTGTATTAGCCAGAACCTGTAAAAATTTCAAAGTCCGAAAAGGCCTTAATTTTGTCAAAAATGATTTTTTTCTCTTCAAAAAGGCACATTTACATCTTCAATATGCCTGCAACATGATTTGTGTAAAGTTTCAGATTGATTGCTTAAAAACTGTAGGAGGAGTTGGTTATACAAACTTTTTTAGGTGTGACTGACCGACACACAAATGGACAGATGGACACGGGTAAAATATAATGCCCCCTGACCATCATCATGGGGGCATAAAAATATTCACCTGTAGCGTTTAGCTAAGTTTCTAAGTAACTGCAAGGGCTAGAGTCTTCCAACTTGCTCCCAGATATGTCTGGGGAAAATCTACAGAAAGCAGCCATGCATATAGGGCCATGACCTATATTTCAGGGTCGATTGAACAAAGAAAAAACTATTCACCTTTGTGTTTAGCTTACATCTTGGGAAGATCTACTGAAAGCAGGATGCATATCGGGCCATGACCTATATTTCATGGTCAACATAGAAAAAACTAGACAATCACTAAAGGTGATGAATGCCCCCGCCATATGCCTCACTAGAAAAGTAATGTGTTAAAACATATTTGTGTGAAGTTACATCAAAATCTGTCAATAAATAAAGGTGCCAGAGGGATGACTGAGTTTTTCTTAAAAATAGCAACTGTGACCTTGACCTTGGAACTACAACCCTGAAAGGTTAACTTGTCCAAGATATTGTCATACTTAATATATGTGTGAAGTTCTATCAAAATCAGTTAATAAATAAAGGCACTAGAACCATGACAAAGATTTACATGTACCTATAATAGCATCTGTGACCTTGACCTTGGACCTACAATGATGAAACGTAAATTTGTCCCAGATATTGTCAGCTAAATATTTGGGTCAAGTTATGCCAAAATCATTCCAGAGGGATGACAGCATATTTTCTAAAATAGCAAATATGACCTTGACCTTTACCCTGAAATTCTGGATCACGAACTTGTCCTAGATATTGTCACACTAAACATTTGAGTGAAGTTACATAAAAATTGTCAATGAATAGAGGAGTAGAGGAATGATAAAGTTTTTTCCTAAAAATAGCAACTGTGACCTTGACCTTGGACCTGCGGTGCTGAAACAGTAATTTATTCAAGATATTGTTATACTTAACATTTATGTGAAGTTACATCAAAATCGATCTATAAATGAAAGCACTGGAGCAATGCCCTAGTTTTTCTGAAAATAGCAACTGTGACCTTGACCTTCATCCTACAAACCTGAAACGCAAAGTTGTTCAAGGTACTGTCATATCCAATAAAGCTGTGATGTAATACCAAAATCTGTTAATAAATGAGGCCGCTAGAGCGACGATAAAAGGTGGGATTGTATTTAAGCTATGGAAATATGGTCAAAATATGTATGTTATTCAAGGGGACATAATTCTGCAATAAAGACCTAACTGAAAGTTCTGTTTCCTTTATGCACATGTTCAATGCATGTCTTAACTGTGTTGCAAGTTTCAAATCCCTACATCAAATACTATTGGAGGAGTTGCAGAGACAAGAATGTTGTACTACAAAGTGTGAAATATGGTCAAAATATGCATGTCATTCAAGGGGATGTAATTCTGCCATAATGACCTGGATCAAAGTTTTGTTTCCTTTATGCACATGTTCAATGTATGTCTGAACTGTGTTACAAGCTTCAAATCCCTACATCATATACAATTGGAGGAGTTGCAGAGACAAGAACAGTACTACAAATGTGAAATATGGTCAAAATATTTATGTTATTCAAGGGGACATAATTCTGCAATAAAGACCTTAATCAAAGTTCTGTTTCCTTTAAGCACATGTTCAATGCATATCTGAACTGTGTTGCAAGTTTCAACTCCCTACATTAAATACTGTAGGAGGAGTTGCGGAGACAAGAACAGTACTCAAATGTGAAATATGGTTATAATATGTATATTATTCAAGGGGACATAATTCTGCAACCAAGACCTTAATCAAAGTTCTGTTTCCTTTATGCACATGTTCAATGCATGTCTGAACTGTGTTGCCAGTTTCAACTCCCTATATCAAATACTGTAGGAGGAGTTGCGGAGACAAGAACAGTACTCAGATGTGAAATATGGTCAAAATATGTTTATTATTCAAGGGGACATAATTCTGCAATAAAGATCTTAATCAAAGTTCTGTTTCCTTTATGCACATGTTCAATGCATGTCTGAACTGTGTTCCAAGTTTCAACTCCCTGCATCGAATACTGTAGGAGGAGTTGCGGAGACAAGAACAGTACTACAAAGTGTGACGTACGTACGTATGTACGTACGTATGTACGTACGGAAGGACAAGGGCAAAACTATATGCCCCTCCCCACTTCGTGGCGGGGGCATAAAAATCACTGGTTGGCTTTAGCTCAGTTTCTAAGTAACCCCAAGGGCTAGAGTATGACCTTGACCTCTTGTACTCACAAACCTTCATGTATTCATTATAAAATGACTGTAGATACCATTTTTAAGCCAAAACCTTCAACAATCTGTATGAAATCTTATGTTTTAGCATTTTCCCATATAAAAGCACCAGAAGGCAAAACTGACCTTGCCATTAAAAAACAAGGGCTTCGCAAGCGGCGCATAATACGCCCGTTTCAATGTCCTAAAGAAGTTATAGGATGAACAAGATTGTTTACAAAAGGATAGACAGGTAGACAAACAGGGGCAACCACTCTATAATTAAATACAACTGTCAGCCAATCCGACTATACCCCCGCTTAATTGCTTAAATCAAATGATGTTATTTTCGTAACAAAAAGCATAAAGAGGGAGAGAAATCATTGTTACCATGTATACCAAATATGAATGGTTGCTGTGAAATCTGTTACAAAAAATTACATTACTCAAAGTCAGGAGAGAAAGAAAATTGGCAAAATATAGGGAAGAATAAGCAGGAGAAGACTGATTATCAATCCCACAATACAACAAGTTATCATCAACCTGCATACAAACATCCCTACTCTAACTTACAGATGCATAGAAATCTTTTGCGAAAAAAATGCATTATTCAAAGTAAAGAGAGAAAGAAAATCGGACAAAAACAGGGAATAAAAAGAGGAGAAGTCTGGTTCTCAATCCCACAATACAGTAAGTCATCATTGACCTGCATACCAAATATGACTAATCTAGCTTGCATGGTTGTGGAGAAATCTTTGATGAAAAAGTTCATTATTCAAAGTATGGAAAGAGAGAATATTGGACAAGTACAGGGAAGAATAAGCAGAAAAAGGCTGGTTCTCAATCCCACGATACAACATATTCTTATCAACCTGCATACCAAATAAGACTACTCTAGCTTGCTTGGTGGTGGAGAAATCTTTGACGAAAAATTTTATTATTCAAAGTATGGAAAGAAAGAATATTGGACAAATACAGGTGAGAATAAGCAGAAAAAGGCTGATTCTCAATCTAAAGATACAACATATCGTCATTAACCTGCATACCAAATATGACTACTCTAGCTTGCATGGTTAGGGAGAAATCTTTGACGAAAAATTTCATTATTCAAAGTAGGGAAAGAGAGAATATTGGACAAATACAGGGAAGAATAAGCAGAAGGCTGGTTCTCGATCCCACGATACAACATGTCTTCATCAACCTGCATATCAAATATGACTACTCTAGTTTGCATGGTTGTGGAGAAATCTTTGACGAAAAATTTCATCATTCAAAGTATGGAAAGGAAGAAACTCGGACAAATACAGGGAAGAATAAGCAGGAGAAGGCTGGTTCTCAATCCCACAATACAACATGTCGTCATCAACCTGTATGCAAAATATGACCAGTCTAGCTTGTATGGTTGTGAAGAAATCTTTGATGAAAAATTTGATCAAATGGAGACGGAAGGACAGACAGAAGGATGGACAGATGGACAGACGGATGGACAGATGTAAACCAGTATACCCCCCACTTTTTAAAGTGGGGGTATAATGACTGCAACATCATCTAAATATTTAACACGATATACTGTCTCCCAAGGTAGTTGAACAAGGGAGATAACCTAATTACACTAGATATAGCATTTTTAGTTCTAGTTTTTTCCCTTGACAATATATTGTACAAGAAAACACAAAAACAGCCTTTTAGAACTCATGAAAGGGATTAACTCTAAAACCAAGAAAGGGAGAGCAGCCATTTTTGTACACGACACATCGTTAGGACTTCATTCACATTGCTATGAAGTTTTATAAAGATATCCCAAACGGTTATCTAGTTATGGCGCGTACAAGACTTACAGGGAAAAATTAATCAAAGGGGCATAACTTCAAAAGTAAGAAAGGGGGAGCAACCATTCTTGTACGCGACACGTTCCCCCACCCTGGTACATATGCCTACCAAATTTCATGAAGATATCCCAAATGGTTACTGAGTTATGGCGTGTACAAGAATGTTTACGGACGGACGGACGGACGGACGGACGGACGGACGGACAGACAGCGCCACAACATAATACGTCCGTTTTTTCAAAACGGGCGTATAAAAAAAAAAAAGGTCAACCCAAGGTCATCATTTGAACAACCTTGGCAGTACTCATGTACCAAATGCTTCTTATCAGTTTTAAGGCCACCGGTCAATTGCTTCTTGAAAAGAAGTATTTAAAAAAAATTTTTTATCAAAAAATGGGCATGTGACCCAGACCTTTAGCATATTTCATTCCCATAATCCCTAAAGGCTATAAATGAAACTTGGTTAGAATTGGCCTAGTGGTTGAAGAGGTGAAGTCATTTGAAATTGTGGATGGATGACAGACAGATGAGGACTGCAACGACAAAACCTGCTTATACTATAAGCTCCCCCGAAGACTCTGGCTCAGTCAGCTGAAAAGTGACTATAATTCCAAAGATAAAATTTGAAGTCACGCTGTTTAAGCATACAATGGACAACTGAAATAAAATAAATATATTGCTTTCTTTATTCATTTTGCTTTCTACCAGTACCACAATAATTGTTATACATGTACTAGGCACAGAAGAGCCAAAAAATATCCAGTATACTTGAAAATGAGGGGTTTAGAACATATCATATTACTCCTATTAACACTTTCGCTGCCACGTGCGACTTTAGTTGCTTGACAAGCTATTTCTAACTTAATTGTTGAGATCGTAAGCTATATTTTGATATATAACATGTGGAGCTTGTCATTAGCTCACCTGTACGAAAGTACAGCGAGCTATTGTTGTCACTTTGGCTTTGGCATGGGCGTCACACTTTAAAGTTTTACGTTAAATTTTTGTTATGTGATGGGCAAGGCACTGCAGGCGAGCTATCCTGTACGGGGACAGGTCTTGCTTTTTTTGTTATGAAACCAAGAGTAGGAACTCAAAACAAGTAGGGCTTATCAGAAACATGCTTGGCACTGAAAAACTGTTTTTTTGAGGGAGCTGGCAGCAAAAGTGTTAAATGCCCTGGAGGCATTGCATTTTGCAAAAGGGGGGGGGGGTTTTGGTTGGTTGATTTGATGCTTAACGTCCACGGTAAACAACTAAGGTCATGTCGGGACGGTCAGTTAACCTAACCACACTATTCCTGGGCAGGCTTAGACCTCCTAAGCGGTTAACCAGTACTAAGTGCACATACTTTCGTATTTCCGTAACTGACGACTGCCCTTCTTGAATCAGCGGAAGGAGAAACGAAAGTATGTGGCCAGACCGGGATTCGAACCCAGGACCCAGGTGGGGGGGGGGGGGGATTATATAGAGCCTACAGTGTTGTAAAGCAACCACTCTAATAATAAGCAATATAAAGGTGATAGGTATTTTTTCAGAGGGAGCAACTATACAATTTTGCCTCCCTTTTTGGAAGGAATCAACACTTAAAGTAAAGAATTTGCTCCTCTTATATCCTGAAGAGTATTTGAGGTAGGAACATGATTGATTGGGATAATGACTCAGTATGACTGGATGTTTGACCCCAAACTAACAGTAGGTCACACTGACCTATATTTCATGGTCTAGTGAGCTTGCCTTTTAACTTGAAGACTATTTGATGCACGAACATGAATTCTTCCGATAATGACTCAGTATGACCAGATGTTTGACCTCAAACCTACAGCAGGTCATAGTGACCTATATTTCCTGGTCCAGGGTTTTTACCCTTATATCTTGAAGACTGTTTGAAGTTTGTGATAGCTTGGGATAATGACTCAGAGATTTTGCCTTATGTCTTGAAGACTCTTTGCTGTATGAACATGATTGCTTCTGATAATGATTCAGTATGACCCAAAATTTGACCTCAAACAAACAGTAGGTCACAGTGACCTATATTTCATGGTCCAGTATTCCAGTATTTGCCTTATTCTTGAATACTATCGTGACTATCTGATGTACGAACATGATTGCTTCCGATAATGACTCAGTATGACTGGATGTTAGACCTCAAACTAATAGTAAGTCACAGTGACCTGTATTTCATGGTCCAGTGATTTTGCTTCATATTTCCCAGACTATTTCATGGATTAACCTTATACTTTGGTTAATGGTTTGGGCTATCTCTGTGAATGACCTCCTACTGATTGTAGGTCACTGTATTTCACTGTTCATTGATATTGTCATATACTGTATTTTACAGGTTTGAATTGTTCTTAGGAGAACTGTTTATTCTGACATGCAGTCGGTCTCGTATTGTCCATATTAAACTTGCACCTGTTAAAGGCAAGCTCCCGCAAAGTCGCCATCTATTGTCTTCTGACAATTCTTGTTATAAAAGGGAATAACGTTTGTAACTTCCTGTTTGCATTCCAAGGTTACAGAACCCTTCCAAAAGAGGTCTACTCTTAAGGAGCATATTCTTTCCTGAAAGAGTTGACACCCCCCCCCCCCCCCCCCCCCATTGAGGTTGGAAAAAATAAAAATGACAGAGTTACTTTCCTTGTAAGTGTACCCGTTCACCTTAAAAAATTTGTTCAGAAAATGGACTGATATTCATCTTACCATTAGGTCATATTTAAAAGACATTTTGTTTGCCCTACCCAGTCTTAAAATTTTGAGTAGGTTCCTAAGTCAATTTTTTAAATTAAAATTCTGAGATGTCAATATAGCTGCAACTTCTGTAAATGTCACAAGGCAGAAAAAGTAAATTTTGAAAAACTGGACGCAATATTTGAAGTTTCAAGCAGCTGCATGGTATAATCTGAAATGTATTTCAAGTCTGCATTATTACTTTAAAACTTTAGAAACCTGAAGAAAGTAAAATGTTTTGAATTTTTTTTTTAAAATCTTGCCGTCTAGAATGCCAATAAAATTTTTGAGTAGCCAGGATTTTCCTGGGTAGATACGGAGAAGGCAAACAAACAATATCTTATTTTTGGCCTGACTGGTAAGGGTCAGATCTGTTTATAACTGCATGTGGAACCTGCTCTCACCTTTTCCTATGCTCGTACTGATATCCAAAATCTTCCCTGAAAGGATCTTTTTGCCAGTACGGAATGTCTCTGGGGTTATTTTCTCGGTAATAAAATCCTGTCTGTCGATCAAACGGATCTGCAGAATCACGAAAAGCATCACGATAGTATGGATGACCGCTATTTTTCATTTGCATATCATACTCTTTTCTGGACTTTGGATTACCCAGCACCATATTAGCATCGTTGATTTCCACAAACTTTTTAGTGCTGCCTGTGTTCGAATTTCGGTCAGGATGAAACTGCAATAAGATACATTTGAGCCATGACATGACAAACCCAACAAAGTAGCATATGGGCCAAGTGAAGACTCAGATCAGCCTAGGCATCCACCCAGAAATCTGATCAGAGTCTTTGCTGTTGGCAATTTGGAATGGAGGTAGCATAGACCCTTAGCTACCCTTTAAGCGCACAGTGAAGACTCTGATCAGACTGAATGAATGTCCAGACTGATCTGAGTCTTTGTATGACGCATATACAACTTTGCTGGTTTTGTCATGTCACAGCTCATTTAATTTAAGATGTGCGGATACACCTGTATCCTTTTTGCCGTCATTTTTAAAAGCGAGCCAACTACAGAAGGATAGTATTTAGGGTAAAGTCGAGTAAATTCGGACAGCGCGTAAATTCGGACATGACATTGTGTCCTTTATATGTCAGTTGTTTGGAATCAAAACAAAATTAACTGGGCAAACTGGATTTTCACTGTTTGCAATGGTATGTCCTAATTTACCCGCTATCCGAAGTAACCCGACTCGACCCTACTTCCCTATATCTCCACAATGAGCTCTCTTAAAATGATGGGTACACTTTCAGGGGATGCAACTCTGTCATTTTCACTTTTACCTCCCTTCTCTATGAGGGTCACTTTTTAAAGGAAAGAATTTGCTCATCTAGGTTCAATTTTAGGAGACAATTCTTTCCTATAAGAATAGACCCTATTTTGGAAGGGCTTCCTCATGCAGAGAAGAAAACAGGAAGTCATAACAAATTTTTTCCCTTTGTAAAAATGGAGAAAAACATGGAGGTGTACCCATTCATCTTAAGAGAAAGTATTCACTTCCTAGTGAGACCAAATTTTTTTAACAGTAGCTTGAGGAGCCCCAGTAGATCAGTAGCTTAAGCCTTGGCCTGCTGATCTAGTGGTCCCTGGTTTGATACCCGCTTGAGGTGAGAATCTTTTCAAAAGTAAACGGGGTTCCATTGCACAAGCCTTTCATTATAACCCTGCCGTTGTCCTGATACGACTGAAACACTGTCGAAAAGCACGTAAAATCCCAAGTCATCCATCCATTTAAAAGTAGCGGATGAGGGAGGTAATGTGTCTTTGCCTAACTGATTGCCCTTGTAAATCTATCCATAAATGAGCCGTAACACAGCAAACCCAATAAAAATGCATGTGCACCCAGTGAAGACTCAGATCCGCCTGGGCATCTGCTCAGTCTGATCAGTCTTCACTGTCTGCATGGAGCTAGCTTAGACCCTTAGCTACCCTTTAAGCACACAGTAAAGATGCTGATCTGCCTGTTTTTTCTGGGTGTGGATGCCACTTTGTTGGTTTTGTCATGTTAGGTTTAACACTCAAAATGGATAGCATAACAGGTCTATATTTGGCATAATGATTGAAGTTGGTACTGTTTCTAGCGCATCTTTGAGAAGCAAAGGAGGGATTCTGCAATTTACCCTTCGTGTGTGTCTGTGTCCATGTGGGGAAAAGTTTTAAGATAAAATTCTATATCAATGACCTTGACTTCAGGACCACCCAGCGGGATGGAGGTAGTATTTTGTGACAACTCAAGCCAGTATCTAACATCAATTCAAGTATAAACTAAATCCATCCCAAGCACTATGGAATAGTATTCTATTAGAATACTTTAACAAAATCCCAAATTTCTAAGTCCATGACCTGGACCTCAAGCAAGGTCACTGAGTGGGGTTGGGGTGGTACTGTTTAAAACTTTGTAACAATATCCAGACCTATTAACTCTCAGACTTCTCCATGTGTTGTCAGGAAGGCAGCTAAGCATATCTTACAGTACTGATGTGCAGTCCAAGCATGTGGTATAGTGCTATGTAATGATAGGCTCCACCCTTGGGCCACACCCAGGGGTATCATGTAATGATAGGCCCCACCCTTGGGCCACACCCAGGGGTATCATGTAGCAGAATAGAAGGCTATTCTATGGTAAGATTATATTTCAAATATCAAAGGGTTCTAGTTGTTGAGATTTGAAAGTGTAAAAAACTTTGTCGTAAAATTTAAAAGTGAATGACTTTGTGACCTAATTTTTGACCCCTAAGCCCTACCCCAGGGTCTGAATGTAGAAAATAGTGTCATGCAAATGAAAGGCTATGCTATGATGTGATTATGCTCTAAAATTGGAAGGGTTCTTGCCAGTGGTTGCTGAGATATGAATGTTTAAAAAAGTTTGCTGTCAAACATTAAAATATGATACCAACACCCAACATCAGCCAAGACAACAACAGCTCCAGGGCACCCTGTACTTTTGTACTGGTGAGCTAAGGTAGTTGAAAACTGAAAGAGTTGCTGCCATAAGATTTTAACAGACTTACAAAGGGCCATAACTCTGGCAGAAAGGATCCAATCATGACCCCAATAAAATATGATCAACATCAAATGGTGATAACAATATCCTGAAAGTTTGATGAAAATCAGTTGAAAACTGAAGGAGTTGAGACCACAAGATTTGACCAGACTTACAAAGAGCCATAACTCTAACAGAAAGGACCCCAATCACGACCCCTATAAAATATGGTCTACGTCATATAGCCATAACAATATCCTGAAAGTTTGATGATATTTGATTGAAAACTGAAGGAGTTGAGGCCACAAGATTCGGTCAAATTTACAGATATACGGCCATAACTGGCAGACTGGGTCCAATCATGACCCCCAATATAAAACTAGAGCAAGTGAGCAGGGGCTCACGTATACCCCCGACCAGCGCCACCGCCTAATGAAACCAAACCCTAATGAAACCAATCTTATACATGGTATGAACCTAGAAGGAAACTTTATCACCTATCAAATGCTTCCATCAAAGTATATTACAAATATCAGTGAAGAAAACCAACTAAGCGCAAAATTTTAATGTAAACCTATAAGTCTGTTTCCAGGACCTTGGATAGCAGCAGCATCCAAATGATGTCAACTAATCTGCATGAACATATAGAAGTAAACCTAGTCATAAATCAGAAGGTTTCATCAAAGAATGTTTGAAATATAAACAAAGAATGTAAACTTAACGCAAAACTTTAACGCAAATGTTAAAGTCTGTGACCTTGACCTTAGGTCAGCAGCAGCATCAAAATGATGTCAATCATTGTGCACGAACATAGAAGTAAACCTAGTCATATATCAAAAGGTTTCACCAAAGAATGTTGGAAATATAAGCAAAGAATATAAACTTAACGCAAAACTTTACACAAATTTAACACATATATACAAATCTGTGACCTTGACCTTTGGCAAGCAGCAGCATCCAGATGATGTCAACTACTCTGTATGAACCTTAAAGTAACCCTAGTCAAATAGCAAAAGGTTCCATCAAAGGATATTGGAAATATAAAAGAAGAATATAAACTTAACACAAAACTTTAACGCAAATGTTTAAGTCTGTGACCTTGACCTTAGGTCAGCAGCAGCATCCAGATAATGTCAACTATTCTGCATGAACCTAGAAGTATACCTAGTCACATACCAAAAGGTTTCATCAAAGGATATTGGAAATATAAGCAAAGAATAAAAACTTAACACAAAACTTTAACGCAAATGTTAACAGACGGACACACGGACGGACGGATGCACAGACGGACGAACGGACGAAAAGACGAAAACTATATACCCCTCGACATACTTCGTATGTCGGGGGTATAATGATCCACATCATGTACTGACAATAGTCTGAAAGTTCCATGAAATTTCAATGAAAAAACTGGGAGGACAGACAAATGGACAGATGGATCCATTATTTTAGTTCCCTTTGACTACGTCGGGGGACAATAACATTTTTTATTTCTAGAAAAGAGGCAGGGGGTGTTTACTAGAGCAGGAGCATTTATAGGGATTAACACAGGCTAGTTGTGAGAGAGTTTTGGATACACCAAAAATAAGCCACATCATCTGATTTCAAACAACGTTGCATTGGTGACAAGCCAAGGTTCTGATTAGACTGCACTTAAGTGCAGTCTGATCAGAGCCTTCACTTGTCACATCAGCCATCTACGGAACTGGCAAAAGCCATAGAGCCAAAAATTAGTTCTCTGATTACCCTGTATAAATGAGAAGGATGATCTTAATATCAAATGACAAAATTGCCACATTGTTGGAAGTCACGATGTACATGGCTCAAATATGGCCAATATTGTATCATATAGTTAAACATGCAAAATGACTAATTTGATGGTATAACAAGAACTAGTCTGAGATGATTACCTCTTTTGTTTTCTTTATGAAGGCAGTTTTAATCTGGTCCTGGGATGCATTGTATGGCACTCCGAGAACGTCATAATGGTTTCTAGTAGACTTGCACCTATACTGACTGAAAAAGATACTACCTGTACTAGTCAAACCTGTCTTAAGGGGTCACCCAGGGAAAGCCAAAAATTGGCTGCTTAAGACAGGTGACCCCTTAATACAGGTTCGTTTACACTGTACGTATTTTGGTGACCTTGAAAAGGTAGCTGCTAAAAGCAGGTGCCAGAGGCGGATCCGGAAATTTTGGATAGGGGGTTCAAATAAGCTTCAAAGGGGGTTCGATTTGTGCAGTTTGACCAATTTTTCCTGAATGTTCCCATGAAAATGAAATAATTTAGGCTGAAGAGGGGGTTCATTTGAACCCCCCGAACCCCCTCTGGATCCACCACTGAGTGCCCCTCAATAAAGGTGACCACATAAGCAGGTTTGACTGTATATTCTTTGGTTATAAGACAGGGGTTTTTCCCTTATAAAACAATCCCAAAAGCCTACATTCATCTTATAAGATGGATCTAGATTTTTGGCATTGTTTTGGAAGGAAAAACCCTTCTTATACCAGAATTTCATGACTGATTTAGAAATCTGGGGTCCTTCTAGAGACATGAAAACCATGTTTTATAACCCAAATAAATATGGTAGTGACATTGTGTGAAATGGACCTTTGGGCATGCATAAACAGCAAAAGAGCCGTGACATGACAAAATCAGCAAAGATGCATGTGTGCCCAGCAAAGACAGATCAGCCGAGGGAAGCCACCCAGTCTGATCAGTCTTCCCTGTGCACTTAAAGGGTAGCTATGGGTCTAAGTTAGCTCCATGCAGACAGTATACACTCTGAACAGACTGGGCAACTGCCCAAGCTGATCTGAGACTTTGCTGGGGGCACATGCCACTTTGTTAGTTTTGTCATGTCCAGCCTCAAATGCTGAAATCAATCTGCACATCTTTACAAAATGATCAAGCTATCAAGTTTTCACTTTACAGATTCCTCAAGAGGTCACATAGACATTGTTATTTTATTAACATTATTTAAAAGTGAAACACATAGATCTACTAAATCATGACAATTTCAGAATAGATACTGTTACTGCAAGAACATTGCTGAATACTCCATGCAAAATTCAACTGGTTCAAATGATGCCAACTATATTCAAAGAAAAGTGTTTAACGATATATGAATTTATTTAAATACATCCATCAAAACTCAGTGAACGACAATGGTTCATTACAATTTTCTAAGAAATTTAGATCTTGTAAATGCTCTCTATTAATTTGCATATAAATTTTATCTTACATAAGAGCGAAAAGTAACTACATTGTGTATATCTCAAACATAATATAAATTCAAAGCTTCACTCACTTTAAAATGCATTAAAATTAATATTTAAAAAAGAATTCAATTATTTAAATTTTTGCACTCTCGACATGAAAACAGTTATTACACAGTTTGTATATTTCATAGACAGAGCTATACATAGTTCTATGACATAGAACTTGTCACTCTCCAATTTAAAATTTCATTTTATTATTCCTATTTTTATTTTTTCATTTCTACTTTCATTTCCATTTCTTGGAGAGTGACTAGGGTATTCAATGAAAGTAACAAGAGGGCCATGAGGCCCTGAGCCGCTCACCTGAGTAAAAGGTCAAAGGTAAAATGAGGATCATCAACTGAACAAACCTGATCGTTTGAAACTGTCAAATATGTCCACAACATGCATGCAAAGTTAGAAAAAGATCCATTCAAAACTGTAGAAGTTGATTACACAAACTCTATACCACAAAGTGTGACAAAAGGATGGACAGATGGTCAGACGGCAGACAGGCAAATCTTAATTCCCCCTCACTATCGTCACGGGGGCATAAAAAAATCTGTCCATAAATGAAGGCACTTGAGCGATGACAAAGTTTTTCTAAAAATAGCCGCTGTGACCTTGAACTTGACCCCAGAATGCTGAAATGCAAAATTGTCTAAGATATTGCCATACTTATCTCTTGTGTGAAGTTAAATCGAAATCGGCCCACAAATGAAGGGGCTAGAGTGATAACAAAGTTTTTTCTAAAAATAGCCACTGTGACCTTGACCTTGACCCCATCATGCTGAAATGCAAACTCGTTCGAGGTAATGTCATACCCAATATTTGTGTGAACTTATATCAAAATTATATAATAAATGAGGTAGCTAGAGCGATGACAAAAGGTGAACATACGTGCATACATACTAACGTACATACGGGACAGACCCTATATCCCCTCCACAACTTCGTTGTGCGAGGGGATAATCATCCAACCTGGCCCACATTCGAACTGGTCGGAGATGTTTTGGCTATCCTGTATACCTGCAAGTTTCAAGGAGCTGCGATCAAAAATGAAGGAGCTACGGCCCAGACAATATTTTCCCCATTATAAGTCTAAGGAAAAATATTTTATCTTTCAAGGGCAAGTAACTCTAAAAAGAATGATCCAACCTAGCCCAAATTCGAACTGGTCCGAGATGTTTTGGCTGTCTTGTCTATACCTGCAAGTTTGAAGGAGTTGCGATCATAAATGAAGAAGCTAGGGCCCAGACAACATAATCCCCATTATAAGTCTATGGAAAAATATTAATCGCTCAAGGGCAAGTAACTCTGAAATGAATGATCCAACCTAGCCCAAATTCGAACTGGTCTGAGATGTTTTGACTGTCCTGGATACCTGCATGTTTGAAGAAGCTGCAATCAAAAATGAAGAAGCTAGGGCCCGGACAACATTTTCTCCATGGTAAGTCTATGGGAAAATATTTTATCGCACAAGGGCAAGTAACTCTGAAAATAATGATCCAACCTGGCCCAAATTCGAACTGGTCCGAGATGTTTTGACTGTCTTGGATACCTGCAAGTTTCAAGGAGCTGCGATCAAAAATGAAGAAGCTAGGGCCCGGACAACATTTTCTCCATTGTAAGTCTATGGGAAAAATATTTTATCGCTCAAGGGCAAGTAACTCTGAAAAAAATGTTCCAACCTGGCCCAAATTCGAACTGGTCCGAGATGTTTTGACTGTCCTGGATATCTGCAAGTTTGAAGTAGTTGCGATAAAAAATGAAGAAGCTAGGGCCCAGACAACATTTTCCCCATTGTAAGTCAATGGGAAAATATTTTATCGCACAAGGGCAAGTAACTCTGAAAATAATGATCCAACCTGGCCCAAATTCGAACTGGTCCGAGACGTTTTGACTGTCCTGGATACCTGCAAGTTACAAAAAGTTGCGATCAAAAATGAACAAGCTAGAGCCCGGACAACATTTTCCCCATTATAAGTCTATGGGACCTTTTTGTTGCCATGGTAACCACAGTTTACAACCAATCTGTCCCAAAACTATATGCAATCAATCCCGCACCCCAACCATGCTACACATAAAATTTGATCAAGATTGGCCGACTACTTTAGCAGATATTAATGTTTAAAAGTGTGGACGGACGACGGACCAAGCCTATACTATAAGCTCACCTTGTGAGCCTTCGGCTCAGGTGAGCTAAAAATGTAATTATCTGCATAAAAACATAAAATATGGACTTCAGAATACCCGATATTTCATATCATGGGAGTAAAATACACACTGTTGATTGTCTTCTCTGCATATGACGCACATAACCTCGCTGTGTATTGGGTTTGCATGCACATGTGAGCCAGGACATGACAAAACCAACAAAGTGGCATGAGCACCCAGTGAAGACTCAGATCAGCCCAGTCTGATCAGAATCTTCACTGTCCTCATAGAGCTAGCACAGACCCTTAGCTTCTCTTTAAGCCCACAGCAAAGACTTTGATCAGACTGAGCAGATGCCCAGGCTGATCAGTCTTCGCTGGGTGCACAAGCTATTTTGTTATGTCGGGACTCATGTACAGTTTATAAGGTTTGAAAAGGCAGACCCCACCTCTGACATACAGCAACCCGGTAACCACTGACTGCTACCCTGATACTTCTTTTTTAAGCTCAGACCACACAGAGTGTGGATTTCCAGGTCAACTGTACTGAAGAAATTGATCAGACATACACCATTTTAACCTGTGTCTATGTCATGTGTTTGTTTTTATGTTATACACACATTACATGAACAGAGAGCTGGCCAATTGTCATTTGGCCTCCCTATACAAAGCATCATGCAAACGGGCAGCTGCATGTATTTACACTTAATATGCCAAAAATGAAAATAGCTAAATTTGCATACAGCATTGATCCAGATGAGGAGGCCTATAATAAGCCTCTTCATCTGGAGTTTTTCTGTTTGCCCTCTAGTCAGGACGTAAATTTTGTCATCTACTTTTTTCGGCTCTTCAAGGGTTAAATTAAAGATGATTAACTGACAATTCTACTTACATCAGCGCATGTAACTATGTGCAGGGCTGTGGAAATACATAAACTTTCTACTTGTCCATGGACAAGTAAATTGATGAAATTAACTTGTCCAAACAAATATTTACTTGCTCAGAAAAATGGTACACATGAAATAAGGGAAGAATAATAGATAATGAATAGAGGAAGAGTTGAACTCGATGACAGTGTTTGACTAACTGTCACAAAGTTTGGAATTAAAACATATGTTGTGGGCACCTGTTAGAATTGCCTCCATGAGGCAATTCTAACAGGAACCCACAACATATGAATAAGAAAAATATCTCAAAATTATCCTGTAATACTTCCACAGATGACATTTTGAATACTTGTCACAGGGCCAGTAAACTGATCCAGGGGTCGCAAGATCGATCCCCCGCTTCTCCGGTCTTTCGGATGAGACTTTAAACCGAGGTCCCGTCTCCATATGACCTCGTTGTTGGTGGGACATTAAACCCGAGTTCACTCACTCACGCCAGTAAACTGAAATTTCTCACTTGTCAAAAGTGAAACGGGACAAGTAGGACAAGAATTTCCACAGTCCTGAACCAGTGATTAGTTATTTCAAATGTTCCGACAAAATTTTCAAGTAAAACTTCAATATTACCTTTGACGTACAGAAAACAATGGTCTTAGGAATGGTTTTGAGCATCTAGAGCACCTGAATTGGTATAGAAACATGCTCTGGTGAAATCACGATCCAGCAGCCATGTTTGAACTTGTTCTGTTGCTCTTGTCACTGAAATATATAAGAGATCTACAGAAATTACCGGTACCTAGTCACAAAAGCAAACAAACAACCAGAGGACCAATGGTCCTGTAGATCACCTGAGACCTTTTTGTCAACAGACACAATTGCTGCGTGGGATGCTGTGGGCTTGGATCAGACAGTTGCCAATTGGAGCCGTCTGATCTGAGTCCTCGCTGTTTTCCATATAAATAACATCAAACTGGAAATACTGAAAGTATAAAGTGTCTCAATATTTGCCCCGTCTCCATATGACCTCGTTGTTGGTGGGATGTTAAACCCGAGTTCACTCACTCACTCAATATTTGGAATTATGACCGTGACTGAATTGTTAGTGGTTAGCCATGTTGCTATTGTATTGAATATTGTAGGGGGAGGACTGTAACTAATGTTGTGAGAACTTGTAGCTTGACCCCATTGCTATCATCTGAGCAATAAAATGTGTTTATACTAAACTCAGACACAATTTTCTGTTTACTGTTTTTCCTTTTTTTCTACACAGTCTCACCCAGAAATCTGATGCTGAATGTTCTATAAAGCTGCTATTAAATTATATTAAGTGGGGTCTGGTGGAACAGCCCCCAGAAGCCAGAGCACTGACAGCAGTTTTGCTGATGACAGGCACTTGGAGACCTGATGTCACAAATACATGCTTGCATTAAATGATCAGCATATTTTATACTTATTTTATACTGTCCTCAGTACCGTTTTCACTTCTGCCAAAGCTTGACATGCTGGCCGCCAGCCATCTAGTATTATACCGAGACTCATAACTCATAACTACATCAAAGGTGTATTCTGACATAATTGCAAATACATCTTAAACATGCCCATGTAATTTAGACCTCCTCGAACCCCATATACCGGTAAAGCCGGTAAAGCTGGGGTTTTCGGGGAAAGAGGGGGGGGGGGGGGGGGGGGGGGGTACATTATTTCTTCATGCTACGCATATCTGGATGACTATATTATTGAAGTCTTGTGTTGAATGTGAATTCAAGTAATCTTTTGACAACACTAAATCTGTTATAATGAATAAATATACAATTATATCATCATAAATTTATACCATTAAAACATAGTGGAAATACCATGGAACAGAAGTTCATATTTTTGCATCGGCTTGTTAACCTAATGTGACTAAGCTTCTGACAGGGGACGCAAACCGCTGTTTAAAAATTTGTGAGACAATACTGTTAAAGGAAATAGGTACACCTGTCCCGGAAAAGACCAAAAAATTCCTCTCAATAGAATTTGTTTAAAGTTATATGGTCTGTAACTTTTGATCATTTTGACAACTTACAAATGTTTATTTTTACTAATAGTTAAAGTTGAGTAAGGGACCGACCATTTGATATTCTGATAGGGGGGGGGGGGGGGGGGGATCATTTTGACAACTTACAAATGTTTATTTTTACTAATAGTTAAAGTTGAGTAAGGGACCGACCATTTGATATTCTGAGGGGGGGGGGGGGGGGGGGCCTGGTATTCTTGATGGAGACACAACATTTTATTTCACTGGCCTCTGGAAACAATTTCTTTTTTTTTTCACCTTGTGGAAGCTAATTTATTTTTTTTACAAACTAACTCAAACAGGTTACTTTTTTTATTTTATAGCTGAACGATCAGATCCTTGTTTACTTGATCTTAATATCCTTTTATTTTACCCACATCAGTATTTTTTACACCTTTTTTCTCACAAAAAGAACATGGTGCTGTCTTTAACCAGGCGAAGGGCATGGCTTAGCTTGCTTTTGCAAACCAGTGCCTGGAGCATGTTACTCTTTTCATCTAAGGTACAGATACAAACATCCCTGTATGAGTTTGGCAAAAAATTAGGCCTCATATTAGTGCTATTTTGGCCAAAATTTAGGGCTATTTTGGCAAAGTTTTAGGGCTAACATTAGGAATTTAAGTTTTTTTTCTATCCCAATATATGCCCAAACATGCTTTATTCGTCCTTTAGAAAGTTTGATAAATACTTACCGATAGAGTCGCATTATACATGAATGGCAATTAATAAAATGGCTGAAAGTTATGTGCTAAGAAGTTAAGAAAGGGGGGTCTGGGAGGCGTTGCCCCCCAGAAGCTAAAGCAATTTCCCAATTTCAATGGCAATTTTAAGACTGGAAACAAGAGAAAAACTAGGAATGATGGTAAAAATAAGGGTTTTTATATTGGGACTTTTGCCTTTTAGAGTGTTTATTTTGCCATAATGGTTTTGTCTCCCATAAGCTAGTGACTCTTTTGCAAATCAGTTTTAGTGGAAACATTTACTTTGTAATGTGGCAGATCAATGATACATGTATGTGAATGTTGTATAGGATTTTTTTGTAAATGTATGCACATGCTGGCCTGCTGGTGTAAACCAATTGTAGATAATATCAAAATATAACTATATTATAAATATGGGGGTCTGGGGGCGCAGCCCCCAGAAGTCAGAGAGATTATAAAAACTCAATTCCAATGGAATTATCTGCAGACTATATTTTTTTTGTTGAAATTTTGGGTGGAGACAGGTTATTTTTTTCTCTTACTTTTGAAGCCAGATTATTTTTTTGAACCCCCTTATGAGCCAGGTTATTTTTTTCTTGCATATCCAAAGACAGGGAATTTTTTTGATAAATATACCAGCCCCCCCCCCCCCCCCCCCCCCCCCCCCCCCCCCCCCCCCCCCCCCCCCCCCCCCCCCCCAGAATATCAAATGGTCGGTCCCTAAGATTAAGTTGTCACGATAAATCTATTCATTACATCTGACAAAGGCATGAAAAGGTCTTACCCTCAGTAAAAACAGGAGCCTTTCACCTTCAAGTAATTATGTTCGGGATGAATGTAATTCTAGACAGTTAATAGTTCACCTAAATAGACCTTTTCACATTGTTTCTGCCCATGGGCGTACCGCTCAGGTAACGTTATGTCCCGATAATCGGCAATACTTTACACAGATGGGGGTTAAGATTTTCTGCCTATGAGATTTTACATGTAATGAATGATAATTTCCTTGTTTTAATCATTTATAATCTTATAAATTATTTAATAAAATACATATACATTTATTTTCTGCAATTTTATACATCAAATATTGTGAAGACTTGTCTTTATTTTACAAATAAAGCTGATGATCCGCCTAAAAAACACACTCTGCAATTACACAGCCGCATTCTTTATGCTTTTTTTTTAAACTTTAATTAATAGGATGAATGGCTTGAAAAAAAAATATATATAGCAACACAAAACTCAGAAACAGGTATAAATCCTGATGTAAATTATAGAGAAACCTAGCCAACTGTACTATTCTTTTCTTTGAATTTAAGATATTAAAAACACAGAATATTTTCTTATTCCATTTGATTTTGCTCTATCAAATATACCTTTTCCAATCAAACCCATTTTAAAAAAAAGTGCTAATACAAACAAGAGCTGTCACCCGACAGCATAGCTCGCCTGAATTGGTGCTTGCCCATCGCACAGTCACTATGGTGGTGTGGACTGCTATGCATAAAACTTCAGGCAAGCATGTCCATAATGACAACACATTTATAAACAAAAGCTATCTCTTAAACAAGTGTTAAAATAAAATTAAAATAAAAAAAATGCACATGAAATTTCAAAGTCCATGAGGTAGAAGTCAAAGAACTGAGGGGTAGGGGGTGGGGGGGGGGGTGGGGGGGGGGGAGGCAGGATGTATCAAAACCCTGAACCATTATCTAACATCAGTCCAAGTATTAGTATCAACTGAGTCCATCATGGCACTGTGAATTTATGTCTTCATAAACATAAAACTTTAACCAAAATCTTTAAGACAAAATTCTAAGTCGATGACCTTGACTTTAAGGTCATCCAATGGGGCAAGTATATAGTGTTTTGTAAAAACTCAAAAAAGTGTCTTACATCAGTTCAAGTGTAAACTATATCTCTGCCAAGCATTATGAATCAGTATGCAATTAGAAAACTTTAATAAAGACAAAAATTTCCTAAGTCCCTGACCTTGACATCAAGGTCACTGAGCGGGGTTGGGGTAGTACTCTGTAAAACTTTGAACTAATATCTAACTACAGTGCATATATCAAAAGAATTCATTCATGGGTTCAGGAGATATGCACCTTTAAAAAGCTTTAACCAAAACATCCAATCCATAAAAAGACAATTTTCTAAGTCCATGACCTTGAAATCAAGGTCACTGAGGGGGTTGGGGGTAGTACCTTGGAAAACTTTAGACCAATATCTAACTACAGTGCAAGTATCAAAGGAATCCATCCATGGGTTAAGGAGATATTGGGCTTTTAAAAACTTTAACCAAAACATCCAGTCCAAAAAAAACTCCCAATTTTCTAAGTCCATGACCTTGACATCAAGGTCACTGAATGGGGTGGGGTGGTACCTTGTTAAACTTTGGACCAATATCTAACTACAGTGCAAGTATCAAAAGAATCCATTGATGGGTTAAGGAGACATAAGTCTTTAAAAAACTTTAACCAAAACATCCAATCCGGACACCGACGCTGACACGGACGCTGACGCCGACACCAAGGTGACAACAATAGCTCTTCCTGAACTTTCGTTCAGGCGAGCTAATAAAAGTCATCTCTAAATCACCTCATTATTAGAGTCATGAAACAAGTGATAAAATTTCATTTCACGGCTCCAGGGTGCATACACTCTAAAGAAGTTAATTAGATTGCGAAACAACGTTTTGAAAAGCATTGATTGGCAGTGTGATGGCATTAAACATGTTTTTCACACCTTCTGAAAACAGAGAATTTAGTATGATTGACATGTTTATACAAGGGCTGACAACATATTTAGTTTTGTTGGTTTAAGATGCTATTTGTGTATTTCTTAAAGCAAATATTACTATTTATTTCCAAATTATGTAACAGCTAAATAACGGAATACAATGGTATAAATAAAATAAAATAAAAAGTGAAAAGGGATATACGTGTTGTAAATAGCACAAAATTGCGGTTTCTCTTAAAATAAAGGTAACGTTTTAAAAATAATTTAAACATGGTTGACAACCTAGATAAGACCTTAATACCGGATCGGTCGCAGCCCAGGTTAACAATGACCGCGCCTACTGTTGGACACCGGGACGTAGGTGACAAGTATGCAACTGGTGTAACACAGATCAAGAAAATCAGAGGCAGGGAGAACATCTCAATTGGCACCTGGAATGTAAGGACTCTGAGGCCAGCTGGGAAGCTTGAAGAGCTGACTCATGCAATGGACAGGTATCACTGGAACATACTGGGGCTCTGTGAGATGCGCTGGAAAAACTTTGGTGAGATGTCAACAGATGACAGACACAAGGTTTATTTCAGTGGAGAAGAGGACAAACATGAGTATGGGGTTGGATTTCTTGTGCATAAGGACATGGTGAGTGCTGTCTTGGGATGCCGACCAGTCTCCAGCAGACTGATTTCAATTCGCCTGAGAGCAGCTCCTTTCAACATCACCATCATACAGATTTATGCACCAACATCCGGACATGACGACAATGAGGTAGAACACTTCTACCAGCAACTCCAGGAAATCATAGACCAAACACCCAAGAAGGACATTCTGGTTGTACAGGGGGATTGGAACGCTAAGGTTGGAAAGGATGCACAGGCAGACTGAAAAAACGTTTGTGGACCCTACTGCAATGACGAGACAAATGAGAGAGGTCTTAGACTTCTAGAGTTTGCAATCTGTAACAGCCTAGTACTGACAAACACCCTTGGCCCTCACAAACCATCAAGGAGATGGACATGGCACAGCCCAGATGGGAAAAACCACAATCAGATTGATTACATCTTGGTGAGGAAGCGCTTCCGATCAGGAGTCAACATCCATAGGACAAGGAGTTTTCCTGGAGCAGACATAGGAAGTGACCATGACCTGGTCATGATGACCTTCCGAGTTCGTCTGAAGAAGGCTAGAAAGCCAACCAAGCCAAGACTGAAGTTTGATCTTGAGAAGCTAAGACCCAGAGGTGGCATGCACTTTTCAAGCAACAATAGGTGGAAAATTTGCACCACTCATTGGTCTGAGGGATGATGACATGGACATAGATACCATGATTACCACCTACAATACAGTAGTGACTGATGCAGCCAGTGAGATACTTGGGAAGGAATGTCGCAGGAAAAAGCCATGGGTCACTAGAGATGTTCTCGACCTCTGTGATGAGAGGAGAAATTTGAAGAAGAAGAGGTATGAAGCAGGAGGAGCAGAAGAATACAGGGAAGCAAACAAGAGGATTCAGAAGGCAGTGAAGAAAGCGAAGGAGGACTGGATAGCTAGTCAGTGCGAGGAGATCGAAACTTGCCTGAACAAAAACAACACCAAGAAAGCATACCAGCTGGTGAAGGATCTAACTTCAGAGAAACAGGGTAGATCCACAACTATCCAGGACAAGTCTGGGAAATGCCTTACAGAAGAACAAGAGATTCTCAGCAGATGGACAGAATATTGCTCAGAATTATACAACCATGAGACTGATGGTGACAATACGGTTCTGGACTGCAGTCAGCCCCCAGATGAAGATCAACAACCGATCCTTCGTGAGGGAAGTTGAGATTGCAGTAGCAGCACTGAAGAAGGGAAAATCTGCCGGAGTTGATAATATACCAGCAGAACTTGTTCAAGCTGGGGGGGAGACCATGATTGATGTTTTAACAGATATCTGTAACAGGATATGGAGAACAGGAGAATGGCCTGCCCCATGGACTCAGTCGCTGATTATTACTCTCCCTAAAAAGGGCAACCTACAGCTCTGCCAGAACTACAGAACCATCAGCCTCATCAGTCATTCAAGCAAAGTCATGCTGAAAGTTATCTTGAACAGGCTTAAGCCACAAGCCGAAGAGATAATCGCTGAGGAACAGGCTGGGTTCCGAGCAGGAAGGAGCACCACAGAACAGATCTTCAACCTTAGAATCCTGTGTGAAAAGTATCTCCAACATCAGCAGAATCTGTACCATGTCTTCATTGATTTCAAAAAAGCCTTTGACAGGGTATGGCATGCAGCCTTATGGGCCACCATGAGGAAGTACAATATCAATGCAAACCTAGTTCGCACCATTGAGCTATACGACAAGGCTACAAGTGCAGTCCTGATAAATGGCAGCACAGGAGAATAATTCAGAACAACAGTTGGAGTAAGACAAGGATGTCTTCTGTCACCCACCCTCTTCAACATTTTTCTCGAACGGATCATGTCCGATGCTCTGGAAGAACATGACGGAAAGGTTAGCATAGGCGGCAGAAATATTACCAACCTGCGGTTTGCCGATGACATAGACGCTCTTGCTGAGAAAGAGCAGGAACTAGAAGCTCTAGTTGAAAGTCTCGACCAGACCTGCACAAGGTATAAGATGGAGATAGTGCTGAGAAGACCAAACTGATGACAAACAGCGCAGATGGCATCCAGAGGGAGATCAAGGTAAAGGGGCAGAAGCTGGGTACTGTAAGCAGCTTCAAATACCTTGGAGCAGTTGTCTCAGATGATGGCTCAAAACAGGAGGTTCTCTCAAGGATAGCACAAGCCACTTCAGCTTTTGCCAAGCTGAAACCAATTTGGAGAGATAACAACATATCTCTTGGATCAAAGGTGACACTTATGCGCTCCCTTGTCATTTCCATATTTCTGCATGCCTCTGAATCATGGACCTTGACAGCAGAGTTAGAGAAAAGAACGCAGGCCTTTGAGATGAGATGCTACCGAAGGTTACTGAACATTTCGTACAAGGACCATATAACCAATGAGGAGGTTCGCAAGAAGATCCAAGCAGCCATTGGAGAATATGATGAACTCCTGACGCTGGTCAAGAAACGGAAACTAAGGTGGTTTGGCCACGTCTCAAGGTCTTCTGGTTTAGCAAAGACATTTCTTCAGGGCACAGTGAAAGGAAAAAGAAGAAGAGGTAGACAGAAGAAGAGGTGGGAAGATAATATCAAGGAGTGGACTGGAATGGATTTTGCCAGCTCAACTAGGGCAGCTGAAGACAGGACAAGGTGGAAAGGGATTGTTTTAAAGTCAGCTGTGGTGCCCCAACGACCTAGTAAGGTTATGGGATAGAATAGAGAATAGAGAATAAACATGTGAAAGACTCATTTAACAGCATCTTTTAACCAGAAACTGGAAGTAAATTTGGCATTTTCAATATTACTAAAAACAAAATAACCTAAAAATTGGATTTTTTTCTTTCCATTAATTTTAAAATCTTTAAAAAAAAACATCCATTTGATGATTTTAGTGATCAAACGGTACTGTTGATTATTAATCAGTGACAAGCTGAAACTAAAAATCAACTATGCTGCACTATGGAAAATGCAAGAACTTCCCTGTACGTATTCTATTTTCAGTTTATTATGTCGGAAAATAAATGTTTCAAAACAGCAGAACGCACACACATTATAAAAATGAATAAATATTAAACAGTAATTGATTTGAACAACAATAATCTGAAATCACTGTATAATTATAAATATTTAATTAGTCTATCATCAAAAGCCTAAAAAAAAAATATTGTTGTATCCAAACGTTGCCGCACGGCTGCAAAGTAAAGCAAAATCTCGCCAGGTAATGGACCGCGAGACTAGGGGAGATAACAATGTGAAAAAAGGTCTATTACTGTTGTGTCTGTAGCAGTAATTGGCATAGGTTTGTTATTTCATGAGTCATCTGGGATCAATTATTGTATTCTTGAAAATGATAAACATTACAAATAAACATAAATTCCAAAAATAGCCATCAGAGGAGATGGCAAATCCCCCGACCAAAGGCCCCTTCTGCCTTGGTAAACAGGATGCACTTCAAAACATATATAAGTAATATAATGTCATTCTACTATGCTTCTGATTGACATTATCTGTTTAACAGATGCATGATTATCTAACACTCAGACCAAAACAGTATGCCAGACTGCTATAAAGAGGTAAAATCTCAAACAGCCACCATGTACACAATGTATAGCATATGATACATTCAACATCTCAAAATGCGTGAAGAACTTCTAAAGTACAAGCCATACAAATGTAATTTTGAGCTCTCTAGTAAGTGAATTTGGACAAAGAATCCAAATCTGGAAAAAAAAATTTTTTTTTTTGGGGGGGGGGGGGGGGGGGGTTTGGGGGGGGGGGAGTTGTCATTCTTGTTCGCGACACATTGTCATGACCTTGTCTACATATCTGTGAAGTATCATGAAAATATTTCAAAAGGTATTCAAGTTATAGAGCCGACACGAAATCACACCTAAAACCATCAAGGGGAAATAACACAAAAAGTAAGAAAGCAAGAATTGTCATTCTTGTTCGCGACACATCATCAAGACCTGTTCTAAATATCTGTGATGTATCATGAAAATATTTCAGAAGGTATTCAAGTTATAGAGCGGACACGAAACAACACAAAATCACAGCTAAAACCATCAAGGGGAAATAACTCAAAACGTAAGAAAGCAAGAGTTGTCATTCTTGTTCGCGACACATCGTCATGACCTGTTCTACATATCTGTAAAGTATCATGAAAATATTTCAAAGGGTATTCAAGTTATAGAGCAGACACGAAATCAAACCCAAAACCATCAAGGGGAAATAACTCAAAAAGTAAGAAAGCAAGAGTGGTCATTCTTGTTTGTGACACATTGCCATGACCTGTTCTATATATCTGTAAAGTATCATGAAAATATTTCAAAGGGTATTCAAGTTATAGAGCCGACAGGAAATCACACCTAAAACCATCAAGGGGAAATAACTCAAAAAGTAAGAAAGCAAGAGTTGCTATTCTTGTTCGCGACACATCGTCATGACCTGTTCTACATATCTGTAATGTATCATGAAAATATTCCAAAGAGTATTTAAGTTATTGAGCGGACACGAAATCAACACAAAATCACAGCTAAAACCATCAAGGGGAAATAACTCAAAAAGTAAGAA
The DNA here is from genome assembly GCA_963989385.1 of Ctena decussata. NCBI lineage: Eukaryota > Metazoa > Mollusca > Bivalvia > Lucinida > Lucinidae > Ctena > Ctena decussata. The sequence continues at coordinate 107,210,689 of OZ022499.1, forward strand.
TGCAAGAGTTGTCATTCTTGTTCGCGACACATCGTCATGACCTGTTCTATATATCTGTAAAGTATCATGAAAATATTTCAAAGGGTATTCAAGTTACAGAGCGGACACGAATCTGCCAAAAATTCACCAAAGGGAAGATAACTCAAAAAGTACAATAGCAAGAGTTACCATTCTTGTACGCGACACTTCGTCATGTCCTGTTCTACATAACTGTGAAGTACCATGAAAATATTCCAAAGGGTATTCAAGATATAGAGCGGACAAGAAAAATGTTTACGGACGGACGGACAGACGGACGGACGGACGGACGGACGGACGCCAGGCTCATCGCTATATCCCCCGAACCTTTCGGTCGGGGGATAAAAAGTTACAGACCACTTTAAACTTGTCAGATAAATTTTTAGGTATAGAACATTACAAATCTTAAAACAAAACCGGGGAGGAGGAGGGGGGGTCGTTTTTGAGCCATGGGGCCATGACTATGAGGGTATGTAGGCACTTCTGACTAACAAAAAAATTGTAACTGCAGATATGCAGTAGATTTTATGACATTTCATATGTATCCCTGTTTGCCACACATATAAAGAATGCATGTTTATACATACATACCAACTGGGAAAGCATGTGAAACAACTTTTCTTAGAAGTTGCGCTCATTAATTTTATTTAACTGAACTTTCATCATATAACATTAAATTTGAGTGGACTAATAACTATTTTTCGCCGATTCCAGTAACCGCTAACCGCATGTGACGCCGCTAACCGCTAATTTTTTCACCCAAATTTCACTAATTCGTATATTTTTTGGCTGATTTCGTTAATCACTTGGCAGGGGCGACGCCGCTAACCGGTAAAATTTCCTCTCAAATTTCGCTAATCATCAATTTTTGGGGTCAAAATTCGCTAATCAGTAAACCCAATTGAGACCCTCTGATATTGTACTTCCACATGGTGGCCCATAAGGCTGCGTGCCAAACCCTGTCAAAGGCTTTTTTGTAAATCAATGAAGACATGGTACTAATTCTGCTGATGTTGGAGATACTTTTCACACAGGATTCTAAGGTTGATGAAGATCTGTTCTGTGGTGCTCCTTCCTGCTGGGAACCCAGCCTGTTCCTCAGCGATTATCTCCTGGGTTTGTGGTTTAAGCCTGTTCAAGATGACTTTCAGCATGGCTTTGCTTGAATGACTGATGAGGCTTATGGTTCTGTAGTTCTGGCAGAGCTGTAGGTTGCCCTTTTTAGGGAGCGTAATAATCAGCGACTGAGTCCATGAGGTAGGCCATTCTCCTGTTCTCCAGATCCTGTTACAGATATCTGTTAAAACATCAACAGAGGCTTATAACTACTCATGGGGCTAACAGCTTCCTAGTATAAACCATATAACATCAAGTGTGCGGGTTGGATCTGAAATACTCTACAGACATTGGCTTTTGACTTGAGAGCTTATCAGTAATCTTACCTCACCCTCTGTAGAGAAGCTGTTATTATAATGACTTTGTCTCAGCCGCACATCATTAAAATGTTTATACTAATAATAAATACACATGCTAGCTGCCAGTCAACCTTTAGTAATATGTAATTATCATAAAAATTTGGACAGACATGTTACAGGAGATTGTCAATACACAGATCAGGCTAATGCAGATTTCTTATTCATATTTTATCATTTTATAGTCATATTTATTAGAAATCAACTGTCGTTCTACAAAAGGTTATGCCAAACAGATAATACAATTCATTACAATATCTCTAAAATATGAACTGGTACTAATATTTAGTAGAGTCATATCTAAATCTGATGTTCTAAGTGATGGTTGAAATTGCAACGACCTGCAAACAAACACATTAATGTCAATCACTGCTGGGATCAGCCAGCCAATGATCATATCTTCAATGTCGTTTTCAGGCTCATAGCCCCGTAAGTAATTCATAAGCCTCTGCATCAATCATGGTCTCCCCGCCAGCTTGAACAAGTTCTGCTGGTATATAATCAACTCCGGCAGATTTCCCCTTCTTTAGTGCTGCTACTGCAATCTCGATTTCCTCACGAAGGATAGGTTGTTGATCTTCTGGGGGCTGATTGCAGTCCAGAACCACATTGTCACCGCAAGTCTCATGGTTGTATAGTTCTGAGCAATATTCTGTCCATCTGCTGAGAATCTCTTGTTCCTCTGTAAGGCATTTCCCAGACTTGTCCTGGATAGTTGTGGATCTATCCTGTTTCTCTGAAGTTTGATCCTTCACCAGCTGGTATGCTTTCTTGCTGTTGTTTTAACGAAAAAAAAATACAAAATCACAATTACTTTAATTGTAATGACCAACATTTCATACATAGGAAATAGGGACAACAGGGACATGTATCAAGTCGGTAAACAGAATCAGGGTGTTGCTAGTTTAGGGAATACATGTAAGTCATGGGCATAACCTGGAATTATCCTGCACTGCAGGTGTGTATTTTATCGAAAAATCTAAAAAATCAGCTGGAAATAGGATAATGCCTATAGGTAACACGTAGGAAAAACAACATAAAAAATCTAACCCTTTGGCTTTTACCTTGCGTGTTCCTTTGTAAACATTGCAAATCTCGAGAAAACAACGTTCTCCGAGTTCCGGTCATTTTTTTTAACAATAAAACAACAGCGATTTATTGGTTTTTGCTTCTTTCATACTTCTTCAAACATGACAGATAAACAAATGTTGACGAGATCAAATAGAAATGAAAAAATAAATATTAAATCGAATTGTTCCACTCTATTTGCCGTCGAAACGAAGGACGAGGGCTCTGAGAAGATTTCAAACCCTGCAGTGCCGGTCGGTTCTTACCAAAAAGAAATATATAGAAAAATAAACAGAAAAACGTCCTTTCTCCTTTTTATATTATCGAGATAAACTTGAATTCTAAATGTTTTCTTTTCAAATTATCATTTTCTGCCGAGATTACATGTCGTCTGCTAGGACAGGTTCGACAAGAACCATAGGTAAACCCCCATACCGCACCGCGTAAACTGGAAACACAAAACACCGCAATTCTGATAGACTGCTGCAGGAATACATAATTAAAAGGTATGAAGATTGCTGAAAACTAGACCTAAAAATGCCATGCCCGTTTCTAAGCTGTGCCTAAATACATATTAACTTAGTTAAAGGCCCCATTGCTCTATCAGCATGAAAAATTTCATCATGAGGTATCGCTGCAAGCTTCTAACTATAGTTTCGTAATTGTAAATGACCGTGATTAGTCAGCTTTAAAAAATCCTTGAGTTTCTCATAAAAAGGGTTTGAAAACTTATTTGGGTCATTTTGGTTGGCAACTAAAATGACCTACTTTCGATTTCATAATGGTAAAAATACAATGTACAGAGGTGGAGTCCCAATCACTATCCCGCCTATGTTTATATAGCATTGCTAGACAGGAAACCAGAACAGGAAACTGTATTTTGTGTCGCGATTTGTTATTTTTCAAAAACTTTGTTTTCTCTACTTTTTGCCAGTTATACTCGAACTCCATATTTTCGCGGCAATCATATTCTCGAGGTAGTGCTTTATAAAAGCCCTCAAACATACATGTCCCCTTATTTTTATATTGGCTTACAGGCTTCAGGAATATAAAGTAGCAAAACACTTAAGATTTCAGTACTGTCTTTTTTTTAAGCTTCTATGACTTATAAAAGTCAAATTAGTGAAAAAAATACCAAATGTGGTAACAAGGAACACCCCAGGATGATAAAAGTGGCGATAAAATATAAAATAATTGTCTGGTCATGTTATTTCTTGCTTTATTTAATTGAAGTATGGTTATATTAACCATTTTAAATAACGAAATATTTCTGCTTGCATTCAGTCTGCTAACATTGAGGCAAATAGCCATGTACCGTGAGAATATGGAGTCTGTATTTCTGCCTAACCACTTTGGGGTAGTGCTGTGTGCAATTAAAAATATGATACTCGTCAGAAAGTAGAAAACACAAAACTGCCTTGAGGCTTAGATGAAATACTAGAGGGCTTAACTACATATAGTATGTTGGGTTGTTGGCTCGCCTTAATTAGCCAGACTTGCTTATATCCTTAGTACCGTGAGAATAGGGAGTGCCAGTCTACATAATAACATATACACACCAACCCACATTTTATTACCAAAGGTGAAGATTAAACAGCTTTTTAAATGATTTGAGTTTTTAACGTTTTTACCGCTGATAGGACTGTGGAGACTTTAAACAGGGATCAATTTTGATTCAGGGTGCGTACGAAATGACTTGAATACGAAACGTCCATGGTACGAAATGACTGGGTTTCAGATTCAACCCATCGATCCCAAACTATAGCAGAATTTCGGAGGCTCTTATGAAATATTCTTGTACATGTATTATATTGCCATGTGGGGAGCAATACCAAAATTGTAATCCAGAAAGACTCTTTCAGAATTTATCCAATCTCAAGGGAATTTTTTTTTCAGCGCAGTAAGCGGCATACTAACCTATTTGCGACACGACATTAGCTAGATAAATATCCTTTCCATTTAAATCGTTCAAAGTAGAAGTCGTCACGGCGTCACAGTATTAACAATAGAATTATCATATGTGCGATCTCATAACCATAGAAACCTTGACAAACCCTAATATTTAGATACAGACAAAACTATTTAGGTGCAGGCTATTCTATCTAGCCGTCTTTCCGGTCCTACTAAACGCTGCTAAGACACCACAAAGATACTGAAAAACGGGTCTGCCTAAAAACAGTAATGATGCGTAATGTAGCGTAATGATGCGTAATGTAGCGTAATGTAGCTTAAAGATGATCAATGTCCCTTCAAAGTGTATTAAACTTAGAATAAGTATGCCTTAGAAGTGCACAAGGTGCATTTTACTGACCAGGATTATAATCTACAGACGGATGGCTGGGGAAATCTGTCCCATAAAATGTTATGCCTTTATATGTTAAGGAGTCTGAAGCCAATGATGAAATTTATTATTCGTAAGTGTAGTTGTTGTAAAAGTCTGTTGGAAAATTTTTCCAAATTCAGTCTCTGTTAGTTTCGCTTTGTCACATTAGCCTTTATGATAAAATTATTTTATCCTTAGTTTCCAGCTGGTGCCGCACAGGAGAGCTCCTAAACATAAAGCTCAACCTGTAACTCGTGAAGGGTGACTAGCACTTGTTGCCATTAAACTCTAGATTCCTCAAGTCATATGCCGGCACTAATAAAGTCAAACTGTTTTATATTTACATATACTGGTAAACATTATATGTTCCAGATAATTTATGAAATTATATATAAAAACAATACATTACGCTACATTACGCATCATTACGCTACATTACGCATCATTACTGTATTTAGGCACATCGCTGAAAAACCACAAAGACACCACAAAGACACACAAAGACACCACAAAGACACACAAAGACACCACAAGGACCCTACAAGGATCCATAAAGACATTAATAATTATGAAAAAAATGTATGCTTTTGCTGATCTTTGAGGATAGAGACATTAGCTTGAAATCTTGTACCGTAGTTTGCGATGGCGAAATATATATATATATCTTATAGAACTATATTTCATGAAAACTCCCCTCACGAACTAAATTATTAAGATGAAAATTGCTCGGCTAAATTTCTAAATATTAAATTATTGCATTTTATTCTTGTTTCTGAATGACACTTATGGCATATTTTATCTTAAAAATACTGCATCAGATAAATTAGCCCCGGAGACGGGCTGTAAAAAAAAACAACTACAAAGACACCTCAAAGACACTGAAAATGGTGGGAAATTATTTTCATATCTTCTTTCTTATAATTTAAGATGTAGGTGGTAGCCGGAAAGCTTCTCCCGAAAGTTTGCGAGAGCGAACTATAATTGTATTATTATTTTCTGTTTTTCTACCGAATTATGATATTTCTCTCATCAATGGAGGCGACATTTGTCTTTTCAACCACAATGGAGACATAATTCGTTGTAAATATTTTTAATGTCGCTGGCCGGGTTTGAACCCTCACGGATGCGGCGACAGCGCCTAGCAGAGCTCTGCCTTCCGCGGGCTCGAACCCGCGACCGCTAGATCAGTAGGCCAGCGCTTAAGCTACCGGGGCTCCTAATACTTTAGGACATAGCTTTTGTCTGCAATAGTGTCTGTATCTAGCGAAAATGTACCAGTCAGCATCCAAACATTCAACATCATCAAATATTAATTTTGATATTAATATAATAATGATATAACTTTTGATATTAATATTACGTTTTTATTTACATTAATCATGCCGAATCGCTTTTTGTAGAATCTCTCTTTCACCCTAGTCACAAATTGTGCAAAATAGTTTAATTCAGCCTGTTCTCAAAAATAGCATTATGATAAATAAATTCTGTTCTTTAATTTGCATCATTACCATTAATCAGCGACATGGGGGTGGGGGGGGGCGATTGTTGATATATTAAAGCAATTATGTTAGGTGTCATTTTTAACTATTATCAATTATTAAGTACACACACGTGTCGATTAATCAGTGGCACGCGACATCGATTGCTGATATGAGTGGTTTTAATAGGTGAGATTCAACACAAAACAAACAAAGAATACACACTAAAAGATCTAATCCAGTGTGTCGCTTAAAATATTTGTGCATCTATCTGAGGTCTTTGTTTTTTGACGTAGCGAAGCCTATGACCAGAATGTAGGCATACGCAGAGTTTTCACATTCTTCGCTGCGTGCACAATGATGGCCTGGTGAACGCACGTCTTTTCCCGCCGTGAATTTGCCCCATCACTAGTTACACCCTCCTTGACAACCCCTGTGATGTTTCTCTCACAGGAAAGCATTTGCTCTCCTATGGGAGCATATTCTTTCCTTTACAAAGGCCATAACTCTTGCACAAATGCAATCAGACGTTCTCCTGAAAGAATTTCATCTCACAACGGTTTCAGCCAGCTCCTAGACTCTGTGATGGTACTCTAACTGAAAAGAATTTGCAAATTCTTTCTGCACATATACCAGCACAGGCTCTCGGAGCAGGCTGTAACCAATGAATTGTGCATTTCATTTTATAACAAATGTAGGACCCTGTGATTGTAGTCTTATGGGAGCAAATTCTTTTCTGCTGATACCAGCATATGCTCTGGAAGCAGGCCGTAACCAATGACATGTGCACTACCTTTTAACAATTGTGGTACCCTGGTACGCCACACTGAACACATATAATTAATATCCAGGTGGTAGTAGAGAAAAAATATTTTCAAGAAATAATGATAACTATCATTTGTAAACATGTATTTTCTAGTATTAGACCTATTTGAGTGATTTTGCGTGTCCGCGTACCGTCTTTGTCTCTTTGTATGACTGCTTGGCATCACATTGTTAAGATGGTCGGGGTGAATTCTATCAAACCTTATGATAAAAATAATCTATTAAGTAGTATTTCATAGTATTAGATGTCTTTGTAAGGCCTTGTGGTGTCTTTGTGGTGTCTTTGTGTGTCTTTGTGGTTTTTGGGTGTCCTTGCGGTGTCTTAGCAGTGTTTAGTAGGACCCTGATAATTACTAATATCAGATATTTTATTCTTCTTGAAAAGGGGAACAACTCTGGCATTTTTCAATTCACAGGGAACAATTTCAGTTTAGATAGAAATATTCACAATATAAGTTATTGGCGTTTTCAAAACTGAAGCTGCATCCTTTACAAATCTTACCGGGATATAGAGGGTCACGGGTCAACTCGGCCTGTAACCAACTCGGCCCCTGAGTCAACTCGGCCGGGTCAACTCGGCCTGTTATTTTACAATAATGCTAATGCTATATTTTGTGTGGATAAACCGTGGATAGAATTGTTCAGTTTAAACCTTATTTTTCCAAGAAATTAAAAAGCAATATAATATTATGCACTTACTTGCGTACGTTTTCCCTAAAGATGAGTTTTATAAGTGATCTGTGATCACCAGAGTGTAATTAATCTCGATGACCAAACATTTAAATTGTTTCAAATTAAAGAATATTTGCGAGTAATTCGTCGCGCCAATGAATGTTTGCTGGGAATGTGTTAAATATTAAAGATCCCCACTAAAATAACTCATGTATCAATATACTAATTAAAGCGGGTTTAGTTTAAACGGTGATTAATCAAGTGTGTCGGCAATATATAATACAATACAATAGAGTTTATTGGACTTAAACAGCACAGTGTTTCTCGTCCAACAATACCAACTCAAAAATTACTTGCACAGTGCACTTTGATACATACATACATACATATGCAGCCGGCCGAGTTGACCCGGGCCGAGTTGACCCGGCCGAGTTGACTCAGGCCGAGTTGACCCCAGGCCGAGTTGACCCGGATTCTTATAGAGATTGGAATTCCTTGGAAGATTCCATTATTTCTGCTGCTGAGTGTGCAAAGGATGGCTATTACTAAAACCTTGTACCGCACCGCACCGCACCGCACTGGGGTAAAATAGAGTACCGCACCGCCGAAGATTTCCGAATCCTACCGGATTTTACGGACTCTACCGTAGGCAAAGTATATCCTGATTCTGTATGTAAGTTTTTTTTTATCAGACAGTTTACGAATTGGAAGTATAAACATATTTATATTATGCTGAAACCTTAATTACCCGACCTCAAAAAAGATTTTAGTATCGGTTTTATCCATTTCAATACATTCTCAGTATAACTATCACATGGTAGTCCCTGGCGTTTGGATTGGGTTGGTTTTTGGTTTAACCATTTAACATAAATGATAAAAAAATAGACAGAGATATAATTTCAATATATATTGTTTTGTTTTAAGGTATTTTATCCGAATAGTTTCCTAGATTTAGACAAATCGCATATTCAAATATATCTTTGTCTGAAAAAATCTACAGGGGTTGGAAGTAACTCTTAAAAGTATGTCTGTGTTGCAATCACCAGAAAAATAAATGTATAAATTCTTTAGAGAAAAGGCCTTGACAGTATAATGGAAATTTGCCATAGTATGATGCATGCACAGAAGATATTCAAAGTATTAAAATTGAGAGTTTGCTTGCAAAAAAATTTAGAAAAAGTGATTCTATGGGGAAGGAATAGAAGCCGGGACCAGCGCCCGGGACCCGGGACCAAATTTCTGGACCAATTTTTGTTAGCCTCAAAATTGTACTAAACATGCCAATAACTAGCTGAAAATTGGATCATAAGTGGTTTATAGGCTCTTCTGAGAAATGCATATAAAGATTCTATAAAACTTTCTATATTTGTTGAAATTTTAACAAAAATACAGAACCAGGTCAAGCAATTTCGACCCGGGACCAGTTTTTGCGGTATTGACGATGTCAAGCAAATCTCATTTTTTTCTTACAGAAACATTTTAAACCCAAATTATTTTACATCTCATCATATGTTAACATACTAAAGAATATTAAATTTAAAAAAAATGCGAAATTTATCTATTATTTTTGCGAAAAATTTGACCCGGGACCAACCCGGGACCAAAATCGTCGTGATGTGAAGGAAATTTCAGTTTTTCTCTCTATAAACGTTTAAAGTCCCATTAATTTACATTTACTCGTATGTAGAGATGCCAAAGAAATAGAAATAAAAAAATCATTTTAATGTGAGCCCCTAATATATTTAAATCTAATTAGTTAATAATTAATTATATACAGTTATGTGCAATTCTTGTTAAGCCCAATATTAAACTTGTGCAAACATGTTTCCAGTCTCGTTAATGATTTTAAGTGCTTTAAATTAAAATACGCCGTCCTTTTTTCTTTTTTCTTAATTTGGCCCCATTTATTTTAGAAGCTGATCAGTTTCTGCTTTTGTGGAATGTTCAGATTCTATGGCAACGTACCAAGACAATGTCTAAACCGCAGAAAATGACAATTTGGTCCCAGGTAGGTTTTCTCTTGAAATAAGGGCTATATTTTACGAAATTTTTGCATTTTCGTCTTTTGTGGCATCTTTAGATATTACACAAAGTAAAACAATGAGATTTTAAACGATAATGCAGAAGAAAATAGAAAATTCATTGACATCGTTAACATCGCACAATAGATAAATGACAATTTTGGTCCCGGGTTGGTCCCGGGTGGAATTTTTAGCGAAGATCACGCATAAATTTCACAATTTTTAAAATTTTATCTTCTTTGGTATGTTTACAGATGACGAAATGTAAAAAAAAATGGGGTTTAAAATGTTTCTGTAGGAAAACATTGAGATTTGCTTGACATCATCAATCCCGCAAAAACTGGTCCCGGGTCGAAGAAGCTCGACGTGGTCCTGTATTTTTGTTAAAATTTCAATAAATATTGAAAGTCTTATAAAAAAATTTATATGCATTTTTGAGAAGACACTATAATCTACTTATGGTCCAATTTTCAGCTCGTTATTTGCATGTTTAGTACAATTTTAATGCCAACAAAAATTGGTCCCGGAATTTGGTCCCGGGTCCCGGCTTCTATTCCTTCCCATTCTATGTAGTAGATCTATATATGTTGAGATGGAGAAGTGTTTTCGTTGACATAATTCGACTTGAAGTAAATATTTATTAATAGATTCATTATTCATTCTCACAAAGAAACACAGGATAGAGATAGCATATAACATGAGTGCGGTAAAGTTCGGAATTTACTCGACAATGTACGGAAATTTCCGTAAGTGCGGTACAAGGTTTTAGCCGGGGGAAGGAATAGAAACCGGGACCCGGGACCAAAATCCGGGACCAAAATCCGGGACCAATTTTTATTGGCATTAAAATTGTACTAAAGATGCTAATAACGAGCTGAAAATTGGACCATAAGTAGATCATAGACCCTTCTGAAAAATGCATATAAAGATTTTATAAAATTTTCGATATTTATTGAAATTTTAACAAGAATACAGAACCACGTAGAGCTTTTTCGAGCCGGGACCAGTTTTTGCGGGATTGACGATGTCAAGCAAATCTCATTTTTTCCTACAGAAACATTCTAAACCCCATTTTTTACATTTCGTCATCTGTAAACATACCAAAGAAGACAAAAATTAAAACAAATTTGAAATTTTTCTGTAATTTTTGCGGAAAATTCGACCCGGGACCAACCCGGGACCAAAATTGCCATTTGTTTATTGTGCGATGTTGACGATGTCAATGAATTAGCAATTTTCTTCTATATTATCGTTTAAAATCTCATTGTTTTACTTTGTGTCATATCTAAAGATGCCACAAAAGACGAAAATACAAAAAATTGGTAAAATATATCCTTTATTTTGAGAGAAAATCTACCTGGAACCAAATGGTCATTTTCTGCGGTTTAGACATTGTCTTGGTACGTTGCCATAGAATCTGAACATTCCACAAAAGCAGAAATTGAGAAACTTCTAAAATAAATGAGGAATGCTCTTGGTTGGGTGAAAAGTGTATGAAAGAACATTTCATCAATGTCAAATGAATATAGGTTCTGTTGGGATGACGATACTAAAATAAATATACTATTCAGGCAGCAAATAACCTTTAAACCAGTTTCATATTTTTTCCGAGCTGGTCCCTGGTTAAATATGCCTATCAGCAGACCTTACCAAGACAAAATTAGACAATTGTTATAGTTTTGGCATGTTTAGAACCTTTCACAAGGTAAATAAGGACTATCAAAAAGTTATTCCTTATCAAGAATTAAGAAATACATGACACCGTCAGCTTTCTATGACAATTTTGGTCCCGGGCAGAGTTATTCGTAGCATTTTGGTTAAATATCTCGATTTTTTTTCATTTCTATTTCTTTGGCATCTCTAAATACAAGTAAATGTAAAATTGATGGGATTTTAAACGTTTATAGAGACAAAAACTGAAATTTCCTTCACATCGTCCACGAAAGAAATGACAATTTTGGTCCCGGGCTGGTCCCGGCTCAAATTTTTTTGCTAAAATAATGGATAAATTTTGCATTTTTAAAAAATTTAATCTTATTTAGTATGTTAACATATGACGAGATGTAAAATAATTTGGGTTTAAAATGTTTCTGTAGGAAAAAATTGAGATTTGCTTGACATCGTCAATCCCGCAAAAACTGGTCCCGGGTCGAAATTGCTTGACCTGGTCCTGTCTTTTTGTTAAAATTTCAACAAATGTCGAAAGTTTTATAAAATCTTATTACGCATTTTTCAGAAGAGCCTATAAACTACATATCGTCCAATTTTCAGCTTGTTATTGGCATGTTTAGTACAATTTTGGGGCCAACAAATATTGGTCCCAGTTTTTGGTCCCGGGTCCCGGGCATTGGTCCCGGTTTCTATTCCTTCCCTTAGCCGGTGCGGTGCGGTGCGGTGCGGTACAAGGTTTTAGTAATGGCCAAGCAAAGGATTCGGTATTTCTCCTGTAAGGGCTAGGGACTCGCTTCTCTGATTCACAGGTCCTGGTGAGTGATTGTCCTTGGACGTATCACCAACAATTCTGATTCTGATTTTGAACGCGATTAGTTAAACGCGATTCGTGCCCAGAATTTGGCCATATTTGTCAACCGCTTACAGCAATTAGGAAAACAGCGTTTTGTAACAATTTGTAGTTCACTTGACCTAAGTAAATAATTATGTAAGTTGCCGTATATAGTGTATAGGTCCCTTTTAACATTTAATATGCTCTATTGTCTTTCCTCAAACGCCCAGTATCGTTTAATACGCTTCAAAGTTAATGAAAAGCGTAATGTTTTACTGTAACAATGATAGTGTCCAAGGGCAAATGTTCAGGCGTATTCACGTTTACAGAATTTTGCAAAGTTGATAAAATAAAAAGCACCCTATTTCGAGTTTGGTATTGTTATAACAAGCCAATTTATTGTTTTTGATACCCTGCAGTTTGATTCAAGATAAGAATCGTCCCCTTTGAGTTCCTACAAAACTATAAGTTAAGAACAAGGGACACAACTCCAGTTGGAATCGTTAAGACAAGACAAGATTTATTTTGAGTTGGCAAGACGCACAACATGTAACATTAGCTCTGAAGAGCTTTTGAACTGACTTTTGACATACAAATTACATAAAATTAACAAATATGGTCAACTTACCTGTTTTTGGGGTGCTCCAGAATTCGGGGTATTCCAATAGATTATATACCCAATTCTCCTATTTCCGTAGTTTCTCCTATTTCCGTAGTTTGCCGGTGTCTATGTCAACAGCTGATCACGTGACCTTCCATTGCTAGCAAAATATCTATAGCCCAGTTCAAATCACCAGATATTGAAATTTTCTGTTTTCATTGCAATGTTACTCTTTTATTCCTCAATATAATTCACTGAATAGATAACTGGAAATATGTGTTAATAAAACTGTAGGACCTGAGTTCAAAATGATATTTGAAAACTAAAATTTCACTGAAACAGAAATTTTTTACACATGTGAATAAAGCAAATCCACTTCTTTGAATTGCACTATAGTTTACAAAATTTTCCCACCTTTTGACCTCATGAGCCAAAACTTCCGTTTGACCTATGGATCTCAGGAGAAAGTCCCTTACAGTGGGCAGTGATTTTAAAGAAAGATTTAACTAAAATTTATTTAATGCTGTGACTTCATTTTTGACATGTAAGTCATCAATATCCAGACATTTTATTTCACATTATTAAATTATTACAATGGCTAGTGAAAACATTATTTCACTGACTTCCATTTAGTGCTACGGAAATAGGAGCATAGGGCATACCGTTCCTCATGTCAGGGACTTCTAAAGATGATTATTTTTTGCTTACAGACAGCTGAATCAGCATGTTTTATCATACACTAATTGACGCGCGAGAGCACGTTAGTTTTGACGTCATCCGTGACATTGTCGTAGGTGACCATGGATGCGGCCATATTGGAATCCATGCAAATTTTATAGAAAGTACAGACGAGGATGAAACGGGGATTTATTCAATTACGGACTTTTTTCTGCTAATTCAAAGATCGTTTCTACAGCCTAAAGAATTGCAGGTCTTACGAAAGCAGTTGATACCATTAGAATCTGCAGCTAATGCACTTTGAATGCGAGTTCTTTAACGTACCCCGAAAACTGGGGCCGTTTCAGAGAGCAGATTCAGTCTAGCATCTGTTTGAATTTGATCTAATATGTAAACACTGAGACATGCTGACATGAAATGTAAGTTATAAATTACTTAACACATATTTTTATGTCCACAAAGACTATCAGTTCGTGATCTTTATTTATCACACATGTTATATTGCGATCAAATGTAGATACCCCGAAAACTGGTGCAGCCGTCATATAGCAGGTTGAGGAGAAACCTTGATGGAAGTATATTATACTTCGATCTAAGTATATACTTCGATTGAAGTATTCATACATATTAGAAATTGCATTAGGACTAAGAGATTCTTCAATTGAATCCATTTAGAATATAATTTCAAAATTTCAAGTGTTGTGTTTTCAATAATAATGTTGGCAATTTTTTAACATCTAAACCACAATATGTCAGTATCATGGCAGATATTTTCAACCCCCCCCCCCCCCTTCCCACCACGAGTAGGCTCACAGATCAGCCTGGGCATCTGCCCAGTCTGATTAGAGTCTTCCCCATGTGCTACAGATCAGCCTGGGCATCTGCCCAGTCTGATTAGAGTCTTCCCCATGTGCTTCTATTCTATTCTATCCCATAACCTTACTAGGTCGTTGGGGCACCACAGCTGACTTCAAAACAATCCCTTTCCACCTTGTCCTGTCTTCAGCTGCCCTAGTTGAGCTGGCAAAATCCATTCCAGTCCACTCCTTGATATTGTCTTCCCACCTCTTCTTCTGTCTACCTCTTCTTCTTTTTCCTTTCACTGTGCCCTGAAGGATTGTCTTTGCTAAACCAGAAAACCTTGAGACGTGGCCAAACCACCTTAGTTTCCATTTCTTGACCAGCGTCAGGAGTTCATCATATTCTCCAATGGCTGCTTGGATCTTCCTGCGAACCTCCTCATTGGTTATATGGTCCTTGTACGAAATGTTCAGTAACCTTCGGTAGCATCTCATCTCAAAGTCCTGCGTTCTTTTCTCTAGCTCTGCTGTCAAGGTCCATGATTCAGAGGCATACAGAAATATGGAAATGACAAGGGAGCGCATAAGTGTCACCTTTGATCCAAGAGATATGTTGTTATCTCTCCAAATTGGTTTCAGCTTGGCAAGAGCTGAAGTGGCTTGTGCTATCCTTGAGAGCACCTCCTGTTTTGAGCCATCATCTGAGACAACTGCTCCAAGGTATTTGAAGCTGCTTACAGTACCCAGCTTCTGCCCCTTTACCTTGATCTCCCTCTGGATGCCATCTGCGCTGTTTGTCATCAGTTTGGTCTTCTCAGCACTATCTCCATCTTATACCTTGTGCAGGTCTGGCAGAGACTTTCAACTAGAGCTTCTAGTTCCTGCTCTTCCTCAGCAAGAGCGTCTATGTCATCGGCAAACCGCAGGGTGGTAATATTTCTGCCGCCTATGCTAACCTTTCCGTCATGTTCTCCCAGAGCATCGGACATGATCCGTTCGAGAAAAATGTTGAAGAGGGTGGGTGACAGAAGACATCCTTGTCTTACTCCAACTGTTGTTCTGAACCATTCTCCTGTGCTGCCATTTATCAGGACTGCACTTGTAGCCTTGTCGTATAGCTGCTCAATGGTGCGAACTAGGTTTGCATTGATATTGTACTTCCTCATGGTGGCCCATAAGGCTGCATGCCATACAATGTCAGAGGCTTTTTTTAAATCAATGAAGACATGGTACAGATTCTGCTGATGTTGGAGATACTTTTCACACAGGATTCTAAGGCTGAAGATCTGTTCTGTGGTGCTCCTTCCTGCTCGGAACCCAGCCTGTTCCTCAGCTATTATCTCTTCGGCTTGTGGCTTAAAGGTAGGTTCCTGGGCTAGCGATGTCAATTATGTCCACAAAATAATTTCGTCTTTTTCTGAGCAGTATTGAATTCTCTTATTTTTCTGAATTTGTTGCTACTGAGAAACTCGTCAGATGTTGAAGAAAATAGTCGTTTTCCCTTTTGGGTTTATTTTCTTTCGTTGGAATTCCAGTTCTAAAAATAACTATGTTTATTATGTCTATAAGTGCGCAATGTCTAATGCCATTCTCCAAAGGTCAATTTTCCCTTGACGTGAGCTCTCCTAGAGGTTCTGGCATGGTGGATGGGTTAAAACTATCCCAAAATGCAATGCCGCATGACATCAGCTGCGTTATCTATTTTTGGCGCGAACTAAAAATAGCGCTAACTGGTGTGCGAAGCAGAGTTAGGAAATCCCTTGCAAAACAACTTTTCTAATATTTTTTTTATTTACACTTTTTAGTGAAACTTATTAATTCCCTTTTATAAGTGCTTTCCAACAGCTTGAATGAAAGTTCATCAAAATTATGATGCATTCCAAAGTACAGGAACCTACCTTTAAGCCTGTTCAAGATAACTTTCAGCATGACTTTGCTTGAATGACTGATGAGGCTGATGGTTCTGTAGTTCTGGCAGAGCTGTAGGTTGCCCTTTTTAGGGAGAGTAATAATCAGCGACTGAGTCCATGGGGTAGGCCATTCTCCTGTTCTCCAAATCCTGTTACAGATATCTGTTAAAACATCAATCATGGTCTCCCCTCCAGCTTGAACAAGTTCTGCTGGTATATTATCAACTCCGGCAGATTTCCCCTTCTTCAGTGCTGCTACTGCAATCTCAACTTCCTCACGAAGGATCGGTTGTTGATCTTCTTTTGGGGGCTGTCTGCAGTCCAGAACCGTATTGTCACCATCAGTCTCATGGTTGTATAATTCTGAGCAATATTCTGTCCATCTGCTGAGAATCTCTTAATCTTCTGTAAGGCATTTCCCAGACTTGTCCTGGATAGTTGTGGATCTACCCTGTTTCTCTGAAGTTAGATCCTTCACCAGCTGGTATGCTTTCTTGCTGTTGTTTTTGTTCAGGCAAGTTTAGATCTCCTCGCACTGACTAGCTATCCAGTCCTCCTTCGCTTTCTTCACTGCCTTCTGAATCCTCTTGTTTGCTTCCCTGTATTCTTCTGCTCCTCCTGCTTCATACCTCTTCTTCTTCAAATTTCTCCTCTCATCACAGAGGTCGAGAACATCTCTAGTGACCCATGGCTTTTTCCTGCGACGTTCCTTCCCAAGTATCTCACTGGCTGCATCAGTCACTACTGTGTTGTAGGTGGTAATCATGGTATCTATGTCCATGTCATCATCCCTCAGACCAATGAGTGGTGCAAATTTTCCACCTATTGTTGCTTGAAAAGTGCATGCCACCTCTGGGTCCCTTAGCTTCTCAAGATCAAACTTCAGTCTTGGCTGGGTTGGTTTTCTAGCCTTCTTCAGACGAACTCGGAAGTTCATCATGACCAGGTCATGGTCACTTCCTATGTCTGCTCCAGGAAAACTCCTTGTCCTATGGATGTTGACTCCTGATCGGAAGCGCTTCCTCACCAAGATGTAATCAATATGATTGTGGTGTTTCCCATCTGGGCTGTGCCATGTCCATCTCCTTGATGGTTTGTGAGGGCCAAGGGTGTTTGTCAGTACTAGGCTGTTACAGGTTGCAAACTCTAGAAGTCTGAGACCTCTCTCATTTGTCTCGTCATTGCAGTAGGGTCCACAAACGTTTTCCCAGTCTGCCTGTGCATCCTTTCCAACCTTAGCATTCCAATCCCCTTGTACAACCAGAATGTCCTTCATGGGTGTTTGGTCTATGATTTCCTGGAGTTGCTGGTAGAAGTGTTCTACCTCATTGTCATCATGTCCAGATGTTGGTGCATAAATCTGTATGATGGTGATGTTGAAAGGAGCTGCTCTCAGGCGAATTGAAATCAGTCTGCTGGAGACTGGTCGGCATCCCAAGACAGCACTCACCATGTCCTTATGCACAAGAAATCCAACCCCATACTCATGTTTGTCATCCTCTCCACTGAAATAAACCTTGTGTCTGTCATCTGTTGACATCTCACCAAAGTTTTTCCAGCGCATCTCACAGAGCCCCAGTATGTTCCAGTGATACCTGTCCATTGCATGAGTCAGCTCTTCAAGCTTCCCAGCTGGCCTCAGAGTCCTTACATTCCAGGTGCCAATTGAGATGTTCTCCCTACCTCTGATTTTCTTGATCTGTGTTACACCAGTTGCATACTTGTCACATACGTCCCGGTGTCCAACAGTAGGCGCGGTCATTGTTAACCCGGGCTGCGACCAATCCAGTATTAAGGTCTTATCTAGGTTGTCAACCATGGTGTTTCAAGGGCAGGATTCAGCCTGAGTGACGGAGCCCATCCCTCTCCAGGCTATATATGTTGACCACAGCCGAAATCCACGATTATTGTATGGCTCGCCTTGGTCATGAACACATGGCCGTTGACTCAAAGAGTTCTTCCGCCCTGGCCGTTGACTTCTTCTAGGAAGACTTCCGCCCAGTGATGCTGTGTTAACACCACCCCTTGTTGACCCATAGGGCTGGGAGACTCATGGAGGCGGGAGCGTCTTATTTCCTCCCATCAAGTCACTGACTTGTCCACTGCCTATAATATAGACAACCAGATTCAAAGAGTCAAAGTGATCGGGTCTGTCCCTACCTATCAGTGACCCCCTTAATCTAGCTGTTCGACCAAGCTGAGCAGGGCTCGCTCGGGTCTGGCTGCTAACACTTGATTTACATTAGAGTTCCACTCTGGCCGTTGACTTCTTCTAAGAAGACTTCCGCCTAATGGTGCTGTGTTCACAGGTTTTGTTCATAGGTTTTGTCTAGAGACCTAGCAATGAACTCCCAGGTGGACTGCCTGCCAAGGCTAAGAGCTCCACCTACCCCTTCTAGTTTTATTTAGAGACTAGTAACTCTTAGACAGGACACCTTCCCAGGTTGATGAGCCCCATCTGCCCACATGCAACAGGTAGTACTGTTTTACATGGTACCAGTAGCAGGTTATGCCTGACCTGACCTTGTAAGAGGTAAGCTAAGGGTCTATCTAAGCTACCTGCATGCAGACAGCAAACACTGATCAGACTGGGAGGATGCCCAGGCTGATCTGAGTCTTTGCTGGGCGCACATGCCACTTTCACTTTGTTGGTTTTGTCATGTGGCAGCTCAATATTATCAGCTGGGTCACCATGACTACCATATTTATTTACTTACAAGATGGGGGTTGGCCCTCCAGAAAAATCACATACTGCCAACTCTCGATACCTCGAAGTCAAACGTCAGCCCAAGCTACTGATACCAGAAAATTTACTTTGAGATATCAATAGTTTGAGATAACAAACAGGAGTTGAAATGTAAATAAATATAGGAATTATATTGATACTTTGAGATATCAGTGTTGGAGATATCGGGAGTTTACTATATCTAATCAGTCCTGCTATGCCTAATTCTGTTGTATGATGGATTTTCCCCTTTCAAAACAGTTCCAAAAACTAGATCTGTCAGATGAGTAATCTGTCTAGATTTGGGATTTTTTCTGAGTGGAAAACAGCAGCTTATGGCCACTTAATTATGGTACTTTGAGTCACCTTACATCTATATTATCTGTTTTATAGTATTACAGTTACTGACATCGTTTTTGGTACTTCATAAACTTGAGAGTCAATCACCAATTTGGCACTACCCGTTGTCTTCTGACGTCTCTTTTTAAAAAAGTAACCAAACTCAGAGCTCTAGATAAGAGGGGTATTTGATGATAATTGAAGGATAATTTTCTTTATTTCTCTATGAAACCATGTATTGTGACCACTCTTCTGAACTGTCTCAATGAGACGGTTTAGATGAGGGGTCACAACATATGTTTTTATCCAGAATTAACAAAAATTATCCCTGATTATCACCAAATACTCCCTCTTATCTAGGGCTCTGCAAACTTTTATTTCCAGGTTGCTATGGTACTGCAGCTTCTGCAGGAGATAAGTAGTCTCTGGTAGGAATACAATCCATGAGTCTGAGATGTGAAAAGCATGTTAAGTAACTTGAAATGTACAAGACAATGTCTCAGAGTGACCAGAAGTGTGCATTCAGTGCACAAAGGGTAAGACTCGGACAAAGTTACATGCATTGCATATTGTGGCAGAAATGCCAGGGCAAACCTTTAATGTATATGGGCATGGGGACATGTTATTCCACCATTTTTAGCTCGCCTGAACGAAGTTCAGGAAGAGCTATTGTACTACTCCCCGCGTCAGCGTTAGCGGCGGCGGCCGCGTTAGCAAAATGTTAAAGTTTTACGTTAAAGTTTTTTAAGTGATGGGCAAGGCACTGTCAGGTGAGCTATCCTGTCCCGCTGACAGGTCTTGTTACTTTATATATTTAAGGGAAAAACCATAACCTTCTGGAGCCTTCTATAATTTGTACCCTTGACCTATCTTTCAAGCTCTATTGGCTTTGGAAATGTATTTGTGAACCTGGCATCCACAATTGCAGGAACTCTAGTTCTCTACCACCTGCAACCATCAGAAATGCAGAGTTGCCAAGGTCATGGAAAAACATATGGAAAATGATTTTTTAGCTCACCAGAGCCGAAGGCTCCGGGGGAGCTTATAGTATAGGCAGTTGTCCGTCGTCGTCGTCGTATGTCGTCTGTCCGTCAACACTTTTAAACGACATCTCCTCTGAAGCCACTAGGCCGATTGGGCCCAAATTTCATCTGTAGCATTCTTGGGCTGGGGGATTGAAAGTTTGTGTTTTTTATGAAAATCTGCCTGTTAGTTTGGTTGCTATGGCAACTTAGAGTTCCCATAGACTTATAATGGGGAAAATTGAAAAATGGCATTTTATGCCAAGCCATTGCAGATATGTTGTCAAATCTTTTATAGAAATGTTCCTTGAGAAGTCTTCTATCAGCTATATGTTTTTTGGCCCATTGCTCCTTTTATTGGTTGCCATGGAAACCAAAATGAAAAAAAAAAATGGGAAAAAATACTTAAAAATTATCTCCTCTGAAGCCACTGAGGCGATAAGGCCCAGATTTCATCTGTAGTATCCTTAGGCTTGGGGATTGTAAGTTTGTGTTTTTTATGAAAATCGGCTCTTTAGTTTGGTTGCTATGGCAACTTATAGTTGCATTGACTTATAATGGGGAAAATTGAAAAATGGCATTTACTGCCAAGCCATTGCAGATATTGTGACAAAACAATTATAGAAATGTCACTTGAGAAGTCTTCTATCAGCTATATGTTTTTTGGCCAACTGCTCCTTTTATTGGTTGCCATGGAAACCAAAATGCAAAAAAATGGGAACAAAATACTTAAAAAATTATCTCAGCTGAAGCCACTGGGCTGATAAGGCCCAGATTTCATTTGTAGTATCCTTAGGCTGGGGGATTGATAGTTTGTGTTTTTTATGAAAATAGGCTCTTTTGTATGGTTGCTATGGCAACTTAGAGTTGCATTGACTTATAATAGGGAAAATTGAAAAATGGCATTTACTGCCAAGCCATTGCAGATATGTAGACAAAACTTTTATAGAAATGTTCCTTGAGAAGTCTTCTATCAGCTGTATGTTTTTTGCCCACTGCTCCTTTTATTGGTTGCCATGGAAACCAAAATGCAAAAAAAAAAATGCAAAAAAAAAAACTTAACAAATTATCTCCTCTGAAAACACTGGGCCGATATTGGGCCGATGGCATTTACTGCCAAGCCATTGCAGATATGTTGACAAAACTGTATTAGAAATGTTCCTGGAGAAGTCTTCTTTCAGCTATATGTTTTTTGGTCCACTGCACTTTTTATTGGTTGTCATGGTCGTCATAAAGCAAAAAAAGGGAAAAAAACAAAAACTCAAAGAAATTCTCTTCTGAAGCCACTAGGCAGATTGGGTCAGATTTTTTCTTTAGTATCCTTTGGCTGGGGAATTGAAAATATGTGTTTACTGTTTACTTTGGATATGCATTTACTGCAATCAAAATGTGGAAAATAGTTACATATTTTGTTATCAACTCAACAGACTGTCAGATTGAGACTTTGTAGTTATTTATTTTGTATTAGCCTGTACAAATGTGACAGCAATTTTGAGCCTATATAAATTTGATAGCAATTTTGAGCTAGAGATCTGGTGAGCTTTGTGGCCCATGGGCCTCTTGTTTTCCAGGTCAGAGAAAAGTGAGGGAATTTTGTGGTTGGTAAGGGAAATTTGGGAAGCACTTGAAAAGTCATGGAAAAGTCAGGAAATTTGAAAACTAATGGCTACAGCAGCCCTCAGAGAGTATACTTATTCTGTTATAGAAGAGAGATGGTCCCTACGTACACATGAGCCGCGACGCAAGAAAACCAACAATGTGGTTGTGCGCCCAGGGCAGACTCAGATCAGCCTGGGCATTCGCCCAGTCCGATCAGACTCTTCGCTTAGGGTGTGAAGGGTAGCTAAGGGACTAAGCTATCTCCATGGGGACAGCGAAGACTCTGATCAGACTGGGCAGATGCCCAGGCTGATCTGAGTCTGCGCTGGCCGCACAACCACGTTGGTTTTCTTGTGTTGCGGCTCATATCTCCTCATCAGGGGCTACTCTAAAAAGAAAGAATTTGCTCCCGGGAAAATTCTTTCATTTTAGTGTACCCCCCCCCCAAATTCCAAGTGACAGAGTAAGCACTGTTTAAGTACCCCCCCCCCCCACACACACACACACGCACACACACACCACCACCACAAATTCCAAATGACAGAGTTAGCACTGTTGAAGTAAGAGTAAAATTACTACTTTCTGGATCTGTAAAAAGGGTATAGAAAATTGTAAAATGTCAGGAAAAAGGGAATTTGGAAATGGGGGATTAGTGGCAACCCTGACTAGGGCTTCTACGTTTACAAAATATTGTAAACATTTACACGAGCGCTAGAAAACATTACCATTGAAATCTTATTCTTAGTATCGGACAGCTATGAGAGCCCCCCATACCTTTATAATTATAATTATGTTACCAAACTGTGTCATCCAATAATTCGCTTTCATTTTCGGGGGTCAACTTGAAGTTTACGGTAACCGACGGTATTAAAAAAAAAGTATTTACTATTGACCAATTTCCGATGACAGCAATTATTTTGACCGCATTTGATAATTACATGGATTAGATTTATAAAACATCGGACTTAATTATCCTGGTTATTGATAATTACTGTCAAAGTTACAAGCTGCAATTATCTCACCTTCGCGGTAAGCTTAGAAACACAGGTACCGAGGTAGTCCTAATTTTTTTTATTGCACAACACGTTGTCGGCAGACATTACCTTGCCTTTGATCTGTACCTTATAAAATTAGCTGCCGATTATGACGTAACAATTTTCTGGCAAAACGTGTACATGTCATGCTTTGCGTAAGGTACACAGATGTTAGAAAATAAAGATTTTAATAGACATTTCCGAGGACACCGTCAAGTACATTAAGATTGGCTTCTGACGACTGTGTAAGATATTATAACTTGTTGGTGGTTTACCGGGTGTTCAGGTTCGTTTAAACGATGTGTGAATTTTGTAAACGTTTAGCACATATACACGAACCGTTACCGTTTATCCGTGTAAACGTAGAAGCCCTAACCCTGACATGGGCTAGTTAAAATTGAAGATTGATTATTATAAAATTGTTATAAAACTAATGTGTATTGAAACAGATAGCAAGTAGTGCAGATGCGATCTGAATTCTGCTCTGATCAGTCTGCTCTTAGTGTTAAACAACTCAATGCTCCAGATAAAAAGGGGTGTATTAACAGGCATAATTTAGGGGTAATTTTCCATATTTCTCCAATAAACATATGTTGTGACCCCTCAGTAGAACCACCTCGGCGAGACGGTTCTAATGAGGGTCTCACAACAAATGTTTTCTTGAGAAATAAGAAAATTTATCTTTGAATAACTCTGATACGAAGCTGTGCAACTAGACCCGGCTTGATATTTTTCTATTTGAATAAAAGAAAATTATGTCCCCACACCATGGGGGGGGGAGGGGCATATTGTTTTTGGTGTGGATCTTGTTGGCGTCAGCGTCGGCATCAGCGTCAGCGTAGCTTCTTGTCTGCACTCTATCTCCTGAAGGGATGTATGGATTTTGACCAAACTGGCACAGATACATTACCGGGAGGGGTGGGTGGGAACTGATTACATTTTGGTGACCTTGACCTTATTTTCAAGGTTACAGCAGGTCAAAGAAGGATGAAAACTAGCTTGTCTGCACCATATCTCCTGAAGGAATTGATGGATCTTACCAAACATGCACAGATATATCACTGGGAGATGGCAAAGAAGTGATTAGAATTTGGTGACCTTGACCCCATTTTCAAGGTCACAGGAGGGCAAAGAGTGTTGAAAAATGCCTTGTCTGCACCATATCTCCTGAAAGAATTGATGGATTTTTACTAAACCGGCACAGATATACATTTATCACTGGGAGATGGCAAAGAACTGATCAGATTTTGGTGACCTTAACCTCATTGTCAAGGTCACAGGAGGTCAAAGAGTGTTGAAAAATGCCTTGTCTGCACCATGTTTCCTGAATGGATGGACAGATTTGAACCAAACTGTCATAGATACATCACTGGGAGGTGGCAAAGAACTGAGAAGATTTTGGTGACCTTGACCTCATTTTTAAGGTCACAGGGGGTCAAAGAGTGTTGCAAAATGCCTTGTCTGCACCATATCTGCTGAATGGATGGATGGATTTGAACCAAACTTGCACAGATATATCACTGGGAGATGGCAAAGAAGTGATTAGATTTTGGTGACCTTGACCCCATTTTAAAGGTCACAGGCAGTCAAAGAGTGTTGAAAAATGCCACCATATGCACCATATTTCTTGAATGGATGAATGGATTTGAACCAAACTGTCAGAGATACATCACTTGGAGATGGAAAAGAAGTGATTAAATTTTGGTGACCTTGACCTTTTTGAAGGTCACAGGAATTCTTAACTTGACAGCATTTAGGGAAAATGATACTGCTGGGAAAGCACACGGGGGGGGGGGGGGGGGGGGGGGGGGGGGGGGGGGGGGGGGGGGGGGGGGGGGCATCTGCTTTTGTCAAAAAACATTTCTAGTTATCCTTGGATAATTTATTTTTCATTATTTAAGCTTCAGTCAAATGTTTGATCCCTAATTTCTTTTTGTCCAGTATATTTCAGCCATATCAGGGCGATGGGAGGGTGATAATGATTTGCTGTGTACATTGGAACCCTGTTTACGGTTAGAAAGATTTTTGCCTCTAGCGGCCCAGTAGCGGGACTCGAACTTGGGAAAGCTAGATCAGTAGCCCTTAGCCTACAGAGCTACCGAGGCTCCTAGAAATGGTATGGATCTGAAAGGTCTCATTACAAGGTGCGGGACTGTCTCATTTCAAGGTGCGTGATTGTTACGTAGTAGTCAATGGAGGTAATAGTCACAATGGTCATTGATCTAATTCGCAATTTTTTCTGTTTGCAGACCAGCCCAAAAGACTCACTATGAAGTGTTAAAGCTTCCCAGAACAGCTTCAGCTGACCAAATACGGAAAGCATACATAAAACAATGTAAAGAGGTACAAACATCCCCATACTCACATTTATTAAAGATCACTGGTGAATGGATGGATGGCGTGCGATTTTACATCCTTTTCAACTGTATTTAAGTCATTTCAGGATAATGGGAGGGGGATAAGGAAAGGCTGTGTTTCATGACATCCTGTTTACTGTTAATTTATTTCGGCCTCCTGTGGGAACCACTAGATCAGCAGGCCAGCACTTTACCCACTGAGCTACAGGTCTCCTTTAACCCATTGCATTCTGGGCATTTTTTGTCGTCTGCTGAAATTGTCGTCTGCATAAAAAATCAAGAATATTTTGACAACATTGATCTAACTAACACTTGTAGAAATGATGTCTAGGCAGCAAACAGTTTGGATCTCAGATCAGGCTTCATGTTTGTGGGGCCTGATCTGGATCCAAACTGTTTGCTCAGATACTCCTAAAGGGGTATCCCGCATGGAATGGGTTAAAGATTTTCCTGTCTGAAGAAGCTCAAATTCTGCTTATCGGTTTACAGACTTTGTCACACCTGCTTTCTTTTGCCGCCCTTTTTTTTTTTTCATCCAGAAGTCAGCGTTTAAATGAACCTTGGCATTTAGTATTTTCAGTGACATCAAAT
The DNA here is from genome assembly GCA_963989385.1 of Ctena decussata. NCBI lineage: Eukaryota > Metazoa > Mollusca > Bivalvia > Lucinida > Lucinidae > Ctena > Ctena decussata. Next base: position 107,236,725 of record OZ022499.1, read on the forward strand.
TTGGCATTTTTATCTGTCATAAGAGGCAGCGTAGTCGAGTGGTTAGAGTGGCTCCGTTATTGTGCAGAAAGTCACCGGAAGGTCGTGAGTTCGCGGCTTACTGTCGCCATCTGACGACTGGAAAACTCTGTCAACCCAGCAGTAAATGGGTACCTTTTTTAAATCAGGGAAGGATAAGGCAGCAAAAGGAGAGAGATGTGCTCCGCCTTTCATCAGCTGTGCCCAAGATACAGTTGGTTTCTAACCCCCACTACCCCTATGGCTATCAGGCTATGGGAAACCTTTACTTTTTTACCTAAGGTTGAATCCCAACATTTTGGAATCATTTTATGTCCCATAGGTGAGTTGTGCTATAGTTGCAGTGTTTTATTTACATTTTCTAATGTCAACAGTATTTGTAGTATCGTTACAGTGCAGTTCATGTAACTTCTTGATGTATGGTCATGAAGAAAACTTATTGACAGTTAATGTAAATACATGTAATACCATTTGAAAGTTTAACCCAGGAACTGCTAATTCAAGAATGTCAGGGATAACACAAGCACAAATCCACCCAATTGCGTGTATGAAATTGGGGAGGACCCAAGTCTACTGAGGCAAGCTCATACCAAAATGCTGGTGATGTGAGAATGATTGACAGCTTAAAAAATTTCTGTTCATGTTTATTTCTGCTCTGTGAAATTGGTAGTTTTTTTTCTTTTGAGCGACAGAGAGTGGGAAACACTCCAGTTGAAATGTTTTGATTCCTGCACGTGGAATGCATTAAGATAATGTTTAGATTTATTTGGGAACTTGACAGTACTGCATTTGCATTCACAGTAGTCTTCGAATAGGCTGTCGTGGCCGGTGATTGCCAGTGGCAAAATCGACTTCCATTCGATCTTGATTTACAATACGCAGTGCAACTTCAACAAGAGATCCTTTCACAGGCTTCATTACAAGCTACTTGTTCAGACTAACCATATATGAGCCGCAACACGAGAAAACCAACAATGTGGTTCTGCGCCGAGCACATAAACAGATCAGCCTGGGCATTCGCCCAGTCTGATCAGAGTCTTCCTTAAGTGCTTAAAGGATAGCTAAGGGTCTAAGATACCTACATGCGGACAACGAAGATCCTGATCAGACTGGGCGGATGCCCAGGCTGATCTGAGTGCGCTGGTCGCACAACCACTTTGTTGGTTTTCTCATGTCGCGGCTCAATTATGAAGCCCAGATATTTGTTAAAAAACAGATAGACAGCAAACCAGACTATGATGAATGTAGTGCTGGGCATTGGTTTAAAATTACAGTCAGTCATCAGTATATAATTGGAAGACTTAACCAACAAGCTATCGATTGTACAATCAGATTAAATACAGACCATTTATGTTTGAAAACAAATAAATGGATAGGCTTTGGGCAATCTGAGCAGGTTTGAGCAGTTATTCTTGGAAACAACCTACTAGTATGTTTGATCAATAATTCATGCTATTGCCCATCTGTCTTTAATTTTGTATTTTTTTAAAGCAAATATTTATTTTCGATAATAATCAATTAAGAATTTTACAATGGATGATTTGAATCGGTTGCATAAACCAGCTGACTTTCAATTATAATCATTCTTCAGCCCACCACCAGATTGACCTATCCATTTGTTATGCAAAAGGAAATTGATGGGTCACATGTTTCTTTGAGAAGAAATAAGAAAAATGATCCCAAAATTATTAGCAAATGTTCTTATATTTAGAGCTCGACCAGTGCTGCATACTGTATTTATTCAGGCTTTGGGGGTGGGGGTGGGGTCCCTCTGCAAAATTACCCCAAATAAATGAATCAGTCATATTAATGACTGTATTAGATGCTTTTCCTTTCAGAACAATAAAAAAAATCATAGTTTCTTCTTACAAGACGGATCTAGAATTTTTTGGTTGTTTTGGGGGAGAAAAACTTGGCTCCTAGCAGAATGAATAGGGTAAATACTGTGATTCTGTTCTATTTCAGGTCCATCCAGACAGAAATAGACTTACTCCTGAAAGTAATACTAATTTTGTACGTCTAAATGAGGCATACACTGTTCTTAGTGACCTCAGTGCAAAACGTGAATATGATAGAAAACTTAATATGGGTATAAACATTACCGAGTCTTATTATCCTTCTTCTCCACAAAGGCCTCCTGGTCCAAAGCCTGATGATCGTATTTATAAGGTGTATCAACAAACATACTATGGAGCTACCCAAGAAGAGAGGTAAACTATCAAGTGTTTCTTTATTGTTCTTGAAATAATTTATATGAGCTGTGTCATGAGAAAACCAACAAAGTGGTTGTGCGCCCATGAGAAAACCAACAAAGTGTTTGTGTGCCCAGCGCAGACTCAAATCAGCCTGGGCATCCGGCCAGTCTGACCAGAGTCTTTGCTGTTGGCATGGCAGTAGCTTAGACCCTTAGCTGCTCTTTAAGTCCTTAGCAAAGAGTCTGATCAGACTGGGCGGATGCCCAGGCTGATATGAGTCTTTGCTGGGCGCACATGCCACTTTGTTGGTTTTGTTGTGTTTTGGCTCATATGTTCTGAAACTGCTACCATATTTATGAAGTATGTTTAGGGCTATATAGTTTTTGTCTTCCAGTTCTTCCTTCTGTGTGTTTGTTAGTATGTTCATTGGTCCATAAGTTAACATTTGGGTTAAAGTTTTGCTTTTAAGTTTCCTAGCTTTCCTGAACCGAAGTCTCCGGGCAGTTTATAGGATTGGCAGGCTCCGTCATCGTCCATCTACAATTTCAAACAGCCTCTCTTCTGAAACCGCTAGACAGATTATAACCAAATTTCATATATAGCCTCCAAGACTTGTGGGACCAAAACTTTATTCAAATGGTCTTAGTCACATGACCAACTTGGCCGCCATGCCCATATATGGTAAAAACCCGTAAAAATCTTCTTCTCCAGAACCAATTGATTGATATCCTTGAAACTTGGTATGTAGCATCCGGTACATAAATACTACCAAGATTGTTCAAATGATGACCTTGGGTTGGCCTTGCCCTTTTTTTCTGGCAAGGTTAAATTTCCTGTGTGGTGCTTTTATGTGGGGAAATGCTCCAACATAAGATTTCAACGGACATTGTTGAAGATTAGACATAAAAATTGATATATATCAATTGGTCATCTTAATGAGTCCATCAAGATTTGTGAGTACAAGAGGTCAAGGTCATTCTGTGACCTTTGAACCAGGTCTCCCATATTTCAACAATTTCAAACATCTCCTCAAAAGCCACTGGGCTCTTTGTAACCAAATTTGATATAGAACCTCCAGGGGTTGAGGGAATGAAAATTCATTCAAACGATATGGGTCACATGACCAACATGGCCACCATGCCCATACATGGTTAAAACCTATAAAAATCTTCTTCTCCAGCGCTCAAAGACTGACGGCCTTAAAATTTGATATGTAGCATCTGGTACTTGAGTGCTATCAAGATTTTCAAATGATGACCTTGGGTTGACCTTGACTTTTTTTTACAGCAATGTCAAATTTGCTTTGTATGGGAAAATGCAAGAATAAAAGATTTCATGGAAATTGTTGAAGAATTTGGCCTGAAAATTGTTACAGTCATCGCTGTGAGTACATGAAGATTTGTGAGTACAAGAGGTCAAGATCATTCTTTCACCGTTGGTCCATGTCCCTCAAATTTCAACAGTTTCAAACATCTCCTCAATTGCCACTGGGCCAGTTCTAACCTAATATCTCCCGGGATTCATGTTAGGAAAATTTGTCAAATTGTCCTGGTCAAATTAACAACATGGATGTCACACCCATATTTGGTAAAAACTTTTAGAGATTTTGTCTAGAACCAATTGATGGATTGCCTTGAATTTTGGTATTTAGCATGGGTACTCAGGTACTATTAAGGCATAAAAAAATGATAGTTTCTCAGACCCTACCACATTTGGCTGAAAGGTGCCGCATTACCCGTTATATCACTTTCCAGCAAAAAAATAAATAAACACCGCATTTCCAATTCTGTCATTTTTTGTTGAATCAAAAATACACCAAGTGCTTAAATTCAGCAAGAAAAAGCTCCTAGAAGACTGTGTGTGAAGTAAAAATTGGGAGTATTTTATTCGATGGAAAAAGTCTATTCGGGCCCGAAACGACTAGGCATCTGATGATTACTATTTTTGTGTCAAATATAAAATGGTTAGAGACGCTCAGTTATTGTGCAGAAAGTCGCCGGAAGGTCAAAAGATTGTGCCAGGGTTTTGCCATCCGAAGACTGGAAAACTCTGAGAAACCTGCAGTAAATGGGGTTAATGGATACCTGTTTAGAATCAGGGAAGGATAAGGCAGCCAAAGGAGAGAGATGGGCTCCCCCTTTCATATTCTGTGCCCAAGACACAGTGGGCCTCTAACCCCCACTGCCCCACAGCCACTAGGCTATGGGCAACCTTTTGTCAGAGCTAAAGATCTGCCCAAGGATACTGACTTCAGCTTGCATCACTTGCGATGCTCTTGTTAACATTTGCTATAAAATTACATCTTAAGTTTGTTTTTATTAGGCAGTGGCGCTGGCCAAGGGTTTATGTGAGCCCCTGCTCGCTTGCTCTGGTTTGGTTATAAGATGGGGCTTTCCTTCTCTTAAATGACCCCAAATATCTCAATTAGTCGAAAGAAATGCTGCTATAAGATATGTTTTGCTCCTCCAAAACAACCCCAAAAAAGGATCTGGATTTTTGTAATTGGTTTGGACGGGGAAAGCCCCTGACTTTTAACCAAATTCCAGTAGTGGTAAAAAGTATGCAATAATAGTATAGCTTCAGGGGTTAGCCATTTTCAGGACTTTGGGGAGAAGTTTTTGCCCAAATTTTCGATTTCCCTTTATGTTCTATACATTTTCACTTCTCCTTCAGCTCATTATAGGGAGAAGTCAGCCAGCTTAGGGAGACTTTTTCTCCGAAATCACCCTCAAGGCTGAGCCCTGAGCTTAATATCAGACTTCTCATAGTTTGTACTGTTGGACCTTCAGCCAAAGGTTTTAGGTATCACTGAGACCAACTTAAAGCTCCAGATAAAATGGGATTTGAAGATAATTCAAAGGTCAGTTTTTCTTATTTCTCAACAAAAACATAAACAAGCCAAAAGTTCTAACCGACCACTTACATTTTATTGATTTTCTTCAACCCCACAAACAGTCTTACAACAGTTCTATTCACATTCCAAAATATGCAGATTTGTCGGTCAACTTGCTGTTTGACAAAATTCTTATCATTACATCCAGGCTGCACTGATTAACACAAGTACCTGAACCCCCATTTTAAAAATTCACAAAATTCACCATTTCGTCACAATTTGTGAAAAATCACATTTTGAAATATCCAATTTATGTTAGCAAAACCACTTCATTACCAAAGAAAATTACTGAAGAAACAGATTTATGCAGAAATGAACACTCTTCCTGCATTACACTGGGTGATTTGGGTCAAAATGTTGAAACTTACCCCACCACTCAATGCAGATTCTTGTTAATTTTGAAAATGGGGGTATCCGTATTCCTCAGAGCCTACTGGATACAGTTCACTGAATAATGCTAAACCTTTTAGTGGTATTGTTTACAGACATGTTCGCTTGTCTGTGGCTGAATTCTGAACTGTGGGATCGCTAATAGTATTGAGGATAAATGATAAAAACTAAGTGGCTGGTTAAAACTTTTGGATAGTATATGTAGTGACCCCTCATTAGAACCTTCTCTGCAAGATGGTTCTAATGAGGAGTCACAACATATATTTTTATGAGAAAAAATGTGGAAAATCATCCCTAAATTATTCCTTTTACTCCTTCTTATCTGGAACACTGCTGACTTGCAGACTTAGGGGAGAGTCGGGTAACTTCGGACAGGTGGGTAAATTCAGACAGTGACATTGTTTCCTTTATATGTCAGTTGTTTGGAATTAACACAAAACTAACTGGACAAACAGTGAAAATCCTGATGAGATGGCTCATTATGAGCCGTCTCATCTGGAATTTTACTGTTTGCAATGATATGTCCGAATTTACCCGCCTGTCCGAAGTTACCCCACCCTCCCTAATGGACTTGTCAAAATTCAAATAGGAGGAAGCTGTAACCAGAGTGTTGAGATTTTGTATTATATATTATGCAATGCATAATCTTCCACACTAAGCCAGCGGGGCCGCGTAGCGCAGTTGATAGGGCACCTGACTCATAAGTCAGAGGTCCTTGGTTCGAAACCCGGTCTGGCCACATACTTTCGTTTCTCCTTCTGCTGATTCAAGAAGGGCAGTTGTCAGTTACTGGTGAAAGTATGTGCGCTTAGTACTGGTTAAGCGCTTAGGAGATCTAAGCCTGCCCAGGAATAGTTTGGTTAGGTTAACTGACCATCCCGACATGACCATAGCTGTTTACCGTGGACGTTAAGCATCAAATCAATCAATCAATCAATCAATCCACACTAAGCCATGTTTACTCAAAACTACTAATGCAGAAAATGAATTTATCATATGAAGTAGCAGCTATTCAGTGGATAACGTCATTTCATAAAAATCATATGACCACACACGTAATAACACTTTGGCACGTACACACAACATCATTGATAAAGTCCGTGTCACTGTCTTTGTCACCCGACGTAGGGGGAGGGGGACTATAGAAATGACCCTCGTCCGTCCGTGTGTCAGTCCGTCCGTCCTTCCATCCGTCCGAAATCTTGTCCCCGCAACTCCTCCTACGTCTTTCATCGGATTGATTTGAAATTTTACAGATTGTATTCTTATGATATGAAGATGTGCATGTGGTTTTTGATTTTTGTTTCGGCCATTTTTGATGGAGTTACGGCCCTTGCTGACTCAGACCTTGTTCCCGCATCTACTGCCACATCTTTTATCAGATTGACTTGAAATTTTGCAGAATGTTTCATCATGATCTGAAGATGTGCATGTGATTTTGGAATTTCAATTGCCCTATATTTTACAAAGTTATGGCCCTTTGTCGTTTTTGGCATTTTCTGTCCATCCGAAATCTTGTCCCCGCAACTCCTCCTACATCTTCATCGGATTGATTTGAAATTTTACAGATTGTATTCTTATGATATGAAGATGTGCATGTGGTTTTTGATTTTTGTTTCAGCCATTTTTGATGGAGTTACGGCCCTTGCTGACTCAGACCTTGTCCCTGCTTCTCCTGCCACATATTTTATCAGATCATCAGATCAACTTGAAATTGTGCAGAATGTTTCATCATGATCTGAAGATGTGCATGTGATTTTGGTATTTCAATTGCCCAATATTTTACAAAGTTATGGCCCTTTGTCGTTTTTGGCAATTTTCCAACTTTTGAACCGTTTGACCGAGAGAGCTGAAATTTATAATGCTATTAGCATTTGGTAAATTGAGTATTCTGATTATTGTTAGGATATGCTAAATTTATTAGTGACAGAGTTATTCCCCTTTCATAGATAATAGACATTCACTTAAAGGTAAAAGGATAACTCAAGAACTATTCATATTAATGGGCTGAATCTTCATAAATGCAATGTTCATTTTTCATCAGATTCATATTAGGAGGATTATGGCCCTTGTTATTTTGTTATTTGGTATATGGTCTTGATGTTTAGGCATTCTGTAAGGGCCTAAAGTTTCAGTAACCTGATTTTACACACATACGCCCAGTCCTGAACTTAAGTATTTTGTAACCTCATAGAGGTCCAGTAATTGGGTATATGTCTTTGCTTATGCTTCAATTATTATTTCCTTACCAGATTCTGTTGTACACATATTTTCTGGTTTTGGCCATACAGTTACTCTGAAACGGAATAAAGGGCTGCAGTTTGTGACACATTTCAAACGTCGGGTGACACTTGGCCGATGGCCTTTTATTTTGTATTGAAATGATGTTCATTTTGAAGGCGATAAAATATATATTAAAGGGTCATACGATAAACAGAATCTTACACTCGTGATATTTTCATATGAAATTTATGAAACTCGCCGAAGGCTCGTTTCATAAATTTCATATGAAATGACCACTCATGTAAGATCCTCTATGTATGTTTGCTGGACTGATTTTCATTTGAAACCTGTTCTAGTCCAGTGTTAACACCATGACAATGCAAGTTTTTGTGTTGAAATAAAACTCAAAGACTTCCTTTGTTTGGTGCTCTAGGCCTTGTTGTTCAAGCCCAGTTAGTCCTTAGTCAAGGATTGGTTAAGTCTTCTTGTACACATAAAATCATATGTTAATTTTCTTTGTGGGAAATATAAGAGGGGCTCAGCTCGTTACTTTTTATAATAAAAAATGGAAGCATTTTTTGCGTACATTGTAACGCCTCATTAACAACATCAGTAGTTATGAGCAACTGGGCCCTGGGTGCCATTTAAATACCTGACATAAGGGATAGCTCAACCTTTTTGAATTCTGACAAGTCTGTATGAAAAAATAAATTAACCAGACATCTCTAAAACGATGAATAAAAGAGTCCACCAGGAAATGGGTTAACCTTTAATTCGCCAAAAAGGAGACAACAAAATTTATGTCTGCAAAATTTAAAAAATGTTTTGTCCAAGCTATATCATATTGAGAATTCAAAGACTATAGGGCAAACAATGTAGATCCGGATTAGGTGGCTCATTATGAGCCACCTCATCTGGATCTACACTGTTTACAAATTCAACCTTTTTAGCTCACCTGAGCCAGCGGCTCCGGGGGAGCTTATAGGATGGTAAGGCTCCGGCGTCCGTCGTCTGTCCGTCGTACGTCGTCCGTCGTACGTCCTCCGTCCACACTTTCAAACGACTTCTCCTCTGAAACCGGTGGGCCGATTGTAACCAAATTTCATATAGAGCCTCCTGGGACCTTAGGAAAGAAAAGTTGTTCAAACGGTCCTGGTCACATGACCAACATGGCCGCCATGCCCATATATGGTAAAAACCTGAAAAAATCTTCTTCTCAAGAACCAATAGGTCAATGGCCTTGAAACTTGGTATGTAGCATTGGGTACACGAGTACTACCAAGATTGTTCAAATTATGACCTTGGGTTGACCTTGACCTTTTTTACGGTAAGGTCAAATTTGCTTCCTTATGCTTTTATATGGCAAAATGCTGCAACATAAGATATCTTGGAAACTGTTGAAGATTTTGGCCTAAAAATTGGTACATACAGTCATCTTAATGACTACATGAAGATTAATGAGTACAAGAGGTCAAGGTCATTCTTTGACCTTTGACCCAGAACTCTCATATTTTGACAATATCAAACAATCTCCTCAAAAACAACTAGGCCAATTGTAACCAAATTTCATATAGGTCCTCCAGGGGTTGAGGGAATGAAAATTTGTTCATACAGTCCAGGTCACATGACCATTATGGCCACCACGCCCATATATGGTAAAAACCTTTAAAAATCTTCTTCTCCAGAACCAGTTGACCGATGGCCTTGAAACTCAGTATGTAGCATTGGGTACTCAAGTACTATAAAGATTGTTCAAATTATAACCTTGGGTTGACCTTGACCTTTTTTACGGCAAGGTCAAATATCGGAAAATGCTAGAACATAAGATTTCATGGTAAGTTTTGAAGATTTTGGCCTAAAAATTGGCATATGCAATCATCTTAATGAGTACATGAAGATTTGTGAGTACAAGAGGTCAAGGTCATTCTTTGACCTTTGACCCAGAAATCTCAAATTTTGACAATTTCAAACAATCGGCTCTAAAGCCACTGGGCCAATTGAAACCAAATTTCATATAGAGCCTCGAGGGGTTGAGGGAATGTAAAAATTTTCTTATGGTCTTGGACACATGACCAACATGGCCGCCATGCCCATATATGGTAAATACCTTTAAAAATCTTCTCCTCCAGAACCAATTGACCGATGGCCTTGAGACTTTGTATGTAGCATTGGGTACTTGAGTACAATCAAGATTGTTCAAATGATGACCTTGTGTTGACCTTGACCTTTTACAGCAAGGTCAAATATGGGAAAATGGTAGAACATAAGATTTCATGGCAAGTTTTGAAGATTTTGGCTTAAAAATTGGTATATACAGTTGTCTTAATGAGTTCATGAAAAATTATGAGTACAAGAGGTCAAGGTCATTTTATTACCTTCGATCCAGATTGCTCATATTTTGACATTTTCAACCATTTCCTCAAAAGCCAAAGGGCCAATTGTGAACACATTTCATATAAAGCCTCCAGGTGTTGGTTGAATGAAAATTTGTTCAAACGGTCCAGGTCACATGACAAACTTGGCCGCCATTACCACTTATGATATAAATCTTTAATATTTTTTTTCTCCAGAACCAATACACCTATGGCCTTGAAACTTGGTAAATAGCATGGAGAACTAGAGTACCACCAAGACTATTCAAATGGTGACCTTGGGTTGACCTTGACCTTTTTTGCGGCATGGTCAAATATGGGAAAATGCTAGAACATAAGATTTCATGGAAAGTCTGAAGATTTTGGCCTAAAAATGGTATATATGGTTGTCTTAATGAGTACATGAAGATTTATGAGTACAAGTGGTCATGGTCATTCTTTGACTTTTGACCCAAAACTCATATTTTGACAATGTCAGACATGATAAGTAAAAGCCACCTTGCAAATTGTTCAGGTGAGCGATTCAGGGCCTCATGGCCCTCTTGTTTCATTTTTGGCGCTTTAAGGGTTAAATATGAAAGTACACAATGCGAGACAGTAACATTATATTTGCTCCCTACACAATTACAGGCGAGTCGTGACATGACAAAACCAACAAAGTGGCATGTGTGCCCAGTGAAGACTCAGATCAGCCTGGGCCTCCCTCCAGTCTGATCAGAGTCTTTGCTGCGTGCTTAAAGGATAGCTAAGGGTCTAAGCTAGCTCCATGCAAACAATGCAGACTGCTTCCACTTTGCTGGTTTTGTCATACCACAGCTCATATCAGTTGTATTTATTTCTGCTACATGTTAATTTCCCTTCCAAAACAATCCAAAAAAATCTAAACCTGTCTTATAAGACAGAGCTAGATTTTTGGGGACTGTCTTTGAGGGGAAAAGTTGTTATCTCAGAGCCAAATGAACCTGTTGCAATAAACTCAGAGAATTATGTGAAATCAAATGATGGACACTTCCAGAATGGATCCAGCTCCCTGTAAGCAAGAATATTGTATTAAAATTGAGACGTTTTTTCCTCTATAGAGCAAATTCTTTTCTTCAAGAGTAAGCCCTCATGGAGACGGGGAATTTGTTGAATTGACATACCATATTTATTCAGTTATAAGACAGGTTTTCCCACTGCTTTTATGATGTAAGATCAAAGCTCTAGATAAGAGGGGTATTTGATGATAATTGAGTGATAATTTTCTTTATTTCTCATTGAAACCATATGTTGTGACCCCTCATAGAGACGGTTCAGATGAGGGGTCACAACATATGTTTTTACCCAGAATTAACAATAATTATCTCTAATTATCACCAAATACTCCCTCTTATCTAGGGCTCTGGACTAAGATTATAACAATCCAGCATGAGTGTCCATGTAGGATAGGGAAATTTCACCCGAGGGCTCGGGATTTCAGCCAAGTCCCTGATTGAAATTCGGACCCAGAGGGTGAGATTTACCTATCCTACATGGACTGGCTCATTATGGATTATTTTTCTTCCACTGTTAGCGGACTTTAAACCTCAAGTCGGATTAGGCTTCAAAACAGGAAAATTTTAACTTTTTAACCAGTAAGTAAATTTTGAGCAGCCCAGTGTGCTTATTGGATCCTAAAATGGGTGTTAACACAGTTTGCACCTTAAAATAGACGGAAAACACGATATGTGGACTATTTTATCTTCCAGAGAAACTCACTGCAGATTTCATAATTATACTCAAAACAACCCCACCCTTAATCTAAAGCTATGCAAAGGGAAATTCACTTTTCCCATGGCTAATGCACTGACCATGGGTGAATGGGTAGATCCAAAGCCACTGAGCTGATTGAAGAAAAAATTCATAGGGAGCTTGAATGTTCTTCGTCAGCCAAGATGCCCATCATGCCCATATATAGTAGAAACCTTTAAAAAAATCTTCTCCAGATTCAAATGGCCTACAATGTTGAAACTTGGTATACGGCAATTGGGATTCATATACTAAATGATGACCCTAGCTTGACTTTTGACCTTTTTACTTAGGTGAGTAATTCCAAGCCTCATGGCTGTTTTGATGGGACTGTTTTGGAAGGGAAAATCCCATCTTATAGCAGAATTACTCCAGACTGGTTCAGATATTTGGGGTTATTTTAGTGGGAGAAAAACCCTGTCTTATAACCAAATAAATATGGCCCAGAGGTCATAAAACTTGAGTACATTCTCAAACTCAAAATAAAGCACAGTGAGTGGCTGCTTCCGAGCATGTAGCACATGCTCGGAAGCAGCCAATCAGTGTGCCTTATTTTGAGTTTGAGATTATTCTCAAGTTTTATAACCTCGAACCCTGGAAAAACAGTGATTCTAGAAAAAATCCCACCGTTTAATTATGTTAATGGGAAAAGTGATGAACATCACAACTTACACTATCAAAATATGGCTGATCTGGCATTGTTTACCTGTAACCTTCACACTGACTGAGGGTGATGTGTTAGTAATTTTGATTTTATGATCACTCAAGGAGGTTCGATGTGGAATTGTTGATATGAGTTATCATCCTTGGGATGTTCGCGATGGCAGCAGTATATGCAACAATGTTCATGACAAAACAGCGTATACATCACTTTGTTCAACAAGAGAAGTACTGAGCCTTTCTTACGTTATAGTTTGATATGAATAACAAGTTTTCTAGGTGGAAATTTTAGTCATTCAAGGCTTTTTGGTAGTTATCCCGACGACACTGTTACTTATTGCTTTTGTACAACAAATTCTATGTAAGTTTAACCACAATGACAAGCAATGTTTGTCTAAAATTTCCACTTTCCTTTCGTTATTTGATTATGAAGACACTATGAAAACCAAAATGTGGAAAGTTATTTTATCCTGTATAAATTTATACATATTGCATGAACCACCATAATGAATGCGGTGCCTACTAATGAATGCGGTGCCTAGCAAATTTTTATAAAGAGTACATGAATTTGAGGGTAAACAAATCGCTACAATTATATGCTGATTATTTTTAACAAGGGAAATATTACAAAATATACTTTGTACATAACATAAATATAGTTTGTCTTCATGGTTCAGTGATATGTTTAATTAGGATAATGTTAAGATATTTTACTGGTACATTCAGCTGAGTGTTTTCCCTAGTTGCAAATGGATCTTAATCCGGAACGTGACTGTTAAGTTCAGAAGATAATTCATGCAGAGCTTTAGAAAAAGGGTTGGGTATCTTGATTATAATTATGAAATCTGCATTAACTCATGCTGTGACCCTCCGTTAGAACTGCCTCAATGAGGCAGTTCTAACGAAGGACACAGCATAATATGAGCCACGACAGGAGAAAACCAACAAAGTGGTTGTGTGCCCAGCGCAGACTCAGATCAGCCTGGGCATCCACCTGGTCTGATCAAACCCTTCACTAAGGGCTTGAAGGGTAGCTAGGGTCTAAGCTACCTCCATGCAGACAGCGAAGACTCTGATCAGACTGGGGAGATGCCCAGGCTGATCTGAGTCTGCGCTGGCCGCACAACCACTTTGTTGGTTTTGTCATGTCGCAGCTCATATATGTTTTCATAGAGAAATAAAGAAGAGTTATAACTCTCCACTTCTCCACAGATCTCTGGTATATGTAAGTTTCTATCCAAGAACCCAGAAAGGGTCCTTGTGACTTGGCGACTCAGCTAATGGTACCAGTAGTCAGTGCTCCAGGTAGTAAATGTCAGACTTGAAAGTCCAATATTTTTCTCATTTTTTTTCCATACTTCTTAAAACAATAATAATAACGGTTTAAGAGCTAATCTTTATTTTCCATGCGCAGACAGTTCGAATGAGATCTGTTGACATTATTTTGTGAAGAATAAAGAAAAAGAAATAGTTTTATTTTCCAAGCTGTATTGCTAGTCTGGAGCTCTGATAGGATATTTCAAGCTTGTTGTTCATGAAGTCTGATCAGGGTCAACAGCATCAAACCAGACTGCAGCTGGTTTTGGAAAGAAAAAGTGAAATGAAAAAGATAGCACTTTGAATGGAGTTTACCTGCCGGTATGGGGGTGGTAGGGTGGTGCAATGGTGCTGTGTGTAACTTCCAGTGCCGGGGCGTCCTACTGATTTGGAACATTGTAGGACAAGGGCCTACTGTGCTTGCAGTAGGTGCGGGTGGGGGTTGTTTGGACATTTTTTCTCTCGTCTATCATTTCTTCTCTTTCTCCCTCTCTGGGAGACGGCCCGATATAGACTGCAATACTGTCTCAAAGGTCAGTTAAACCCAAAACAATCAATCAATCAACCTACCGGTATAGTAAGTAGATACAGAGGGAAATTGATCATGTGATATTAATTAACATGGTGCCTAACCCTTTATGAGACTGGAAGTCTGGAAATCAGTCATGGGGACATTATGCAAACAGTGTAGACCCAGCTCAGATGCCGCAGAATGCGGCATCTGATCAGCGTCTATACTGTTTGCTGACAGAATTTCTATGTAAAATACAAAAGAAAATTAAAACATCCACGAGAAACCACTAACACTAAAAATGGACAAATGCAAATTATCAGGATGGACAGTTCCACGTAAAATAGGGTTAATGTTACCAGAAAGCAGGTCTGTCACGTGTGCAGACTTTTGTCACATATTTCTGAAATTTCTTGGAATCCTGTCCTGCTAAACTTCCTGTCTGGGTTCAATTCCAGCTGGAGGTGGAAACCTTTTCAACCATAATATAAGTATCTATCATAGGTGTGAGTTGTGTATAGAAAATCCGTCATGAGGGTCACTGTTCGGCATCACGAGGCAAGCCTCGTGATGCCGAACAGTGATCCCGAGTGACGGATTTTTCTAACCAAACCTCACACCCATGAAAGATACATTTTCTTGAACACCACATTTTGTTTTAACTTACGAACTTGTTAAAATGTGTAATCCTAGTGCTTGAGAGGTTTCAGTTTGATTTTGAAAGAAGGCGCCACTTTCCACAAACTCTGTTCGGCTCTTTACGTCAACGACTGGCATGCGTAAACTGACGTCTCTTTTTCGTTCATTATCTAAAATGCCAACGTCACTTGACGACGCAGGTACGTGAGCTCCTATACAACCAATGCATTGGCAGCTCGTGATTTTTATCCGGTCCTGGATAAGAACACCTGGGTAAGATAAGATTTTCTATCGCAAGTGAAAAGAATGGTATTTTCTATCCAGTGTGCAAGAAAGGGGTTTCCATTGCAAACAGCCTTTCATTATCACTGTACTACCATATAAGACCCAGATATGACTGAAATACTATTGAAAAGGACATAAAATTGCAAGTCATCCATCCATTCATCATACAATGTCGTGTCAGTCTCAAAACTTCAAGCAAAGAAAAAACTATTTCTTTATTCAACAACACCACCTGTGAAGGTCAAATTAGTTGAACTTGCACTGCTGCACTGCCATGTGTTCTGAATTGAATTTTGACAGCCGGAAGAAGCCAGATCTAGCCGGACTATTTAAAGTAGCAATTTGAAGACTAGAAGGCAAACAGTGTAGATCCAGTTGGGGCAGCTCATCTGGATCTATGCTTTTTGCAAATTCAACATTGTCAGTTTGACACTTTAAGTGTTACCGTAAAACCTCTATATATTGGGACAGCTAGGTCTGAGCAAATAGTGCAAACCCAGATCAGACTGCTCCTCAAGGATCAGCCTGACATTGCAAATGACCTCATAGTATTTATAGATCACTATGACCCCCCCCCCCCCCCCACCCCAACCCCTTCATCCACCCACCATCATATCCACAAATATGAGTAAGAATCCTTGTCCAGGGTGGGGGCAGGAGGTCAATATCTAGGATGATCTTGATGTTAAAGTTTTCAGGTAAAGTTTTCGATTAAAGTTTAAGGCTTGTACCTCCAAACTCATTCGAGGTACCTGCTTTGTATTTATACCCCCGACGTATGTCGAGGGGTATATAGTTTTCGTCTTTCCGTCCGTTCGTCCGTCTGTCCTTCCGTTCGTCCGTTCATCCGTCCGTCCGTTAACATTTGCGTTAAAGTTTTGCGTTAAGTTTTTATTCTAGCTTATATTTCTATTATCATTCAATGGAACCTTTTGGTATGTGACTAGGTATACTTCTAGGTTCATGCAGAATAGTTGACATCATCTGGATGCTGCTGTTGACCTAATGTCAAGGTCACAGACTTAAACATTTGCGTTAAAGTTTTGCGTTAAGTTTATATTATTCTTTTATATTTCCAATATTCTTTGATGGAACCTTCTGCTATTTAATTAGGGTTACTTTAAGGTTCATACAGAGTAGTTGACAGCATCTGGATGCTGCTGCTTACCAAAGGTCAAGGTGACAGACTTGTATTCTTGCGTTAAAGTTTTGCGTTAAGTTTGTATGCTTTGCTTATATTTCCAACATCCTTATTTGATTAAACATTCTGATATATGACTAAGTTTACTTCTATGTTCATGCACAATAGTCGACATCATCTGGATACTGCTGCTGACCAAAGGTCAAGGTCACAGACTTTAAACATTTGCGTTGAAGTTTTGTGTTAAGTTTATATTCTTCTTTGATATTTCCAATATCCTTTGATGGAGCCTTTTGATATTTGACTAAGTTTACTTTAAGGTTCATAGCTGCTTACCAAAGTCAAGGTCACAGACTTGTATATTTGTATTGAAGTTTTGCGTTAAGTTTACATTCTTTGTTTATATTTCAAACATCCTTAGATGAAGCCTTTTGATAAATGACTAGATTTACTTCTCTGTGTTCATGCTGATTAGTTGACATCATCTGGATGCAGCTGCTGACCAAGGTCATGGAAACAGATTTAAACGTTTACAATAAAGTTGGTGTTGAGTTGGTACTCTTTGCTGATATTTGTGATATATTTTGATGGAACCGTTCGATAGGTGACTAAGTTTACTTCTAGGTTCATACCATGTATAAGATTGGTTTCATTAGGTGGTGGTTTTATTAGGCGGTGGCGCTGGTCGGGGGTATACGTGAGCCCATGCTCACTTGCTCTAGTTGGTCAGGACCTTCTCTGGAGCATTGGGTTGCAGCAGCAGCAAAGCATCCATGCAGACTCTTGTGTCCTTGACCTTTATTCATGGATGAGTGATTTTGCCTTATAGCTTTAACACTATTTAATAAATATGCAATATGAATATGCATTTCTCTTGGAGCTCATAACTTCAATACCTTATATGCTACAAAGTTTAGATGTAGTATGATATTTTTGACCTTGTGGTAGAGTTCCCCAGGGTGGGGCTAGGGGTCAGAATGTATAACAGGTCATATAAAACACTTGCAAAATGGGAATAAAATCATAAGTCTGGTACCATTACTTGCCCTGGAGAGTTAGAAACTGGACATAATGGTTGCAGATGAAATAGTTTATACGGAGACCAGGCTTTGACAAATGGTTCAGGCTAGGGGTGAGGTTATGGGGTGGGGCCAAAGGAAACATGAAGTCTGCAGCGTCATTAGACCGACTTAGTACTGGGTAAAGGTGGTGTGAAAACCAATACTAGGAACCACCCTTTGTCACCATGAGGCATTATAAGTTAGACTGAGTTGGTATCACTCCGTCTGGTGCATGAAGACCCAACCCTCAATGTCCGCAGAGTGTCCAGATAGTGGCATACAACTCGTCCCTGTATGCCAAAGGGAACAACTGACTTAATCTAGCTTCTGATGCAAACTTCATTTGTGCACTAGCTACCACATTCACCCCTGGCTAACTATGTTAACAATGTTTTGAGTGAGGATACTATGTAACCTTGAGAGTCAGGCACCCATTAGGCTTGTTCTTGCATTTAGGAGACAGAAATAAGACTGTAGTACACTATTAGTGGTAGCACCCAGAGGATAGCTGACTAAGCCGGGTGGGGTAAAATGACAAAAAAATATATGAAATAAAAAAAGTTTTGCCGACCTACCTACCCTAATTTATTTGGGCATGTCATTGGAAACATGACTATTTCTTTATTGTGGCCTAATGTTAAGAAAGAAACTGACACAGTGCAATTGATTTCATTTCTGTTTAAAGACATCAGATGGATTTGTTGAGCCACCTCAAAAGCTCTTCATTAGCTTTTACTCAGTCTCCTTTTTAGATTGCAATTTGGCAGAAAAAAGAACATTTTATAAATGACTTTTATAAAATCTGGTGCTTGTCTCAGCCATTCAGGAACTCAGTTTCATTTGCCTAAAAGAAATGGCATAGACCCTGATCAGATTGAAAGGACTTGTCAGTTGATAGAACCACAGAAGAGTAATGCTGTTTCAGAAAGGGACAATAATAAGCTTGGATCCATTCTGGAGTCATCGATAGTTGTTCAATCTATGGCTCATTACTCTAAAAAAGCGTTTTTATCAGGTCATTGTAAGAAAAGATTAGAACTTGCAATGATATATCTCTGGGACAAGCTTAAGAACTAATTGTCAGAGTTGTGTACAATGAGTTGTCTTCAGTTCAGTTGGCGAATTTTACATTATCCTCCAAATTTCTTTAATGTTTTAGAGCTCAGAGGGAAAGAGACTTTCATGAACGACGTCAAAGAGATGAAGAGAAGGCTGAAATGGGTTGGGCTAGAGACACACAAAACAACAAATTGAGATTTAATATCTTAGTGGGGGCATTTATTGTCACTATTTATCTCATAGTCAACTTTATTTTAAAGCATTCGTAAGTAAACTTTCATCTGAAACCTGGAAAAACCATTTATCTCCATTTAAATTGGGATTTTGATAATTATGAGATAGTGTTGTTAATTCTCTGGAGCCTCAATAGCTCAGTGGGTTAAGCAGGGCCAGGCCTGGAGGTTATAAAACTTGAGTACATTCTTAAACTCAAAATAAAGAACACTGATTGGCTGCTTCCGAGCACATGCTCGGAAACAGCCAATCAGTGTGCTTTATTCTGAGTTTGAGATTATACTCAAGTTTTATAACCTTGGACCCAGGTTAGAATCTTGCTGGAAATGGAATTCTTTCCAACCTTAGACAGGTTCCATTGCACACAGCCTTTCACTATCACCTTTCCATCAGCTCAGTATCATAAAAATAATGTTGAAAGAGCCACTAAACTGTATGTTATCCATCCAAGCAGCCATCTTAATTCTCCATACTTCATTGTGGCCTTCCTTTAAACTGCCCATATTTTACGTAAAATAAACAAAAAATATCTCAGAATGGTCATCAAAACCCCACCTTTTCTCTAGAATATTGGAAAACAAATGGAGTTTTTGTGGTTGAGACCGGGTGTGCTAGTTAGTTTGATGCTATTTGATGCTGATCAGACTTCAGACAGGTACAAGACATTGCTCCAGATAATAAGGGGTACGAGGGATAATTTAGGGATAATATTTCATATATTGCCATAGAAATGTTTGTCATGACCCCTCATTAGAATCGTCTCACTGAGATGGTTCTAATGAGGGTCACTACAGGTTTTTGTTGAGGAATAACCAAAATCCTCAAAACCTTTCCATATCTGAAGCTATGTACAATAAATAGGTCAGGGGAGTACTACAAAAGGTATGTTTGGGAGTGATTGATATTGTTATTATTATTAATTTTTTTTTTTTTTTTTATTGTTCGTGTTTTTTTTTGTGTGTGTATTTTCCTCTTCACATGTTCACCCTTAAGCTTAAAACACAAAAAGCAGACAACAGAATTTCCATCTGCAAAATTTAAAAAAAATCTGTCATATTGATAATAACAGTATAGATTCAGATGAGATGTCTCATCATTGAGCTGCCTCATCTGGATGTACACTGTTTGCAAATTCAAATGAGCCCCAACACCACAAAACCAACAATGTGGTTGTGCGCCCAGCGCAGACTCAGACCAGCCTGGGTATCCGCAGAGTCTAATCAGACTCTCCGCTAGGCACTTAAAGGGTAGCTAAGGGTCTAAGCTACATGCAGACAGCGAAGACTCTGATCGGACTGGGCGGATGCCCAGGCTGATCTGAGTCTGCGCTGGGCGCACAACCACATTGTTGGTTTTCTCGTCTCGCGGCTCAAATGCTTTCATTTTTGGTGCTTGATGGGTTCAGAAAAAAATCCCTTACAACACCTCTTGGAGTGCTTCCGGTGACACATGTATTTAAGTAAAGTATATAGACAGGCTTGGTTATTATTTTTTTGCTTCTTGAACTCTGCTAATATATTTCCTGATCAGACTTAGTCAGGCTATATCAAAATCATGTTGGTAAAAATACATGTATAACTTTCAAGGGGTTGGGGAGGGGGAGGGGATGCAAGGAAGCAAATTTCAAGATGCAAAAGATACAAACAGTCTGGCAAGATGAAGTTAGTCTGTGGCTAATATATCACATGGATCAGTACATATGTTTACAAACAGTAAGTAAGACGTAGAGCTAGGTAATAAAAAGATTTTGGGAGTGAAATGATGTGGCGGACCTTGTGCTATTGAAGCTTAAAATTTTAGAGCGGAAAAAGAAAGGGAGTATTGGAGAAAGGCGTATGGTTTAAATGAGGAGACAGCTGGCAAAGAGGAAAAGACAAATGAGAAGAAGACAGTAAGAATGAGCTTGGCTCTGCCAATTGTTCTGGGTGTTTCGGCACTTTACTCTGGAAGTCTTTTTTGGTGGTAAGTTAACTAAATGGAGACATTACTTACAATTTTGTTCTTTTGCAGTTACAATAAAAAAACAACAATCTGCTTTCTTTTAAGGCTGCAGTGTATCCAGAAATGAGAAATATAGTTACAAATTCTTTTTATGCATGCTTAAGTACTTGGCATATTAATTCAGCAGGGCTCCAGGAGGTGATGTCCAGTTGAAATTGTTTAAAACATATAGCCATATATAAAAACAAGACACTCTTTGTTATGAGTGTCAGTGTTGTTTTCAGTATGCATCAAACAAAGCCAACCCAACGAAATTTCGGTATTAGGTTCATTGGGTACACATCCATATTCTGGGGCCGTATTCATAAAACGACTTAAGTCGTTGCTATGCTGTTGCTAAGGCTAAATTTCTTTGAAGAAGATTCCCTACAACTATGAAATTTGCTCTGGAGGAACAGTCTTACAACTATGAAATTTGCTCTGGAGGAACAGTCTTACAAAGACTGTTCCTCCAGACCAAAATTCATAGTTGTAGGGAATCTCCTTAATAGATATTTAGCCTTAGCAACCGCATAGCAACGACTTAAGTGGCTTTATGAATACGGCCCCAGACATAACATAGTATGTCCATGAAAATTGGAAAACTACATAAGCAAATATGATCAAACTTCACAGGAAGGTAAGCCATAATGAGAAAGTGTGTGCCATATAATGAGCAAGTGTGTTGTGCACAAAATAGGTTTCCTCACCCAAGGTCAAGGTGACAATCAAAGGTCAAATCTTGTATTTCCAATTACTGAACAACTACTGAAGCAAATTTGATCAATCTTCACTTGAAGGCAAAGATTAATAAGAGGTTTTTGCAGGCAGATTCAAGTTCTGATGCCCAAGGTAAGAGTCACAATCTGGAATCAAAGGTCAAATCAAGTCTCTTCAATTACATGTATTCAAAAACTGTTGAAGCGAATTAAATCAAACTTCACAGAAGGGTCAACCATAATAAAAAGGTGAGCCAAGCGCAAGATTTGGTTCCCACGCCCAAGGTCGGTGTCACAATCAGCGGTCAGAGAACAAATTGTGTGTTTCCAGTTAAGCACTACAGAAGCAAATTAGGTAGATCAAACCTCAGAGAAGGGTAAGATATGCAGTATGCGAGACTGGCAAAGTCAAGATCACAGTCAGGGACAGTAGTTGAATTGTGACTTGCTGATTACTCAAAACCACTGAAGCAAAACTGGGAAAACTTCAGCGAGAGGTAAGGCTTTATGAGAAAGTGTGTAAAATGCAAGATTTACAATTTAAATTCCCATGCTGTCTGAAGGTCAGAGTCACACTCGGGAGTCAAAGGTCAAACCATGTTTGCAATTTCTGAAAAACCACAGAGGTGTATTTGATTAAATGTCTCAGGTACAAGATTTAGGTTCCCACCACCAAAAGTTCCCGAGGTCAAGGTCAGAGTCAGGGGTCAAAGGTCAAATTTTGTTCTGCAATTTAACACTCAAAAAGTACCCCATGGAATTTCATGAAACTGTAGAGAAAAGTCAAGCATGATGAGAAAGTGTGTTGGGTATAAGAGTTTGGTTCCTGTGAAGCAGTCAAGTTTATAGTTTGTTCAGTGAATCTTACTAAAGCAGTATAGGAATTAACACACCAAAAAAGAGGACAACTAAATATATGTCTGCAAAATTCCAAAAAGTTTTCATCCTAGGTATATTATATTGAGGATTCAAAGAAAGAGCGTAGATCCAGACGAGGTGGCTCATTATGAGCCGCCTCGTCTGGATCTATGCTGTTTGCAGATTCAACTATTTTCATATTATGGTGCTTTTAGTGTTAATTGCACCATTGCTTGTGCGGCTTCTTCACATCAGGCAGAGTCAGGTAATAGACAGTAGTTATACCAAGAAGGCTGAGAGGATGAAGGAAGCAGACAGAATCTTCTGTCTTGCATTATATTCCATAACAATTCAGCTATAAGATAGTTTTTTTTTTTCAACTCCTCTAGAATGACCCCAAATCAATCTGAATAAGTCTCTCTTGTATATTTCTCCAGTTACCATATTAATCCTATTAAACCCCCGGGGGGTCATTGCATTTTACAAAAGGGGGGCATTGTTTAGGGTCTGAAAAGTAACAAATTAACCACTTTGCAAAACACTTCCAAAAACAATATAAAAGTATTTTAACCATGTAAGATTAACAGATCACTATGGCGTCACTAAAATGGATGATATTTGCATGAAATACCTCTTTGACTATGATAAGGTAAACAAACAACCATACATAAACTAAAATTTCTGAGGATTTTATAACTTTGAATTTTACAATTTTGGCGAGTCAATATGAAATATTATGGAAAAAAAATGAGAGGATTGTGTATTAGAGCAAGGGTATTAAATAGGATTAATATGGTATACAGATGGATTTTTCCCTCCCACAATGATCCAAAAAGTCTATATTTGAGCCACGACATGAGAAAACCAACAAAGTGGTTGTGCGCCCGGCGCAGACTCAGATCAGCCTGGGCATCCGCCCAGTCTGATCAGAGTCTTCGCTGTCCACATAAGGTAGCTTAGACCCTTAGCTAGCCTTTAAGCCTTTAATGAAGAGTCTGGTCAAACTCAGCGGATGTCCAGGCTGATCTGAGTCTGCACTGGCCGCACAACCACATTGTTGGTTATGTCGTGTCGCGGCTCATTTGTTTTACAAAATGGATCTAGATTAAATGGGTCATTTTGGAAGTGATAATTTTAAGGGTTGTTTTGGAAGTGAAAAATCCCCATCTTATTACCAGATAAATATGGTATCAAATTTTATGAGTAATGCAAGGCGCTCCATTGGTAAGTAACCATATTTTACTAAGAAGGAGAGTTCTTTGAGCGGGTGAATTCAGTTTGCCTGTCATCTCGGTATCCTGAACAAAAGGCAAGGAAATTTTAAATACACTAAGATGATTATATTTTACATATAAGATATTTTACATATCCTATATTATCAAATCCTATACCATATAAGCCATGACACGAGAAAACCAACAAAGTGGTTGTGTGCCCAGTGCAGACTCAGATCAGCCTGGGCATCTGCCCTGTCTTATCAGAGTCTCCGCTTTGTGCTTAAAGGGTAGCTAAGGGTGTAAGCTACCTCCATGCAGACAGTAAAGACTCTAACCGACTGGGTGGATGCCCAGGCTTATCTGAGTCTGTGCTGGGCGTACAACCACTTTGTTGGTTTGTTGGATGTATGTTGTTGTTTAAACCAAATATACTGAAGGACAAAAGTTCTGCATATTTTTATCCCCCGCCGAAGGCTGAGGGATATAGTTTTCTCCATGTCCGTCCGTCTGTCTGTCCGTCCATCCGTCCGTCCGTCCTTCTGTCTGTCCGTCCTTCCGTCCGTCCGTCCGGAGCCATAACTACGTAACCACTGGACGGAATTTCATGAAACTTAAAAGAAATATATATCACTATAACGCGTTGATGCACGTGAAGTTTCATCAGACATGCTTCAGTAATGCATGAGTTATTGCCCTTTAATGGATTTAAAATTAACAAAATGAGTCATAACTAAGTAACCAATTATCAAAACTACATGAAACTTAAACTGAATATGTATCACCATAACACGGTTATGCACATAAAGTTTCATCAGAAGGGCATCAGTAATGCATGAGTTATTGCCCTTTAATGGATTTAAGATTAATAAAATGAGTCATAACTAAGTAACCAATTATCAAAACTTCATGAAACTGAAACTGAATATGTATCACCATAAAGGGGTTATGCACATAAAATTCCCTCAGAAGGGCATCAGTAGTGCAGGAGTTATTGCCCTTTAATGGATTTAAAACCAATAAAATGAGTCATAACTAAGTAACCAATTATCAAAACTTCATGAAACTTAAAAAACTGAATATGTATCACCATAATGGGGTTATGCACATAAAATTCCCTCAGAAGGGCATCAGTAGTGCATGAGTTATTGCCCTTGAATCAATTTATGGTTGACAAATTTAGCCGTAACTAAGTAATCAATGAATAGAATTCTGTGAAACTTATATTAAATATGTATCACCATATCACATTGGTGCATCTTATGTTTTGTCGGAATTGCTTTAGTAAGCAATGAGTTATTGCCCTTGAATTGGTTTAAAATAAACAAATTGAGTCATAACTAAGTAACCAATAAATGGAATTTCATGAAACTTAAAATAATTAGGTACTGTCATGACACAGCAGTGCACATTAAGTTTTGTCGTCATTGCTGCATTAATGCATGATTTAATGCCCCTGAATGGATTTAAAATCCACAAATTAGCCATAACTTAGGTATCGGTGAACAAAATTTCTTGAAACTGAAAAAAATGTATCATCATTGTGCAGTGATGCTGAGACAAGTGTAACAGCTTCAGCTTATATCTCACTTATCCCAGGGTTATTGCCCTTGATTTTATTTACAATCCACAAGTTCAGCCATAACTAAGTAATCAGTGAATGAAATTTTATGTAACTTAAAATAAACCATAAACAAATCAGGGCCACTTCGGCGGGGGATATAAATTCACCGAATTTGCTTGTTGACATTTTAATCTGTACATGGCAAAACTCCCTTTGATTGAAGAAACATTTAACCCCCATAGTCCTCCTAGGGTAATAAGCATTTAAACATATATCTTGATAAAAGTTGTGCTTTCTTTTTGGATGATAATATGTTTGCAGATTAACATACATAATTACACTATATAATTGGTGAAAAGTAGGGAGTAACGATTTTGAAAATATCCCCCCCGCCCCCCCACCCCCCACAAATTAAAATAGCGATATTTCTGGTTCCCCATTGAGCAATGGAATACAAACAAAGTAAGACGATAAATGAAATCTGTCACCTGTACATTATATTTTTGCCAATATAGTAATGCTTATGATATCAAAATTTGGTTGGCAACAAGGTGACCCATATTATAATTTCTCAACACTTTATGACAAATTCAAGGATGTTTTATTTGTTAAAAGATCTATGATTACAGTCATTTACAATGACAAAAGTGTAGTGATGGATGGATAACTTGTGCTTTTATGGCCCTTTCAAAGGCAGTTTAGTCATACACCCTGTGAGACATTTTGAAGTCCACACACATTTTCAATGCAAACAATGCAATCATTGAAATTTTAACTGCCTATTCAATGATTTACAATTATTATTGAGAACAGTATTTGTTGTGGGTTTATGTCTAAAATGTTATATTGCAACTTTGATGTACAACTAATATTCACCAAATTTTTACAAAATAAAGAAAAATGATTTTAGATGACTTTATGACACATATTTTGCTTAACATAAAAATTCTAAAAATTGGGACACCTAAAAATGGAATAGTCAATGGTAGGTCCAAAAGAGTCTGGTTTTACAATGCAGTAATGCATCCAAAAGAATTAGTTTGAATGGCAAAATCTGTAGACCCTAAATAAGCACTCTGATTTTGGTCTGCACAGTTTGCTCAGACTTCTCTGTCTCAATACCATATTAATCCTATTAAGCGCCCCTGCTCTTATAAACACCTCCTGCCTCTTTTCCGAAATAATGTTATCTAGGCTCTAAATAATGCCCCCCCCCCCCTCCTCCTCCCCCCTACCCATCCCCTTTCGTAAAATGCAACACCCCCGGGGTGATCGTTAGGATTAATATGGTAGTAGATTTTTTTACGGTATGTGCTAAAAGGATTTTAAAGCATTACAACACAAAATTTGACCATGTAGAACTTTGGCCTTAAGTATACGAGAAAATAATTCTTGAATTCTTGGCTCAGTATGCACCCACCATTGGCTGGGGATAGTGTATATGTCTGTGTTGTTGTACATACAGTACAGTCATAGGCTTGTTACAATCAAACACACCTTGTCATTTGCATTGAGGAACAAGAAAAAGATGATTACCGTTTATACTCTCACACATCACTCCCACACCACTCCCTCACCACACACTCTCTAAACACACATCATGTTTCACTCCCATACTGTGTGACACTCTTCCAATGTGTCTATGCTTGCTCCACACATCTTCACCACATCCCACTACACTATAGGGTCTCATGACACGTTACACTTCACATCCTAGGACAAGGTTTTGCATCCCCTATGATGTGCTCTTGACATGCCCTCTCTGTCTCCTTGCCAAAGAATCACATGACTTGTGCGAGTTTGTTGTTGGAAGGTGAGGGGTCGAATGTTTGATCATAACAAACCTATGTCTGTAATAAGTGTATGTACATACAATCACTTTTGTGACTGTTTGGCTCATAATATGTATTTGTTTTTTGTAAGCTGTTCTGTTGACCATTATACACGGTGGGAAATCATATGACTTACCTCTGTTATTTTGTACAAATATTCAGACAGAACTGGTAAGAAAATTGATAATTATTTCTTTATTATTCAGTGAATTTTCATGGTAAAGTGCATTAGACCACATTGCTTTTGCAGCAAACCATTATCGAAGAGCCGTTTCCATGCATGCTGTATTTTTCCACACAATTTCAAGCAAAGACAGTCTTTGCTCGAGGCAGTATAAAAAACTACAGCACATAGCATAAAAACGCTTAAATAGTCACTAGCTGTGTATGAAGACAAGGAATCTGCACTTTACTGCATGAAAATTTATTGTTGATTATTAACCCTTAAAGCGCCAAAAATTAAAATTGTTGAATTGGCAAGCAGTGTAGATCCAGATCAGGTGGCTCATAATAGCCACCTCATCTGGATCTACACTGTTTGCCCTGTAGTCTTTGAATTCTCAATATGATATAGCTTGGACAAAACATGTTTTAAAATTTCTGCAGACGTAAATTTTGTCGTCTGCTTTTTGGCGCATTAAGAGTAAAATAGTCATTTGCTTTGTATGAAGACAAGGAATCTGCACTTTACTGCATGAAAATTTATTGTTGATTATTAAGGAAATAAGGATAAATTTTCCTACCCGTTATGCCAGAGCCTACACAGGTACAAGCTAAATGAGGTAAGTCACGTGATTTCCCGCTTTGATTATATTTGAGCCACGACACAACAAAACCAGCAATGTGGTTGTGTGTACAGTGCAGATTCAGATCAGCCAGGGCATCTGCCCAGTTTGAGCAGACTCTTTGTTAAGTGCCCAAAAGGTAGCTAAGGGTCTAAGCTACCTCCATGTGGACAGCGAAGACTCTGATCAGCCTGGGCGGGTGCCAAGGCTGATTTGAATGTGCGCTGGGGGCACAAGCACATTGCTGGTTTTGTCGTGTCGTGGCTCATTTTTATTACATTTTAAGGTAATACATTCATAATAGGTAATTAACCCTTAAACTGCTAGATAAATAATTCACCTGGCCCTATATTGGGGGTAGGGGTACCTCAGAAGGCATAACTTCCACAAAGTCTGATCAATTTGCTTGAAAGTTTCACTCAATAACACCCATGTGTGCGCTGCCATTTTCGGAAGTTACCAAGATCATTGTGACCTGCCATATTTGGAGGTCATATGATCACACCGGGAACCGACATAGACACAGAATACACAATATTAGCTCCACTTATATGCTTTGTATGACAAAAGTGATTGCTCATCTGAGGCCCGGTGTTATTGCTGAGTATTTATAAAGAGAGAAAGTTTGTGGAAGGATGAAGTCAAGTTTTTAGAAAATCGGGATCAGCTAAGTAGGGGGTGCCACCTGAAAAGCTGATGTTGAAAATATCATAAATTTTTTATGTTTTCTTGGAGTTTTAAAGTCAACAAATCAGTGAGGTGGGTAAAACCTTGCTCTAGTAGAAAGAAGATTCCCTCCTGCATAGGACAACCGCAATTGATGGGATGTACTTGATGTCTTATGTGCCTGAAAGGCTCTCAAAGTGACCCCTGACCGCGACAATAGTAGGGATTAGCAGTCTAAGGATTAAGAAACGTGTTCAACATAACAACAGAACTGGCTTACTGATGGATTTGTGATGAGGGGTCTCAACATAGGTTTGTTTTTTTTTTTTGAGAAATGAAAAAAAATATCAAGAAGTATTATATGAAACAGTCCCTATACCTGGACTTCTTATGAACTTGTTTTTTTCCTAATTTGCAGGACTAATAAAACTATGCGAGAACGTGCTTTAAAAGCAAGAGATGCAATGGAAGGAAGGTAGGTGTTAGTTACTGGTTACTGTAAAAATTCTAAATTTTGGAACAATTAGGTCTAGGAAAATAGTGGAGACAGAAATCAGACTGCAGGACCTCTCTGATCAGGGTCTACATTGTTTGCCATGTTAATAAGAGCCTTATGAGTTTATATTGATGGCAATTTTAGCTCGCCTGAACGAAGTTCAGGAAGAGCTATTGTACTACCCCCTGCGTCGGCGTTAGCGTAAGTGGCTGCGGCGGCGGCTGTGGGGACGTTAGCAAAATGTTAAAGTTTTACGTTAAAGTTTTCAGCTCACCTGGCCCAATGCGTGCGTCGTGCGTCGTGACGGAATGTGTCCGTCAACACCTAAAAACAAATATTCAAACATCTTCTTCTGTAAAACTACTGGTCCCATGGTTCTCAAATTTCACATGGAGCATGACCTGACTCCAGGTTCTCAGAATTGTAAAATTGGGTCAGGTTGAAAATCCAAGATGGCCGCCGTTACTAAAAATAGCAAAAACAACAAATTAAACTTCTTCTTCAGAACTACTGGGTATATTTGTCTGAATTTTGGCATGGAACATCAATGAAACCTTGGTATTCAAAATTGTAAAAATGAAAAAAATCTGTAGCGGAGGTTTGTCACAGTGACCTACTTTCTGTTTACGAGTGTAATTTTGCTCAAATGCCAATGTCAAAAAACGACATATTCAAACGACTTCAAACAACTTCTTCTCTAAAACCACTGCACCCATGGGTTTCAAATTTCACATGGAGCATGAACAGACTGCAGGGTTTCAAAATTGTAAAATTGGGTCAGGTCAAGAATCCAAGATGGCCACCGTTACTAAAAATAGCAAAAACAACTAAATCAACTTCTTCTTCAGAACCATTTGGTATATTTGGTCGAAAGTTTGCGTGGAACATTAATGGGACCTTGGGATTAAAAATTGTAAAAATGAAAAAAATCTATAGCGGAATTAGGTCACAGTGACCTACTTAGCATTTACAAGACAGATTTTGCTCAAATGTCAGTATCTCAAGAAAACGCAATCGATTGTGGTCAGATTTGGTGGGCAATGGTCCTTAAAAGGAATTATTTCAATTTTGTGCCAGTTGACTATCCAAGATGGCCACCATGGGGGCCGTTACTAAATATAGCACAAACATAAAAATGACAATTACTCAAGAACCCTTGAATGGAATTCGACCAATTTTGTGTCAGAATGTTCCCTGCATGAAGCCGTTTCATTAATTACAATTTGGCTTTCCAAGATGGCCGACATCTGCCGTTACTAAAAATAGCACAATCATAAAAATGACAATTACTCAAGAACCCTTGAATGGAATTCGACCAATTTTGTGTCAGAATGTTCCTTGCATGAAGCCGTTTCGATTAATTGCAATTTGGCTTCCAAGATGGCCGACATCTGCCGTTACTAAAAATAGCACAAACATAAAATGACAATTACTCAAGAACCCTTGAATGGAATTGGACCAATTTTGTGTCAAAATGTTCCTTACATGAAGCCATTTCGATTAATTGCAATTTGGCATTCCAAGATGGCCACCACCTGCCGTTACTAAAAATAGCACAAAACATGAAAATGACAATATCTCAGTAACCGCTGAATAGATTTTGACGAAATTTGTGTCAAAATGATTTTTGTATTGAGATGTTTCAAAAATAACTAAATATAGACAAGTCATAATAACCTTTGTTACTAAAAATAGAAAAATGTGAAAATAAGAAAATCTCAGTGGAATTGGACTAATTTTCTGTCAGAATTATCATTTCAATAAGCTTTTTCGATTTTCTGCATTTTGGCATTCCAAGATGGCCGCCATCTGCCGTTACTAAAAATAGCACAAAACATGAAAATGACAACATCTCATTAACCGCTGAAGCGATTGAGACAAAATTTGTGGCAAAATGATTCTTGCTTTGATGCAGGGCTCGGGAAATATTGAAAATTGAATCGGTCCGGCCGATGACGTCATCACCTTACTTCACTATGCGGGTGCAACGATCTTCGCTGAATACCCCCACCCACTAATGAAAAAACCCATGTTTACATGTTCGTAGCGCTTGTTTAGCCCTAGATAGACATGTTTGCTGCTTACCTGACACAAAGAAAATCAGCGCTGAAGTAGCAATCTAACTTATTGTGAAACATGTGCTTTAAAATACAGAAAAAGCGAAAGTAGCCATGCCGGAACCGTATGATTCGTCTTGCCGCCGGTTCGTATGGGTCAAAAACTATTGAGCTGGTAAACAATATTTTTATTCGAGTTTTCATTCGAGTTAATTCCCTTGCCCGTGAAATATGTTTATTTTTCTCTCAAAAAGGTACCTTCGGACGAATAAAAAAATACTTATTTGCGCGAGTACTGACGTCGCCTAAAAACAATAACAAGCCTACAGATAATCAAATCAGGTTTAAGCTTTGTTGTTGTTTTTTTTTTCGCATGTAAACGTCTTTTATAATGCTTTCTTCTTTGGAAGTAATCACTGACTACTTTACACAGCCTTGTTTCCCCGAGCGTCGGCCTGTGTATTGTGTATATGTTGGCATGTATGCATTTATGTTGGCATGTATTGTACACTTTAGTATTTATAGTCTCATCATTGTCACTGTACTGTCCAATATGCCATTGTATATATGTAATGCTTGTTTCCTCTTGGGCTTTACAGCCTTCTGGACTTGTTCAATAAAATTATCTTATCTTATCTTATCTTATCTATATGAGGTGACCTGAGATTGGTGACACGTGACATGCGCTAATTATCGAAGTCTTCTAAAAACATGTTCACACCTTGGCAAGACAATCGGAGAGCTCTGTGATTATCTGTGATAACTTTTGACACGTTGTTGATTAAATTGATAGTAAACAACCCAATTAACTTTTAATGCAGTGCCGTAAACATCGACGAAAATAGCCGAAACATCCGCGACAAAGAAATATCTGACAGAATCAAAGAAAATATCCTAAGTATTGGGCCAATATGGGACCGATTTTTTGGGGCTTTGGGCTGTTTCCAATCGGTCCGAATTTCTGAATTTCGGTCTGGGACCGAAAAAATCCGGTTTTCCCGAGCCCTGCTTTGATGTGTTTCACAAATTAACAAATATTGACCCGTCAAGTTGGCCTCTGTTACTTAAAATAGCAAAATTTGAAAATTAGAAAATTACAATGGAACTGGACCAATTTTGTGTCAAAATGGTCCTTGCATGATAGCTTTTCAATTTTTTGCATTTTGGCATTCTAAGATGGCCGCCATCTGCCGTTACTAAAAATAGCACAAAACATGAAGCTGACAATATCTCAGTAACCCCTGAATGGATTTTGATGAAATTTGTGGCAAAATGATTCTTGCCTTGAGGTGTTTCAAAAGTAAATATATAAAGACCAGACAAGTTGGCCTCTGTTACTAAAAGTAGCAAAATGTGAAATTGAGAAAATCTCTGTAATTGGACCAATTTTGTATCAGAATGGGGACCATTCGGATACAAAAGCCAGGTGAGCGATATCAGGCCCATTTGGGCCTCTTGTTTAGGTGATGGGCAAGGTGCTGTCAGGCAAGCTATCCTGTCCCACTGACAGGTCTTGTTAGCTGACCTGAGCCGAAGGCTCACAGGTTAGCTTATAGTATATGCAGGCATCTGTCGTCCTTCTGTCTGTCAATATTTTCAAACGACATCTCCTCTGAAACTACAAGGCTCATTGTTACCAAATTTCATATGTAGCATCTACATGTATAGGCAGGGGGAACTAATAATACTGTTTTTGTATCCAAATCACTTTAGAACTTTGGTTGCCATGGCAACATAGTTTCCATTGACTTATATGGGAATTTTTTTTTTGAAAATTTGCATTTGTTGATATGTCACTGCAGAAATTTTGACAAAACTTTGACAGCAATGTTCTTTGAGTAATCCTCTATCAACCACATGAAATTTATGTAATTTGCACAATTTGGCTGGTTGCCATGGCAACTGAATGGTTTAAAATAGCAAAAAAATATTCAAAAATCATCTTCTCAGAAACTAAGCAACCAATATAGCTCAAACTTCACTGAAAGGATCTTAGTACTAACCTCTATAAAAGTACTGTATTTCTTGGCAATTGCTTTAGTGGTTTGGTTGTTATGGGAACTTACAGTTGCCGTTGACTTATACTGGCAAAATGGAAAAATTTGCATTTATTGCTGTGTCACTGCAGATATTTTGACAAATGTTTCATAGAAATGTTTCTTGAGTAGTCCTTAACCAGCCTTATTAAAGTTAGGCAAATTGCACAATTTGGCTGGTTGAAAAATGAAAAAAAATATTAAAAAATCATCTCTGCAGAAACTGTGAGGCCAATAAAGCTCAAACTTTACAGAAAGGATCTTAGTACTAGCTTCTATAGAATTACTGTTTTTCATGGCAATAGCTCCAGCAGTTTGGTTGCTATGGCAACTTATAATTTCCATTGACTTATAATGGGAAAACGGGAAATTGGCAAGTTTTGCTATCTTACTGCAGTTATTTGGATTTTTTTCTACAGAAATGTTTGTTTGAGTAGTCCTATATGATTAATTTGAATTTTGACCAGATTGCTGAATTTGATCAAATTATATTTGATAAGAATTACTGTTTTTCATGACAATTACTCCAGCAGATTGGTTGCTACGTCACCTTATAATTTCCATTGACTTATAATGGGAAAAATGGAAATTGGCAATTTTTGCTATCTCACTGCAGTTATTTGGATTTTTTTTCTACAGAAATGTTTCTTGAGTAGTCCTTTACGTTTCAGTTGAATTTTGACCAAATCGCTGAATTTGATTGGTATTCAAAAATCTTCTCCTCAGTAGGCATATAGGTTATAAAGCTTCTGCTTTGCATACATGTTAATGACATTAATTTAGCCTCTACATAAATTGTGTTTTTTCTTCCATTCCCATAAGAACTTTGGTTGCTGTGGCAACTTATAGTTTCCTTTGACTTATAATGGGGAAAGTGAAAATTGGCAGTTTTTGCTGTCTCACTCCAGTTATTTAGATTTTTTTTTTATAGAAATATTCCTTGAGTAGTCCTCTATGATTCATATGAATATTGTCCAAATCGCTGAATTTGGTTGTTTGCCATGGCAAAATTTGAAAAAAATATTACAAAATCTTCTCCTCAGAAGCCATAAGATGGATGAAGCTGATACTTTGTATACATGTTAATGACATTATGCACCAGTCATTTGTAACCATGGCCCCCATGGGGCCGGGGATAGCGGGGGCATGGTGGGGCTTAATTAATGTGTTTGTACCTAAGAGGTGTATTGGCAGTGCTGTGGATAGTCTGGGCTTTTGATTCCCGCCAAAACAGGGGGGAAAATAGTAGAGTGTTTTTAATGAAATTTACCACGACACATGGCATATACCATGGCTTTGCAGAGTGAAAAGTCAATATCCCCGCTATTCCCCGGCCCCAGAGGGACTGTGGTAGCAAATGACTGGTGCATCTACCTAAATTATGTTTTATTTTACTGTTGCTCATTTGAATTTGTTGCTATGGTAGCTTAGAGTTTCCATAGACTTACAATGGGGGAAGTGGAAATTTTGCATTATGTCCCCCCACCATGGTGGGGGGACATATTGTTTTTGGTGTGGATCCCATCAGCGTCAGCGTTGAGGTCAGCGTAGCTTCTTTTCTGCACTCTATCTCCTAAAGGGATGCATGGATTTTGACCTAACTTGGACAGATACATCACTGGGTGGGGGAGAACTGATTAGATTTTGGTGACCATTTTCAAGGTCACATGAGGTCAAAGAGTGTTGAAAAATGCCTTGTTTGCACCATATCTCCTGAATGGATGGATGGATTTCAACCAAACTTGCACAGATATATACTGGGAGATGGCAAAGAATGATAAGATATTGGTAACCTTGACCCCATTTTCAAGGTCACTGGAGATCAAAGAATGTTGAAAAATGGCTTGTCTGCACCATATCTCCTGAATGGCTGGATGGATTTAAATCAAACTTGCACAGATATATAATTGGGAAATGCAAAAGAAGTGATCATATTTTGGTGACCTTGACCCTATTTTCAAGGTCACAGGAGGTCAAAGAATGTTGAAAATGGCTTGTCTGCACCATATCTTCTGAATGGATGGATGGATTTGAACCAAACTGTCAGAGATACATCACTGGGAGAAGTGAAAGAAGTGATTAAATTTAAGTGACCATGACCTCTTTTTCAAGATCGCAGAAGGTCACCTTGACCCTATTTCAAGGTCACAGGAGGTTATAACTTGGCAGCATTTAGGGAAAATGATATTGCTGGGAAAGCGCCGGTGGGGCAACCTCTGTTTTTGTCAGAAAACATTTCTAGTTTATTAGCTCACCTGTGGTGAGCTTATAGTATAGACTTGGTCCGTCGTCCGTCGTCGTCGTCGGTGTCGTCGGCGTCGGCGGCGGCGTCCACAATTTTAAACATCTTCTTCTCAGAAACCACTCGGTGGATTGAAGCCAAATTTCATATGGAGCCTTAACAGGATGGGGGAACGAAAGTTTATATATTTGGTCCAGGTCACATGACCAAGATGGCCGCCACGCCCATATATGGTAAAAACCCTTCAAAAATCTTCTTCTCCAGAACCAAAAGGCCTATGACCTTGAAACTTGGTATGTAGCATCGGGCATGCGGGCGCATCATAATTTATATAAATCGTGACCTTGTGATGACCTTGACCTAATTTATGACATGGTCGACTTTGGTACGTTAGGCTTTTATATGGGAAAACGCTTAAACGGTGGATTTCTCAGAAACTATTTAAGTCTAAGGTACAACACTTGGTATACATGGTTGACTAAATGACCAGATGAAGATATTATGTCACTAAAGGTCAAGGTCATTCCGTCGGACCATCCGTCGTCAAGATTTTCAAACATCTTCTCCTCTGAAACCACTGGGCCGATTGAAGCCAAATTTCATATGGAGTCTCAATGGGATGGGGGAATGAAAGTTTATATATTTGGTTCAGGTCACATGACCAAGATGGCCGCCATGCCCATATTTGGTAAAAACCCTTCAAAAATCTTCTTCTCCAGAACCAAAAGGCCTATGACCTTGAAACTTGGTGTGTAGCATCGGGCATGCGGGCTTATCAAAGTTTATACAAATCATGACCTTGCTTTGACCTTGACCTAATTTACTGCATGGTCGTCTTTGGTACGATAGGCTTTTATATGGGAAAACGCTTAAACAGTGGATTTCTCAGAAACTATTTAAGTCTAAGGTACAATACTTGGTATATATGGTCGACTTAATGACCAGATGAAGATATTATGTCACTAAAGGTCAAGGTCATTCCGTCGGACCATCCGTCGTCAAGATTTTCAAACATGTTCTCCTCTGAAACCACTAGGCCGATTGAAGCCAAATTTCATATGGAGTCTCAGTGGGATTGGGGAACGAAAATTTATATATTTCGTCCAGGTCACATGACCAAGATGGCCACCACGCCCATATATGGTAAAAACCCTTCAAAAATCTTCTTCTCCAGAACCAAAAGGCCTATGACCTTGAAACTTGGTATGTAGCATCGGGCATGCGGGCCCATCATATTTTATACAAATCATGATCTTGCGTTGACCTTGACCTAATTTACGGGATGGTCAACTTTGGTACGTTAGGCTTTTATATGGGAAAACGCTTAAACAGTGGATTTCTCAGAAACTATTTAAGTATTAGGTACAATACTTGGTATACATGGTCGACTAAATGACCAGATGAAGATATTATGTCACTAAAGGTCAAGGTCATTCCGTCGGACCATCCGTCATCAAGATTTTCAAACATCTTCTCCTCTGAAACCACTGGGCCGATTGAAGCCAAATTTCATATTTAGTCTCAGTGGGATTGGGGAACGAAAGTTTATACGCGGGGTCTGGGTCGCATGACCAAGATGGCCACCATGCCCATATATGGTAAAAACCCTTCAAAAATCTTCTTCTCTAGAACCAAAAGGCCTATGACCTTGAAACTTGGTATGTAGCATCGGGCATGCTGGCCTATCATAGTTTATACAAATGATGACCATGTGTTGACCTTGAATTAATTGACGACATGGTCAACTTTGGTATGATAGGCTTTTATATGGGAAAATGCTTATACAGTGGATTTCTCAGAAACTGTTTAAGTCTTAGGTACAATACATGGTATATATTGTCAACTAAATGACCAGATGAAGATATTATGTCACTGAAAGGTCAAGGTCATTTTGTCGGTCTGTCCGTCATCAAGATTTTCAAAACATCTACTCCTCTGAAACCACTGGTCTGATTGAAGCGAAATTTCATATGGAGTCTAAGTGTGATCAGGGAATAAAAGTTTGTTCTCAGGGTCTTGACCAAGATGGCCGCCATGCCGTATATGGTAAAAACCCTTCAAAATCTTCTTCTCCAGAACCAAAAGGTGTATGACCTTGAAACTTGGTATGTAGCTTTGGGCACTCAAGCCCATCATAAACATTAAAATATATATCAGGACCAAGTGTCAGGTGAGCTACAGGACCATTGGTCCTCTTGTTTCTTTGTTACTGCAGATATTTTTGACAAAAGCTTTACAGAAATGTTCTGGAGTAGTCCGCTACCAGCCATATGAATTTTTCCTAAATCCCTGGTTTTGATTGGATGCCATTGCAATTAAAAGGCCAGGTTTTCAATTTTTAGCTCACCTGAGCCTTTAGGCTCATAGGTGAGCTTATAGTATAGCCAGGCATCCGTCCGTCGTCCGTCCGTCGTCTGTCGTCCGTCCGTCGTCAACATTTTCAAACATCTTCTCCTCTGAAACCACTGGGCCGATTGAAGCCATATTTCATATGGAGCCTACCTAGGTCGGGGGAACGACAGTTTGTTCCGGGTATCTGGGTCACATGACCAAGATGGCCGCCACGCCCATATATGGTAAAAACCCTTCAAAAATCTTCTTCTCCAGAACCAAAAGGCCTATGACCTTGAAACTTGGTATATAGCATCGGGCATGCGGGCCCATCATAGTTTGTACAAATCATGACCGTGCAGTGACCTTGACCTAATTTACGGTATGGTCAACTTTGCTATGTTACGCTGTTAAATGGGAAAAGGCTTAAACAGTGGATTTCTCAGAAACTATTTAATTCTAAGGTACAAGACTTGGTATACATGGTCGACTAAATGACCAGATGAAGATATTTTGTCACGAAAGGTCAAGGTCATTCCGTCGGACCATCCGTCGTCAAGATTTTCAAACATCTTCTCCTCTGAAACCACTGGGCTGATTGAAGCCAAATTTCATATGCAGCCTCCATGGGTTGGGGAAACGAAAGTTTGTTGGCCGTATCTGGGTCACATGACCAAGATGGCCGCCACGCCCATATATGGTAAAAATCCTTCAAAAATCTTCTTCTACAGAACCAAAAGGCCTATGACCTTGGAACTTGGTATGTAGCATTGGGCATGCCGGCCTATCATAGTTTATACAAATCATGACCTTGCATTGACCTTGACCTAGTTTAAGGTATGGTCAAGTTTGGTACGTTAGGCTTTTATATGGGAAAAGGCTTAAACAGTGGATTTCTCAGAAACTTTTTAATTCTTAGGTTTAGTACTTGGTATACATGGTCGACTAAATGACCAGATGAAGATATTATGTCATGAAAGGTCAAGGTCATTCCGTCTGACCATCCGTCGTCAAGATTTTCAAACATCTTCTCATCTGAAACCACTGGCCCGATTGAAGCCAAATTTCATATGCAGCCTCCATGGGTTGGGAAAACGAAGGTTTGTTCGCAATATCTGGGTCACATGACCAAGATGGCCGCTACGCCCATATAGTAAAAATCCTTCAAAAATCTTTTTCTACAGAACCAAAAGGCCTATGACCTTGAAACTTGGTATGTAGCATCGGGCATGCGGGCCCATCATAGTTTATACAAATCATGACCTTGTGTTGACCTTGACCTAGTTTACGATATGGTCAAGTTTGGTACGTTAGGCTTTTAAATGGGAAAAGGCTTAAACAGTGGATTTCTCAGAAACTTTTTAATTCTAAGGTTTAATACTTGGTATACATGGTTGACTAAATGACCAGATGAAGATATTATGTCACGAAAGGTCAAGGTCATTCTGTCGGACCATCCGTCGTCAAGATTTTCAAACATCTTCTCCTCTGAAACCACTGGGCCGATTGAAGCCAAATTTCATATGCAGCCACCATAGGTTGGGGAAACGAAAGTTTGTTCGCGGTATCTGGGTCACATGACCAAGATGGCCGCCATGCCCATATATGGTAAAAATTCTTCAAAAATTTACTTCTACAGAACCAATGAAACTTGGTATGTAGCATCGGGCATGTGGGCCCAACATAGT
The DNA here is from genome assembly GCA_963989385.1 of Ctena decussata. NCBI lineage: Eukaryota > Metazoa > Mollusca > Bivalvia > Lucinida > Lucinidae > Ctena > Ctena decussata. Next base: position 107,275,958 of record OZ022499.1, read on the forward strand.
TTATACAAATGATGACCTTGCGTTGATCTTGACCTAATTTATGGCATGGTCAACTTTGGTACGTTAGGCTTTTATATGGGCAAATGCTTGGATTTCTCAGAATCTATTTTAGTCTAAGGTACAATATGTTGTATACATGGTCGACTAAATGGCCAGATGAAGATATCATGTCACTAATGGTCAAGGTCATTCTGTCTGACCATCCGTCATCAAGATTTTCAAACATCTTCTCCCCTGAAACCACTGGGGTGATTGAAGCAAAATTTCATATGGAGTCCCAGTGGGATGGGGGAACGAAAGTTTATACCCGGGGTCTTGGTCATATGACCAAGATGGCCGCCATGCCCATATATGGTAAAAAATCTTCAAAAATCTTCTCCAGAACCAAAAGGCCTATGACCTTGAAACTTGGTATGTAGCATTGGGCATGCGAGCCCATCATACTTTGTACAAATCATGACCTTGCGTTGACCTTCTTAACGACATGGTCAACGTTTGTATGTTAGGCTTTTATATGGGAAAACGCTTATATAGTGGATTTCTCAGAAGCTATTTAAGTCTAAGGTACAATATGTGGTATATATGGTCAACTAGATGACCAGATGAAGATATTATGTCACTGAAGGTCAAGGTCAGTTTGTCGGTCTGTCCATCATCAAGATTTTCAAACATCTTCTCCTCTGAAACTACTGGGGAGATTGAAGCCAAATTTCATATGGTGTCTCAGTGGAATAGGGGAACTAAAGTGTATACCCGGGGTTTGGGTCACATGACCAAGATGGCCGCCATGCCCATATATGGTAAAAACTCTTCGAAAATCTTCTTCTCCAGAACCAAAAGGCCTATGATCTTGAAACTTGGTATGTAGCATCAAGCATGCGGGCGCATCATAGTTCATACAAATAATGACCTTGCATTGGCCTTGACCTAATTTACAACATGGTCAACTTTGGTATGTTAGGCTTTTATATGGGAAAACGCTTATACAGTGGATTTCTCAGAAACTATTTAAGTCTAAGGTACAATACGTGGTGTGTATATGGTCAACAAAATGACCAGATGAAGCTATTATGTCACTGAAGGTCAAGGTCAGTTTGTCGGTCTGTCCGTCATCAAGATTTTCAAAACATCTTCTCCTCTGAAACCACTGGTCTGATTGAAGCAAAATTTCATATGGAGTCTAAGTGTGATCGGGGAATAAAAGTTTGTTCTCGGGATCTTGACCAAGATGGCAGCCATGCCCATATATGGTAAAACCCCTTCAAAATCTTCTTCTCCAGAACCAAAAGGCTTATGACCTTGAAACTTGGTATGTAGCTTTGGGCACTCAAGCCCATCATAGTTTGTACAAATGATTGTGCGTTGACCTTGACCTAATTTATGACACTGTCAACTTTGGTACATTATGTAGGCTTTTATATGGGAAAATGCTTAAACAGTGGATTTTTCAGAAACTATTTAAGTCTAAGGTACAATATTTGGTATGTATGGTTGACTAAATATGAAGATATTTTGTTGTTAAAGGTCAAGGTCATTCTTTGACTTTTGTACAAGGTCATTGAGATTCTGTCACCCGTCAACATTTTCAAACATCTTCTCAGAGGCCACTGGGGTCAATTGAAGACATATTTCACATGGAGCTTCACCGGCTTAAAGGAACCATAGTTTGTTCAGATGGTCTTGGTCACTTGACCAAGATGGCCACCATGCCCATATATGGTAAAAACTCTTCAAACTTCTTTTTCTTGAGAACCGAAAGGTCTATAACCTTAAAACTTGGTACCGGTATGCAGCATTGGGCAGTCAGGCCCATCATAGTTTATACAAATGATTACTGTATTTCATATGGAGCTTTTATACTGGGTCAAAGGAATCAAAGTTTGTTCAGATGGTCATGGTCACATGAACATGGTGGCCACCACGCCCATATATGATAAAAAACCTTCAGAAATCTTTGTCTAGAAACAAAGGCCCAGTGACCTTGTGGCTTGGTATATAGAATTGGGACTCAACATAAATCCCCAAGGGAGGGGGTTATCTGCCCCTGCCCTGGTGCTATATACATGTATAAAAGCATTAAAATATATACCAGGACCAAGTGTCAGGTGAGCTACAGGACCATTGGTCCTCTGGTTTCTTTTTTTTGCCAGAAATCTTCTCAGAAGCCTTAAAGGGGGATAAAGCTGAATCTTTTTTGCATAAATGTTGTGATATTATCCTCTACATAATGGTGTGTTTTATTGCTGTTATGCATGTGATTTTGTTGCTGTGACAACTTAAAGTTTTTTCAACATAACCTCAGTGCTCAGGTTAGCGATATAGGACCATGGGTCCTCTGGTCTTCTTTTCCCCCAGTATTGCCAACATAAAGTAACTGTCAAATATAAGTGTTGTACAGTATATTCTGCCATTTCCAACTTCATTAGACACTGGGCTGTAAAGTTGGCCATCATGGCAGAATACATTGTTCATCAGTGCCAAGTTGGTGACAAAGAAAGAACATAGGGTATCATCGATTCCGCTAATTTTCGCTTCCTGCAGAGACTGTACAATAATCATATTTGGCTTCCACCATATTTGGCTTCCACCGAGACTGTCCGCGATCTCTTGCTTCCTGCCGAGACTTCTGTACATGATAAATGGCTTCCTGCAGAGACCCTTCGCATGATTCTGCTTCCTGCCGAGGCTCTCGGCAGGAAGCAGAGTCACGAGGACAGTCTTGGCAGGAAGCAATTTTTCGAGCGCAGTAGTCCCTGCAGGAAGCAAGAGTTCGCGGACAGTCTCGGCAGAAGCCTAATATGATGGACAGTCTCTGCAGGAAGCGAAATTTTGCGGACTGGTTTATACCCTGTGAAGAAGGCAATGGTAGAATGTGATAGTTTTGTTTAGCAGTATTTGTCAATTTGCCTATTTTGCCATTATGGATCTAATAAAAGGTAAAGGTTTCCCATAGCCTAATAGCCGTAGGGGCAGTGGGGGTTATAGACCCACTGTATCTTGGGCACAGCAGATGAAAGGTGGAGCCCATCTCTCTCTTTTGCTGCCTTATCCTTCCCTGATTCGAAAAAGGTACTAATTTACTGCTGGGTTGACAGATAGAGTTTTCCAGTCGTCGGATGGCAACGGTGAGCCACGAACTCACGACCTTCTGGCGACTTTCTGCACCATAACCAAGCTACCCTAACCACTCAGCCACAGCGCCCCTCTAATACTGTTAATTTATTTTTCAGAGCCAAATATCCTAAGGCTAAAAGAAAATATTTAAGGACAGATTTTGAATTGAAAATGGAAGCAATGGAGAGAAGAGAAAATAGATGATACTTGCTATATTTTAGGTAAAGTAGGATAGTGTACAGTTTAGCCTTTTAGATAAGAGGAATGTCTGACTAATTTTTTTTGGAACAGTAAACTGTTGTTCTTACCTCAGTGTGAAGTCATAGCTTGTGACCCTCATTGAGATGGTTCTAATTTGGGGTCACTAGAGATGTTTAGATGACGTGGAAATTTTCTCAGAATTATTATTTGTTAGTCCATTTGTCTACTGCTTAGTAATTTCCCAAGTGTTTGGAAATCTTAACAAAATGAGCCGCGACCCTAGAAAACCAACAAAGTGGTTGTGTGCCAAGCGCATACTCAGATCAGCCTGGGCATCCGCCCAGTCTGATAAGAGTCTTCGCTGTTTGCATGAAGATAGCTTAGACCCTTAGCTATTCTTTAAGCACTTAGGGAAGACTGATCAGACGAGGGTTCACCCAGGCTGTCCTGAGTCTGTGCTTGGCACACAACCACTTTGTTGCTTTTCTCTTGTCGCAGCTCAAATATTGCAACTACCCTAAAAGTTAAAGATGATTGTGCTCTTTATTTTTATTGATTTCCAAAAGCGCTTTGGGGAGTTGCAGACAGTGCACTGCAGATAGTGCACTGACAGATGGCTCCTTAGGCAGGGCTGTTGAAATAGCAAAAATTTCTACTCGTCCATGGACAAGTAAAGAGACAAAATTAACTTGTCCAAACAAATATTCACTTGCCCAGAAAAAAAGGTACACATGAAATTAAGAAAGAATAAATTAATAGTTAATGAATAGAGGAAGAGTTGAATTTGATGATAGTTTTCGGCTAACTATCACACGTTTTCAAATTAAAAGATACATTGTGGGCACCTGATTGAATTGCCTTGTTGAGGATATTCTAATAGGAACCCACAACATATGTTTTCATGAGAAAGAAAAATAACTCAGAATTAGAGCTATCCTGAAATACTTCCACTGATGACACTTTGAATACTTGTCCCAGGGCCAGTTAACTGAAATTTCTTACTTGTCCAGAGTGCAATAGGACAAGTAGGACAAGTCAGGCATAGTATTTCCACAGCTCTGCTTTTATAGCTCCCCTTTACAGAAGTACAGGAAGAGATACGGCTCTCACTGGGGGATCGGTGTCCAATTAGGGGATAACTGTCTTGAAAATTGTTATTTGGGGAGGTAAATCATCAGTTTTATGGTCGCAAATTTCGTTTTATGGCTCCGTGCAAATCATCGATTTTATGGTCGGAAATTTCGTTTTACGACGACATGCCAGCGGAGCTGTAAAACGCAATTTGAAACCATAAAACCTATGATTTGCCTCCACAAATGACAATTTTCAAGACAGTTATCCCCATTCTAATGCACTTTTCCACATTTTCACCTTTCATAATGTACTATTTTGCACCCTTTCCAAGCACCGTCAGCAACGTAAAACCAAACATCAGCCAATGAGAAGCGACGTTACTTAATGACATCGGGTTTGTGACAGTATATCGCAGAATATACTGTTGCAAATTTTAGACGTTATCCAATCAGATGTCATGTTTATTTGTAAGTGAATTAGAATTTTGGATTAACGTTTGGTTAAATTTCTGATATGATTGGCAAGGTGCTGTAAGGCAAACTATCGTGTATGCAGACAGGTCTTCTTTGATTATGTACCTCTGTCACTTATTTATGAATAGTTAAGTTTTTGTGAAGCAGCTGACAGATGTCAAATAAGTTTTTATGAAGCAGCTGATCAGAATGCTGTCTTAAGTCTGAGGTGTTCAATTTTCAAAGGCACTTTCATCCCAATATTTAATGATCATTTTGATGTTTGATAGAAAACAAAACTTAAATGCTTTGTTTATCCTAAAGAAATAATGAGAGCAAAAAAATAATCAGTTTATAATTTGAATAGGTTAAAATAAGGTAATTTTTTATAATTCAAAATCATTTTGAGGTCAGTATCTTTGAAACTGCATTCATTTAAATTTTTGATAATTGAAAGCCTCAATGCACTGTTATTCAAAGAGAACTGACCAGGCTGAGAAATGACCGGAAATTATTGGGAATTTTTACTTACCTTCAGCTAGTATTTTTCTAGCTTCATAAGAAATAAATGAAGCTGTTTTGCTATGTTACTAGTATATTTGTCACTGAACTACAATGTGACAGCTTTGATATTAGCCGCGATATGACAAAACCAACAATGTGGTTGTGCGCCCAGCGCAGAGTCAGATCAGCCTGGGCATCCGCCCAGTTTGATCAGACTCTTTGTTAAATGCTCAAAGGGTAGCTAAGGGTCTAAGCTACCTTCATGCGGACAGCGAAGACTGATCAGACTGGGCGGATGCCCAGGCTGATCTGAGTCTGCGCTGGGCGCACAACCACATTGTTGGTTTTCTCACGTCGCGGCTCATATGTCAGTCATTTAAATGCCTCTGATTATCTCCCTTTTGATTAACTAAATGCAAAATTTGAGCAAAATCGCAAAATAAGATGAAATCTGAAATAAAATGTCTACCAGAAAATGCTGTAGAATGACAATTTATTTAAAATTACTTTTTCAGATATAAAGAAAACGCTGCTTTATAATCAGCAACTACATGTGGCATCTTCTTTGTTTTATTAGAAAATATTTGGATCAGAGCACCAGCTAGGTTTTCATTTTCACCATTTTTCCAGAAAAAGGTATTTTCAGCAGGGCTGGATACTAGATGTCATCTACTGAATGAAAGTAATTGTGACAATCAAAACTATATGATTGCAAACACTAATGCTTAATATGTACTGTAAAACACTTATATTTGGCGTCAGCAAAATTTGGCGGTTTTTGTCGCACCTGCTTTAGCAAGGTGCGATATAGGAGTTCACTTTTCCGTACGTCCGTCAGTCATTCCGTTCGTCCGTACGTCAGTCCGTCCGTCCGTACGTCCGTCCGTCAACAATTACGTCGACCCTAGTGTTTAAGTTCATTTCTCGCAAACTATGATACCTACAATCATCAAACCTGGCATAAAGCTTCTTCTTAGAATGTTCTCGAGGGTTTTCACTCTTAGTTTTACCCCTGACCTATATTTTATGCACTGCTGACTTTTTAAAACAGTCTGTCAACAGTTACGTCGACCCTAGCGTCGACCCTAGCATTTAAGTCCATTTCTCACAAACTATGATACCGACAATCATCAAACCCAGCATAAAGCTTCTTCTTAGGATGTTCTCAAGGACTATTGCTCTTGTTTTTACCCTTGACCTATATTTCATGCTCTGCTGACTTCATAAAACAGTCCCTCAACAATTACGTCAACCCTAGCATTTAAGTCTATTTCTCGCAAACAATGATAATTAGAATCATCAAACTTGGCATCAAGCTTCTTCTAAGAATGTTTTCGAGGGCTGTTGCTCTAATTTTTACCTTGACCTATATTTCATGCTCTGCTGACTTTGTGAAATATTATTTTCAAAATTATGTCGACCCTAGTGTTCAAGTCCCTTTCTCACAAACTATATACACCTAGAATCATCAAACCTGGCATCAAGTTTCTTCTTAGAACGTTTATTAGGGCTGTTGCAATTAATTTACCCTTGACATATATTTAATGCTCTGCTGACTTCACAAAATTTTACACCCAAAGTTATGTTGGCCCTAGCGTTTTAGTCCTTTTGTCTGAAAGTATGATACCTGTAGTCATCACAACTGGCATAAAGTTTATTCTTAGAATGTTCACGAGGGATATGCATTTATGCCTACGCTTGGCCCATATTTCATGCTCTTCTAAGTAAAACTTTACATCAAAAATCGTATTGACTCTAGCATTTTTGTCCATTTCTCATACAAGTTCTTTTAACTAAAGTCTTTGCTACTGTGGAAGCGCATTGCAGGTGCGACATAGCATTCCGCGGAATTCTTGTTAAATATGGACCTTTTGGCAGATTTTTAATTTGGCGGTTTTGTGATTTCTCAAAAACAAAATATTTCTTCCGACATCGTATTTGGCTCTTTAGTTGAGCTCTATATTATCATGGTGATAAAAATAATAATTATTATTATAATCATGTTACATTTTGGGTAGTTAATTGTTTAAAGTAAACAGCTTTTGTGTTCCTTCTGATTTAATCAACAAGTTGAAATACTAATTGGTATGGTGAGAACATTTTCATACTCCGTTTCTTCCACTAGCTGTTTGCGAGGCATCTTCTTTTGCGCTAATACATGTGATGTGTATTAGCTTTAATATTTTGGTAGAGGAAATAGGATTATATGCACAATAATATTTTCTCTTCTTTCAGTATCCTGAGTTTATATTGGCGGCATTTTAATTTGGCGATTTTCTTGTTTTCCGCCAATATCGCCAAATTAAAGTGACCGCCAAATATAAGTGTTTTACAGTAATATGATATAAGAAAATACAATCACTCTTGTTGAATAGTCATCTGACTGTGTCTTGATTATTGCAGAGCCCAAAATGTATAAGATTTTAGCATTGACGCGCTTAACCCAAATTTCAGTTGCTTAAAAATCTTAGTTACCATTATGAAGACATAATTATTTTATTACACACAAGAACATTTATCAACATGCTATTGTTGAATAATATTTAATACAAAATAGAATGTGTAAGCTTGGAGCAGTGTTGTCTTGTATAAAACGTATCCTTATGAAATGCTAGTGAACTCCATCTTATTTTGCGATTTTAGAACCTTTGGTCTAACAAATGGTCATAAATTACTGAAAATGCTAGTAAAACAAAATAGTATAGCTAGAAATTATTCTATTCCTTTCTTAATATTCCACCATGCAAATGATTTACTGAACCAACTAGGATTAAAATATGATGAATAATGCAATTCTCAATAATTTCCGGTCATCCGTATATTGCAGCTTACGGTCGGATATTTTGTTTCACCGCTGTGCTAAATAATGTGACACCATTAACAAAAATTAGCAACTTCAAAACCTATGATTTGTCTTTCCAAATGACAATGTTAGTACATTTGTATCCTTATTCTGACCCCTCATTAACTCTTTCAGTACCAAAAAGCAGACAACAAAATTTACGTCTGCAAAAATAAAAAAAATGCCTTGTCCAAGACTTTTTATATTGAGAATTCAAAGACTAGAGGGCAAACAGTGTAAATCTAGATGAGCCGCCTCATCAGGACCTACGCTGTTTGCAAATTTAAAGAGTTAAAACAGCTGAGGTGATCCTGATTAGGGATCACAGTTTATTCTGTTGGCCTAAATGAGGTATCACAATGTTCGTTTTTTGCCAGTCTGCAAATTACTATTAAATTCTCTCCTTTCCAGAAACATCTTTATATTTGATTCTCTTTTCAGTTGACAATAGAATGTATGTAGTATGAATGAAGTGACCATAAAAGTCAGTATTACTCCGGAAGCAGCTGATTTGAAGAGTAAAAACTACACGTATCTGTGTTTAGGCTGTTGCTGTTTAGAGAACAATCATCATTCGTTGAACAAGCCATCCATTGGACTGATTTAGAGAGTTTCATCAACCCTCCAGAGACTGTAAATGGGGATTTTTTGCACAGCGTATTTTGTGATGAATTCTGAGCAAACAATGTAGACCCTGATCAGACTGCTCCTCATGGAGCAGTCTGATTAGGCTCTATATTGTTTGCCAGTCCATCTGGATCATTTGGATGCTTACTGCATTGTAACATCAGACTGTAGGAGTAGTTTAATTTTTGCAAAGCTTTGCATTGTAAAGTTTAAAAAAAATGACTTGGCAAATAATTCCTAGTTTACAGTATTCAGACAAAAACTTTGAACAAGTATTAAGATGTTTTCTTATTTTCTCCCCAAAAAGATGTTTCGTTGGATTTCCTTAACCTTTTATGAGTTACCACATTGTACAGTTTTGATGGATAAGAAAAAAAATGGCATCCTTAAAGGTCTTGCAAGTTAGGGTGTATGCTTCATGAGTTGCTCATATTCTTTAGTCTCCTGATAAGGAGATTTCGTAATGATAATTATTGAAGAGTTTTGCTTATTTTAACACAAAAGAATATGTTATGGCCCTTCATTAGCACTTTTAATTAAGATGCCTTTTGAGGAGCCAGAGCATATGCTTTGTGTAGAAATAGGGAAAATTATATTTGAAATACCGTAATGACCCTAGATCATTGGACACTCAAAAGTAGGACAGTTATTGTTCGAAAATTTTTAGAAAAAGGATTTTACACATGTTAATGCATCCAATTGATGCTAAGTGAATGACAAATGTTGTAGACCCTGATCAAACTGCTCCTTGTCCAAATATTAAGAGTCATTACAGTAGATGCTTTTATGTGGTAGTGTGAATTCATTGTTTCATTATTAGCGCGCCTTTGAAAAGCAAAGGAGAGCTTATGCTATACCCCCGGTGTCGTAGTCCGAGTATGCGTCAGTGTTTGCGTCCGTGTTTGTGTTCACGTCCGCATCCGTGTCTGTGATCAGTTTAACCTATTTTAACCATTTGCGTTTAGGTCTTTTTCTCACAAAGTATAAGGGCTAGAGGAATGAAACTTGGTAGACCCTTACATCAGCACATTATCACCTCAATTTATGCACCATATATGACCTTGACCTACTGGTCATGGTTTACTGACTTAGAAAAAAATTAGGTTAATGTAGGTTAATGTAGTTTGACCTATGTTAACCGTTTGGGTTTAGGTCTTTTTCTCACAAAATATAAGGGCTAGAGTATTGAAACTTGGTACACTTTCACATCAGCACATGATCGTCTGAATATATGCATCATGTTTGACCTTGGTGTACTGGTCATGGTCTGCTGACTTTGAAAAAATTAAGGTTAATTTTATGATTAAGCATTTGTGTTCAAGTCAGTTTCAAAGTAGTTATATGGGTTAGAGTCACGATATTTTGTCATTACTTGCATCTGGACAAGGGCATGTGAGTGTTACCAACCATGTAGGACAGTGACCTACATTTTTACGCTTCACTGACTTTATGATATTTCTCAGTCCCTATTATATGGGTTACAGTTATGATTCTTTGCACACACATACACATGGACAAGATTACATGTATTCCAGCAGCATCCTCTTTGTATGAATTTGACCTATATTTTATGCTTCATTGACTTTGACACACTTCACTGACTTTGTGACATTTCTCTGTCCCTGTATGGGTTAGGGCCATGATACTTGGCACACATCTACATATAGACAGGACCATTTTTACACTATCATCCATGTATGGGTTTGACCTATATTTTTGCTTCACTAACTTTATAATATGCTTCACTGAGTTTGTGATATTTCTCAGTCCCTATATGAGTTAGAGTCGTTATACTTGGAACACCCTTATTTATGGACAAGAACATTTTAATATGGCCATTCATGTATGGATTTGACTTGTATTTTATGCTTCATTGACTCAATCATATTTTCTGTCCATATATGGATGGCAATCATTATACTTGACGCTCATACATTTGGACAAGAGACTTTTAACACCACCATTGCTGTGAGAGTCAAGCACCTGTAAGGTGCGCTTTGTTGTCTTCTGACAACTCTTGTGTCTTAATCTGCTGATATGCGTCCTGTTTTTCCTGTATATGCGGAGAGGTAGGGTCAAGTCAGGTAAATTCGAACAGTGTCATTGTTTCCTTTATATGTCCTTTATTTGGAATTTAAACAAAAATAACCAGTTATTTGGAATGAAAACTAAAATAACTGGGCAAACAGTGAAAATCCTGATGAGCCGTCTAATCTGGATTTTCACTGTTTGCAATGGTATGTCCAAATTTACCTGCTGTCCGAAGTTACCTGACTCGACCCAAGTGCTTGAGTGGTGTAGGTGATCACCTAAGTATTACATAACCAAAGGGCAAGTGTGTAAAAGTCAGAATTATGTACTGGTACAGTTTTTCATTTGGAAAAGATCATACAGGACCAAAACCTGACATTATGGGATATATTCCAGGTCTTAAAATGCTTGAATTTTCATGGTATTGGTTATGCTATAAAATTTTGTACATCTATCTAACCTATAAAGATAGGGAAGATCCAGGTCAGTCTGTATTTCATCAGGTTTCATCAAGATCATTGCATACTACTCTACTAAATAGAAATGGAGTCAATCAGTAAAAACAGTGATCAGAAAGCCTGCACTGCAGAGCTGATTGGGATCTGCCTAGTTGCCAAAGTTGATGGAACACATACATGTATATTCCAGGTCTAGGTTGGAAGGATACAATAATTTTTGTTTGCTCTTCATAAAATGATATCCTGTGACCCCTTATTAGAACCCCATTGGGTGAGGCAGCTCTAATGCAGAGACACTAAATATGATTTTATGAAGATGAAAGAAAAACTATCCCAGAATACCAAGTGGGCAGGCAATATTTTTACAATGTCTACCCAACATTGATGCAACATTATGGATGTTGCGTCAACATAGGATGGATGTTGTTCAAACTATGTATGTCCATTGGGTATTGTCAAAACTCACTGTTTTAGAGCCTTTGCCAGAGAAGTATGCCATAATACCCTTTTAACCCTTAAAGCGCCAAAAATTAAGATAGTTAAATTGGCAAACAGTGTAGATCCAGATCTCATAATGAGCCACCTCATCTGAACCTACACTGTTTGCCCTCTAGTGTTCAAATTCTCAATATGATATCACTTGGACGAAACATTTTTTGAAATTCTGCAGACGTAAATTTTGTCGTCTGCTTTTTGGCGCATTAAGGGTAAGGAATGCCAGGTAAGAAAGTGGGTGGGTACGGATAACAAAACTTTAGGGGATTATTGGGATTCACAATATTTAGGGTAAGAATGCAGGATGTTAAAGTTTGAGTGTTCTGATGGAGCAGTCGTTAGTAGCTCACCTGAGCCGAAGGCTCACAGGTGAGCTTATAGTATAGGCAGGCATCCGTCGTCCGTCGTACATCGTCCGTCCGTCCGTCCGTCAACATTTTCAAACGACATCTCCTCTGAAACTACAAGGCTCATTGTTTCCAAATTACATATATAGCATCTATAGGCAGGGGGAACCAATAATACTGTTTTTTATCCAAATCGCTTCAGAACTTTGGTTGCTATGGCAGCTTAAAGTTTCCATTGACTTGTATGAGAAAAATTGAAAATTTGCATTTATTGCTATTTCTCTGCAGATAATTTGATAAATCTTTTACAGAAATGTTCCTTGAGTAGCTCTCTATCAGCCACATGACATTTATGTTAATTACACAATTTGGCTGGTTGCCATGGCAACCGAATGGTTAAAAATAGAAAAAATATTAAAAAATCATCTCCTCAGAAACTATGCAACCAATAAAGCTTAAACTTCACAGAAAGGATCTTGGTACTACCCTCTATAAAAATACTGTTTTTCTTGGCAATTGCCCTAGTAGTTTGGTTGCTATGGCAACTTAAAGTTGCCATTCACTTATAATGAGAAAATGGAAAATTTGCATTTATTGCTACGTCACTGCAGATATTTTGACAAAACTTTCATAGAAATGTTCCTTGAGTAGTCCCCAACCAGCCATATAAAATTTATGCAAATTGAGCTATTTGGCTGATTGCCATTGCAACCGAATGGTTAAAAATAGAAAAATATTCAAAAATCATCTCCTCAGAAACTAAGCAACCAATAAAGCTCAAACTTCACAGAAAGGATCTTGGTACTACCCTCTATAAAAATACTGTTTTTCTTGGCAATTGCCCCAGCAGTTTGGTTGCTATGGCAACTTAAAGTTGCCAATGACTTATAATGGGAAAATGGAAAATTTGCATTTATTGCTATGTCACTGCAGATATTTTGACAAAACTTTTATAGAAATGTTCCTTGAGTAGTCCCCAACCAGCCATATCAAATTTATGCAAATTGAGCTATTTGGCTGATTGCCATTGCAACCGAATAGTTAAAAATAGAAAAAATTTAAAATATCATTTTTGCAGAAACTATGTGGCTGGTAAAACTCAAACTTTACAGAAACAATCTTAGTACTAGCCTCTATAGGATTGCTGTTTTTCATGGCAATTGCTTCAGCAGTTAGGTTGCTATGGCAACTTAAAGTTTCCATTGACCTATAATGGGAAAAATGGAAATCTGCAATTTTTGCTATCTCACTGCAGTTATTTGGATTTTTTTCCCACAGAAATGTTTCTTGAGTAGTCCTCTATGATTCATATTCATATTATTTTTGTCCAAATCACCGAATTTGATTAGTTGCCATGATGGCAACATAAACTAAAAAAAAATTGAAAAAATATTCAAAAATCTTTTCCTCAAAAACTGTATAGGGAGATGAAGCTGATTCTTTGCATACATGTTCATGACATTAGCCACTACATAAATATTGTTTTCTATTATTGTTGCCCAGGTGGTTTCATTGCTATGGCATTTTAAAGTTTCCATAGCCTAACAACTCAGTCAAAGTTGAAATTAGGCCACATTGTAAAGTACAATTTACTTTAGAGTTACCTACCCTTGAGTGCTGAGGATGAATGGACTCAGGTGAGCTACAGGACCAATGGTCCATTGGTTACTCAGGTGAGCTACAGGACCAATGGTCCTCTGGTTAAATACATGTACATGTATTAATATTTTTAGATTCAAAATGAGCTATTATTTTACACATCGGCCCAATAGGATCTCATTGAATTGCTTTGTTTGGGGCAGTTCAGATGATATCCTACACATACCATTTTTCAGACAATATAATGTGAATCAAAACTTTAACCATGGTTTATAAAAAGAATGCGCAATTTGTCTTACAACAACTCACTCTGGTATGACAAAAACCACATGATCCGGAACATGACGAAACCAACAAAGTGGCATATGCGCCCAGCAAAGACTCAGATCAGCCTGGGCATTCACTGAGTCTGAGTAGCGTCTTCTCTGTGCACTTAAAGGGTAGCTAGGGATCCAAGCAAGCTCCATGGGGACAGCGAAGTCTCTCATCAGACTGAGCAAATGCCCAGGCTGATTTGAGTCTGCGATGGGAGTACATGCCACTTTGTTGGTTTTGTTGTGTCATGGCTCAATTATGTGTTGTAACGGAGGTAACAGAGCAAATGGTGTAGACCCTGAGTTTGGGCGCAATTTGATCAGGTTCTACATTGTTTGTCCATTATGTATGGGTTGATGTCATGTGAAACGGACCTTTTGAAAAAATATGAGGCTTTGCACACTGAGAATGTTGTAAAATGTTTTACAGGTGATATGGAATTCTTCCTGGGAAGATGATTCTTATCGAATTTTATTTGGGCTTCTATTAAAGAAAAGAATTTGCTCCTTTGAGGAGCAAATTCTTCTGTTATGAGTAGCCCCATTTTGAAAGAAGCCCCATTTCGGCTTTGCCATCTTTGGATGGACTTTGTCAGCTCAACTAGAGCAGCTGAAAACAGGACAAGATGGAAAGGGATTGTTTTGAAGTCATCTGTGGTGCCCCAATGACCTTGTAAGATTATGGTATAGAATAGAATAGAAATATCAAGGGAAGCAAAAGAAAGTCATAAAATTGATCCCCTTGGTAAAAATGGCTGAAACACATGGACATGTTTCTATACACCTAAAATTGTTTTTAGTTTTCATACTTACACCTAAAATCGTTTTTTGTTTTCATACTTAAGGTCTTGTTGTAAGGTGGAGAATTATCAGTTGTTCTTTTGTCTTAGATTCAGTAGTACATATGTATGTATGTGTTTCAGGGGACTTTTATTTTATTTTATTTTTTTTCCTAAAATTAT
Organism: Ctena decussata; assembly: GCA_963989385.1. NCBI lineage: Eukaryota > Metazoa > Mollusca > Bivalvia > Lucinida > Lucinidae > Ctena > Ctena decussata. Next base: position 107,290,978 of record OZ022499.1, read on the forward strand.
TTGTTCTAAGTCTTTTATAATACACAATTTCTGTCACTTTTCTTCTTATGTCTATGGCAACACAGGTTGTTACACAGATCTTCATATAATGTGGGCTTTGACGATAATTCTGGGATCATTTTTAGGGGAAAAAAATCACTGTATAACCAAATAAATAAATACAGTGAATAGATAAAAATTATTGCACATCAGAATTATTAGCAGAACTCGACTGTTTTGGGGCTGTTGAAGTGCTGGCACTGGACAGACATACCATTGTGGTATATCCATTTTGACACTTGTGTAATTTAAAGAATATATTTCTTTTTAATAAAGCAAATCAAAACAGTTTTCTTTTTTTTAGTGTATGCATCTTAGCTAATTGATTTCCCTATGTAAATGTATGCAAATGAACCTGTTTTTGATCTATGAGTAATAGAAAAGAGTGGGTTCTTTGTGAATCTATGATGCAAGCAGATAAAAATAAACCCAGTAAGTGTGTCACCAAGATGATGGCTGACTTGGGTTTTTTGTCCTTTTTAATAGTATTTCAGTCATATCAGGATGATGGGTGGATGATAATGAAAGGCTGTGTGCAACGGAACTGCATACAGAAAGGCTCGAACCTGGGACCGCTAGATCAGCAGGCCAGTGCTTAACCTACTGATTGACCAGGGCTCCTAATGTCACCAAGACATTTTTATCCCCCGACCGAAAGGTTCGGGGGATATAGCGATGAGCCTGGCGTCCGTCCGTCCGTAAACACTTTCTTGTCCGCTCTATATCTTGAATATCCTTTGGAATATTTTCATGATACTTCACAGTTATGTAGAACAGGTCATGACAATGTGTCACGTACAAGAATGGTAACTCTTGCTATTGTACTTTTTGAATTATCTCCCCTTTGGTGATTTTTTGGCAGATTCGTGTCCGCTCTGTAACTTGAATACCCTTTGGAATATTTTCATGATACTTCACAGAAATGTAGAACAGGTCATGACGATGTGTCGTGAACAAGAATGACAACTCTTGCTTGCTTACTTTTTGAGTTATTTCCCCTTGATAATTTTAGGTGTGAGTTTTTGGCACATTCGTGTCCGCTCTATAACTTGAATACCCTTTGGAATATTCTCATGATACTTCACAGATATGTAGAACAGGTCATGAGGGTGTGTAGTGAACAAGAATGACAACTCTTGCTTTCTTACTTTTTGGGTTATTTCCCCTTGATCATTTTAGGTATGATTTCCTGTCCGCTCTATAACTTGAATACCTTTTGGAATATTTTCATGATACTTCACAGATATGTAGAACAGGTCATGATAATATGTCGCGAACAAGTATGACAACTCCTGCTTTTTACTTTTTGAGTTATTTCCCCTTGATGGTTTTAGGTGTGATTTAGTGTCCGCTCTATAACTTGAATACCTTATGGAATATTTTCATGATACTTCACAGATATGTAGAACAGGTCATGACGATGTGTCGCGAACAAGAGTGACAACTCTTGCTTTCTTACTTTTGGAGTTATTTCCCTTTGATGATTTTAGGTGTCCGCTCCATAACTTGAATACCTTTTGAAATATTTTCATGATACTTCACAGATATGTAGAACAGGTCATGACAATTTGTCTCATTCATGAATGATAACTCTTGCTTTTATACTTTGTGAGTTATTTCCCTTTGGTAGTTTGAGCTGCTGTTTGTATAACACTGGCCAGCTCCAGAATTTGAATAACCTTGTACCTTTTAGAACATTGATGATCATGTTGTGATATCTTATCAGTGTTCCTAACTCTCTCTGACCCCTCCACATTCCCGTGCCCCGTCCCCCCCCCCCCCCCCCCCCCCAAAAAAAAAAAAAAAATCCCAGATTTGGATTCTTTGTCCAAATTCACTTACTAGAGAGCTCAAAATTAGGTTTGTAGGGCTTGTACTTTAGAAGTTATTCACACATTTTGAAAGTTGAATGTATCGTATTCTATACATTTGTGTATATGGTGGCTGTTTGAGATATTACCTCTTTTTAGCAGTCAAGCATACTGTTTTAGTTTGAGTGTTATATAAGCATGCATCTGTTAACAGTTAATGTCAAACAGAAGCATAAAAAAAGACAATATATTACTAAAATGTGTTTTGAAGTGCACCCTTTTTACCAAGGCCCATGGGGGTCTTCGGTCGGGGGATTTGCCATCTCCTCTGATGGCTATTTTAGTGTGTTGTTGTTGCTTGGGCAAGTGACTGCGGTTTGAGTTTAAAAAAATGTGCCTTAGTTTATTTCAATATTTCAGAATTGGCGTGTATGTATCAAACCTTCATAACTTTTGTCTTTCCTGTGACTGGTATAGTATGAGTCAGAATTGGCGTGTATGTATCAAACCTTCATGATTTTTGTCTTTCCTGTGACTGGTATAGTATGAAGCCAGACATTGGTATTACTGTTCCAGTAGTGGTGGCTTAAATCTTTTCTCAGGTTTTCTAGTTTAGTTCTGTTTTGTGACATTTTCCATAGACAGGCAGGAAACTGCATTTTGTGGAACTCGTGTTTTCTGTCATGAAAGAATGCTGCATGAAAACTGGTGTATGGTATTTCTGTGATTTTTAAAAGTTTGTGAAATAACATTGTATTTGACATGAATATTGATACAACCTGTCTTGCCTAACAGTGTAGACCTAGATCAGAATGCTCCAATGGAGCATTCTGATCAGAGTCTGCACTGTTTGCCAACAGTGTTATAAACATCTGAACAAACTTATGTCCTTGTACAGCTTGAAAGATGGTAGGGTCCGTTGAGGCAGTGGCTGAGGTGCCCAAATAGCTAGGCAGAGCGCTATATGAGGAGGGGTTTTAAGAAGAATTCTGAAAAAAATTCTTATTTGGAAATGAAAACGTGTTGTGACCACTCATTAGAACAATCTTGCTGAGACAGTGAGTTCTAATGAGGGGTCACAGCATATGTTTTCATTGACAACACAGAAAATTGTCTCGAAATTATCCCTGTTACCCCATCTTATCTAGAGCTTTCTATGGGGGCAAATATGATATTACACAATGAACTACTGGTGATAGAGCTGTTAGATGGCGTGACTGTAGAATATATGTAAAATACTGCTTTTAAACAATTTATCTCATTGCCATGTTATGTATGCAAAATAAAAGGTTTTTATTTAGTCTTTCTTTGGTCTCAATTTGATGTACGTTACAGACGTATGGCTCTGTATGATCTGACAGGAGCAGTAGCATCTGAATAGTTAGCTCGTGTGTTGTATTTGCAGACAACTTTGCAATAAAACCAAAATAAGTGGCACTATGAGAAAAAAGACTGTAAGCAAATACTTAAACCTGCATGTGTATGTCTCTTATCTTTTCACTGTGTACAATCAACAGGATTCTTTGTTGCTTCTTTCCTGGACAAAGGAAAACAGATTTAGACTGCTGATCAGTGTCTTCACTGTAGGACAACTTTTTCTGATGCTGCTGTTGTTGATGTTCTTTAACCAGTTAATGCAGACTGTCCATTAAAAGAGGTTTAGCAAACAGTGTAGACCTGGCTCAGATGCCACAGAATACAAGGTGGAGAATCACGTGACCTGCTTCGCTTAATTGGTACCTGTATTGGGATAGAACAGGTCAGAAAATTGTCCATTCTTTAATACTCAATTTTCATGTGCTAAAGCACAGGTACCTTGTCTTTATTCATAACAAACGATAGTGTAAGTGCTTCTATTCTACAGGCTATAGTTTTCCACACAAGGGTGAGCAAAGATTTTCATACTTAGCTCACCCTTGTGTGGAAAAATAGTGTGTGCATGAGAATGACTCATATGATGGCTTTGCTGCAAAAGAGACAAGGTATCTGCTCCTTACCACATGAAAATTCATTATTATAGAAATGATCAATTTTCTTACCTGTTCTGTCCGAATATAGGTACAAAATATCACTTGCTTCCCCACAGTGGAATATATACCATATATCACTATGCAATTTGAATCAAATTCATGAAATTCAAATCAACCACCCTGTATATTGGAAATGAACTGTACAAAATATGAGACGAGTGTACTCAGTATAAAGGGCTTCTGGAGGGCTTATTCTGTAATCAACCAGTAGATCCTGAAGAATCTGTGTGAAAATCTTGGTCAAGAAGCAGTCTGATCTGGGGTTGAATTGTTTTCAGCAGATGGGACAGACACTTATCCAAATTGAAGCAGTTCATTACAGAAAATAGTAAAAATAGTAGGACAGTCATGAAGGTATCCAAAACAGTTCTGGGCCCGGTTATAAGCTAACAATGCTTTGAACAACTGGGCCCTGTTTTTTTTTTTTTTTTTTTTCAATGCAAAAGTAGACAATCATAATGCTATCTTGGATAATCATAATCATACTATGGCTCCCATTACACTAAACTACATACAAATGAGGATTTGAGCTGCAACACAACAAATCCAATGAAGTGGCAAGTGCACCCAACAGAGATTCAGATCACCCTAGGCCTCAGCCCAGTCTGATCAGTCTTTGCTGTGAACTTAAAGGGTAGTGAAAGGTCTAAGCTATCCCCATGCTGTCAGCAAAGACTCTTATCAGAGTGGACAGATGCCCAGGCTGATCTGAGTCTTCCCTGGGCGCACATGCCACTTTGTTGGTTTTGTTGTGTAGCGGCTCATTTAATGCTCATTTCCCTTATATTCTTATGTAGTTTATTTAGTCTTAGTATACCAGTTATAAGATGCATTTAATTTCTGCACCCAAATGTAGCTCAGGATATTGATGGCCAGCTTTGCTATATGCAGTATCTTTAAAGGCTTCCAAAGGTTGTCTGAGCCCTGGGACCGTATTCATAAAGCCGTTTAAGTCGTTGCTATGCGGTTGCTAAGGCTAAATATCTATAAAGTAGATTCCCTACAACTATGAAATTTGGTCTGGAGGAACAGTCTTTGTAAGACTGTTCCTCCAGAGCAAATTTGATAGTTGTAGGGAATCTCCTTCAAAGAAATTTAGCCTTAGCAACAGCATAGCAACAACTTAACGGCCCTGGTCTTGCTATTTAGCTCGGACTTGCTATCTAGCAGTCACGAGTTCAAGCCTCACTCTAGGAGGGAATCTTTTCAATCATAAAGGGGTTTCATTGCACAGAGCCTTTCATTATCACCCACCCATCTTCCTGATACGACTGAAATAGTGCCATCCATCCAAAACTTTTGTATCAGTTGCATGGATACAGCTTCTCTGTGTTGTGAACGGTGTGTTACAAAGGCACTGAAGTATACATCATTAATCTGCTCTTCCCATATGTTTGCCACATCTAGGTACTGTTGCACATTTCAGCCCTCTTCAGCTGTATGGAATTAAGAGTACTTTTCAGCTATTCCCTAAATTTCTGAAATATTGAAAGAGAACAAAAGAAACACATATTAAGTTTGTTCATTTATCTTTAAGACATCAGCATTTAAACAGCAACAAGATAATGCAACTGGACTTCACTGTTATAAATTGCTAGAACATTACATATATAAACAAGAATTCAGCTTTAAGTACCTCCATTTCCACGTTCCAAAATAATTATGTCGAAAAAAATTTCTGTAACAGATGATGTGCTCACTGCCTCCAGAAACTTACATAAAAGGTTCAGTTTCAATGGCAGTAGTTGACTGCATAAGTTTGCCATTTTATATGACTGAATAAGTACTAAAATCTTTTTCGAGAAGGATTTTGTGAAGAATTTGCTTTTGAAATTTCACTTGGAGAGAGATGTTGGGCTGAATCTTCCCAAAGAAACTGCTCTAGTTGGTTGTGTTGAAGAAAACACTTTAAATTATATGAACTGCAGGCTCTATTTACAACAGCAGATTTTATGAGAATAGTGACACTTCAGGTTGGAGAATAATGTTTAAATTGTGAGTTAAAGTTCAAAGTTGATTTGACTGCGACACGAGAAAACCAACAAAGTGGCATGTGAGTTAAGTTCAAAATTGATATAATTTTACAGGGCCTGACAAATCCGTTGTCTGCCTGCCCAGGACTAGTTAACAAATTTTGCTGGGCAAGTATTACATTCTTGTATATGGCCAGAAAAATGCATAGATTGTATCGGGAAGACTGTCAGATGTATTTCAGCTTTTCCTTGTAAAAACTTTTTACTGGACAAGTAGGTCAAATTTAGATTTGTCAGGCCCTGATATAAATTTTAATCATTCGCCTGTGACATGAGAAAACCAACAAAGTGTCAGCGAAGACTCCAATTTGTCTTTTCTGTTTTAAAGTTAGCTTTTGACTACAAACTCATACATAATGACCCTTTTTAGCTCACCTGAGCAGGAAGTGCTCAGGGTGAGCTTTTGGGATACCGTGATGTCCGTCGTACGTCCGTCCGGACGTCCGGAAGTCCGTCCGTCAACCTTTGCTTGTGTACACTCTAGCGGGCACAGTTTTTATCCAATCTTTCTGAAACTTTGTCAGAATGTTTATCTCTATAAAATCTAGGACAAGTTCGAAACTGGGTCATGTCGGGTCAAAAACTAGGTCACTAGGTCAAATCTTAGAAAAACCTTGTGTACGCTCTAGAAGGCACAGTTTTGATCCAAATGTCATGAAACTTTGTCAGAATGTTTATCCTCATAATATCTAGGACAAGTTTGAAACTGGGTCACGTCAGGTCAAAAACTAGGTCACTAGGTCAAATGTTAGAAAAACCTTGTTTACACTCTAGAAGCACAGTTTTGATCCAATCTGTTTGAAACTTTGTCAGAATGTTTATCCTCACAATATCCAGGCCAAGTTCGAAACTGGGTCATGTCTGGTCAAAAACTAGGTCACTAGGTCAAATCTTAGAAAAACCTTGTGTACACTCTAGAAGGCACAGTTTTCATCCAAAGTTTATAAAACTTTTTCAGAATGTTTATCTCCATAATTTCTATGCCAAGTTCGAAACTGGGTTATGTCGGGTCAAAAACTAGGTCACTAGGTCAAATCTTAGAAAAACCTTGTGTACACTCTAGAAGGCATAGTTTTGATCCAAAGTTCATGAAACTTTGTCAGAATGTTTATCCTCATAATATCTAGAGCAAATTTGAAACTGGGTCATTGTCGGGTCAAAAACTAGGTCACTAGGTCAAATCATAGAATAACCTTGTGTACGCTCTAGAGGGCACAGTTTTGATCCAATCTTTTTTAAACTTTGTCAGAATTTTTATCTCCATAAACTCTAGGCTGAGTTTGAAACTGGGTCATGTCGGGTCAAAAACTAGGTCACTAGGTCAAATTTTAGAAAAAACCTTGTGTACGCTCTAGAAGGCACAGTTTTGATCCAAAATTTATGAAACTTTGTCAGAATGTTTATCCTCATAATTTCTAGAACACCTTTGAAACTGGGTCATGTCGGGTCAAAAACAAAGTCACTAGGTCAAATTATAGAAAAACCTTGTGTATGCTCTAGAGGACACAGTTTTGATCCAGTCTTTATGAAACATTGTCAGAATGTAAATCTTCATAAACTCTAGGCTGAGTTTGAAACTGGGTCATGTCAGGTCAAAAACTAGGTCACTAGGTCAAATCTTAGAAAAACCTTGTGTACGCTCTAGAAGGCACAGTTTTGATCCAAAGTTCGTTGAAACTTTGTCAGAATGTTTATCCTCATAATATGTAGGACAAGTTTGAAACTGGGTCATGGCGTGTCTAAAACTAGGTCACTAGGTCAGATCTTAGAAAAACCTTGTGTACACACTAGAAGGCATAGTTGTGATCCAATCTTCATGAAACTATGTCAAAATCTTTATTGTCCATTATCTTTGCCCCCTATGAAACTGAGTCACGTCGGGTCAGTAACTAGGTCACTAGGTCAAATCTTAGGAAAACTTTGTGTACACTCTGGAGGGCACAATCTTCATGAAATTCTGTCAGAATGTTTATCTTTATAAAATCTAGGTAAAGTTTGAAACTGGGTCATGTCGGGTCAAAAACTAGGTCACTATGTCAAATAAAAGAACAACTTTGTATACACTGCAGAGGGCACAGTTTTGATCCAATCTCAATGAAACTTTGTCAGAATGTTTATTCTTACAATATCCAGGTCAAGTTTGAAACTGGGTCATGTCGGGTCAAAAACTAGGTCAAATATTAGGAATACCTTGTGTACGCTCTAGAGGTCACAGTTTTGATCCAAACCTAATGACATTTTGTCAGAATGTTTATCCTCACAATATCTAGGCCAAGTTTGAAACTGGGTGATGTCGGGTCAAAAACTAGGTCAGATCTTAGAAAAACCTTGTGTACGCTCTAGAGGACACAGTTTTGATCCAATCTTTTTGAAACTTTGTCAGAATGTTTATCGTCACAATATCCAGGCCAAGTTTGAAACTGGGTCATGTCAGGTCAAAAACTAGGTCACTAGGTCAAATCTTAGAAAAACTTTGTGCCCACCCTAGAGGGCACAGTTATGATCCAATATTCATGAAACTTTGTCAGAATGTTTATCTCCATAAAATCTTGGTCAAGTTTGAAACTGGGTCATGTCGGGTCAAAAGCAAGGTCACTAGGTAAAATCTAAATAAAGTTATGCTGCAAGAATCAGAACTAACATTGCAATGATGTCAATCACAAACTCCTTGGAATACATTAGTTTCACCACAGTGAGATAATGATGCTACCATTCTATCATCTGTCACAGTTTGCCTAGTTCAGTCTAGTTCAAATCCATCAAAGGAACTCAACATGAACGGGAACTTTTTGGAGAAGCGACTCTGCCATTTTCAGCTCACCTGAGCCTTACAGTATTGGTGTTAGCTGCCTCATCCATAAACATTTTCAAACATCTCTGAAACCACTGGGTAGACTAAACTCAAATTTCATATGGAGCCTGCACATGGGTCAAAGGATTGAATCTTGGTCACATGACCAAGGTGGCCGCCATTCCCATGTATGGTAAAAACTCATAAATCTGCACCAGAGCCAGTGAACTGATTAATGCTCAGGTGAGCGATTCAGGGCCACCATGGCCCTCTTGTTATTATAAATTTCTGAAATTCAGCCCCAAGTTAACAGAAACATGTTCATGCTCAACTCAAATGCATATAAAATAAAGCCTATGCTTGTAGAGATTTCTATGGTTTCTCATATTCACTCTTCATGTAATTTTCTCTTCTTTGAATGCTAGAAACAAGCTTCTATTCAATAATTTAGTTTGAGCATAATCTCAGCTGAGCATGAAAAAGTTTCATAAATTTGGGGACCTTGTCAAAATAAAGCAAGTCAGGCAGAAAACTTTTTTTTTTTTTTTGGGTTTTTGAAATATTCTACCATGTTCAGATTTGTCTTGAATTTGACTGGATCTTAAGTGCAAGATAATTTTGGTTTATTCTTATCCAATTACACCAAGACTTTGCTTGTTAAAATGTAGGCTCTAAATCAGTAGAAAATGTCCTATTTTGCATGAACAAAATTCCTTTGTAATCAGGGCCCAGTCATTCAAAGCATCATTAGCCTAACAAATTCCTTAAGAGGTCGACTGGTTAAGTGTTTCATAACTTCATAGCCAAATACACTGATACTTTTTGTTGAAAATATGTGAGAAGCTTTTGCAATACGAAAACTTCTCACATTTTTTCTACCAAAAATATTGGCATATTTGAGATATTAACAATGCAAAAATTTCTCACATTTTTTTAACTAAAGATATTGGCATATTGTTCCTTTTAGTATCTGAAACATGCACTTGGCCACCGCACCATCACAACGTTTTTCTATTAGGAACATATATACATGAAAACAATAAAAAACAGACTTAACCTTTATAACATAAGGTATCACTGTCATGCAATAATTGTCCATAAACAGTGCCTTGGAACTTCTGTTTATGTTATATTCTAATCATTATGTATTATTCAGAGTAAACTCTTGTTATCTCAAACAATGATATCTCAAAGAACCGGCTCATATCAAAGAATACTGTATGGACACATATCCTAGTTTTCTTCACATTTTAACTCCAGATATCTCAAACAACTAATATCTCAAAGTAAATTTTCTGGGACACTTTGAGATATAAGTAGTTTGAGATCAACTTTGACTTGGAGATATTGCGCGTTGACTATACAAAAATAGTCCATGTTTTCATCATTTAATGATCACTCCTTTTATTAGCAAACTCTATTCAGACAGCAAACATGAGCTGTTCTGTTTTTGCATACTGTAAAACACTTTTATATGGCAAAGAAATAATTTTAGCAATACTGGTAGTTAAGGCATATATAAATCTGCCAATATTTGATTTTCAATTAATATGCATAACATAAAGATTCAGATAAAAAGGAATATCATGTGAATATTTGAGACATTTCCTATACTGTTCCATTTAACTATAAATTAATTGTGGCATTCATGCCTGGATGAGGCAATTCTAATATATGCCACAATTATTAATGTATAGTTTAACAAAAAACTAAGAGAAGTTGCTATAAATTTACATCAACTTTTCTTTATTATCTGGAGGCATGATATATCGTGGTATATCATAAATGCCAAATATGTCTGCGCCATTGTGTCACTTTCATTAAACTGCCAAAATTTGGTACCACAGATAGTATTCAGTAAGGCACTTGAACTTGTGACAAAGCTACATTTACAAAATAGTAAGTATCAACTAAGTTATATTTACACCCTGTACACTTGCCATTTATCTTGAGTCATCTAAAAGTAATAAGAGTGTGTCAAGAGCACTTGGTCTTCAAGTGCAATTTTAAACTTGCTTACTCAGATAAAGCAAAGTCAGGCCAAGGCACATGCCAACCAGCACGTGCCCTGACTTGACTTTGCAATGTCACAAGTTCAAGTATTTGTCAAATGTCAATTCAGATATCTGATATATAATGTATCCTATATGCTATACAACATCTCATATGCTACATAGGATTTCTGATATGCTATATAGGATATATATCAGATATGTAAATTTAAAAATCAGATATCTGATTTATCCAAATATATACAATATCTTGTCTAGGAAAATAAGATATTGGATATACATGCAGTAGATTATAGGATTTTATCATATGACGTCGCATCTGAGAGTGTAATAAAGCCATGCATTAAATACGATAATCCACTAGTGGATTAAATATGCAAATTACGCTGTAACGTTATGCGTTGACATCCATAAAACGTCGCATTTTCTAATGGCGAAATCGTGATGTTTGAGTGCAAAATTTGCTAACAAAATGCGATTTTAGTGTCATGTGATAAATAGAATCTTGCATTCGTGCTCCTGTATTATTGAATTTATTAAACTCGTTGGTGAAAACGATAAGATGCTCGGCAGAGCCTCGCATCTTATCCTTTTCCCCAACTCGTTTAATAAATTCAATAATACATGAGCACTCATGTAAGATCCTCTATATCATATATAGCATTTCAGTTATTGCATACCATGCATTAATATACCTGTAAAAGATATCTACTATATTTGACTTCAGATATCTTATTTACTGATAATAATATCTGATTAGATATCAGATATCTTTTAGACCTGTATAAGATTATATGTCTATCATCATATAAAAGATATCTGATATATATAGGATATCTACTTTGCTTAATATATATGAAAACGTCTTGTCATTTCTAAAGCAACTACTGTAATTATTCTGAAATTAGAACAAGTTGATATTATTGTCCGAGGATGTGTACAAATTGCAAAAAAAATTGCTGATCTATGTCAACACTGTTTTCTCAGGTATGCTCCTGTCCCAATATATAGAATCATTAACATGTAGTATACACAATTTGATGACATTACTGAAAGTACTTCTCACACTTTTTGCAGAGTGTTTATTTCGTTTATTTTCTTAGATATTATCACACTTCATCAATGAAAAAAGTAATGGCATAAAGTCTTGGGGTGAAACAAACTGCAAGCTGAAAGCATGTATTTTTTCATACTTGGCAGTACACTGAACGAAATTTCTAATTGGTCACTTTTTGCCATAGATTTAACCCTTAAGCAGATTTAGATTAGCCTGACTACCAACTAGGACAAACAAATGTACAGATATTCTTGTATTTTACAAGCAGCACAAGGGCTCATGCTTTTGCAAAATGATTTACATCAATTCGAGGCGTTTATTAGGATTTACATAAACATTGAAAGGGAGGTAATTTGAAAACGTCAATATTAAAATTAATACAGCTGAAAAAATGCATGAAGACTAAAAACATACCTCATGTTTTTATGATGAAAAACTTTATTCACTTCTCAAATATCATGTTTTTGTGGAAGATTGATGCAGCCTGTATGTGTTTTCAAAGCATTCTATTGTTTAGATAGAAGGGGTCATAAGTCTAATACTACAATAAAGTTTCGATTATAACATTGACTTTTAATAAGTGGATAACAGTCCAAAATTTGATTATAATTATATTCAAAAATACAGTTTAAAAATCATATTTCTGCATGTTAGAAAACTGATCAATTAGAAATTTTGCTGAGTGTATCGTTCATTGCAATTTTTTTGCCAGCGTCATTCAGTAAGGTACTTCCCATGGAACATACAACAAAACAACATCGCATCAATGTTGATGCAATGTCATGTTATGACATTGCTTCAACATTGATACGATGTTGTGTAAATGTTATGTGCCTACTGTGAGTTTCATTCAACAACAGAACGTCATCAGTAACCATGGTAACTATTGCAGCCATGGGTAGCTCAGATCTGTCCTAAGAAAAATCAGTTTTAATGTTACATATAAACTTCCTTTGCAGATCTGACAGTATTTACACATACATGTATATAACCAAGAATTAAAATATTCTTATAGTTTTGCCATCTTGACAGCTTCACATGTTGCCAATTTTCGCGTGCTCATATTGAGTCATGTGACACATAGTCCAGTCACGTGGCACTCTAGTCACAAGATAAGGAAATATATATTTTCAGCTCTGAATGCTAGGTGTCCCTCAGAAAATGATCAAATGGATTCTTTCCTGTGCGCTTTGGATTAGATGGTAAAGTTCCTGAAAATATAATACAAAAGCATATTAGTGACAACAAAACTACTGTTTTCATGCAAGTCATCTTGCTATTTATGAATAATTCCAACAGCCTCTGTTTAGTACAAGTTCCGAACAAATGATGGCTGACAGCATCTACAGAGAGGAGTTTACATCGATTGTTCCCATTGAAATTGTATTTCGCTTAATACTAGGTTCTTGACAAACCTGCATTTTTTAAATTTCTAATTGAAATTCATATGAAAGAAAAAAAAATTGTATTGAGGCGACTACAGCAAGCGCTTGTACGACGTTAATTCTTAGTAACCTCAACGTCACTTTAAATGTTAGTTGGTATTCGTCTTTAAAATGATGGCACCCACAACAGTGTTGATGAGTGAAACTTTGTCTATTATAGAGTATTTTCCTACTTTAAGACAAAGAAACCGATAATACTGGAATTATAAGGAATGAATTACCCTTTTTATATTTTATCTTTGTAAAAATGCCGATGAATCCCCTACAAACTTAACATAAAGCCTTCGGACTTTATTCGGTTTGTAAGTGATTCGCCGGCGTGTGTCAATAATATCTCAAAAAAGAAAATTCATTCCTATAAAGTACTTCGTTCACTGTGCAACACAGTGCATGACATGCTTGCACCCAATGAGAGAATATTGGCCACCCAATGAGAGAATATCGACGATATCGAGAAGCATCTATACAAGTCAAATGACTTACACTGATGTTGAATATGGTGAGTTATGGTAAGTTAAAATTAATTTTCGACCTAAGCAATTTAAAATGGTAAGTTAAAATTAATTTTCGACCTAAGCAATGAAAATGGGGGGGGGGGGGGGGGGGGGGGGGGATTTAAAGGCCCCATTGCTCTATCAGCATGAAAAAATTTATCATGAATCGCTGCAAGCTTCTTATTATAGTTTCGTCATTGCTTATGACCGTGATTAGCCAGCTTCAAACAAATAAAATATCCTTGAGTTGCATATAAAAAGGGTTTAAAAACTTATTTGGGTCATTTTAGTTGGCAACTAAAATGACCTACTTTCGATTGAATAAAACGGTAAAAATACAATGTACAGGCTTGGAGCCCAAATCACTATCCCGCCTGTGTTTATATAACATTGCTAGACGGGGAACCAGAACAGGAAATTGTGTTTTGTGGAGCGATTTGTTATTTTTCAAAAACTGATTTTCTCTCCTTTTTGCCAGTGACCTATATATAGAGTGACTCGCATCTCCAGTTAAATATAGGTATTTTTCTATTAGACGCTTGTCGTGCCGCTGGACAGGTGAGTGGCTGAAAAAATCGATAATTCTATCGCCCGCTTATTTCGCATCTAGAAATATTTTAATATTATCATTGTTTTATTTTATCTGTATAAATAATGTGTTCTTACAAACGTTTGCGTTAAATTGTGTGCTTAATTTCCGAAATTTTGATACCAAACTTGCCAAATTTTTATACGGTAGTTTTACTTGACGTAGTTAAAAAAAAAACGAAAAAACGGGCGGGAGGGCTTTTCAACTTTTCAATATAAATACGGGAAACTTTTTTATTTTGCATTTGGATGAGGATTGTGATCTTGGCTCTCTCTTACTTAGGAGAATATGCATGCATTGAAAATTGAAGTAAGTCAGTGACATAGGTTTTAATTAAGCTAAGTGGGTTGGAATTTCTATCAGAAGTTATCGACGTGAATCGCCTATTTCATTAATGTTTACGTAATCAAAATATTATTCAACGTTGAGGTAAGCTTTGAATTTTATGATGATGTATTAGGATATTAAGTTTTATAATTATTTTGCTTGGTTTTGGGGTTAATTTGTATTGATGTAAAATAAGAAACTTTGGTCGCTGACAAATTCTTCGATGCATAACTAACCAACCCTCTGAACTCATTGTTGTATGGCGAAAACTGTGAAAAACAAGTTTTATTTTAAGATTATTTTGACCCATTAAGTCGGCACGAAATTGCATAAAATAGCACTCAAACAATTTGTAAGGCATTCAACTTTATATAAAATATAATTGCGAGGCTCAAAAATAGTTATTTTGGGAGCCTTATTTAAAAACGGGGGAGTGGGGTTTTGAACATCCTGATTTGCCGGTTTTCGCTACTTTCCTAAATAAGCCTATTTCTATACTGTCATAAGACCATCAAAATAGTAAATAATTGTCATGAAAATGATATTAAACAACATTTTGGTCTTTCCCCTTTCGTTTTCTAATGCTGAAATATTACCTCAAACCTTATCAACGACGGAGTACATCATAAAAGAAGGAATGGTTTTCACAGCGTCATCGCCATTTCGTTTCGAGTGACCAAATTTTCTCAATTTACATCGTTAAAAATGAACTCCAAAACCAAGCAAAATCATCGCAAAACTTATATTCTAATACATCATTATAAAATTCAAAGCTTACCTTATCGTTGCATAATAATTTCACTATGAAAACACCGATTAAATGGGCGATGCACGCCGTTAACTTTTGACAGAAATTCAAGCTTTTTCAGCTTGTATTAAAAATGGCGATCCGGTAGGAGGCGATGCAGTCGCATGCGCGACACGCCTCTTTGGACCGAAAGGTGAAGACGCGAGTCACTGTATTTATAGGTCACTGTTTTTGCTAGTTATATGACTAAATATATGCCCATCAACCCATTTTCTATTACTAAATGTGAAGGTTGAACTGCTTTTTACAATGATTTGAGTTAGACATTTTTACCAGTGATAGGACTATGGAGACTTTAAAAACTTCCACTTCCTATGTATTGTTGGCTGAAGATCGATTCACTCGTGAAGCTGTATTATACCTTTAAAATTACGATAAAATGCTTGAAAGTTATATACAGTTCATTTGTATCGCATAATTGAATGACGTCAGCAAAAGAGGGTTACAATCTGAAACGCATAAGGCAGTGGCTTTTTTCCATAATCGGTCTTTTGTACGGTATCCACGCTCTTTTAGACAATTTCTTACTGTCTTAACATTGTTACGTCATCTGCTTTGATTTGCAATTATCATTACAGTCGACGCTGTCGCGCAAAACCAATTACGGAGACAGCGTCGATCTAAGAGAACGTCATGACCTCTGGTTGTTAATTTCGGGTTACTGCGTTTCCGACGGTATTTTGAGCTTTCTGTAAATCATGCATATCGTCTACGATTGTAAATGGCCGTAACTTACGCATAAAATTGTCTGATGATGTCACTTTTAACTGGCCCAAAAATCTGCACCTGTTTGCGATATTTTGGCGCGGTATGTCACATAAAGCCACAAACTGATTTCAAACTCCTAAAATTCAACTTGACATCGTTACATAAAGTGATTCAACTGTATATGTAAACTGTAAGAGGAACACCTGCAGATTCCTGACAGATTCGGCTGACCAGTTTAAAATTCGTCATTGGGACATAATCAGGATAGAGAAATACATGTATACACGTGAAATTATAATGAACGTAGCTGCATTTATTTTTGATATATTCAAACTTAAAGGACCCCTTTAGTATAGATTTTTCAATCCCTTTAGTATAGATTTTAGTCCCACGACGACGACGCAAATTTGTTTCAACGCTGGAATATATAACTGATTGACGTCGTGTGAATAGCGACTTTTAAGTCAAAGCAGGGGCCGTATTCATAAAACAACTTAAGTCGTTGCTATTTATTTTTACTTTATTTATACAATATTTTATGAGGGTGACACATTTAGCTATAAAGCCATTCTACCATGTGGCCCTCCAAACAAACTATTCAACATAAAAGTATAAAACAAAAACTACGCTCATGCAATATATACAATATGTACACAAATTTTAAAATCGTGGTAAAACAGAGAACGAAAATACCTGTTTCATGTTTGCTAAGATTAAAAAGAGTACATGCGTATTTGGGAAATCACAGCGATGTATGGCTAGGCTAATATGAGAAATTAGTGCCCATCACATAAATTTAACAAGAGGTCCATGATGGACCTAAATCGCTCACCTGAGTTATGATGAAATAACATGGAAGATCATCTATTTGATGGTGGTTCAATTGGAGCAGTTTTGCACATTCTAATCTATATTCTGACAAAGTGTCATTTAGATTGGATCAAAACTGTGCCTTCTAGAGTGTACACAATGTTTTTCTAAGATCTGACCAGGAATCTAGTTTTTGATCAGACATTATTCAGTTTCAAACTTGGCCTATATTTCATGAAGATACACATTCTGACATTTTCATGAAGATTCAATGCACAATAAACACAGAATTGTGTACACAAAGTTTTTCTATGATTTGACCTAGTGACCTACCGGTAGTTTTTGACCCGGTAGTTTTTGACCCGACAATACCCAGTTCCAATCTTGGCCTAGATTTCATTAAGATAATCATTCTGAGAAAGTTTCAAGAATATTGAACCAAAACTGTGCCCTCTAGAGTATACACAATGTTTTCTAAGGTTTGACCTACTGACCTAGTTTTTGATCCAACATGACCCAGTTGCACCCTTGGTCTAGATTTGTTGAAGATAAACATTTTGACAAAGTTTCATGAAGATTGGAACAAAATTGTGCCCTCTAGAGCATTCACATGGTTTTTCTAAGATCTGACCTAGTGACCTAGTTTTTGACCTGACATGGTCCACTTTCAAATTTGGTTGGTTGGTTGGTTGATTTGATGCTTAACGTCCACGGTAAACAACTAAGGTCATGTCGGGACGGTCAGTTAAACCTAACCACACTATTCCTGGACAGGCTTAGACCTCCTAAGCGGTTAACCAGTACTAAGTGCACATACTTTCGCCAGTAACTTACAACCGCCCTTCTTGAATCAGCGGAAGGAGAAACGAAAGTATGTGGCCAGACCGGGACTCGAACCCAGGACCTCGTTTCAAATTTGGTCTTGATTACATAAAGATAAGCATTCTGACAAAGTTTCATGAAGATTGAATCATAACTGTGCCCTCCAGCGTGTACACATGGTTTTTCTAAGATTTGACATAGTGACCTAGTTTTTGACCCTACTTGGCCCAGTTTCAAACTTGGTCTAGATATAATAAAGATAAACATTCTGACATAGTTTCATGATGATTGGGTCAAAACTGAGCCTTCTAGAGTGTACACAAGGTTTTTCTAAGATTTGACCTAGTGACCTAGTTTTTGACCCCACATAACCCAGTTTCAAACTTGGTCTAGATTTTATTAAGATAAACCTTCTGACAAAGTTTCATGACGATTGGGTCAAAACTGTGCCTTCTAGAGTGTACACAAGATTTTTCTAAGATTTGACCTGGTGACCTAGTTTTTGACCCCACATGACCCAGTTTCAAACTTGGTCTAGATTTCATTAAGATAAACATTCTGACAAAAGTTTCATGAAGATTGGGTCAACACTGTGCCCTCTGTGTCATTCTAAGATTTATTTCTATTTTTAGCTCTGGCGGCCATTTTGTTCAACCGAGCGAAACCGTTTTAGCAATTTTGGTTTAGAGCCATGAGTCAAACATTTCTGTGAAATTATTTTGAATCGAGCCATTGGCTTCAGAGGAGATGTCGTTTAAAGGTTTTTTTTAATTTTAGATTTCTATTTTTAGCTCTGGTGGCCATTTTGTTCAGCGGAGTGGAACCGTTTTAGCAATTTTGGTTCAGGGCCATGAGTCAAACATTTCTGTGAAAATTTTTTGAAATCGAGCCACTGGCTTCAGAGAAGATGTCGATTAAAGGTTTTTCTATTTTTAGCTCTGGCGGCCATTTTGTTCAGCGAAGCGGAACCATTTTAGCAATTTTGGTTCAGGGCTATAACAGAAACATTTGTTTGAAATTATTTTGAAATAGGCTTACTGGTCTAGGAGGAGATGTCGTTTGAAGAAATTGTTGACGACGGACAGACGGACGGACGGACGGACGACGGACAAATATCGATCACAAAAGCTCACCTTGAGCACTTCGTGCTCAGATGAGCTAAAAATGAAGTGCCGTCAACCCCCAACAAAGGGGTGCGAGACCGTGTGGCGGAAACCAATGTCCAAACAGCACGCCTCGCACTCCTGGGGTGGAGGTCGACAGGTTAAACACTTAAAACTTTTGTCAGTGAAAAAAACAAACCTGTTTCATATTAAAGAACCGATCACACAAGTTATATTGCACTCAGTTCAATATTTAAAAGGCGCATAAAACAGTATTTTATGATAAAAGCAGTCTTGAGTAGTAAACATGGTAAAACAAAATACTTTAAACCAGCCTAATAGAGTAAGATAATTATCATTATAGCTTAGATGGATTCTTTAACGGACTTTTTGAAAACATTCAGAGATGGTGCCAATCTGGCTGACTCTGGGAGAGAGTTCCAGAGCTTAGAAGCCGAACACGAGAAGGAGCCATCAAACAGCGCAGTATTTGATCTAGGAACTGTAACTGAGCCATTTTCAGATGATCTTAGAACCCTATTATTTGTTTTTGAGGACGGTTTTAGTAAGTCTGAGATATAAGCAGGCGTTAGATCGTTTAGAGCTTTGTATGCAGTGACTGCTTTATTATATTTTAACCGACTGCTAACAGACATCCAGCCCAGTCTTTGAAACATTACTGAGGATGGAGTGGTAAAATCTGCCTTTAAGATAATACGGGCCGCGCGCTTCTGTAATTTATTTATTCGTTCGATATTTGAATTATTTGTTGTACCCCAAGTATTTGAGCCATAATCTATCAATGGAAGGATGTAGCTCTGATAGAATATCTTTTGTACATTCTCTGGAACATACAGAGATAGCTGCTTTAAGAGCGATATTCGGGAGGAAATTGTAGCACACAGGTTATCTATGTGTGATGTCCAGTTAAGATTTTCATCAATGTATATGCCTAAAAGTTTTTGCGTGCTTACGGCTTCAATTTATCAGTATTGCGTAATCGTTGTTTTGTACCGATACACATGCTAGTAGTTTTCTTATAATGAATGCTCATTTTATTGCGTGTACTCCATGCATCCGCTCGGTTTGAGTCAGATTGGAGCTTAGTTTCGATTTCGCTTTTTGTTTTACCTGAGACATGGAACGTGCTATCGTCAGCGTAGAAATCTGACGAGCAATGTATAATGGAGAAAGGTAGATCGTTTATGAACAACAAAAATAATGTTGGCCCTAATATAGACCCTTGGGGTACCCCTGATAATGTCTGGGAAAACTCAGACAATCCTTGCTCGCTCTTTATTGTTTGTAAGCGAGTGCTCCGGTAACTTGTAAACCATTGTAATGCTGCATCGCTGACTATGCTGTTGCTAAGGCTAAATTTCTTAGAAGGAGATTCCCTACAACTATGAAATTTGCTCTGGAGGAACAGTCTTACAGAGACTGTTCCTCCAGAACAAATTTCATAGTTATATGGAATCTCCTATATAGATATTTAGCCTTAGCAACAGCATAGCAACGACTGAAGTGGCTGTATTAATACGACCCCAGATTCTCAAATCAGCCTGCACATTTGCACATGCAAAGTGACAAGTCATCACTTTTCACTTTCAGACACCCCAGGGTTCATAGATTGTGGATGCGCAGGCTGAGTTGAGTCTTCTCTGTTTGCACATGTCATTATGTACCGTTTCACGAATCACCAATAACGCAGTTCTTCTCTCTTTCTTTTTTCTTTTCATTTCAAAGCCTATACGGGCATCAAAAGTATGGCTATGCATGGCAGGTTTCCCCGCATTGCTGCTCATAAGCGCCGAATCAAAGAAACGACGCACACTTATTTTAAAATGTTTCCTTCTTTGAGAAGTGTTTACAGAAATACTTTGAATGTAAGTATTAACAGAAATATTTCACAAAGACAGGAAAAGAAGAACAGAAAAAAAGATCAAAGGAATAGTGAGAGATCTAGATAAGAGGAAATGCAGGCTTATAATTTCAGATTCACTGTGAGATTTACTATTTCAGTGAAATCAGAAGATCAGTATGCAGTATTGCATCCTGCTGGTATCAGATGATTGGCATCCCATGGAAAAGTACATTGCGGCATAAGTGAACAGATTCTGCCGACCATAGTGAACAATCTTTGAATCCTATGAAACCTAAAAAGACAGGACTGGTCAATTTGACCGGATGCACATACTAATTTGATCATCTACATTATTATTCTCCACACATGCTGCATTCCCCCCTGTTTCAGGACAGTGCTGTGAAATTACGTATGTAAGATCGGATATTTCCTTTGCCACCTGAGTGTTGCATAAAATGATAATGACACACAATAAACAAGAATATTTGAACCGCGACACGAGAAAACCAACAAAGTGGTTGGTCGCCCAGCGGAGACTCGGATCAGCCTGGGCATCCGCCCAGTCTGATCAGAGTCTTTGCTGTCCGCATGGCGGTAGCTTAGACCCTTAGCTACCTTTCAAGGGCTTAGCGAAAGGTCTAGTCGTCCAGGCTGATCTGAGTCTGCACTGGGCGCACAACTACTTTGTTGGTTTTGTCGTGTCGGGGCTCAATTTTGTCTATAAAAAGCATTGTCATCCGACACCAATTAATCATGACCAAACCTGTCTTTAGGCATATGCCCTGACTAGGCTGTACACTTTTAAACCCACCCAGTGTTCAAACGGGGGCAGATATTGACCAAGCAGCCCGCACCACTCTCTTTGCATTAGTATTTATGCAGGGTTGCTGTGATTCAGAACAACTATTGAGTGTTGCTCTGATTACCAAAAATGAGCTGAAGTCTAAAAGTAGCTCAGTTTGCACACTTCAGAATATGTGCATTTCACACAACCAAAAACAATTAGACGGAAACATTTTAAAGCTAATAATCTGCTTTAGCCTAAGTGTGCTTTTTTCTGGAGCTACTTTCACAAACTTCAAAAGTTAAAAAATGCTGGTGGAACACGAGTCTGGGATAGAGCTGCGCAGTTCGGCATGCCCCTTAAGATAGCTTGTATTACTTACTGTTTATGCCAGTACAATCCACCCATTCTTCTAAAGAGATCCTTTTATTGCTGTTTTCATCACAATATCTTATAAAGTTTCTGCTACATTTGCGTGTCAACTTTCTGCGACTTGCTTTTAACGTTGTCTTTAACATGGAAAACTCTTGTTTTTCTAATACCTATAACAGAAAATATCGTAAGAACTTCATTTTGACAAAACTTTTTAAACCTGCAATACGAAATACTTTAAGCCAGAGTGCATAGCCCCGAACCCCCTACATAGCGATGTTTTAGCCGTTGCAAAAGGCCACTGATTATGACAATGATATTCACTCACTGATTAACTCCTATTTTCTGCTTTGGCTATTGACTTTCGGGACCGCGAGAAGAAAGATACATATACTAGTCAAAATAAGTCCAGCCGCATTGACTGAAGCATCTTTTTCTGAAAAGGTACCATAATGAATGAACTTAAAGAGCCGCTGTAGTACTGATATGACCTTTTTATATTGCTAGACAGACAAATTTCAAAATTTTAATATAAACTGACAGTTTGCGCAGCTTCCAATTTTAGTGGGGGCTATTTCTAATTTCCCGAGATTTCTCATGAAAAAAAAATCGCCTTTTCTTTTGGTTTTACTCTCATTTTCTGATCTGTACTTCTTAGACACATTTATTGGATTCCAGTTGCTTGAGATAAAAAGAAAATCGGAATTCAGAACGGTTTTCACGAAAACTTCTCACTTCTAAATTTCAACGTTTAGGCAGAAAAGCCAAACTTTCTTAAGTTGCAGTGGCAATGTCATAAACATTTCAAAACTGCATGCCTGACACAATTTTGCAATAAACTGATGCATTCTCATTTAAAAATGTTGCAAAGAAACGTATTTACATGTCCAGGAAAGCAGAACTAAAATTTGTGACTGATAAGCCCATAATCTGAAAATCAAGTTTCCTATAGTTTTGATTCAAAGGGAGGTAATTTACATTCTCGCACACTTTAAAATGCAATGTTCGCCATTTGAAAGGTTGTTCAAATTTGATTTAGATGTTTCTAGACTATAGGATTTCTTGAGAATTTAATGAGACAAACATAACGATACTGCGCATGCGCAGTAAGTGCCTAGTCGCAGTTTCTATTGTTTATTAGTTATGCGAGGTAACTCTGTACACGCAAGCAGGAAACTGAGACATTAAAACGTTTTCCATGGATAAATGTTGTGGCAAGTAATAAAAGCAAAATAATTTGAAAATGTTATATTTAAATCGTCAATATCATGATTAAAAATTGCGGCGGAATTTGTTTTGACGAGTATACCCTATCTAATTCATTATAGTACTGAATATGCCATTGTGTGTCCGTAAGCCATCGCTAGTCATGACGGTTATAGTACAGCCTATAACAGAATGCATTCATTTCTCGGTTCTAGACAGTAGGTTGCCCCATTAGATAAGACAGAGTGGAGCATAGCTGTTACTTCTTGTACCGATTCTGCGAAACATTCCTAATTCCTTGCATTTTTTTGCAAAACCCAAATTGTGCAATACCAAACATCGACCGTGGGTTTTCGTGTTTTTTTTTTTTTGTTTTGTTTTGTTTTTGTTTTTTTTTTTCAATTTGTCGAATACTTCTGAACTCGAACTAACACCTTTCTAGGAAACTGGAAATGTGAATACACGATAACCCACACTTGTTTCCTATGGTAATTTCACTTCTTTCATACAAACATACGCTAGGCATCCACTATAAAGTTGCATACATACTTGATTGCCATTTTCATCAAGAAGTCGGAATTTCCACCTCACTGCTCTTTCTTGAACACTTTGATTTGTATCAGGGGACGGAAGGATGCTGAAATCATAAAACATATACTCTTTGTTTAACGGCAGTTTTTGATTTTCATGAAAATTGCATGGCCATTAATATATCAATCACCTGAAATCATAAAACATATACATCTTTGTTTAACGGCAGTTTTTGATTTTCATGAAAATTGCATGGCCTTTATTACATCAATTACCTAAAATCTTTCAAATATGTCATTCTTGAGATTTACATAGTGTAAAACAGTTTGTATATTAGTGCGTGGATAAATACATCAATTAAATGTGAGTGCTTGAATACTTCGTGCTATTATTTCTCTCTCCTAACCTTTTGAAGCCATGATATCTTTATTGCCTATGTTATTTCAGAACTATGACTCTTGTTGTTAACTTTGTTGTTGACCTGGAGTAATAATAAAGTATTATTAGTCGAGATAGTGAAAGATGCCCTTCCCAAAGAAGACAAGAAAACACTGATGCGAAGCATCAATAGGCCGGGAAACTCAGTCACATTATCCTCTGCGATAAGAAACTGTGTACATGTAATTATTGGATTGGTTTTTCAGCAAATAGCCTACACCAAGAATGTAAATAAATCTATTTAGATAACAATTTAGTATTTTAACACATTTTGTTTCGCCTGGTACTAGCAGAAACTAGGTACATGTATATGTATTACTTTTCCGGCGTCATCGTTAAACATATTCATTTATTATATGACCAAGATGTAACACACAATTTCATTGGCTAATTTGACGTCACGTGTCGGTCAATATTTTGTGTTATTATATGACCAAAGTGTAACACGCAATTTCATTGGCTGCTTTAACGTCACGTTCCGGTCAATATTTTGTGATATTCACCGGCCTGTCAGTGAATATTACTTTTACGCTGACGTCATTGTATTTTCGTGACGTAACGTCTGAATTACGTTAATGTTAATAGAATAACGTCGCGAGATAATACCATGTAGTACCATCATAAATATCTAAAGAAACTGAATTTAGAATTATCATATAATAAAACAATTGTTGACCTTTATTTCGGTGAATATGCAGTTTTATTGATCTGCAAACATAACATATTGACCTCCGCTTCGCGTCGGTCAATATAATGTTTGCAGGTCAATAAAACTGCATATTCACCTCAACAAAGGTCAATAATTGTATAATATTCACCGGCCAGTCAGTGAATATTACTTTTATGCTGACGTCATTGTATTTTCGTGACGTAACGTCTGATGTACCTTAATATTAATGGCGTAACGTCGCGAGATAATACCATGTAGAACTACTTACCTCGTATTAAAGGAAACTGTATTTAGAATTGTCATATAATAAAACAATTGTTGACCTTTATTTCGGTGAATATGTAGTTTTATTGACCTGCAAAAATAACATATTGACCTCCGCTTCGCGTCGGTCAATATGTTTTTGCAGGTCAATAAAACTGCATATTCACCTCAACAAAGGTCAATAATTGTATAATATAGTAGTCCATATTTGAATAGTTATATCAAGATGTGATTTTCTCTTACATTTCTTGTTTCAGAGTTATTCGAAAGGTATTGACGAGTTGCCTGAGGCCTTGATCGGCAAAGTGGCCTTGCTACCGGAGCTTCTTAAAGACTCGAGAGCTTCAAATACAGTAAAAAGTTACATTCATGGATTCAGTAGATGGAAACTCTGGGGCCGTATTTATAAAACGACTTAAGTGGTTGCTATGCTGTTGCTAAGGCTGAATTTCCCTACAACTACGAAATTTGCTCTGGATGAACAGTCTTTTTCAGACTGTTCCTCCAGAGTAAATTTCACAGTTGTAGGAAATCTCCATCATAGAAATTTGGCCTTAGCAACAGCATAGCAACGACTTAAGTGGTTTTATAAATACGGGCCCTGGACTTTTTGTAACGGTTTGGGTGGTAAGGACATTTTGCCTGCCAAGGCTTTCCATGTAGTGTTATATTGGTGTCACTCATGCAGACTACTAGTTCTTCTTGTCCGGTTATTAATGCTTTTTATGGTATTAGATGGTTTCATAGTGTGCTTGATCTTGCATCTCCTACGGACAGTCGTTTTGTTAGGCCTGTTTTGTTTTTTAAAAATATAAATGTGTCTATTCCTTATTTTATAAGGAATCTCTGCTGATAAATGCCAAAGGCAAATAAAATCGTTTGTTTTGTTTATTTTGATTTATGACTCCTAGCATATTTAGTCAGTTCCGGGTGATAAATATTTTGCTTTAACGGAATTTTCCCGTCATGACCATTAGTGTATTCGAGGTGAATCTAAAGTAACATACCATTTGGTGGTATTATTTGGAATTGCTGGTATCCTTTGACGACTAAATTCATGGCAACAACATTAAATTTTCGGACCAGTGAATTAATGAATTCATTTTTCAGTATAGAGCTGTCTACAATTTGTTGTTTCGAATAATCATGATATCACACAGCTGCATTTTTCATAAAATTATCTTTCCCAGGGGTAGTACTAATCAAACAGTTTACCGTTTCGAAGCCCAGGTGTTACATTCACGGTGTTGCAAATAATATATAAGCCTCATCATGTGATTTCCAACAATGTGGCATTGGTGACAAGCAAAGGCTCTGATCAGACTGCACATAAGTGCAGTCTGATCAGAGCCTTTGCTTCTTTGCTTGTCACATCAGTCTTCTATGAAAGTGATCCAAACGATAGAGCCAACAGCTAGGTCTCTGATTACCATGTGTGGAACAGAAGGATGGTTTGAATATCACATGACAAGATTGCCACATTGTTGGAAGTCACATGACGTGGCTCGGTGTGCCATCCGCCGGAATAGGCTAAAAGACCACGATAGGTAATCGTAACATTTCTCTGGTATTCTTAAATAATTTCTGCACAAAAAAAAAACTTTTAACGTCGGGCTGAGCACATTTCTTCGAAAAAGCCTACCGGAACCTGTTTTTTATGGATCTAGTTTTCAATTTCAGAAAAAAGGCAAGTAAAATATGTTTTTCTGTACATTAAACAAAGATTATTATTCAATCAACAAAAACAAAGGGAATTGTTCAATATAGATGTTATGAGACAAACTGCATGTATTAGCCATGGTTGAAAAAACGTGGTTCCCTCTTTAATGCAAAGCCGTCAGACCGAAATCTAGTAGGTTTACTGCTGAATATTTGAATGTTGTTGTGCTGTTGCAGAAATAGAGTATAAATGTTTTATTGAAAATGTGCTTTTCCGGTTTTATTATATATGTATTACTATTATTATTATCATGATCATTGCGTTTGTATTTCTTACTTCTCGTGCTTCTTCTTTTGGTGTATTGGTTTGGTTTATATTTGTAGTCTTTCGTTGACATCTGTTATATTTTTACACAAATTAACTTGATTTGCAATCGTTTGTATTTTACAAAAAGTATTGTCGTTTTCTCTTTTTTCTATCTCGCTCCTGAATGGCGGAGACAAACACCAATAACACATTTAAACCATTGTCAACAACTATAACATCTGAGTAATTACATTAAGTATTCAGCTGCATGATTTTATGTGCATTTCATGGGCGTAGCAAGGGCAGTTGTACTTCATATGACACACCCTTCAAGAACAAACATTGGCAGTAATCCCTTTCATCCCATGAACAGAAAATATAAATAATCAGGTGTGGGACACTTCCCATATCGATACTGGCTTACTGCAAACCAATTTTGGCAGGTCTGTTAATATTCAACTAGTTCTTACTTGAATACCACACAACGAATTTTTCTTCAGATAAATCGGTTAATGTCGATAAATAACACTCTACGAGAAGCTTAAACTGTCTTATTATATGTGGCCAGCCAAACAGGTGTTCCCCTATCATATGATTTTAATATAATGCATCTTTCTCGCTATGGTATCACGTTCAGTGCACTTTATTTTATTAAACAAATATAACTGGCATATACCAACGAGATTTGCAAATATGGTTTACTGTTTAATAGTACTGGTTATGTGCAAAATATTGGGATATAACCTATTACTGTATATGCTACTGATATTTCAACACGTTGGGTTTAACTATCTGGTGACTGTGTCCCAAATTCTTGAGAAATGACAAACAGTGCGGATGAGGACCGGACTGCGCTAAAGCAGCCTCTTCTGGATCGCCGCTGTTTCCTCTGGAACCTGCCACAATATTTGGGATCATGCCAGTTTATGCTATATAGTACAACATGTGCGTGTTTGAGAGAGAAAGATCTTTCGTCTAAACGTCCTTTACGGATTAAAATTGACATTCTTCTGAGGTCGGTTAGTTCATCAAGGACTGAAAAGTGTGTACTTTTAAAATACCAGTAAGTTCATATACAAAGAAAAGAAATCCGAAGTATATCAATTGAGTATCGTCATGAAAGCAGTAACTTTCTTACTACAAGCATATACTGCTACGGCTACAAGTAATAACTGTAATGAATAACAATAAGATATAAATACGGACAGGGTGACAGTCATGATGGGAAAAAGGAAACTGATCAATGAATTTTTTTGTTCTTGATTATTAAAGATTTTCATTATGTTTTAAATTTTTCAGAGACAATGATTATCTAAACATATGAGGGTTATCATTATTCATTTTATTCTAAATTTATATCTTCATATTTCGAAACAGTAACTCTCCAGTTTGGTTTTGGCCATTGGTTTAGTAGGTGTTAGAGAACCATTGTATTTTTGGTAAGACATGTGAAAGACGAAGCCCCGCCCTCTACTTTTGCTGTGATTCGAAAAAGGTATTCATTTACTGCTGGGTTGACAGAGGTAGTTTTTCAGTCGCTGGCAGGTCCGTTAATATTCGAACCCGGCATCTAATCTACTGAAAAAAACATTAGCACATTTGACAGAATGTCCCCCCCAAACGCTTAGATTTATTTGGTTTAATCGTATTTATTTCAAATTTTCACAACATACATACATAGTACAACACACAAGGTTATAGGATTAGCAAGTTGCTTATTTAGATATTTACCTAAGAGAAGATTTGTATATAAGAAACTTTAGAATAAAAATAATAAAATGCACCGTTTGTGCTTTTAGATTACTGTATATGTTTAAAAAGAGGTGAACCCTTCATCACAGTGGCTTATTAATGCTTTACAGGAATATAGCATAAATAAGTTTAAAGCCTGCAACCAGATCCTGATACATAACAATCTGTTAATTGTTGTAGAAATAAAATATTAACCCTTTTATAAAAAAAAATGCGCCAAGAACAACAGACGACTATGGCATGTCAAACGTTGCATTATTCAATATTTTTATATCTGTATATGATTTTCTTTCATTTGTATTATATATTTTCATATTCGTATTCAATCTCTGTCCATATAAACTATATGTTTTTTGTTTCAATTCTATAAACGATCATTTGCATTCAATATCTATTGTACATGTATAAGTTTTGTTTTTATTGTATATTCGATTATTTCTATTTAATAATTAATAGTTTGTATGCTAGATTGTTTCATTACTATTTACCGACTTTCGTTTATATTCCATATTTTTCATTTATATTCTAAATTACTATATTTGTATTGTAAAATTGTGATTTGCATTTAATATTTTCTTATTTGCATTAAACTTCTGTTCATTTCATTTCTATATTATTCATTTCTTTTGTATATTGAGGCAGTCACAAGTTTCAAGTACCTTGGAGCAATTGTCTCAGATGATGGCTCTAAACAGGAGGTGCTCTCAAGGATTGCACAGGCCTCTTCAGCTCTTACAAAGCTTAAGTCGATTTGGAGAGATAACAACATATGCACATCGCTTGGATAAAATGTGAAACTTATGCGCTCCCTTGTGATTTCCATTTTTTCTGTGAATCAAGGACCTTGACAGCACAGTTAGAGAAAAGAACTCAGACGTTTTTGATAAGATGCTGTCGAAGGTTTCTGAATATTTCGTACAAGGACCATATAACCAATGAGGAGGTTCGCAGAAGGACCCAAGCAGTCATTGGAGATTATGATTAACTCCTGACCCTGGTCAAGAAACAGAAACTTAGTTGGTTTGTCAATGTCTCAAGGTCTTCTGGTTTAGCAAAGACATTTCTACAGAGCATAGTAGAAGGAAAAAGACGAAGAGGTAGACGGAAGAAGAGGTGGGAAGACAATATTAAAGTGTGGACAGGGCTTTGCCAGCTCAGCTAGGTCAGATGAAAACAGGACAAGGTGAAAAGGGATTGTTTCGAAGTCATCTGTGGTGCCCCAACGACCTGGGTGTCAAGTGTACAGTTTTATCTTTTTTTTTTTATTAATTATTACTCTAACTGTCTGGTATGTACAGTGGGAACGCAGACTCATCACATTTGAGTAAATCATTTTCTGAGCGGTCGTCTACGCACAAAGAAATAATCCCTTTTTTCGCCGGAAAAAATGGCGGGAAATTTTGAACAGAAACAGTCCCAAAATAATGCTCGTTTGATAAGATATGCAGTCATAATTTTCCAACGGACCAGATCAGAATGAAATTTGATGTTTTGTTATTGAAATCAGACGCATATCGGTACCTCAATGCAGTTTGCACACCCAAAACAACGATCACAGTTTGACAACCGTTTTTCAGAGAAGTAAAACCCTACGACAGTACCCCAAAGTTATTTTGCAAAGAAAATTGTCCCAAAAACCAAATTAGATGCCAAATTACACGCCGAGAACGAGAGAAAGCAAAACAAACCCACTGGTCAACCACAAAGTTTGACAAACGAAAAAGCCACAAGACATGTCGCCCCATCTTCAGGTGAAAACTCGCCCCAGATTCTAAGAATACTCCCCCAGACAACTTCCCCCAAGATAACGCGCCCCACATTCTGAGACCACTCGCTCTTCTAAAGAATTCTGTCACCCCCCCCCCCCCCCCACCCCCTCAACACACACGTACCATTTCAGAAGTCATCCAACAAAAAGTACAAGAGACAGCTTGTCCTTCCTCATAAATCTGCCAAAACCCTGTCCCGCTAGGCGCTAAGGGACCGACTATTTGATATTCTTGGGGAGGGGGGGGGGAGTGGGGGATTGGTATATTTTTCGAAAAAAATCCCTGTCTTTGGAAGAAAAAATGTGCATGTAAAAAATAAATCAGCTCATAAGGGGATTTCAAAAAATAATCTGGCCTCAAAAATCAGTGAAAAAAAAAATAACCTGGCTCCACCCAAAATTTCCAAAAAAAAGAGCCTGGGCCCTGCACTTTTGGTGGGAAGATAGCATCTGCCTACCTACCCACCAATATTCACCTCACCCCTGAGTTTGGACCCTGCACTTTTGGTGGGTAGATAGCAACTGCTTACCTACACACCAAAATTCACCTTACCCCTCCCCCCCCCGCCCTCCCCCCCCCCCCAAAAAAAAAAAAAAAAAAAAAAAGAAAAAAAAAAGATGGCCACTTGGGACAGGACACCCTAGATCTATTTTTTTTATTTAACGGCACATTTACCGTGATCAACCTGCATAGTAAGACAAACAGGTCTGAGCAAGCAGTGTAGACCCAGGAGCAGTCTGATCTGGGTCAGCAATTTTTCCTTAATACCTGCACATTTTGGGTACTCCATTTGTGGGTGATATAGATATGTTCAAAATGTAGGATGCTGTTATCTTAGTATTATGGGTAATTACTGTAACTGTGTGTGACATTTTTTGTAGAACTATTATTTGTTTTTATTGTTTTCATAGTTTGCAGGGATTAAAAAGAAAGCCTACCTACCTAAGTACTTTCCA
Source organism: Ctena decussata (assembly GCA_963989385.1). Taxonomy (NCBI): domain Eukaryota; kingdom Metazoa; phylum Mollusca; class Bivalvia; order Lucinida; family Lucinidae; genus Ctena; species Ctena decussata. The sequence continues at coordinate 107,322,429 of OZ022499.1, forward strand.
AAAATCCTAGTTAATAGGCAACCGCAAACAAAATACTTTTTATGATTGGCCTGTGGATGAGATGGGAGGAGGGGAAAGGGGCATGAAGAAATACATATTCTATAGAATTAAATGCCAAAAGTTATGTTTTAGCTTAAATCTCATAAAGAAAATTAAAAGGCTCATATTGAAGTTATATTAATAGAAATGATACCATAAACTGAAAAATAAAAAAATATATATTTCCTGATTAATTTAATCCGTCTTAAATGTTTGCAGCTTCTGACCAAAGCGAAGAAACTTGTAATTACTAATCAGTTATTAAGTTACTAGAGAGAAAAGCTTGATGACAGACATTAAATGATGAGTCATGACTGTAAAGGGATGCAGTTTAGTGCAGTTGAATGAGAGGTAGCCCCTTCCTGTCTATCCCCACCCCCCAAACACACACACACACACACCAACCTATTAAAAAGCATTTTCACAGAGGATTTTATTGGCCAAATATTTAGGACTTTATTATGCTAGCAAGCTTTTTTATATCATTATAAGTGCACAAAATAATGAATGGGGCATGCCCTGCTAACTGATGGACCCTGCACTTTATGTGGAATGTTGCATAATGCTGTTTGTCCTTCTACAAGTCAAGACTATGTTAGAATGAAAACAATTACACAGTTCCACCATAATTGTTGCACCAGCATCAATGGGCTTCATATTAACACCTGTTGTGCCCTCTCATTAGAAGCACTTCAGCAAGAGCATAGATGGTTCTATTAATGGATCACAACAAATGTTTTATGGCCGAATAAGACAGAATTCCCAGAATTGCTATCATGCTCCAGCTGAGTCTTTGTATAATCATTATCATAAAACCATCACTTGTGGAACTGTCTCCAGATTTTTTTTCTTATTATGTACATATGTTATAATTTATTTTGGCTATTTATTTATTTATACTTATAGGGAAAACACTGAAGGGCAATGCCAGACTGCGTGTGAATATAATAATTTGATCAGAGCTTTATACATTTAGAATACCTATATAGTACTAATTTGTTCATTTGAAAATTGTGTTAAATTTTAATTTTTGATCAAAAGCAACTGTGATGAGACACCACAACATACTGTACATTTTACTTGAAGAGAAATGATAAAGAATAACTCCACTTTGGCTCACTAGATATTGGCCTATTATTTTTCTTGTTTAACCATGTTTATATCTTACCATTTTTCAACTTAGAGAATAGATTACCAAGTCCTGAGCCTTTGCCACATATTTAATCAAGTTTTCTGGTTTGCTGGACAGCTGTGCTTTTTATTTGTTTTGTTTTTTTGTGAGTGTGACTCAGAATCATATTAGAGAACACATCACATTGAACTAAAATTTTGAGAAATTCTCCATTCTCAATGAAAAGTTAAGGTACCATTCATTATAAATTATATAATTTTTGCATGAGATTTGCCCCTACTGATAGATTTCCATGAGATTTTTGGCAACAGTTAGAGCAAATCCCTCAAAAGATCACTGAGTATATAAACACACTGTGGCATTTTAATTTATGAACCAAGGGCATTGCAGAGCTGACAGCCCCCACCCCCACCTGATGAGCTAGTATTTGACAAACCTGGCATTTCATAATTAATATGTATTTTATTAAATCCCTGGTTTCTTCTTAGGAAGAATCAATAAATTCTTGTTAGTTGTTAACACTCTTAAAAAGGGGATAAACAACTAACAAGTTAATATATATGTTGTAACCCCTCATTAGAACTCCTCATTAAGGTAGTTCCACAGAGGGCCAAAACCTATGTTATAAAAATGCATATTGCAATTTTAATGCTCAAAAGCTCATTTAACAGTACATATGCTGCTTCTCAATGTTGGCTGAAATTATATGGAGTGTAAAGGAGTGTATAAGTATGTATGGCCAAGTTATTTTCTAAGCTTAAAGTTGAAACAAAATCTTCATTACTGCAATTGTCCTACCACTTACACCATCTGACAGTGTGTCGAAATTGCTGGGAAAATCAAATACATGTAGTACTGACCCTGATTAGACTGCTGTTTTGATAGTACAGTCTAACCCAGGTCTACACTGCACTTTTTAATCAAGGATTTTAGTAAATGAAGTTTTGCAAGTATTTGTTATGGCTAAACATGGCTATAAACATCTATTATATTTTGCTTAGTTTTTCATGTAAAGGAAAGGTTAAAAATTGTGTGCGTGTGTGTGTGTGTGTGTGTAGGGGTGGGGGTTGGGGATGGAGGAAGGGTGGAGGAAGAAGGGGGGGGGGTAGAGGGGCCTTAAGTTGGGTAGGGTGATCGTGTGAGTTGCAGGAGAGGCTTTGAAATATTGGCACGTGCAGGATTAATTGGATGGCAAAATTATTTTTTTTCTAGCAGTCCCTCTGATTGTGACCACAATGTACCGGTCTTAATAACTTATAAGCAAGTAAATGCGAAGTTTGTAACAGTTGACGCAGTTCTGTAATTGCGTCACAACTGTCATAAATCGATCGATTTGTTTACAGTATGGTGTAGGCTACTGATCAGAATTCTTTTCCCAATCATTCTGAAGAAAGTACAGAAAAAAAATATTGTTGTAGATTCTATGTTGAATTACTAGATGCGTTCCTCTACGTGTGTCGGATTTCAGGATTCAAGAACATTTCGGTAATGTTTAAATTTATTACAGATTATTTTGCTGTCTATCGATCAGGTAAAAAATCCGCCATTAATTTGAGAAAATGAAATAGGGTACCTAAACATTATTTTGCAAAGGAAATTGTCCCAAACACCGAATTACTTAATTTTTATAATGGAGAAAGGGCAGACACCATGGTTTTTTATGGCATATGTCCGCCGACGGGAGAAAGTCGATTTATTTTGAAAATTGCTGTTGAAGTTGGCGGATAAGAGTCGTCTTTACATGATCACGTAAAACGTTCGATTGCAGAATATCTCGGTGTTTAGCTCTACTCTTAAAGGCATAGAGAATTAAATTAAGATGTAAGGAATAAAACCATATCTTATTTTCGGCTTTGTGTAGCTTGATTCGCCGACAAAGCATCACTGAAATTGCGACACGTTCGTCGATTGAATCTGAGTCTGAGAAATTTCGAACGTTATTTCGTTGCTATCTGTATAAAAATATCACTCCGCCATGGATACGCGTTCCCACTGGTAGGTGGTGAGCATATAAAGGCTGGACCGAAAAAGGTTCCGGTAACTAGACATACCCAATTTTTCTTAGCCAATGAAATACCATGTAACAAAGTTAACAAACAAATTATAGGCATACAATACAAATATAAGAGTGTTATTGAATAAAAGTCGTCTCAATGAATGCGAATGCGATAATAATATAAAAGAAATCAACGAATTTAGTGTATAAATAAAGCAATTTATAAATGAAAACGTAAACAATCAAAACAGAAACAAAAGTTACTTAATATAAATCTTGAAATATAGAATGGAAATAGAAATATATGAAAGAAATGAAACAACTAAGAAATGAAATCAAATAAGATTGAAAGAAAATACGAGCATATCAAATATAAATCACTAAGTTCAGAATGTAAATATCGAAATATAGGACACAAATGAAGGAATATACAAAAGAAATGAAATAATATACGATAGAAATGAACAAAACTTTAGTACAAATATGAAAGTATTAAATGCAAATCAGAATAAAAAAAAATACAAAAACATGTATAGTAGCAAAGAATTTAAATGAAAAATGTGTAATTTAAACGAATGTCAATGAATAGTAATGAAACAATCTAGCATAAAAACATTGATTATTTACTAGAAATAATCGAATATAGAACAAAAACAAAACTTATACAATAGAAACGAACAGATATTGAGAACAAATGATCAATTATGGAGTTGATACAAAAATATACGGTAGAAATGAATAGAGCTGAATACAAATATGAAAATACACAATAATAAAAGCATCGTAAACGACTGCGTAATACCCCGCCACTGCAAACCAATACCCCGTCTTCTATCTTTTATACATTTTTTTTTATCATGACATGAACCTCATGACATGTATATAGCTCTGGGGCAGGGGCAGGTAACCTATGTGGACTTAATACTACTTGTAACAGAAAGCTTATGTTATTTTAATCATTTCTATGAAATTTCATCAAGATATACCGAAAATCTGATTTTATATTGATTTTTTCATGATTTCATACATGTATACAGCATGTGTCAGGGGCAGATAACCACTGGGGGACAAAATTTTGATCAAGACATAAAGCTTATATCAATATGATAATTTGTTACAAGTTTCAGAAAAATCCCTTTCGACTCCAATTTTATACATTTTTTTTCATTATTTTATACATGTATATAGCCCTAGGGCAGGGGCAGATAATCCAGGTGGACAAAATTCTGCTTATAACTGAAAGCTTATGTTACTTCGATCATTTCTGTGAAATTTCATCAAGATATTTCAAAGTGTAAAAGAAGTACAGACCAAAAACTGTTTTTAAGACCATGAAAAGGGCAATAACTCCATAAGAAGACATCGAAATTTGCCCATTAACAATCCCAACCGAGATCTTCCCAAGACCAATGCACATGCCATGTATGAATAAAATCCGTTAATAAATACTCAAGTTATCGAACGGAAACGAAGTGCTCACGGACGGACGACCGGACGGACGGACGGACGGACGTACGTACGACGGACGGACAGACACACGGACAGCCAGCGGGAAAACATAATACCCCGCCACTAACGTGTGGCGGGGTATAAAAATGAAAGAAAATCGAATACAAATATAAAATATCGAATAATGCAACGTTCGGCGTGCCACAGACGACACAATTTGATACATTTAAAAACATTCAAAAATATGTTTCGCCTGAGCTAAACCATATTGAGAGTTTTAAGACTAGTGGGAAATAGTGTAGATCTAGATGGGGTGGCTAAAGTTGAACCGCTTCATTTAGATCAACACTGTTTGCAACGTCAACTGTTTTCATTATTTTGGGTTTTACTCGCCGGTAGGTCGGGCATCAGACCCGATGATGGCCCTGGCATAAAAATATTTATTTTAGTTTGTTGGGACAATTGTTTTTCTTGTCTGCTGGTGGTTTTCTTTTGCTCTTGTATTTCAGTGTTGTTGTTTGACACCCAAGGATCATCTTCAGGTATCGCAATACGTTGTTTCTCTCGAGTCCTCTTCTTAGATTCATCAATTTTTTCTTCTTAATATTTTTGCTTCCCATGATGATTTAATGATGGGTTAGCAAACCTTCACGCGGACCGAATAGCTAACTAAATGTTTCGGACTATTCCAAAACCTGAGGGCCAGAGTTATTATCCCGCCAAACTAGTTTAAGCCCCCCCCCTCCCCCAATAATGTTTTACTGACCGTTCCAAGGCGGTACTTCTATTGTGCTTCTTGCTGTTACTTGTTCTTGTTGTCCATGTCTGTGCCGCGACACGAGAAAACCAACAAAGTGGTTGTGTGCCCAGGTCAGATTCAGATCAGCTGGGCATCTGCCCAGTCTGATCAGAGTATTCGCTGTCCGCATGGAGGTAGCTAAGACCCTTAGCTACTCTTTAAGCGCAAAGCGAAGACTCTGATCAGACTGGGTGGATGCCCAGGCTGATCTGAGTCTGCGCTTTGCGCACAACTACTTTGTTTGTTTTCTCGTGTCGCGGCTCATCTGTGTTTTCGTTCACCTGTTGTATGGATGGTGTTTTTAGTTGGAGTAGCTGAATTACCCCCTGTCTGGGAAAGGAAAGAGCTGTTCATTTGGGTTACCGTTAACTGCTGTCAATTCATATACGAGCCGCAACACGAAAAAACCAACAAAGTGGCATGTGCGCCCAGCGAGACTAAGATCAGGCTGGGCGTCTATCCGATCTGATCAAAGTCTTAGCTGTTGCCTTGGAGCTAGCTTAGACCCTTAGCGAAGACTCTGATCAGACTGGGCGGATGCCACTTTGTTGGTTTTGTCGTGTTGCGGCTCATATGTGTTTTTTCCCTTTTGGTTTTGAGGACTGTATATGGGAATCGACTGTATTAGTTCCTGGTCATTGCATACCTTTTGACATTTTATGTGTTAATATCAATGGTCTTACCTTGTATGCGTATTATTTAGAGCGAATTCTGATAACTCCGTGGTGATGGCAGTAATGAGATCTGACAAAAATGTCTGCTTTTCGGAATATGAGCATCCTAGAGGAAAACAAAAAGTAAATAAATGAACATGTAGTAAATCATAATATATACTTCTTTCATGCATGGGCAGGCAATATTGCGAAATATTTTCTTTACGATGCCGGTACCAGCTGCTTGGGCTTTGGCCATAAGCAAAGTCCAGAGCTATAGCATGCCGAGTTGAAAACCGCAAAATGCGGTACAAATTTTCATGTGATGCTGATGTGATACGAAACTACATGGGCATTTGTCACTCACCAGGACATGATGATTGACTGGTCATTTTTGGTTGAACGCGTTTTGAGAGTATTTCAGTGTACAGCGAGCCGTCTCAGAGAGAGAGAGAGAGAGAGAGAGAGAGAGAGGACGAACAGAAAAACAATATACGAGAGTGAAAATTGCAAACAACCTCTTTCCTGCACTGGCTGCATGCACAGCACGCAGTCATCCAATCTAAGTCACCACCGTAGGACGCCCTGATGCCGAGCGTTTCATGGCCTATTACATATCATTATAGAGTGCGCAAAAATACATTCAAAACTCATAAATGGTAGAAAGACGAATAAGTTGCGTCGCAGTATGCCAAGACATCTAATCATTCTAAATGTGACGCGGGCCTCCGAGGCCTAATTGATAACAGCGCGGACTCTTAAACATTGGTAGGTCTCTCACCGCTGTGTGTTCAAGCCTCGACATGTGAGAAAGCCAAACTCTGCTTACGAAAGGTCAGACGGGTTTTCCCCTAGGAGCTCCGGTTTTCACCCACTTCTGTTTAAAGACGGGCTCGAAATAAGTGGAATATTCCTGGAAGGGCCGTAAAATCCATATCAAAATATGAAATAAAAAGGAAAAATAATTCAAATACCTTGTATTTCACGCTCTGCTTCAAAATTACAAACAGGCTCCGCTCCTTTAGTGGCGGTTCCACTGATTGGTCGGCCATTACTCTCATTTACACACCAACAATATCCTACAGTCTCGTGACATTGCGCGCGCTGCCACTGACCGTCTGCTGTACATCTTGGAATGAATATACCACCATCTGGATTCTCCGCCTCCCGTTGTAACGCTGACCTTTCTTCTGATTTACAATCGTGAGCCTCTGAAAGTAATATACATTTGTTTAGTTTTATATCCCTAAAGAACATGTTTCATTACAATCTTCTTGCAAGTGGTGGTGTTACTTTAAATGGGCACGGATCTCTCTGTGATACGTGTATACACGGTATATCAGTTCTGATATAATCATCATCATTAACAGCTTACCAATCATGCAAAATATCAATGTAATAAAAACTTCTTTCAGAACAGGAAGAGAAGGTCAAATGTTAAGGCCAAAGGAAGCGATAGTACTATATTAAGGATTTCGTTACGTTAAATGCATTTTAATTTCATTTCGCTTTCCAGCCAAAACCATATAATCATTTAAAGAATGTAAAGAAAGAAGTCTAAAGTTCATAATTTTTAACAGAAAATACAAGCTGACAAAAAGCACCTACGTTAAACATTCTAGGATAAGCCATTCGGTTAAAGAAGCAGGGATACTGAAACATAATATGGAATTCAATATGCGAGTCCTGTGCACTGTTTATCAGATACTGTCTACTATGATACAAATTATGCATGCGCAAGAGAATGCGCATATAATTACTCACTGACTATAAAAAAAAAAAAGTGGTTTTGCTTATTTTCTCGAAAACGATGAAAGTTCCATCAAATGTTCCAATGTCCCAATGATTCCTATAACTATACATAACAGAATACGGAAAGTCAAAATTTTTGGATGCTTTTAAGAAATATTTTCCATTGACAGTAATGCAAAAACTGAGCAGTTTCTCTGAAGGGTGTCGTATGCTTGTTAGAACAGCCAAAATATTGTTGATAGGCAATAGCGTAAACTCGTTGTTTACTACAGGTGTGGGCGTATATGAATGAAATAGTAAAATGTATTCACCTGTCCGCATGCATAACGCATGGTATCACTAGTCAGGTGATACTATGTTGTAAATAAATATTGACCTATTATATTATTTTGCGAGTAAAACTTGTATGTTTTAAAATTTGATAATATATGGGTGATACAAAAGGTAGAAAAAATGGATTTAGACTAAGATTTCAATTAATCATGCAAATTTTATTCTAGGGATAGCATACATTGGTCCCATGCTCTAACACGTAAAATTAAACGGGAATTCCAACAGCCAACTTTTACTCCCTTGTAATTAAGAGGTGAAAATGACATATTTTAGGTCCTGTGTTTGTATAGAAACTTTTTTATGCAAAACCTCACGTTTCTGCAAAATTATGATTTTGTTATGTATAGGATGAAAATTAAGAATGAGCGATTCGAAAATCTTTTACCTCTCACCAATTTTGAGAAAATATTGGGGATGCCGTTTGCATTTGGGAGCAAACGGACTATACTTTGTATTATATTGCTTGTTACACCGCCTACAGCGTCAAATCTGCTGTTTACTGTTTAATGTCTACTGTTGCAATGCGGTGGTTTGGTGCGTGGGTAGCGTGAAGACATTGCATTACTGTACACGAACAGACTCAAGTAAACCGAGTCTGTTTTTTTTTGTTTTTTATATGTGTTTGCAGTTATTGAGGCTGCATATGCGGAAGAACATGCCAATGTACCGATTACATACTACACTATGTGAACTGAAAAATGCATACTTTGTAAAGACCTAACGGAACGGAAATACGCGTACATATAGAGGATCTTACATGAGTGGTCATTTCATATGACATTTATGAAACGAGCCTTTGGCGAGTTTCATAAATTTCATATGAAATGAGCACGCGTGTAAGATTCTGTTTATCATATGGCCTTTAAAATGGGATTTTATTGCCTTCAAACTGGACATTATTTCAATTAGAAAACGCACTGTTGATATAGATGTTGTCAATGACATTACGTGTACGCGCCAAAGTGTTATTACACATGTGGTCATACGATTTTTATGACACGACGTTATCCACTGAATAACAGCGACGACATATGAAAACCAAACAGTGTTACAGTATTTTTTACTACGTACTGCTTTCTACATGTATCTACTCTTTTCTGACTACCGTCTGCTGTGACTATAGACATTGACGTTTTGAATGCAAACGGCAGACAGGTCAAATTGAATTCCATATTATAGCATTCCGGTTACGTCCAAAGATAACTGAATGTAAAAAGCTTTGACTGAAATTCCAGGAGTACAGCACTATATGCATATTATTCTGAATAAACAGTTGGGTGCTGAATATTAGACATTTTGAGGGCCACACTTTTGACGAAGCTTTCTATGATATGGTATTGAATAATTACTATTCTCAGCACAATTAAGAACTGGCATTTTACTTTTCGACTTTCATCAGATGATGAAGCTAGTGTTAAGGGCTAAAATTCTAAATAGCAAAAGACACTTTATAAAGAATATTATCGGTGACCATCAGCTTTCTAAACTTTATTTTAAGCTATATGCTTTAAAATACAACTATCAAATCGAAATAAAAAAAACAACGCAAAATTATTTGTACCGAAAAAAATTAACGACTGTGTTTTCTCTTAACGTCGAACAGCCGTACTGCTGGACGCCATTCAAATTGCTGAGTTATCACAATGCCAGGTTGACATCACGACACGCTGGCAACTGCTTTCATCGGCAGATGAAGACAGTTTTCAAATAGATGATTTAAGGAAAATCAGCAGTAAATCTAAATGCATGTATTGCCAAATATTCAGCCATATACCGTATATATTTGGTTATAAGACTGAAAGTTTCTCTCCAAAAACAACCCCAAAAATCTAGATCTAGATTTTCGGATTGTATTGAAAGCAAACGAAACATCTAACAGCACAATTGAGCCGCGACACGACAAAACCAACAATGTGGTTGTGCGCCCAGCGCAGACTCAGATCAGCCTGGGCATCCGCCCAGTCTGATCAGAGTCTTCGCTGTCCGCATGGAGGTAGTTTAGACATTTAGCTACCTTTTGAGCACTTAACGAAGAGTCTAGTCAATCTGAGCGGATGCTCAGGCTGATCTGAGTCTGCGCTGGGCGCACGACCACATTGTTGGTTTTGTCGTGTCGCGGCTCAATTAAAAATACTGATGTAGATATTTCGGATCATTCTGGAGGGAGGGGACCTCCTTCTTATAGCTGAATATAGACGGAAACACTGAATGCAAATCTGCCCGAGATCAAAAGCTTTGGCTATAACACTGTATGTTGCATGTTTATAGTTTGACTAACCATTCAGGGATATAGCCTGAATCCGAAACAGTCAAAACGTAGCTAGCAGAAAAGAAGGAAAACACTTGGCTATTCATATCAAGCTAATTAAAGAAGCAATGGATAATGGTGTAAAGGGAATGTACTTAACGCCATTAATGCTGCAAGTTAACGGCTATACAGTTTTGCTAAAAAGATATGTTATTCTGTAAGAAATATGCTACCCAAGTCTGAACACGGCAGGCCCTATGTGCCACATATTCACTCCATGTGCAGAAAATTATGAAATAAACCCTTTGTAAAACTTGTATTTGTAATGGCATTAAGTATATTATAAACGAAACCCATGTTTAGCAGTGTTCATTTAATAGTTTTCAATAGTCCATGACACTTTAGATTGAATTAATCCATGCCAGTGGAAGACGCCATATACGTTAATTGTATGAATCAATTGCCGTTTTGAAGAATCCAACAGGCTGAGTTCTATTTCACTCTTCAGTGAAATTCAATGCAGAGAGCTTTTTCACGTGACTGACAGTGATGCACAGACATAATGAGCCGCGACACGACAAAACCAACAATGTGGTTGTGCGCCCAGCGAAGACTCAGATCAGCCTGGACATCCATCCAGTCTGATCAGACTCTTCGCTAAGCGCCTAAAGTGTAGCTAAGGGTCTGAGCTACCTCCATGCGGACAGCGAAGACTCTGATCAGACTGGGCGGATGCCCAGGCTGATCTGAGTCTGCGCTGGGCGCACAACCACTTTGATGGTTTTATCGTGTCGTGGCTCAATTATGTATATCAGTTTATAAAACTTATGTTGATAAAACAATTCCATTTAGCTCTGTAAAACAAGTAGAGGTAATTAACAAGAGCTCTCGAAAGTTTAGTAACAGGTCAGGGAAACAACTGTTTTAAGTCCCGTATACTGATAAGCTTCGGTACCCCAGGCAGATTTCTGGATACCCGCTCTTTTGACATTTAATGCATATTGGTGCGCCATTGAAAAAAATATTCATCTATTGCCCCGATAGCAGAAATTCTTTTCTCTGAATGGCTTCAGATTTTACCACGGATGACACCTTCAGTCTGCCAAGAAACAGCTGTAAAATTTCCAAAGTCTCAAAACAGTATTGTAAGATATAGGCCGGGCATATACTTGCTGGTATCTGCCCGGCAACCTGATATGGAAGCCAAAACGTGTGATGGGTGCAAGAAAATTGGTATACCCTTTAAAGGGTATACTAAATTGTAATGCATGCCCTTGAAGACTGGAATTTTGAGCCGCGACACGACAAAACCAACAAAGTGGCATGTACGCCCAGCGAAGACTCAGGTTAGCCTGGACATCTTCCCAGTCTGATAAGAGCTTTTGCTGTCCGCTTGGAGCCAGCTTAGTCCCCTAGCTACCCTTTCATCGCAGCAAAGACTCTGATTAGACTGGGTGGATTCCCGGGCTGATCTGAGTCTTGCTTGGCGCACATGCCACTTTGTTGGTTTCGTTGTTTCGCGGCTCTTCTAATGACGTGGTAACATGAAATTTTGGTATCCATAACTGAAGTTTTGTCAAGTATATAATTTCCTCAGATATGTTTTGTTACAGTGTTTAGTGCCACCTATGTTATGGACTCATTGAAAACTACATATGTTAATGTTGAAATTGCAATACCTAGGATGCGGGATCATGTGAGAATTGTTTGATATGGTGCACGGAAAAAATGAGACTATCTTCTTGTTTATGTCACGGTTAATAGCTCTTTGCATTCACTGAAGTATCCACCACTTTCTAGTTCATATTTGTCATATCTTATGACAAACTGATCGCCTCATGGAGATTCATTCTTAGGGCAAGGAGTCTGTCTCAAAACTTGAATCAAGGAATATTGAGACTAAAATGGCGTGGTAATCTGCAATAGCATCAATTCAAAATTTGCCAGAGAGTCCATTCTAAAAGTAAAATTATTTGTGGCGCCATCACTGTTTGGTAAAAAAAGTCGGAAAATATGGTTACGAGAGTGGTGCATAGTGCATTAAATGAACACTATGAAAACGAAAAGAAAAACAAACTATTTACCTTCACATTTACAAAAAGTTAGTAAATGAATCGCCATTTTTCCGTACAGCGTATCAAAATACGAATCACGTGATCCCCCACCTTGACTATTATATATATGCATATTGTGAGCTTAATGCAAGTTTTGCAATCTTACTTTTCTCTGGCTTTGGTTTAGAATTATGCTTGGGTTTACTTAAGCCTGGCCACATATTTGAGCTGTTAGGAAACATAGGTGGGGGTAAGAAAGGTCGATCCTCCTCCTCTGTAGAATAATTCAGAAAACAAGTTAATCATACATTTTCTGTAAAAACTAAATCATTGTTTCATGTTTGGCAATGATTGGCTGATCAAAGCACAAATAGATGCTGAGCTCAGTCAATTATAGTAAGCTGACCAAAACAATTGACTACCTAAATAAGTTATAACCTAGTTTTTATCAAATCACTACGAGAGACTTTGCACTTTAGTCTAAAGTCCAAGTTCAGAGGAGGTTTATCTGTCGAGAAATGGCTTTGCAGATGTTTATTGTTATATAAGTTTTGGTAGAGGACAACAAGAAAACCAAAAGTAAATAAAGAAAGATAAAAAAGATATTCTGATCAAAACTGAAGACAAATATGATAAATTAAGCAGGGGTGTAGGAAAGTTTTTCTGATTAAATTTCAAAAACAGTGTGCAAAGCCCCTCCAGTGCGTGTTACATAAGCTTCAAATAGTATACTGAAATTGTGTCAGATTTTAGACGGCTTTTGGAATCACCTTTATGACTGTATCCGACAAACAAAAAAAAAAAAAACCCTGCCTTTTCAAATCCCTGAAATCATAAAGGAAAGAATGTCCTGTAAGAGAAAGCAATTCTTTTCTTTCACAGAAGCCCCAGTTGGAAAAGGGATCTGCCAGTCAGGGGAGCAAACATTATTTTTTCACAAATGAAGTTGATGGCATTGCGGTGTGTTCATACAACTTTACTAATAAATTTAAGGTTATCTAAGTCTCCATAGTCCTATCAGTGGTAAAGACGTCTAAACTCAAATTGTTGTGAAAGGCGGTTCAACCTTCATGTTTGGTAATAAAAGGTGGGTTGATGTGCATATTTTGAGTCATATAACAGGCAAAACATAGAGAAAACAAGTTTTTGAAAAATAACAAATCAGTCCACAAATTAGAATTTCCTGTTCTGGTTTCCCGCCTAGCAATGCTATGTAAACATAGGCGGGGTAGTGATTGGGACTCCACGCCTGTACATTTTATTTTTACCATTTTATACAAGTTAATGAAATCGAAAGTAGGTCATTTTAGTTGCCAACTAAAGTGACCCAAATAAGTTTTCAAACCCTTTTTATGTAAAACTCGAGGATGTTTTATTTGTTTAAAGCTGGCTAATCACGGTCATTTACACTGACGAAACTATACTGAGAAGCTTGCAGTGATACCTCAGGATAAAATTTTTCGCGCTGATAGAGAATGGGGCCTTTAACTTATATGCAATATGTATCTATATACTGCATCAGTACTAGTCTTTCTCCTAAATTTCTTGTATGTGATTATGTAACATTATTATATTTTTTGGATTTATTAACGCTGAATTTCTTGTCCTGGTCACGGCACCAAAGGAACGTACACCTGACATATAACCCTGTCTATAATCTGACACAATTCATTTGATAAAATATGCTAGGAATGAAATAAGCAAAACCAGTGTAGCTTGAGTAAAACAAACTTAAACGATTGTCAATAACTGTTAGTTAATATTTACTGTTATATAGAAGTTAGTTGATTTAGAGACTCCCTGCATTTTTTTTAAATTAATTCACTCATTTCAAGCTAATTAAGAAGCAAGAACATTTTTGAAGTCGGTGTACTTAAACCATATATTTAAGCTCTTGACAAAGTAATGTCTTGATAAAAAAGCAAAACGACTGATGTCTAAACTTAAGGAAAGCAATGCCAATAAGTATACAATATGGTTCCTGAAAATAAAGAAAGTAACTTAAATTTGAAACGCAAAAATACAATTAGGATGACATCAGCCGTGTAGTAAGAGAAAAGACTCAGAACATGTAACAAAATTCAAGGTTCAAATCAGCATGTATCTCCACGCAGACTGACCGGAGGCTATATGTTTGCTCCCCATATATTCCCCAAGCTGATCTGAGGCTTTTCTCTTCGTACGCATCCTGTGTTTACATCGACTTACTGATAAAACACATGTTTCTAACACCAAACAGTTAAAGACACAAAGTCACAAACATAGATATGTAATTTTACAAACTGCTATAAATCTGCTATTCAACTCTGACGACGAAATCACAGAAGACGAGTAGTACATATGAGGGAATTTTGTGACACATACCTTTGATATGATATTAATTCATATCTAAAACAATCAGCCTAAGACAATTGTTTAAGAATGATTTCCCAATATATACTACTCAAACAAAGTTTTGCATCACCATACTTTTTTATATATAGCTAATGCAAAACAGTCATTCCATAGAGCTAATGCAAAACAGTCATATTTCACCTGTGTAAAAGTCATATGACTAGCAATGAAACAAATGGTCATTATGTATGATTAACAGTCTAATAATTTGGTACTTCAAATGTGAAAATTTGGTCTTCGGGCTCCGTCTGTCTTGATAGATACATGTATAGGCTTTTAAAAAGTGAAAGCATAATTCAGGACGATTTCCTATATGATTTGTTAAGAGCGAATACCACTATCTACCCTGACGGGGTACAGTTCTGTCCTCAATTTTGTCAGGTGTTTACAGAGACATACGTGTGCGCGTTATAGAAATCACAACGCAAAACAGAGGCATTCCTTTCTTGTAAACCTCTTGGAAATAAGTTGATTTAGCATTTTGCCTATGGGAAAATAGGAGATACAAAACTTCTTTTGAGTAGTCTACTCAAAAGAAGTTTTGTATCACCTATTTTCCCATAGGCAAAATGCTAAATACTAGTACATAATAAGCACCCCTGGTTAACTATGTATCCACGAATGTTGCGGAACGAAGAAGAGTTGTTACGAAAAAGAGTCATAGTTACCAAACGACCTGGTCATCGAGGCTAAATAATTTTAGAGACGATGACCCGGTCGTTTGGTAACTAAGACTTTTTCGTTTCGTTACAACTCTTCTTCGTTTCGCAACATCCTTGAAAACATAGTTAACCAGGTGTGATAAGTAGGTGCAGGGAAAGGGTAAGATGAACAACAAAGGATATAATTTATGAACTCTTTTTGTCGCGCTCTTCTTATTTCTTTTACATATCCCGGTTACTTTTTCGAGCCACCATCAGAAATAATCACTTTCATGTGAACATCATTTCATTCAAAAGGAGAAATTTATTGATTAGAATACTTTCTGTACAGGCGATAATTAGTGCAACATAACAAATTACGAAATGAAATGGAACGATCTAAAACAAGACAACATAAACACACCACAATACACATAACGTACCCCGCCTCGATGAAGCTGATGATTTTGGATTTAGAAGTTTAGTCAAACGGGTTATACTATCACCTGTTGGATTCTCTTCTGATTCCGGTGGTGCGTCTGTCGTCTGGTCTTCTGAGTTCATAATGACAAATAAGCGAAAGGAAACTAAATGAAAGCGACGTGAAACCAGCACGTTCTAATGTACTGTAAAATATTGCACTTGCCCGGCCTGCTGAGGCCTGATGTTAGTATAATGGTTGTGAATGATGGGGATTTCAAGCGGGATTCAGACTTCTAAACAGGTGGCATATAGCATAGACGATATATACGAGAATGATATTTTAGCCCTACTAAAGATCT
The DNA here is from genome assembly GCA_963989385.1 of Ctena decussata. Classification (NCBI taxonomy): domain Eukaryota; kingdom Metazoa; phylum Mollusca; class Bivalvia; order Lucinida; family Lucinidae; genus Ctena; species Ctena decussata. Next base: position 107,338,701 of record OZ022499.1, read on the forward strand.
GTTAACTTATTAGTACTCACGTATCTGTCTCTAAATTTATTTTCAAGGATTTCAATATTAGGTAAATGGATACAACTAAGAGAAAGCAGCTGCTATTTTCATTTTTTGCCTCCCTTCTCAGTGAGGATCAGCTCTTAAAGGAAATAATTAATTTGCTCCCATAGGAGCATATTCTTCAAGAGCATACCCCATTTTAGAAGGGGTTCGTCTACCATAAGCGTTGCCATCCTTTGATTAAACGGCGGGAACTGAGCATGAAAGTGTATTTATTCAGAGCAACAACTTTTTTCAATATCATCTCTACATACAAGAGACTCTTGGTTAACAGATACGTTTTGATTTATCTGGATATTTTCTTTTTGTTTCATCGTTTTGTTATATATATGCATAATTACTTCAAAAGTCCATGCTTATGCTCACCCGCAGTGCGTAAGCTCCGAATAAATATCAGATAAAGTGCGTAGAAAATTAGGTGTGAATGGTGATGATATATAATAAAGCACCGTGTCTCATAATTCTTTTCAATTTCTTTGTTCAAAAAAGAAACAATTTAAACAATTTTAGCCTTTTGTTGAATTATGAGGAACATCGTTTCTAAATCTGGCCTTGGAAGCAGGCTGAAGCAAGTTAGCAATAGACAGAACAATAGAACCAATATCCATTTTAATATTCTTAAGCATTTGACAGAATGTTATCAAATTAAATAGGATTAGCATAGAATAAAGCAAATCACTTTTTTAAAAATGTTTTCAGTTTCTTTTCTCTCTTTCCTTTTTTATGCATTATATTTATACAAGTGTCGTCCAGACACAAAACAGCTACCTTATCTTTTGATACAAAGTTAGTCATTTAAAAAAAGATTGAATGAAAATTACAACACAATGTTTTATCTGGTGACAATATTAATTCGTGTGAAAAATTTTTTTAAATAATTCCAGCCTTTACGAAGATACTGATGTAGTAATGTAGAGACAACGTATTCGTGTAAAAAACAGTCTTAGTTATCGCGCTACAAAGTGCATTTACGTGGACTCCGTTTACCTAATCAACATTTACAGTATTTTTTGTCGATTCTAGTATTTGGCTATACACTGAACTGAAATGTTTGAACGAAACCCACAGCTAAGTGGATGTTGATATCTGCCAAAGTTTAAGAATACCAACGGGAAAAGTGCAATGTTTCTTTCAGCTTATTATTTATCCATTTCATCGAAACAGGTTCATTAATTAATATGCAAGGGCTGACGTAAATAACATATCATTTAATTAATGTTATGAAACTTTCGTCTTTGATCTTCGTAACTAATGAGTCTAAGATTATAATTATGAAAGAGAAAGAAACACCGCACTGATCATATCCAAAACTCGATATAACCGATATCGGAAAGCAAGCCGAACATTTGGATAATATGTACGCTCACTCACAATTTTACAATGCTAAATAATTCAGAATTTGTAAAACAGCTAATAAATTTAAGAGTTACACAAATGCATTACGTATATACACTGCTCAAAATATTTAAAGGAACAGCAGCTATTTTCCCATCGACATTACTACAACATATACCCAGTTCAACTGCCCATAAATTTGACCGCCAGTGAGCAAGAATTCCTAGCCTTTTGCAGCAATTTGAAGAATGATCGAAACTTAAGATAACAAGAATTTCAATACAAATGATGGCCTGCTCATTTCCATGGATCAAATTTTGCAATTTTCGAAATTTCTGAAATTGAGGCATTTTGCTGGATTAGCTTCATTTCAAAGTGATCCTTTCAAACGCGCCACCTCATAAGACATCTAGTCTCATAGACAAAATGAACGTTTTGACTTTGATTGATATTTTCACACTTTTCACCTGTTCTGAAAATTTACAAATTTTTACCAAAATTGCAATTTTACAAAAATCTCTCCATGGACATGGGCAGAATAAATATTGAATCAAAACTTGTGCTATCAGTAACATCGAACCTCTTCGAAATTTAACAAAATAAATGGAAATTCCGTGTCTTTGTAGATCGAAAGTAAATGGCCTCAAAGTGAAGATGCGTTGCACTATCATCTATGAAAAAATATTAGGTGCTCCTTTAAATAATTTGAGCAGTGTATTATTAACACCCTACAAAAATGTTTATGGTTTAGAGGCAATTTTATCCAGTTTAAACTTTAACGTGCTGGTGAGTCAAACTCGTTTTCAACCCAAATCTGGGATCATTATAAATTTAATCACTGTTAAAGGTTTTTACAATTTCACCTTTTCTTTAAAGATGAACCTATTATCTATTCCGATTTAGAAGCATTAGTTTCGGAAAGTGGTTTAAATCGCTTGACCAAAGCATCGGGTACATCGAGTTTAGAACTGTCACCCAAAACCCAGAAATATACATATATGCATCGCATCAAGATAAAAGATGCATTTTTATCTCGAATAGGAATAGCCGGAAGCTAGGTAAAACCTACAATCTGCAGTCTTATTCGCATTATATTTGTGCTTTTTGTCTGTGTATTATTCAAAACCTACAGATTAGACTACTTGTACAGCAAGCAAACCTCTTATACAAGACAAACGTTATTCATATTTGCGACAATCCATCTTTTAACTTGAAGCAAAAGTGTATGAGCCGCGACGTGACAAAACCAACAATGTGGTCGTGCGTCCAGCGCAGACTCAGATCAGCCTGGGCATCCGCCCAGTCTGATCAGAGTCTTCGCTTTCCGCATGAAGGTAGCTTAGTCCCTCAGCTACCCTTTAAGCGCTTAGCAAAGAGTCTGATCAGACTGGGTGAATGCCCAGGCTGATCTGAGTCTGCGCTTGGCGCACGACCACTTTGTTGGTTTTCTCGTGTCGCGGCTCATATGCAGTTGACATGTTAGAATGATCATGAAACTGAAGACATACTCGGACGAAAGGACGGTGTCGATGCCGTTGTTTCTTCCGAGTCGTTCGCCTCAAATACTGTTTCATCTCTCCGCCTTTGTTGGTTAGAAGGAAACACATGAAGCTATATTTTGGGTAGACGGGATGAAGCTGCTGTGAATAAGAATATTAGTCAGAATATTGCTTTAGTGATAATCAAAGACACTTATCAGATTAAGGTTTGTCTATGTTTGGCAGAATTTCTAAAATGATCAAATAAAACGATCGCCTTCAGCTATTTGCCGTTTGCCTACTAATAAGCTAAAGAAGCGTTCAGACGTCAAATGAAGAGGGTAAGTTTTAAGAAATGATAAATCACTGGAATTTAGTGACACTGGTAAAACAATGTCTAATAGTTTTGGAGTTCTGCTGCGGGTCTACAGGAAATGTACATGCATAGTTTGCTTTTGTATAGCATGATTTCCATTTGCCGTTTGTCTGTGAGTTTTAGCATGTTTCGTATGACTATGTCGGTGTGTAAACCAAGATGAAATGGCTAGAAAAATTGATTTCTACTCCTCGCAATCTAAATTGAATGTGTAATCGATAACGAGGTTTTCAGTGTTGATTTTTTATCTTATTCTTGGGCTGTGCTTTGCAAATGTGGGTTCCTCTGTATTTTTTTCAAATTTTTTACCGCTGTTCTAAATGCCTTTGGAAGGCTCTACATAATTATATTGTGTAAACTATTATTTAGCGAGGCTGGGATTCTGAAATGCATTATCTATGTTATATCGTTGACATTCAGCAGAATTAGTACCAAAATAAAACGCTGGTTTGAAACAGTTTTCCGACAGGACCTATCAAAACTGTTATTTTTTGGAGAATAAGGTTACAAATTCAGAAAGATTGTTAGCCAAGAACAGGCGATGTTCAGAAACCGACACAATCGAAAACCAATTAGGACGGCCACGATCAAAACAAGACAAGGTCAACTCTTTCCCAGCAGATGGCCGAGAGACTACCCTAAAAATATGTACGAAAAGCCACCAAAGTCTGGCTTGAACCGTCAGTAGTAAATTACCTGGGAAAGAGGTGGAGGAAGGCGGTGGTGGTGAGGGGGGGTAACTGGTTTTACACACCGCAAAACACTCGCACAGGGTTCGGAAATACATGTATACAAATTTAAAGAGCAAATACACTTCAGGAACTGACTGAATCCCAAACCCTATCCCCAACATCAAAGTATTCCAAACATGAACCATCTATTTTTACCTATTTTCTAAAAACAAAACAACAGCAAAGTTCGGCTGCTATACAGGTGATTGCACCACAGACAATCGAACTCCAACGTAATAAGGTCAACAAACCACAACGGAATCAACGCCTTGGAAAGGTCAGTCATAAATAACTGGAGGGCTTAAACAGTGTCACACGCGGGTTATCCTCGCCCTGGATTCTCTTGTCATAAACACAAGTTATTCTGCCCGCGGATCTAAACAGCAAAATGAAAATCAGCGTTAAACACTGAGATTAACAAGATAACCACTCAGCAGTACTTTTCCCGTTTAAATCAGACGATGAACATAGAAAGCGAGAGGCTATATACAGCACCGATATTTGCAACAGGTTGCAGGCTTAGTAGTTTGCCCATTCATGGGTTGCAATTTTTGCTTCCCTCTTTAATTGTATGACAGTGAATCAGGCTTCAGAATAAGTGACAGCTCCATCCTACATAAGTTACTGAAGTTGTCGCCCGCCCGAAAGCTTATGTCTTTGATGGGACCCATGGCAGTAGCTCTAAATACGGGAATGCATTAGATCAATATGTGAATAAAAATGATTAAAACAATATGACACAAAAGTAAAGTCATAGTACATGAAGAGTGTACAAGTATTGTTAGCTTGTTAGATTCCGAATAATATTTGAAGGTAAAAATGTGAAAGCGCTCTCACACACGCAATTCTATGCACATTTCCCTAAGACGTCTTCCTCACAGCAGGTTAACATACAAGACAATTGATTTCCTCTCTCTCTCTCTCTCTCTCTCTCTCTCTCTCTCTCTCTCTCTCTCTTCTTTTGTGTCACTCATCACACACGAACATATATCGTTCACTCATCCAATGAACATACGATACACTTGTAATGCAGTCCGTTCTAAATACACACGGCAGTCGACCAGTCTTTCGCACCCAAAAACTGTTAATGTTCATTTCGATTAAACAAGGAATTTATCTCACCTTTAAAATGGATATAAAATATTATGCTTTTGTAATGAATTTTGTAAGGCTAGAAAAAATACATTTAATCTAAAGAAAACAATTGTCTAACGGATCATTTGAGAGCTAAATCCCAGATTTAATCGAAACAGAGAAAGGCTTTGAGATGAAACTTTGTCATGTGAACAACGTTACGTGAAGTGCTAATTTCACATAACGTCAAAACACATGCGCTGAAATGGAATAAGGTATAAACATGCATAGGAAACTACTCGCAAAACATGATGCATTTTTACTACATAAACCGGTAATTAGATGCTTCAAACAGGCATTTTTTAAAAAAAAACATCCATTGCTGGTGGTGGACCAAAGCCCAGCATATTGATTTATGCACGTTTTAATAAACAGAACTATTTTTTAATGATTTCAAAAATCATGTACTCCTACGGGGTATACGACGTAAAACAACGTCTTATAAAAGTCGATGCAACACGAATGTTGCAACACTGTGTGCTTTTCAGGTTACACCATAAGATGAACCGATAAACTTTCAGGAGAAATAACTCTGTCATTTTCATAATGCAATATGCATGCCTTTTCAATCAGAGTCAACTCTTAAAGGAAACAATTTGCTCAAAAGAACACGTTTTCCTTTAAAAGCTGACCCTCTTTTGGAAGGGCTATGTCGTCCAGGGTTCGAGGTTATAAAACTTGAGAATAATCTCAAACTCAAAATACAGCACTCTGATTATCTGCTTCCGAGCATGTGCTCGGAAGCAGCCAATCAGTGTGCTTTATTTTGAGTTTGAGAATGTACTCAAGTGTTATAACCTCTGAGCCAGGAAAGCAAATAGGAAGTAACAAAAATGTTTCCCTTTGAAAAAATATCTGCAACACATTGACGTGTATCAATTCACTATCAACAGGAAAATATACACTTTTACAAACAAGATACTCACTTGTAATGTCTACTCCGAGGCACAATGACCACTCCCCTCTCTCTATGAATTTATTATGGTCTGCATCACAGTATTTTAAAAAACTTTTTGCACACGCTCTTGGTTTAATAAACTTTTTAACCAATCGTCTTAAAGCTTTCACTTCTCTTCTACTCAACTGATTGTCAGTATCTTTATCATATTGAGAAAATTTCCACTCTACCACTTTTTTATCTAAAGTGTCCATAACTGGATCTATATTATCTGAAACAAAAAAGAATAAGAAAAGATAGCTATATAATTATAATCAAGATAGTTATAACATGTTTTATTAATGATTATAAATAAGTTGTTGGAGATTTCTTCCATTCTGTAAGATATGAATGACTACTGAACAATATTTTGTGTCCTTCAATCGGATTAAAGGCAATAGAGACAAAGCTTGCCTTTCCAGCGTCGTGTCTTTGAGACCTTTCTTGCTGGAACAAAATTGTTTTATTTGCCATTGATGGCTTTAAGATGATATTTTGATTCATCCAAAAGATAGTCTAATTGAAGCTTAGGATCAAGCAGTGGTTCTACTGTCCGTAAAGCAACAAAGAAAGACAAAGGCACTGGCCTGGTACTACAAAAATAACGAAACTTTACAATTATATTGTGGGCATACAAGTTAAAATCTTAAAGAGTTTTTTAAGAGCAGAGAACAGATTCAGAAGAAGGAAAATGGGCCAGACTATGTAGTTTCGGCTAATAAAGCCTCGTCAGTGACCCTGACAATATCTGATGATGAAACCAGAAAAAAGTAAATTGTAATTTCTTAATAATTTTATTTGGGCAGTCGATTCAAAGACTGATTGGTATAACAAAATGGTAAAAATATTATAAAAGACGATGATCTAGAACAAGAGTCTAAACCAATATAAAATCCCAGATTCCTTAGAACATATCTACGGAAGCCTATATGTTTTTTGTGTAAGGACCTTTTGAGTTTTGTTTTGTAAATTTTGTGTTTTATGTTTTTGTGTTTGGACTTTGCTGTTTTGTTTTGGCCCATTAAAAATATAGGGTTATGATTAATTTAAGCCTTCGTAACCACAACCATAATTTATTAAACTATTCAGTCTGCTTACATGCAGATATCACGAAAATGACAAGAGAGACAGCAATTTTTATACTTTTTCATATCAGTATAATAATCATATGTTCCCTTGTTCCTTGTTATTTTCTTAAAGAGCAGATCCTGTGCTTGGAAATGTCTAGTTGCCTAGGGAAGCATGCAGGAAGTTACAAAAAAGGTTTTCCTCTGTAAAAATGGCAGAAAAACAAATAGGTGTACCCACACACGAATAGACCTTAAATACGCCCCTATACCTGCCATGAGGTCCTCTCAATCTAGTTACAGTATTTCATCGAGAAACAGTTTTCAACATTATGTGAGAGAAACCAAACTAGGTTTATTTTCGATCCTGCTGATATTATCACACAAAGACGGATGGGAAATAAATAAGAGAAACAGCAGAAATATTCTACTCAGACTATCAGAATATTCCATTAAACCTATTTTAATTTTTCGTCTGCTCAGTCATTATGTAAATTTTCGCACCGGGATCAGAACGTTAACTTGGTGGTTTCACATGGAATTGCGAGATAACGTCAATGTTTTTGCCTTTTTTCTATACACTAAACACATTTTCACCATTAAATCTGTTTCCCAGACATTCGAAATTACGCAGCAGCTAATTAGAACGCACTTACAGTCATGACAGATTATGCGCTGGTACAACTTCGCATTATAAACACGGAAATAATTCACTTGCGAATAATTGTTTGTTTGAGAAAAGCTGACGTTTCTATTGAAATAATTTCAGTACGTAATTTCATTGAAAAATTGGCGGAGCATTGCATACATTGTTTGCCATGCTCCGGAATCAATGACGTCATTTATCTGTTGTCATAGCAACTTAAGAGTTCATATTGATGTCTAAGTGACCTAATCGAGACGCCATTCAGTCAAGGTACTAAGCACAACAACTGGTCATTCCATAGTTGCTATGGTAACAGATATATGACGTCATCTCACTCATAATGCTCCTCTCGAATTATAAGTGAGATGCTACCTGAAATTCTTACAATGGAAAAGTCTGATTTTCTAAAATCTATACTTTATTCTTTTTAACAGAGTAGCACTTCATCATAGTACAGATATATTTTGGTCCTTTGGGACTATTGGGTTAATTCTAAGTCAGTTTCAACATATAGTTGCACTAGGGGCAGAAAGGGGGAGGGGGTGGGGGAGGTGCGTGAGCAGTGCTGCAACATTACATTACCGCACATGTACAGACCCAGTAAACCGAGTTAAGCCCCGCCCCCGCCCCCCCCCCCCCCCCCCCCCCCAGTAATTTTTTAGTGGCCGTCCCAAAGCGGCACTTCTGTTTTTGTTCTTCTTGGTTATTTTATGTGTTGATTGTTGCTATATCTCTTATTGATATATTGTTTGTGATGTTAAGGCTAGCTTGGTGACCACTACATGGGGAATGGCTGTTTACATGCCTGCCGCTGATGATGTCTTTGGTGATGACTAATTTTGATGTCCTTTTCCCACATGGTGTCTTGGGTGGGATCTGGTATTGAATTGTGTCAGTTCCTGAGAATTTTCCTATTTGCTTCTACTATTTCGTTTCTTGCGTCTAGAGGATTTTCCTTTGGAATGTGTTTTGATACTTACTTGGTGACACAGTAGGAAAGTTTTGTGCTGATCTCTTATATGCTCTCATATATTCCTCTTTGAACACTCGAACTATATTAGTATTAAATCTTGTTCTTTCTAAACTGCTACAACCAACTGCAAAACATAAACAAACAACGGTAAACAACAGTGAAATTCTTCCGTTAAACAATATCAATATAAAAGGCACTGGTTACCACTATTATGGCAGTAGGTGGTTGTAAATGCTATGATTTACTACAGCTCACGAGCTGTCATGGTAAAGGTGCCTAAATATTTCATGTTTTAATTCTTTAATCATGTATGACAAAAATTTTAAAATATATATTTTTTGAACAACGCCAATGATAATGACAATGACACACGAGTTTGTTTCATAATCTAAAGCATGTACTATAAACAGTGATGCAAACTTCGTTTTTCGTCTTTTTGTGTATAGGCATTCAAAACCCTGCTAAACTCAAACCCTCTTTTTGTGAACCATTTATCTATTCTCTGTGCATATTCACCAGGGTGCATCTTACAACGTTGCCGAACGTACTTTCTAACAAAATATTTTTTTTTAGTATATTTCGAAAACACAAAAGTGAAGACATAATATCCTACCAAGGTTAACAGTGTTACCTCGTCTTTTTCGCTTCCCTTTTCTTCTTTGTCGTGAAACTACTTTTGATGCACTCAAACTACCTATCAAAAAGTAAAATTGTAGAACACAAAAATGACACGAGTGTATAGAAAAACCAGAAAAAAACTTATGAATAATGAAATTAAAAGCATTAGTAAAATCATATACCCACGACAAGGAGGTCGAAAATGGACCATGATTAAGAAATAATAAGCACAGCAGACATTTTTGAGAGATCAGTTTCAAACCTAAAGGGGTTACAAGGTAAAATTCTTCTGAAAATTCTTCTGAATTGAACTATTGTCAATGACAACTTAAATGAAAAGTTTTGCTAAATTCGTGGTGTTCAACAAGGATATTTACTACCACATTTCTTTTTATGACTTTGAAAGTAATTTTCTAAGTACTGAAGTTTTATAGTTTGAAAGTAAAAGGTTTCAAAATTTCTAATATACTAGAAAAGAGCCCGCGCAAGCGCGGAAATATTTCATGATGGTCAAGTTTATATAAACAAGTAGCCCAAAGGGCAACAATTGCTCACCTGAGAGACATTGTAAACCTATAGGGATATTTAAGATGCTCAAGGGCAGCTAACTCCACAGTCAGTGGTCCAATCAGGCTGAAAATTAAACTCATCCAAAACATTATGTATGCCCTCATTTAATATATGCAAGTTTAAAAAGTATCCGATCAAGAGCACAATAGACAGAGCTGTCAAGGGCAGCTAATTTCATAGTGGTTGGCCTGATCTGGCCAAAATTTGAACTTGTTTAAGATATTATGCATTTCCTCATTACCTGCAAGTTTGAAAAGGATCAGATCAGTAGAAACCAAGAAAAAGTGGCGACATTGATTTTTTGGATGCTCAGGGCAGGTACTCCATAGTCAGTGGTGGGATCTAGCCGAAATGCTAACTAATCCAAGCTTTTATGCATATCCTCATTACCTGCAAGTATGAAGAGGATCCGATGAAAAATGAAAATGTGATGACGTTGTTTTCTCCATTATAAGACTATGGGATTTTTTTCAAACGCTCAAGGGCAGCTAACTCCGTAGTCTGTGCTCGAATCCGGCCAAATTTCGAACTCATCCAAGCTCTTATGTATGTCATCATTACCTGCAAGTACGATAAGGATCCAATCAAAAAGCTTGATTGCAGCACCCTAAAAGTCAAACTTGCTCGAGATATTGTCATCCCCTACATTTGTGTGAATTTATTTTAAAATCCGTTGAGAAATGTAGGTGCTAGAGCATGACAAAGTTTTTCTAAAAATAGCCACAGTGACCTTGACCTTGGGCACAGCATCCTGAAAGTCAAACTTGCTTGAAATATTGTCATACCCTACATTTGTGTCAAGTTATTTAAAAATCCATGGAGAAATGAAGGTGCTAGGGCGATGACAAAGTTTTTCTAAAAAGAGCCACAGTGACCTTGACCTTGGGCACAGCACCCTGAAAGTCGAACTTGCTTGAGATATTGTCATGCCCTACAATTGTGTGAATTTATTTTAAAATCCATTGAGAAATGTAGGTGCTAGAGCGCTGACAAAGTTTTTCTAAAAATAGCCACAGTGACCTTGACCTTGGACGCAGCACCCTGGATGTCAAACTTGTTTGAGATATTGTCATGCCCTACATTTGTGTGAAGTTGATTTAAAATCCGTTTAGAAATGTAGGCGCTACAGCAATGACCAGGTTTTTACGAAAAATAGCCACAGTGACCTTGACATTGGGTGCAGCACCCTGAAAGTCAAACTTGCTTGAGATATTATCATGCCCTACATTTGTGTGAATTTATTTTAAAATCTGCTGAGAAATGTCGGTGCTAGAGCGGTGACAAAGTTTTTCTAAAAATAGCCTAAGTGACCTTGACCTTGGGCGCAGCATCCTGAAAGTCGAACTTGCTCGAGATATTGTCATGCCCTACATTTGTGTGAAATTATTTTAAAATCTGCTGAGAAATGTAGGTGCTATAGCGCTTACAAAGTTTTTCTAAAAAAAGCCACAGTGACCTTGACCTTGGGCGCAGCATCCTGAAAGTCAAACTTGCTCGGGATATTGTCATGCCCTACATTTGTGTGAAGTTATTTTAAAATCTGCTGAGAAATGTAGGTGCTAGAGCGCTGACAAAGTTTTTCTAAAAATAGCCACAGTGACCTTGACCTTGGGCGCAGCATCCTGAAAGTCGAACTTGCTCGAGATATTATCATGTCCTACATATGTGTGAAGTTATTTTAAAATCTGCCAAGAAATGTAGGTGCTAAAGCGCTGACAAAGTTTTTCTAAAAGTAGCCACAGTGACCTTGACCTTGAGCGCAGCATCCTGAAAGTCAAACTTGCTCGAGATATCGTCGTGCCCTACATTTGTGTGAAGTTATTTTAAAATCCGTTGAGAAATGTAGGCAATAGAGCGATGACAAAGTTTTTCTAAAAATATGTGATGACGTTGTTTTCTCCATTATAACACTATGGGATTTTTTTTTCAAACGCTCAAGGGCAGCTAACTCCGTAGTCTGCTCGAATCCGGCCAAATTTCGAACTCATCCAAGCTCTTATGTATGTTATCATTACCTGCAAGTATGATAAGTATCTAAGCAAAAACAGTTGAGAAAACGTGATGACGCCATTTTCCCCATAATAACCCTATGGGATTTTTTTCAAACGCTCAAGGGCAGCTAACTCCGTAGTCTGTGCTCGAATCCGGCCAAATTTCGAACTCATCCAAGCTCTTGTGTATGTCATTATTTCCTGCAAGTATGATAAGGATCTAATCAAAAACAGTCGAGAAAACGTGATGACGCCATTTTTCCCCATTATAACCCTATGGGGGCTATCTGTTGCCATGGAAACCAGAGTTCTAAGCTGATCGGCACCAAAACCTAATGCAGCCTTTCCCCCACCCCAATGATGCTTCAGATAAAATTTGATTGCGATCGGCCCACTGGTCTCTGAGATATTTATGTTTGAAAGTGTTGACGCACGGACGCACGGACGGACCCACGGACGGACGACGGCTCGACTCCCATCCTATAAGCTCACCTCTGAGCCTTCGGCTCAGGTGAGCTAAAAAGCGAGTTTTAATTTTTCAATGTAAATGGCCTTAGGCCTAGGTGAAGATATGACCTTTACCATGAATACTCACTAAAGCTTCATTTACCTAATTAGTTGTCTGCATCTACAAACTTTCAGGTAGCAGACTGCATCGTTTCTAAAAAAATCAACTTTTTTCACTTTTCCCATAGAAAAACCTAAGTGAAAACAGATCAAGGTCATCCCAGGGTCATCATTTATATAAATTTTGTTGAGCTTTTGAGTCCTTGATGCGACATGCTAAGTTTCAAGATCATAGGATTTGTGGTTCTGGGGGAGAATTGGTTGATTTGATGCTTAACGTCCACGGTAAACAGCTAAGGTCATGTCGGGTCGGTCAGTTAACCTAACCACACTATTCCTGGGCAGGCTTAGACCTCCTAAGCGGTTAACCAGTACTAAGTGCACATACGTTCGCCAGTAACTGACAACTGCCCGTCTTGAATCAGCGGAAGGAGAAACAAAAGTATGTGGCCAGACCGGGTTTCGAACCCAGGACCTCTGACTTATGAGTCAGGTGCCCTACCGATTGCGCTACGCGGCCCGGCGTGGTTCTGGGGGAGAAGATTTTTGAAATTTTTTACCATAATAAATGTTTGCCATCTTGGTTATGTGACCTGTCCTGGGTTTTTTTCTGGAAAAATTGGGTCCTGGAACGTTTTGGGGGAAAATATTCAAGCCCTCTGAAGACTAAAGGCTTATTTAGCTTCGTTGAATCATTGAAATTGATTTGTCTGCTTCGCTGGAAAAAATGCCCTTTCTTACCTGGCGCATGTGTGTTAACCTTAGACATTTTTAATTTTTGTCTTTTCGAAAGTTCAGTTCAGTTTGAATTCTCCTAACGACGTTCCCCAAGTGGCTCAGCGGTACGTAACCATAGCCGCACACACTTGGCGCCGTGTGTCCGTCCAACTTTTCGAAAGACCATGTGCGCTGAGCTTTATTCTTCAATGGGCGAGTTCGATTGGCTACTCGTATTGACTATCGTTCTGGAAGAAAATGGGTCGTTTCGAGCTAGGGCCGTCGGGACTATGACCATTTAGTTCTTCATCCGTTTAGACATATGAGCAAGAATACAAAAATAAATCGTTATTTATGGGGAATGACGTACGTTCATGGGTCGGATTTTTGCATTAGAACCTGCTAAATTTGGACTTGCTAAGCAGCGCGCCGAAATAACGACGCAGAACCGAAACGACCGGATTGATTTAAAACGTGTATTCGAGTGCACGATAATTTCACTCGAACGCACCCATTGTTGACATCGAAGTTTCTAGAAAAATACTTGGGAGAATTTAACCTGAAAGACGAATTTAATTCCCAAATTCTTTAAATCTACGTGAAACTAAAACACACGCTAACCGAAATTATCAATGATGGCAATATGCGAAAGAACCAGTATAGAAATTACGCTTGAAAATGCCACCAATTTTGCAGTTATGCGTTACTTCGTTTATTTAGTATTATAGATGTATAATAAGTGAAGTTTTATAGTTTTTGTCAAGTTACAGTACACAATATGTACTCTACATTATACGTGTGTTACAAACTGTCTTATAAATAAAAAGGTACTGTATAGTTATGCGTCATATCAGTTATGTTAAAACCTTTAAAAATACGACTGCTTGGAAATGTCCTCTCGATTTTGATAATTATTTTGTACCTGTATGCACAAATAATGTTATTCAACAGCAAGGTATCAAAAAGCTCATTACTGAAGTATTTTAACTGAAACTTCTATTTGTTATTTGTTCTTCTTGCTATGAGGAACAAATAAACCATTCATCAACTCATTAAGCCTATCGTCCAATAACGACAGACCTTGACAAACAGTGATGACCCCGGTCAACAAGAACGAGGCGTCTCACCAGGCCCTACACTGTTTTCATAAAACGCAGAAATGACTGAGAAGAGTCCTCTATGGGTTATTACCTCTGCAGTTTGGTTTGCTGTTCTTTGTTGATGTCCCTGGAAACGGTTTTCCTTCATTTGACACGCACCAACAATAACCTGAGGCTTTGTGACACTGAATTTCTGCAAACGTACCATCACTTTTACAAGACGGTATAAAAACATCTTTGGTATTTTTTGATCGACTGCCTGAAGATCTAGCTTCCTCCCTCTCTTGAAAACATTTAGTCATTGGGACATCAGAATCTAAAATATAAAATGTAAGGGAAAAGCAAAGATGAACCAATAGTCAAAAGGAAATGATAATGAATAGAAAATAAATAAATAATGAATGAATAAGTAAACAAATACACTATGACTCTAGATCACAAGGATTCTCGCCGCTGTGGTTCGAGAATGGCTGGGACCAAATAATTCTTCTGACGGGAGTCAGGGGCCGTATTTATAAAGCGACTTAAGTGGTTGCTTTGCTGTTGCTAAAGCTAAATTTCTATGAAGGAGTTTCCTTACAACTATGGAATTTGCTCTGGAAGAACAGTCTGAAAATGACTTCCTCCAGAGTAAATTTCATAGTTGTAGGGAGTCTCCTTCATAGAAATTTAGCCTTAGCAACAGCATAGCAACCACTTAAGTCGTTTTATAAATACGGTCCTTGGTGGTTTCCTCAAGGTTCTCCTGAAACTATGATTTACGGTTTTGATGATATAATTGAAATAGGTTTCAAAGTGGCAGTAACCCGCTTTCAGCCTCACCCCACCCCACAAAAATCAGGATTAAATGGGCTTGATATTCCGTCAGTATCAGAGTTGACACATCAGGCTGTAGATATTTTACTATTCTTAAAAAATGCATACGTTGGCGTTGTTGTAACTGCCAAACTATTACATGACAAAAGTACCAGAGCAAATATTCAAGCTCAGATTGCTTGTCCCTGTTGCTGGTGTTACAATTTCTAGGGTGATTACGGCGTCTAGTATTTAATGAAAATCACGCCAAAAGCGGAAGGATCATCGATTTGATACATTAGCACGGATATCTTTAAATTTAAAGACAGTTAACATTATTAATAGCTGCTATATTTCAGGGAGAGATTACGTTATGCGCGCAAATCAATTCCCCCCTAAGCAAATCTGATTTAGATTGGAATTTAATCCGAACGTCGTAGCGAAGGCATCTTATCATGATATCCATGTATATTAATTTTCTTAGTTTTTACCCATTGATGCTAAGAGTTCCGTAAAAGGGATCCAAGCAAGCAGTCCCAGATAAGATGCTGCAGCTCGCTGCGTCTGAAATATGTGTCCCTAGGTGCATAAAATGCAAGCATTTCTGGAAAGAAATTGTAATCAAATCAATTAACGCTTCTACTGAAAATGTTCTTGTTCATGAGAAGAGTCTATAACGGGATAAAGCTTAGCGGAATGCGCAACCCAGAGAGTAAGTAGATATTTGAAAGCGGCGAACTAAGCATGCTGACAGATTTCGTGCTGGTAGGAATGACTGCATATGCGCCGTTCGCATATGGCTCACGTTCCGTTATGTATAACTTATACGAGGGTCGTCCATTATATAATAACCAAAGGAGACACAGAGACATTCAAGATTCCTAGCTAAGCAGCAAGGTTGAAATAATCAGGTCCTTTTCGGATAGAAAAGATGGAATCACAGGACTTCCTAATGTTCATAGAAACACACCTCTGACAGACAAAAATGTTATCTTAAAAACTGACTGAACTCTTCGACAGTGTGCTAAATCGCCCGGCACCTATCGCTGATAAAGCCATCAACGTACTTCCACAAGTGGAGTGGATTTTTCATATTGATGGCTGTGGGCTGTGGAAAGATCCCGGGGTCAGATGCAATAGCTGCAAAGGGTTTTAAAAGGAGGAGATAAACCAGTGATAGAGACGCTTACAGAACTGTTAACACTTTGTGGAGAAAGGTGGCAAAATCCCAAGAATTCAAGGATGGATCTCCCAATAGCTAGGGAGGTCATCACACGAGTCCAATCAAATCGCCTGAGTGACAGACTTCTACATGATATTCGCAGCAAGACAGTTTCGTGAGAAATGCCAGCACAGAATGTAGACCTTTTCACGGACTTTGCTGACCTAACCAAATCATTCCACACAGTCAGTCGAGATGGGCTTTGATAAGTTATTGCAAAGTTTGGCTATCCGACCAAGTTCCTAGTAGCAACAGTGCGGCCGTTTCATGAGTGTATGGCCTTACACAGGTCCCAATTGATGGAAAACAGTATGGTCCATTTACAGGGACAAATATTTGAAGTAAAGATTAGCTTCCACTGCCACCAACGCTGCTTGACATGATATTTCCCGCTATACTCACAGATACTTTTCAAGATAGTGACGTAGGCATATCAGTAACTCGTAGTGGTGCAAACCAAACTAAAGCTCTGACGATAGAAAACAGAACACAAACAAGTATGCAAGAGGCTATGGACAGAATTTCACAAGACAACTATGATATCAAGTTAAATTTAAAATACCACATATTATAATGAGCCTACGATCACAGTGAAAGGACAAAGACAGCAAGTTGTAGATATATTCACCTGAATTTGAAAGTTTTGCTGTGCTACGAAATATTACAGAGCGACTAGAAGCCACAGCAGCAAGCGGCATACATGTAGCTAGCAACGGCGGTTGTTATGTGAATGGTTCGTATGCAATGAGGACTCATAGGGAAGAAATGTAATTGCTTTGGAGGAATGTCGACAGGAAAATTCAATTTTAATTCATTTGTCTGAACCTTCTGTGTTCATAGAATTTATTGAATGACCCTTGTAGACACGAGTCCTTTTGGATACCACAGACGAATGCTGTAATGTTTTGCAATTCGGCAAATGCGTACCTGCTGTGTTCGAGTTTTTAAAATTCCACAAATGCTCAACATATGATTAAAGAGATGCCTTTCATGCATATTATGTAAATGAATTGGACAGATAGCTAGAGATAACATGTTTGTGCACTTATCTTGGTGTCTTGCATATTCACAAGAATGTGCAGGACTTAAAAAAATTGCGGCGAAATTTCTAAAAAACTGGGACACCTAAAGTAATTTCCGTAACTGTCCTGAAAGGGAAGTTTAGTTTTACAATGCAGTAATGCATTCAAAAGATGCAGAGGGAAATGAAGACAGTGTAGACCCGGATCAGATTGCGTCTGCAGTCAGATCTGAGTCTGCACTGCTTGTTCAGACCTATCTGCTCATGCCAGTTATGAGACTGTTAGGTGCTAGATTTGACTGGGGTTTTTTTTCACGAAAGGAGTATATCAAACCAAACACGCCATAGAAACAAAAGCAAACCGGTCCGATCCTTTAAACGTTGTTAAGACGGACAATAATGAAAATGTAATTACCGTTTTGCTTACTCTGTTGCTTTTTCAGTACAAGACGGGTCTATTTGTTTTTATGAAAACGATACGAGTTCGTTTATAAAATTCTATCGGAAGCTGATAATAATAACCACACTATATCCCGGCCGGTAGCTCTTAGCCATTTCATGATAATTTATTTCTTTCTTCGTCATACTATACTTTCCTCTGATGCCTCTGTCTTCATATTGTACGAATTAAATCTCTTTCGTTTACTTTCCCGTTTCTTTGTGTTTTTCCTGCTAATCGTCTTGCCTTTCATTTCTTTCTAGTAAAATATATTTTTCTTGGTTTTTAAGTTTGAGAAAATTTTTATCCGATGGCAAAAGAAAGAATTGTAGTGTATAATGTCACATATCTAAAAGTTGCTAGACAGGCTCTTATAACTATACGGTTCCATATACATATAACGTTTGAATTCCAAAATTTGTCGCTGCGTTACAAAATTTAAAATGGAGGAAAATGCGCATAATAATTTTATTGCTCAAGGCAGTTAGTCCCAATTTTGCAGGTAATACAAATAGACCATGTACATTTTGGAAATAAGCTTTTGATAAATATTGTTGTTAGCGTTTTATCCAAATCAGATTAATAATAAAGACAGATGTAACAATTTGTTATCAAATTTGAATTTTGATACAAAAAAATAAGACCGTGGATTTTCTAATTTCTTTCAATATCCGTATAAACAAAGATAGTGCAAAACTGACATTTGAAGCATATACATTTTTTTTTTCAAAATTTGTTTACTCAGAAACAAAAATACATTCGGAGAGACCATCCCTGCAATTTTGACGTGATCATGAGTTACGCTTTTCCACTTTCAACCATAACATCTTAAGATGGCGGTTGTTGGAGAATAAACAATAAAATGGATATGGAGTTAATGTAGAGAGTTTCCTCTTTTAAGTAAGCTAATTCGCGCAAACAATCACGTCGGCATTTCTGTGTACAGCATCCCTTCGAGTAATCGAGTTACACGCATTTTGGCGCAAAAACAAACCGCCGTTTTTGCTCGAGCAAGAGGGTTTACATCGTCTGAAAACCAAGTATTATTGACCCGAAAACAAAATAAATACCAATTCACTATTTTTAACTAGTTTATGGCGTATCTGAAAAAAAATGCTTCCGTGGGATCAATTCTATATCTGTCCGTGAATATACCCCAATACCATGCGCGACGTAATATAGTTGATGTTCGACTAGTACTCTGCCATGGTATAAATAGTAGAACTGTTTGTCGGCCTATTTTGATACAAGTGAAATAGTGCCCATCTAATGAGCATGATAAGAAAGTCGCCTTACGGTATGGCATATCCGCGAGGTCTGGGCAGGGTTTACTGTCCGTCTAATAGATGCACCAAAATCCATTGACTGTTAGCCTAATAGTGAGACTAGTGAAGCCTTCGCTGTTCGAACACGCCGAATATCCCTTCATGCCTAATGCGACTCTGATATTTGCTACTACAGGTAAATTTCTCTGGTAAACATTGTAGAGTAATGCTAGTAGCCACCTGGGACCACTAATCAGGAGAAATATACATCTCTTGTCACTGTGCAAACACTGCTGGAGTGTTCTGAAGGGCTGTTATGACTTTTATCTTGATTGGAACAAGGCAAATTATCCCTGTCAGGTGCACAAATGAACAGGTGTTACTAGTTAATGTAAGAAGACTGTATATTTTTGACAGGTACTTGTAACAATTGACGCGGGAGTATCATCTGACACTTCAATGTGTTTCTTTCATCTAACATTTGAATTTACGATATGAGCCGCGACACGAGAAAACCAACAATGTGGCTGTGCGCCCAGCACAGACTCAGATCAGCCTGGGCATCCGCCCAGTCTGATCAGAGTCTTTGCTGTCCACATAACGGTAGCTTGGACCCTTAGCTACCCTTTAAGCGCTTAGCGAAGAGTCTGATCAGACTGGGTGGATGCCCAGGCTGATCTGAGTCGGCGCTGGGCGCACAACCACATTGTTGGTTTTCTCGTGTCGCGGCTCTTATATTTACTGCAGTGACCCTGAATACTGGGTAGGCCTGAGCAACTAGAGAACTTCCTCATAAAGAAGCAGCAGCTCTAGTCCTTACACTCTTTTCCATTTCAGTTGGACATTTGCGAGTCGACGCTTCGCTTGCTCCCCAGTCCCAATGATTGGTGTACGATTAACCCCTTACAGTCACGATCGAATCAAAAGCATACGTCCGAGTGCGCCAATCTTATAACCGCGTTTAAATAACGCCATGACGCAACGAAAAGCTGTTTGGACGTCAACGCCATTACATTGCAAATTTGGCACTATACGATTTTTGCTTGGCACTCAAAGCGTTAATTATGGCATCGCAACAGGAGCCTTTTTTTCTGTCACATTTCAAAAATGTATGGATTGACTTTCTACTTTTTTTGCAAAGAATAAATAAATTCGCGCGGCCTTATCTTTTTGGGGTCAAGTCAGGTAAATTCATTATATGTCAGTTGTTTGGAATTAAAACAAAAGTAACTGGGCAAACAGTAAAAATCCTGATGAGACGGCTCATCATCAGGATTTTCACTGTTTTCAATGGTATGTCCGAATTTACCCGCTATCCGTAGTCACCCGACTAGACCCTATGATATAACAGACTACTGGGCCCAGTTGTTCAAAGCATCGTTAGCCTAACGAGCTCGTTAAGAGGTCAACTCGTTAAGTGTTTTACGTTTTTATTACCAAATACGCTGATATTTTTGTTGAAAAAATGTGAGAAGCTTTTGCAAAAAGCTTCTAACATTTTTGCAACAAAAAAATATTGGCATATTTGTGATATTAACGTTTGAAATTTTAATGTCACGTTAACTAACGACGTCGTTAGTTTTGAACAACTGGGCCCAGATTGTCAAATGCATCATGTGACGTTAGAATATCCCCGATAAGTAAAACCGCAAAGGTGAGATTTTCATAACCGAGTCGAGAGCAGATATGGTATGTAATATGAAAAACACCCATATCGTTTTTCTGTTTATCATATACATTTTCCCCTTTCTCATCGTCCTGTCCTGTTCATCCTAGGATCATTTATAGATAAACATTTTTTGAAATATTTTTTTCGGCTTTAATGGTCGCCGGGATGTTTAAATTTTCTCTCAGTGCTTTCCGATTTTATTTATGATGCCACCTTATTCGTTTATCATATGACGTCGCATCTGAGAGTGTAATAAAGCCATGCATTAAATACGGTAATCCACTAGTGGATTAAATATGCAAATTACGTCGTAACGTTTTTCTTTAGTAATAGAATTGAGACATTCTCTCCAATGAAGCCACCGTGTTTCTCAGAAACAACCGTTCCAGCTTAACTTTCAAGTGTTAACTTTTAACATTGGCGTGTTATAGCGGACAGGCAGTGCTGAGCAAATGGGCACGGATAGTCAAATGTGCAAGAAAAGCGGATTCTCTTTAAAAAGTGTATAGGTATATGTGTCAATTTATTACCTGAACATTTTCCTTTCTTTTTGATGGTGACGTTTTTACCTTCACATCGTCTAGCTCTTTTTATCTCACACTTAGAGAGGTATGATACTCCGTCGGAACCACACATGATACGGGATTTCCTACTTTTACACTTTATTTTACATTCACTGTCACGTAATGCCCGAAATAAAACCTGAAAAGAAATAAAGACAGACAATTAATATAGTGTTTAGCAATACATATATTTAGGCCAGAAAGCCACTACAAATAAGCATCGTCATATCATATTTTAAATTTTCAATGAATTGACACTGATCAACCATGGTTTTCCTGCATTAACGATAGTAGAGCCCCTTTGAATGTGTTTAAACACATTGCCGGCTAGTGCTATCCAATGGGCCCGGCAAAAGTTAATTACATGAATCACATGCAGAATAAAATGAGATAATTGCGCCTCAAATATATAATACAGTCAGTAGACACTTTTGATATGATTCTATTTATCTGGCAACTAATATGCAGACGAAATCGAATTGCCACTGCCCCTACGGCCAATAGGCTAAGGCAACCCTTTACGGTAAAGGGTTGCCTTTGCCTATTGGCCGTAGGGGCAGTGGGTGTCAGAGTGGGATACTTTACAACATAACTGTATTTGCTCCCTTCTTTCAGTTGCGTATAATATGTTGGGGAAATTCTCTTTTACACATAAGAACAAAAAAAGAAACCGTGTTATTGTAAATGGTGACATTTATGTTGATGACCTTTTATGAGATCGAGTAAGGGTTTCAAATTCTGTATATTTGTTGCTTTATGTCGGTTGAACGGTGTGTAGCATACAACGTTTTGAAGAACGTGTCATCCAACTGACTGTTTTGGATCCTTTGAGGCAAAGGCAGCATAGACAATAGTATAAAACGAAAACATGCCACACAACCCGCACCTGCTGCAAGCACAGCAGGTACTCGCCGTACCTACAGTTAATATTTGTATGACGCCCCAATGCCGACAGTTTCGAGGCACTGACCTTACAAGCTCGGACCGTTTATAGGAACAAGGATCTCGTAAACTAATTTTAGCAACTGTTTTATTCAAGAACGTTATGTCCATTTTCAAGAGACAACAGTTTAAATGTGCATCGCTTATTCATCAAATGTTTCAGATTTAAACTGTCTAAAGTTTTCAAAGAAAAAAGTGTATAAGCTGTTGCCAAAGACCTTTCCAACCTTTTTTCAAGGAAGAACAAGGTGCTCGTCTTTTTTTCTGTACTTCCTGAATAGACTGCAGGGGGGTTGTGGAAAACAGCAATAACAAACTTTGATGGTCCAAAGATTTCACGTTTGTCTTAGTTTATTGAAAAATATTTTCATGCAAAACAGTTCAAGAAGTTATAGCTTATCTTTTTAATTTTGTCAATCAAAACTTGCATGCCTTTATCTGTCATCCTTCAGATGTTTTTTTTTTATCAGGAAACAACAATCCTAACTGTTCACTTATTTAGCTACATACCATGTCATACATGTTTTTATTAAGTTTGCTGTGCTTTGTCAAGTCAGAAAATCAATATTGGTGAATAAATTTTCTCGGAAATATAGTGCACAATGCATAACTTATATCACGTGAAGCCGTTTGTTCTGGAAAACACCGGTAGTATTTATGTTTCTGGAAACACCAGCCAGTGCTAAAAGAGATATTTCAGTCATTGTACATTTTGCATACTACTGAAGTCATAGTAAAGGGACAATGTATGTTTTAATACATACATTTGTATTTTATTTTATCTATTTTTCATTTTGAAAATTCGCCGACTAATGGTAATGAAATTGCAGACGACGCTACGTGTATACAAAGGTTCTTTTTTTTTTTTCCTTTCGTCGAAAATCATTCACTGTGATACGTTTTCTCTATTATTATTATCATTATTATTATTTTCATTTTTGCATGATAGGTATAGAAAGTGAAACGGACCATGTTTATGTACATATTATGTATTCCGGTTGTGTTTGTCTTCCATTACCATATACATAATTGAGCCGCGACATGACAAAACCAACAAAGTGGTTGTGCGCCCAGGCAAACACAGATCAGCCTAGGCATCCGCCCAGTCCGATCAGACTCTTCGCCAAGCGCTTAAAAAGGTAGCCAAGGGTCTAAGCTACCTCCATGCCGACAGCGAAGACTTTGATCATACTGGGTGGCTGCCCGGGCTGATCTGAGTCTTCGATGGGTGCATATTTGGGAACTTTGTTGGCTTTGTCGTGTCACGGCTCATTATTCAGAGTAGATCTGACCTATAACTGGGCGCACATGCCATTTTGTTGGTTTCGTCGTGTCGCGGATTAATTATTATTCTGTTTTTGTGGCAGAGAATGATTTACTTTTAGGATGATGTGCTTTGCTTCGTCATGAAGGCATGATTGCTGCATTTTATTTACTGTGCACCAAACACCCCAAGGTGTTTTCAATACTTCTAATATCTCATCGAAGAATCAAATTTTAAACCCCAAGCATTTTAGAATCTTAAAAGCTAAATCAGAAAGTCATATTTCATGTTTCTTTCCATCATATGTAAAGGAAATGCTTTGGCTTTTTTCGTAAATTTTTCAATATATCGCTTATCAATGTTTTAACATCACTGGATGAGTTCTAAATTAAGTAAGTGTTTGTTGAGATAGTTTTCATTAAAACTCCATCAAAACACTACAGGTGTGCGAAGTTTATAGATCATGCCAAAATACTACTAATTATTCTATCAGTTTCTTATCACCTGAGAACCTCAAGCGAAAAGGTATGACTCTATTGCCATGACGAGTTTCGGCAGCTCGGGCCTGTTTCTGCATTAAACATACCGACTGACCGAAAACTGTGCTTGTTTGGCATATCAGTTTTCTTCAGCTATATCTCAAAGAACAAATCCCGAGGAGGCAGGCACACGCACGGTTAAAACTACGTGGGATCAACATCAGTGCGGCGACACATCGACATTGGTATGGCCTTGCTTTAACATCGTGAGCTTGCTGCACCGCTGCTACATTAAGACTGAGCCGCGACACGAGAAAACCAACAATGTGGTTGTGCACTCAGCACAGACTCAGATCATCCTGGGCATCCGCCAAGTCTGACCAGACTCTTTGCTCTACACTGTAAAAAAAACTGTAGATTTTACGGTAGAATGACTGGAAACCAGCTGCCAGTCCTTTTACCGTTATTTTTACGGGCGTTTTGCCTGTAGGACATTTTTGGAAATCACGAAATGGAAGTTTTATGTTAACTGGCTGCACTCGAAAATAGCTTTATATTGTTGAAGGGTTAACTGACCAAAGCGACATCTGCTCTATTCTGTCCCACTCTGCTTGATAATTGCTGCAATTTTTACGGGCGCCCGTAAAAATAACGGTAAAAGGACTGGCAGCTGGTTACCAGTTATTTTACCGTAAAATCTACAGTGTTTTTTACCGTGTAGCGCTTTAAGGGTAGCTAAGGGTCTAAGCTACCTCCATGCGGACAGCGAAGACTCTGATCAGACTGGGCGGATGCCGAGGCTGATTTGAGTCTGCGCTGGGCGCACAACCACATTGTTGCTTTTGTCGTGTCGCGGCTCATTAGTGTTTCTACAAGCGCTGGGGACCATGTTCATTTACAATAGCATCAAATGAATAGTTCACCATGACATTCAGGTGCCTGGTAATCTCTAGCTTACATCGTTCAGTCGGGTGCAGCGATGATAATTTGCTGCAGTCTCCTGATTTCGTAGCATATTTTGAGTGGATAAGACTTTGTAAAGAAACCCGAGAGATTTTTTTTCTGATGAAGACTTTAATATAGTGTCTGAAGATACAGCAAAAACAAACACCCTTGGTGGATTTCTAGCATGTACAGTGTCATGGTAGTCCTTGAAATTTAGATCCTTTTTAATCAATAACAAAACACTAAACTCTGGTATCTTTTCATAAACCGTAATGTCCACATTTTGTTATTTCTGGCAATAAACCTGCGATCTTTAGCAACAACTCTGCCGAAATTTCAGATCGAAAGTTGGTTTGATAGTGTTCATACACTGCAAAAATAAACAGTAGGTTTTACGGTAAAATAACTGGCAACCAGCTGCCAGTCCTTTTACCGTTATTTTTACAGGCGCCCGTAAAATTGCAGGAATCATCAAGCAGAGTGGGACAGAAAAGAGCAGATGTCGTTTTGGTTAGATAGCCCCTCAACAATACAAAGTTATTTTCGAGTGCGCCAAGTTAACATAAAACTCCCATTTCGTGATTTCCAACAATGTCTTACAGGCAAAAGCCCGTAAAAATAACGGGAAAAGGACTGGCAGCTGGTTTCCAGTTATTCTACCGTAAAATCTACA
Source organism: Ctena decussata (assembly GCA_963989385.1). Taxonomy (NCBI): domain Eukaryota; kingdom Metazoa; phylum Mollusca; class Bivalvia; order Lucinida; family Lucinidae; genus Ctena; species Ctena decussata. Next base: position 107,364,272 of record OZ022499.1, read on the forward strand.
GTATTTTTTTTACAGTGTACAGAGTTTTAAAACCTGTATGCCTATGACTATATGAACAAACCAAGTTTTACCTAAATACACAAAATGACATCTGCAGGCATGTGATATGAAGCCACGGAAGTAAAGACATTTTTACGCCTTTAGATTTGAATTTGGTTATGTATCACTTTGGACTGTGATAGTGATGTAGGGAGAGTCGGGTAACTTCGGACAGCGGGTAAATTCGGACACTGACATTGTTTCCTTTATATGTCAGTTGTTTGGAACTAAAACAAAAATTAACTGGCCAAACAGAGAGAATCCTGATGAGACGGCTCATTATGAGCCGTTTCATCTGGATTTTCTCTGTTTGCAATTGTGTGTCCGAATTTACCCGCCTGTCCGAAGTTACCCGACTCTCCCCTATAACAGTTCATTGACTGCCATCATGTTAGCTGCGATGCAAAAGCCATAATGAGAACAGAAATTAGCTCAAAGAAAGTTCGAATTCTATTGTTGTCCCAAAGGATTTCACTGGAGTTAAAATGAATGTTTAATAACTTTACACCCATCATTTTGTGCAGTCAATAAAACTCGAACTATTCCTATCAGATCCTACTTTTTGAAGCGATGCACCTACAAAGCTATGAGGGTCTCAATCGGGTACCTCTGAAATCAGTAATCAGTTAAATTTCAGCCCAAAAATCAGTAATCAGTAAATTTTTTGCCAAATCGGTAAAATTACATACCGCAGTCATTCTCTCTACCTCATGTCAGTGATGCATATTTTGAAGACTACTGACTTAGTATCATAATATTTTTCTCTATCACAAGTTGCTGCTAAACACATAGAAAGAGAGTATTTCTTTCTATATGTGATACAGATGCATTTTTGTAAAGAAATGCATGCAATATAACCTTTCAAAAATCCCCCTTTTTCACATAAGAAGTGCTGGAAACGGCACTTCTTACATGCGCCTAATTTTGGTCAATCTCCATAATATGAGCTTTCGTGGCCCGTATTGTAATGTACTCAAGAGACACAGCTTGTTTATATACAATACTCGTTAACTACTTGATGGCTACAACAAGAATGAAATTTCACGGCCAAAGAATGGGCTTAGAGGCGAGGCCCAGACCTAATATGGTAAACACAGAGCACAGTAATATAAAAATAGAATATTACTAAGTGGCTCAGCTATTCAGCTTTTAGATCAGTCTACGTTTCTGCACAACATCACACACATTTATCCTTCATGCAATAATAAGTGAATGAAATCGTTTGCCCGAAGACAATTTGGGCCACTCTAAGTTTGAGTGAAACATGGTAGTGACACCTACTGGGAAAACATGTGACACAACTTTTCTAAGAAGTTACGACCATTAATTTTATTTAATTGACTCTTCATCATATAAAACATTTTTCATCATATAACATTTAATTGAAATGGACTATTAACCATTTGTCGGCGATTCCGGTATCCGCTAAAAACACGTGACGCCGCTAACCGCTATTTCTTTCACTCTAATTTCGCTAATCAGTATATTTTTCGGTTGATTCCGTTAACCACTTAGCGTAGGCGACGCCGCTAACCGGTAAAATTTCCTCTCAAATTTCGCTAATCAGTTATTTTTGGGGCCAAAATTCGCTAATCAGCAAACCCCATTGAGACCCTCAGCTATTGTGGCTAAGCGAACGCCAACTTAAGTCTGCAGTGCAGTCCTTCATGGGCAAATACAGTGCGAAAGTATTTACACATAGGTTCAAACGATTTCGCAAGAGTGCATAGGTATGGCGGAAGTGCATGTACGAAGTTAACTTTTCTCTGAAAATAGCAGAGACAGGTGAAAATCCGAGATTATCAAGTGAATTCCTACGCAATCAAACCTGTGCATCTCTTAATTCATATGTCAAAACAGACATAAATTCACTCTATCAGTACATATTTACCCACCTGTTATTTGCACATTAGAACGTGTTTATTTCATTAAACTACGTTGATGGTTTCGTCAAGCATAATCCGCGCTTATCAGCAGTAACAGTTCATAACACCAGGTAAGAGAGGGTTTGGATTCTAATTCTGGGATATATCTTTATATTTCTTCATGAAAATGTATGCCATTCACCCTCTTAAGCTCAGGATAAAATCGTTTCCTTTTGCAAAAATTGCGGGAAAGCCTTTCATTTTTAAAAGAGACTGAAGAAAACTTATAAAAGACTCATAAAAACCCTCGCATTAAGCCCCCAATAAGCTATGACCTAATTTCCGTTGCAAGTCTATAATAGTCATGAGTAGACATGACATAAAACTATTTATCATATGAGTTATCATATGTTATTCAATTGCTAATGTCGTGGCATAAAAATCGTATGACCACACGTGTAATAACACTTTGGCGCGTAGACGTAACATCACTGACAACGTCCATGTTAACAATGCGTTTTCTTATTGAAATAATGTTCAGTTTGAAGGCGTTAAAATCCCATTTTAGAGAGTCCTATGTTAAACAGAATATTACACTCATGGTCATTTCATATGAAATTTATGAAACTCGCCGAAGGCTCGTTTCATAGATTTCATATGAAATGACCATGGGTGTAAGATCCTCAGTTTTTTTTCTGTGTCTGCACCCGAGTAGGCTCAATTAAACAGAGTTTCCTATTTTGGTTTCTCGAGTGCGCTTATTGCATCCAGAGGAACTTCCTTCAGAACGTATTAATGAGCCGCGACAAGAGAAAACCAACAAAGTGGTTGTGCTGGGCGCACAGACTCAGATCAGCCTGGGCATCTGTCTAGTCTGATCAGACTCTTTGCTAAGCGCTTAAATGTAGCTAAGGGTCTAAGCTACCTCCATGCGGACAGCGAAGACTCTGATCAGACTGGGCGGATGCCCAGGCTGATCTGAGTCTGCGCTAGGCGCACAACCACTTTGTTGGTTTTCTCGTGTCGCGGCTCATTTTACCTTCACTGTACATGTAGCTGGTCTTAAGTGCCGTATGGCGGCCGTACAAAGTTTCCCCGTACTTCATCATAGTGCAGGTTATATAATTTCTGATCCTTTGGGGTCATCGGACTCGTTCTGAGCCTGTTTCAATATAGCTCAGCTGAAGCCAGTGCTAGGGGGCGTAGCCAGTGTCGCACATGAACAGACTCAGTTAAACCGAGACCGCTATTTTCCTTTCTTTGATGTGTTCCTTTCTTCCAGGTGGGGCTGAGAATTTATTTTCTCGGTTATCGTATAAATACGTATGGTATTCATTTTCATGTTTTTGCAAACTTAAAAACTTCTCTTGCTATTGCCTTCCATTTGGTCGCTAAGAAAAAGTGGACGCGAGGCTGTTAGCAAAAACTACCAACCTTACAAATAGAACTAAAATATCAATGAGACCCTTGGTCACAGGTGACTGTAATCGCTGAGACAGCATTAATCTTGCCTCAAAACTAACGTGCGATTAAACGATTTTTACAAAGTCCATAACCAGTCTCATGAAGGCATGTGCAGTGCGCTAATCGCAGCTAATATCTGGGTTATGGTTCGTATTCTCTGAACTGGCCATACACTTATATTCGTACCAACTTTTGTGAAAATGTCGGTAAAGGTTTTAAAGTTATACCAAGGACCAGTTTCCAAACTTACACAGGGAGTTACAGAGGGAACACGATTTCTATACTGAATATTACAAAGAGGCATAATTCCAATTAAAATGTAGCTGGAGTCACCGTTCTTGTGTTTCTGTTGATCATCTGATGGTGCTTTATATTTGTTAAAAATTTCACGAAAATATCTGTTCTGTTCTCTTCTGTTCAATTCTCGTATCGACGTTACCCAAGTGGCTCAACGGTACGTAACCATAGTTGCACACACTTGGCGCCGTGTGTCCGTTCAAACGAAAATATCTTAAATACTAAAAAGGTTATATAGTGGATACAACTGCCACACTTAAATTACATGGGGTCATAATTCCGTGAAAATGTAGATAAAGTTATGGTTCTTGTTCTCTGCACATCAACTGATGATGTTTCATATTTGGATCAAGTTTTGTAAAAAATATATTCAGTGGTTTTAAAGTTATAGAGCGAACATTATTCCTGAACTTAAAGTTACAAGGGGCATGATTACTGTTAAAATGTTATATATCTTATTCTCTGCACATTGACTGATGCTTTGTACATTTACTAAATTCCATGAAAATATCTTGAATGGTTTTAAAGTTGTAGAGCGCACAAAATTTCCACACTTAAATACAAAGTGGCATAATTCTGTTCATAATGTAGGTAGAGTTACAGTTCATTTTCTCTGCACATCGTCTGATGATGCTCTAATTTGTACCAAGTTCTGAGAAAATATTATTAATATTTTTTTAGTTATAGAGCGGAGACCTTTTCCATACTAATAATTACAAAGGGTCATAATTCCGTAAATAATGTAGGTGGAGTTACAGTTCTGGTTCTCTGCACATCGTCTGGTGATGCTTCGTTTGTTTACCAAGTTTCGTGAAAATATCTTAAACGGTTCCAAGTTAAAGAGCGGACACGGTTTCCGACCTCGTAATTACAAAGGGGCATAATTCCGTCAAAAATGTAGGTAGAGCTACAGCTGTTAATCTATAAATACCGTCTGATGATGCTTTATATGTGTACCAAGTTTCGTGAAAATATCTTAATCGCTTTCAGAGTTATTGAGCGGACACGATTTGTGACGGACAGATCCACAGAATGACAGACCCACAGAAGGACAACTATGGGAAAAACAACATGTCTCGCATTCAACACAGGCAATACGGTAAAAAAGCCCTTCAAAAATCTTCTCCAGAACCAAAAGGCCAATGACCTTAAAACTTTGTGTGTAATATTGGGGACTCGGGTCCATCACAGTTTCTTAAAATGACGACCCTGCATTGAACTTGACCTAAATTATGGCCATGTCAACTTTGGTTGGTTGGTTGTTTTGGTTTTAACAGCCCTTTGAGGCAGTATTTCCGTCTATATCAGGACGTCTCACAGTCAGAGGGAGAAAGAAAAGAGAAATAACAGATGAGAGAAAAATATCCAAACAATCCCCTGCCCGCACCTACTGCAAGCACAGAAGGCCCCTGCCCTACTTTTTCCAAAAAAGTAGGACGCCCCAACTCTAGAAGTCATAACCAGCACCATCGCCCGACCACCATTCCCGTCAACTCTGGTGCGTTATGCATGCTCAAACAGTAGATTTCTCAAAAACTACTTTAAGTGTAAAGTATAATATTAACTAAATGAGCAGAGAAGATATTATGTTGATAAATGTCATAGGTCATTCTTTGACCTGTTCAAGGTCACTAAGATTCTTTCTAGGTGTCTGGGATTCTGTCCACCTGAGGTGACTCTTGCGCTGTTTAGGGGCCGTATTCATAAAGCCACTTAAGTCGTTGCTATGCAGTTGCTAAGGCTAAATATTTATAAAGGAGATTCCCTACAACTATGAAATTTGCTCTGGAGGAACAGTCTTTACAACTATGAAATTTGGTCTGGAGGAACAGTCTTTGTAAGACTGTTCCTCCAGAGCAAATTTCATAGTTGTAGAGAATCTCCTTCAAAGAAATTTAGCCTTAGCAACAGCATAGCAACCACTTAAGTCGTTTTATGAATACGGCCCCAGGTCTTAAACACACCGAAATAGCTTCAAAAAGGATGAAACGCAAAAATGAGAAAAATCTAAGATTAGTATCTGTAAAGACTGACAGCTATTTAGTACATAATTGTGGCGATATTTCACCTGCTGTACGCATACTAGGATGTGTTTATTACATTAAACTCCTTAACTTATATTTAATCTCAGTGTCTGTAACGCTTCTTGTTGCAAATGATGCCAGTAACATGTGGTTACTCAGGATACATCTTAAACTGATATTACATCGTCTTCAAACGCTTGAACCTCTCTGATACAAACTTAAGCATAAGTGAACAAAGCGAGAAACGTGCTGTCGAGAAGGAATCGGACAGTCAAACCAAGTAACATAACGTTACTCGTGATTAGAGTTCCACCTCCATCATATGCTACCCATATAGGGGTAGAATATTTTTACGTCTTTTGCATAAAGCTACATATCAATTAAACTTAAGTACTATACTATCGTGCATTGCATTAAAGGTAAAATAGTAGTAACTATACATCAGTTTCTTATATTGCAGTATAGAAGCTGTTGGATCCATATATCAGTACGCCACTACTCATCATTTCTGACATGTCAATGTACACGTTACATGGCCCTTCAACGGTAGTTAAAGGCCTCATTGCTCTATCAACATGAAATATTTTATCGTGAAGTATCGCTGCAAGCTTCTCAGTACAGTCTCCCCATTTTATATGATCGTGATTGGCCGGCTTTTAAAAATTAAAACGTCCTTGAGTTTCTCATAAAAATGATTTGAAAAATATCTAGGTCATTTTAGTTGGCAACTAAAATGACCTACTTTCGACTTCAAAAGTTCTATTACATAGTAAAAATACAAGGTACAAGTGGTAACAATACAAGGTACAGGAGGTAAAAATACAATGTACAGTGTTTTATAGTGGATATAACTACAATGTAAGGCAAGGATCTCATTCTTTGTCTCGCTGTTGTGTGAGTTAATTGCCCAACGGGGAACCAGAAACGAAAACCGTATTTTTACGGACAGACTTTTCATTTTTTTCTCAAAATACTTTATTCCTTCTTTTTTGCCATTAATATGACACAAAAAGCACAGCAACCGACATATTATCGTCAATTCTGAAGACTGTACCAATTTTATAATGCTTTGTGCTTCGACAATTTTATCACCGATAGGACTATGGAGACTTTAACTGTCTAGGTCTGCAATTATTGTCATAAATCTGTTCACAACAGCTGAAACTGCACAGAAAAAAATAATAGTATAATACGTTCTTCCAGAATTTATAGACAGTTGATTGTTTACCTAAATGCTGTTATTTTGATAGCAATGATATGATAAAGTTTATTAGTCTATTGAAATTTATATCCCAATCTTAGTTATGATATTGCTTTCTTGAATATTAGAAACATTTATTCTCAAAACAACAGATTAAAGGCTACAGATTTTGCACCTTTAAACGATATCAGTACTAGTGCCGTCAGTTCTTCGGACTGGAAGCACACTATATTATGTAGGTTGTAAATTGAAAACTTTGTCCACCGAAGTTTAAGAAAACTGAGGTGTCAAACTTTTCATTTCAGATCACAGTATAACACCTGTATTTGTTTATACTCAAATTTAAGTAAACACTTTATCATAACTTTTCATTCTTATTACTTTTATTCAAGTACTACTTAAGATTACTCGATTGTTGTTCTGAAGAGGCCATGTCAAACGTTGTAAAACGGTAAAGGTTCCCCATAGCCATCGCTCTAATCACTCGACCACGGCGCCTCTCATACGTTGTAGTACCGTTAATATTCTACATTTTTGTGACAGGTGGTCTAAGCAAGCAGTGCTAACCCAGATCAGCCTGCTTCTTGATCAGGGTATACATTATTTGCCATTCTATCAAATCGTTTGGGCGCAGTATTGCATTATTAAAACGAACTATTCCATTTTCAGGACAACTTCGGGATTGTTGTCGGATTTCCCAATTTTAAGAAATTTTACAGTTATCATTTTTTTTCTTATTTCTTTAGTACTCCTTTTACAAAGATATGTGTCCCCTATAGGAGACGATGTTTATAAGCTAGTTAGCTTGTTATCGAATCCTTTCATATGATTCCTGTATGAATTGATTGTGCACGTTTATATCTTGAATAAAATACTGTTTAAACTAAATCCTGTGCTTTCTCTCTTTTTATAGTCGCTGGCTGGGTTTGAACCCTCACGGATGCGACGACAGCGCCTAGCACTGCAACGTGCGTCAGCATTAACAATTACGCTACTAGACCGAGACGTCCCGTTCTTTTTTTGTTTGTGTCAATACCTTTTTGTTGCCATGATTTTTAACTTCTTACTTTTGTTTCCAATACTTTTTTATTGTTATAATTTTTAACTTCCTTCTTTTGTTTTCAATACGTTTCTGTTGTCATGATTTTTAACGTCTTACTTTTTTTTCAATGTCTTTCTGTTGTCATGATTTTTGAATTTCTTACTTTTTTGAATACCTATATGTTACCATGATTTTAACTTCTTATTTTTGTTTTAAAACCTATCTATTGGAATGATTTTTAAGTGCTTACGTTTGTTTTATCAATATCTTTCTGTTGCCATGATTTTTAACTGTTTACTTTTGTTTTCAATACAGTTCTATCGCCTCGATTTGTATTTTGCTACATTTACTTCCAATAAGTTTCTGTTGCCATGATTTTTTAACTTCTTATTTTCGTTTTCGGTACCTTTCTATTGCCATGATTTTAACTTCTTACTTTTGTTTTCAATACCTTTCTATTGCCATGGGTTTTAACTTCTTACTTTTGTTTTCATAAATTTCTGTTTCCATGATTTTTTAACTTCTTTCTTTTGTTTTCAATACCTTTCTAGTGTCATGGTTTTTAACTTCTTACTTTTGTTTTCAATACATGTATAGTGCATGTATATATATTTCTGTGGTCACGATTTTAACTTCTTACTTTTATTTTCAGAGTCTTTCTGTTGTGTCATGACTGAACTTCTTACCTTTACTTTGAATACCGTTTTATTTTCATTGTTTTAACATCTTTTTAACAATAGTATGAATTTCAGCCGCGACACGAGAAAAACAACACTGTGGTTGTGCGCCCAGCACAGACTCATATCAGCCTGGGCATCCGCCCAGTCTGATCAGAGTCTTCGCTGTCCGCATGGAGGTAGCTTAGACTCTTAGCTACCCTTTAAGTGCTTGGCAAAGATTCTGATCAGTGTGGGTGGATATCCAGGATGATCTGTGTCTTTGCTGGGCGCACAACCACTTTTTTGGTTTTCTCGTGTTGCGGCATAAAAATTTAAGAATTTAGTGGCACAAAAGCTGCGTTCATTAGCGACAGTCACTTTATCTTATTTTTTTTGACAAACCAGCCGCTGTTCTCTGTAATCCATTGTGGTTGTTGTTGTTGCAATTCTCGTAATGATGTTCCGCAAGTGGCTCAGCGGCATATAATATACCTCGGTTATAAGCTGTATCGTAATTCCTAGTGTTGCCATTGTATGGACTGAGATGACAATAAAGAAATTCGTATTGTATCGAACTGGATTATAATAAATGCAGACTGCCACAGCCATTCAGCTTACAAGACCAATTCCAGACAGGAAGAGGTAGAACATTAAAATATAGGGAATGTCTGAATAATTATAGAATTTCTCCCAAAATACGACAGTACGACAAACATGACAAAACAGGCCCAAGAATACAGAAGACAGTGATTCAACAACTCGTAAAATATTACTGTTACAATGCATCATGACGGATACTGAATTAAAGAGATAGCCAACTGTGCATGAAAACCATTTATATTTACATTCTTGCTTCATATTTCAACTTTGATGCAGTTATCGTGTCATGTACGAGTGATTTATGATATAATTGCATTACATAACTTTTCTTGCACACAATAAACAACATCCTGTGCTACTCACACCACTAGTCTGATAAAATTACGTGAAATGTTGGCTCGTTGGAGAAAAGTCAACAAGATTTTGTGACTCTCTCCAACGAAGTGAAGGTAAAATGTATGTGGAATTCTACGGTGCTTTATGCATATTCAAGCTGCAACAAACATTTAAAATGCAGGTTATGCACTGTTTTGAAATATGATAATATAGGAAAAGCATTTCGGCCTCTTCGTAAAGCTTTCATATGCTAATTTTTCAACACTGGTTTCTGAAACTGGACCAGCCAATTTGATTAAATAAACAGTTTCTGGACATCTTGACAAACATTCTTCTTCATGCTAAATTCGTTAAGCAAGCACTCTTACAAACCAGACTTGTTACACATTGAAAAGAAACAATATCCATTTTCCCTATCATGACTTATCTTTTAATGTGTCATGGATAGTTTTGTTTTGGTCTGACCAGCTGTTAATAACTGTCTTTTTGTCTCATTTTTTTTTTACTTCCTGTTGCTCCCCTTTAGGATTCATTGTGTCGGCGCGCACCTGACTGAAAAGTACAGTGCATTTTTATAAGAGGGATGGTTAGAATGGATATCATTTAAAATTCAGTCGAGATAACCACACACACAATCTGGAAACAACTTAAAACATGCATAAAAGGGTTTTCTCAAATAAAGCACAAGGAAGCAAATTGATCATTGCTGTAAAAAGGACATGAGTTCTCATTTGAAGAAACTTGACAGTTCTAGAGTACCAGATATTATGCAAAGTTTCAAGCTAATCGGTCTTTTGGTTCTGCAGATTTTTTTTAAGGGTTTACAATGTATAGGCGTGGCGTCGATGCTGGTCAAGTGTTCAGCACCGTTTGAACAAACTTCATTTCTCCCGACCCCTGAATGCATCATATGAAATTTGGTTCAAACGACCCAGTGGCCTTTGGAGGAGAAAAGTTTTGAAATTGTTGGATAATGAATTACCTTGGCCAAAGGGGAAACTCCTTATGGCCTCATTTACTTGTCTATTATTACCAATTTTGTACCAAAGTCATTTCATAGCATTTTCCCATGTACAAGCACAAGAAAGCAGTTTTGCTACAAAGTCATGGACAACCCAGAGCCAAAATTTGAATAAACTTGATAGTTCTTGAGTGTCCAGTGTTACCCAATGTTAAACACCAAGTTTCCGTTGGTTCTGGAGAATAAAGTTTTTAGGCCGTGCTGGTCATTGCTCAAACTTTCGATTACCTAATCCCGAGAGCCTGCTTATTTGGTTCCAATCGGCCTAGGGCAATCAAATTATAAACGCCCCGTAATTTTCTGATCATTCCTCGCAAATATATGATAGTTTTAGAATTGGCAAAGAAGAGGAAGAAAAACAGTATCAGTATTTCACAGCTTGTTTTTTTTGCAAGGCTTCATTTACACTTCTGAACGTTTGATAGTTTTGATATAACTACGAATGAACGTCAACATCTGTTAGTCAAGTTGAATGTACTCTCTACGAAAGTAATACAGTCAAACCTGTCTTAAGGGGTCACCCAAAGGAAGCCCGAAAATTGGTTGCTTAAGACAGGTGACCCCTTAATACAGGTTCATTTACACTGTATGTTGGTTCAAGGGAATTGGGCAAGCTGGCTGCTAAAGGCAGGTGGTCCCTTAATAGAGGTGACCACATATGCAGGTTTGACTGTATTTTCTTTCACTTCATTCTACATAAAAATTAAAATGCGAAGAATTCCACATATAGAATCAAATGTCGAAACTAATCGCGAATGTTACCTCGGCCAAAGGGAAACTCTTTATGTCCTTATTTACTTGACTGTTTCTACCAAATTTTGTACCAAAGAAGTGCAAAATGGCAGATGGCTCCTACCACCTCATAGATACTTTAGCCTTGCATTTGAAAACTTTGGGAGAGGTGGCAGTGAGAATGCGACGCTAACATACAATACTACTACTACTAAATAGTCAAGGAAACTCAAATTATAAGATGACGGAAGAAGAAATGTATTATAAGTTACTTTAGTATTAAGAAGACAGTTATTTGATGTGACGCAAACATGCCTCTTCATAAGAAAATATACCTCATGCAATGTGAAAACAGCAAAGGTACAGATCTGTGGTCAGGCCCCAAGGTTATTAAACTTTTTTCATGCTCAACTCAGCTGAGCATGTAATTTTCTCTGCTGATAAATATAAAAAATGCCAACTAATGTTGGCATTTTCATATTCATAATCAGAGAAAATTGCATACTCAGCTAAACTGAGCAAGAAAAAACAACTGTACTTATCAGTAATTTGATATTTATTACCAGGTAAAAATTCATGCTCAGTTGAGTTGAGCATGACCTCGGGGTCAAATTACAGCTTACATCCGAGTAGTCTGATCGGACTTTTACTGTAAGCACCATTTTGGCGTGTCGTAACTCAATGACAAACATGAATTCCCCGGAATGTGGTGTCTCGCCTGTCTGCGCATTGTCACAATACCTAATAGTGATAGTTTAGTTAGGCTAACCTATTCTAGATACATGTAAGCCTGAGCCAAGTTTCATGAGTCTAGCCTTTAAAGAAAAATAAAACAGAGATAAGCCAAGCTAAAATAGAAAACTCAATGTAAATTTACCAAGTCAGCGAAGCTTAAAATAAAGGTCATGACATAATAGTTATGATTGCCTTTGGATTCCCTTTTCTACATGTTAACATGAACCACGTTCCATGACTCTAGTCCTCACAGTCCCTGAGAAATGGCGCTAAACCAGAAAACTTGATGCAAATTGGTAAAATCAGTGAAGAGTAAAATATATGTCATCATGTAAAAATGATGGTTGCATTTAGCTTTCTGCTTCTAAATGTGAAGATGAACAAATATATAGGTCATGCTCTAATAATGATAATTGCATTCAGCTTCTCTTTTCTAGATGTAACATGGACCAAGTTTCATGACTCTACTGAGAAGCAGAGCTTAACCAAAAAAATCGCCGTAAATTTGTAAAGCCAATGAAACGAAGAATACAGGTCGTGACCAAATAATGATAAATGCATTCAGCTTCTATTTACTAGATGTAAACATGAATTAAATTTCATTATTCTATCCCTTATAGTTCCTGAGGAACAGAGCTTAAAGGCTTAACCAGAAAACTCAACAAAAGTTTACGCTGCAAAGGCTGTCGCCGCCGCCGCCGACGCCGACCCTTGAAAAGCAACGCCTTTGCCTCGTTTCTGGTATCGCAGGCGAGACAAAATTACATAATACATTTTAATAATATAAATTTTATAACCATTATAGTTTTGATGCATCTCAAACAGCGGCACAGTCAAAGTCTGCATGAAATATGTTTAATGGCATTCTTGCTTCATATTACAATTTTGATGCACCATTCATGACATTTATGACTGATATAATAATTTATCTGTATTGCATGATATGCATCGCTGTTTTGCAACAATAAACAATAATTTGCATTAAAAATGAAATAAAAAATGAAATAAAGATAAAAAAATAAGGGACATGCTTCACGGCTGTTAACGTTTATTAGTCTGATAGAAAGAACATCCTAAAAGTGTAGACATGCAAAAGATAAAGTCGGAAAACCAACGGACAAATTCTGCCCAGTAACTTCGTAATCAAAATGAGTAATGTTATTTTTTGGCTGCGGTTTTGGCAGACCTGTATTTACGGAAGGGCATATGAATGTGAATTTGAAAATAAATGTAAGTGCACCTGTGAGCTGGTATTTTTTCCAGTACAACTGAAACGATTAACAGGACCACTTGGGAAAGAGATTAATGCAAAGTCATGTGTAGTGCCCCAACAATCTTGCAGTTTATGGGATAAACTAGACCAGACTATGAATTTACTCATTGATGCACGTGTATTTTACCGGTGTGGCTATTTTAAAATACGAAAGCAACTTTTGGCAGTTTTGGTACACTACAGAAGCGAGACTTGATCATAGCTATTCTACAGTACATCAGCCCTGGTTAACTATGTATTTATAAGGGTTTTAAATTACGAAACTAAAATGAGTTGTTACGAAACAAAAAGAGTCATAGTTACCAAACCACCTGATGACCAGGTCGTTCGGTAACTATGATTTTTTTGGTTTCGTAACAGCACTTTTTTTTGTTTCGTAACATCCTTGAAACATAGTTGACCAGGTGTGAAACGGGGAAAACTAATGTCAGTGAGATATTTTACATATTGACTACTCAAAAATGACATTATAATACGCCGTGAAAATACACTACTGATCTTCAGAATAATTGCTTGGCGTATGCACACAGTTACATAAAGCAAAAATACTTATAAAATCACAGTTTTGTTATTTTGAAACATCCAAGACGAATTGTAGAAACTCTGACATTTTCCAGCTTGCCTTCCTTAAACGTTGTGTGTGTGTGTGTGTGTGTGGGGGGGGGGGTCAACTCTCGAAGAAACAAACAGCTCCCCTAGAAGGAAATTCTTTCCTGTGGAAGTATACCTCATTTTGGACTGCTACGTTGTCCAAGGAAGCAAACAGGAAGTCACCATAAAATGGTGGGGTGCCCATGCGTCTTAAAGTCTCCATAGTCCTGCCAGTAATAAAAGCGTCCACACACAAATCATTATGAAAGGCCTTCGCGTTTGGTGATAAAATGTAGGTTGATGTGCATATACGAGTTGTTTTGAGTCATGAGGGAACAAGTTTAATAAAAGTGGTATTTCTTATTCAAGTTTATGATAGTGAAAGAAGAACATTTCAGTTACAAACTTGAATCACCCAAATCAGTTTTCAAACATTTTACGTGAGACTCAAGGATGTTTCATTTGCTTAAAGGTGGCTGGTTAATCACGGTCATTTACATTTACGAAACTGTAGTGAGACGCTTGCTGCGATACCTATTAAAAAATATTTCATGAACTTAATCCACTGGTAGAACAATGGGGTCTTTAATGAATTTGGTCTGAAATGCAACTGTTATATTCCGAACTGAGACCTGTATACTACTCCCACATTTCAGGTTTATAAACAATATTAGCACCTTACAGATGACAGGGATCAAACGATTGTGAGATAAACTGTCACCCAACTATTTGGCTCTTACGGCGATAAAGAGATTATAATTGATGTCAAAGACATAATATCTGGTTTATTAATCGGCAGAAACAATAGATAATATTATTTTTATAGTAGCGACTAAAATATTTGTCTTGTCAGTCTTTCAACATATATGGGTTAGCCCCACGTTTGCATGTTCTGCCGTATGATTGATAAAACACATACGAAGCCACAATTACAGGCTATCCAAGTTACTGATAGATTATTTTTTTTTTATAAAAGTAAGTAATAATAATAATGATAATAATAATAAGAAGAAGAAGAAGAAGAAGAAGAAACAGAAGAAAAATGAAATATCAAATTTCGAGACATATGAGAAGAAGAAGAATGGATTTTTGATTGATTTGTTACTTAACGTCCACGGTAAACAGCTATGGTCATGTCGGGACGGTCGGTTAACCTAACCACACTATTTCTTGGCAGGCTTAGACCCCCTAAGCGGTTAACCAGTACTAAGTGCAGATACTTTTGCCAGTAACTGACAACTGCCCTTCTTGAATTAGCGGAAGCAGAAACGAAAGTATGTTGCCAGACCGGGTATCAAACCCAGGACCTCTGACTTATGAGTCAAGTGCCCTACCGATTGCGCTACGCGGCCCAGCGGAAGAAGAATGGAATATCATCGAGAAACATGCAGTATTGCAAAAAGGATATCCGATCACAAACATATTAAACAATATTCAGAGTCTTAAAAATATCTTCTCTCTGATCATGTGGAACGGTCGAGTGAGTACCCCGCCCCTCCCCTGTAGTAATTCATACTTTGTGGAGACTTTGCATTATCTGTTGAACTGTCTTTTAAAGTCTACCCTTACTTGCTGTCCCTCTCTTAGAGCCGAAAGTCTTTCCTTTCGGAATAGCTTCTCTCTGACAAAGCTGTGATTTCCCTGGGACCTGGATGCCCATGAGACATCGTAATATATGGCCGTTTGATATTGCATCCTGAGCAATACTTATAGAAGAGCAAACACTATTCTTGGCACTACACTCAAATGCCACTCTCCAAGGGGCTTCGCATTTGATGTGGTGTGAAATGCATTGATGAAATGTGTCCAAGTCCTTGAAAGTTATCTGCTAATTACCCACGTGTCATCGTTTCTTGTATCGTTGTTTAAAGCAGTATTTTGTTAGCTGCTATTGGACAGTTGAATGAGTTGCGCTCTGTGGGGCATTTGTATTTAGGATTCTGTGAAATGCATCTCCGCTACGTGTTCAAATGCCGATTAAACACCCACGTGCCGGCGTAATCAATATCGGAGTTTTTGTTTCATCATTGATACAAGAGGGTCAAGTTCAATGTAAAACGATTGATAACGGTAATCCACACCTAGACTAGATATTGCTGCAAGAGAATGTTAATCCGGCCAAATCAAGTACCAATGACGTCAGATTTTGGCTGAGGACTAAAGAATGTTTTTCATTTACTAATATGCTCTTTTTTTCGTACTTGTAAAGACGGTCCTAGGAAGACGTGAGTTAATATGGGTGTTATGCGTATACTCGCGCCCGCTGGCTAGTGTGGACCTGTTGTTGGGGTACAGTCCGTTCCCATATGCCCGCTGACAGTTCTTTTTTCAAGACTATACCAGTTTATTTGAATAGTTACAACTCGCAATATAATTGATAAAAATTGGTACATGAAACGGGATTAAGAAGGGCCAAAAAATTGGTTCGTGCCGAAAATAAGAAACTTCTACCATCAGACAATCATGTTTCGTAATTTGTTGCATATCACTAGTATAGCACTGTTTAACCCAAACGTAAAAAAATTAACACCATCACACAAAGCCATCAAGTATTTTGTTATAAATGTTAGTAATATTTCGAATGTGACGGCCACTTCACGCCATCCAATGATAACGTACAATTTTGTTAATCATTTCGACGTTAATATGACTGCACTTGCTTGAACTTCAAAATGTAGAGTTTCACGTTTGACTGTACCGAAAAAGAGACAAATAGCGTTTGTTAAAAGGTGGTTTTGAAAGAATGTTACAGCTTGAAATATACATTTTATTAATTTGCGTAATTCTTTCAAGCCAAGATTTAAAATTCAAAACATGTTTTAGAGTCGAAAGCTCTCCAGATCGCCACTCTTTGCAAGAGATCAGGGGCCGTATTCATAAAACGACTGAAGTGGTTGCTATGCTGTTGCTAAGGCTAAATTTCTGTGAAGGAGATTCCCTATAACTATGAAATTTGCTCTGGAGGAACAGTCTTACAAAGACTGTTCCTCCAGACCAAATTTCATAGTTGTAGGGAATCTCCCTTATAGATATTTAGCCTTAGCAACACTATAGCAACGACTTAAGTGGCTTTATGAATACGGCCCCGGATATCCAGCCTTCCCCTCATGTCCTCGAGCTAAGGATGCAGTAAGAACATTTAAAGTGAACAAGTACATTTTCAGGGAAGAAACTATACCATTTTCATTATCGTCTCCCTTCACAGTGGGGTACCAACTTCTAAAGAAAAGAACTTGCTCCCATTATGAGTTTACACCTGGCCCGAAAGCTATAAAACTTTTTTCGTGCTCAACTCAGCTGAGCATGAAATTTTCTTTGCTGATAAATTTGAAACTGCCAACTAATGTTGGCATTTTCATATTCATAAGCAGAGAAAATGTCATACTCAGCTAAACTGAGCAAAAAAAAAAAAACAACAAAAAAAAAAAAACAAAAAAAAAAACAGACTGTACTTATCAGTCAATATACGCTATTTATTAGTAGGTAAAATGTCATGCTCAACTGAGTTGAGCATGAAAACAGTTTTACAGTTTTATAACCTTGGGGTCAGTTTGGAAAGGCTTCATCGTCCAGGGAAGCATGCAAACATTCCTCTTTTTTAAGGCAACAAAGCAGAACTCGTCCCTGAAATGGGCAATAACGTCGCATTAATTAAGCTATAAGTTGAGAGATTATTCCGTTTAGAATTATCGCGATATATATAACCAGTCTTGTGTATTTCTGGTATTAAAGATTTCCTTGCTACAAACAACATAAAGAATCTAGACCCGTTTATAAGACAGATGGATCTTTGGCAGGTGTAAGAATTGATGTGCGCTAAATGGCTGAATTACATGAATCGACTTTATGTATTTGAACAAATACATCGAATAGGACTGCAATTTGAAATTATTTTGAACAACCGATGTACTTTTGTACCATGAATTTATTTCATTAGAAAGTGTCCCTTCAGGGATATCGGCCCTTTGATTCTCACGTGGCGCCACTCACGCAAACTGAAAGGGTATGATTTCGTCCGCCTAGCCAAGAAAACACTTTCTGGGAACTTTTTATGGCTCAAGAACACGCAAGAAAGCGCAAACACGAAATATTTCGTAATGTGTCTGGACTACACCAACAGACGACAATATGGTTTGTTTGCCTGTACGTGAGATAATCTACTCGCTAAAGTTCATACTTTAGCTCATCGAACAGACGTACATGTACAAACCATGGTTAACTATTACTTATAGCTCTTTAAGACTGGTTTAAGACTGTGATATGTAACGCATAACTAAATAAACCATGGTATTTGTGTCCTCATAAATATGGAGTTTCACTTTTTTTTCCCTGATTGCAAGCTGTAGGTATTGTAGCAGGTTTCGTTTGACATGTAATTGTGGTTTATGTGGTTAAGGTGTGAATATCAAGACACTTAAAACAAACAATCTCGACATCCCATGTGGTTATCATGAACTGTTTTAAAGAAACAGAAGAGTTAAAAGATTAATATTATGTATAAATATGAATATTAATATCAATTTAACCGAAATGCAAATATGGGTTAGGCTTTGGTTTAGAACGGTCTGTCTGTGATTTGACGGGTGTGGAATTAACAATACTGAGCCGCGTAATGTGACTTCCAACAATGTTACAATTTTGTCATGTGGTACTCAGATCATTCTTCTCATTTGTAAAGGATTATAGGAGACCTTTGCTTAGAACACTTCCATAGAAGGCTGATTTAAAAGAGACAACACTCATGTGCAGTCTGAGCAGAGCCTTTGCTTATCACCAATGTCACAATGCTAGTAGTCACATGACGTAGCTTAAATTTAATCTGTTTACGCTTAAGTGACCTGGGTTCGAGGTTATAAAACTTGAGAATATTCTCAAACTCAAAATAAAGCACACTGATTGGCTGCTTTCGAGCATGTGCTCGGAAGCAGCCAATCAGTGTGCTTTATTTTGAGTTTGAGAATGTACTCAAGTTTTATAACCTCGGGGCCAGGGGCCGTATTCATAAAGCCACTTAAGTCGTTGCTATGCGGTTGCTAAGGCTAAATATCTATAAAGGAGATTCCCTACAACTATGAAATTTGGTCTGGAGGAACAGTCTTACAAAGACTGTTCCTCCAGAGCAAATTTCATAGTTGTAAGGAATCTCCTTTATAGAAATTCAGCCTTAGCAACAGCATAGCAACCACTTAAGTAGCTCTATGAATACGGCCCCTGATATCCGTGATTTTGAGGAAGTACGTGCAAAAGTACCATATTTGTTCTCAAGTCTCTCAAGGGAACCGGAAGTGCAACCTGCTTAGGTATATGCAACTGTTCTTTTCTTGAAATAAGTTTACCTTTTACAAATGATCATAAACATGTTTTAACCAAGTATGTAAATAGTTATATGGATAAAGTTGAACTGGAAATGCCACGATCGATCACGAAGCACAAATTACATATGACAAAGACATTGAAAGCAAAAGATATGTGTGAAACACGAACGTGATGTTTGCGGAAACAGATCTATTACGTCTATCACAAAGAAAAAAAAAGTTTATCAACGAAGAACAGCCTTGGAACTGAATCCTTAAAAGCGCCCCCCCCCCACACACACACATAGTTGATGAATGTATGTATCGTCAAAGCAATATTAATTAAGTAATATAGATGCAAGGATAAGCTTCCACTATAATTCTTTTCTGCCTTCAACTGTCAGAGCTTGGAATAACGTACATGAAGAGACGAAGCAATCAGACTCTGTAAACACCTTTAAATGCTTTCTCAACAAAGATAAATCTCACACTCAGAAACATTTCTATGTAGGAAACAGGAAGGCTCAAATATTACATTCTGGATTAAGGACTAATTGCAGCTCGCTTAACTTAGATCTTTTCATGAGGAACATTTCTGATTCCCCTTTGTGCCACTGTGGCAGCGTAAAGAATGCTCAACATTATTTCTTTCACTGCAGATATTATCATGTCCAACGAACTGAACTCATGAATACAGTATCTCAGTGTCAGATTCCCTCGTTATCTCTCCTTTTATATGGTAGCGATTCTCTTTCACTCGAAATAAATACGGTCATATTTGAAAAGGTACATAAATTCATTATGGAATCAAAGCGTTTTTGAGTAGCATATCCTCTTTGTAAATGGCAAGCGGCTGGTATTCTTGCTAATTTTGTTAGCAATGGTAGTTGTGTTAAATGCGGCTGTCACTGCGAATCTGCATCCCCTCTCTCATCTTCAGTTGCTTTGTTTGGATATATATATATATATATATATATATATATATATATATATATATATATATATATATATATATATATATATATATATATATATATCTCTTCTCTCTCTCTCTCTCTATGGCCTCTTTATTTTTCCTTATGGTCTAAAGATTTTTTTCTGTTATTCAGTTTCACTTTCTATCATTGTTTTTCGAAAAAATATTACAATGTATTAATATGAATATTTTGTTAACATAATTTTGTCAAACTACCGCCATGATGTTCATTTGTTAGATATGTCCTAGGAGAGGAACTTTATAAGCACTAGTGCTTCCGTTCCAATCCTGTTATATGTATTTTGTCAATGTTTATATGTATTGAATTGATCGAAAGAAAATATGTTTAAACCAAAGCAATATTATGTTGAAAATTTAAAGAATAAAGGAAAAAGTTCTGTGCGGAATTCTTGATGGCACTTAGCATGACATTTTCATCCACCAGAGTGAAATCTTTACATGAGCCGCGACGTGAGAAAACCAACAATGTGGTTGTGCGCCTAGGGCAGACTCAGATCAGCCTGGGCATCAGCCCAGTCTCCTCAGACTCTTTGCTAAGCGCTTAAAGGGTAGCTAAGAGTTTAAGCTACCTTCATGCGGACAGCGAAGACTCTGATCAGACTGGGCGGATGCCCAGGCTGATCTGAGTCTGCGCTGGGCGCACAACCACATTGTTGGTTTTCCCACGTCGCGGCTCACATAACAAATAAAGGGAGAAAGTTGTGCCTGGATGGATTCACTTTAGAAGCTGGGCTAGCTTAAAATTGAAACCGGGATGATTTAAATCTAGCTTGAATAACATCTGTTTATTTTTTGTTTATGTCTTTTTTATATATATATAAACGGATCAACCATCCTAACATACATAAAAACCAGAGCATTTTGCATCAGACTAACTTTTGTTGAAATTTATTCGTCTTTTTGTGACATGTTGTTTTAAAGGTTTACATAAATTTACCAGTTCTAACTGAAATCCATTTCGGTCCAGTGGGATTAAAAAAGAAAGAAAATGGAAAGACACTAAAATGATTCACCCGGACTTTGACTTTAAATCCAGTGTCACCAGGGGCCGTATTCATAAAACGACTTAAGTGGTTACTATGCTGTTGCTAAGGCTAAATTTCTTTGAAGGAGATTCCCTACAACTATGAAATTTGCTCTGGAGGAACAGTCTTACAAAGACTGTTCCTCCAGACCAAATTTCATAGTTATAGGGAATCTCCTTTATAGATATTTAGCCTTAGCAACCGCATAGCAACGACTTAAGTGGCTTTATGAATACGGCCCCAGATTTGTATATTGTTATTGATCAAATTTCGTCCTTTTCCAACCTGTCTGATGAACAAAACGATACATCTCAGACAGAATAAGAAATATCATTTAGAACTTGCGAGACAATAAGTGTCAATCTTTACTCCCCCAGCAAATCAAAAGCGATGCAGTTTGCGTGCATCAAATTAAATAAGAACGTTGATTTCACAACTCTACTGTCATTTATAACAACATTATTCAGCTGTGAGCAGTACATCTACACAAATACGCGCATAAATGTCAGAAATCGGTGTCCCACCTATTCGTTCCTCCAAGAAATACTTATACAGCAAAACGATAAAAGCAGGTAATAGCAGTAATGAAACAAGTACATGTACATCAAAGTTAAAGCCTGATTCCAAAATATAGACGAAGCAAGTCCTCATTTAAGTAGTCTATAAGAAGCTGTTACACCTAACCGGCTAACGTTAACGGCCGTCCGAGGGAGAACAAAATGTTCAATCCGTTCGTTTCCGTCCGCATGCCTTTCTTGTCCGTTTCTAATCCTTGCCAGGCGAGGTCGGGTCTATGCGGCAGAAAGTTTTGTGCATCAACATGAAAAAAACTTGGAACGGACTCAACCGGACAAAGGCGCCTGCTGGATGAGCGGTAGCAATGCGCTGGCATGTGTTTTATTCAGATTTCGTTCGTTTCTTGTGAGTCCGGCGGACCTGATTCGCGACAAGATTACACTTGACATTCGACGGGTCAACCAGAGTTGTTTCGTAGACTGACAGCATGTTCAGCGGACGATTAATGACAAGGAACGCACGGAAACAGACGAAGAACGAATGTGAATCTGTGGTCGACGAAATTAACTTGATAACGTTCATTTTCTGGACAATAATAGAACATGGCTTCCCTGACTCACCCTCCAGTTATCTTATTGTACACTGTAAAAATAAATCCGTATATTTTACGGTAAAATAACTGGCAACCAGCTGCCAGTCATTTTACCGTTATTTTTACGGGCGCCCGTAAAAAGTGCAGGAATCATTAAGCAGATTGGGACAGAACAGAGTAGGTGTCGTTTGGTGAGATAGCCCTTCAACAATATAAAGTAATTTTCGAGAGCGTCCATTATTATAAAACTTCCATTTCGTGATTTCCAACAATGTCTTACAGGCAAACGCCCGTAAAAATAACGGGGCAGCTGGTTTCCAGTTATTCTACCGTAATATCTACAGTATCTTTTACAGTGTATGTCACGGATGAGGACCTTCTAGAACTTTAAGGACCTTCAACACACCCTGGAGTGTCGTGTTAGAGTCCGCTTGCAGTATCAAGCAACCCCGATCTAGGCACATATTGACCTCGTAGATACCAATCCGAACAGCGTTGCACTTTCGTTTTACGGAACTTGTTTCTCATCTTTCCTTGACTTCTCTCTTGGTAGATCAGCAAACGTAATTGGCGGTGTGTGCCCGATTTTCGGCACCGGGTTATGACTATCCGTTTTCTCGGTCACGTTACCGGTATAATATGGTCTTTAGTTGTTCAAAGAACGTTTTATCAGTATCTCATGTGTTGCGCTTTCGTTTTATCTGGTACTTGTCCGTTACTCGTACGGTGATATCCGTTAACTGATCGGGAATTGTTCTGAATTTTTATATGGTAATCGTGCAGTCATTATGCGTTTTATGCACTCGATACTATCGTGTGTTGAAAGGTCGAAACTACCGATATCTGTCCACATATAAAAATAATACAGGTGTGGTGCTATATCTTAGCCGTATTCATAAAGCCACTTAAGTAGTTGCTATGCGGTTGCTAAGGCTAAATATCTATAAAGGAGATTCCCTATAACTATGAAATTTGGTCAGCAGGAACAGTCTTTGTAAGACTGTTCCTCCAGACCAAATTTCATAGTTGTAGGGAATCTCCTTCAAAAAAATTTAGCCTTAGCAACAGCATAGCAACCACTTAAATCGTTTTATGAATACGGCCCCTGTTACTTTTCAGCGCCATCGATACTTTACCGTTCCATGGATATTTTCTTGTAGCGGTGGACTGATGAAATTTAAAGGTGCGTCGATAAAATTATTACAGGTGCATCTATAAAAGCATCGGCTATAATTTCTATAGCTGTCGAATTGGGGGTCTCTTATTGTTTTTAAACCGGCGAAACTCGGATTATCACAATCCGATTAACCAACGTCAAATTGTCTTCTGTTCCTTGAAATTGCAACTGTAGCAACCAATACATTTTCAACTACAAAATTATAAAAGTTGCTCCCAATGATGACCCCCAAAATCTATAGCAACGCAAAGATGTTCCCAGTGAATCGACACTTCACAAAGTCAGCCTCAAATAGATACGCCGGGTACAACCCGAGTATGATATAGGCCGGGCTCATGGCCGGCGTAAATATTGATATTGTAAATTGTTTGTAAGAATCGATGTAACAGCCTGACCGAGAACTGACGATTCATGATAAAACAATGAGTAGATTTGAAAGTAAGAAAATTATGATGGTACAACATATAACGTCCACTAGATTTCTCCGCATACGGATTGTTCCTGTGAGCCGAGAAGGCTTTTCCTGCTCGCACATCATGTCACACGGAACCTTTTAGTGTCGGGATGAAAAGTGAAAAGTACCTTTGCTAATGCCCAGTTGTACTTTTGACTGTATGTAAGCATGCATAAAATGAAGATGACGAAAGTTGTTACGTCTGTCTGACCATAATATATCGCTTACAAACAGCTTGACTTTATTACGTTCAAAAAATTATTTCAAATATGACAGTTATCTGTCCGGTTTGCTTAACATTTAACTTCATATTGTAAGACGTTGACTGGATTTGAAATCTAGACTAGGAACCTTGATTTTGGACTGTGGATTTCGGTTTTTAGACTGCACGCAGTCGAAAAACTAAAGTTCACAGTCCAACATTTTACACAGTTCAAAATTCAAGCCCAGCACAGTCCAACATCCAAAGTCCAGAGTCAAAGTCCAGTCTATATTTCATAGTAGATCAACATTAACATCATACTGACAAAATTATGAAACTATGAAACATGTTTTAAAATTTAACCTTTATTCATCAAAAACATTAAATCTTTTGATACTGATGTTCCCACTGATAAAAGAAGTAAACTTTGAGAAAGTGACACCTTCTGTCTGACTTTAACGTGGTAAAATGACAGATTTATGTACATTTCATATATAATAGGGTAGCCCGTATTTTCAAACAATGATGAAATGAGATGATTCTGCACATAAATTACGAAGCATAACCAGATCCTAACCGCATGTCATTTCGGTTTTAAAATGTTACTAATTCAGACTTATTCTGCCAAAGAATGAACATTTGTATTTCGAAAATGGTTAAACTTTCTAGCTTCTGGGTATCGATTGAAGAATTTAAAAACTCCATTGGATGACGCTTATACGTATCGGAAACCGGGACGGTACTAACTCATGTAACTCCCCGCTACACTTTGATAACCACTTCCCCATACCCTCAATGATAAGGACTTTTAAAGTCGGCATACCCGATTTCGATTTTCTGAAGGCTGGCCATTGGAACCATGGGATAACGTTTTCTCACCCATTGGACAAGGATATCCCTTTCTAGAGGTGTCTGAGATTTTTCTATCTCGGCCTGCTATCTCAGCCTAGGCTCAGAAAGCTGTCTCAAAATGCCAATCATTGCTCTCTATAGTACAGCCCAGTTAATGACACACTTCAATTCAACAAATCAACTTACTACCTGTCTTGTAAATTGCATGCAGAATATGAAATTGACACCCAGTGATGTACAGGAAGTGTCACTGCAGATTTTTGATAAGCTGCCAGTCATGAAAAATGCATGCACAAAGTGAAATTTACACACATGTCAAACTATTAATAGAAAATTAGCTTCAAGTCTATAGGAATGGCCTCAACAAGAAGTTAAGAATTAAATGAATATTCTGTTTAATAAAATATTGGGTGAGAAAAATAATCAATGATGGGGTTGAGGCATTGACAAGGAAATCTCAGGCTCGTTTTCAGATTATTTAAGTCTTATGCTCGGCAAGCCTCGCATAAGACTAAATAATCTGAAAACTAGCCTGAGATTTCCTTGTCTCGGCCTGAACCCCATCATAGATTCTATTAATCACAGTCGAGCACTGACTACATTCTTTCACTTAGTAATTCTTAAAATTTTAATACAGTAAACAGTTGACACTTTTTACTGTATTAAAAGTGTCAGCTTTTTACTGTATTGCAATTTTAAGAAATACTCAGTGAAAGATGAGTATGGGTATACATCACGCATCCTTTTACTCTGCAAGATAATTGCAGTGACAATACTTTATAGAGATAATATTAAATTTAATTAAAAGATGACCAATGAAAGGTATTACTACTGTAATGTCAGATTCCGAGATGTTTAATTCAAATTTTGATCGAAAAAGAACACGGAAAACTTATGCCACGCACTAATTCTTGTGATCATAATTATTTCTTATATGCAAAATGCTTTCTTTGTTTTATATTAGACTTTAATAATAATAATAATAATAATAACTAACAATACCTGTACTCTTTTATTAATTACTATTTACCATGTGTTAAAACAGTACTAAAATGATGCATTTCTGTTAAATAAATAAAAAAAGAACTTCAAAATCCAACTTATGCGAGGTAATTGAATATTGGTTTAAACAATATTTTATTCAAAGATTTTATACATACATATGAATAATACAGTGAAGCAATACAGGATCTGACAGTAAGCGTAACGCTTATATGTAAGTCATCTCCTGTATGTTGGTCAGCTCCTGGATCATTGAATATTGTTTCAATGCCGTGTGCCTCTGAGTATGCGTATTGAGGAATACATGTATAGCTAGAAACCAACGCCCAGAGTAGGCTGCACATTAGTGTAGGCTGATATGAGTTATATTGGTTTGAACATGCCGCACGGTGTATGACCCAAACATGATACCGTAGTAGCACACCTGATCTCCAACACTGACACGTGCTTATAACGTACTAATAAAGAAGTATATTTTTGTATAATAACACAAAAAATAAGAAAATACAATATTTCATCACAGTGCGTCAAATTAACCTTATCATTAAAATGGGGTATGAATACAGAATGTGCCTCCTCACCCATACCCATTATTGTTCGTTCGCACGCAGAGACTGCCATAAAATAGTACCAGAAGATTATTGTGTGTGCAGGTGTTCAATGGGGTGATCTACGATGTAAATAAAGTTCCTACATATTTGAATTTCATAAAATCCACCAGAAAAGAAAACATAAAAATAAACAAATGATTTAATGAGTTGCAAAAACTACTGAGTTCAGCGTTCGAATGGACTGTGAGCGCCACTTAATACGCGTATACTCTATTGCAGCAGAAACAGTGCACAAGAAGTTTAGAAGCTCGGGGTTCCTTTAATTCTTCCTGATATATATGATGTTTGGTTTTATGAGTTTAAGCAATATATAACCGCTTGCATTTTAAAGTTTGAACTTGTTGGCATTTTATGGGATATTCCCGCTCGACAAAAGCAGATGTTGCAAATCGCTTCATGATAATTTTTAATGGACGGGAACAAAAGTGCACACTTTCTTACAAGATTGAATAAAACTGGGCGCCTTGGTCGCAACAGCCAATGTATATTGCATGAAAACAATGGTCTTGGAATTCTCAGTTCCTTTAGACAAGCTCCTCAATATACAGGTTTACGCGTGATGAATTTATAGCGAAGTATAGAATAGTAAAAAGTTGAGTCCAATTTTATTTTGCAGAAATTTCGGCCCCACCTGTCAAAGCTTTAGGGTCATTCAGAATAAAAGAACATGTCACTACATAGTCCTCACAATAGACTGTGAAGTATTTTATCAAATATGAACACCTGCTCTATGAATTGATAGAAAGCGATGTTTTCTTATGGAACACGTGTGGCTACCTCGTATATCTCTACTTCAGATGTTTTTAACATTTACCATTTACTTTTCAGTAAGCGCAGATTCGGGTAAATGGATACACTTCAGGGAGAGCAACTTTGCTATTAACATTTTGCCACCCTTTCCAGTGACATGATTAAGAATTGTTCAGCGAAGCAAACAGGAAGTCACAAAACATGGAAATGTACCCACCAATCACATGACGTCAAATAACGTCGTACTTACGTCGATGCTACATCATACAGACGTCCGTGCGACATATCGACGTCATGTGCCCGCTGGTACCCAGTTACCTAAAACGACAGAAGGCTCTTGGGGGTTGTTTTTCGTATTATTTTTTTTTTTCTTAAACAGAGAAAAAACTGTATTAGTCTTGAAACAAACACCTTATTCTTCCTGATAAGGGTATCTCCCTTATAGGACAACCCATCCAGCGAACCAATCATGAAGTCAGTAAGGTTGTTCCCGTTTGTAGAAATGGTAAAAAAAGAATCAAACGCCTTTGGGCCTTAAAATAGTAGTCAGAATAAGACCGAAATAGACCATCCTGATCCAATTACCGGCGCCTGGTGCGCTTCTTGGAGAAATACGGTGCATATACCAAATGAGGCGAGTCAAGAGAAATCTTATTTGGGTGTATCGGTATCCCTGCATTTTCTCGTCGCCATTTTTGCAAAAGGCAGACTTTTCATTAGCCTGCCAGTCTAACTTTTCATTTAAGAGTTGGAACCCTATTAAGAAAAGCGTTTTATCATATGACGTCGCTGTTATTCAGTGGATAACGTGTTGTCGGCAGAGCCTCGCATCTTATCTTTTTCCCCAACTCGTTTAATAAATTCAATAAGACATGAGCACTCATGTGAGATCCTCTATTTAAACGACGTTACTTTGACGTAATTTTTTTACTAGGATGATAAACGTTTTTATGAAGTTGGATTATTAAAATATTACATTTTTCTATGTTGAAATGCCTTTGTAATTAATTTTCCTGTTAATTTATTATCATACTAGACACATTTGGTCAGCCGGTGAGGGAAAGGGACCTTTATGTCTAGCGACCAGCAGGGACAGACCAGCCTTGTCAGCGTGCTGTTTGGACCCGCGCCCGGCACACATTGTGTGTCAAGGCGCGGATCCAAACAGCAGGCTCGTTGAGAAGTTATGCTGCGAGATTTGTTGACTTTGATCAAACTTGGCTGAACTGACTCTTCACTGATCCAACATGTCTGACTGGCGGTATTCTCTTCTGGCGGCGTGCCCAAAATTTGAAAAGACGAAAACAATTGACTCCTGTGTGGCCAGAGACATGCTATATTTAGTAATTTGACGAGTTATGCTAATGTTGGTATTCTTCAAGATACTGTCATGCAAATTTATATAATTACTTTAAATTATCCAAATGTTTTGGCTTCTAGCCTTCTTCTCAGCGGACACAAGTAATTATAGAATTACAAAATAAGAACTGCCATGCCTCGAGTAGAATGCACTTGTGCGGAAGGCCGGTCTGTGCATCGCGTGGATATATATATATATATATATATATATATATATATATATATATATATATATATATATATATAAATATATATATATATATATAAATATATATATATATATATTTATATATATATATATATATATATATATATATATATATATATATATATATATATATATATATATAAAACTGTCATTTATCCTATTAAGATATATTTGGATAAAATTTCAACCTTCTGTGCATCCCTCTATCTATTAACATTTTTGAATGCTATTGCGGACAGTGACTGAGACTAACGTCTGGCATTGCGAATTGAAGCACAATTGCTATTACAAGCAGTGACTGTCATTGTACACAGTGGCTGACAGACCAAAGAGCTAAATCGCAGGGTATAATCGATTCCGCCAATTTTCGCTTCCTGCAGAGACTGTACATCATATCTGGCTTCCGCCGAGACTGTCCGCGAACTCTTGCTTCCTGCCGAGACTTCTGTACATGATAAATGGCTTCCTGCAGAGACTGTGCGTGTGATTCTGCTTCCTGCCGAGGCTCTCGGCAGGAAGCAGAGTCACGCGGACAGTCTCGGCAGGAAGCCATTTTACGAGGACAGTAGTCTCTGCAGGAAGCTAGAATTCGCAGACAGTCTCGGCGGAAGCCAAATATGACCGACAATCTCTGCAGGAAGCGAAAATTGGCGGAATCGATTATACCCTGTGTAAATTGATAATGCGAATTTATGAAGTGCTGGCTACTTCAAAGAGCGATTGCTAATGCATAGGTGGTTGATAGCGAACAGTGATTTATAATGTTCCGTATACAAACTGTTATTGCGAACAGTAATTGCTATTGCGAACAGTGATTGCCACTGCGATCAGTGATTGATATTACAAAGAGCTACTGATATTGCCAATTGTGACAGGTATTCCAAAGAACAAACAATGCTGCGCGCAGTAACAGATACTGACATCAGTGACTGACAATCAAAACTGGGTCCGAGGTTATATTACTTGAGTATAATCTCAAACTCAAAATAAAGCACACTGATTGGCTGCTTCCGAGCATGTGCTCGGAAGCAGCCAATCAGTGTGCTTTATTTTGAGTTTGAGAATATACTCAAGTTTTATAATCTCAAGGCCTGATTGATCTTGCGAATAGTGCTTAAAATAACAAAGAGCATTTACTAATGCGAACAGTGATTGCTATATTAAAGAGCGACTGTTGGTGCAAATGTGACTGATGTTACAAAAAGCGAATGCTATTGCGCACATATTGCGGACAAGCACTGACCGACACTCCCTACAGCTAATACTAGTGCGGACAGTGACCACGGGGATAATACCAATTTGGCAACCTGTGCTTTCGACCGAGTCTGTACTACACAAAGTGGCTTTCGATCGAGAATACGATCGTAAGCCTTACCAATAACGGTAAATGGTACTATTGTTAATGGCTGTCGACCGAGCCGATACTGCTGTCGATTGTCTCGGTCGACAGCCACTTTTGCATGTATGGTAATTGACTAACTCGGTCAAAAGCACAGGTAGCCAAATTGGTATTACCCCCGTGGTGACTGATCGCCTTTATGCTTCTTTCTTCTCTCGGCCTGGCTTCATATCAAACTGTTTATTCTCAAAAAAGAATGGCTAACTTTACATGTAGAGTTTCTTAACACCCCGCTTAGCACATTGCCTTTATTTTACTAACTCATTAAAGAATGTAATTTCTTCACAATGTTTACCTTCTAACTGTAATAACTGTCAGAGGAATATACAAAATGTGTTGCTGTCACCAACATAAACTGTTACTTCACAATAGTTTTTGCAACATTAACCTTTTTGGTTGAAAACAATTGTGACACTAATGACTACCACATTTTAATTCATTTTCTTCATTCTGACATTAAGCTAACTCTTTAAGAATTTCACTTTCGAATGACTAAAGTTACATTTCAAGTTGAGTCAGAGCATTTAAGAAGAGTATTTGATGATAAATCTGGGTCCGAGGTTATAAAACGTGAGTATAATCTCAAACTCTGATCACACTGATTGGCTGCTTCCGAGCATGTGCTTTATTTTGAGTTTGAGAATATACTCAAGTTTTATAACCTCCAGGCCTGGAATTACTCTTATTTTCATGTGTCTTCATCAAACATATGTTCTGGTCGTCATTAGAATCGTCTCAGTGAGGTAGTTCTAATGAGTGCACAAACTTGGAAAAAATCAGTATTTTACCTGTAGGTAAAAGTGTTTATTTAGATTATTGTTCAAACTGTTTTGCTCTTTCCTGTTGGTGTTTCCAATCGTACGATTGAAATCACGTCATTCATCAGTCAAAAAAACATAAAACAGCTTTCCATGATAAGAATCAGATGAGGCTGGGTGAAATATTATATGCACAAATCCCAACTTAGCCTGCCTCGGAGCACCTCGGGCTACTTCGCAATCGAAAGCTCGCCACTGGCGTGATGGGGCTTTGAAATTAAACCGGATTGTTTTGGTTTGCGATTGAAGTAGGCTTTACCTCCAAAGACGCAACTCGGCACATGTGATTCTAGTTAGA
This sequence comes from Ctena decussata, assembly GCA_963989385.1. NCBI lineage: Eukaryota > Metazoa > Mollusca > Bivalvia > Lucinida > Lucinidae > Ctena > Ctena decussata. The sequence goes on from OZ022499.1 coordinate 107,395,705, forward strand.
ATTCCGTCTAGCGCGTGATATTTACATGACATGCACTAGAAACATATGAAATATACATTCCTACGACATGTCTGATATGTCAGTTTCTGCAAGGCCTGTTTACAAACTTTCCGCGCCTCAAATAGTTCCTGTCACTTATCATAAGTATGTTTGGCACCTCGTAAAGAAGATTTACTAAAATATTCGTGCACCCCATCTACACAGGGTATAATCGATTCCGCTAATTTTCGCTTCCTGCAGAGACTGTACATCATATTTGGCTTCCGCCGAGACTGTCCGCGATCTCTTGCTTCCTGCCGAGACTTCTGCACATGATAAATGGCTTCCTGCAGAGACTGTCCGCGCGATTTTGTTTCTAGCCGAGGCTCTCGGCAGGAGGCAGAGTCACGCGGACAGTCTCGGCAGGAAGCCGTTTTTCGAGGACAGTAGTCCCTGCAGGAAGCAAGAGTTCGCGGACAGTCTCGGCGGAAGCCAAATATGACGGACAGTCTCTGCAGGAAGCGAACATTGGCGGACTGGTTTATACCCTGTGATCTAATTCTATAAAATTTGATAACGTTCTAATTCCCGTAACGATTGTTCCCAAAGAAGCTCAACGTAACGAATCCATGGTTGCATGGATTCGTTCCGTTGAACCTTTTTGGGAACATCGTACGTTTTCGTGATTTCGTTGGGCCTCCTGGGGAACACCGTTATGAGGATCTTTTAACTATTCGTAAGGCGATGTTTTATAAATACATAATAAGTGCAGGCAAACAACACTGCTTCTGATCAGACTGCTGCTGATGAGATGAGTCTGATTTGAGTCTACACTATTTACTTAAACATGCTGCCATAATACTTGGCAATATTACTGTATGTACATGGTTTGCGCATGCAAAAGATATGAAAAGCCTACAGAGAGTTCATACTTCATTATTACTATCAATGAACTACTTAAAGCGAAGTAAGAACTATGAACTGTGAAGGCTTAAGTGTGAATTGCGACGTGTGAAATATAAAATGAGAAGTACGAACTATGAAGTGTGAATATGAACTATTATAAGAATTAAGTATGGACTGTGAAATGTGAATTATGGGGTATGAGATGTGATGTATGTACTATGAATTTAAAAAGTGTGATGTATAAGAGTGAAGTATGATTTGTGAAGTGTTAATTATGAAGTGTGAAATATAGAATGTGAAGTGTAAAGTACGAATAGTGAAGTGTAAACTATGAAGTGTGAAATACGGTTTGAGTGAAATATGAACCTCCAGCTATGAAATGTAAATACGTAGTGTGCAATTAAAATTCTCAACTATAGTGTGTACTGTGAAGTATAAAATACGAACTGTGAAATGTATGGTATGAACAGTGAAATGTGAAGTATAATCTGATTTGCCTTGTTGCTTAACGTCCACGGTAAACAATTTAGGTCATTTCGGGACGGTCAGTTAATCTAACCACACTATTCCTGGGCAGGCTTAGACCTCCTAAGCGGTTAACCAGTACTAAAAGCACATACTTTCGCCAGTAACTGACAACTGCCCTTCTTGAATCAGCGGAAGGAGAAACGAAAGTATGTAGCCAGACCAGTTATCGAACCCAGGACCTCTGACTTATGAGTCAGGTGCCCTATCGATTGCGCTACGCGGTCCGGCCCACTTTGAACTGCGAGGTTTTAAGTATGAACAATGAAGTATGAAATATGAACTTTCAAGTGTGAAGAATGAATTGTGAAGAATGAGTCATGAAGTGTGACGTACGCGCTACGAAGTGTAGATTCTGAAGTAGTAATTATGAACTGCTAAATTGTATCCAGTCGTTCTGAATTAAAATAGTGAGGTCATTCTACGCTTCATATTTCACAGTTTCTAACCTGACACTGAATGGTTTATTTTTCACGCTTTATAGGTCATATTTTTACTTCATACTCCACAGCTTATACGTCACACTTCATAATTCGTAATTTAAGCTTCATCGTTCATATTTCACACTTTATATTTCATTCAGCATACTTCATAGTTCACAGTTCATACTTCGCACTCCATAGCTCATACCTCAAGGTTCATAGTACATGCTTCACATTTCATATTTCACTTTTCATAGATCACACTTCAGCGTACATACTTCACGCTTCATAGTTTATACTCCAAAGTTCATTATTCGTTCTTCACACTTCATGGGTCAATATTTTCACTTCACACTTCAAACGTCTTGTTTCATACGTTAAGCGTTTAGAACACTTCATAGTCATGGTTATGAACTACGAAATCCGAACTTTGAAGAACGAAATACGACTTTCGAACTACGAGTATGAATTATGAACTTTAAAATGTCACTCTTAGGTCGCTTATTTGTCTAAAATAAAGGAATATAGGAAGTATGAAGTATTAAGTCAGAACCAGTATTTTTTTTTTCTCTGTCCTGATTTCTTCAGCATCTCGCGTATAATACGTTACATGTATTTCTGAAACACATTTACGATCATTAATATGTGAACAGCCAAGCAGCTCCTTTGGTTGTATGGCTATTGATGACAACACTTTATTTTTCTTTTAATATGTGCTATGGTATTAAAAGTAAAGGAAAATACAGTATGAAAAAAGCAACAAACGAACTCTTCTACCATATAAGTAGTGTAGGTCCATTTCCAACTTTAGGTGTACATGTACTTGTTCTTCTGTCTTAAATACGTGTATTTCATGCAAAAAGTTGTGCGGGTCTGATCTCGGCCTCCACAGTTTGGCAATGTATGTTAATTAGACGCTATAGGAGCATCTCCTACAAAAATTACATAAATACTGTGCGCCCAAACAAGAAAAAGAGGATTCACTATTTGCCGTTCCGCCAGTAATTTTCAAACATCGCCTGGGGTGGGGAAGGGGGAAATAACTGTCTTAGCATTTACGATAAATGTTTATTTATTTAGATATCTTACCTTTCCCTTTTCTTGGATTTCGGAGACAGATAAGGACGCTGTTGATCCAGCAACAAGGAAGCAAGGCAATATCAGAAGACATAACAAATATCCAGATTTCATTATCCCAAAAATTTAGAATTCCTTTCTTCACGAATCACATCTTAATAATTCTTTGATTTCTCAGAGTCTGCGAATCCATTATTTTACGGGCATGACTGAAAAGCATTGCTTAAAAATGTCTATAAAATCCGACATTTGAATTAAATCCCACATTTAAATTCAAATACAAACTTCATCTCCTCACGAAAATTAATTATTTATATTCCTGTTTTAAGTATTTTCATAAAATTCGTATTAATAATTTCTAACTATTGTCCGATGAGATTTCAAATTTTCAACTTAAATCCATACAACCTAGTCACAACCGGTTGCGCAATTTTTGTGTAGACTTCTGTGCAAGTGTATGTTTGAAATAATACTGTATAACAGTGCATAATCAAATAAAAAATCGAAATGCACATCTCATTGAAATATCTTTGACATGATATCACCGTTTTGTACAACAAACTGATTTTTCAAATATTCTTGTCCTCATACGATAGTATGATATTTTCCTATTATAAACATTGAAGATTATAGTCGGAGCTCACAAGAAGGAGGAATTTTGATGATAACTTTTGGATCATTTTTTATTCCTCCTAAACATATATAAATTCTATATTGTGGTCTTTATAAGAACCGCCTCCTCGTCGAGGCGGTTCTAATATAGGCCACAACATATGTTTTATATGTTTGAAGGTAAATAAACGGAAATATTAACAAATGAAAATTACCATAAAATTGCTACCTTAGTGGAGCCCCGTAAAATATTAGTGTAGACTCTATCTCCCCAAGTACCTATTTTCACACCGCAGATTAGTTTCCTCAATACTTAGGAACACCAATATTGTGAAAAATCTTAATCTCTTTAATCCAGATAATATCAACTTTTGTTAATTCCTTTTTTTCTAAGGACAATGTGTTACAACCTGTTTATATGTATAAATCTGCAAGACGATATAGTCAAATGAGCCGCGTGACAAGTTATGCGCCCAGCGCAGACTCAGATCAGCCTGGGCATCCGCCCAGTCTGATCAGAGTCTTCACTGTCCGCATAGAGGTAGCTTAGACCCTTAGCTACCTTTTAAGCGCTTAGCGAAAATTCTGAGCGGACCAGGCGGATGCCCAGGCTGATCTTAGTCTGCGCTGGGCGTACACCCACATTGTTGGTTTTCTCGTGTCGCGGCTCAAATATATACGTCAGTTTATTGTAGAGTCGTATCCTAATATTTATATCCGTTGCAATGAAATGTTAATTTTATTTCTTTTTTCTGTTTTTTTTTTTTTCAAAATAAAATTATCTTTTCAAAAACTTTGATAATAGGTAGACACACGCTTTAATGCCTCCAGTGTATTATCGTGCTAAGGTGTATTTGAAATGGTCGGGTTTCTCGAACAGGTGGTGTAAAATATATCCCATGAACAGTACAGGTGTACAGGAGCCAACATTTGGGGATGAAATTGTTTGTTTTTCTTGATTCTTCGTATTTCTTCCGCGTAAGAAAATGTGTCTCGAGCACAAGTGAACTGCACTTGATTATCAGATCAGCCTGCGCACCTTTGCGGTCTAATTTAGGCTAGAACACAGAGCGTAGCCTATGTATGAATCGTCACAGTTTCTGAATTTTATATGGGAACAGAGAATTCTGGGCATGTGCAGTTTACGTCTTGTTTGTCCGCCTGTATGGGAAACAATCCATGATAAAAAATAAATCAAGATTTTACAAATGGATAGCCTAAAGACAACTCATGTATATAAACCACGATGCTTCATAATTTCAGCTTCTATTGCCCAGTTTCAGGGTTTTTTTCTGTGGTAACTCCACCAGTTCTATTATTTCGAGCAAATAGTATGCACAAATATGCTTTAAAGGCCCCATTGCTCTATCAGCGGGAAACATTTTATCACGAGGTATCGCTGCAAGCCTCTCAGTATAGTTTCGTCAGTGTAAATGACCGTGATTAGCCAGCTTTAAACAAATAAAACATCCTTGAGTTTTACATAAAAAGGGTTTGAAAACTTATTTGGGTCATTTTAGTGACCTACTTTCGATTTCATTAACTTGTATAAAATGGTAAAAATACAATGTACAGGCGTGGAGTCCCAATCACTACCCCGCCTATGTTTACATAGCATTGCTAGACGGGAAACCAGAACAGGAAATTTTAATTTGTGGACCGATTTGTCATTTTTCAAAAACTTGTTTTCTCTATGTTTTGCCTGTTATATGACTCAAAATATGCACATCAACCCACCTTTTATTACCAAACATGAAGGTTGAACCGCCTTTCACAATGATTTGAGTTTAGACGTCTTTACCACTGATAGGACTATGGAGACTTTAAACAGATATACCATACGGGTCGAGTTTGGCTTACTAATCGCAGAAATTTGAATTTTCAAGTTCAGGTGGGAATGGAATTGTGCATTTACAAGAGTATACTTCAGCCCTCTTAAATGTTATCTTTAACGGGAGGCTTGATAAAAAGCCGTGCTACTTTTTTTCAGCTGTCTTTAAGAAATATCAAGTCTTCTGTCACAGGTAACCTTTGACACGGGTGGTAAACCTAGGAACTACCACGAAATTGTGTTAACGTAATTTTGTTCCCAAGCCACATACGGGACATAACGGGGTAGTTTCCAAGCCCAAAAATTGATAAACAAAGGTTGGTGTCATTTTGGTTTTTGTTTTATTTTACTACTAAGAACGAACAATGGTGAAATCGGCCAATATGGTTCCGTGTAAATATGTCTCAGCGTCCCCTCTAGCCCCAAATTTTATATGAAAAGTTATTTTCTTTCTTTAGATTTTTGTTTCCCCACTGAGCATCGGACCAACTTTCCCCAACGCACAGTGCCAGTTCGAAGGATTTTAGCCCGTATCTGTCAAATTAAATTGAATGTGATACCATTTGCTGATGAAAAGGATAAAAAGACCCTTAATAAACGTTTCTACACAGAAAAAAAAATCCGAGCGTTTACTCGTAAAAGATGCATGCCCCATTTGTCCTGTGTGGTAGTTTCCAGCGCATCGTGGTAGTTAAAATGCTATCGTGGTAGTTGCCAAGACTATGTAGTAGTTCCCATCAACAGATTTTCCGCTCGTTTAGGAATCGCCAATACTAGTGCACCTATCAATATTTTCCCCGAGGGGGGGGGTGGGGGGGGTGATACCATGGGGATTAGACAGCCAAAAAATCCCAACCCATGGGAATTAGATAGAACACCTAAAAACGGGGTTGGGACATTCGATACTTTTCTGGAAGTTCTAAATTAGATTTTATAACAAATTTGATGGCCCACCAAAGGAATTTGTGACACCACATATTTGCTTATGGGTAGGGAATTGGAGCGAAAGTTTTCAAAATTGTCTTATTCCCCATGGGTATCCCGCCGCCTCCCTCTGGGGGAAAACATTGATAGGTGCATTGGGACCAGTCGTGACTCAATTTTATAATTGATATGCATTTCACTGAGAGAAATAGTACCCATAAAACTAAGATCTTATACAGTTGTTAGAAGCAGCCAGCCCCTTTCCAAAATGTGGTCTGTCAAATTGTTTGCTCGTTTAAATACATGTTTACAACCGTTTTCATAACTTCATATTTTCCTGTTTTGGCATCGTCTGATTGTAATGTCTGCTTGTCGTCACTTATTTTTTCCATAGTACAGTAGAAGAGAATTTACCTATCGCATTTGTTTCCATATTAGACATTTGTACCCCGATTGGGGGAGGTAAAATGGCTATTTTGGGTATTTTCAGACATCTGTGCAAAAAGTTAATGAAGTGAGAATACCTACTGAAAAAGGACAAAATTATTCAAACTTTTACCGTTCAGATTTTTTTAATGCTTTATTTCTCAAGTTATGATTTTCAAACTATTATTTTTATATATGATAACAATGGAAAAGGGTGAAAATGAATGTGAAAGTGCTAGAATAAGAGCATCTCTGACACTACGATTCGCTAGTATTGGTATTGAGGGTGATGGAAAATTATAGGCGGACGAGACTGATATTACATCTATAGATAATGCGATAGCTATAGATCAAGAAAGATTGTATAAAGTATGGTAGGTTGTTAAGTTTTTACAATTTGAACTTCATAACCCAGGGAGAGGGGGTACTCTGAATATAAGTATATAAAAAATCTTAACTTTAGGCTAAAGTGACAGGGCGAAATTAAACCAGTAAAATAGAAAATAGAACACTTATGCCAATTACAAACCAAGTAATACATTTTCATAGTGGTTTGCGGTGATCGGGGTGGTGATGCTGCTTATGGTAAAATCATTACGTTGATCACCCAAAACGTTATGCTAAAGCATATTCTATATTCTCCTCATATCAGGAAACCTATTTCAAAAGTGGTTTGCGGTGGTTTGGGATGGTTTGCGGTGGTTTGCAGTGGTTTGCGGTAATTCGATGGTCCCTCGGGTTGGGTCACTTTTTATATACATGTGAGTGCGACGATGAACGGGCATGTTATATGATAATTATAAGGCATGTTTATTCAACAACAAATTAGCTATGTGAATATCCCTTCTTTTCATTCTTCTCATCATTTCAAAAGCCCACTAAATTTAAAATTCAGGCAGTCGACAAATTTTATCCGACAAAAGGTTGTTTGAAAAGGTCTTTGTATGAATAAGAGGGGTATTCAAGGTTCGGCCCGAACACCCCGTGTTTAAAAATTTGAAGTAGCCCCTGAGTAGTGAACATCTGCTGATGGGAACTACAACTAAAATCCTACAAAGTCTTGGCAACTACCACGATAGCATTTTAACTACCACGGTGAGCTGGAAACTACCACACAGGACAAACAGGGCCTGAATCTTTTACGAGTAAACTCTTGGCTTCTGTTTTCTATGCAGGAACGTTTAGTAAGGGTCTTTGTATCATTTTCATCGGCAAATGATATCAAATTCAATATAATTTGATGGATACGAGCTCAATTCCTTCGAATTGGCACTGTACTTTATGGAAAATTGACCCGATACTCAGTGCGGGCGCAAAAATCTAAAGAAAGAAAATAACTTTTCATATAAAATTTGGGGCTAGAGGGGACGCTGAGACATATTTACACGGAACCATATTGGCCGATTTCACCATTGTTTGTTCTTAGTAGTAAAATAAAACAAAAACCAAAATGACACCATCCTTTGTTTATCAATTTTTCGGCCTGGAAACTACCCCGTTATGTCCCGTATGTGGCTTGGGAACAAAATTACGTTAACACAATTTCGTGGTAGTTCCTAGGTTTACCACCCGTGTTTGAGGGGACTGAAGGAATTGTAAACCCATCAGAACCAGTACATGTACGTGTACTCATATTCAGACAATTTCTGCGTGGCTCATGTGGTAACCTTCTGAATGTTCGCATATCGTCATTTCTGGGTGGGTTGACTGCGGGGCGCAAAGATGCCGAGAACGAGAAACTTAGTGCACTGGAGCGTCCAGCTGACAGTGGCTTAAAGTCTCCATACATAGTCCAAAACATCTACATAGTAAAAACATCTAAACTCAACTCATTGTAAATAGGGTAAAACGTCTCCCCGTACATCATCCATAGTGCAGATTATATTTTATTTACATCCTTTGAGATCAGAGGATAGATTCTGAGAAATCTAAAATTTGAGATCGATTTAGGCTATTATTCTAGATCATCGTCTTTTATATTATTTGGAACTTTTTGAAACTAATCAGTCTTGGAATCGACTGCCAAGTTAAAATTAAGAAATTACAGTATGTTTTTTTCTGGTTTTGTCACCAGGTATTGTCAGGGTCACTGACGAGGCTTTATTAGCCGAAACTATGTAGTCTGGCCCATGTTCCTACTTCTGTATGTATTCTCTGCTCTTGAAGGAACTTTTTGAGATTTTAATTTTACCTCACTGCAGCTGGTGTTGTGCCGTGTGGAGGCTGTAAAACGTCTCCCCGTACATCATCCATAGTGCAGATTATATTTTATTTACATCCTTTGAGATCAGAGGATAGATTCTGAGAAATCTAAAATTTGAGATCGATTTAGACTATTATTCTAGATCATCGTCTTTTATATTATTTGGAACTTTTTGAAACTAATCAGTCTTGGAATCGACTGCCAAGTTAAAATTAAGAAATTACAGTATGCTTTTTTCTGGTTTTGTCACCAGGTATTGTCAGGGTCACTGACGAGGCTTTATTAGCCGAACTATGTAGTCTGGCCCATGTTCCTACTTCTGTATGTATTTTCTGCTCTTGAAGGAACTTTTTGAGATTTTAATTAAACCTTCGCGTTTGGTAGTAAAATGTGGGCTGATGTGTATATATTTAGTCATATAACTGGCAAAAAGGAGAGAAAACAAGTTTTTGAAAAATAACATTTCGCTCCACAAATTACAATTCCTGGTGGCTTATTCCTGGTCTGGTTTTTCGTCTAGCAATGCTACATAAACATAGGAGGGATAGTGAGTATAGGTCCATGCCTGTACATTGTATTTTTACCATTTTATTCAACATATACTGATATCGAAAGTAGGTCATTTTAGTTGCCAACTAAAATGACCCAAATAAGGTTTCAAACCTGTTTTATGTGAAACTCAGGGACGCTTTAATTGTTTAAAGCAGGCTTATCATGGTCATTTACAATGACGAAACTATAGTCAGAACGTCATGATAAAATGTTTCATGCCGATTGAGCATTAATGCCTTTGATATATAGTAAGGGCCTGCTGTGCTTCCGGTTGGTGCGGTATACCTTTTATATACATAGGTATATATCAGCCCCGGATCCAGCAACTGGAGCTTATGTCTTCAAAGCGGGCTGAGTAGTGTAATCGGTTACCTGTTACCTGGAGAGAGTATTAATGTGAATGCAGTTATTTCCCTTAGACCCGGGGAGCGATAGGCATTAATCGATATTTGGAATGTCATATCGATGTCCATATCCCAGGACAGGTGTTGAACTTCTCTGAAGCCGGTTTTGTCATCACTGTGTTAACAATACGAATGCGCTGGATGGAGACGTTTTTAATTTTTAACAATTTGGATTTTCATTTTCCTTTTCTCAGATCAAATCAATTTACTTTTTCAGTTGCTCCTTCTCGTTTTAATAAGTCTCATTTTCCCCTCTCTCTGATATTTAGGTCAAATTTCGTAAGAATTGGCGAGAAAATAAATCTGATTATTGGTCAGTTTTGACAGCGGTTTGTTTTAGTTTCTGACAACAAAAACATAAAATTACTTATGATAATGAAATTATGATATTTCTATCCCTTTGACGGTCTCATCTTTATGGAAAGATTAAGCCTGATACAGATACCCATCCACCCACATAGTTTTTCTCATTTCTTTTTTTTCTTTTACCCCGCCCATCGGGGCTCGCGAAATAGACTGGCTGCCTGGTGCTTCTGCGACAGAGCTGCTAGCCCTGGGTGTCATTTATCGCAGGCCGAGCAATACTTGCAGTCCCACAAATTCAGAGGCAACATCTCGACGACTAAATTTTTTTACTGGGATGTTAAAACACTACTCAACAGGAACGATAACGTTTTCTCTTGATTTTCTGTTTTGACAAAACTGTTTAAAAGTTTTATGTAAACTGTGTCTTTCGGCATGTAACTAAGCTGCGCTATTTAAAACAATTAAGATTAGTCTGACTTTCTCTGTTTTTCTGCGAACAAAAATAAATAAACTAATGAGCCATACCACGACAAAAACAAATTGGCATGTGCGCCCTGCGAACACTCAGAATAGCGTGTGCGTTCGCTCATCTGATCTGGGCCTTCGCTGTCCGCATAGAAGTAGCTTAGACCATTGCCTGTCCTGTAAGCGCACAGCGAAGATTCTGATTAGTCTGGGCGGCTGCCATGGTTGATCTGAGTCTTGGCAGGGCGCTACGGCACTGCGTTGATTTTGTTGCGACGCGACTGAAATTACTGTTTCATACAAAAATAATCACAAGAATGACGTTCGGATTTAATATCCATTTCTGACCTTCATTGCCGCTAGCAGGTGTTAATTTTGAAATTGCATTGTTTTGACAAGACGTGTGACCAACTGTATTTTCACACTTCCGACCGACAGCGACTACTCAGTTGATGTCTTTAGCAAACAATTAAATGAGCCGCGACAAAGGTGCACGTACGCCCAGCGAAGTCTTAGATCAGCCTGGGCATCCGCCTGATCCGATCAGAGGCTTCGCTATCGACATGGAGGTAGCTTAGAGTCTTAGCTACCCTTTAAACGCATAGTTCAGACTCTGCTCAGACCGGATGGCTGTCCAGGCTGATCTGCGTCTTCGCTGGGCGCACATTCCAATTTGTTCGTCTTTTCGTATTGCGGCTCATATGAGGAAACTTTTGAACATTGAGCAGAAAAGAAAGTGACCTGTCCATGGGCGGAACGCTGACGAGTGCCTTGCAGCTTTCAACTGTTCTTTCCGTATTTCTTACTGCATTTAATTCTATCTCAATTTAATTTCCACATGATAATTTTAAATGGTTTTCGCACAGTCACAGCCTGATTTGATAACACGCGTTCAAAATATTTTCAACAGAAATTCGGATCAGTTTGGTTTGTGCAGAAACACGGGTAAGGTTATGTACAAACTCAAATTCAACTAAAATTGACAAATTATCAACTGATCATAAACTCAGACTAGTGTCTTGCAAGAGCATAAGTTGGACTGAGTCAGTTTGCATACATAATTAATTCCATAAATTGACTATCGCAGCTTTATATTTTTTGCATATATTTTTTGTTAAAGTCATGATGACTTTAACAAACTTTAACGGTTTGACAATTACGAAAACAGTTTAGAGGTAATATCGGATTTTATGATCGATAATCGATTAATCCTCGTTTAATTATAAGTATGTTAATTGTACTGTTATTGTCAACAAATCCCGATCAGCTTGCGCAAACTGATCAGACATTGTTTAGTCTTATCAGTTTGCACATATCAGAGGCTGATAAGTGTCCGCAGGTGCACAGGTTTATTATCGTAACTACTTATATTATAGCAAAAATACAGAAAAAAAAAATCACAAAAATATCTTTCAATATTCCTTGGTAGCTTCACTAAAACAGTCATTAAATTAAAGTGACAAACTTGCATTATGAACAGAAATATTACTAATAAAGTTAATCTATAGCCTTGCAAGAAAAATGTTTCATAGCAATTTTTTCCCATAGCGATTAATCCTTACACTACCACGGTTACGAGAAAATCTTCAGCATGATATAGTTTCTTACATTATTTTTTTCGACAGTAATATCTTAAGAGAGCAATACAGTGTATGTATCTTCGTGTCTCCTGATTATGAATGAGCAAATCTGCCAGTCAAAAATATAATTCTATGGATTCTAAGATTCTACCCTGTGATACACAAAACATATTTCGGTTTCTTTGATAAAAACGCCCCACCACACTCAAATAAATTTCAATCAAAAATGTTAGAACAAACATTAGCAATTATGATAATAATTGATGGACTGATCGAACATTACCAAAAAATATGTAATTGATTTGCAAAGTTTTTTTTTAGCTTATAAAGGGATTTTTAACACTACAAGATGTCGATTAACTGTCTGTTTATTTTTGATGGTCACGTGTAGGAGTTACGTGACTTCTTTCTCTTTTTTCCTTTCTTGTGTTCATTCGTTTATTCTTTCTTTCCTTCTTTCTTTCTTAATAAGACAATATGAACATTCTTCCTTTCTTAGTTAGATCATAAAAGCACATATATAAATACATAAACAAAACACGAATACCAAGAAATGAAGTGGTAAGCCTTTGAGCAATATAGGTGGATTTGGACTTAAACTATTTGAAACTATTATGAGCGAGGTTGTTTCGAAACGCGATTTTCTGTATGTTTAGAGATCGATGGAAGAAACTTATAGTATACTTATTTTATAATGAATTACATCAATGTAAACCTTATAAAAATCTCTCAGTGGTGATAACTTATAAAAGTTTTATAGAAAATCCGATCATTTTCAAATTTTAGGCTGAACATAGCTTCTTAGGCATTTTTGACATTATTCTTATATACTTTCATGTGACTGAACCTTCAAACTTCAAAAGCCGATGGAAGTATCAGAACATGAAGTTAATTTGTATATTTTTATACCATATTAACGGACAAAGACTGAAGTTTATGATCATAACATATAAAAAATTGTCGTAATATCATATATGTATTTAATTTCACATTTTATATTATATTTCTATGTAATTGCATATAACACTCGACATTATTTGAACAGATAAGCTCTCGGATAAACCCGTAAGTCGCTATCGGTAGTTTCCGCCATATTGAAGCATTAAGTTCCCTATGGGGGTGGGTTTGGGGCTTCAGCCCCGCCATATTGGTCTCTGTGTTATGTATAATATGTAGGCCTCAAGATAATAAGGAGTACCTGATGACAGTTTGAGATAGTTTATCCATGTGGTTAGATTAAAATATATGGTGTGACATCTCATTAGAATCGCCTCGGCGAGGCAATTCTAATGAGATATCACAACATATATTTCAAGACAAAAAAGACATTATCAAATACTCTCACCAAAATGATCCCTAATTATGTCAAACATTTTCAAGCCCCCTCCCCCTACCACAGGTTCCACACGCCTCGCGCCCCTCCCGTCTCCCCCACCGCCTCCCCGTCTTTGTTCTCTCCGTCCATGTGGCAAACAGCTAGATCGAGGACTAAACCAAAACAAACTACCAAGGGATGTGGTTCTGCAGACACAGATGCAGGGAAACTTTTGGTATTTTGACAGTGGCTAATGCTATGTTTGCAGTGGGTGCGGAATGGGGTGCGAATTTTAATGCTCTTCCGTCCTCTCTTTTATCTTCTCTCTCTCTCTCTCTCTCTCTCTGGAGGTAAAGTAAAGACTAAAACACTATCTCAGAGGCCGTAAAACGTAAATCAACCAATAACCTACGAAACATTGCAGTTTCGTGAGTAGTTTCCATGTACAGTCGTTTAATTTCGGTGATTTTTTGTAGAGTTATGTTTATTATTCCAATGGGAGAACATCATTGCCTTGTGGTCATATTCTTCGAAGATTTGTGGTATTTTAATGCTACCTATCAGCAATGCACATCGGCTGGTGAAGGATCTAACTTCAGAGAAACAGGATAGGTCCACAGCTATTCAGGGCAGGTCTGGGAAATGTCTTACAGAAGAACAAGAGTCTTTCACCCGATGGACAGAATATTGCTCAGAACTATACAATAATGAAAGTTATGGTGACAATGCGGTTTTCGACTGCAATCAGCCCCCAGAAGATCTACAGCCGATCCTTCGTACGGAAGTTTTAATTGCAGTAGCAGCACTGAAGAAGTGGAAGTCTGCCGGAGTTGATAATATACCAGCAGAATTAAAAGAGTAACTACACTTCAGGAACTGACTGAATCAGATCCCAAACCCTATCCCCAACATCAAAGGGAAAGATTGACAAAGACATCCCAACAAACAATAAATTACAAGTGATAAGCCGAGTCAGCAGCTCTTTCCCAAATAGATGGCAACTCAGCTATCTTTATTGAACTAAATAATTTAGACCAACAGACGGGTTACAACGGACTAAGCAAATTATATGAAAAACATTTAACAATTATTTTTACCTATTTTCTATTTTTTTTGATAGAAGGATTAAACTGAGAACACAATAAATTAAACAGCACCGAACATAAAACAAATGCAACCGCAACAAAAGTACCGCCTTGGGACGGTCAGTAATAACTACTGGGGGGTTTAAACCGGTTTTACTGGGCCCAAACCTTCACCCTCACCCTCCGCTGCGGTGCACACAATTAGTTGGTAGTTCGGTTCGTATGGAGGTCCCCTAACTCATCAGAGAGTCATCACGGTCAACAATTAAGATCAAGAAAAGACCGTGATGAAGCAAGGATGAGGACTCGACAGCCAAAACGTGTTGAGACACCCGGAGATCCCTGGGGCATCAGCAACTTGTTCAAGCTGGCGGGGAGACGTTGATTGATGTTTTAACAAAAATCTGTAATAGGGATCTGGAGAACAGGAGAATGGCGAACCCCATGGGATCAGTCGCTGTTTATTGCACTACCTAAAAAGGGCAACCTACAGCTTTGCCAGAACTACAGAACCATCAGCCCCATCAGTCATTCAAGCAAAGTCATGCTGAAAGTCATCTTGAACAGGCTTAAACCCCAAGCCGAAGAGATAATCGCTGAACAACAGGTTTGGTTCCGAGCTGTAAATGTGGGCAACAGTATGTCGGGGAAACTGAGGGTTGCCTTAACATAATCAAAGGGCCGATAGCCCTGAAATGACAGATAATTTCCTACGTCGGCTCAAAATAATTTCAAACTTCAGCCCTTTTGCTTGTATATAGTCGAACTCTTATAATGTAAATAAACCATTTAGCGCAAATCACTTCATGCACCTGCCAAAATTGTAGCTCTTTGTACACAAGTAATCTCTGAATTCTGACAACGGTTACTGCTTTTCACTGACTTTTAAGCGCTCAGTGTTTGCGGTATTTCGCATTACTTTTGGACCACGAGGGTGTCAACTCCAATGTTTACAGCATGGCAGTTCTATAAATAGCCATCGATAAACACACAATCACCGTTTGATGTCCAGTAAAACAATTGCGAAAGATATGGATAAACCTAGAGAATTTCTTTTTCAGTACATTCTCTGCAATGATTGACGTGCTCGGACTACTGTTTTAGGCAAGTTTACAACTGTAAAACAGTTTTTTTTGTTTTGTTTGAGCGGCAGCTAATTTATTTTACTTGATAAAATATATGGGGTGCTCGGAGACAAATGTGCTTAAAGGGGGCGAATACGGTAATTGGCGGATTGATTATAATATTCAGTTTGTATTCGTTATATTTTTTGACCGCTTATCATTTTACAGAACTACATATTAAACTTCGTACAAAACTTATTTTCTATTCCAGACGTTTTTTAGGGAAATGAACTTACGATCACTTCATTTCTGAGCGGAAGAATACTACTGAAAGTCACTTTCCGAAGCTTTCAATGACTGAAAATGAACGGACATCGAAATGACTGGAGACATCGGAGATTTGAAAGATCTCCAGTTGCAGATCACTTTTATTTGCCAGAGCATGACTTCATAATCCATGCCTCTGTTGTCTTCCAAGCGGACAGAAAAGTCAGAAAAACGAGAGAGTTACTGGATCCGTCGTCTGAAAACTCTGTACCCCGGTGGTACAATCAAAGGAGACTAAAATTTTTGCCCTTATCCCAGGCGGCCAGTTAAACAATGTTTGAAGCAACATTCTTCTTCTCTGACAGCCGTCAGAGTTTCCACGATATAATGACCTCATCCGACTTTGAATCGTAGCGGTGTGTTTACTTTAGTTTCATAAAGGCTATATTCTGGATCCCTAACTTTTGGCCCCATTCGCCCTTGAATTCAATTGTAGCTGTGTTTATAGCATGTTGTTATTTAAGGACTGAATATAGTGGCGCCATTCTTTCATTGGCAAATTTCTGAGTCCATGCGCCCAACAAGGGCATCTCAGACGCTCTTTAGGTTAATTGTAAAAACAGCATATGTTGTTTTGTTTTTCAAACTTTGCTTTTGCCGTTGTATGCTTTTTGTGATATTTTTGTCCATTTGTTTTTATGCTTTTCTTGTACAGTTCTTACTTCATCTCTGACATCCGTTCAGTTTTTTTTTTCCGTTTACATAACTGCACGGTATACTCACTTGACTTCGAATTGTGAGGTTGGCGATTCGGGCTATGGTGCTGGGTAACTTTCAGTGCAGGGGCCTCCTACTTATTTACTTATTTAATTTGAATAGATTAGCAGTGAAGCAGGGGCCTGCTGTGCTTGCAGCAGGTGCGGGTAGCGACTGTTTTGACAATGTGCCGGGTAACTTTCAGTGCAGGGGCCCACTGCTAATTTGAATAGTAGTGAAGCAGGGGCCTGTTGTGCTTGCAGCAGGTGCGGGTATGGATTGTTTGGACATTTATCATTTTTTTCTCTTCCTCAGCTGTCATTGCTCGTCTTTCCTCTTCTCTCTAGGATACAGCCCGATGTCGACTGGAATACAGTCTCAAAGGGTCGTTAAACTTTAAACAACCAACCAATCAACCTTCGAATTATAGTGGAGTGTTTATCAAAGTTTCAGAAGGGCCATATTCTCGTTCGCAAACTTTTGGTTCCATGCGCTCTTGAATTCGATTTGCAGCGGTGTGCTAAATGCAATTTGTTTATTAAGGACTGAACATAGCGGCGACACTCTCGCGTTCGCACACTTTTGCGTCGATGCGCCCGATAAGGGCATATCAACTGCCTTTTCTGTATATTTTTTGTAATTACTTATGTATATAGTTTTGATTTGCAAATATTTGCAAATATTTGCAAATATTTTGTTTGGCCATATTTTATGCTTTTTGTGATTTTTTGTTCATTTGTTTTTATGCTTTATCTGTATGTATGTGTGAGTGTGTTTTTACCATGAAGAAGGCGTAAAGTCGAAAGCGCTTGGTTAGAATTAACAAATGTACACTGTTTAAAGGCCCCATTGCTCCATCAGTGTGAAAATTTTTATCATGAGGTATCGCTGCAAGCTTCTCAGTATAGTTTCGTCAGTGTAAATGACCGTGATTAGCCAGCTTTAAACAAATAAAACATCCTTGAGTTTTACATAAAAAGGGTTTGAAAACTTATTTGGGTCATTTTAGTTGGCAACTAAAATGGCCTACTTTCGATTTCATTAACTTGTATAAAATGGTAAAAATACAATGTATAGGCGAAGAGTCCCAATCACTACCCCGCCTATGTTTACATAGCCTTACTAAACGGGAAACCAGAACAGGAAATTTTAATTTGTGGACCGATTTGTTATTTTTCAAAAACTTGTTTTCTCTATGTTTTGCCTGTAATATGACTCAAAATATGCACATCAACCCACCTTTTATTACCAAACATGAAGGTTGAACCGCCTTCCACAATGATTTGAGTTTAGACGTCTTTACCACTGATAGGACTATGGAGACTCTTACGATATAAAATCTACGCTAATCATTTGTGTATCCCTTTTGAGTCCGGTGTTACGCTAGAGAATTTTGTTAGGTCTTTTATTATAGTGTGTGTATGTGTGTACACGGGGATGTTCGGGTGGTGCGTTGGTGCTGCGTGTAACTTCCAGTATAAGTGCTTCTTTAGCTTATAGTTTTCAATTTAAAGATAAACCGATTGTTTATTTCAAATTCTAAAGTGGCTCAGTGTATTGTCCAATTCAAGAATGTTCATACGTTTGTATTTGGTTCCGTTTTCTGTATCATTGTTTTTTATGCTCCCGAAGGAACTTCATGTGGCATATAAAAATCGCACAGTCCGTCCGTCCGTCAGTCCGTCCATCCGTCCGTAACAAATCGTGGGTCAGCGATAACTTTAAAGCTACTGAAGCAAATTTGATGAAACTTCGCAGAAAGATAAAGCATATGAGAAGGTGAGTCGTGCACAAGACTTAGGTCCCTATCTCCAAGGTCATGGCCATAGTGGGGTTAGAGGTCACATTGTGTCTCAAAATCATGTCTTTTGATAACTTATATACTACTGAAGCAAATAATGAAACTTCACAGAAAGATAAAGCATAATGAAAAGGTGTGTCGCGCATAAGATTTGGGTTACCATGTTTAAGGTCAAGGTCACAATCAGGTGTCAAAAGGTCAAATCTCGCCCTTGTGATAACTTAAAATCTGCCGAAGAGAATTTCATCAAAGTTCATTGAAAGGTAAATCATATTGTAAGTATAATGATAAGTTATGTAAAGTGCCACATTTAGTCCCCACACGCCCCAATGTTAAGGGCACGACACAGTTTGGTTAGTGGTTGAATTAAGTCCCCATGGATCCTCTTAAACTTTCAAAGTGCACTTAAAGGTAGGTTCCTGGGCTAGCGATGTCAATTATGTCCACAAAATAATTTCGTCTTTTTCTGAGCAGTGTTGAATTCTCTTATTTTTCTGAATTTGTTGCTACTGAGAAACTCGTCAGATGTAGAAGAAAATAGTCGTTTTCCCTTTTGGTTTATTTTCTTTCGTTGGAATTCCAGTTCTAAAAATAACTATGTTTATTATGTCTATAAGTGCGCGATTTCTGATGCCATTATCAAAAGGTCAATTTTCCCTTGACGTGAGCTCTCCTAGAGGTCCTGGCATGGCGGATGGGTAAAAACTATCCCAAAATGCAAAGCAGCGTGACATCAGCTGCGTTATCTATTTTTGGCGCGAACTAAAAATAGCGCTAACTGGTGTGCGAAGCAGAGTTAGGAAATCCCTTGCAAAACAACTTTTCTAATACTTTTTGATTTACACTTTTTAGTGAAACTTATTAATTCCCTTTTTAAGTGCTTTCCAACAACTTGGATGAAAGTTCATCAAAATTATGATGCATTCCAAAGTACAGGAACCTACCTTTAAACGTCACAGAAAAGTTCAACGAAATAAGAATGTATGGCATGTGCATGCCCAAGGTCAAGATTACAACCAGGGCTAATAGGTCAGTTTAAGGGGGGGCCTTTTGGGGGCATTTGTTTGGTTTGAATAGAAGAGCAAAAGAGTGCGTGTATTTGTTCGTCTGTGTCTGCAAGCGTACATATGTTCGATCATGCAAGCTGCAATTGGCTGTATGTGCAAGGTCATGCGTATTCTTATCTGTTTGGGTGTGGCAATAAATGTATAATTCTTCAATGTCGGTGTGGGAATAGTAGATACCATATGGAGAGATGACCATGTTTTCCTAGCTAAAATGTGATAGTAACTGCTCTCTCTGTGTGTGTGTGTGTGTGTGTGTGTGTGTGTGTGTGTGTGTGTGTGTGTGTGTGCACTTGCGAATGACCGTGCGCCACGATGCGGGCATGAATGTGTATGTATGCTTGTCGACAAGGATATGCTTTATGCAGGGGGAGAGCAGCAATGGAGAGAGAGGGAAAATCCCACTGAATAGCTAGTTCTTCTTCAGCCATCGTTTAGATAAAAGAAAAAAAAGCAGGGCGAAAACGGCTTTCTAAGGATTGGCTATTCTACAGTCATCTTGCCTGTGGCCATTTTTTTTCGAAAAGGAGGAAACTCCTCTCTAACATGTTTCTGTCCCACCATCCAATGCTTGTTAACCCACTTCTGAAGGCGAGTCTTAGGAGACACATTTCTTTATTTCTTGGAGAAATATGACAAAATATCCCAGGATCTAAAGGTTTACGGTAGCCTTGTAGCTGCCGGGCCGCGTAGCGCAATCGGTAGGGCACCTGACTCATAAGTCAGAGGTCCTGGAAACAGGTAGTACTGCTAGGTTAATTTTTTTCAGTCGTTGGTCCAGTTGGAATTCGAGCCTGCTACCCTCTGTGCGATATCTATATGCTCTAACCATTGCGTCTCTGTATTATAGAAAATAAAATCCTGGCCGATTTTACTAGTATACAAACTGAAACTTTTCGCAGCCTGCTGTATTCTTCCCCAGTAGGCACATAACGGCGTACTGACATCGATGCTACGTCTTTACATGGCGTCAATACGACCTCATTTTGACATGAGCTCGCTCGGTCAGAAGTATGCATAGAGTAAAACGTTGAAACAACGTCATGTCGACGGTACAGCAGCGTAGGCGCTTTCTGATAGGTATAGCTTGTCCCCACAATTTGATGGCGATGCCGCTATTTTGCAGCCTGTCTTCGCATCTTGTTAACTGCGATATTGTATAGGCCCTACCCCAATCACGGTTCGGTAATAAGACTCATTGGCGAGGACGCACAAAAAATATGTTTGAGCTCTTATGAGGAAACACAACTCGATCAATTTTATCTCTGTCGAGATCTCAATAGTAACTTCCCTTAGGGCTTAGATTTTATATTGGTTTTCTGCTCAGTAAAGATTTTGCTAGCGCAATCATATGTGACTGGAAACCGGCTTGAGATGACAGCTTATTTCCGCTTGTGAAATATTTGTTTTGAAGGTCAGAGAATTTATTTGTTTTCTTTTTGTAACGTTTCATTGTACTTTAATTTTGTAGGTTCAAGTTAATTTTTTTCTTTTTTGCACATATATTTTACGATATATCCGCGTGTAGCAAATGATACCATTGTTAAAATTTGCCCTCACTTTCGACTGGGAGTTGTGGCGTGCTCCTGTAATCCAGCTACTTGGAGGTCGGGGTCTGGGACGGTTTGAGGGCGGGGGTCCTGCTCTCCGGTGTACTAAGCTCGGCATCAATATGGGCCTCTCGGGGGAGCCCAGGAGGTCCAGGTTGTCTAAGGAGGGACGTATCGGCCCAGGGTGGAAACACAGCAGGCAAAAGTTCCCGTGTCGAGCAGTAGTGGGATAGCGCCCGTGAATAGGCATCGGTTGGTAGCCCGTCCAACATAGTCGGACTCGATCCTTTTTTTTTTTTTTTTTAAATTTGATACGGTATCTGCGTTATTATTTTATACTTATTATTTGAATCCGATTCATCTCTGCATGTCGTATTTATTTATTCATTTTTTGTCAAAAATCGGATGCGTTTTCAGAAATGTTCAATCCCGACAAATCTGTCTTCAAACAGTTTCTGTTTAAAGGCCCCATCTATCATGAGGTATCGCTGCAGTTTCGTAATTGTAAATGACAGTGATTAGGCAGACTTAAGAAAATGAAACATCCTTGAGGTTCTCCTAAAAAGGGTTTGAAAATTTATGTAGGTCATTTTGACCTACTTTCTATTTCATAAAATGGTAAAAATACAATGTGCAGGCGTGGAGTCCCAATTACACTTCCGTCTATGTTTATAGCATTGCAAGACGGGAAACCAGAACAGGAAACTGTATTTTGTTGAGCGACTTGTTATTTTTCGAAAACTTGTTTTCTCTACTTTTGCCAGTTATATGACTCAGTATATGTACACAACCAACATTTTATTACCAAACATGAAGGTTGAACCGCTTTTTACAATGATTTGAGTTTAGGCGTTTTGGACTATGGAGACTTTAAGAAAGGTGGCTTTGAAGTTCTAAGCCACCTCTCTTAAAGGCCCCATTGCTCTATCAGCATGAAAAATTTTATCATGCGGTATCGCTGCAAACTTCTCACTGTAGTTTCGTCATTGTAAATGACCGTGATTAGCAAGCTTTAAACAAATAAAACATCCTCGAGTTTCGCATAAAAAGGGTTTAAAAACTTATTTGGGTCATTTTAGTGGGCAACTAAAATGACCTACTTACGATTTCATAAAATGGTAAAAATACAATGTACAGGCGTGGAGTCCCAATCACTGTCCCGCCTATGTTTATATAGCATTACTGGACGGGAAACCAGAACAGGAAATTGTAGTTCGTTGAGCGATTTGTTATTTTTCAAAAACTTGTTTTCTCTACTTTTTGCCAGTTATATGACTCAATATATGCACACCAACCAACATTTTATTGCAAAACGTGAAGGTTGAACCGCTTTTTACAATGATTATGAATTTGGCGTTTTTACCGCTGATAGGACTATGGAGACTTTAAGACAGATTTTGTTTAGTAAAGTCTCAATAGTCATACCTGTGGTAAAACTCGTAAAAGTGCAGATCATTATGAAACCTGTAGGCCTACAGCCTTCAGAATTAATGAAAATATGTCGGTCGAAGTGCTTTTTTGTATCATAAAACTGGCTATGAAAAAACGATGTATCTCCATAAAAATACGGGTTTCGTCTCTGGTTCCCGTTAAGCAATGAAATAATGCAACAGCGGCACAATCGAATGGATCCTTGCTTGACATTTTTGTACATTGTATTTTTATTACCTGTTAAACGCCTGAACCTTGTATTTATACCTCCTGTACCTTGTGTATGACCATGAAATAAAGCTAGTAAAATCGAAAGTAGGCCATTTTAGTTTGCAACTAAAATGACCTACTTTAAAAAAAAAAAAATGTTGTAAACTCAAGGACGTTTTTGATTTTTCAAAGCCGGCCAATCACGATAATAATCAATGGCGAAACTGTTGTAAAAAGTTTTCAGCGATACCTCACGATGAAATATTTCATGCTGATAGAGCAAGAGGCCAAAATCTCATATCTCGAAATAGATCTAGCAGTTTCAGTATAAATCAACCTGTATTGTGCAAGCGACTGTCTTCAGCATACAGTTTTTGGCTTTTCTCGAGTGCTTGCTTTTGACTGTAGGTTTGACTGTATTAAAGGGCTACACGTTTATGCGTATACGGTTATAAATAGGCTTTTAAAGGTTATGCGCATGAAATATTTCATCGCGAGGTAATGCTGCAAGCTTCTCACTATAATTTCGTCATTGTATATGATCGTGATTGACCGGCTTAAAAAATAAAACGTGCTTGATTTTCTTATAAAAAAGGATTTGAAAAAAATATCTTGGTCATTTAAAGGTCCCATTGCTCTATCAGCATGAAAAATTTTATCATGCGGTATCGCTGCAAACTTCTCACTGTAGTTTCGTCATTGTAAATGACCGTGATTAGAAAGCTTTAAACAAATAAATCATCCTCGAGTTTCGCATAAAAAGGGTTTAAAAACTTATTTGGGTCATTTTAGTTGGTAACTAAAATGACTTACTTACGATTTCATAAAATGGTAAAAATACAATGTACAGGCGTGGAGTCCCAATCACTGTCCCGCCTATGTTTATATAGCATTACTGGACGGGAAACCAGAACAAGAAATTGTAGTTCGTTGAGCGATTTGTTATTTTTCAAAAACTTGTTTTCTCTACTTTTTGCCAGTTATATGACTCAATATATGCACACCAACCAACATTTTATTACAAAGCGTGAAGGTTGAACCGCTTTTTACAATGATTATGAATTTGGCGTTTTTACCGCTGATAGGACTATGGAGACTTTAAGTTGGCTACTTAAATGATCTTCTTTCGATTTCACAAACTTTATAACATGGTAAAACACAAGGTACTGGGGTAAAAATACAAGATACAGGCGTTTTAATAGCTGGTAAAATACAATGTAAGGCAGGGATCCCATTCGTTGTATATGGTGTAAAGTATCTATCTATCTATGTATCTATGATAATGAGGTATAAGAGAGATACTTATAACACGATGGGTAATCTCGATTAACAGAGCCACTGGCTCCGCACCGTTACATCTTATGGAGAACTTCCGCGTCACGTGCGGCTCTGAAGTCGTAGCTAGGAAAAGTGTGTCAGCAAGAGGTAGGTCTGGCGTTTCTTGATTTTCATCTATTGTTTCAGGGATTAAATGAAAAAAAAAAGCAGAATGCTGTTAGATGACCATGTCTTTTAACTGACGCTACGTGCAGAGAAGGGTGTGTAAATGTCACTTGGCTTTTTTGGAAAAATATTGTTCCGAGGCAAGTCTACACAGTCAGCGGCATGGTGTTCGAGAAAAGTCACTACATTTTTCCCATAAAAAGACCACCTATGTGGATTTGAAACGTGACTTAACGTGTTTCATTGGCAAATATAGTTTTCCAATTACCCAGATCAGTTTTCTGATCGAAACTGTGCGGAATTGCACGAAATCTGCACCAACAGGGTTCGGCTCAGTTCATGTAGTATGAGTCCGTTTATGGAATGCGGCTCTGAAGTTGTGGGCCCAGTTTCATCTCGACCACAATGTCTAATTTTTATCCCGCACTTCGAGACTAAACAGACTGTCAAAGTTAGTCACCTGCAGAGTCGACACACGCAGACTCGCTAAAATATATGTACAGAAGTTAACACCAATTAAGTAGCATTGGAGTTCTGTATCATTCTTGGCATCATTGCATGAACTCTAAATACAAGCCTATCACAGTTCAGAAACAGAAATTTTGCTTTTGTATGCATGTGTGTGTGCGCTCGTTTGCTTGTTAGTTTGAGTTAAATGTCGCTTTTAATAATCTTTGTCATATCACGACCATTTCTGATTATGACAGTGGGAGTGGGGTGGGGCTTGAGATGTTCACGTTTAGAGTGCTGCCTTACCCACATGCTATGCTCAGGACTTTTAATGGCATGATACCACACCGGTCACATTATTCTGCATCTGGTAGACCAGTACTATCTCTACCCTGTCAATCTGTGTGCCAGGTGAGAAGCAGCTAGTACCATGTTTAAACATGGGACTGCGGATTATACTTAATTTTTGTCCTTTCAACTTTGTAAACATTCCAATATTCAGTCCGTACGATTACAGGCCGGGCCCGCGACATACCAAAGTCTTTAAAAATGGTACTAGCGCTTCTCACTTAGCACACAGATTTTTGGGGCACAGCTAGTGCTGATCGACCAGGTTCAGGATAATGTGCCTGTGTGTGGTATCCTGTCATTAATTGTCCTGAGAATAGTATTTCAGTAAGGCAGCACTCTAAAAGTGAACATTGAACCCCCTCCCCCACCCCCCCCACCCCCTGTCACAACCAGAAACCGTCATGATATGACTGAAGGACATCTGAAAAAGACGTTTATCCCAAACGGACGAACGAATACACACAAACATACCCAAGCAAAATTCCTGTGTCTGAACTGTGATAGACTTGTAACTAGAGTTCATGCAAAGATGCCAAAAAATGACACAGTACTCCAAAGTTAGTTAATTGGTGTTAAAGGCCCCATTGCTCTATCAGCATGAAAAATTTTATCATGCGGTATCGCTGCAAACTTCTCACTGTAGTTTCGTCATTGTAAATGACCGTGATTAGCAAGCTTTAAACAAATAAAACATCCTCGAGTTTCGCATAAAAAGGGTTTAAAAACTTATTTGGGTCATTTTAGTGGGCAACTAAAATGACCTACTTACGATTTCATAAAATGGTAAAAATACAATGTACAGGCGTGGAGTCCCAATCACTGTCCCGCCTATGTTTATATAGCATTACTGGACGGGAAACCAGAACAGGAAATTGTAGTTCGTTGAGCGATTTGTTATTTTTTAAAAACTTGTTTTCTCTACTTTTTGCCAGTTATATGACTCAATATATGCACACCAACCAACATTTTATTGCAAAACGTGAAGGTTGAACCGCTTTTTACAATGATTATGAATTTGGCGTTTTTACCGCTGATAGGACTATGGAGACTTTAACTTCTGTACATGTATTTTAGTGAGTCTGCGTATGTCGAGTCTGCATGTGACTAACTTTGACAGTCTATTTAGTCTCGAAGTGCGGGATAAAAATGAGTCATTGTGGTCGAGATGAAACTGGGCCCACAACTTCAGAGCCGCATTCCATAAACGGAGCTATGCTACATAAACGGAGCCACACCCTTTTGGTGCAGATTTCGTGCAATTCCGCATAGTTTCGAGCAGAAAACTGATTTGGGTAACTGAGGAACCAGATTTACCAATCAAACACATTAACGTCACGTTTCAAGTCCACATAGGTGGTCTTTTTATGGGAAAAATGTAGTGACTGTTCTCGCATTCCATGCCGTGGAATGCTTACTCTCGCCTCGGAACAAATATTTTCAAAGAAAACCAAGTGACATTTACACACCCTTCTCTGCACGTAGCGTCAGTTAAATGACATGCCCATCTAATAGCATACTGCTTTTTTTCATTTAATCCCCGAAACAACAGATAAAACCCGAGAAACGCCAGACCTACTTCTTGCTGTCACATCTTTGCCCAGCTGCAACCTCAGAGCCGCACGTGCCGCGGAAGTTTTCCATAAGAGTTAAGGTTCGGAGCCAGTGGCTCCGTTTATTAAGATGACTCACGGTATATAAAAAAGAAGCAGAGGAAACTGGAATCGCCCAGGCTATAGATTACAACGGGGATATTGTCCTATCTATAGCCGTATTTGCACTCAATATCTCCATATTCAGGAGCTGAGATTTTAATTCAAACCTTTTTAATCGATTTAAAATAATTGTTATATTGTTAAAAATGCGTACAACGAACACGTTGGTCAATAGTTTGGATTACTAAATACAAACACACATTATTTGTATATCGCTTTGTGTCTAAGATTAACCAGTACCCTATGTGTTCATGATATCAAAAGGATTATTAAAAGGCTGTTAAAAGTTATAATTCATTCCTAAATGGTAAGAGTAGATTTATAAAGATATATATTTAGTATGGTTTCGTAAAAAGTCTGCAATAATCTACCCCAGTATCTTTAGCACGAGATACCCCGTAACGTGCAAGGTCTACACTTGGTATCATGCTGTAAGTGAGACAAGGGGCGGGTCGTCCGTCTGTACGGTCGATAATCCACTCACTAAAGCTCGTGTATTATCTCTCCGTACAGGCGGACGGATCACGGTCTATCTAACGCTTATCCATAAAGAACAGCCTTTCCGATGCCAAAATATATGATGGGCCATTGCTCTATCAGCATGAAAAAATGTATCGTAAGGTATTGTTTCTACCTATAACTTTGTCATTGTAAATGACCGAAATACCCAAATTTAAACAACAAAAAAGAAAGAAAAAATATTACGCTTTAGGTTATTTTTAGTTGGCCGCTATAATGACCTACTTTCGATTACATAAACTTAAATAAAATGGTAAAAATACAATGTACAAGCATGGGCCCCATTCACTGTCCCGCTTCTGTTTATATTGCATCGCTCAACGGGGAACTAGAATAAATGGAGCGATTTGTCGTTTTTCAAAAAATTGTGCAAGTTATATGGATCAATATATTCACATGGAGACTTATGCAATATGCTTGATGTAAACACTCAAACCAAATATGCTTGATGTAAACACTCAAACCAGACTGCACATCTGCGAAAACGACTAGTCTACACTCTTCATTATTTAGATTTGCAAGGAGTCATGGAAAGTGTAAGCGAAAAGGGACAACTCTGATCAGACCACGCGGATGTGCAGACTGATCTGAGTCTTTCCTGGTCGCACTGACCGTAGGGTAGTTTTTCATGCGACAATATCACCAAAACTCAACTTAAGGCGAAGGAGACATTTTCAGGGGAAGTAACTCTACCAATTTTATTTTTGCTTCCTTATTCAAAAAGACAGCTCATATAGGGAAAAATAGCTTCTCTAGTGGAAAAATCTTTCCTTCGAGGATAGACCTCTTTGGATTGCGTTCTGTACTGTGTTCCTGTATTGCTTCAGTCCACAGGTATTCTCTCTATAGGATGAGCGTAATTGTAAGTTTTGATGTTTTTGTAGCTAAATAACAGTCAGTTGATATACATGTATATTGTATTTTCTTTTCACATAAAATGAAATACATTCTGTCTATCTTTACAGTCTAAAGGCGACTCTGATGAAGAGGTTGACGAGATTGCCGCCCTTGGATTGTCCGAGGACCAGCTCCAAGGTAATCTTCAGAATTTTAGAGACTGCTATGATTTGTAATAGACAAGTCCACTTTGTTAACATTGACTGCCCGTATGCGCTGAACAACGCAAACTATTTTAAACATTCATCACTCCTAAGATGTTTATATAAACATGATAAACAGATACTGTATTTTTTCTGACAAAAGGTCTTCGAAGTATTTTTTTGAAATGAAAGTAACCCAGCAGGCACACAACTTT
Source organism: Ctena decussata (assembly GCA_963989385.1). Classification (NCBI taxonomy): domain Eukaryota; kingdom Metazoa; phylum Mollusca; class Bivalvia; order Lucinida; family Lucinidae; genus Ctena; species Ctena decussata. Next base: position 107,424,190 of record OZ022499.1, read on the forward strand.
GAATCAACATTGAATCAACCTTGATTCAACGCCATGACGTTGAATCAAGGTTGATTCAATGTTGATTCAAAGTTGTGTGCCCAGTGGGAGGACTATCAGTGGCATCTTTATCGCGGATAAACACTGACCATAACTCAGGATGGTTTGAATCCTTTGTCTATAATTTTAAGAGTCACTTCACATCAACTGTATCTCTTGATCATAAAATAATGATCAAAGCCTTATTTCTTAAATGCTGGATTGCATTAACTTTGTAAATATGCCAAATGCTTTCCTCAATTTTCCAAGATATTTGTATTCTTGAACATTTTAAAGTAATATATGTAACTGATGTAAAATGTGTAATTTTTTTTTTTGGAATGATTTACCACTTTTGAAAACGTAGACTTCTTTTTTCTCTTTTCTTTTTAAACTCCATAAATCACAAAGCTTGATCATATGCGTATGTAAGGGAATTAACTAGCAGTAGGGGCACATGACTCTTTGTCAAATCACAATAAGGGCACATGACTGTTATGTATGCTGTTTTCATAAAAAAATTCTTGCTTTACAGCTTACTAAGTTTATTTACCTGTTTCTGTAGATTACAAGAGGGCGTTTGACCTCTTTGACCCCGACGGCGATGGGACAATCACGACCCTCGAACTGGGGACCGTGATGAGGGTGATAGGACAGAACCCTACCGAGGCTGAACTACAGGATATGGTCAATGAAGTCGACGAGGATGGTACGTTTACGTAGAAACTAGAGTACGGGTATGTCCGTCTGTACTGGAGATAATCCACGAACTGCAGTACGATTATCGACCGTTCAGGCGGACAATCCATGCCTGCAGACCTTGTGCTTTACAGATATTTCAAAGGACTGTACCAGAGACCGCAATGGGCCTTGTCGGATCTAGTATATGTCAATGCCACCAGGGCATAAGGCACAATTCCTTATGGTATCACTTGTTCTCGGTTGGTGTTTCAAATGCAGATGTAGGGCTGTGTTGTCATGGATGGCTGATGGATGACGTGCGGGTCTACTAGTCTACTATTCTTTCAACAGCATTTCAGTCATATCAAGCCGAAGGATGGGTGCTAAATGAAAGGCTTTGTGTAGTGGAGCCCCGTTTAAAGCTGCAAAAAATTCTGCTTCTAGGAGGATTGGAATTCATACCACTTGTTTAGTGGGCCAGCGGTTAACCCGCTTAGCAACTGGGGCTTCGATTATAGTTCTGGACATATAAAACAAAGACCACGAGTTTGGTTCATATCTTGAGGAGTCTTCTGCTTTTTTCTTCATTGTCAATGATTATTAATAGCGACTGGTTAGATCACCCAAAGTTTAGATATCAGTTCCCTCTCAGATCTTGAACTTTGTTTCTATTAGTTTTAACGGATACTGGATACACCTACACGCTATCCGCCCTTTTTACAAAAAGGTACAAAGGAGATACAACTTTTGTGACTTCATGTTTACTTCCTTGGGCAACAAAACCCTTCTTAGAGGTGTCTATTCTTAAAGGAAAGATTTCGCTCCTACGGGAGAAGGTGCTTTCATTGAGAAGGGGAGAGGGGGTGCGGGTGAAAGCAGGGGGGTGAGGGGTGTTAAAATGGCAGTTGCTTCGTTTGAAGGGTAAGCTTACCGTTGTAGTTATTAACCAGAAATATGCCACTATTTGCAGGCAATGGAACAATCGAATTCGACGAATTTGTTAAAATGATGTCATCTAAGAGCTCTAGTAGTGGCAAAGATGTAAGCAGGGAAGCTTTCGCTGTGTTTGATCCTGAAAAGAAAGGGTATATAACCGGCCCAGGTTTAAAGAAAGTCATGCTGGATCTGGGAGAAGCACTAAATGACGCTGAAATAGATGAAATGATGGCAAAAGTTGACTTAAATGGAGATGGTAAAATTGAATTTAGCGGTAAGTTTGTTTTTTTCTCTTTTGTAAAAGATTTATTGAAAGTTTTTTTTAAATAAATACTACTGACAGGCTTTGGATATAGCCAAGCGAAATGGGGCACGTTCTTCGTGAATTTCTGGTGAACGTCAAAGGTCTAGCTTTGTTTGTGTAAAAACATTCGATTAAAGTTTCCAAAGAGGGCAAAGATTGATCAAAATAGCTCTACCGAGACTTCTGAAAAGGGATTTATATGTACTCTTAAAGGAAACAATTTTCTCAAAAAGGAACAAAAGTAGCACATTCTGTCTTTAAGACTTGACCCCTAAGAGAAGGGAGGAAAAAATGAAATTGAAGTGCTGCTCTGCCTGAAAGATTACCCAGCTTTTACCAATCTGTACTTCACTTCTTCTGTAACAGTAATAGCTGTAGGGACATCTTAGACGACATCATGAAAGTTTCTCCCAAATTTCCTGTGTTCTTAATTTGCACCTCCCTGTTTTCCCGTAATTTTTTACAAAGGGCGGCAACTTTGTGTCATTTTTGGTTCAGTGACCTTATTTGGTAAGTTCTACCTCCTATAATGGCCCAAAACGGCCTTATTATTCCAATTTTGAATATTTTCCCGAATTTAAAGGAACGTCTGAAAAGTTTCCCAATTATAAAGGAATGGGTAATTTCCCATAATCTTAGACGAAAACACTGCGGGTAAGCTTCACTGGATGCTAAAGCCCATCCAAAGGGGGGCATATTCTTTCTTTTAAATTTCCTGTTTATGGGAGGTAAGTGAAAATGGCAGAATTGCTTCCCCTTAAAGTGTGCTCATTCACCTTCACTGGCCACTCGGATTATGCAAAATTCATGACTGTCAAATTTTCCATTCCAGTTGTCCTCCCATCTGTTCTGTCTTCTATGTCTTGAACTCCCTCGAAGGAAGGCAATAAATGAAAATGGCAGAGTTGCTTCCCCTGATATTAGACTGATTCTCCCGAAAGTTAGAGTGTTCTGCTTATTGTGATGTAAGCTTTAGATATTGTGACGTTTTCAGAATTCCTCTGGATGATAGAAGCTACAGATGAAGACATAGCGAAACTGAAACGAAAACAGTCGACATTTCCAGATTCTGAGAAAGTTTTGACAGAAAATGAAGGAGAAAACAGTTCCAGATAACATCACCCATAATAGATTTTTAGGTGAATGGGTACACTTTCAGGGGAAGCCACTCTGCCATTTTCATATATGCCGCCCTTTTAAATAGGGGTCAACTCTTAAAGGTAAGAATTTGCTCCTGCAGGAGCAAATTCTTTCCTTAAAGAGTAAACCCTTTTTTGAAAGGTTTGGCCATCCAGAGCAGTAAACAGGAAGTCACAAAAGTTCGCTTTCTTGGAAAAAATATGGCAGAGAAGCATGGCGGTCTGCCCATACACCTTAAGGTATCATTGTGTTGACATTCACAACTTCCTGACTCTTATAAAGATCATTTGGAAATACTGACCAGATTCTATGTTTTACTCCAGAGTTTGGTTGAGTTGCAAAGAGTGCAGATATTGAAAGCGTTCTCTAGGGGAGCGTTTTGAGCAAAGGCATTAGGAATTTGGGCTTAGTCTGCACTGTTTGCTTTCGTTAGCATTCATTTTAAGCGTATTTTACATGTTTTATTGTCATGCAAACTAAAGAATTGGACACAAATAGAAGTTCCGTGATTAGTTTGGACATGTTACCATAGACAATTAGCTGCATGAAAGAAATACAATAATCTTAATTTGAGTGGAAGAGTGTAAATGTATGTCTGCAAGAACCTTCAAGTTATCAACAGGCCAAAAGTTGAAAATTTTCTCTAAGTTAATATAGATAGTGAATTAAGTAAAACAGTAGTTGGTAGCTTCGGCTGTAGTGAATTAAGTAACCCAGTAGTTGGTAGCTTCGGCTGTTGATTTGTTAAGGTTATGGACAGAGTGGCTAGATTTTTAGGGGAAGCTGCTCTGCCATTTTGCTTCCCTTCTCAAGGGGTCATTTCTCAATGTTTATGAAAGAATTTGTTTTTTGGGAGCATTTGTTTCCTGTTAAAGTCGATTCCGTTTTGGAAGCATTTCGTCATTATGGAAAGCAAACAGGGTCTAGTTGTTCAAAACTAACGACGTCGTTAGTAAACGAGACGTTTGTAAAAAAATTCAAATGCTATAACAGAGCTCCAGATAAGAGGGGGCATTGAGGATAATTTGAAGATAATTTTTCTTATTTCTCAACAAAAACATATGTTGTGACCCCTCATTAGAACCGTCTCGATGAGACGGTTCTTATGATGGGTCACAAAATATGTTTTTGTCCAGAAATATGGATAATTATCCCTAAATTATCTCTGATACCCCTTCTTATCTGGAGCGCTGTATAATAGTACATGTATGCAAAATCCTGCCATTTTTGCGGAAAAATCATAAGAAACTTTTGCACGACAAAAGCTCCTCATATTTTATCAGCAAAAATATGAGCACGCTTGATTTTATGAGTACTATAAGACTTAAGGAATCCTCTACTAACAAGTTCGTTAAGCTAATTATGCTTTGAACAACTGGGCCCAGTAAGACAAAAAACTGTCTCTGTTTGAGAAAATCACGATGTGCCCATTCACCGAAATTCGGATATTGTTTTTGATAACTTTGGAGTACATTTGTATATTCTAACTCCACAGGGTATAATCGATTCCGCCGATTTTCGCTTCCTGCAGAGACTGTACGTCATATTTGGCTTCCGCCGATACTGTCCGCGAACTCTTGCTTCCTGCAGAGACTACTGTCCTCGAAAAATGGCTTCCTGCCGAGACTGTCTGCGTGACTCTGCTTCCTGCCGAGAGCCTCGGCAGGAAGCAGAATCACGCGGACAGTCTGCAGGAAGCCATTTATCATGTACAGAAGTTTGGGCAGGAAGCAAGAGATCGCGGACAGTCTTGGCGGAAGCCAAATATGATGTACAGTCTCTGCAGGAAGCGAAAATTAGCGGAATCGATTATACCCTTAGAACTCTGAGGGTCACACTGTGTGGTTCGTTGTCACAATAAATATACGCCACATTTGCAATAGGTGTACCCTTACATCTTTGACAGAGCAAACACAGTATGGGTATTGAGTGGATAATTTTGAGATATTTTTTCATATTTCTCAATGAAAACGTATGTTGTTACCCCTCGTTAGATCCGTCTCTGTGGGACGGTTCTAATGAGGGTCACAACTTATGTTTCTATGGAGAAATATGGAAAATTATCTCTAAAATATCCGTTACCCCTTCATATCTGGAGCACTGCTATATGCATGGTGGATACCCATTATGAAGTTTTCCCATGAATGTAAGTGGGTCCATACTCATCATATTCTTCCTTGCTCATCCAAATATGACCTAAGTTTTTATCTACAGCCATCTTAGCCCCTCCTTTCCATACTCCAAACTCCCTTCCGTCAGGGGCTGTAAGTTTTATTTCGTACTCAGTTTTGTTCAACTTTTTAAGCTCATTCTCTAACCGACTCACTGCTCCTGGGAAAAGTGAACTTCCGCCGCATAAAAGAAAGTTCGACAAAAGAGTCTTTGTTGACTGAGCAGGCGCTCTCATCGCCGCATTGTATGCATGGTGCTGAATGCCCTCCATTTCTACTCCAAACAAATTTGGGTTGAAAATTGCTTCAGAACATCGAAATCTCTCCTTGTCAATAGTTACAATGCAGCCATCAGGTAGTTCGTGCTGTAGCGCATGCGCTGTCGAATTCATTATGTCTGAATCGAAATCTTGAGAGACAAAACAGCAGGAATGTTTCATCTGATTTAAGAAATTCCAGTATGAAGGTCGCCCAACGTCCTGCTTTTGCTCGTCTGTAAAATGTGGACTTTTCTGTATATCTTGTTTTAGATAATCCGTAATAAAACGCCCTGAAATTGGTAGCGTCAAAGAAGTGTCTTTCGAAAAAATCCCATCGGTTACAACAGAAGCTCTGAAGTTCCCGCCCCCGAGATCTATAGCAACGCCTGATGTCCGCCCGGATGAAAACAAAGCTAATACCGCTGACGTTTGAATACTAAAAGCCGGTACATCAAATCTCTCAAACATAATTTCAGTAATAGACTCTCTGGTACCTTTAGGATTAAATGGTGGTTGTGAAATTAAAATCGGGTGCTCTGCTGGACAAATTCTTAGATGTTCATACAAGGTATGCGATAATACCAGCTCCATATCATCCATATTTGAAATGAAACCAAATTCTATTGGATACTTGATGGCTAAAATGCCACGCTTGTTATCCGCATCTTCACCCACGTAAGGCTGATCAGTTTTCCCATAATACGTCGCCTGTAAGGTCAAAATATTTAATCAAACCGAGACACGGCAAAACCAACAAAGTGGCATGTGTGCCCAGCGAAGACTCAGATCAGTTGGGCGTCCGCCCCAGTATGATCAGAGTCTGCGATATCCGCATGGAACTAGCTAAGTCCCTTGGCTACCCTTTAAGTGCTCAGCGAAGAATCTGATCAGACTGGGCGGATGCCCAGACTGATCTGAGTTTTCGCTGGGGACACATGCCACTTTGTTGGTTTTGTTGTGTCGCGGCTTCAGTGATTCCATTGAGTCAAAAGAAACTTTTCCAGATATTAAAGCATTCTCTTTTTTGAGTTGATTGGAGCCTTTCGTGTTCGCAGACTCAGCAGACACACGACGTTGAATCAACATTGAGTCACCGTTGATACAACGTCACGACCAACGGTTATCTATCATAAGTAACCCAGCAGGCACACAACGTTGAATCAATATTGAATCAACCTTGATTCAACGTCATGACGTTGAATCAAGGTTGAATCAATGATAATTCAACACTGTGTGCCTAGTGGGAACGATGATTCGATGTTGAAACAAAGTTGTGTGCCCAGTGAGACCAGCATTACCCACTTGGTACACAATGTTGAAAGACCATTTAATCGGCGTTGAGACAGCGTTGATTCAACGACTATTGAAACAATATAGACCCGGACGAAACAAAAACCTGTTAAAAGGCAAACTGGTATTAATGCGCAGCCAATTATGGGGCACAGCTTACCCAGCAGGCACATAACGTTGTAACAAAAGTAGCGCAGTCGGCAGGGCACCTGACTTGTAAGCCAGAGGTCCTGGGTTCGATACTCGGTCCGGCCACTTACTTTCACCCTTCCTCTGATTCAAGAAGGGCAGTAACTGTTGTCAATTACTGGTGAAAGTAAGTGCACTTAGTACTGGTTAACCGCTTAGGAGGTCGAAGCCTGTCCAGGAATAGTGTGGTTATGTTAACTGACCGTCCCGACATGACCATAGCTGTTTACCGTGGACGTTAAACAATAACACAACAACAACGTTGTAACAACATTGACCCAACGTTCATTTAACGTCATGACGTTGAATCAACGTTGATTCAACGTTATGTGCCTGCTGGGGGTCTTGTCTCTTGAGCCTCTTACCTGTGTAAATTTTGGCCGTCCAACTATATTTGGAAAACAAACTTTACATTTATCTTCTCCCCCGAATCCTGCCCTCACGAAAGAAGATCCCGCATCAATAACCACAGGTATAGGCTCCATCGTCTGTTGTCGGTTTTCCTTTCTCTCGCTGCTTATTTCTGAAATAAGGTTTAACGTGATACACCGCCCTGTTTTTCCGCCATTTTTATAAAGGAAAACAACCTTTGTAGCCCTAGACAACAATGCCCTTCGAAAATTGGGGTTAATTTGAAAAGAAACAATTTGTTTACAGGAAATGAATTTGCCTCAATATGGATTACTTACCCTACCCATTCATCTTAACACACAGTTCCGGATGAAAACACATTAGGCTTATTGCTATTAAGACATATATAAAGAAAAGAGGCCGTTTCATAGGCCATATGCGAAAAGCAATCACTCAAACTACCCTGCACATCTATGCAAACTATTCAGGGCTAGTAAGCATGTGGGGTAACCCTGTGCTGTCGACCAAGCCTGTCAATAACCACACACATGCTAAACTGGCTGTCGACCGAGACAGTCATTCCAGTACCAGCAATGCTCGGTCGACAGCCGCTTTGCACATTAACGTATCGACCGACAGGGGTAAGTACAGCGATTTTACTCCCGAAGTATACCCAGCGGGCACATGACGTCAAAATGACGTCGATGCGACGTCATTGCGTCGCATCAACGTCAGAAGGAGGTCATTTCAACGTCATGTGCCTGCTGGGTATGCGGATGAACAGGTTGACTTGAGTCTTTCCTTTTCGTGGAGAGCGTGAGGTACGTTTAGCCAACCAAAATATAATGATTGAGCCGTGACACGACAAAACAAACAAAAGGGCATGTGCGCCCAGCGAAGACTCAGATCAGCCTGGGTATCCACACATTCTGATTTGACTCTTGGCTGTCGGCATGGAGGTAGCTGAGACCCTTAGCTATGCTTTCAGCGCCCAGTCAACTCATATCTGACTGGTCGGATGCCCAGGGTGATGTGGGTCTTCGCTGGGCGCATATGCCACTTTGTTGATTTTCTCGTGTAGTGGCTCAAGTATGTACAGAATGGTTGAATGTAGCTCTAGGGACAGGTTGTCCGTGGGTTTAAACAATGATTTTATAACTCTGAGACTATCAACAGTATTATATACCTAATTTTGCATTCCGCGTAAGACCTTGCGCCTGTAGACACGTTTGGGAAAACAGTACCACACATCGTATTTTGTCAATTCCAAACTTAAACCTTAATGCGCCAAAAAGCAGACGACAAAATTTACGTTTGCAGAATTTCAAAAAATGTTTCATCCAAGCGATATTATATTGAGAATTCGAACACCAGAGGGCAAACAGTGTAGATTCAGATGAGGTGGCTCATGATGAGCCACCTCATCTGGATCTACACTGTTTGCCAATTCAACCATTTTCATTTTTGGCGCTTTATAGGCCATGAGCCAAATATGGTTTACCTCCCCCCTCCCCCAGGGGGAATTTTGTAGACCATACTTTTCTGAAAGTCCAGGATCTTAGAAGTATTTTGCAGCATGTTAGCCCTCTGGCGAATGGGGCGTTAAGCTATAACAGCCTGTTAAATACGTTACCCATTAAAATAATAAACATAAAATAAAAATTATCAAAAAATATTAAAAAATAGAAATCACTTTCCTATGTTTAAAATTATAATAGAGTCTAATAGGACAATGCATTAGCTAAAAGTTATGATGTTTGAAAGGTTACGTTAGCCTACATTGTGTTATATACGTGACGTTTTTCTTTACACTCCATTAAAATTGCTATTAAAATTGCTATTTCCATCCAAAATACTTTCGTTTTGTAAGTTATTCCTTTACTATTAGACAAAATGTTTGGTACTGTATTAAAGAAGATTTATAGATCTTTTCAGATCTGCAAATAATATTGTCCTATCTTGTATACTTTGGGAGAAATTGGATGTTGAACACATTATTCCCTTATAAATGTTCCCAATTACAATTATCACTTTCCGTATAATTCAAGTGCTTGAACTACACTGTTGGAATAGAAAACAACAGTAAAAGGTAATATTGAATATGCCAGCCTATTTTAACAGCAAAGAACAGTTCCACAATATTTTGAATGCATTTAATTGGCCACAATGATCGATTATATACGTTACCTAGGGCTATTTTTGTTTAAATTATATAATTTGAAGATACAATCATTTTATTTTCTTTGGTAGCAGTTTCTTCATAAAAGAATCTTTTATTATAAGAGAAAAACTGCATTCTGGTTTACTTTCTATGATAAGCTATTACTAGTAGTAACGTGAATAACATTAATATTTAAGATATTTCATTATAATACCTTAAATCAGGTTGTTTTTTTCCACTGTCAATAAGAAATAACACATATAAGTCTGGGTGTTCTTATGATATATTGTGTACTTGGACCTATCAACACGTCTCTCAGTTATTACTTTTAGGGATTCATGAGATGTGTTTTATACGTGATTAAACACAGTATACTTCAAATTGTAATGTTAAGGGCATTGACATATTCTGCACATGTAAAATGGATTTTGCTGTTTACTTTGTTACTATATCAAAAGTAAAAGTATTTCATAATGGCATTGCCCAGTTTGTTTCTATCACAATTTGTACATTTGAGTGCTAAAGACAGTAACATACGTGAAATTTTGTTATATACAGCTGGAAAATCCAAAAAATAAAAAAAAGAGAGAATAAAATAAATACAACTTCAGAACAGATAAAGCTGCAGCTATTAAAAGCCAGCATTGATTTTGCATATACTGCTCCAACAAACTGATATACGGTCAGTTTGATACCATTAAAAGCTAAGCGGTTTTGACGTGTAACTATAAAATAATCAATAATCAACAATGCAAAATGGAGTACCACCTTGTTGATTGACAGGATTTGGTATAGTTTTTACCTGCACACAGAAAAACTATAAAGCAGAACAGTAAACCTGAAGTTTGAAGACTTAAGCCAAATACAGTTCTGCATCAAAGCTATGTAGATATTTGCTGGCAGCGTATACTTACTTTTGTAAGACTATCATATATTTTACGTTACCGAAGGAAACAACATTGCTGAGTTACAGTTAAGAAACAAACTTTTAAATATAATTAATGGTAGTGTCGTGTCAATACATTGCTTTATTTAGTTCATTTATGTAACTAACAATAATGTGTCCACCAGGAGTTTGGGAGAATTGTATCACAAACATTTAATACAAAAAAAGACACTGGCAGTTTACTAGCATACTGTAGCAATCTGTAAAAGCTAAGTTCAAGATGATCTATATTTCTGTGATTTTGTTTCTTGCTCTTTAAAGCCTAACTACAATCAATCATCTGTTAAAGAATCTAACTACATTCAATCATCTCTTAGAGAATCTATTCACCAAAGAACATAAAGATACGTTTAGCTGGACAAAATTTTTTTTACCAGGGACAGTGTTCCAGTAGCTCTACACACATAATAAAATGGCAAATGAAAATGACAGAATATATAAATGTTGGTCGTTGCTGTTCAGATATTTATGAGCAAATTTTAGTTCTTCTCCTTCAGAATGTATTTGCCTACACTGTAGTTGTGCTTAGCAACATAATACTGAGAAAAAAAAAGAGAAAAGAAAGACCAAACAAGTAACGTATACAACGTATTTATTGAGAGTTTATGAATTCTTCATTTCCGATATCCTTAACTAGTAATACAGTATTTCTGAAGAGCAAATAATCAAACAATAGAAATAGTGCATACCTATACATGCTGAGGAAGGGCTAACCTAAATAACATACTGCATTTGATCTCCGTGACCTTGTATTACCACATTGTTTACTTTTTTAGCAATAAATAAGGTTGTAAACTGCTTATTAATGATATCTTACTGCTTATCAAATCATCCTTGTCCAAATATGTTAAATACTGTTAGAGAATACAGCATTTTGGCAATATCCAAACAACAATTTTAGTTGTTTACATATTGAAAATTGTCTGACTGAAAAGAGGGGGGGGGGGGTATCAATAAGGTGGGTTTTCTGCATCCTACCAAAGTTTTCTTTTTTTAATTGATGGTATACTCCAATGTGTCTAGTTTATTGGACCATATATGACTTTGGTCGGAAAGCCCTACTTACTGAGCTATGGGTCCACAGAAGTGGGTGGGGTAATCCAACATGGTTTTAGCCTATCTTGTAAAAACATTCTCATTTGGTAGAAAAGTAAAGCAGACAGACAGGATTTAATAAAATGGTTAACAGAACATCTAAACTATATTTCCATATCATTTTATTTGGTTTAGTTTGAACATATGTTGTCAAAAAAGACTTCCTTTGACACTAGGCAATTTTTGATATTTTTGACCTCAATTTTCAATATTTATTGGCCTTATTGTTAAATAAACAGACATGTTATCATCAAACTCATGTCAAGGAAGCATCTTGACAAGGACATTCAGATGATGTGACGAAAATTTCATAATGGCATAGTTTTCATGATCGACTGAACACATAAACTTGCTTGGACGATGGTTTTCTTTCTATTTTGACCTAGAATTACGAACCTTTGGCCAAATTACTATTTTAACTGCTATATTATGCCCCACGCCTCCGCCACTAAAGGTGAGGGAATACATATTGGCTTCAGTGCGGATCTCGTTGGCATCTGCATTTGTGTGTTTGTCTCATATTAAGTCCTTCTGTGACCTTGGAAACAAGGTCAAGGTCATCAAAATCTGACCTTGACCTTGTTTCCAAGGTCAAAGTATGTGACACAGACACAGATGCAGACGCCAAGGAGATCCGATCTGAAGCCAATATGTATTCTCTCACCTTTAGTGGCGGGGTGTAGGGCATAATATAGCAGTTAAAATAGTAATTTGGCCAAAGGTTCGTAATTCTAGGTCAAAATAGAAAGAAAACCATCGTCCAAGCAAGTTTATGTGTTCAGTCGATCATGAAAACTATGCCATTATGAAATTTTCGTCACATCATCTGAATGTCCTTGTCAAGATGCTTCCTTGACATGAGTTTGATGATAACATGTCTGTTTATTTAACAATAAGGCCAAGAAATATTGAAAATTGAGGACAAAAATATAAAAAACTGCTGAATGTCAAAGGAAGTCTTTTTTGACAATATATAGTCTAATTAAACCAAATAAAATGATATGGAAATATAGTTTAGATGTTCTGTTAATCATTTTATCAAATCCTGTCTGTCTGCTGTACACTTCTACCAAATGAGAATGTTTTTACAAGACATGCTAAAACCATGTTGGATTACCCCACCCACTTTTGTTGACCCATAGGTCAGTAAGTAGGGCTTTCCGATCAAAGTCACATATGGTTCAATAAACTAGACACATTGGAGTATACCATCAGTTAAAAAAAAGAAAACTTTGGTAGGATGCAGAAAACCCACCTTATTGATACCACCCCTTTGTATTTCGTAACACCTTTAGTCCTTGCAAGTAGCAACAAGTGGGAATAAAACCATAGGGTTTGCAAAATTACCTGACCAGTTAAATATTTGTGACAACATAATGAAAAATAGAACACCTGAACAGGCTGATGACAGAATGTTGTATGCGTTATAAAGTATGTCACTTTCTAGAATCCTTGAAATTTCACATTGTTAATATTTTGTAATGTATTTGATGGCCGGGAGCTGCATAAACAGATCACGTAGATCACAAATTAACATGTAAGTTATGATCACGGGAGCTACACATATTTGCTAACCTATGTAAAGCAGTTACTGTGCAAAGAGGCTCGTGGCTGACGATTCGAAAGATAGCATAGCAAAAATGGTGTTAATGCCGACAGCAGACTTTGTACTGCTCTTGATTGCCTCGGCTGGTAGTCACAGTTGCATATTTGTATGTAGGGTAATTGAACGGCTCAGCCAACAGCACAGGTAGCGAAATTGGTTTTATCCCCACCATAACGAGACCCTAAATACTAATCAGTTGCAGCATATATCAACTTATACTTACTTCATTCTATGTATAAAATGTTAAAAAAAAAAATTTTATGAAGTCATTTTTTAAGTGAGACTGAACTGAAGGCAAGGTCGAACAGCTTCAGCTCTAACAATCTACATGCAAAATGTGTGTCTTGCTGAGTTATTGTGTATTTCAAAGAGCTAAATTTGCCATCTGACGACCAGTGGTAAGCTAATACTACAGCAATGAATAATTCATGCTGCCCGGGGAACAAAAATTTGATAACAGATGACTCACAAATCTTATCCTCGACATATTACAATTATGTAACGTAACGTTACTGTTAGATTGCTTTTCAAATATACACTATCCGATGTTTTTTTTATAGTTTGAGAACACATAACATTGGCGTTTCTTCATATTTACATATACAACAGTGTCTACTTCAGACAAATTACAGATAACATTGAAAAATAAAATGCAGCTGATGTTGGCTTTCTTAGCTTTTCATGTCATTTTGTATGTTAAATTCTTCAAAAAATAAGATAGTTTCTGTCCCCATTTAATATATCCACTGCTAACTGCTGCCTAGCTTATCTAAGCTGTGCATGAATCAAAGAAGACTGATGGAGCACGTATAAACTTCAGTCCACCAACTCAGCGATTTAGTCTGATTCTGGTTGTTTTTGTTGTATTTTTGTTGTGGTTATATACGTTACATATTAATCGTGACTGCTGACAAGTTTTGTAAGACTTCAGTTTGTTTGTTTTTATACTAGAATACTGAAACAGTCATATATATGACATTAACATTTCTCTACACTTCAATTCTTACAATTTAGTCCTTATATTACATGTATTTAGAAACTGAAGGGGGGGGGGGGACATCAAATACAATGTAAACTACTTATACGGGTTAGTAAACTTATCCTTGACAATGTCAAATACCTTGAAACAGCGATTTATGTACTAGCAGACAAAACCCAACATTATTTAGGGCAAATACTAGCATGTGTATAATAATTCGTGTTTTCTATTATAAGGTGAATATGTAAATTTGGGTAGTATAATTGACGTTGACGTTATACGTTAACGCCCCAACGTACAGAGGGCTAACATGTGTCATTTTGTTTCTTATATAATGTAGTTTCAGAAAATTATAAGGTACAAAATTCCCCCTGGGGGGAGGGGGGTCTATGGTCAGCTCAAGGTCTATTAAGGGTTGATATGAGTTGCTGTTCTGTTCTGTTCAATTCTCGTATCGACGTTACCCAAGTGGCTCAACGGTACGTAACCATAGTTGCACACACTTGGCGCCGTGTGTCCGTCCAAATATGAGTTGCACGGCCTGATATTATATTTATGCGTCATACCATGGGAAAATAAGCTTTACCATGTTTACCGCATACTGAAATAACCTGGTACTAAAGCAGGTTGCATGTCCGCGCTGATACACTGTAAAAAGATTCGTACATTTTGCGGTAAAAGACCAGGCTGCCATGCTAAAAAAAGTACGGGATAGTATACTGTAACCCTTAAAGATGGAAAACACTGCGTTGTGTAAAAAACCCTTTTTTAATTGATTTTTTTTATTGAATTACTGATTATAAAATTAAATGCGGAGTTAAAGCAAGATGCAGCATGAACACTGAATAGAAGATACTTCTGATGAATACCCGTCAATAGACGAGGATAAATTGATAAAAATCTATTTTTTTTATTATTTATTTATATATCATTATTAGCATTTTTGTTTCTTATTTACATTTAAAGATACAGTTTGCCTGCGGAATAAGAAAATAAAATCGAGCCGCGACACGAAAAAACTACAACAACGAAAAAAAGTGGCATGTGCGCTAGGCGAGGACTCAGGTCAGCCTCAGAATCTTCACTGTCCGCATGGAGATAGATCGACCTTAGCAGCCCTTTTCAGTGCAAGGACTCTGATCAGACTGGGCGGCTGCCCAGGCTGATTTTAGTCTTCGCTGGGCACACATACGATTTTGTTGGTTTTGTCGTGTCGCAGCTCAAATGTACGGAAGGTTACTTGAAAAGCGCGTTGATATAACAGGACGGAAATTGTTTTTAACTGATACAATTACCGTAAATTTCCGATGTTTTGTGACAGATAGGGCGTAGCAAACAGTGGAGACACACAGATCAGTCTGCTCCTCACGAGTAGTCTGATCAGAATCTTTACTGTTTCCAATTCTAGCTCTATCTTTTAACGCATCACCGCAGTGTTGTTGTATGTTTGTGCTCTCACGGTACACAGCTATGATCATCTCGGGACGGTCAGTTAACCAATCCACACTATTCCTGAGCTGGCTTAGATTGTAAATTTTAGCGGTTAACCAGTAATAAGTGCGCATACTTTCGCCAGTAACTGACAACTACTCTTCTTAAATCAGCGGAAGGGGAAGTATCAATCTCCACGAAAGTAAGTAGCCGGACCGGATATCGAACCCGGGACTTCCGGCTATTTAGTCAGACGCACTACCGGCTGCACTACGCGGCCCGGCCTCACCGCAGAATGAAACCAACGTTTTTATGGTATTTTTGTTTAATACTAAATGCAAAAAAAAACAAAAAAAAAAAAAAAAAACGGACGAGCTTGCACAGCTTCCAGGGCCGGCCTCAGATATGGCGGTCTTGTGTATTTTGTTGTTTTTCTCTGTAGAATTAATAGAACAACTCTATGAGTGCCACACAGCATATTTTAGAGAGAAAGAAAAGACAGTATTAGCAAACCATCATTAAATGAACAGTTCTGTCCTAGTAATGCTGCGGGCACAATATCACGGAATATTCCACATACGATAATATGGTATGGTCAGAGTTATTTTATCTTTTCTTTTCCTTATCTTTTTGTTAAAACTGCTGTAAGCCAATCTAGCCCTTCTGTTAGTCCGTCCCCATTTAATCCGCTCACTGGAAACACCTTCCATGATCTTTCCGACAAGAAGCCTTTTGTCATCAAATCAATGCGTATATCCGTATGGGACATCACTGTCGCCAAATCTTGTTTGTTTGCCAGAACAAGAATCGGAACATCTCGGAACTCATCCTGTGTTACAGCTTCTCGTAAGTCGTCAACGGCTTCATTATACATTTCCTTGTCATTGCTGTCTATAACAAACACAAAAGCCTCTTTGTCACGATAGTAATGTTTTATCGGAACCCGAATATCTCTTCTGATTGATACATCCCAAACTGTAAAAGTCACATTCCCATGGTCAATCGTTTCCACATTGAAGCCTAGTGTCAGGCACTGGAGGAACCCACTCACCAAGTTTTAGTTGATATAAAATGGTTGTCTTACCAGCACCACCTAGGCCAATGAATAAAATTCTAAAATTTCTTTTCCGCCAGAAATTATAAAACAAGCTGGACAGTCCTCCCATTTTGACACAGTCTAACAGCGTCCTTACACAATGTAGTATCCTGTTTCCTGTTGATCGCGGTCTCAACTTACATACACTTTATTTGCCAATGCTTATGCAAATGACAGAGTTTCATCTTGACCCAAGAAGTCTCACTGACTGAAAAAATATAAAGTATATAAAGACCTTACAGAGAGACCAGTTAAACTTTCAGATGAACAAAATAAAATATACTCCTATCCCCCCTCCCCCTCAACCCCCCCCCCCCCCACCAAAAAAAATCTCATCATAGGCACTTGTCAGTTATATGGATAAAAGTTTACATCAAAATGTGCTTTCTCTTTATCAATTTATTCCCCCCCCCCCCCCCCACACACACACACACACAAACAAAGAAAAACAATCGTTAGGTACTAATTTATAACATGGGCTTTACAATGATTAGACAGTCACTCAAGGGAACCAGAAACTTTGGCTGTTTAAGACAGGTGACCCCTTGATACAGGCTCATTTGCACTGTATTCTTGTTCAAGGGACCTCGAAAATGCGGCTGCTAAAAACAAGTGACCCCTTAACAGAGGTGACCACATAAGCAGGTTTGACTGTATTTTGCTAATTTCTGCTTAGAGAGAATACAGTGTAATTGCCTTTTTTAAAAAGATACAGTACAATATCCTCAAAATATAATCTTTATGACTGTAAAAGACATAAAGGGAATGCCAACTTTTCTACAAACATAATTTTTCTCCGTGCAAACGGTCCCGGTAGTTCTATAAACAACCTAACTTTAAAGCGGGTATGAGTCAGAGTCAAAAGGACTCTTCAAGATTTCCTTGTAATGCTATCGCAAAATCATTATGCTGAACATTTCCTGAAGAGACTTCTTTTGATATTCAAATGGGAAACTTAGCTCAGATAACGATTTTATGGTTTCCAAAATGGGGTACAGATTTTAGCATATCTTTTTGAAACGATCGAATTAAATGTTTATCTAAAACGCGGTTGGGGAAGTCCAATAATATCGGGAGCTACCCTGGTTAGATTTTTTAACATTATCTTTTTTGTTGTGAGTTCGGCATCAAAAGTAAATACAAGTACAAAGAATATCAACACAAATCATGATATAAGGAATATCGAACGCAAATCTCATGAAATGGGTGTAGTGAGGGATGTAGACACACGGCACAATACTTCTAGATAAGTGACCAGCTAGCATCGCCTTATTGCCTTCCCTGTACTGCCTTAAAGTGACTTTCTGCCTGTAGACACATATGAGCCGCGACACGACAAAACCAACAATGTGGTTGTGCGTCCAGCGCAGACTCCGATCAGCCTGGGCATCAGCTCAGTTTGATTAGGCTCTTTGTTAAAAGCTCAAATGGTCACGGTAGCTAAGGGTCTAAGCTACCTCCATGCGGACAGCGAAGACTCTGATCAGACTGGGCGGATGCCCAGGCTGATCTGAGTCTGCGCTGGGCGCACAACCACATTGTTGGTTTTCTCGTGTCGCGGCTCATATAATTCATTTATTCAAATGCGAGCCCATCAAAATACAAAACACAGAACCCCAGTTTGTTCCAGTCATACCTGTCCACTTTATAAGTCAGCTATTTTAAAGTTTCCCACTTAACCTAAGAGTCCATTTAAATTTCAAGCACTTATTGAGATCTTCTTCCTCCCTCTTAACTTGTTGACCTTTGATACTTATCAGCTGCACCCTGTCGTCCAAAGGTAGCCTGGTAACTGTTAAAACTCGGGCTGTGACCCATCCGGTAATAGGTATCACTGAAAAGACTGCCAAACGTGGTATTGCTAAAAAGCCAGTCACAGCCTATATTGACAACAGCCTTTTTCTATGATACTTTTATGGCTTGTTTTGGTAATGGGCACATGGTCGTTGACTCACTTAGTTCTTCCCTCCTGGCCTTTGACTTCTTCTAGGAAAACTTCTACCCTGCGATGTTGTCTTCCCACCACCCTAATTCACCAATCGGGTTGGGCGAATAGCAAAGGTGGGATTTCTTCCCAGCGAGTCGATGACTTTCCCGATGCCTTTGATATAATCAAACAGTTTCAAAGGACCAAGCTGACAGGGCACCGCAAAGCTCAGACGGGTCTTAACACATGACTTTGAGCTCATCTTGGGCCTTTTCTATCATGGCCTTTGACTTCTAGGAAGATATTCGCCCGATATTGCTCGGTATGCAGGTTTAGAATATACCCACCAGGCACATCACGTCCAAATAACGTCGTATTGTCGCTTTTTCGACGTCATGTGCCCGCTGGGCATGTTTTGTTCAGAGACCTAGCAACTGCTGTGTGAAGCCAAAGTTGGCAAAAGCTATGAGTTTCACCCTACCTTTTTCAGTTCTGTTTTAGTTACCTAAGATATCAGCTCTTAGGGAGGCATGGACTATCTACCCTTTCTAGTTTTGATTAGAGACCCAGAAATTCTTAGATGGGTTACAAGTAAGGTTGATGAGCCCCCATCATCTTGTCTTTGAGTTTTAACATCACGTGCATACTTTGATACGGTTCTGTTAAGAACACTTTTCTGGACTTGCACTGTTTTAGCATACATGTTGTTAACTGAGCTGGGTCATTGGGGTCAGGTCAGTCAAATCAGTCACTGGTATTGTACCAAGTAGTCTGGTACTACCAGTTGCGTGTGGACCGTGACACTTTCAATGGAGCGGTTCATTCGAACGGCAGTAAGTTTAAGAAGTAAATTATTCGCATCTGGTTCGAAAATTTAACAAACACAAGCTTATTGTGCATTTGGCTTGCCATACAGTTTTCCCCTAATTTACTTTAGTGGTTGTGTCCTTTTTATTTGTTGTTGACCATTCGCTGTTATCATTTTTCTAATTGCTTGCGACTCGAAACAACACCCACAAAAATATCTCTGATACCTATGTCCTATATATAACAGAGGACTATCGAAACATAAGACAAGCCACCCACTCTCCTAGCTCGCCTCAACCCCTTTCCTCTAAAGAAAAGCTAACTGAAGACAGTTAGTCGTTGGTAATCCATTAAGATACAACGATAAAAGTATTATTTTTATTTTATAAAACATTGTCAGATAAAAAATGTGAAAGACTAGTAGTTCTTCTATTCAAAATTACAACCATAAAAAAAAACACGTCAAAGCGCCATTCCATTCTCACACGAAAATGAAAGATTAAGCATATGCAAATAGACAGCCAAGGGCGTAGCTACCATTACGCAAATACGCAGGTGCGTATTGAAATTTTGTCAAATTGACAAAATTTCAACACACACCTGCGTATTTTCATGCTGAAATGTCGTTAATTGGGCATGATTTAAATACTAACTGCCAACAGACCTCTATTATTGCCCTCAAAGAGTATAAAACATGATTTTGCGTACTGTGTAAGTGGCCCTAGCTACGCCCCTGACAGCGAAAACATAACAATACTATCTGACATCCTAGCAGGCACAAACTGTTGAAGTAATATCGAATCAACCTTGATTCAACGTAATACAGTCAACTCTCAATATGTCGAACACTGACGTCTCAAAGTATCTTCTGATATCAAAGAAAATAGTCGGACATTTCCTATATTTACATACCGCATTACCGGTATACATGTATTTCAACTCTTTCGCAAACTACTGATATCTCAAATAATTTTTTTATGTTATCAGAAAATTTAAATTGAGATAGCAGTAGTTTGGGAAGAACTTTTGACTTTGATATATCGGGAGTTCACTGTACTTAGTTGTGTGCCCAGTGGGGTATGTGTGCGTGTGTCAAGTTATTAGAAGAAGAAAAGAGCATTCTGTTGCAGTTCCCCAATACTCCTGAAATTGGCCAAAACTGTAATTTAGGTCTGATCACTTTCAGGAGTTGTGTTATGATTCCACCAGTTCTTAATAACAATTCAATGATTATGCACAAATATGCTTTACATACATTATCATATTTTAATTAACTATTTGCAGACACCTGGAACCAGTAGTTCAAAGCGCTTAGCCTAACGAGCTCGTTAAGAGGTCAACTCGTTAAGTGTTTTATGACTTCATAACCAAATACACTGATAGTTTTGTTGAAAAAATGTGAGCAGCTTTTGCTTTGCAAACGCTTGCAAAAGCAGCTCACATTTTTTCAACAAAATGTTGGCGTATTTGAGATATTAAGGTTTGAAATTTTATCGAAACATTAGCTAACGATGTCATTAGTTTTGAACAACCGAGCCCAAATTTTCATTTCTTTTCATTTCCAGCTGCGAACGGATACATTGTGCAGAGCTCTAGATAAGAGGGCGTTTTTGGTGATAATTAGGGATAATTTTTGTTAATTCTGCATAAAAACATGTTGTGACCCCTCATCTGAACCGTCTCGATGAGACGGTTCAGATGAGGGGTCACAACATACGGTTTCGATGAGAAATAAGAAAAATTATCTTTAATTATCATCAAATAGGCCATCTTATCTAGAGCTCTGATTGTGGCTCCTCATTACATGCATATCACCTGCATCATTACGGAACATGAACAGAAGTTATCTTAGAATTATCTTGAATAGTCCATCTAATCTGAAGTGCTTGTCCAGCATTACCTAACAAATAACTGTTTCACATAAGATATCAAATTACTAAAGTATGTCATTTTGGGGAGGTCCTTCTCGTGAGCTTCGATCTTGCTATCACTTTGTTGCTTGTTGTTTTCCGTAGTTTGGTTTCTGTTCATCTTATTTGTTAAAACAGCAGTCAACCAATCTAGCCCCTCTGTTAGTCCATCTCCTTTTAATCCACTGACTGGAAACACCTCCCATGTTCTTCGAGCCATGAAATCTTTCGCCATCAAATCACTACGTATTTCCGTATGGGACATAACTGACCCCAAGTCTTGTTTGTTTGCAAAAACAAGAATCGGCACTTCCCGTAACTCATCCTCTGTGATGACCTCTCGTAACTCGTCAACAGCTTCCTTATACCGTTCTCTATCATTACAGTCTATAACATAGACAAGGGCTTCCGTGCCTTGATAGTAATGCTTTAACAGGACTCTTGTTTGACTCCTCAGACCGACATCCCAAGCTGTAAAAGTAACGTTTCCATGGTCAATAGTTTCTACATTAAATCCTATAGTAGGTATTGTGGTAACCACCTCACCAAGTTTCAGCTGGTATAAGATTGTTGTCTTACCGGCAGCATCTAAACCAATAAATAAAAATCTAATATTTCTTTTCTGCCAAAGTTTACAAGACACACTAGATAGTCCTCCCATTTTATGAAGCTGTCCATCTATTATTTATGTGACGACTTCAGCACAGTTTTATATCTACACGGTGTAGGTATGTGACTGTATTTCCAATATCCTGTTGTTTTGATATACGTCATCGCGGCCGCGTGGATATGAAAACGTACACACTGTTTCCGATGAATAACGAAAATGAACGACTATTTTCCTCGCTGTTAAAAATAGATTTGCAAAAATGACTTATGATGGTGAAATTTTACTTCCCTTCCTATAAAAGCTCCCGCGCCGATCATTTGATACTCACTGGACTCTTAGCTACTCCTGAGATAAAAAGGTAAAGATAAAAATAAGTTGTGTTAAATTGGACTTAAAATTATAAAGGTAAACTGACACAGATCTGATAGAGTAGAGTCGGGTAACTTCGGACAGCGGGTAAATTCGGATGGTGACATTGTTTCCTTAATAGGTCAGTTGTTCTGGAATTTAAACAAAATTAACTGTGAAAACAGTGGAAATCCTGATGAGACGGCCGTCTCATCTGGATTTTCACTGTTTGCAATGGTATGTCCGAATTTACCAGCTGTCCGAAATTACCAGACTCCACTCTACCTTATTCACCTTAAATATTCAGATAAAACAGTATTCACCATGATGCGACTGCTCCTCAGAATCAGCGAGAGCTGGATATGCAATGTTTGTCAACAGCCTCATAGGAAAAGGGGAGGGGGGGGGGGGGCGTCGAGTATGGTAACTTCGGACAGCGAGTAAACTCTGACATACCATTGCAAATAGTGAAAATCCAGATGAGACGGCTCATAATAAGCCGTCTCATCAGGATTTTCACTGTTTGCCCAGTTAATTTAGTTTTATTTCCAAACAACGGGCATACAAAGGAAACAATCTCACTCTCCGAATTTACCTGCTGACATGACCCTATCGCATGATAGACCAAACATAAGCGGGTTGTGTGTCCGATAATTTACCCAAGTATGCACGTACGGTATTATCAACCTTAAACTGATTACAAGTTTAGCTTTTGAAAAAGCTTGAGAGTTTATCCCTTAGCTATGCATCTACAAGATATGAGTTGCAGAGAAAAAAATTGGCAGTGTTACCAGTAAATTTTATTGCACACACAGACATTGTTTAACTCAAGGTAAATGGCAAACTTTGTGCATCCACAGCTTATACTTCAGTAGTTATAGGCGAACTTACTGAATTACTTAATGCAAGGTTTTACTGTTTCTCCATGATTAACTTTCCTGCCCAGTGACAACAAAGTATCATAGTGTTTGACAGTACACTGTCTGCTGACTACTTGAGTTTAATATATTTTCAAGTGTCAGTCAGTGCTTGTAAGATAAGTTATGCATTCATTGTTTCGTATCATGATGAATGAACCCATCCAATACAGTCTTCTCAACATAAATAATTAAACGATCAAGTTCACAATTATTTTTTAAAGTTAAATGAACTTAGGTTAAGGTAGTAAATTTCAAGCGTAACTAAAAGTTTAGTGAAATTTTCCATCGTAAATGTTAGGTCGTCCTTAAATTTAGGAATGATTGTAAACCTAGTACCATGTCTTCATTGATTTCAAAAAAGCCTTTGACAGGGTATGGCATGCAGCCTTTTGGGCCACCATGAGGAAGTACAATATCAATGCAAACCTAGTTCGCACCATTGAGCAGCTATACGACAAAGCTACAAGTGCAGTCCTGATAAATGGCAGCACAGGAGAATGGTTCGGAACAACAGTTGGAGTAAGACAAGGATGTCTTCTGTCACCCACCCTCTTCAACATTTTTCTCGAACGGATCATGTCTGATGCTCTGGAAGAACATGACGGAAAGGTTAGCATAGGCGGCAGAAATATTACCAACCTGCGGTTTGCCGATGACAAAGACGCTCTTGCTGAGGAAGAGCAGGAACTAGAAGCACTAGTTGAAAGTCTCGACCAGACCTGCACAAGGTATAAGATGGAGATCAGTGCTGAGAAGACCAAACTGATGACAAACAGCGCAGATGGCATCCAGAGGGAGATCAAGGTAAAGGGGCAGAAGCTGGGTACTGTAAGCAGCTTCAAATACCTTGGAGCAGTTGTCTCAATTGATGGCTCAAAACAAGAGGTTCTCTCAAGGATAGCACAAGCCACTTCAGCTCTTGCCAAGCTGAAACCAATTTGGAGAGATAACAACATATCTCTTGGATCAAAGGTGACACTTATGCGCTCCCTTGTCATTTCCATATTTCTGTATGCCTGTGAATCATGGACCTTGACAGCAGAATTAGAGAAAAGAACGCAGGCCTTTGAGATGAGATGCTACCGAAGGTTACTGAACATTTCGTACAAGGACCATATAACCAATGAGGAGATTCGAAGGAAGATCCAAGCAGCCATTGGAGAATATGATGAACTCCTGACGCTGGTCAAGAAACGGAAACTAAGGTGGTTCGGTCACGTCTCAAGGTCTTCTGGTTTAGCAAAGACAATTCTTCAGGGCACAGTGAAAGGAAAAAGAAGAAGAGGTAGACAGAAGAAGAGGTGGGAAGACAATATCAAGGAGTGGACTGGAATGGATTTTGCCAGCTCAACTAGGGCAGCTGAAGACAGGACAAGGTGGGAAGGGATTGTTTTGAAGTCAGCTCTGGTGCCCCAACGACCTAGTAAGGTTATGGGATAGAATAGAATAGAATAGAATAGTAAACCTGGATCCTGTTATAAATACTTATAGTCTATGAAAATTCCTATAAACTTCAAAGATTACCGTATTAATTCCAATAAAAGCCCCTACTCTAAAAAAACGCACTCTACCTCTTTTCTGACAGTAATGTTATATTGACTTGCCAAAATTTAAAAATTTCAGATAAAATGCCTTCAGGATCAGGTATTTTATGCAGCTGTCAACTGTTTGAGTGACGACAAAGTGCAGCTAAAAGCCCCTGCTCTACTAAACGCATCCTGCCCCTTTCCTGACAAAAATGTTATACTGACTTGCTAAAATTACAAAATCGCCGACATAAATGCTTCAAGATCAGGTATTTTATGCAGCTGTCAACTGTTTGAGTGACGACAAAGTGCAGCTATTTTTCTCACGTATTTAAAATCACATGTGTGTGGTACACCTCCATGTTTTCCATCAGTTTTACAAGAGGAACAACTTTTAAGATAGCAGACTTGCTTCTTCTGAAAGCATATCCATTCACCTTTAATACTGTTTAATACAAGTATTTTGGCATTGGTTTTGCTATACTACGCCCATTTGGGTAAAATACAACGCCCCTGGGGTATTCAACAGAAATGAGAAAATGGCTTATATGATTATATAATAAAGTCTGGCATATAGTTATGGAGTTTTTCTTTATATCGTCTTTTCAGATGCTGACAGATCAACATTATAAAGAGCTTGAAAAGAACGGCTACACAGTGGTGCCAGGTGTGGTGTCACCAGAAGAATGTGACGCCGCAATACGTCAGTATCGAGAATGGTTGACCCAGTTTAAAGATGGATCGTGGCCACGGAGTTTTAATGGTATCCTACATTCGTACAATTCTGGTCACATGACTCCGATGTGGGAAATGAGGCTGAAAACAAAAAAAGTCTTTGCTCAGCTTTGGAAGTCAGACAAGCTTCTTACCAGTTTTGATGCAGTTGCAATAGGAAGACCACCAGAGGACGGAAAAGAGGCGTTTGATGAGCCTCGGAAACACTGGCTTCACTCAGATCAAATTGCGTCACGAGTCGGTCTCCATGCCTACCAGGGGGCGCTGTACCTAGAGGAACAGTGTAAAGATGACTGGACATTCCACGTTTTAGAGGGGTCTCATAAGTTTATGGAAACTTTCTATGATCACCATCCAGAAGCGGCTGAGAAGTCGGAGCCAGCTGGACATTATACACTGTCACCAGACGACCTAGAATTTTACAAAGAGGCTGGCTTTCGCAGAGTAGTTCGAGTTCCTGTACCAAAAGGCGGGATGGCATTATGGGATTCCAGAACTATTCATGCTAACGCCCGACCTCTTAAGGGACGGAAACACCCTGGTAGATGGCGCTTTACAAATTTCATCTCGATGACTCCTGCTATTTGGGCGTCTGAAGAAGACATGAAACTCCATAAAGAAGCTTATGAAAAGGCAATGATGACGTCACACTGGTCTTCGACAGGGCTGAAGATGTGTAATTTCGGTGGAAGAGCTGATATCGATTTTCCAACCGAGGTGCCGGAATGCGCAAAATCAGATGAAGCAAAAAGACTATCAGGTGCTCTACCATATGATTTTAAAGATGGACAGCCTAATGGTGATGAGTATATTCCAAAGTGGAAAACTGTTCATTCATACTTCAAGAAGAGCCACAAAACAACCTAGTCATTCAATCAAAAAGTGACTCGTCCATTTTTTAATTCGATTTGAAAAGCCTACCGTATGACGACGGGTATTTGTGTTTGGATGCACGAACAGAATTTGCAAACATGAGGTGGTTCTTTTAACTAATGCTTCTACTGCTTCTCGTGTTCAAAGGGGTTCAACTTTAAACTATAGCTACTCAAAACTACGGAGACATGAACAAAATGAAAAACAAAATCACATACTTGACTTGGATAATCATGCGTAATTAATTTTGAAATGTGTAAAGCAAACTTAGATGTGCCTAGTTTGTCAAATGATTCTTGCCAACTGTGTTAATCCACTTGTACTCAAAAACGTCAAAAAACACACACAAAAAACAAACATGAAATTACTGACCTATATAACCCCTGGCGTTCTCCCTTTAAACCATAATAAAGATGATAGTATGACCCCACTCATATATAGCCACGTCTTCGAAATGGCTATATAGGTCAGTAATTTCATGTTTTCTTCTTTTTTTGTTTTGTTTTTTACGTCTTTGAGTACAGAACTTCAAGCGCATGGCCAAATGGGCTGGGTGATATCATGTTTATTATGGTTAAAGGGAGAACTTCAAGCGCCTTTGGTTCATCATTTTAAAAGATAAGTTAAACTTCATTTTAAACGGATTACAGAACGCTACGTGTCAGGATGATATCGTTATAAGTCAAGTCAGTTTTAACTGAGACTGCTCACGAAAAGTAGGGAATACTTTTTCTTTTATACTTTTCAATGAATTATAGAGATTTCTCGGTGAAATCGAAACTGATAATCTCACTGTTTCAAACAGTGAAATTATCACTTTCGATTTCACTGTTTCAGAAATAGGATTTTTGTGAAATAGCCTTAAAGTTTTTGTTGATTAATTGGCTAAATCTTATCTGGCTTGACAAAAATTACGTCACGCATGTTTGCACGTCATTACGACGTTAATGACGTCACTTAAAGCACCTACGTAACAGTGTTACTGCACGCGACGTCAGGCCGCCTAAGCCCTCTGTAGGCATTATTTCTTGGAAAATATTTTGAGATATGTTTATCAAAATGATATTTGAAGCTATTTTTCGGTTGCAACCATTATCATACCCAATAAACACGCTGGAAGCATCAACTTTGACGCAAAAAGACTAGAAAAAAAGTTGTGTTTTTGTCGTGATGGCTGACGCTCTTGAAAAAACAGAATTATTGCAATTTTCAAGCATAAAAGAAATAGAATATTTGACTTTTTCAGTGTAAGATGAATTTTTATTTCACTCATGAACACCAAAAGTGGTATTTTCACTTGTGGCTTCGCCACTCGTGAAAATACTGCTTTTGGTGTTCATTCGGTGAAATAAAAATCGATCTTACACTGAAAAAGTCAAATATCCTCTATGACATAGAGGCGAGTACAACAATTAAATGGCTTGGTAAGATTGATATTATATATATATATATTGATATGATACAAACAAATTCAAGTGACAACAATTAGTGAAAACAGAACAGTCACTGTAGGCTACGTGACCTATAGTAGCACATACAGGACTATGGAGCGTAGACAGCAATTTCGCATCGACGAAATAAAAAATCTTTTATACCCTCAAGTTTTGTGAAAATTTATAATGTTCATGATTGCCCAAACTGAGAGCACCCTCTTTGTATCAAAGGCGTAGGGTCCATCCAAATATCACTCACCATCGGCGAAACTATTATCTGCCAAATGGTACCGCTGATGCCTGTCGTTTCATTCTTTGATAAAACTGCATGAAAAAAAGGATTTTTACCACAAAACGTCTGTCTTCATTAAGTTTGCATGTTACGGTTCTGGATTCTTAAAATACAAATTCACTTTAGGTCACGTGGCAAGCTTAAGAAGTAATCTCTGTGAGGTGGTTCTAATACCCAGCCAAAGAATATGTACATGTATTATAAAGACTGAAATACATTTTATGTGACTGGGTACAATGATATGATTTTACTCCCTTTTTGTAAAGGAAAACGACTTCCGTCCTTGTTTGCGTCCAAGGATACCATAGTCCTTCCACTATGTCTGCCCTTAAAGGAAATAATTGCTCCTAGAGCTCCAAATTATTTCCTTTGAAATTTTTTTCCATTGTAAAAAGGTGGTCAGAGACTAGTAAACAAAAAAGGTATGGCTTCTCCTAAAATTACGGATTCCGCTTAAAAGTATCATGCTTCCCTCATTTTTTCACCATCTCCAAAATAAACAGTTAGATAATATACTAGCCAAAAGTTCTGGGCCCAGTTGTTCAAAGCATCTTTAGCCTAACGAGCTCGTTAACAGGTCGACTCGTTAAGTGTTTTATGATTTTATGACCAAATACACTGATATTTTTTTAAAAAACAGTGAGAAGCTTTTGCAATGCAAAAGCATCTCACATTTTTCAACAAAAAATATTGGCATATTTGAGATATTAAAGTTTGAAATTTTAACGAAATGTTAACTAACGACGTCGTTAGATTGAACAACCGGGCCCTGATCGGCCACTTACATTTTATCGATTTTCTTCAAACCCCTCCCCAAATAGGCAAATGTGCCAGTAATGGTCGCATTTCGTAACTAACTTTTAGTACTGTCTTCTGTAACTCGTCTACAGCTTCATTATATCGCATTCTAAAACTACTGTCTGTAAGAAACCATCTCGATGGGCACACAATCTTGAACATTGAATAAATGTTGATTTAACGTCATGATATTGAATCAACGTTGATCTAATGTTTTTAAGCGCTGTCTGCCTGCTGGGATAGTTATGTGTCTTACATGTACTAGTAGGTCTGTACTCAAACTTGGTATTTCAATAAAATAGGTCCAATTAAGTTGGGCTTTTAGTACATTGACTCCCATGACATTTTCGTCTTAAGTTCATACATAAAAAACGAGGTGATGCTGATCTCTTTCCTCCCAAGTCCCGGATGTGCCTCATAAGTCGATGGCCTCGTTTGTTTCTAAATATTGTTGATACACCAGCGCATTGAAGTTGAGATATTTTACTATTATTACCACTAAGGTTTTCACTTACTATCATTAAAAAAATCTAATTCATCTAAAACAATAACTTTGTTATTGAAAATGTACTGAGATCTGAAGGTATTTTAATGCATTAAAAAGAGCGTCCTAGCAATTATTTTTCCAGCTCTTTCTTAAATTGTAAGGTAGACCAGAAAACAGTAGCCTTTTCTCAAATGTCTGACCGTGTTTATGGTGCATGTATACTTGATGTATTCATTAAATACAGATAAGGCAGTTATACCTATATATATCATACTCAGAGTGTAAATAATACACTGCGGTGACCAAGGCAGGTGTGTAAAGTGAAATTGCTCAACTTTGAAAATAGACGCTACTGTGTTGTTTTGACACAGGCTACATCCTTTTTTTATCTGCACAGCCTTGACAATGTGTAAAAAATCAATAGAAAAACAATTAATGATAATAATTAACCTTAACAAGTCCTGCATTTTGGGGTTTCTGAACTGCGAGATATAACATAAAGAAGGCATCTACGAGGGTAGTCCAAAAGGTTCTGTCACTCGCTTTATATCCCGGAGACAAGAATTAAAATGATTCTGTAAATTACACCATTGAAGAAGCATGTGCTGTGCCTAAACATTTTTTTAAAAATGACTCATGAGTCATGAAGGAAAAAGTGACAATTTGCTTCGATCAAGGTATACCCCCATACTATTGCATTGCATGTAGATAGTGCATGTAACGCGCGGCATAATTCATAATTGGCCCATGCCAAGTTATTGTTTTATTTTGCAAAATATTCTTCAGGTATCGATAAACATACCCTGAAAAAAAGTTCGTAATTAAAGACAATCTAGATAGTTTACTGAAACAACTACTATGCATGTGATACACATGAATTCTTAAGTAAATCTGTCAGTTCCAGTTCTAAGCGGCACATATTGCCATATTTATGCATGCAACGACACTGGAAATAGCTTATATTGACATGAAGGTGCTTAAACTTTTATTCTGATTCTCCAAAATAGTATTTCAATTTACACTGCTGATATAATGACCATCGGGTTTCAAGATCAAGACACAAAACTCATCACTATACCTACTGTTGCTGAAAATGAATTTAGTACGCCAAACATTACAAAACGAATTTCCTAAATGCTAGCGCAGTTTTTGACCATGGGCAATACAGAATTATTTTCGCAGTTTGAAGCCGTCTGTTGTCAGAAACGAGAAAGAAAAAAACTACAGTCAAAGGAGACTCTGCAGCTTTGCTGAAACTCATAGAGGACTATCAGATTCACCCTTTTTTTCATTTTACGAGTTTATAACTTTTCCAAAATCCCCTTTTGTAATGCTTAGGATATGTATCACAGTGTATAAGCGGACAGTCACCAAATCGGAAGCGACGTTTGACTGTACACCCTAAAATCATTAGTGTCACATAAACAACTTGTGAGGTGAAACGGTCAAAAGCAGGTAAGTCCTTATCGTATTTGTTCTTTTAGATGCGGTTTTCGACATCGGGGAGAGAATTGGATGTACTTCACCTGTAGCATTGTCAGATTGACATATCACCACCCAATATCTGTGTAAAAATCAAGTTTTCCTGCTTAATCACCAGTTTTGCTTTATTTTCTGTCGATCAACACGGACAATCGGAGTTTAAAAGACAAGAATTATGGCATCATTTCTGTTAAAACCAACATAAACTCATCGCCACATCTTTAGTCCGTGATATCCAATAGCTGAATCCATCGATACATTTCTTTAAACAAATATATTGCCTCCTGAATCGCACACGTTTGTCTCATTCGACTGTCCGACTAGTGACAAAGACAAAAAAGTGGTGTTGAACGACTAGCGACGATTTTCTTGTAAGTCTTATTGAGCAGAAAATGTGTTAGTAAATATTTTTACTTATGTATTCTTTATCGAAATATAACGACAACGGAGGGTAAGAACTTCTACTGGATTGAGTTTGTTTTCGGAAGTCCAGTATGCTGTTTATATCTACCATTAATTTGCACAGATTAGCATGGCATGCTCATTATTTATTCGTAAGATTCGAAATAAATTGAAAATACTGAGAGTGTTTCTGAAATTTTCTGTGTAAAGAAAAAGTACTTTGAATGTGTTTTCCAACAGGCGAAACTAATTACAATGGTCAGACTAGCAGTTTAAAAGATATGAAAACATATTTTACAAACGGCACAATATTGTCACCTAGATCTACATTGATACCCTATACTACCCTTCTACATCCTCTTTGCTCTCCCTAACCTAAATTACAAGGTAGGACGAGAACGTGTGCTTGCATCAGGCGCGTAATGTAGGGGGTTGTTTTAGCTTTTGTGTGTGTGTTTTTTGCGTGTGCGTGTGTGTTTTCTTTATTTCACGTCTACCCTATCTATCTTTCCTAATTCCCCATCTCTTGGAAAAAACAGCTTAACGTGCCCACAGAAATATACCTGAATATGTGCGGTTATAACCAACGGTACTTGGCATTTACTGTCGGAGGAGAACTTATCTGTTCTTCGTTTCACTTGCTTAGATAGTCTACGCTTGTATATGAACAGTTAACTGGCTCGTCATGACCTTAACTGTGCACCGGACCGCTAACCCAAACAAAGAAACAAGCTCCCCATTTCTACCCCCACCAGCCTCGCCCTGCCCTACCCTAAGCCTACCATTTAGCTTTACACTAACAAAATCACCCAATCACACAGAAACTACCCAGGACCGAAACGATCCGAGTTTCTTTACAAAAACAGGAAAGGTATAGATCCGAGGACAGAGCCCTGGCGTACACCTACAACGTCATTAACTTTGTAGAATTGGCCATTCAATATAACGCTGCTTAAATACTACCGAATTTCTTAAAATGCTTAAATGCTAATGCAGGCATCATTAAATTACGTGCATTCTGTAGGTCACAATTTTGACTGAAATGTTGACAGAGAAAAATTTAGCCATATGATCTTTTTTTATCACGAAATGCTTGATAGCCTTCTCCCCAAATGATGATCCCAGTGAAAGCATCCAAAACGATATTTTATAACCTTTTTCAAGCAATTGTTGAAAATGATCGTCATGAATGTGAGAAGACAATCACAACTAGTCGGACAGTTTTTGTTTCTTGATATGTCGCTAATGATTAGGTACAGTTGTCACTAGTCGGACAGTCTAATGAGACGAACGAATGCGATTCGGGAGGCAATATATTTGTTTAAACTAATGTTTCGATAGATTCAGATATTGGATATCACAGGATAAAGATGTAGCGATTATTTTATGTTGGTTTAAACAGAAATGATGCCATAATTCTAGTCTTTTTAGCCCCGATTGTCCGTGTCGATCGACAGAAGATAAAGCAAAACTGGTGATTAAGCAGGAAAACTAGATTTTTACACAGCTATTGGGTGGTGATATGTCAAACTAACAATGCTGTAGGTGGAGTACATATAATTTTCTCCCCGATGTCGAAAACCGCATCTAAAAGAACAAATTCGATAAGGACTTACCTGCTTTTGACCGTTTCACCTCACAAGTTGTTTATGTGGAAATATTGATTTTAGGGTGTACAGTCAATTGTCGCTTCCGATTTGGTGACTGTCCGCTTATACACTGTGTGTATAATTCACTCTGAAATAAAATTTTCAAAAGTGTGCTCCGGTTACACTTCAGAAGTAACTTGAATTAAGGAAAGAAGTAACGATGTATTTCCATGACGTCATAAATCTTACCTGTATTCCATGTCAATAATGAACGGATATCGTTGTTTTCCATTCAGCTTCCTGTGTTGATGTTATGAGTAGAAGTACTGAAAATTTCAGCAAGATGTGACGTTTGCCAATAAAAATTCTGTATACGTTTGAATCAATCACAAGCTGAAACGCAAAATTGCTCTTCGGCAAGAAATTAGGCCAGTGGTACGGAAGGCTGAATGTAAAACCGGAGTAAAGACGTTTAGATTATTTCATTCAATCAATGCTTTGGTATCACTTTGAAGAAGATAGTCAGGGCTTTTCACTGAGGTATAATACATTATCCTAGCATATCTGTAATCAAAGTAATGAGACGAGTGACAAAACTTTTTGGACGATCCTCGTACTAAGTTTTGGGAAGATCTGTTGTATTTTCAGCATTTTATGCAGAGTTTTGTCTTGGCCCCAAATCAGTGATTATCACCACCTTAGACGTCTTTTTAACAGTATTTCAATTACATTGTATATGGTGATAATGAAATCCTGCGTTCAATGAAATCCCGTTTACCGTTGGGAAGAATTCCGCCTCCAGCCAGATTCGAACCTGGGACAGCTAGATTCGCAGGCCAGCGCTTAATCCTCTTAGCTACCGGGGCTATCACAACCGTGAATACATGTTTTATAGAACTGTTAAAGGTGGCGATTTGTGGTAAATACAAAAATCTGAATAAAACCATAAAAAACTTTTAAAAGTGTCTCCCTGAAAGTCGTCAGACCTTAGTTTTGTTGTTTTCTGTAGTTTAAAATGCAAAAAGAGCGACATGCTGATTAAAACAAATCTTTCCAACACTTTGCAGCAGATGCCTTCTTTATGTTGTTTTTCACAATTTAGAATCCTAAAGTGCCTGTATGTTAATGATAAGGTACTGACATATTTCATAGTTACCATTTTCTGATCACTTTTATTCGTCCTATTAGCAGGTGATTATAAACGCAACCCTGGGCCGAGCAGTTCCGGTACGTCTTCACTCAACAGTATCTCTTGTAGTTCGCTGGATTCTTTTCCCTGGCTTTGAAGATGTACATTACAATGTACAAAGCTTTTTTTTTTTTTTTTTTTAAACAATATTTTATTTCATCTAGACATATAATAATACAACACATGAATTTATTGGGATTAGGCAGCAAGCCGGAGCTTATAAACGCCTTTTCCCAGAACGTCGAATAACACAAATAGTTCGGTGTGCATACATTTTAAGCTACTTTTCACACAGTTCATTATTCTTGAAGAAAAAGTCGTACTTAGGTTCCAAGGCGTGCTAGTCCATTTAATCAATCGGGCACGCAGCGTTGAATCAGCACCAAGTCAACGTCGACTCGGCGACATTACGTCGAGTCAACGCTGGCTCGACGCCGACTCAAAGGCTCGTGCCCGAAGGAAAGCTGGCTCTGTTGTTGATTGCCCAGTGTGAAAAGCGGAATTCATAGGAACATTAATGATTTTCAGTAAAAAATTTTCAGATAATCTTTATGATTGTACATGATAAAAAAAATCAGACTGAATAACAAGTCAGTTTGGATAATAGATACCAGGAGCAATTGTGTATATAAGATGTTGTATGGAAAGGAGTATAATAAAAAGAGTAAAATGAATAGATAAGTAGAACAATAATAACAATAAAAGCAAGAACAAAATAATATATAGTATAAAAGAATAATGGAAATAAAAATTATAATAAATTAATAAGTAAATTAAAAAAAAATAATAAAAAAATAGTTAAGTAAATAAATGGACATAAACTAGAAATAGTAATAAATGAATGAATAAAACGAGTAAATAAATAGATAAATAAATAAATAAGATCAATAGAGCAACTCTGTCACACCGCGTGCCTCCCAACCTCAACCCTCCGCATCCTGGTGGTGGGAGCGGAAATGAAAGATATAAGGACGTATACACCGACGTTATACAGCTTGCGTGAACCGTCCGGAAAGAATTATAAAATTTTGCACTGCTCTAAAAATGTCTCCGTTCTCTTCTACAGATAAATCAAGGTTTCCACAAACTAAAGTTTTAACCGGCAAATGAAGTACATCAGACAAAGTTTGATTACGGGTCTGGGTATAATTGGTACAGTCTAATAAATAATGTTTTACTGTCTCAGTCTGTCCGCAGGAACATGTAGGATTTTCGATAAGATTTTTTCTGAACAAATGATGTCTGAGAGAGCTGCATTCGAGCCTAAGACGAGTATGATAAATCTGAGATATCCTATCACCAAAGTTATAATAAGCAGGGGGACGATTCCGTTGCATATTCAGATTTCTCTTGAAATCAGCTAGAGATATGCTATTTCGCACTAAGACTGGAAGGTTATTCCAAGCTCTTATGACAGACGGTAGAAAAGAGTTATAGTAAAGATTAGAATGAGCATGAACTGTAGAAATATTATCAGAGTTACGAAGTGAATATTGAGAACTTTCATGAACTAAAGGTGGTGTTAACTGGCTGAGGTAAGCTGGAGTAAGTCCATTTATCATTTTGTAAAATATAATCAATTTCTGCACGTTACGCCGTGTCTCCAGAGTATCCCAGCCAGTTTCATCATACAACTTCGCAATGCTACACAGTTTAGTGGCTCCAGTTATGATTCTCATAGCTTCGATATTAACAG
Source organism: Ctena decussata (assembly GCA_963989385.1). Taxonomy (NCBI): domain Eukaryota; kingdom Metazoa; phylum Mollusca; class Bivalvia; order Lucinida; family Lucinidae; genus Ctena; species Ctena decussata. Next base: position 107,459,868 of record OZ022499.1, read on the forward strand.
CTTCTAGTGACTTTTTATCGGTTAATGTACAGTTATCCCAAACTGATCCGCTGTATTCCAGGACAGGTCTTATGAAAGATACGTACCTACGCTCTAGAGAGTTCCTATCGAGTCTAAATTTGAAGGATCTTAACATGTTTATCCGTTGCCATGCTTTACCTACAACGGTTACGATATGATTATGATGATTATTCATAATCGTCATGTACAAAGCTTATTGACAAAGACTGGTCATCTACAAGCAGAGCTGTCTCATTTCGATGTCATTGCTTGCAGCGAAATCTGGCCCCGAGGTTATTAAACTTTTTCCATGCTCAACTCAGCTGAGCATGAAATTTTCTTGGCTGATAAATATGAAAACGCCAGCTAATGTTGGCATTTTCATATTCATAAGCAGAGAAAATTTCATACTCAGCTTAACTGAGCAAGAAAATAACTGTACTTGCCAGTTTTTGCTATTTATATGCGGTAAAATTTCATGCTCAGCTGAGTTGAGCGTTAAATTTTTTTATAACCTTGGGACCTGGTTAATAACTTCGGCTCTAAAGATGAAGATGTTAGATTTATCATAAACCGCGCTGGACAATTAGTATGGCGGTGTAATTGTGTCCATCAAAGATACGACGCAAAAGAAGACAATACCTCGAAATAGATTGTCTCAGAAGTATCTGGCTTGAATTCAGTGTCCTTTTCAGACCTCCGAATTCCAATCAGGCAATCTTAGATAACCTTGAAAGGTCAGTCGACCTTGTTTTTTTTATACTATACTCACTTAAAAAAGAAAAGATACCAACTTCGGAGTAAGTTTGACAGTCACCTGCTGATAGTGAACAGAAATACGACTTATGACGCATCAAACACACAAATTTGATTAAAAAGACAATCCTAAGCCTTTGATTTTGTGTGCAACATGGCAACATAAACCAATCGTACCATCCAGCTGAACATGTCTTGGTTACTCGGTAAGACCCTCACTCGGGGTCACCCGTGGAGTCTTCCTTTTCTATCCTTCTCCTTTTTATACATTTATATTTGTTTATCTAATAGTATTTATTCAATTTTTTATTCGTTTTCTGTTCTGTCTCGTTCATAGCTGCACACGGGTGGGCCTGGATGCCGTGACTGCGACATGACTTCTATGATTAAGGCGAGGATTTTCCCCATTAGTCCGGCGCGACAGGTCCGAATTTTCAAAAGTATAAAGTATGCAATTATTTTTAGCAGAGCTTCCACAAATATTAAACCGTATGAAATCAGATCATTTGTGATTCAGACCCAAAGACATGGGGAGATAATCCATTCTGACCCTACCTACCCTAAATTCAAGGTTTTTGCATACCTCATCTTTTGAGGTAATAAAAGTATTGAAACCAGTCATTCATTCCATACATTTTTGTCATAAATGCATGCTAAATACACGCATATCACAATACAAAGCAATTGATTTCTTCTTGTTACGCCTGACTGGCATTTAAACATGCAAAACCATAGTTACTCTTCCGGTCAAAACGGCCAAAATAGAACGCTTCACTATAATTAAAGTACAAGTACTTTCGCCTCCCCCTCCCCCCGTGACCCAGCATTTCCTTCATGCAGCAGACTTATGCAATGCAAATACGATATATATATATGAGTGGGAAGCTGGGTAAGGGGGGGGGGGGACGATACTCAGTAAGCCAAAGAAGAAGAATGGTCAACAGTAGCACTGTGATTTTCAAAGATTATATTGTGTACCATGACCTTGAAATGAGGTCAAGGTCACATACATATAGTCAAAACTATCCAGTGTTGTCTGTTATGTAAGTAACGTAAGTCAAAAAAAGGCGAAACGTATACAATAAATCATTATTTCAACGATCAGTTTGAGGATAATTTACAATTTATCTCAACAATGACGTCAACGTTAACGTATGTTTAACGTATTTTACATAGACACAAACAGTTGAAAATTCATTTGTCATGCGAGTTACATGTCATAGTCATAAATGCAAAGCAGAAGTCAGTGATCCGTATAACTTTTTAATCATGGGGAAAATTCACGCCTTAAGGTGGTGATTTATGGTAAATGTAAAAATCTGCATAAAACCATAAAAAAGTAACGTATCTCCCTGAAAGTTAGCAAACTTCATATCTTTGTTGTTCTTTACAGTTTAGAATACAAAATAGACATACATGCTGCATAAAAAAGTGTTTTTATAAGGAAAGATCAAAGGGTAATTTTCTGCGAATAAATCTGAAAAAATAATATCGTTATTGAAAATTTACGTAATGCTGAAGGTGCATTATTGCATAATAAAGAGCGTCCTAGCAATTATTTATTCCAACTCTTTCTCAAATTGTAATATAGACCAGATGAAAACGGTAGCTTTTTCTCAAATGTTCAACATGTACAAAGTAAATGTACACTGGACGCATTTATTAAATATAGGGTAGGCAAGCATACCTATGTTAACACCTACAATATAAATAATACATTACTGACATGATCAGTGGTGTGTAGATGAAATTGATCAACCTTGTTAAAATAGTATCACCTGTCTCACCTGTGTGTTTTGAAAAAAAAATTTGGACACAGACTGCATCTTTTTTCATCTGCTCAGCCTGATAATGTGTGAAAGAGTTTGAAAAAATAATTGCTAGGACGCTCTCCATTATGCAACAAGGTACTCATAGCACTACGTATATTTTCAATAATGATATTATTTTTTCAGATTTATTCGCACAAAATTACCCTTTGATCTTTCATTATAAAAAAACTTTTTAACATTAACAAATGCTGCATTTTGGGATTCTAAATTATGAGAAACAACATAAAGAGGACATCTGCTAAGTTTTGGAAAGATCAGTGTTATTTTGAGTATTTTATGCAATTTTTTGTCTTTGTCCCAAATCAGTGATTATCACCACCTTAAGCACAGAAGTCCTTTTATTTCCTCACTCGATTTCTTATCAATGCAACGTGTGTCGTGACGTTCATTAGAACCGCTTCGGCGAGGCGGCTCCACTAGGGGCCGTGGTTCATCTATCCCTGATAGACGGAAAGAATTGACTCACTCAGAACTCTCACATCGGAGCCCGCCCTTGATTGCAACTATTTTACGTGATTCTATTTGTGTTACTGGCAATATCTTGTGAACACCTTCCAATATGCTCTAAAAATCTTTGTTTTTTCTCCATCTCTCTAAAGATGCTTATTTATTGTATCATGTTTCACTTCCATTGATATTGCTCAATTAAACATTATTTATTGTAGCTGACATACCAAATCACTCTTTATATGCTATAACATCATTGTTAAACGGGATACAGATTTACATAAGTCGTTTTACTTTCTTCTGGATCCTTTTTATATATTCTTCTGTATATGTCTTGTCATGTGTATTGTATTTATATTGTCAGTTTATGCAAATAAAATAATGTTTATACACATTGTATTAAACACACATTCAGCTACCGACCGCAGAAGAGTCTTGAAACCAAATCTTTCTGTTTAAGAGTTATCTTGCAATATTTATCTGGAGTGTTTTGGGTCGTAAGATGAAAATGTACATGCGCATATGTAAAATCTTTACTGCAAATTACAGTTCATGGGGAGTAGACCTATAAACCACTTAAATTTTTCAATGTCTGTCTAATCACACATTACAGACGAGGTTTGAATCTCTGAAACTCTCCTATTTTCTACCTTTGAATTAAACATTAAGAGATTTTAGAACTGCCATGCTTTCTGTGCCTGTCACAACTGATTTGTAACGCCTTCAAAACTGTTTTATAAACATTGTCCCCATACGGCAAGATGATAAGTATTGAAGAAAAGTCGCACTCCTAAAACTTCTAACGATTTTAATTTCCTATGGAGTTTCTGTTGTAAGTGACATTAAACACAGTTTATTTTACATGCAGGAGCTAACGTCGTAGGCCTTATTCTTCTTACATTGAAGAATTCTTACATTGTTAAATTTCACAAATGCTTTGCAGTCTAACAGCTCAAACGTCTATCACAATGTAGCATAGTGCAGCTTGGGAACATTTGTTGGATGATCCCTGTGATGTTTAGAGCAAGTGACATACTGAGTGTAAGAACAACAATTCAAATTGCACTATAGCATAGACAAATGGGCACTCTTTGTTGATTTTTTTTAATACCTTGGGCTTTTGCACCTGTCGTAACCATAGTAACAGAATGCAGTCATGTATCGGAACTTATTTGGGTCAGTATAGTATTCCAGCTAATATAACTAAATGAGACAGTATTCAGTCATTCTAATCTAGTCAGCCTGCCACAGAAGCAAAATGTAACTTCTGATGGCAGTTCTGAGTAGAAGCTGGAATCCATGCTTATAAGTTTTGCAAAGCTTTACTAATAACGATAGGGGGAGATGCCATGCTGGACTTTTTTCTTCTAGTGGTAAGGTCAAAGGTCAAAGGAGTGCAACAAAATATTTTGGCTTTTGCAGACGTAGCGGATTGGTGGAAAAACGACCAAATAGTTTAAATAGTGATACATCTTTTGCAAAATCCTTCATCTGCCATGTGGCAATTCAAAACTAGCATTGACCACCAAAAATTCACCATTTTCAAGATGGCAGATATCTTTTAAAAATGGCGGTAAATTTCATACATTTTGCTAAAATATCAATTGTCGTTCATTCCTTTAGTCTTTGAACTCCACTCCCACACCTTGAGAAATTTTCTACATTACTTTTTGTTGAAAGGTATATTTGTGAAACAGCTGTAATCTGACAATTTTTTTGCTGTCTAGCACCTGCGTTTTGGCAGTTACTATCATGATACATACGTTACCACACCATTCTTTTGGATTTGTCTTTTATTGAAAAATTCTTACCCAAATAATCATGGCTATAGATGCAAAGCTTACCAATGAAGAAAATATGCTTTATTAGTCTCTGCAGAAGAATATATGGTAGTTCAAAAGGAATAGAATCACTGTTACTTACGTTACCGGGTCGTATACAAGACAAAAATGACTAAATACTTAATTTTGATAAAAGACAGCAAATAATACCAGTGAAATCAACTGCCCTTATTTAATGTTAACAAAATAAAACTAATACAAATGTATCAAAATATACAGAGCATTGCGCTGTTATATACGTTACCGGGTATATGCTACCTGAATCTATCCTGAAGATGAATATTTGCATTACAGAATATGTTTTAAGGAGAAACACTACTGTGGTATTTCAGCATTACATGTTCCATCATAATAATTCTAAACAGATATTCAGTAGCTTTATCTGATACCACAGTCTGCCAAGTGGCTTTATAATAGACCAAGACAGTTGTTACAACAGAGGCTTATAGTATTACAACTTTGCACTACCGTGAGTATTGACAGAGGCCATTTAGTAACTAATAGTGCTAAATTAGTCTTCACATAGGTTTGGTAGTAGCTGAGCTGTAGAGGAATGCAATGAAAAAGCTGACAGAAGAAAACATTAAACAGCAATATCAAGAAATGGAGAGGTCTTGAGTTTTCATACTCTTAATGGGCTGAGAAATAGCCCAGCAGGCACATAACGTCGAAATGACGTTGTACTGACGTCGATGCGACGTCATTACGTCGCATCAACGTCAGTACGACGTCATTACGACGTCAGGTGCCTATTGGGAGAGAAAGTGTTGCAAATAATCTGTGGTACCGTTCTGACCTGTATGAGCTATTTAAGGGATCTTGTATGGTATGGTAGTGCATGGAAGAGTATTGTGACATGGTGTGATGACATATTTTGTGGAAAACTTCCTAATATAAACGTATCCATACCAATTTTAGTACGACAGACGCGCTTTTCTGTATTCTTAAGTGTCGCTAAACCCAAAAGGTTTGAAAGAAAATAGATGATGGGCAGGTCTCGGCAGGCAACGAGCATCCCTCTCCAAGCCACAATTACACTAAATGGCTTGGGCATATAACATATCCCAAAGTTCTTATAGTTAATTAAGCTGGCACCACAGTCTGCCTTGAAGGGTTCTGAGCTGCATTATGGTCTTCCAAGACATCTTGTTAAAACCAGTTGGCACCACAGCTCAACAGTCTTCCAGGAGGTATTGTAATAGGTAGCTTGTGGTGGTATCAAAGCATACAAAGGGGTGCTGAAGTAGCTTAACTGCTATAGCTGGTTCCGTAAATCGGCACAATAGTTTGGCTGGTGTCACAATATGTCTAGTATGGCGAGCGGCCGCCCCAGTCTATCACTACTAGCATTTCAATGTACCTAGACTCACGCATCGTGCAATAAACTCAACTGGCACAGCAAACGGTGTATAAGTACTGTATTTGCAAAACTGGCATTGTATTTTCCCTGAAGGTCTCGCGTTAGCCTTACATGGCAACATGGTGTCCAGTGATATTATCTTTTACATGTAATAGCCTAAGCTGGCATCACACGGTTTCACAGAGGTCATTTTGAAGATTTAGCTGGTACCTCGTTGCCCACGGACGTCTTGTTTTAGCCTTTACAGCAATGTTATATACGTTACCGATTATGTATTTTACTGTAAGAGACATGTGCATTATAAGTTTGTACAAACAGATCCTTTACCCAGCAGGCACATGACGTCAAAATGACGTTATACTGACGTCGATGCGACGTCATTACGTCGCATCGCCGTCAGTACGACGTCATTTCAACGTCATGTGCCTGCTGGGTAGTAGCCCTGAGATGGAACTATATTCTTAAAGCTAGAACTGGTATAGCCTGTGGGAAGTTTTGAAGTAAGCTGAGGCAGTACAAGTGTTCCTTCATTGGTCTCGTAGTACCCTGAACCGACATGATTGTGGTAACGCCTGGTAATAGCCCAAACTATTATACTTGTGCTCTTTAAGGTTTTCTAGTAGCCTTAAATGGACTGTTAGTCTCAATAGATGTCTTGAATAGCTTCAACTTGCACTTAAACTAGGGACCAAACTTGCGACCTTGTATCATCCTGTTGATTGCTATTCAAATTCAATGGAGGTACTGTACTAGCTTAGATTGAAGCAAAGAGAAGATCTCCAGGGAAAACTATGTTATCTCTGCAGAGTATTTGATATTCCCCTTAAAGATATTGTAATTGTCTTAGTTTGTACCTCTTTTGCTCCTTAATATCTTATATAATCTGTGTTACCGCTATAGGCTACCTAGAGAATATGTAGCGGTCTGAGGTAGTACCACTGCCCCTTGCTCGATTCTGCTACATTCCATTATATAATCAAATTATGCTTTATACCATTGCTATACCTTGGCATAGATACCATTAAACATCTCCATTACAGCTGCATGAAAATTGCATTTTATTTTAAGTACCAAACGTAAAGTCTCTATAACGTAAACAACACGAACTAATGAGTCGGAAGCATATTCTCTGTAAAGACAAGACATCACCTTATACATGTGTATGATGTGAAAGCGTTTGAGCAAATAATTGCTGTCCCGTTTTGCGTTATATACTGAAGTATCTTTAGACCTAAATACAGTTTCAATAACAATGTTATTTTTTTAGATTTTTTGATTTGCGCAGAAATTTACCCTTCGATCATTGCTAAAATAAACCCTTTTTAGCATCAACAAGTCAGAAATTTTGGGATTCTAAATTGTGAAGAAGTCATCTGCTAAGTATTGGCAAGATCTATTTTATTTTCAGCATTTTATACAGAGTTTAAAAACTGGTGATTATCGCCGCCCTATATAAATAATAGATGAAGCATAACCAAATATATATACCAATATTGTCTCCTAATATATTCGAAATAATTTAGAGAAACTGACTGTAAACACTGAGCGACAGATGGAAACTCAAAATTTTGTATTTTGCTCATGGTATATAATAATAATAATAATAATTTATTAAGATATACCCCTTTACAACGGGGGCAACCTCAGTCGGGGTAACTGAGTTGCATCTAGGTTATATACATATATACAAGTTAAGACCATTAGCAGAATACTAAGACTAAAATTATAAACATATCCCTTAGGAAATGTCATTTCTAAAATTCATATAAATATAACCTACAGTAATACTAGAAGAAGGGCAATCACATACTGTCGTAGTATGCAGCACATCAATCAAGGCCACGCATATAGCACACTGGCATGCTGATGGGTCGTGTCTGTGGACTCGCATCGGGAGTACGCAGACCGAACACAGCGAAAGAAAAATGAATGCCGTGTGACCCTGCTTGCAAAGCTGTATCATTTGCGACTCATATTTTATATATACTTCATCTGCTAGGTGTTTACATTTAAGAGGAAACCAGATTTATTTTTCACACTGTCGCCTCTTGCCTGATTTCCCAGAATAACTGGAGCATATTTTTACCAAATTTGTCAAAGACATTGTAGGTCTCTGTATCAATGTATTGTCCTGTGTCTCCTATTAACAGCTGGAGTTTTTCCGTCATCGGTAAAGCCATAAACAAATCATATACTGCTTGTCCTTTGATGTTAAGTAAAGTTTCTTTCAAATTCGACATTAAAATTTCTCTTTCATTAGTAAAGTAGTGGCAGCATAATAAAAAATGGCCTAAAGTCTCTGGGCTATTGTTGGAACAGAGATTACACATACTATTGCCAAGCATATTCATTCTGTGCAATGTTTCATTTAATGGCAAGGAGTTAATTCTCGCCAAAAGTTTTAATCTCGCCTGTTTGAATGGTGCATCCATTAAATATGCTTGACAGCCGTTCTGGATATAATACTCGTTATAGTACGAAAGGCTAGATTTAGTTTGGCAGTCGGCTTTCAATTTCTCGGATGAGATCCTGCCTATATTCTTCCGTAATTCGCATTGACTTATAGCATTTATATTCTCAATATTTACGTTATAATTCGATATTAGATTGTTAATATAACTAGGATAATTCCAAGGTCCCCCTGCATCGTCAGAAAGGGTCCTTAGCTCGTCAAATGTAATTTTACATAGACGTGAGTCAGGTAAAGCTTGGAGGCGAGAAAAATAGGACAGGCGTTGCCTGTTTAAGAAATCGTGGATTGGTTCCCAGCCTAATTCGCGAATAACTGCGCATTTCGGAGGGTTCAGCCGCGTCTTAATTATGACTTTTGCAGCCTGATATTGCACTGACTCTAAAAAATTAGAGTCTGTAGTATTTGGGAACCACACACTACATCCATGGGCTATCGATGGAAGTACCACCGACTTCCATACTGAAGTCCCCAATTCTATCCTTTTGACATCAGACCTTAACAACTCTGGGCTGGGTATCGATATAGCTAATACCTTTATCAATAGCCTGCTATTCGCCGACGATATCGTATTGATGGCTGATAATGAGGCAGACCTAGAACGTCTGCTCAATATAACTAGCAATTTTGCGAAACGCTGGAATTTGAAACTTAATGAAAGTAAGTCCCAAATAATGATTATTGGAAAACGTATTACAGATCGAGATATAGCCCCTAACGTAAGACTGAGGACGGTAAAAAAACAGTCAATAACATTAGATTGTATTCGAGATAGGCGAAAAAGATCACTGTTTCTGTGCGAGAGAGGCCAATCCCTAACGTCGTCGTAAAATTAAACGACGTCAGAAGCTGTTTCCTTTACATTTGACGGAGCTGCGTATATTTCTTGGAGGAAAAACCTGGGGCCGTATTCATAAAACGACTTAAGTGGTTGCTATGCTGTTGCTAAGGCTAAATTTCTTTGAAGGAGATTCCCTACAACTATGAAATTTGTTCTGGAGGAACAGTCTTTGTAAGACTGTTCCTCCAGAGCAAATTTCATAGGTGTAGGGAATCTCCTAGATAGAAATTCAGCCCTAGCAACAGCATAGCAACCACTTAAGTCGTTTTATAAATACGGCCCCTGGAAAAGAAATGCATAGATGCTTGTTTAATTAAGTCAGCATTGTTTTCAGGATTAATCGCGATCTAGAAAAGTTGTTTGGAAAATATGAAGAAAATGAATAAATGCTCCTGATAGTTTTATGAGATCAGATGACATATTTTGAGAAATCAAGAGTTTTTGATTGGTGTCCGTTCTCCAGGCTTTGTTGAAACATCAGTGAAGGTCTTACCCGCTTGCTTGTTTAAGTCCTGCTGGTACATCCATAGCTCCCGGTGGACTTTCCCTTCTTCAGTGCTATTATTGCAATCCAATCAGCCTCATTATACCCCGCCGCACGTTTGTGGCGGGGTATTATGTTTTCACGTTGGCCGTCTTTGTGTCCGTCCGTTCGTAGTACGTCCTTCCGTCCGTCTGCACTTCGTTTCCGTTCGATAACAAGTATTATCAATCGATTTCATTCAAATTTTGCATATGAGTCATTCTACAAAAGATGAGGAATTCCTGTCCCTCAACTAAATACTTGTATACCTTTTTTCCATTTCAAGTATCTTGCCTTTGGTGGTATGTTTTAATTTATGTGTCCAAATATCAAACATTTACGACAGTGACTGGGCCAGTTAATGCAGTTGTTGATATTTCTTTCTAAAGAAATTAAGAGTTACCCCCCCCCTTATATTTGCTTGTCCCACTGCAAAATAGTGAAAGTTGAACTTCAGTTTGACAAAAAGTGCTAATACAAACAAAACAAATAGAGACATGATGAAAGTCTGTGACAGAAACCTACCAATGACAGAAGCGTCGTGTACCCATTGGTTTTGATTTGAAGCCGTGTCAAGTTTGTTTTGGTGTGTCCCGCAGTTTGTGTCATCCCTGTTACCGCAGTTGCAGTTGTAGTTTAGACAGAGTTACTACCCATGAAAATGACCTTGCACTGGACTTTTGTGAGGTAAGGAGCGCCAATTTTATAAAAACATTAAATTATTTTATGCAAAGTTTGCTTAAAGGTAAATATGAAACAATTATCTAAATTAAGTAGTGAGTAAGACAGGTAATCTGTCATCCCTGTTACCCACCTTTCTATAAAAATAAAAAGCTGCAAATAAAACAAAATACAAACGCTGAAAAAGTATGATAGACATCAATATTGTTGTGTAAAAATTTTCAAGTTTTTGCCTCCAGAAAGCAAAATAAGTGAGAGTTTGCATACTTTTTGTCATTCCTGTTACTGTCATCCCTGTTACTGTCATCTCTGTTACCCACTAAAAGTAACAGGAATGACACTTTAAATTTAATTATATGTGTAAAATATGAAAGATGATTGTGTTTGACATTTATAGTTCTTTCAACTAGACTAATTTGAATATGCCGTGTCTTTTACAGAACATTAAAAGCGGCATGTAATAGCCTGTTGTTGGCCGCGGTAACAGGGATGACACAAGTCCACAGAATAAGTAACAGGGGTTACATATTCATAGTACACTTTTATCAGGTTGAATCACATTTTACATAAAGAAGGCATCTGCTAATGTTTGGGAAGATCTGTCGAATTTTCAGCATTTTATGCGAATTTTTGTCTTTGCCTCAAAGCAGTGATTATCACCACCTTAAAGGTGAACTGAACAGTCACTCTGAGCCTTTAAGAGCTCATTTTATCCAAAACATATTTACCAGATTTCTAGTTCACTGTAAGTCAGATTACAAGTTACTTTTGGTATTTTAACGTCTTTCAGTTTAGCTGTCACATTTGATACTGAATATCATTCATATTGTCGTTTGTGTTACTGCTGAAAATTATTGTTGTCATTCCTGTTACCAAATGTCATTCCTGTTACCAGTCAACTTTTGCTCAATATATAAATTAATCCAATGTTTTGCTGTTTCATTTATTTACCAATTTGAAAGTCGATGCCTGCAGCTACCTTTTGCAGAAAATGAAGATACTCATCCTACAATTTCTCAAAATAGATTTGATGGCATTTGTCTTAAAACGTCTTGTTTCAGTAAAATAATATTAAGTTATTGATTATATTATTAGTATCAAATAATTTTTTTCTGAACAAGTTTGTAAACTAGGAGGTCCAAACAGGAACTTTTTAATTCGAAAGAAGAAAATAACTACAATAATTATGTCATTTAGGAAGTAAGGTTTCTTGTTGTGGTAACAGGAATGACATTTTAAAACCAGGACAGCAATCAAAATAAGCCAACATGTATTTTTAAGCAGATTCTCTTGTCTAAATTAATGGTTTATTGTTGTTAAATATTCAGAGTTGAGATTAAAATAAAACAAATCAAAATCAGTTGTGTTATTTTTTGCAAAACAAAAAAGCCCAAATTCCTTCATTTTTGTAGAATGACTCGTATGCATTTGTACCAAGAATGTCTCGCCTCGGATTGTTAATTGGCAAATTTCGATCATTTCTAACAGAGTTATGGCACTTGTCAATATACAAAAATGTTTTCTGGCCTCTAGTTTCTCTATTACTTGGAGCATCATGATGAAACTTGACAAACATGCACAAAGTACAAAAGGTTTGTATGAACACAGAAATTTTATCATCGGGGTTATCTGCCCCTGTCCTGGGGCTATATACATGAATAAAATCATGAAAAAAAACTATATAAAATTAGAGTTTGAAGCAATTTTTCTGAAACTTACTGCAAATGATCAGAGTGATGAAAGCCTCCAGCCATGCTCAAATTTACCCTATGGGAGTTATGTCCCACTGCCCCCGGGCTATATACATGCATAAATGATGATAAAAGCTATATTAATTCATGTGAAACAGATTTTTTCCGAAATTTACAACTGATGATAGAAGTAATTAAAGCTTTTTGTGCTGACAAAAATTTGACCCTTAAAGGGTTATCTGCCCCTGGCCCATGGCCAAATTCATGCTTTAAATCACGAAAACTGTATTTGATAAGAGTGGTAAGTGATTTATCGGAAGCTTATAGTAAGTGATCAGAGTAATGAAGTGTCCTGTAATGAGAAAATTAAAATCTTAAAAAGTTCCTTCAAGAGCAGAGAATACATACAGAAGTAGGAACATGGGCCAGATTACGTGGTTTCGGCTAATAAAGCCTCGGCAGTGACCCTGACAATATCTGGTGACGAAACCAGAAAAAAGCATACTGTAATTTCTTAACTTTTATTGGGCAGTCGATTCAAAGCCTGATTAGTTTCAAAAGGATCCAAATAATATAAAAGATGATGATCTAGAATAATAGTCTAAATCGATCTCAAACTTTAGATTTCTCAGAATCTATCCTCTGATCTCAAAGGATGTAAATGAAATATAATCTGCACAATGGATGATGTACGGGGAGACGTTTTACGGCCGCCACACGGCACAACACCAGCTGCAGTGAGGTAAAATTAAAATCTTAAAAAGTTCCATCAAGAGCAGAAAATACATACAGAAGTAGGAACATGGGCCAGACTACGTAGTTTCGCCTAATAAAGCCTCGTCATTGACCCTGACAATATCTGGTGGCGAAACCAGAAAAACACATACTGAAATTTCTTAACTTTTATTGGGCAGTCGATTCAAAGACTGATTCGTTTCAAAAGGAAAAGATGATGATCTAGAAGACTTCTTCCCATGTTCCATAGGGTCTGGCTGCCCCTGCCCTTGGGTAATACAGAGAAATAAGTCTGGAAAATCGGTGGGCGAAAAAGGTTTGCAGTGGCGGGGTATTACGCAGTCGTTTGCGATGCTTTTATTTTATATTATTGTCATAAAAACGGGAATTACACAAGTCAGACCCTATCAAAAATGTTGCACAACTAGATAACCGGCTCATGTAGCTGATACAGAGAGATTTCAAGATGATGGTGCAACACATATTGTAGTATAAATCTATCGCATTTTATCCAAGCTGCAATCGACACGTTTGATAATATTATCAATTATTAAATACAAGAGGTGTTTTAAATTGGATAAGTGACCATCAAGGTAATATAACCTAAAACAACCTACCAGGCACATAACGTCAAAACAGCGTCGTATTAAGGGCGGCACGAGACGTCACACCGACGCTGAAACAAAGTCCTTTTGAAACTGTATGTCAGCAAGGAATGTCAATATTGCTGGGCGACCTTGTCATGAGTAAAGGTACATTATAATTCCAAAGGCACACACTAATGACAATGTTGACTCAACATTGTTTCGACAGTGCTTGCCTGCTGGGATAGGCAATTTGTGTCAACGCGGATGAAACAACGCTGGTATGATGTATACTTCCATAACGAGCGACACGAGAAAACCAACAAAGTGGTTGTGCGCGTATCGCAGACTCAGATCAGCGAGGGCATCCGACAAGATTGACCACACTCTTCGATAAGCGCTTTTAAAGGGTAGATAAGGGTCTAAGCCCTCCATGCGGGCAGTGAAGACTCTGGTCAGACTGGGCGGATACCCAGGCTGATCTGAGTCTGCGCTGGGCGCACAACCACTTTGTTGGTTTTCTCGCGTCTCGGCGCATTTACTGTTGATATGATTTGTGAATTGCGTCTTGTAAAAAGAACTTCCTTCCATGTTCTTGAGACAATTCGTACGTCATAATCGCATGCTAATAGCTGTATTCTATAACTAACATAGATGAATGGATGGGCAACTTGCGATTGTACGTCCTTTTCAGCAGTATTTCAGTCATACCAGGACGATGACAGGGTGATAATGAAAGGCTGTGTGCAATGATACCCCGTTTACGTTTGAAAAGATTCTTGCCTGAAGCAGGGGTCGAACCCGGGACCGCTAGGTCTGCAGGCCGTCGCATAACTGATTGAGCTACTGGGGCTCCTCTATAACTTAAAAGCCCAATATTATGTCGTCAGGATCTTATAACTTCTCTCACGGGGCTTTTAGCTACCATATAGGTTAAGCCTTGGAAGGATATACTTTCAGTTTTTGAGACATGTCAAAAGAATGGAAAAGGGCAATACAATTGATTCTGAGCAACTGCACTAGTTATTTAACAAAGCTTTCAAAACGTGTAAAGGACTTCTATGATTAAGGCGAGGATTTTCCCCATTAGACCGGCGCGACAGGTCCGAATTTTCAAAAGTATAAAGTGTGCAATTTTTTCCTAGCAGAGCTTCCACAAATATGTAAACCGTATGAAATCAGATCATTTGTGATTCAGACCCAAAGACATGGGAAGATAATCCATTCTGACCGTACCTACCCTAAATTCAAGGTTTTCGCATACCTCATCTTTTGAGGTAATAAAAGTATTGAAACCAGTCATTCATTCCATACATTTATGTCATAAATGCATGCTAAATACACTCATATCACAATACAAAGCAATGATTTTCTTCTTGTTACGCCTGACTGGCATTTAAACGTGCCAAACCATAGTTAGGGCGCGTTTACACGAGCAAAGTTTCTATGTCACAGAAACTTTAACAAAGAAAGTATGACAAACATTTTGCGTTTACACGGAGCAAATTATTTGTTAAAGAAAATGTGCCATAGAATCTTTGTCACATAAACTTTGGCAATGAAATATTTGCTGCAGTGTTCACACGACCAAATATTATTCGTCAAAGTTACCTGCAGCGATGAAACAAAATCTTTGTCACACTTTCCACGCTTGTAGCAATGTTCTTTGTTACATACTCTTTAGCAAAGTTCTCCGTTTACACTACACGGACAAATTTAATTTATCAAAGTAACTTTAACATATTTATTTGTCAAAGAAACATTGTCATGTTTTGGCATTTACACGAGCAATTTTTTCTGTGACAAACCTACTTTGTCATAGAAACTTTGGTCGTGTAAACGCGCCCTTACACTTCTGTTCAAAACGGCCAAAATAGAACGCTTCACTATAATTAAAGTACAAGTACATTTCCTTCATGCAGCAGACTTATGCGATGCAAGTAAGTAATATATATAAGTGGGAAGCTGGGTCACGGGGGGGACCGATACTCAGTAAGCCAAAGACGAAGAATGGTCAACAGTAGCACTGCGATCTTCAAGGATTATATTGTGTACCATGACCTTGAAATGAGGTCAAGGTCACATACATATAGTCAAAACTATCCAGTGTTGTCTGTTATGTAAGTAATGTAAGTCAAAAAAGGGTGAAATGTATACAATAAATCATTATTTCAACGGTCAGTTTGAGGATAATTTACAATTTATCTCAACAATGACGTCAACGCCAACGTATGTTTAACGTACTTTGCAGAGACACAAACAGTTGAAAATTCATTTGTCATGCAAGCTACATGTACATGTCATAGTCATAAATGCGAAGCAGAAGTCAGTGATCCGTATAACTTTTTAATCATGGGGAAAATTCACGCCTTAAGCATAGAAGTCCTTTATGATCACATAGTTTATCTGCTATTCTGCTTTTTCGCTAACTTTACCATTTCGTTCTGCTATTCTGCCATTCTGCTAATTTTACCATTTCATTCTGCTATTCTGCTATTCTGCTAACTTTACCGAGTTTAGTTTATAGACCTTTCTAATGTCGTAAAACGTGATGTTCTTTGTCTATCTTTTTATGAAATAAAGCCATCTACCCGAAAACTTCGGAAAGTAAAAGTTTATGAGGATCATTGAATGCATCCTGCGACGGAATTTCAGACACTGATAATTGAGCCGCGACACGACAAAACAAACAAAGTAGCATGTGCGCCCAGCGAGGACTCAAAGCAGTCTAGGCATCTGCCCAGTCTGACCAGAGTCTTCGCTAAGCGCTTAACGGGTAGCTATGGGTCTAAGCTACCGCCATCCGGACAGCAAAGACTCTGATCAGGCTGAATGGCTGAGTCTGCGCTGGGCGCACGACCACTTTGTTTGTTTTCTCGTGTCGCGGCTCACTTGATAATGAAATAGCTTGTTATCCTTTAAATTATCTCGTAGATGCTGACAGATCAACATTATAGAGAGCTGGAGAAGAACGGCTACACAGTGGTGCCAGGTGTGGTGTCACCAGAAGAATGTGACGCCGCAATACGTCAGTATCGAGAATGGTTGTCCCAGTTTAAAGATGGATCCTGGCCACGGAGTTTTAACAGTATCTTACACTCCTACAACTCGGGTCACATGACACCCACGTGGGAATTGAGGTTGAAAACAAAGAAAGTCTTCGCTCAGCTTTGGAAAACTGACAAGCTTCTCACTAGTTTTGATGCAATCGCTATAGGTAGACCACCAGAGAACGGAAAAGAGCATTTCGATGATCCACGCAGCGGTGGATTCACACAGATCAAAATTCTACACGTCTCGGTCTTCATGCCTACCAGGGGGCGCTGTATCTGGCAGAACAATGTAAGGATGACTGGACTCTGCAGGTGTTGGAGGGATCACATAAATGTCACGAAACTTTCTTTAATCATCATGCACAAGCCGCCGAAATGTGTGAGGCGGCTGGCCATTATACTCTGTCAGCAGACGACTTAGAGTTTTACAAGAAAGCTGGCTGCCACAGAATGGTGAGAATGGCAGTGCCTAAAGGTGGAATGGCATTATGGGATTCTAGACTTGTTCACGCTAGTGGGAGACCACTTAAAGGACGAAAGCATCCCGGAAGATGGCGCTTTGTAAATTTTATCTCGATGACTCCAGCTATATGGGCGTCTGAAGAGGATACAAAATGCCACCAAGAGGCGTATGAGAAAGCTAAGATGACATCGCACTGGTCTTCAACAAGATTAAAGCTCTGTGATTTCGGTGGTCTTGCTGATATTAACTTTCCTACAGAGGTACCAGAATGCGCACAGACGGACGAAGCAAAGAGACTGTCAGGTGCACTATCATACGATTTTAAAGATGGACAGCCAAACGGTGATGAGTATATTCCAAAGTGGAAAATATAAAATGGCCACCTGGTTACCAGTACACGATGTATATATACTGGACAAAAAAAGTTAGGGATCAAATATTTGATTGGAGCTTAAATCATGAAAGTTTTCCAGAAATGATTTTCCTCTGCTCAATACAGCTGTTAAAGCGGCACAGGACTACATGGAAAATATGGAAATCGGATCACGTGACACACCAGTAGAAACGAATAAAATTGAAGTGAAATTTGGCATCACCACAAAATCAAATGTCCATGATTCTTGGTTTTATCCGTGCAAAACCATTGCCAGTGCCCATCGATATCTCCTGAGGTCTGAATAACTTCATGACAGCTACTCGGTATCTTTTTGGTAAAACACTAGAGGCTCATTTGGGGACTCGTTTACCATTTTGCGTGCAAGACCGGAATTAGCTCTACAGGAGTTTCCTGAAACCTCTGGTGATTAGAATTGGTGTGTTGTAACATGTGTCAAGCATGTTCAATCAGATTTTTAACTTGCGATCGACTAGACTTGTCCATACGGACGACAGTCTCTGCTCCAAGCTACTGGTTCGTCACAATAACACCGTGAGGATGTGCATTTTTTGTCCATTAAAGTGATTTAATCGGCCAAATTAAGCGAAAACGATTAGAAACAGACTTAACACAGCTAATTTGCGCACTTGCATGCTGGTAATGTAGCCAGGATTGACGCGATTCCATAGAAATGCGAGGCGGCAGTCGGTAAAAAGTGACACAAATTGGCAGCTGGGTCATTGGACCCATGTTCTTTTCACAGATGAGCCCAGATTTGTATGTAGATATCTTCGATGATAGGAGAAGGGTGTGACACCTGCCAGGTACACGCCGTGTACAAGAATGAAATAATGTTGTGGAATATGACATCTCTCGAGGAGGGTGGGTGATGGTATGATCCGGCATCTGGATTGGCAGCTGTGTGGGCTTGCGCATGCCAGAGAGATGCTCTCTGATTGGTGTTCGAGCTAGAAATGACATGTTTTCTCCAATTACGAGACCGTTTGCCTAAGTTTTTTGCGATGTCATCATCGAATCACAGGGCAAAAGTGGTGGATCAGTACCTAGTTACAGAAACAATCGCCCACTTTGACATGCCAATTTGATCACAACTTTTAAATCCGACTGAGCATGCTTTGAACATGTTACACTGCCAATTCTGCTCATGAGAGGCTTCCTAAAACTGAAGAAGAGCTCATTCAGGCCTTTCGTAAAAAACAGACAAACGAGTCCCTAAATGGACCTCTGGGGATTAACCAGAAGCATACCGAGTGGCTGTCATGCAGTTTTTCAGGCCCTTACAGGTCACACTGAGAACTGAAAATGATGTTGCATGGATAAAGCCAAAAATAATGGACATTCAGTTTTGTGTTACTGCCAGTTTTCACTTTGATTTTAGGGGTAATCCTGTTTATTGGGCCCCGCCAGACGAAGTCTGCGGAGGCCCTATAGTAATCACCTTGTCCGTCCGTCTGTCCGTCCGTCTGTCCGTCCGTCATCATTTCGTGTCCGCTCAATAACTCTGAAACGGTAAGAGATATTTTCACGAGACTTGGTACAAATGTAAAGCATCATCAGACGATGTGCAGAGAACAAGAATCATAACTCTGTCTACATTTTTTACTGACTTATGCCCCTTTGTAATTTTGAGTACAGAAATCGTGTCCGCTTCATAACTCTGAAACTATCAGAGATATTTTCACGAAACTTGGTACAAATGTAAAGCATTATCAGACGATGTGCAGAGAACAAGAACCATAACTCTGCCTACATTTTTACTGAATTATGCCCCTTTGTAATCTCCGTCCGTCTGTCCGTCCGTCATCATTTCGTGTCCGCTCAATAGCTCTGAAACGGTAAGAGATATTTTCACGAGACTTGGTACAAATGTAACGCATCATCAGACGATGTGCAGAGAACAAGAATCATAACTCTGTCTACATTTTTACTGGATTATGCCCCTTTGTAAATTTGAGTACAGAAATCGTGTCCGCTTCATAACTATGAAACTATCAGAGATATTTTCACGAAACTTGGTACAAATGTAAAGCATTATCAGACGATGTGCAGCGAACAAGAACCATAACTTCGCCTACATTTTTACTAAATTATGCCCCTTTGTTATCTTGAGTACAAAAATCGTTTCCGCTCTTTAACTCTGAAACTATTAGAGATATTTTCACGAGACTTGGTACAAATGTAGAGCATCATCAGACGATGGGCAGAGGACAAGAACCATAACTCTGCCTACATTTTTTACTGAATTATGCCCCTTTGTAACTTTGAGTACAGAAATCGTGTCTGCTTCATGACTCTGAAACTATTAGAGATATTTTCACGAGACTTGGTACAAATGTAAGGCATCATCAGACACTGTGCAGAGAACAAGAACCATAACTCGGCCAACATTTGTTACTGGATTATGCCCCTGGTACTGAATTATGCCCCTTTGTAATTTTGAGTACAGAAATCTTGTCCGCTTCATAACTCTGAAACTATTAGAGATATTTTCACGAGACTTGGTACAAATGTAAAGCATCATCAGACGATGGGCAGAGAACAAGAACCATAACTCTGCCTACATTATTTACTGAATTATGCCACTTTGTAATTTTTAGTACAGAAATCGTGTCCTCTTCATAACTCTGAAATTATTAGAGATATTTTCACGAGACTTGTTACAAATGTAAAGCATCATCAGTCGATATGCAGAGAACAGGAACCATAACTCTGTCTACATTATTTACTGAATTATGCCCCTTTGAAATTTTGAGGGCAGAAATTGTGTCCGCTCTTTAACTCTGAAACCGTTAGAGATATTTTCACATGACTGGGTACAGACGTAAAGCATCATCAGACGATGTGCAGAGAACAAGAATCCAAACTCTGCCTGCATTTGTTACTGAATTATGCCCCTTTGTAATTTTGAATATAGAAATCATGTACGCTCTATAGCTTTAAAAGCATCAAAGATATTTTCAACACTGAGCAGAGAATAAGAACTAACTTCATCTACATTTATTTATGGAATTATTCCCCTTTGTAGTTTACAGTCTGGAAAAGGTGTTCGCTCTCTAATTTTAACATTGTTGAAGATATTTAAAGGCGGGGCCCTATTAGTTACCATGTTTCTAGTTCATGTCTGTTGGTGTGTCACGTGATCAGATTCCAATGTGTCATGCAGTCTTGTGCAGCATTGATAGATGTATTATACAGAAAAAAATTGTTTTGAAAATTATTGTTTTCAATATAAAAATTTCAGTCTAATGTTTGATCCTTAACTTTTTTGTCCAGCATAATAGGCAAATACGAGGGGAGTTCAATAAGGTTGTAGAACTCGGGGTTTAACTCACAGATGGGAAGATGGTTTCAACATTATTTTTCTTTTTTATCCCCCTTTACTTCAATGCATTTGGCCCACTTTTCTGTTAAGCAGTCTATGCCTTTGAAATAAAAGCCGTCTGTTTGGTCCTCAAATCAAGTCTCTGTAGCAGCCTTGAGCTCATCATCGTCCCGAAATCTCGTTCCACGCAAGTGGGACTTCAAATTTCGAAACAGATAATAATCACCGGGGGCCAGGTCCGGACTGTATGGCGGGTGATTTAACTGCTGGAACTTGCTCTCACGAACAGCCGCTTGTGCAACTCTGGACTCCACCCTTTGCTGACGATCTTGCATGTTCAGTTTCTGGGTACCCACCTGGCAGATACTTTTGACATGTCTAAATGTTCATGGATTTTGTGTAAACACTTCCATTAGAAATACCACATTCTGAAGCAAGTCAGCAACTTTGATTCGGCAATCGTTTAGCACAAGTCTCTCAACACGGTCGATCATCTCCTGGCTGATGAAATCAGCAGGGCGACCTGGCCTTGGGTCATCTTCTAAGGAGTCTCGCCCACGTTTAAATTCTGCTGACCACTTTGCCACTCTGGAATACTTTGGGCTACTATCACCATACACATCAGCCTTTCGCCGATGGATTTCTTTGGCGTTTGCACCCTCCTTAGTGAGGAACTTTATGACTGCTCTGAACTCAATATTCTGAATTTCCATTTTTGCCTATGGGTATAGGTTTTCAACACATCAGCCTTTCGCCGATGGATTTCTTTGGCGTTTGCACCCTCCTTAGTGAGGAACTTTATGACTGCTCTGAACTCAATATTCTGAATTTCCATTTTTGCCTATGGGTATAGGTTTTCAAACAAAAAGTAATCTCTTGAGCAAAAAATGTACGTGTTGACTGAACGGCTGTTATCATTCAACTGACAAAGGTTTACACTGCACAAAAATGAAAAAAAGGAAATCTTGAATTGTATAGAAAAAAACCGAGTTCTACAAACTTATTGAACTCCCCCTCGTACGTCGAAGCAACGTCGTTTCACCGTTGGTGAGACTTCCAGCGTTGTGTGCGCATGTACCATTTGTCATCATTCTGCACAGCTAATGAAAGGGGGTGAGGGCTAGCTGTTGATAGCTCTGGAATAATTTCGTTTATTTTCCAACAGAAAATCTACTGTGATCACTCGTTGGACCTGTCCCGCCGAAACGATTCTTATGAGAGTCACAACCTATAATATCATTGAGCCGCGACACGAGAAAACCAACAATTTGGTTGTTCGCCGAGAGCAGACTCATGTCAGTCTGGGCATTCGCCAAGTTTGATCAGTCTCTTTGCTAAGCACTTAAAAGGTAGTCAAGGGTCTAAGCTACCTGCATGCGGACAGCGAAGACTCTGATCAGACTGGGTGGATACCCAGGCTGATCTGAGTCTGCGCTGGGCGCACAACACCATTGTTCGTTTTCTCGTGTCCCGGCTAAATTATTTTCACGGAAGGAGTATTGGGTGGTGCGATGGTGCTGGGTATAACTTCCAGTGCCGGGGGATGCTACTAATTTGGAAAATAATAGGGCAAGGAGGCAAGGACCTACTGTACTTGCAGTAGGTGCGGCTGGGGGTTGGATATTTCAGTTTTCTGTCGTCTATCGTTCCTCTCTTCTATCTCCCTCTCTTTGGGAGATGCCCCGATAAAAACTGAAACACTGTCTCAAAGGGCCGTTTAATCCAAAAACAACCAACCAACCAACCAATATTTTCATGGATAGATAGAAAAAAATGTGTGACCTAGCATCCGATAGTCCCTTGAACTGCAGGCATGTTCTTGATAACTCGAGATACAAGTGATGATAATAACTGAAAATGGTAATTGATGCTTTTTTCGAAATAAGGAAAATAAATAAATAAATAAAATAAAATAAATAAAACAGGCCCCGAGGCTATAAAACATTTTTCGCGCTCAACTAAAATTTTCTCTGCTGATGAAAATGAAAATACTAATGTTGGCATTTTCATATTCATAAGCAGAGCAAACATACTCAGCTCAACTGAGCAAGAAAACAACTGTATTTATCAGTAATTTGCTATTTATTAGCAAGTAAAATTTCATGCTAAGCTGAGTTGAGCATGAAAAAAAGTTTTATAACCTTGGGCCCTGATGGTAAATCCCTCGACCAAAAGCAGAATACGTTGTGGCACTTCCTAAGTACCGTTAAAAATCTTAAAAGTGGGACACCTAAATTGATTACCGCACCTGTCCGAAAAAATGAAATAGTTTGAGTTTGCATTACCACAGGGTATAATAGATTCCGCCAATTTTGGCTTCCTGCAGAGACTGTCCGTCATATTTGGCTTCCGCCGAGACTGTCTGCGAACTCTTGCTTCCTGCAGAGACTACTGTCCTCGAAAAATGGCTTCCTGCCGAGACTGCCCGCGTGACTCTGCTTCCTGCCGAGAGGCTCGGCAGGAAGCAGAATCACGCAGACAGTCTCTGCAGGAAGCCATTTATCATGTACGGAAGTCTTGGCAGGAAGCAAGAGTTCGCGGACAGTCTCGGCGGAAGCCAAATATGATGTACAGTCTCTGCAGGAAGCGAAAATTAGCGGAATCGATTATACCCTGTGATTACAGTTATGCGTCTAAAGGATGTTGATGGAATGGCAGATAGTGTAATCCCTGATCAGAATGCGTCTGCTAGTCTGATCTGAGTCTGCACGGTTTTTAAGGCGTCGTGATCAACGTCGGTACAGCGTCATTTGCTCGCTGGGTTAGTATTTCATGTCAGCGTCGTGTTTTCGTCTTGTCAATTTGTATGGTTGCATATGCACGTAAGCATCACATGTTTATACAATGAAAAACGTATGAAATATATCACTTTTCATGAAAATATACGTGGGGCAGTGACCTTGGGTTATGTTATGCATCATAGTCATAGGTTCGGTTAGCGGCTTCCTAGAGCGGTTAGGGACACTCGGTATGAGGCAGAAGGTCGGAGTTCGACTGAAAAATTCTCTGTCAGCTCATCGGAAAATAAGCACATTTTTCGAACAAGGAAAGACAAAGGCATCGCAATGAGGGGGTAGTCTCAATCTTTCATCATTTCATATGATGTGTCAAAAATACGGGCGGGCCTTTAACGCCACCGCACAGGGCTACAGGAAAACATTTAGTGTCTTCCTCCTATTAACTTTTCTTCGACTTTCTGTATTAAAGACAATTTGATTCTGGTCACATCACATGTATACCATTAAACTCGGTGAAGTCATTTGCAATTTTTTGCCCGCCAGATCTAAAAATTTACTATATTATAGCAGCTGCATATTATGAAAAATGGTAAGAGGATTTCTCCATCCCCTCCTCCACCCATCCCCACCCCTTTCCCCTTTTTTCTTTGTTCTAAAATTTATTTTGTCACAGTATTAATTGCATTTTTGAAGGAGCAGTCGTATTAACCAAGGCTGAGCGGGGTTGGAGTGGGATTACAATCCTTAGTTGATCATTCGATCTGTTTCCGAGCAGGCATATACAATGTTGCATTGCCTTTCTTGTACAATGTCGAAACCACATTAATATGTATAATGACGTTGTTAATTATGTCGTTTGTCAGAGCAGACAGTTTTTTGTGCAAATATTTCATAACCGTTTTAAGGTTGTGTGAACCCACTGATGGGGATGCATTAATACCTACCCAGCAGGCACATGGCGTTGAAATGACGTCGTACTGACGTCGATCACGTCGCATCGACGTCGGTACAACGTCATGTGTTTGCTGGGTAGCGTCCCACAGAAGGGACATAGGCAAAAATGCAGACCAGATCAGTCGCCTCAGAACGCGGCATGTGATCTGGGTCTACACTGTTGGCGTAAAAGTGTGGAGCAATTTTCTAAATACATGTAATTGATAAAAAAAAAAACTAAATAAAGCATCCCCAGTGGGCACAAAAGGTTGAAGTAACCTTGAATCAACCTTGATTTAACGTCGTGACGTTGAATCAACCTTGATTCAAGGTAATTCAAACTTATGTGCCCAGTGGGTCCCTCCCGCCAATATATACAAACATCCCTGATTCTGACATACATTAGGCCTAGAAGGTTAGGAATGTAGACCCGTAGATAAGATCTGACAAAGCAATTTTTAGTTGAAAAGTACATTAACCTATTTGTTCTCAACGCCATCATTGACACGGCTTCTTATCTGTTAATTCACATCTTAAAATGATCATGGTTAAATATCCGCCACATCCACTGTAAAAAGTTAATATCGACATTCTTACTGCCTCAATTTCGGGCTGTCTGAAAATAATTGTACCGTGAAAGCGAGCAGATAAAGACGGTTCGGTTTTTAGACTGCAACGATTTGCCTGAAAATTATATATTTTCTTTTTCAAATATTTATTATTATTATTATCAATATTAGTTACTTTTTTAAATCTGTTTCATACATACCAAATGAAACAAAGGGATCTTTAAAGGTGTGTGTATTTGCTGGACTAGCTCTTCAGGAGTTTCATATGAATATTCATCTGTAATATGAAACAGTTTTTTTTTCACTGACAAATAACCTGTGTCGACCTGCACCCCAGGAGTGCGAGGCGTGCTGTTTGGACATTGGTTTCCGCCACACGGTCTCGCACCCCTTTGTTGGGGGTTGACGGCACTTCTTTTTAAATTTATGTGATGGGCACTAATTTCTCATATTAGCCTAGCCATACATCGCTGTGATTTCCCAAGTACGCATGTACTCTTTGTAATCTTAGCAAACATGAAACAGATATTTTCGTTCACTGTTTTACCGCGATTTTAAAATTTGTGTACATAATGTATGTATTGCATGAGCGTAGTTTTTGTTTTATACTTTTATGTTGAATAGTTTGTTTGGAGGGCCACAAGGTAGAATGGCTTTATAGCTAAATGTGTCACCCTCATGAAATATTGTATAAATAAATAACATAACATTACTTTGCGCTTAAGAGATAAGCTGTCGTGAAAGAATAAAAAACAAACACAATAAATTGTGGCTCAGAGATAAGCAGCCGTCCTGACAACCTTGGCATAGTTTCTGGTGGAACGAGCGTATAACTACAGAAGAGACAGGTAACGTACATTTTCTTTTATATTTTTACCGTATTCACTGCATATATGTAAATCTGTTGAGAAAATCGAAGAAAAATCTCTGTCAGTTATTGTTTGGCGTGTACGATAACTATATCAAATGTCCTGTCCTTGACAGCAAAAGCGAAAGAGAATTATTACAAGTATGAGCTTTAACGAAAGACTGACTACAGCAAATTAGCAGTCCCGTATGATTTTGGCGAGGTTTAAACAATATTTTATTTGTTTTTTTTTTCTTTTCGTCCGATTCTCATAACGATGCAAGGGAACGAATCCATAATATGCGCCCCTGGGTATGCACTGCATGGCCCCCCAGCGGGCACATGACGTCGAAATGACGTCGCACTAACGTCGATACGACGTCATCACGTCGCATCGGTGGCTCAGTGGTTAGTGCACTTGACTCTGAAGCCAGAGGTCGTGGGTTCGAGCCCCGCCCGAGGCGAAATCTTCCTATGTCCGAACGCGTTTTTCTAGCATCATTTGCAGGGATGATGCTAACAAGTGAGCCGTCCTTCGGATCGGGACGTTAACTGGAGGCCCCCTGTGCAGGGAGAGTCATCCCCTGTGCAGGTTAAAGATCCCTACTATAGCTACATGGCTATACGTAGGCTTTCATTGTGCAACACCGGAGTGTACATATGTACACCGTCTGTGTCCCCTTCGGGGGTTAAGGCGTAAATGGAAGAAAGAAAGAAAGAAAGACGTCATTTCGACGTCATGTGCCTGCTGGGCCCGAGTCTGCCTATGTCTTCTCTAACGATACGGTTTAAGAACACCTTGACCACTACCCCTGATAAAGATACGTTTAAGAACACCTTGACCACTACCCTTGATAAAGATACGTTTAAGAACACCTTGACCACTACCCTTGATAATAAACTTGTATCAACACTTCTCGACAAGGTTTCTGAAAAAGACCCTACTTACTGTTAATGCTATCTTACACGTAGAGATAGCATTAAAAGTGGATAGAGGGGTTTTTATGTAAAGATAGTATTGATTGTAAACAGGGTATGTGTTTTTTTTTTTTTTTTTTTTTTTTTTTTTTTTGGCTTGCGCTCTCGGGCGCAAGCCAGTATTCAAGTGGTTTAGTGATACCGACTTATTTTCGGAACAAACGATACGTCACGCTTAGTCGGAAAATACCAGGAGAGTGTGTACTGCAACGATCTCGAGGGGGGGGGGGGGGTGCGGGGAGGGGGTCACTTGGTTTTTAAAAGGGGTACAAATGTGCCGCTGGAACTCTGAAAACCCACCCTATTCATGTACAACACAAATGCCAAAATATATATCTATTCATGTATTTTGTATCAAACTTGGACCCTATTCATGTATACTGCAGAAAAGGTGCTTAGATAAGCTCATGAATCTGCCATTAAGCCTTAAAGAAAATTCAAGAAATTAGTATGCTGAGAACATTTGTTGTCTGTAATTTTTGTAATTGGTAATTGTTTCTTTTCGATAACAAAAAGCAGATACGCTGGCTTTTATATATAGAGTTTGGAGAAATAAGACCTATTCGTGTATATTAGTCTGTAAAATCATACCTATTGATGTATCTGGCAGGTCAAAAAAGTAGGGCTATTCCAGCGGCATATATATACCCTGCTTTATAATGGAAGTGACTCCCCCTGGCAACGATTCGTTCTAAACTTTTTTAGGGCCGCAATTAAGCCAAAGAGATCGAAAGTTCGTTCCGGTTTGAGACAGTATTTCTTCATTATTTTCTTCACAGACATAACAAACAAGCTAGTTCTGACGAAATGCCGTCAGAGAAGTCAAGCCACATTGTGACAGTCCATCTCTGGGACGACATTTATGTATCAGCAATGTAAAACATTGCTCTGCTTGGGCTGTTCTTAGAGATGAAGTCGTTAGTTTTCAGAGAGCTAATACTTATTACAGTCGAGGCAAAGTCCTTTATTATTATTATTTAGTTTGGTCTACTGATGGGGATTTTATGGCAAAAATTTTCAGATTTTGGCCACATTCTAAAAACTATAATGCAGTGAACTGAATAGTTACAAATATATTAACTGTATAAAAGTAGCAAAAAATGGGAAATCAGTGGACATTGAAGTATAGGTCAAAATAACCTGGTAATATCGGTAATTGCACATTGCTGATGTACTAAAGTATCAAGTTGCTACCGTAACAGGCAATCTATTCATCTATCTCTTACAAAAATCTATACCTGAGTCTAACAAGATTGGGGACGTACATACATGTACGCACACGATCAAGTACACATACGCAGACTATCTGAATACAGTATACAGTGACTGACTAGAATTTTAGGGTAATCGGGCACTAGAGGCACGTAGCGATTAGCTTATTAGATAATGGACGTTAATCATTCTTTTGTAGTACCACTCTGTCTTTAGACAAAAAAATGCAGAATTTCCGGGAATTTCCATGTGCACCTGGGTGGCACGGAATATGCCTAATATGTTTTAAGCATTTGATCAGAACACAGGAATTTGACTTTTTAGTTTGAGCTTCATATGAAAATTTCATCAAAATGACGTACAACAGAAAATGATCGTCTTAACACTTCTTAAAAGTTGCGTACAGAGGAAAGGGTATTATTATAAAACTTCACCGCAAAGGGTGGGGTATGATACCCTGATCAAATCAGATTTCCTGTATAGCACAGGCATTTGTTTCTCAAGATATTAAGGACATTTTATGTTGCAAGAGAGGCAATAATAGTGGGGATGAGTTTATATGAAACAAGTGCTGTACAGGTAAAACTATGGAAAAAAATCAACCAGTTGACTAGAATTCCCGATCATGCATTTTCTTTTAGGAGCTACTAAAGGGTATCGTGTATGTTATTCTTCTGCACAATAATAGTATATGGCTCAAATAATGATTTTCGCCAAATAAGCACTTCATGTTAAAACCCCGAAAATGGAGTATCTGTGTTGGAAAACCATATTTATTTATAAAGATATGTAGTTCGTTTCGGTAAATCACGTGCATTCTGGTGCTTTACCGTATTTTCGTGATTTTACATATTTTGTTAGTGTGATTTGACATTGCGTATTATATATCATTTGTCTTCATCTTTAGACGTACTTTCTACCGCTAAGAGGGCATTTATGGGATTTTAACTACCAACGCGGGTATTCTATTGCTGGTACGAATTACACATTTTACCTACTTTGAATTCGACTTTTTGTGTTTATAGTCTCAACTAGATCAGACTTACGTATTTTCTTAGTGGGTTTGAAATGATTAGTCCTATATGTAACTATTTCAATGCCTCAACATTATTTATTTTGCTGCTACATACATGTTCAGCCATTCATAAAATTCCAATGCGGTTTACGCGGATGCGGGTGCGGGTTACACTTCTTATCTATTCTCCATTCTCGTTCCGGTATTTCTACGGACCGAATCCAAAGTACTCATTTCCTTTAATACTTGCGCATCTAGATCTAGTCCCACGTTTCAATTAATAATTGTTATCTACATGAGACTGTTAACAGACAGGTTTTAAGTTTTCTTTCTTAGTGGAGTTGCTTATGTAACCCCGTGTCCACTTTTTGTTTATCAGGAATGTTATATACCAAAATGTTTGTTTTGACAAGTAGTTTTCAAAAATGGTTCCTGTGAATTTTTTCTATCACTTTTCAAGGTCAAGGTCAAAGGTCAACGCTTCAAAATAGAAAGGAAAACTTTAAAACTTTATCTCGTATAATTGATTCTTTATTCACCAGTAAGCAATTAAAACACGAAACACATCACATAAAAAACTTGGACTCATATTAATATAAAGTCAAGCCGTCTTGCGGCTTGACTAACAAAGACCTCGTCCGATTTTGTCTATTTTTATCCATATCCGATTTGCCTCATCTGCTAAAAATAACAGATGGAAACCTTTATTCTATTTTTGATAGTACATGCATGTACTATTTTTTTTAATATTTCCGTTAAAAAGCACGTTTTTCTTTTACAAGTGCCTTGAACTTGGCCACATTTCTTTTGCTTTTTATAAACTGGTTGCATAAAAAGATGAAACTCTGAATGCAATGCAAAGTATTTGGCTTTGCATCCTAAGAAATATACCAAAACTTGTGTAAGAAAGAGTGTTTATATATAGATTAGCGCAAAGCATTAGCTTTTTCAAAAATCATGCAGCGGCGTCGCGAAAAAAAGGCCTTAGGGCATCGCATGATCTGACTCGTCAGAGCAGCCGGCACACTGTCCAGCACCGATGCATTCGTTGGATCTGATCAGTCTTTTTCGGTATATATATATTCCTCATCTTTCATGCTGAGGCTAGACTGATCAGACTGCGCTTATGCCGGAGTGGGCTGATCTGTGATCAGTGTAAAATCTGAAAGAGCAGAGTTCAAATTTATTGCTTAAATTTAGAAACAAGCGCGCTTTTGACGATTTTCTTCCCTTATAACATTTACTGAAAAAAATGTATCCCATGTATCTGTGAGTGTATGTGGCTTATATGTACAGCGGACCGTGTTATGTATGTGAAAGTCGGTAATGTCGGTGAGTAATTAACGCATATGCATTGCAACAGGCATTTCCATGGCACAAAGCGATATATTATGTACACATGTTTAGCAACTGATAAATTTTCTATTGGCCATCCACATGTTCATGAATAGCATGAACTGGAAGTCTCTTACAATGACACAGGTACAGAAAAAGGGGACAATTCAGAATTGTTAAAATTTGAAACTGTTAGGGTTTCATTGACAGCTTTATGACAATGGAGGGGTTGGTTGGATGGTGCGATGGTGCTGGGTATAACTTCCAGTGCCGGGGCGTCCTACTGATTTGGATTATAGTAGGTGCGGGTGGGGGTTGTGTGGTCACTTTTCTTGCTTTTATAACACTCTCTAATGTTGCCTTCTTACTCCAGCTATACAAATGTACAGAGAAATTATTTACACTCTTCGACGATTTCCTTAGATGAACCTATACTGGGCTGACGTTGTTCATACATCCACGAAAAACACACATTCATGCAATCTTACGCGTAAGCAACGTCACGGTTAATAAAGATAGATGATTGGCCGACGTAACGTTTGATATACGTCATGTCATAGTGACGGCTGCTCTACTTCATTACCAAACACGTTGGTTAATAACTATTTTTCGTCCTTTGCTTGGCGTTGAATTAGTCAGAACTTCACGAATGAGTAATAAAATTGATGTAAAAACATAGCATAAATATAAAAGATAAATTTCATTACGAACGCAATGGATTCCGTGCTTTGTTGTTCCCAAATGGTGTAAAGCAAGTTATTGTCCCAAACAACAGCAGCATGCATTTTCTTCTCAGAGTGTCAAAATTTTGTTCCAGTCACTGCCACTGATGCCACTTAAACCAAAAATAAACATTTATTGTCTTCTTTTGATGCCAAGTTCAGATGTGCCAAGATTCCATAGACATGGGTTTGAAACAGTCTTTCCTAAAATTTTGATTCAGACTAAATGTGACTGAACAGCCGTGAAGAAAAGACTTGAAATAGGTCCATATAGTTACTTTCCTTGAGATATGCCTAAAACGACCGGCCAAAACGTTGGGAAACTGTTTGTTGTTGTTGTTGTTGTTGTTGTTGTTGTTGTGTGTGTGTGTGTGTGTGTGTGTGTGTGTGTGTGTGTGTGTGTGTGTTAATGTCACCATTCAATAAGTTAGAAATTAATTTCTTTGCTAAATAAAAGTTAGCAACAGAAAGTGCACTAACAATCGGGTTCACTTCAATAACAACTCATGAAAATTTCACTGTCTTAGCTGGGCAAGCCTTCCTTTTAAAAGGAAATTTTATTAAAACTTGTTCAGAAGTATTAATACAAGTTGTATGATAATGGGTAGTGGTCAAGATGTTCTAAAACGCCAAATGTTATTATATGCAAGAGATCGTTTCGGACCAGAACGCTTATACTGACCCCAGGTATCTGTGATTTCCGTACAAAACAAACATAAAAAAAATAATAATAGAAAATGAAAAATAAAAATAAATAAATAAATAAAATAAAACATGATTCGCAACCATAAAGTTCCTGCATTAACGCAAACTGTGTAGAACTTGATCTGGTCTGCACTGTCTGCCAAGCCCTCTTTTCATGTGCCTTAGATATCAGTAGGCTACTCAATAACTGACTCATTTCACTTCTCCATTACAGAATGCTGACCGATCAAAACTTTAAGGATTTAGAAAAGAAAGGTTACACAGTGGTCCCCGGCGTCGTCCCCCATGAAGCCTGCGACTCGGCAATACGTCAGTATCATGAATGGTTATCTCAGTTTAAAGCCGGAACTTGGCCGAACAGTTTCAATGGTATCATAAAGGGGTACAACTCTGGTCATATGAAACCCACTTGGGAAATGAGGCTGCATGCGAAGAAGGTGTTTGCTCAGGTTTGGAAGACAGAGAAGCTTCTAACCAGTTTCGACTCCTTAGCAATAGGAAGACCCCCTGAGGATGGGGACGAGGAGTTTCAAGTTCCGGGGAAGTTCTGGCTGCACACAGACCAAAAGGAATCGCGCTTCGGTCTCCATTCATACCAGGGGGCGGTTTACTTAGAGGAACAGTGCGAAGATGACTGGACCTTTCAAGTTATGGAAGGCTCTCATACACAAATGGATACTTTCTACAAGCAGTTCCCCGAAGCTGCCAAGCAAGCAGAGCCAATATGCCACCATGAGCTTACTCCAGACGAGTTAGAGTTTTACCGGGATTTTAAAATTGTCAGAGTAGCGGTTCCTAAAGGCGGAATGGCATTGTGGGATTCAAGACTTATTCATGCAAATGCAAGACCGTTGAAGAATAGAAAGCATCCCGGAAGATGGCGCTATACAACCTTTGTTTCCATGACACCCGCGATCTGGGCTTCTGAAAAAGACATTCAGGTTCATAAAGAGGCATTCGAAAAGGCTTTAATGACAACTCATTGGTCTTCAACAGGAGTGGACCCTTACGATGCTACTGTAAGTGCCTCATATCCCTTTGTGGCACACGAAGAAGGGACAGGAAGTTCTAATATAACTTTCCCGCGTGAGATACCGGAAGTAGCCAAAACTGATGAAGCGAAGAGGTTGTCGGGTGTGATTCCTTATGACTTTAACGACGGACAGCCGAACGGTGACAGTTATATTCCGGAATGGATAGTGCCGGAATGGAAAATAAAAGACAGGGAGTAGCCATACTTAATGAACTATAACAGAGAGAGATATCATACTTTCCAAAGATAACAGTGAAAGGACTTCTATGATTAAGGCGAGGATTCTCCCCATTAGACCGGCGAGACAGGTCCGAATTATCAAAAGTATAAAGTGTGCATTTTTTTCTTAGCAGCGCGTTCACAAATATGTAAACCGTGTGAAATCAGATCGTTTGTGATTCAGACCCAAAGACATGGGGAGATAATCCAGTCTGACCCCACCTACCCTAAATTCAAGGTTTTCGCATACCTCATTTTTTTGAGGTAA
This sequence comes from Ctena decussata, assembly GCA_963989385.1. Lineage (NCBI taxonomy): Eukaryota > Metazoa > Mollusca > Bivalvia > Lucinida > Lucinidae > Ctena > Ctena decussata. Next base: position 107,493,438 of record OZ022499.1, read on the forward strand.
TAAAAATATTGAAATCAGTCAGTCATTCCATACATTTTTGTCATACATGCATGCTAAATACACGCATATCACAATACAAAGCAACGATTTTCTTCTTGTTACGCTTGACTGGCATTTAAACTTGCAAAACCATATTTATACTTCCGGTCAAAGCGGTCAAAAGAGAATGCTTCACTATAACTAAAATACAAGTACTCCCCCCCCCCCCCCCCCCCCCCCCCCCCCCCCCCCCCCCGTGACCCAGCTTTTCCTTTATGCAGCAGACTTATGCGATGCAAGTACGCAATATATATGAGTGGGAAGCTGGGTCACGGGGGGAACGATACTCAGTAAGCCAAAGAAGAAGAATGGTCAACAGTAGCACTGTGATCTTCAAGGATGATTGTGTGTACCATGACCTTGAAATGAGGTCAAGGTCACATACACATATCCAGTGTTCTCTGTTATGTAAGTAATGTAAGTCAAAAAAGGGTGAGATGTATACAACAAATCATTATTTCAACGATTGTTTTGAAGATAATTTACAATTTATCTCAACAATGACGTCAACGTCAACGTATGTTTAACGTACTTTACATGGACAGAAACACTTGAAAATTCATTTGTCATGCATGTTACATGTTAAAGTCATAAATGCAAAGCATAAGAGAGTGATCCGTATAACTTTTGGGGAAAAATCACGCCTTAAGCATAGAAGTCCTTTCGGCTACACGTCATACACGTGTGTAAACAGGGAATACTCCATACCTGATACCTGACTGCGCGGACGCTGTCAGATCGGATTCTGCGCCGTTTGCATTTAAATGAGTCGTTTTGAACGAGAATATTTCGATCGCACTGCACAAAATGCACAGACTGATACGAGTCTTCTCTGTTTGCATATATCGTTGCGGGGCCTATAATAAAGTGCCATTAGTCATTGAGCTAGTAATAACATTACAGTGGAGACAGATTAGTGTGTCAGCTCGCTCTTTAAACAAAACGAAAAAGAGCTGCTACGAAACGAAAAAGAGTCATAGTTACTAAACTATGGTAAGTATGACTTTTTTCGTTTCGTAACAGCTGTTTTTCGTTTTGCAACAGCCCTTGTATAGTTAACCAGGGGTGAAGCTGGAGACAGAAGAAAGTTTCAGATTATACGATGTGCATGGTTTAGTTGAGCCGCGACACGAGAAAACCAACAATGTGGTTGTGCGCCCAGCGCAGACTCAGATCAGCCTGGGTATCCGCCAAATCTGATGAGAGTATTTGCAGTGCGCTTGATGGGTAGCTAAGGATCTATGCTACCTCCATGCGGACAGCGAAGAGTCTGATCAGACTGGGCGGATGCCCAGGCTGATCTGAGTCTGCGCTGGGCGCACAACCACATTGTTGGTTTTGTCGTGTCGCGGCTCACTGTTGATTCGGGAATTCAAACACATTATCATCCCTTCTTGGACACAACAAAAATTAGGCGAACAATTTATAAAGTCACGTGCCAGGGAATGCATGTACATGTATGCGCTTTTTAAAAAAAAAAAAAAAAATGATAGTTCTGTTCTGAAATGGACAACGCTGTATGTTAAGGTGCAGGGACAGGAGGGGAAGGGGTATCCCCAATCCCCTCTAATAGTCTGGGATTCTCTTTATTGGAGTTGCGGTTGCAATATTTCGAACCTTCTTATGCCTCTGTTATTCATAAGCCACTGGTTTGGTCACAAGTGAAAGGAGGAACTTTCCTCCTCGTATTACTTTTTACATGTTTTCACCGTTTGATGATGAGATGATCTGCACATGGTTCTGAAAATATGTATGTCCCCTAAGGCCCTATCCAAAGCTGGAGGCAACATACATGTATTGGATTCAGTGTGGACCCCATTGATGTCGGCGTCCGTGTTGGCGTCGGTGTAAGCGTGAGATTTTGTACCTACTACTTTTTTAACAAAATAGAACTGTTTTGTTCTGTTCTGCTACTTTTAGCTCACCTGATCCGAAGGCTCACATGTGAGCTTATAGTATAGGCAGGCATCTGTCGTCCGTCGTCCGTCTGTCAATATTTTCAAACGACATCTCCTCTGAAACTACAAGGCCCATTGTTACAAAATTTCATAGGGGAGACCGGGGATAGTTGATGCACGGGGCAAGTTGATGCAGTGGGGATAAAAAGACAATGACGTCATTATGGACGTCAGAAATGACGAATTAAAGTAGTCATTGACAGCCGCCATCTTTTCCTGAAGTTTTGCAGAATTTGGACAACAAATGAGAATTTGGCGAAGAAAAGTTCATTTTTGACACATCTAAGTAAATTTATGGTATTTTGCAATGTTTCATTTAGCGTGCATTTGTTTCTGGTTGTTCATAATTCTTCTATTCACACTAGTAGAGAAATCTGTCATTTTCAAAATCATACGCTCGTCTGAAGGAAAACATTGTGTATTAGTTGTCTACCTTGCTGATTGTCACATGGGGCATGGTTGGGGCAAGTTGATGCAATGAGCATGGGACATGTTGATACACCATAGAATCCTACTATACTGCATAAGCTGTTCACAGTATTTGGATGGACTTGATCTCTATTTGATGTAGAACTATGTACAATAGTTTAAGCATTTCAGATTTGTTGTATTTTAGAACATGATGTATTTTATTATATTCAAACACATATACAATTACATTCGAGCCATGTCACAGCAATTCCTGCAATTTACTTGTGCGTCCAGCGAAGACGCAATACAGCCTGCGCATCTACACAGTCTGATCAGTATTTGCTGTGCGCTCTATGGATAGCTAAGGCCCTATACATTTTCGTGTGGCCAGTGAAGACTCTGACCCGAATGTGATGATGCACAGGCTGGTCTGAATCTTCGCTGGACGCACATTTAAATTGTACGAATTGCCGGGCCCCGGCTTTTCAATAAAGCATCTGTGACAATGAAATGATATATCCCGTTTAAAATGTTCTAAAGTTTCAGAAATAAAAGTATAGAATGTTTTGATCATTTACAATTATTCATTTATACACGGTCCCTCTAGAGATCTTTTGCTGGAGATAACTTCAATGGCTAAAATACTTTTGATAAATGCATCTAACTAGAAAGCATTGAAACCCTCATTTGTCCATAGAAACGGTCATTTTACTGTAGTATTGGTTGCACGGACTTGTAAAGGCCAGAAAAAATCTGTATCAACTTGCCCCAAGTGTTGCATCAACATGCCCCACTACTGGGGCAAGTTGATGCAGTCGACTTGCCAAAGAAATCTACTTAAACGGAGGGAAAATATACCAAAATTCAAGGATCACTATTTTATTTTAAATGCAGAAAAGACAGATCTTTGAGTATATACAAAGATTATCAATATTGGCCAGTCCGGTCACGAGATATATCAAAAAGTCTAAAAAGTGCATCAACTATCCCCGGTCTCCCCTACATAGCATCTATAGGCAGGGGGAACCAATGATCCAAATCCCTTTGGAACTTTGGTTGATATGACAACTTAAAGTTTCCATTGACCTGTATGGGAAAAATTGAAAATTTGCATTTATTGCAACGTCACTGCAGATATTTTGACAAACCTTTTACAGAAATGTTCCTTCACAGTAGGCCTGAATAGTGGCCCAGCGCAAGAAATCTAAAAACATTTTTCTCGAGAAAACGTTCTAACGCACTACTTTTTTAAATGGTTAGCAACCGCCACTACCCATCTTTGCACCCTATTTCTGTCGTTATTTGATGGAGAAAATGTCAAATACTGAATAAAAATCAAAGTTTATAAAGATTTCTGTCAAAAATACAGCAGACAAACGGCAGACGGTGCAACGGAGGATCGTATCTGCATGCCAAAGATAGCGGAAATTTAACAACTTGAGAGGGTTTAGAAAACTACAAAATAGATAAAATAAGCGACGAGGTCACATTTTCTCACTAGTTCCATCAAATCCGGCATAGATTTTTCTTTCATTATGTCAATTTTGGGCAAAATCCGTGTATGGCCATTTTTTAGTTCCAAAATTAACTAACTACTTCCGGTTTCAGTTTCTCCAGGAGTATTAAAAAATGGCCGCGATTTCTGAGTCATCAAACTGCAGTGTCTTACCCGTTTCGCTTTTAGTTCACAGTATCTGTTGTTATACTACTCAAACCTCGTGTGAAACAATCATAGGTCAACCATAGAAGCGGATGATAAAAGTTTTTATTTATTTTATCATGCTAAAAAGCATCTAATCTGAACCTAAATCAACGAAAATTCCCCAGGCAAAAGTCTTCACACAGTTGACCGTTTTTGTATTACACATTTCAACATAACAGTAAACATAAATGACGTCAAAATATGCTGACACGATTTAAGTTATAGTCTGTTTCACCTACATGTACTTGGAGTTATTTTATTTAAGTTGTTAGGCCTACTTATTTTCTACATTATGTTCATGCAATGGATCACAGTTAGGGCGCGTGCAAAAGTTCACAGCATAATTGCATTTTTCACTTTGTCGACTCAGCAAATTTACCGGTTACATTCATTCACACACCCACGACACCCCACCAACTTCTAGCGACCCCCCCCCCTCCAACTCCCTTGGCCCACGCTGTGTCGTCTGTCAATGTTAGAGTCCCATATCCGTACGGATGGTACTAGATCTAAATTGTAGCACGTGCTGAAGTGCAAGCAATTAAAAATACAAAAAAGTTTTTTTTTAAAAAAGCGCTGGATCTATCACTGCCCTCTGCTTAGAACTAGAGCTCCCTCTCTGTAATCGGTGGTTGTTGCGAGAACTTTCGATAACATCATTCGATTGTTGGTTTGCCTGTTCAAAGTCAAAACGGGCACCTGCTGGAAAACTTTGTACCAAATTCGTTAAAATTTCGGCCATTTTCGAGTGACAGTTTAAGGAATTTCCCTGCGAAGATGGAGAAAAGTTATGATACACGAATTTGCACGTGCCTAACACACACACACACACACACACACACACACACACACACACACACATTTTCACATTACTGCACTCTTTAAGACACGACTGCACTTTTAAGACTCTCTCTCTTTCTCTCTCTGTCTCTCAGGAAATCTAGTTTAGTGGATAATGCGCTTGACTACCAATCCAGGGGTCGCAGGTTCAACGCCCTGCTTTCCGGTAATTCGGAAGAGATTTAAAAAGAAGGAAAATAACACAAAACAACAAAAAAAATGCTCTCTCTCTCTCTCTCTATCTCTTTCTGTCTGTCTGTCTCTCTCAGAACCACTATTTTCATAAGTCGCAAGTAGCGTCAGACATCAACTGTTTTGTCTCTCCCGCCAGCTCCATTAATTTCAATTGTAGTACCCCCCCCCCCCCCCCCCCCCACACACACACACCAAAACCCCCTTCCTTTGCAAAGTGTTTTAATATGCTACACGTCCTTGGCATCCCAATATATTCATAATTAGCTCCTTTGTCAAAGATTTAAAGTGCAAGCGAGTAGTTTCGATACTGCTGGTTCGTCTTACAGGCTGCATTCAGAAGAGCCATCTCATCAGGATCTGCACTGTTTGTCGCTTCTTTATAACGTAATATACAGGAGTCCCAAACATGTTGACACACAACGTTGAATCGACGTTGACTCAGCGCCATATAACGATGTATAGCATGATACAGCATGATAAATTATGCTGAAGTTAAATCACCGTTGATTCAACGTTGCTTGGTGTCAATTAAATTGCGTGGCCTCGTAAATCACGCCGAAGATCCGAGTAATGGACAAGCCGTTAAGTAAGCGAAGTAGCGGCTTAAATTTTAGGCGTTTTTTTTGTGTGTGTGTGTGTTGGTGTGAGGGGGGAGAGAAGGGAGGGGAGGGGTGAAAATATCAGACACTGAAAATACAAATCAGCGATAACACTTTTAACGTACGTGTAGACAAAGCAGGACTCATACATGAAAGTAAGCGGGGTACCGATCGACAGTATGGGGTGTTGCTGTTTCCGAAACATTCCCAGCGGGCACATGACGTCGAAATGACGTCATACTGACGTCGATACGACGTCGTTACGTCGCATCGACGTCGGTACGCCGTCATTTCAAAGTCATGGGCCTGCTGGGCTGCGAGTTAGCGGTTTTTTGTTCAACAAACTATCTGTTTCTTGGTAATTTATGTCGATTTCTTAATCAGTACATAAAAGTAAGGTGAAACTGTATTCTAAGGTATCGATAGCGTGCTATCATTAAAGAAGGTACTAGAGTCTCACTCCCCCATCCCTGTCCGCCCCAACCCCGCCTCTCTCTCTCTCTCTACTGTCCCAGCGCTTTTATAAGTCGGAAACAGTACCAAACACTGTTGGCTGCTCCAATAATTCCACCGATCGCACTAACCCCTTCTCAATTTGTCATCTTCACAGCCCGTTCCCATTCTTTATTTTTTTGTACTGTAAACATGTAGTAAGCTAAACTTCCACTGGCACCTTCAGGTTTCTATGCTCTACTATTATTTTCCTAGTCGGACCCACGGATACCCTAAACAGATGAGAAGGCTTCGACGAGAGTATAGTCACCTATGTTTTGAGAAAAAACCTGATAGTTCTGATCCGCAACAGACTGGTCTTCGAAAAGACCACATTTAGAAGAGCAGTCTGATCAAGGTCTGCTCTGTTTACCGGTTAGACGCCCCCGACTGATCACGCAAACCATCCGAGTAATGGGTTAGCGGTTGAGTAAGGGAAGTAACGGATGATTTTTTTCTTTGGAGCGGAGAATACCAGGCAAAGAGGGAAAAAAATATTAAAAGTTGGAAATCTTCAGATTCTACATAAATAAATTTCCTGGCATATCTAAATCACTGTGTCCATTCGTGTACGCCTGTAAATGCGAGTTGGAGCAGTGTACGCCGAGTTAGTACACATTCAGAGAATGCTCGCGGACGAGAGGTAAGTGTTTGTCATGTGTTTTAACAGCTAACTAAGGTTTATTTCCCTATCTTCTTGACAGTTTTCGTCTCAGACATCATCTACAGCCGCAGGTAAAGTTTCAAAGCACCCCCTCTTGTAATAACGCAAGAAACGTCGCAAATCCCTGCAGAACATGTCAAAATATTTACTACTGGTCTTAATTTGTACTAAATATACGCAAACACTGTCTTCATTTACCAAAATTATAAAATGTAACACGAAATGATCCAGTTGTGACCATCAGAGCGAAGTCACAAAATGCAGATCGTATAACTGAGAGAGCTGTTTGTATTTGTTTTCACCAGGGGTGTTGCCAAAGTGCACGCCGAGTTGCAGGACCTGTGCACGCCGAGTTTAATCATTATTGACATAAGAGTGTACCGCGAGTTGGAGTACATAAACGCCATGCTCAAAGACTAATGACCAAACATGTACCATGCTCTGTATTTATGAGCCTTATTTGATACAGACCTGACATAAATAACAAATTTTGTACATGTTGAAAGGAAATCGTCAATCTGAACGCTCTTCCACTGATAGTCAGAGAGTCAGAGTCAATAATGAAGCTACACTTTGCGTTTAAGTACAGTGATAATACGAAAAACAATAAACTGTTCCTGAAGACAATTTCGAAGCATCCTAGCTAAAACAAGCAAAGACCAACCATTAACGCTGACTGAGCTGCGAGTAAAAAGGTTGCCTATCACATAGTGCAAAAGCAAACTGCACATGGTTATAAGCTTTATACCCTTAACCACACGCACAGGCTGATAAGTATGTTATAAGCTGCAGTCCCTCTTGACACGACTCATTTGGTATAACACCTAAGCACCCCCATCCCGCCGCCCAACCATGTGGAGGACCTTGTCCAGAGGATAATATTCGCCTTTCACGCAAAGTGTCGAAGGTTCGACTCCCACGGACGGCACACGTCCGATCCATTTTCCAATAGACCAGAAAATACACAGTTCTGAGCTGAAATAAGTGGCATTTGAGTCGGAGCAGGTGCTTACAGCGTCATTGAACATCAGGGGTGCGTCCGCCTTATAATACCGACAAAACTGTAAATGTGCACGCAAAACAGCAACACACAGAGCTGAAATAAGTGGCATTTGAGTCGGAGCAGGTGCTTACAGCGTCATTGAACATCAGGGGTGCGTCCGCCTTATAATACCGACAAAACTGTAAATGTGCACGCAAAACAGCAACACACACTGAGTCAATGTGGCTGATATGGTTTTTTACCAGGCACTGTGGTCTGCTTAAAACAAGAAAGAATGGGCAAACAACAAACAGGTGATCACTCCTTCAAGCCCAGTAAGAAGCACAAAATTTAAGCGGATGTAGTCGCTACTTTAAGGGCTTTGCCTTTCTGCGCATGTTTATTCGGACACAATGTTAACATCCCTGCACATGCCTGCAACATAATTCTATCTGCGAGACCGTCTCCCAGTTGACATGTTTATCTCCTGTGCAGACGTACGGACAATTATATTCTATGAAAATATGCGGAGAGACGAAAATTGGGACGGACACGAAAATAACAGAAAAAGGGGTGCTTTTGAAGAATTGAGGTATCAGAGTGGCCCGACCTGGAGTAAAGCAAAGTAAATGTGGAACTATTCGCGTATCCACCCATCTGATTTAGAGAAGCGTCTGCCAATGAAGAGCGGATGAGAGAGATTTCAAAGCTATTTCAGTCAGAAAAGAGTCTTGCAAAAGAGTCAATAAATCATTGTCCTTTTCCTTAGCAGAACAATAACTTTCATTTTCTAAAGAAAATGATACTTTGCTTGGGTGAATGAATACACTTTCAGAGGAAGCAACTATGTCATTTTCATTCTTTCCGCCCTTCTAAATTCTTGAAGATGTGTCCCTTTGTACAATGATAAAAACAATCGCCTTAAGGTGCCCTTTCAGGGGAAGCAACTCTGCATCCCTTTTCGACATGGGTCAACTTTTTAAAGGAAAAATTTGCTCCGTTCTTAGCATTTTATTTCCTTTAAGAGTAGAGCACCTTTTGGAAATGCTTCCTCATCTGGGAAAAACAAACAGAAAGTCACGAAAGTAACTTCCCTATATTAAAGTGACGGAAAAACAGTGTAACCAGACTCCTTAATGTCCAGTTACATTAAGCCATTGACATACGCGCAGCAGCAAGATAATCAGAGTCATTACGATGTATTTCAAATACAGTTTGTATATAAAGGGAGCAGACTCTGAACGTACTACATGGATGCACAAGTTGCGCTAAGTCTGCGCTGTTTGTTCATACTGTAATATGGCACATGTACAGATTTCCATGCCTCTATATACGGACACAGATGAATTGATGGTATGATGACTTACGACCCTACGTCATTTTTAACAGTATTAGTCATATCAGGACCATGGGATGATGATAATGATGAAAGGCTATGTAAAATTGAACCTTTCATCGAACCAGGGAGGTCTAGCTTAGCAGGCCAGCGCATAACATTCTAAGCTACCAGGGTTTCTACGGACACACCGTTCTGCATAAAACGGGCGGAGGAGTAAAATATAAGTGAGAGTATTGTGTACAAACAGTTATCTGATAGACAAACAAAATGTGGATTCTTAATTATTTACAATATTTTCAATCATTCTGTCGAATTTACTAATAGAATGATTTTTCATACATGTAATCGGACAGCCAACAACTGACTGACTTTGGTACTTTAGACACTATCAGTACAAAGCAATGTCAATAAATGCTCAGCTAGACAGCTGCAACTAAATTTAGTGGCATTTTTTAAACAAAAAAAACACAGAGAAGTACTTTATTCCAACTAGGCGTACACCTTTTTTGACAAAAAAGCTTAAACTCGGCGTACATGGGTTCTCCAACTCGCCGTATTTTCGTTAATTATGTATTTGCAACTCGGCGTGCACATCAACGAGTACAGCCTGCCTACAAATGATTTCTATATTCAAAGCGGACAGGTTTTGACAAATTCATGTATTACAATAGCTTCAATATATATCTGCCTTACTAGCAAGGGCCCTATCAATCAAAAGATACATGTATTTGTTAAGAAATACTGAATTTTTTTCAGTAATGGCACTCTCACTTGAAAGGATGTACTGATTTGGCTAAATATTTTGTAAATCGAACATTGCATTTACGTGAAACTATATCCGTCTGAAAGGTTATTCAGTTACAGATACACTCATAATAGTTTATTACATTTAGATGATGAAAAGCCCTGATAAATAACCTACTTAAGAGCCACGATGACATTTCCGAGACTTGTTTTCTTCTAACTCGGCGTACACTGCTCCAACTCGCATTTATAGGCGTACACGAATGGACACAGTGTAAATGGAACTGTCACACACCAGGCTACTACGATTTCATCCCAGCGGGCACATGACGTCGAAAAGACGTCTAATTGACGTCATCACGTCGCATCGACGTCAGTACGACGTCATGTGCCTGCTGGGATATGTTCGATCATTTCACGAAGGAATCACAAAAGCTCTGTTCACAACAGGCTTCACAAGTGATGTGATGTATCAGATCGTAAATAACGTCCTTGAAAATATTGCCACTGAGGATTGCTGGTAAGGTCTTCGTATGGTCAGGTAGGAGGAGAGGATGGGGGTGAGGAGGGACATGGGACTGTTCTGTTTTAGGTTTCGATGTGACTTTGAAATAATCGTGTTACACAAAACACATAGTTCGTATTAGATAACTTCTTGTACCAATGAGCTCCTTCGGAGGATGGTCTTGAATTTCGTTGTTCACCCGTTTTTATCATGAAAATTACAATGAAGAGACTTTACGGTAAAATGTGCGAACAGTGATTATTGAGCTCAACTTGTTCATCCGCGCAGTCTGTCCAAGATTATGAGGCGCCTTTTTACTATATAAAATCAGCATTTTTGATATCACAAATTCGATTTCTTGATATCACAAAATACATTTTTTGATATCACAAAATCAGCTTCATTTTGTGATATCACAAAATAGATTTTGTTCTATTTTGTGATATCCAAAAATAGATTTTGTGATATCAAAAAATAAGCTTATTTTTTATATCAATAAATGCATTTTTTTGATATCACAAATTCGATTTTGTGATATCACAAAATCCATTTTGTGATATCACAAAATCAGGCTCAGTATATCATAAAATGTATTTTCTGATATCACAAAATAGAATTTGTGATATCACAAAATCAATGCGATTCTGTGATATCAAAAATGGATTTTGTAATATCAATAAATGTGTAAAATTTTCTATGTGAGAAATGCCTAAACGAGTTTTTGATATCACAAAATAGATTTCATGATATCACACTATCACTAAGATGTTATATCACTTACTATATTTTTGATATCACAAAATCGAATATGTGATATTAATAAATACATCTAATTTTGTGATATCACAAAATCGATTTTTTGATATCACAAAATCGATTTATTGATATCACAAAATCGAATATGTTATATCATAAATCTATTTTGTGATATCAAGAAAAAAGTGATGATTTTTTTATATCACAAATTCGAATTTGTGATGTCACAAATATTATTTTTTGATATCACAAATTCTTTTTTGTGATATCATAAAATATTTTGTGATATCACAAATTGTTATGTGATATCACAAATTGAATTTGTGATATCACAAAATATTCTTTGATATCACAAAATAGAATTTGTGATATCACAACATATGGATTTTATAGTAAAACGGCGCCGCATACAAGTACATGTCAACAAAGAATCTGCATCATCGGGGTGGCCGTGGTCGGGCGATGGTGCTGGGTAATTTTCAGTGCCGGGGCGGCCTTCTAATTTGGATAATGGTAGTGTAAGGAACTACTGTTCTTGCAGTAGGTGCGGGTGGGGTTGTTCGGACGGGTTTTCTATCCTCTATCATCTCTTTTTTTCTCCCTCTCTCTCCACGCTAGTCTGGCATTCAACACAGACAACGAGGCAACGTACTATAAAACACGATTGTTTTCACATACTTCTGATATTAATGTCAAACTATCATTCTAACGGACCCGGAAGTTTGTTATACCTCTTAGTCAGACCAGATTTTCGAAGAAATTCCGTCTAATATAAATGCAGTGCTTGAATAAGTTTTTTCACCAATTCGTTACCTGGTCGTTGTAGCCCAAAAATTGTTTCCAAGCATTTCTTGAATATGCATATCAATTCTGTACAACTTTTGAGTCCTATATCAAGAGTAGGGGGTCGGATGGTCCGTGAGACTATACTTCGGAAACAAACTTATCCTGATGAGCAGAACAAGCAGGTTACTTGTACGTTGTCTTCGTCGCCTGTGTTGAATGCCAGACCGGTGTGCTCTCTGGGAAACGACTCGATATAGACAAATACTGTCTCAGTGAGCCATTAAACCCCAAACAACCAACTAACCAGTTTACATATGTACAGAAGTGCAGACTGATTTTAGTCTGAGCAATATTGCAGGCTGGTCACGAGATATCTTAAGATGACTGGGTACACGGTCATGTTTTATGCAATTTTAGAGAGAAACGACTGTAACTTCCTCTTTTCTTTCCCGGACAATGACGCCCTTTCAAACCGGGGAAAATAATGGCTCAAAGAGGAGCAAATTCTTTCCTTTAAAGAATGATCGCCCATATATGGATGGATGACGAAGTTTTACGGCCCTTTTTCAAGTATTTTAGTCATACCGGACGGATGAAACGGTAATTTAATGAAAGGCTGCGTGCAGTGGAACTCCGTTACGGTTGAACATAATTCCGCCCAAAACGAGATTTGAACCTGAATCCTAGCGCGAAAAGGCCAGCTCTTATCCCACCGGTCTCCTCCTCCAGTTAAGGGGGAAGTAGAATTGGAAATGGCAGAGTTGCTTCCCCTGGAAGTGTATCCATGTACCTTAAGTTAGCAATTCAGGCAAATGCTAAAATAAAAATCCGTTCTCACGGACAGTTTCTATTCTATAAGCTCCTCTGGAGCCAATAGCTGATGGAAGCTACTACAAAATTTGCTTTTAGGCATTGAACCCACAGCGTCAGGCAATAATGGGCGATGTCAGGTACGATCTCCCACATCGCCCTCTGGATATTTCCTGCAAGTGGAAGTCATTTACCATTTTCTTCTTTGCTATAATATGGACATCAGCCTATACTCACAGCAGAGGGCCACCATTATAAACAGTGCTGGAAACGGCAAGTGGCCAGGTGGCCAAATGCGCCTAAATTTTGTCCGGGGCCACCATAAATCTTCAAATTATGACCTTTAGTGGCCCAAATTTATCTTTATGGCAATGATAAATGCACTGGATATATAGCTAATGGATAATTTGGGCCACTGAAAATTTGGCCTGCTAAATTTTGGGCCATCACATTAATCTGGGGAGTGTCCAGCACCGATAACCCCATGTCTTTGGGCACTATTATTAATTTGTAAATTTCTGTAATGGATTCATCCATTTACAAAGATCGTTTTCCATAAATATGTATATTGTTATATGATTAAGGATGACTGAATGACAAAACTTTTAGGCCCTGATATGTCTGCTCCATGTCTGAACTGCCTGCACAGGCCGCTTGACTGCCCAAATACTTGGGGTTTATGGTACTTTTATAAAAGAAACTAAAGCCTGACATCTTTTTTTTTCCATTCTCAAATTCACATTGAATAACAAACTAAGACTAAATCTATATTCGTCTGATTCCACTGTTCCACCATAGACCACGCTGAAAAAGATGAAATCAAGCTCAGCTAAGGTACCTGTATAGAAACATAAAAATATTTGGTTTAAACACTTTTTTATTCGTATAATAATCATATACAGTACAACAAACACAATACAAACAATACAAAATTCATACAAATGGAAGTCAGAAGAAAGTCCGGGGACTTATTTAAATTAGTATCCTAGACTGCAATAACATAAATTTTCTACATAAAGTGATTGTCATATATGATTTATATATTGGCCTTTTTTATGTGTGATATTGTCAAAATATGAGTCTTGGGTCAAAAGTCAAAGAATGACCATGACCTTTTGTACTCATAAATCTTCATGTACTCATTAAGACAACCATTTATACCATTTTTAGGCCAAAATCTTCAAAACTTTCCATGACATCTTATGTCCTAGCATTTTTCCACTTTTGACAACGCCGCAAAAAAGGTCAAGGTAAACCCAAATTCATCATTTGAACAGTCTGGGTAGTACTCTAGTACTCCATAGTCCATGCTACTTACCAAGTTTCAAGGCCATTGGTATATTAGTTCTGGAGAAGAAAAATATTAAAGGTTTATACCATAAATAGGTATGGTGGCCATGTTGGTCATGTGATCTGGACTGGTTGAACAAATTTTTGTTCAGTCAAACCCTGGAGGCCCTTTATGAAATGTGTTTACAATTGGTCCTATGGGTTTTGAGGAAATGTTTGAAAATGTCAAAATAAGAGAGATCTGTGTCAAAGGTCGAAGAATGACCATGACCTCTTGTACATATAATTCTTCATGACCTCATTAAGACGACTGTATATACCAATTTTTAGGCCCAAATCTTCAAAACTTCCCATGGAATCTTATGTTCTAGCATTTTCCCATTTTGACCTTGCCTTAAAAAAGGTCAAGGTCAACCCAAGGCCACAATTTGATAGTACCCGAGTACCCAATGCTACATACCAAGTTTCAAGGCCATTGGTCAACTGGTTCTGGAGAAGAACATTTTTAAAGTTTTTTAACATACCGGTATAATGAGCATGGCGGCCATGCAGACCATTGCAGCATTTTGCCATATAAAAGCACAAGGAAGCAAACTTGACTATACCGTAAAAAAGGTCAAGGTCATAATTTGAACAATCTTGGTAGTACTCCCGTACCTGATACTATATACCAAGTTTCAAGGCCATTGGCCTATTGGTTCTGGAGAAGAAGATTTTTCTAGGTTTTTACCATATATGGGCATGGCGTTCATGTTCATCATGTGACCAGGGCCGTTTGAACAACTCTTTGTTCCCCTTTCCTCTGGAGGTCACATATGAAGTTTGTTAAAGCTGGCCCAGCGGCTTCATAGGAAAAGTCGTTTGAAATTGTGGATGGAAGATTAAAAGAGAATGATGCAAAAAAAAATATATATATATTTTCCATAATCAGAAAAAACATTTTTGCTACCAAGATTGCTTTTACATAAAAAGAAAAAGCAAGAGGGCCATGAGGCCCTGAATCGCTCACCTGAACAATTGGCAAGGTGGCTTTTTCTTATCATGTCTGAAATTGTCAAAATATGAGCCTTGGGTCATGTACTCATTTTTAGGCCAAAATCTTCAAAACTTTCCATGAAATCTTATGTTCTAGCATTTTCCCATATTTGATCATGCCGCAAAAAAGGTCAAGGTAAACCCAAGGTCACCATTTAAACAGTCTTGGTGGTACTCTAGTACTCCATGCTACTTACCAAGTTTCAAGGCCATAGGTGTATTGGTTCTGGAGAAGAAAAATATTAAAGATTTATACCATAAGTGGTAATGGCGGCCATGTTGGTCATGTGGCCTTGACCATTTGAACAAATTTTTATTCAATCAACCCCTGGAGGCTCTATATGAAATGTATTTACAACTGGCCCTTTGTCTTTTGCGGAAATGGTTGAAAATGTCAAAATATGAGGAATCTGGACCAAAGGTCAAGAAATGACCTTGACCTCATAATTCTTCATGACCTCATTAAGACAACTGTATATACCAATTTTTAGGCCAAAATCTTCAAAACTTTCCATGAAATCTTATGTTCTAGCATTTTCCCATATTTGACCTTGATGTAAAAAAGGTCAAGGTAAACACAAGGTCATAATTTGAACAATCTTGATAGTACTCAAGTACCCAATGCTACATACCAAGTCTCAACAAGGCCATCGGTCAATTGGTTCTGGAGAAGAAGATTTTTAAAGGTTTTTACCATATATGGGCATGGTGGCCATGTTGGTCATGTGACCAGGACCATTAGAAAATTCATTCATTCCGTCAACCCCTGGAGGCTCTATATGAAATTTGGTTTCAATTGACCCAGTGGATTTTTAAGGAGATTGTTTGAAATTGTCAAAATATGAGAGTTCTGGGTCAAACGTCAAAGAATGACCTTGACCTCTTGTACTCACAAATCTTCATTTACTCATTAAGATGACTGTATATACCAATTCTTAGGCCAAAATCTTCCAAACTTACCATAAAATCTCATGTTCTAGCATTTCCTCATATTTGACCTTGCCGTAAAAAAGATCAAGGTCAACCCAGGGTCATAGTTTGTATATTCTTGATAGTACTTGAGTACCCAATGCTACATACCAAGTCTCAAGGTCATAAGTCAACTGGTTCTGGAGAAGAAGATTTTTAAAGGTTTTTACCATATATGGGCGTGGTGGCCATGCTGGTCATGTGACCTGGACAGTATGAATAAATTTTTGTTCCCTCAACCCCTGAAGGCTCTATATGAAATTTGGTTTTGATTGGCCCAGTGGCTTTTGAGGAGTTTGTTAGAACTTGTCAAAATATGAGAGTTCAGATCAAAGGTCAAAGAATGACCTTGACCTCTTGTACTCATAAATCTTCATGTAGTCATTAAGATGACTGTAGATACCAATTTTCAGCCCAAAATCGTCAGCAGTTTCCAAGATATCTTATGTTGTAGCATTTTGCCATATAAAAGCATAAGGAAGCAAATTAGACATTACCGTAAAAAAGGTCAACGTCAACACAAAGTCATAATTTGAATAATCTTGGTAGTACTCGCGTACCCAATGCTACATACCAAGTTTCAAGGCCATCGACCTATTGGTTCTGGAGAAGAAGATTTTTTCAGGTTTTTACCATATATGGGCATGGCAGCAATGTTGGTCATGTGACCAGGACCGTTTGAACAAGTTTTCATTCCTAAGGTCCCAGGAGGCTCTGTATTAAATTTGGTTACAATTGGCCAAACCGTTTCAGAGGAGAAGTCGTTTGAAATTGTTGAAGAATGGACGACGGACGGATGGACGACGGAGCCTTACCATCCTATAAGCTCTCCCGCTGGCTCAGGTGAGCTAAAAAAAATGATAATCAGTTTTTTTGATAAAAAGAATAAAAAAATCCAATTCCTGATCATAAAATGGAAAAAAAAAGAAAGTGAAAATAAAAATAAATGAACCGCGACATGAGAAAACCAACAAAGTGGTTGTGCGCCAAGTGCAGAATTCAGATCAGCCTGTGCATCTGCCCAGTCAGATAAGAGTCTTCACTGTCCGCATGGAGCTAGCTTAGACCCTTAGATACCCTTTAAGTGCAAAGCGATGACTCTGATCCGATTGGGTGGATGCCCAGGTTGAGCTGAGTCTGCGCTGGGCCCACAACCACTTTGTTGGTTTTCTCGTGTCGCCGCTTAAATATATAAATAAAATAAATAAATAACAGCATCCCCCACCACTGATACCCTTCCTCTGCAAACCTATTTCGCTGAAATTCACTCAGTGAATTTTTACCCCAGGGCAAGGGCTGCCAAGGCCCATAATCTAACAATTTTTTTGTCATGACAGGATGTACTTTCATTGCACTGATCTCTTGCTGTACAGGGTTCAGAAAAATCACTTTTATAGGACATGAGAAAAATATCCTTTAAGGGGATAATCTGTGGTAAATGCAAAAATCTGCATAAAACCATTATCAATTAACGTATCTCCCTGAAAGTTAGCAGACTTTTTACATGTACTTTTGTTGTTTACTACAGTTAAGCATACAAAGTAGAGGTACATGCTTCTTAAAAAGTGTTTCTATTCTTTTTTATAAGGAAAGATCAAAGGGTAATTTTCTGTGCAAAAACTAAAACTCCAACATTGTTATTCAAAATTTACTTAGTGCTGAAGGTATGTTACTGCATTATGAAGAGCATCCTAGCAATTATTTGGTCTAACTTTTTCTCAAATTGTAAAAACAGTAGCTTATTCTCAAATATTCATCCATGTATATGGTGCGTGTACACTGAATGCATTCATTAAATTTATATAGGGGAGGCAAGCATACCTATATACATGTAACACCTACAATATAAATAATACATTACTGATACTAAGACAGGTGTGTAAATGAAATTGTTCAACCTTGTTTAAATAGTCTCACCAGTGTTTTTTAACAAAGAATGGGACACAGGTTACTTCTTTTTTTATCTGCTCACACTAATAATGTGTGTATGAGTTGAAAAAAATAATTGCTAGGACACTCTTTGTGATGCAATAAGGTACCTTCAGCACTAAGTACAGTTTCAATAAGGATGCTACTTTTATAGATTTCTGTGCAGAAAATTACCCTTTTATCTTTCTTTATATAAGTACATTTTAACATCAACAAATCCTGCATTTTGGATTCTACATTAAGAGAAACCAGAGGGCCAATGGCCCTATATCGCTCACCTGAGCACTGAGGCATTGAGGTTACAGCAACAAAACACCATGCACAACCACAATAAAAAACACCATTTATGTAGAGGATAATATCACAAACATTTAATTATGCAAAAAATAAATAAGCTTTATCCCCCATTAATGGCTTCTCAGAAGATCTTTGGCAAAAAAAAGTGAAAATTTGGCCTTTCAGCTGCAATGGCAACCAATCAAAATCGGGTAATTGGGAAAAATTCATATGGCTGGTAGAGGACTACTCCAGGAACATTTCTGTGAAGTTTTGTCAAAATATCTGCAGTAACACAGAAATAAATAGCAAATGTCCACTTTCCTCATTATAAGTCTATGGAAACTTTAAGTTGCCATAGCAACAAATTCACATGGCCAATGATAATATAAAATATAATTTAGGTAGAGGTTAAAATTATTAATATGTATGCTAAGTATCAGCTTCATTCCCCTCATTGCTTCACTTTTCCCATTATGAGTCAATGGAAACTATAAGTCGCCATAGCAACCAAAGTTCTTATGGGATTGGAAGAAAAAGAATAAAATTTATGTAGAAACTACTGTCATCAACATGTTTGCACAATATCACCTTCATACCCTATATGGCTTCTGAGCAGAAGATTTTTTTTTTCTTCGAAATTTACACTATATTTTGCCATGGCAACCAATAAAATTCAGCAATTTGGAGAAAATTCATATGAATCGTAGAGGACTACTCAAGAAACATTTCTGTAGAAATTTTTTTAAATAACTGCAGTTAGTTAGACAGCAAAAATTGCAAATTTCCATTTTCCTCATTATAAGTCAATGGAAACTCTTAGTTGCCATAGCAACCAAACTGCTGGAGCAATTGCAATGAAAAACAATAATTCTATAAAGGCTAGTACTAAGGTTCTTTCTGTAAAGTTTGAGCTTTATTGGGCCACACAGTTTCTGCGAAGATGATTTTTTAATACTTTTCTATTTTTAACCATTCGGTTGCAATAGCAACCAGCTAAATTGCGCAATTTGCATAAATTTAACATGGCTGGTTAAAGACTATTCAAGGTACATTTCTATGAAAGTTTTGTCAAAATATCCGCAGTGGCATAGCAATAATTTTTCCATTATAAGTCAATGGCAACTTTCAGTTCCCATAGCAACCAAACTGCTAGAGCAATTGCCAAGAAAAACAGTACTTTTATAGAAGCTAGTACTAAGATCCTTTCTGTGAAGTTTGAGCTTTATTGGTTGCATAGTTTCTGAGGAGATGATTTTTGAATATTTTTTCTATTTTTTAACCATTCGGTTGCCATGGCAACCAGCCAAATTGTGCAATTTACATAAAGTTCATGTGGTTGATAGAGGAATACTCAAGGAACATTTCTGTAAAAGTTTTGTCAAAATATCTGCAGTGACATAGCAATAAATGCAAATTTTCCATTTTGCCATTATAAGTCAATGGCAACTTTCAGTTCCCATAGCAACCAAACTGCTAGAGCAATTGCCAAGAAAAACAGCACTTTTATAGAGGCTAGTACTAAGATCCTTTCTGTGAAGTTTGAGCTTTATTGGTTGCATAGTTTCTGAGGAGATGATTTTTGAATATTTTTTTCTATTTTTTAACCATTCGGTTGCCATGGCAACCAGCCAAATTGTGCAATTTACATAAAGTTCATGTGGTTGATAGAGGAAAACTCAAGGAACATTTCTGTAAAAGTTTTGTCAAAATATCTGCAGTGACATAGCAATAAATGCAAATTTTCATTTTTTCCCATACAAGTCAATGGAAACTTTAAGTTGCCATGTTAGCAACCAAAGTTCTGAAGCGATTTGGATAAAAAACAGTATTATTGGTTCCCCCTGCCTATAGATGCTATATATGAAATTTGGTTACAATGGGTTTTGTAGTTTCAGAGGAGATGTCGTTTGAAAATGTTGATGGTCTACGTACGACGGATGCCTGCCTATACTATAAGCTCACCTGTGAGCCTTCGGCTCAGGTGAGCTAACAACATAAATAAGGCATAGATCTGCTAAGTTTTGGGAAGATCTATTCTATTATCAGTGTTTTGCAGAGTTTTGTCTTTGCCTCAAATCAAAGATTATCACCACCTTAATTATTCCAGATTCCCCCACTTATCTGGAGCTCTGAATTTTAACTAAAGCAATAGTCTATGGCACCGGTGTAATTTGGAAAATCATACCTTCAGATGCCTCAAGACTGAAGAAGGAAATTCCTACATGACAGCAAATCACATATAGCTGTTTCTCTCTCTTCTTTTTAGCATCTTTGATCAGCGTTGAATGTTTTTTTCCTGAAATTTCTAGTCTGGTGGGTTCTTCTCTATAAATAACCACACTCAAGTTGCCAACAGCCAGCCTGAAAACAGAGCGTATGATTGGTTAAAACAGGCCTGTGGAAAAAGCAAATATCTTACTTGCCCAGGGACAAGTAAAAAGTCAAACTCTACTTGTCCAGCAAAAAAATTAATTGTCCGAAACCACAAATTATGATGTTTGCATTATTTTAAGATTGATATGCAGTCATAAAGATTCATCTCAAATAATTAGTATTTCAACAAACCTCATCTCTCACTTTAAATAGCCTCAAAGCCTTAAAATTGAATAAAGGCATCTTTTCTATGCTAAATGTCAAAAAAAAATTAAGCATCTTATTCCTTACTTTTCACATATAAAACTTTTTCCAGGTAAATGTACAAATTGGAATGGCAAACAGTGTGGACCCTGATCAGACTGCTCCTGCAGTATAAACTGGGTCCACATTGTTTGCCTGAGTATTTTTCTAAAACGAAAATTTTGTTGTTAGACTTGAAAGAAATACTTTTTCCAGGTACTTGTCCCAGTGCAAAATTGAAATTTTTCACTTGTCCTGAGTTAAATGGGACAAGTAGGACAAGTCAGGCATGGCATTAAATTTTCATAGCCCTGGTTAAAAGGAACATTCTCAGTGATGGGCTGCACATGTACTGATGTACTGTCTATATGAAGTACAATAACAGTGCCACCTCAAGTTTTGTGCATTTATACCCAGCCACACATTAGTGATGGGATAATATGTTTTTCCGCTAGCTGTTTGTGTGTATGTCCATCATATATCTATCCATTGTCCGTCTGTCCATCCATAAACTGGGGAAGATCTCACTTGCAATTATATTGTTAATGGTCTTATTTCAGTATCTTCTGACTGATTTATAGCCCTTGTCAATTTCTTAAACGTGACATTTGTCCGTAACAGACCAGGCAATATTTATTGGGGGCATGGGGCCGGTGCAAAATGGCATGGGGCGGGCACTTTTTTACTCGCTTCCATGCATGGGACAGATACTTTTTTTTTATTCACTTTCATGCATGGGGCAGATACTTTTTTTATGGTTCTTTGGCCATGGGGCGGACACTTTTTTATCACTTCATTCTGAAAGACCTAAAATAGTGCACAACATGTAAAGTACATTGAAGACTACCACAATGTACTTTTTTTGAATAGGATGTTGATAATAACTACCGTACTCTTCAGGCCTTACAAAAAAAGTTTGCAGATGGAACAGCCCCCCTGTCCTGGCTGGGCCTAGGGCAGGTCTAGAGTTAAAAAAAAATGGGGAGCAAATTCTTGGGTGGGGAGCAAATTCTTGGGTGGGGAGCAATTCCCTTATAAACTAATGGAGTGGGAAGTGGAGGACAAGAGACTGAGGGTGATCTGGAATGTGATTGTCCCATATTTTTTTGTGGCCCTCATGTGTAATTGAGGTTGCCTAGGTTACATAGAGTTATGGTCTCAGAGAGGACCATAGCCTAATTCTCTTGGGAGGGAGGTAGGCAGGGTAAAAATTCCTTTTGGGGCCTAGAACTGTGGCATTTGTTTTAAAACTTATCTTGGTTTAGTTGGTTCCAAAATATAGTGC
Source organism: Ctena decussata (assembly GCA_963989385.1). Taxonomy (NCBI): domain Eukaryota; kingdom Metazoa; phylum Mollusca; class Bivalvia; order Lucinida; family Lucinidae; genus Ctena; species Ctena decussata. The sequence continues at coordinate 107,515,663 of OZ022499.1, forward strand.
ATAATTTAAGTTTTAAGGGTCTGTATGTTCATGGGAAATTTGTAAGCGTTCCAATATCTTGTGAAATGGAGAATATTATTAGTGGAAAAGAAGACTGTAGCTGAATTCTTATTGTGGATTGTTGGGAGGAGAGGGCTGTTTCTTTTGGCTGTTTCTACGGAGCAAATTGGTTGAACCTTATAATGGTTTAGTTAGTTTCTAGGTAACTAAGCCTGAGTGTGAGATTAAGGAGGTTGGATACACATTAATTTTTGGGGAAATGGAGAATATTATTAATGGGCAAGAGGACCATAGCTTCTTTCTTATTGCGGGTTGTTGGGAGGGAAGGGCGGTTTCTTTCGGCTGTTTCTAGGGAGCAAATGTGTTGAACCTTATAATGGTTCAGTTGGTTTCCAGGTAACTAAGCCTGGGTGTGCGATTAAGGAGTGGATACACATTAATTTTAGCCCTTATTGCCAACAGACAAAAGGTATTTATATGACGGTAGGGAAAGTCGGATTGTGGCCATACAGATAGCTTCTGGGGCTTTTACTAGGTTGGGAGTTTTGTCACAAGCATTGTAATTAGTAGGGGTTTAATGTGGATTCAGGAATTTTTGGAACTGGGCTGGGTAGGTGATCAGCAACAAGGGCTCGAATTAAAGAAAATTTGGGGGATTTTTTCCTTATTGTATTGGAATCTATCAATATCCTGGTGATGATATTGGTTTTGTCCAGGTATTCGAAGACTGCCTTCTGTATTGTATTTGCCTGTTTCTTTGGTGGGAGACAGGAGCAGTCTCAGGTCTATAATTGTGTGACAGCCTATAATTTGAATATGGTGAATTCTAGGTCTTTGATTGTTATGAGCCATACAAACAAGATATGGTCGAGATCTTCTGCATCATTGCAGTGGGGACATAGGCCAGACTGGTTGATGTAGAGATGGCAGCCCAGCCTGCAGTGTCCTGGTTTTAGTCGGGAATAGGCTACATTGAAACGTCTATTGGCCTATATACTTCACATTGAAGTTTAATCTTTGGTTGAACAAAATGGAAGGTGTGACCCTTATTGCTATTGGTCCATTGGGATTGCCATTTTTGGGTTACTGCTTCATTTATTAGGGGATAAACTTCCATTTTTGAGAGTTTGGTATGGTGGTAAGTACCAGTGGTCATACATGGCCTATGTTTACTGCTAAAAGCATCTGGAAATCTTTTCTGAAATATGAGTGATGCCCTGGAAGTTGCATTTTGCGGTTTCCGGGGCATCACTCATATATATCAGAAAAGATTAACAGTTAATGAAGATGAAATATAGTCACAACATCATGCACTAGGTCACATACAGAAGCAGCAATGCAAAGAAAAAATCAATTTCAAACCAAACAAAAAAAAAATGACCACTAAAACCATCTATATTGCACCCCTTTCCATGTGACTGCTGTTTCAGTTGCAGCTATAATTCAAACAAGTCTTGTCAATTATCGTTAAGGCAAAGGCTTTTGAAAACAAAACTGCTTGCAAGATGAAGATTAGAAGGTTTTAAACAGGACAAGATCTTGCAAGTTTGAGAATATCTGCGAAAAGAATTGATTTTTTATGTTTGTAAGGAGATCAAGCCATCGCATGTAGCTAAATTTAACTCACCAGATTACCCTCAGCTGAAGTCCATTTAAGTGGATTGGATATTATTTCATTTCACAAAAGAGTTAATAGAGATTTTACAATTGACAGTGATGTTTTATGTATCATCTTAATTGTAGTTCTAAGTTCAAAAAAGTATTGAACCCCATGGGCCTGAAGTTTTTTTGCTGTCTCTGAGCCATGGGGCCAATACTTTTTTTTTTATTGTCATCTGCCATGTGGCAAACACATTTTTTCTTCATCTCCAGCCATGGGGCACTTACTTTTTTTAAGCTGGGTTTCTCATTTGCACCGGCCCCATGCCCCCAATTAAATTCCTTAACACTTTGCCATATCTGGATGAAATTTCATGGAAAAATTAAAATAATATAAGCTTCGTGTTGCAAGCAGAACTTTGTCCACAGTGTTATATATGCTTATGTGCCCCTGCCTCAGCAATATCTATATGCATGATTAATAGCATGTTTAAAAATCTATATAAAGTTAGAGTTCAGACTGATTTTGCTGAAACCTGCAACAAATTATCATAGCTTTCTGTCATGATTAATATTTGTTCCCGCTGACACATGGCTAACACCTACATGTATAAAATCTGGGGGAAAATCTATATAAAATTATAGAGTTTTTGTTTATCTAGATGAAATTTTACAGAAATACATGTAATAATAAAAAAATTACCCATTTTACATACCAAAATAACAGTATCCTACAAGATGAACAAACCTAATTTACCCACAAATGGAGTACATATGATGCATCATGCGCTAGTGGAGAGGCAACCAATGTAGACCCAGATCAGACTGCTCTCTAGGAGAAGTCTGATCTGGGTCTGCAATGTTTGCTCAGGCCTGTTTGTCTTACTCTTTATCTTTATCACAGTAAATTTTCCATTTTTTTTGTGCCTGGATTTTTGGGGTAGGGGTAAATAATTAGGTACAGATTAGGAAATGGCAAACCTATTTTTTTTTTAATTTTAGGTCAAGTTTCTCACTTTCTAGGATATTAAATTTACTGAATTATACACTCTTCAAAATGGGATTCATCATGATGACGGGGAGGGTAGGCTGTAAGTGGGGGCTCATGATAATTATGTCTTAGGGAGGGTGGGGCATGATAACTTCAATCATAATTAAACCAATATATAATGTGTATATTCCATAATCAACAATAAAAAAGAAAGAAAGGAACACAATGTTCAATGAAAAGAAAAAAAATCTTAATGCAGTATATTTCAGCTATTGAAATAAAAAGACTCCCAAATGCCATTGGCAAAAATAATACACAATGAATAAATGAAAATGCCATTAATTACATGTGCACAGGCAATAATTGATAGGAACATGGGGACATTTTTTTAAAAAAATATATAGATCTATATATATAATTATGATATTAAAAGAAATACTGCTACAAGCCCTGTAAATAGGAGTTTTTAAACATGTAAAATTTAAAGTAAACAAACATAAAAAGGTTCATATCCCCTACCACCCCAACAAGGTTCTACAGTCCTTCAGCATCCCCCCGCACCACCACCACAGCTTTTAAATCATCCATGGTTCACAGCCAAACTCTAAGCCTTTCAGCTGGAGATAGAGAAGGGGAGAAACAGAGGGCGTGCGTGTGTGTTGGGTGGGGCGGGGGCGGGGGTGCTGAAGGGCGACAAACAGACATCAAGAGATCTATCAGTCATGAGACAATGATCTGGCTTACAGCCTACAGGCACTTAAATAAGTAAACTCAAAACAGAACAGATCAATTTGATCTATCTGAACGTGAAACATATCCAGCATTTGTGCGATGCAACACATCTCTGTCTGGCCTGATAGTTTTCGCTTCTTCGTATGCTTTCGCAAATAGAAATAAGGTCTACATACCGTAAATGTTTTTTCCACATTTATAAACATTCACACAGGTTTATAACATTTTGCATATAGATCTCTACACAACTGATTGTATACGTCACTCAAGACTGATCAACGTGGGTGTTATGGCAATACACTTGACTCGAATTTCGGTGCAATGTTTACATCTCGTATTTTCTCAGCTTACGAGAAGCTTTGGTCAACTATTTTAGTTGAAGTAGGTCACCACTTACTACAGCTAAACATTAGGCCGGATAATCTGTTTCAGGTGCCATTTATAGAAATCAGCAGCTTATTAGTTTTTGGGGTTCATATTTTTCATGCATCTTTTTCAGCATAAAATGTCATAAAATTCCAAATGAATAGGCCAAAGAAAGGAAATTCTACCTGCATAACAGTCTGTTTGTCTGCGGACAATATTTAATGACGTCAGAAACGACATTTCTAAGTCACGTGACTGCCTAATTTACATGTAATAAGGTGAAACGTAGTCCCACAATTTCCCGCCATTTTCATTCCGGTGTTATATTAGATTGTTCCACTGACAATTTATCCTAAGCATGCATAAGATTTTTCTAAAAATGATGTTCATACTTCTATCCAAGAACATGTATACATACCAGAAACTAATATTGCTGCATCAAAATGATTATGATCATGTATCTTCAAATGAAATTTCACAAAAATACCTTTTTTCTAATAGATAATGGATAAAGGTAAATTTCCTGACCACGTCTCTTCTTTATTGTCAAAATCCAACTCCTCTTTTCTGTAGATGACTTCTATCCCAATTTGTTTATCAGTGTCAGACTGCCAAATAATCCCAGACATTTTTGCTTTTATCAATGTTTACATGTACACCGAAAATTGAGGGGAAATCTATGTGTACGTTTTTGAACTCTGACCTGACCTACTTTGAACTGAATATTTATCCCTCAGCCAGCCCGAAGAACCACTGTTGTATTATTAATTGGAAGTATAAAAGTTTAATTGGTTATACCCAAAAATTGTTACATGTTTAAATTTCAGAAAAATATTTCTAAGCTGTTGAATTTTAAATACACCGGAATTCGAGGGTACCAGTATACGTAGTAGGGTATAGTCTGTTTCACGGCTAACAACTCTACACCCCGGACATCCCATTATCTTTAAAAGGCCAAAATCGACAGTCCGATCGTAGTTCGAAGCCTTAAGCTTGTTTTTTACTGAATGAGCCGATGAAATGAAATGCTGTTCGTTGAACATACCTTGGCATTTCTTCAGACACATGCCGCTCAGACATGTGGCAAATACTTCGACTGCGCAAGCGCAAAAGCACGTCAGCGTCTGAAATACATGCCATTTCAAATTTGATTTTCTTCAAACATAGATTTGGTCTCAAATAGATACTCAGCCGTAAGATAGACTGATATTTGATTGTTAAATTAGTGAATTTTTGGCGGTTATTTTTAATGGCCATTTTTAGTTCCAAAATTAACGAAACAAGGGTTCACCGGAAGAGGAAAAGAAACTGTCACGCGTTCTTTTGACAGAGTCGATACGAGTTTATTTTCAATTTCTAGCCCTATTACTCCAGCTTGTTTCGTACAGAAAAGGCTGCTCTCTATCTCTAAATCTTTACATTTGCACGTAGTGTAAGCAGAAAGCAGAACTACTGCGGTTAAAATGCCGGAAGTGGTGACATTTTTTTTCGAAAATTTTTTAACAAAAAATAATCCCTTCGGCGGATGCTTACTGTTTTTAAAACTAACTGGAATGCCTTAGTTACCGGTCCTCTATCAACCACATGAAATTTCTATAAAGTACACAATTTGGCTGGTTGCCATGGCAACTAAATGGTTAAAATATTCAAAAACATCTCTTCAGAAACTATGCAAACAATAAAGCTCAAACTTCATAGAGAAAAATTTAGTACTAGCCTCTATGAAAATACTATTTTTCTTGGCAGTTGCTCTAGCAGTTTGGTTGCTATGGCAACTTACAGTTGCCATTGACTTATAATGGCAAACTGGAAATTTTGCATTTATTGCTATGTGACTGAAGACATTTTTACAAAACTTTTATAGAAATGTTCCTTGAGTAGTCCTCAACCAGTCTTATTAGATTTATGCAAATTGCGCAATTTGCATGGTTGCCATTGCAACCGAACGGTTAAAAATAAAAAATAAATATTAAAATATCATTTTGCAGAAACTATGTGGCCGATAAAGCTCAAACTTTACAATGATCTTAGAACTAGCCTCTATAAAATAACTGTTTTTCATAGCAATATCTTCAGCAGCTATAGCAACTTATAGTTTCCATTGACTTATAATGGAAAAAAATGGAAATTCGCAATTTTTGCTACATGTATCTCACTGCAGTTATTTGGATATTTTTCCTACAGTAAATGTTTCTTGAGTAGTCCTCTATGATTCATATTTATTTTGTCCCAATCACCGAATTTGATTCGTTGCCATTGCAACATAAAGGGAAAAATCGAAAAAATATTAAAAAAAAAATATTTCCTCAAAAACCATATTGGGGGATGAAGCTGATTCTTTGCATACATGTTCATGACATTAGACACTACATTAATATTTCTTTTTATCATTGGTGCCCACTTGGTTTATTTGCTTTAGCACTATAAAGTTTCCATAGACTTATATTGGGAAAAGTGCAAATTGGCATTTATTTCTGTGTTACTGCAATATTTAGGCAAAACGTTTTGCAAACATGTTTCTTGATTTACTGGCCCAAAAGACTGAAAAATTTTCCCATACACTTACAATGGGGAAAATGTTGTCCTGGGCATAGCAACTTTATTTTTTATTGAAACTTGATCAAGCTTTCTAATAACCAGGACATGCATACATTCTCTGATAAGTTTGTAATTTGGCTATATTGTATATTTCCCTTTGGAGTTACTTGCTCTTGAGTGTTTAAATAGCTCATAGCAAAGCATCTTTATTTTTTGTGACTTCATCAAACTTGCTAATATTAACTAAGACTAAAACCTCAGTAAAAAGTTGAAATTAGGCCATATTGTACAATTTACTTTAGAGCTACTTACCCTTGAGTAGGATGACTGGACTCAGGTGAGCTACAGGACCAATGGTCCTCTGGTTTGAATCAGTGGGTAGAATTTTGCCAGACTTGCATGGATATATCATTAGGGGAAGCAAAAACACTTTTTGTAACTTTGACCAATTTTTAAGGTCACAGGAGATCTTAGGATACCTTTTTCTGCGTCGGCGTTGGTGTGACAATATCTTGTACCCATAGTATCTCTTGAACCAATTGGCGGAATGGCACCAAGCTTGCATTGAGATATAATTGGGACAAGCTTAAGAGCTAATTAGATTTTGAGAGCTTGACCTCATTTTCAATGTCACAGGAGGGCTCAAATATGTGATATTTTCACTAAAATGTGATATTTCTTGAGCCATTGGCTTGACTATGTTTTGGTGACCTTAACCCAACGCCAAATTCATACGCCAACTTACAAATGTTAAGTTTTCCTAAAATGAGATCTATATTACTTGAACCAATGGATGAATGGTCATAAGACTTGCATGGATATTATAGCCACGAGAAAACCAACAAAGTAATTGTGCACCCAGTGCAGACTCAGATCAGCCTAGGCATCCGCCAAGTCTGATCAGAATCTTCGCTAAGCGCTTAAAAGGGTAGCTAAGGGTCTAAGCTACCTCCATGCGGACAGCGAAGACTCTGATCAGACTGGGCGGATGCCCAGGCTGATCTGAGTCAGCGCGGGGAACACAACCATTTTGTTGGTTTTCTCGTGTCGTGCCTCATATCATTGTGACAGGTTTAAGACATGTTGAGTGTTTGGTGACACTGACCTCATTTCAAGGTCATAATTTTTATATAGGATATTCTACGAACCAGTGGATGAATTTTCTTCAAACCATTAACACAGGCGTTGAAGTTAGGAAATTATTAGATTTGATGACCTCAACCCCACTTTTAAGGTCATTGGAGTACTTGGCACTTTTGTAAAAATATATTACTTGAATCAGTGGGCGAAATCTTATAAAACTTGTATGGCTGTATGATTGTGACAATCCAAAAATATGATGAGGTTTTGATGATCTCGATTCCATGTTCAAGGTAACAGAAGAAATTTAAATGCTCTTGAACTTATTGGCATCTTTAGACCAAATGGTAGACTTTATCAACATGGCAAAGAATTTGGATAATGATACACTCATTTGACCTATTCCGGCGTATCCTGTTTCTTTCTCTGCAACGAAACAAGCTAGAAGCGAAATGATTTTTAGGTAATTACGTTCAATATATAGTAAAGATCTCATTTATCAATCAAAGATACGGAAAACTGAGTTTAAAAGTGGCTGGTAATGCATATTTAACAAGAAAAATGACAGATGTTTTCAGGCCAACTGTGAAAATAAGGTCGGACAATATTTGTGTTAACAAATATGTCGTAAACATATATGTCTGTCGATTGCTCATTTTATTGGCTATCTAAACCGATAAATATCAAAATGAAATAAAATCAGTTACTTAGGTTTATTGAATTTATATTTTGGGAATGTCTCTGAGTTCTGAAATCCATATTAGTGCTGCATTCTCGTCATGCAATTGAATATGTAAGTAAAACTCCATAAGGCTTTATTTTGAATTGTCATTTATCATAGAATCCTGGATAAAAAATATCAAACATTGTATTACGGGCACTGAGTCACCGAAATAATTTTTCAGCGAAGCCGTGTGTATAATCAGATGTTTTAAATAATCAATTATGTCAAATAGACATTTGCTTGCATAAAACCATCTTTCATCGAGCTAGTACTTATCCGACAGTTTACTTTTGGGGCGCCCCTCGGCGGTTCTTTCGATTTATTGTAAAAAATATACAGATCCATCGAAATAGAAGAAGGTGCGTCGATATAGGATAAAAGACAACGTCTGGTTGTCGTCAGATTTCCCTATCTTCCTCAAATAGTTTGTGAACCAAACAAAGTGCCTTAAACAAGAGGCGTTTATTTATTTACTGACACAAATAAATTTAAAAATGACAGTGTATTTAGACTGTAGCGCACGGTCGACTGAAACGTGCGTCGGAATAGGTCAAATGACTGTACGAGTGGATGGGAATGGACTGATGATGTAGTTTAGGTGGCGAGAATGGGCTGGTTTTTTTTTCTGAAAAAAAAAAAAAAAAAAAAAAAAAAAAAAAACATTCCTAGTTTTTTTTTATTTCTCATAAAACATATGTACATATGTTCTGTTCCTTATTAGAGCCATTTCGAGGAGGCCGTTCTGATAAGAGGCCACAAGCTTTATGCTTTAATTTACAAAGTCGCTGAGATGTTTCTAATGTTGTTTTGTTTTGTTTTTCTTGTTTTTTTTTTTCGGAGGTCTAAATGGACCGGACTTGTTGACTCTGGCTCTCATAATGCCTTGACGGCGAATGTGGGCCAGGAAACCCGGCCCACTGTGCACACAACGTTCAATCAACATGGATTCAATGTTGATTCAACCTTGAATGCCTGCTGGGTCCCTCCATTTTTTTTTCTACTATGTGTTACTCCAATCGAAAACTCCTCGGCCAAGTCCGTGATTCGCGCATTCCGTGATTACTCCATTCGGAAACTCACGGAACTGGCCGAGGAGTTCCCGACTGTGTGTTACTCCAGTGCATGACTTCCCCTTCATTGCTCCATGTAACGCGCCACGCCATTTCCCAGGCAACGGGGCTTATGGGTAATGGCGGCCTAGCAACGTCTTGCGCATGCAGTAAAAGGATTTCTATGCTTAAGGCATGACGGTCTCATAATTAAAACTTTATCCCGATCACTGACTGTTGCTTTGTATTTACAGCCATGACATGTGTTTAGCGTGACTTTGGTTGGTTGGTTGGTTGATTTGATGCTTAACGTCCACGGTAACCAACTAAGGTCATGTCGGGACGGTCAGTTAACCTAACCACACTATTCCTGGGCAGGCTTAGACCTCCTAAGCGGTTAACCAGTACTAAGTGCACATACTTTCGCCAGTAACTAACAACTGCCCTTCTTGAATCAGCGGAAGGAGAAACGAAAGTATGTGGCCAGACCGGGATTCGAACCCAGGACCTCTGACTTACGAGTCAGGTGCCCTACCGATTGCGCTACCCGGCCCGGCGTTTTGCATGACAAATGAATTTTCAAGTGTTTGTGTCTGTGTTAAGTATGTTTAACATGCGTTGACGCATTCGGAACTCCTCGGCCAATTCCATGAATCAGACCTCGGGCGTATGTAAGGCGGAGCAATATGCAGCAAAATCCAACATTTTGTTGTTCGGCCGAAAGTATACGCCGAAGCCGTAGATCTCTAAGTCTACGAATGAATTAATTCTCGACCTGCGACCTTTTTCAGCTGTTGCACGGACATTCATTTAATGCTTTGCTTTTGTTAAAACAAAATAGTCAATTATTAATGACGAGACAGAAAAAATACATTTGCTTCTTCTCATTTTATTATTTACTCGGTGCGACAGTGCGGCCATATTTGTTTCTATCGTTGTTCCTAACAACATTCGTGTGACGTAAGTAGTCCCACGTCATACATCCGAGGTTGATTCACGGAATTGGCCGAGCGGTGTTCCGATTGGCTTTGACGTTGATGTCATTGTTTAGATTGATTGTGATTCTATTGCACTTACGTATGTAACGCGACGTTTGATTGGATAATGTCAAAAATTTGCGACAGTATATTCTACGATATACTGTCGCAAACCCGACGTCATTATAAAACGTCCTTCTCATCAGCTGACGTTTGGTTTTACGCTGCTGAAAGCGCTTGCAATGGATGCAAAGAAGTACACTTTGAAAGATGAAAATGTGAAAAAGTGCATTAGTATGGGGATAACTATATTGAAAATTGTCATTTGGTGAGGTAAATCGTTGGTTTTATAGTCGCAAATTCCGTTTTACGGCTCCGCTGGCACGTCGAAATTTCCGACAATAAAACCGACGATTTACCTCACCAAATGACAATTTTGAATACAGTTATCCCCTAAATTATGTTCAAAATGATAGTCGAAATAATGGTTTATTGTATCCATTACCACAGCTTTGACTTACATAGCTGACAAAACTAGATAGTTGTAGCAGTAACATTGTTTATTTTAGTGTCACGTATCAAATATACATTAAGATATACATTCATAAAACAGACTTTTATTTGATATCCAGCAAATGAAGACTTATGAGATACTTTTATATACATATTGTTACACGCCGAGGGTTTAGCAGCTTCCGTAGGACTTCTCCACAGCAGTATTTAACAGCAGACAGAAGCTCAAGCTGGCTACACAGCAAAAAGCCCCAGCTGCTTAGCCGATGCGCTAAAACTCTGAGAGTCTAGGCCTCGTTCGAGGGGTATAAGTGAATCTCAGATTAAATAAATGGTGTAAAAATAGACAGATATTCTATTCTATTCTGTATTTCAGATGAATTGAATGCAATCGTAACACTTCGGCCAATTCCGTATCCTGAATATATCGGCGAGGATGTCCGATTGGAATTGAATGGTGTAAATGGGCAGATGTTCTGTTCTGTTCTGTATTTCAGAAGAACTGAGTAGTGTAAAAACAGGCAGAGGTTCTGTTCCCTTCAGTACTTCAGATGAACTGAATGGTGTCAGTTCTTCAGATGAACTGAATGGTGTAAAAATGGTGTAAAAAACAGGCAGAAGTTCTGTTCTATTCAGTATTTTAGGTGACTCAGCACCTTAATGAAGGGATTGAAGACAAGAAACAAGACATTGTATCAATAAAAATTAGTTTATCCTTATAATGATGCAAATAAAATTTAATTTCAGACAGATGAGATCTTTGTTTTTTTTATGACTAGGTGTTTAAACTAACATTTCATGAAATAAATTAACATATGTGTATGTGCAGAGAGGACGGCTTAAAAATGAGGATTAAATGATGCTACCGATTTATTCGCAACGACAGTGATCTCGAACTAGTCAGAGCTAAATTATGCAAATTAATGGTTTAAACATGCTAGAAATTGATGACAAATGGAGGATGAATAGGTAATGCAAAGAAGTTTCAGAAAATTTATAAAGGGACATGAGCATGGAGTGTATTGTAAAATCCTATCTCTTTAAGTGCCAAAAAAAATTAATCAAGAGCTAAGTTTCCTCTTTTACATTATTAACATAGGCCCCTCTTCAAAGAAAATAAATAATTTCACCCAAAAGGTTGCTGCTTTAAAAAATGAGTTTAGGAAAACAGAACAGAAATAAAGCCAAAAATTCGCAGCAAAAATAAACGTGACTTTCTCTAACCAAAGCAAATTCTGAGATTTTTGGGATTCCTGGGAAAGCTCCTTATATATTCCCAGGTTCCCGTCCCCCACAACCCGTAAGGTTTTGTTCAGGGATCCCACGCCCCAGGCCAGTTTGTGCTGGAATTCCCAAGTCCCCCAACAGAAGAACCGCGGGATCACGTGATCCCGCAACAAACGTCTCAGGGAAGATGCCGTCAAAGGAAAAAATCCAATAAACCGCCATGTTGGATTTGCCGATAAATACCCTGAGTACCAGACTTTAACCTGCAATTATGCAACTATCTTATATGAAACCCCATTAATCATTATTATCAAAATGACCCCAAAAGAATGAATTTTATGACTGTCATATTTAGGAAACTTTTGTAGGTACCGATTGCTTAGAATTCATTGAGAAGTGTAGAGTGACTGTTCGAAATAACTTTCGTTGTTGTGACAGATACGCTCGAACGCTTACACACTCAATCCCACAATTCAATATTATACACAGCTGACAAGATGGAAGACAGTGGACATAAACACACTTCGATCTGCTTAATTTTGAGATAAAACAACTTATTAATAACACATAAAGGATTAAATTAACTTGCAAAACATGGGTAAGCACTTTGTTAACACAGACAACGAGTGACAGGTTTGCATCTTTCAAAACAATTGAGTATTGATTGTGTATAGCATAAAATCTATAAACAGCTGACTTGCGAACAGAAATAGAATTGTGTCACAGGAAACTGGGTCATTACATTACCCCCCTTCAGGGTCGATTTAGTTCCATCTAACGACCCTAAATAAAAGGTCTGGTAGCAATCCAGTTTTCAAACACAATTCTCAACATATATAAACATTACAATCAATGAAACATCCCAGTCACGGCACCAAATTTATCATGACAGATAAAACAAAATTCTAGTGCCTCCTTAAAATTACAACCAATCTGCATATAAATTTCGTTAAATGCGAACTTTATATTCAAAATGCTACAAACTACCCTAATTGCTATGGTAGACAAATTATCATGAAAGACTATTTGAACTTGATGATAAATGGCTTATGAAATCTATGACAATTAATGTTAACAAGGCTTAATTATTTGACATGAAATACTAGCGAAATTCCCTAATCTTGACAGACTTAAATAAGAGGTTATAGGAAAACTGACTTAATGAAGAAATAATATAATGCATAATTACTGAAAGACCTTCAAACAATGTGATATGACCTAAAGTTATGATTGAACAATAAAATGAATTATCTTAAGGATGAGATTATGGATGTCTATAATAACAATAACACATTTGCTGAGATTAAGACTGATAAGTTACTTCCCTCCAAATTGCATAAGTATAGTAAACAGTTTTAAACAAATGTTCGCAAACCCGCTGAGCTTGAAATCACTTGTATGCAGACATAACACCATCGCGAGTAACTTTAGCGCAGGCACATAGCCACATATACGCTGAAAACGAACAGTGAGAAAAATCACAAAATAACACATGCCTCTAAATTACGCATCACGACAAGTGATTTCGGCATTATAGCAGATCTATGTTTTATCTCCAGTTTAAAATTTTTCAGCATACTACACTTACACTTAATCTCACACTCACACTACGCTCACACTCTTAGTAAACCTAATTCAGTTCTATCTTGGTAGCATTATCCTCAGAAAATTTAACTCCTTCTTTTAGCACTTTTTGTCCAAATCACAGAATCTGAATGTTCCCTTAGGGTATAAATCTAATCTAATCACAATTTATTCCTATTGAATGTCCATTTTTGGTTCTTTATGCTATATATCACAGATTCTTATTGGAATGTGTACGGTTACATCACTTGAGTCCTATCCATTGTCCTTCATATTATTACTACATTGATGTTACAGTCCATAATTCACTTATCACAGTCCATAGTTCACTTATTACAGTTCATAACCACTTAGTACAGTTCATAACTCCCTTAAATTCACTATATTACAGTCCATCACTTCCTTTAACTTAAATCCTTTATGCTATTTTCCGTATATGATTTGCCCAAAACTGATTTTAATGATTTAGAATTCTCCTTTTCCTCTCCATCTTTTACTTTATCTCCTTTCTGCCTGCTCTTTGTCTCCTCTTTCATTTCCGTTAACAATTTTCGCAGTTCCTCCCGGTCCTTCCTTTCGCTTTCTCTACGTCGCATTTCCCTCCTCTGCTCTGCTTCCCTATCCTTCCTTCGCTCCTCCTCCCTTGCCCTATCCATCTCTATCCATCTCTCTTCCCTTCTCCTTTCCTCCTTTGCGTTTTCCTCCAGAATGTTCTTGAACCTATTTATTGCATCCGTGCATTTACTTAGTGCACATGTCACGTCCACTAAAACTCTCTCTGTCTTCTCATGGTTTTCTCTTGTCCTGGTTACCTCTCCCGACAGACGCTGTATCGCTGTGGTAAGACCATTGAGCGCCACCATGCTGACTTCGAACACAGGCTCTTCTCTGTCGGTCCGCTGCCGTTTTGGGTTAGACTCCAAATCTGCTTGTCCGTCATTTGCTGAACTTTTGTCCTTGGCCTGGTCCATGTCTGTCTTATCTCCTTCCCTTTCAGCTGCTTTCCTTTTCAGTCCCTCAGCTCCGGATTGAGAGTCGACATCTGATAAATGATCAGAGTCTTCTTGTGGCATCAGCTGGGGCCAGAGGTTCTCGACTTCCTCGGTTGCTCCTTCCTTGGCTGCAGGCTCTTCAGGTGCAAACTGCTCTGAGACAGGCTCTGACATCCCCGCTGCTTGTACCGGATCCAGACTTCCACCTACGTCATAGGCACCTGCAAGGCTTGGTGAGGGAAAACCACTTGCAACCGTGGAAGGCTGCACCACTTCTGTTTGCGCCGACATAGTAGACGTTGGGAACATGGTCATGGCTTCACTGACACTAATTTGGTTGGCAACTTGGGGTAATGAGGCCACTTGCTGCTGTGGAGGTAGCTGTGGACACTTGGCAGCCATTTTCTCCTTGATCTCCTGCGTTCTTGCCGACGTCCCAGCAACACTGGCAAAGCTTACCACCGGTGACGGGGGAACGCAGACTGCTGTCCCTGACTGCATCGCACCGGCCGTCACCAACCGTATAGGAGGGTTCACTGGATGGGCTTCCATGGTAGGGCTGGTTCCAACATGCTTGGCCAGTGGAACTGTCAAGACCACTGGTGGTTGTAGAACTGGCTGTTGGTGCTGTGCAGTCACTGCTGTCTGACTGGTCCCTAGTTGGCTCATACTTGGCTCTGGAGACTGGAACCCAGGAGAAGACATGGGTGAAGGCTGAAATGATCTGGGTGGAGTTACGGCCATCACTGTTCCTTGCATCATGCCATTCTGAGCCATGGATGAGAAGTTCCTCTGCGGTCCATGGTTGGTTGAAGGGTTGACCTGCAGCGGTACTGGCAACCTCGGCGTGGTCGTGACCTGTTGCGCCAAGCCTCTGATCACCTGCCTTGCTGGACTGAATCTGGAACCGACGAGCGATGGCTGGCTGATCCACTGCCCCACACTTGTCCTAAGTCCCTGCATAGGCTGCACCCCACTAGATAAATCCACGGGATCTTCAGGAATGGAGATATAACCCTGCTGGAGTGTCTCAGATGACAGTTCTTCCTCCGGATGACCAGGCACGGCTAAGTCCATCTGCCCAAATTCTTTCTGTGAAGGCACGGCTCCTGGCGACTGTTTCCCTAGAAAGAATATGGTGCTCTCTTCCTGGGAGAACTTCAACAGGTCCTTCTCACCAATCTTGTACGGCGCTGGGCTCTGTATCTGCCACTCCTCGTGGTTGGTGATACCCCGGAACTTAGCCATGGTCACATGCCTTGAGTAGTGACGAGTATGGTGGTCCATTTGGGATTTCGTCTGACACTTGAAAGTACATAGCCGGCAGTAAAATGGTACCCTATCCCGGCTCACGTGAGTCTTCAGTACATGGTCCTGCATCGGCCCTAGCTCTCCTGTCCGTCTCTCTCCCGTCAGGTTATGGCACGCCACACACATATACGCCCGACCTCTCTTCTTGGCCCGCTCCAACGCCTCCTTCCCAAACAACAGCGCCATCATACTTGATTCCATTCTCTGAAAAATAGCAAATTTGCAACCTCGAGATTAATGGTCTACATAGTAACCCTGACTTAGTTCGCTCTGATCACTGTCTGTTTACCTTCACGCATGCGTTCCGCGTTAAACCTAATTTAAAGACGCAACTATTTCTAATGGACCCCTACTTCTGTTTGCTTTCAGAACATCTGGTAAAGCTATCTTCGATAAACTGCCCCTAGTGTAACTTCTCGCGCGGACAACACTTTACATTTGGGACTTCTCATCTAACGCACCTATTGTTCGGTTCAATTATTCCCCGCTTCTATTCAAATTCTGTCTTCAAAACTGCCGAACTGTACTTCTACCAAAAACGCGCACATAGCACTACCACTGTAGAATTTCGGTACTCTTTTTGCTTAAACTTCCATACTCTCTGTACCCTTTTAGCAACACCATTCTGCGTTAGCCTCCCTATCCCTTTTCCTTGTCCACCGCCACCAAGTCCCACTAGGTCTTCATCTTGCTTACCATCTGTTGTCCACATAGGCAAACCTCTTCTCATACAAGCTTGTTAACTCAGTGACATTCCTCCCCCCAACAGAATTTTAAAGTGCTATTTTATTTATTTATTTATTAATTTACTTATTTACATTTTCATTACCCATTCTTACTTTTATGCTCACATAGAGCATAGCAGTATTAATTTTAACCCCTACTATGTCTTACTGTTGAGATTTCTTATGTTTTTCAATCTGCTTCTTAGCCCTTACTATCCATCTTGGTGTATGAACGCCCTCGTACGGTTTTAACTTGTTATGGTGAACAGGCTTTCTGTTCCTGCTTTGTCAAGTTGTAGCACAAAGTCGATTTCTGACAACTTTCGTCGTACTAGGAATGGACCTTCAAACACACATTCCAATTTCGGAGAGACACCCACTTTTCTCACCTCCATGAGACACCAGACCACATCACCTGGGTTGTATCGGTGGAAGGCAATCTTGGAGTCATAAAGGTCTTTACTCCTCTTGGCGGCCGCGGACATGTGTTTACGAGCGATTTCATGTGCATGTTGAATTCGTGATCTCAAGGTATCCACATAGTCGCCATAAGAAGTAATCTCCTCCCCGTCGAAGGTATTAGCACTTCCAAACACCAATTCCGCTGGCAGTCTAACCTCCCGCCCCATGGTCAGAAGATGGGGTGTCATCCTGGTTGACTCATTTGGTGTGGCACGATAGGCCCCAGCGGGACAACCAAGATGCAAATCCCAATCTTTTTGCTCCCCGCATAAGTACGCCTTTATCATCCGCAGTAACGTTCGATTAAAACGTTCCACCTGTCCATTCCCTCGGGGGTTTCTAACACTGGTCCGTGTTTTTCGCACCTCTAACATTCTGCAAAGTTCCCTGAAAATCTTACTCTCAAAGGTCCTCCCCTGGTCGCTATGAATAGCAAGTGGACAGCCCCATCTGGAAATCACTTCATTCAGTAGCTTCGTGGCACAGACCTCTGCAGTCATATCTCTCACAGGGACGATTTCAACGTTCTTCGTAAAGTGATCTGTAAAAAGGAGTATATACCTATGGCCTCTGTCTGTGACAGGGAACGGCCCGAGGTAGTCAGTAGCAATACAATCACCTGGTGCACCAACTCGTAAGCTACCCATTGGTGCCCGTGGTGTTTTGACTGGTTTCTTATCTGCCGCACAGATATCACACCGTTGAATGTAAAGGGCCACATCATCCTTCATGGAGTACCAATAGAACCTTTGCAAAATCTTCTCCTTTGTCTTTTTACACCCTAGGTGACCTGAAACCAAGGAATCATGCATCTGGTACAGAATTTCGCGTCTCATTGACTTTGGTACCAGGAATTGCAGGTACTCACCTGATCCATCTTGTTTCATAAACTTCTTCATAAGTATGCCGTCTTTTAGTTTGAGAGAATCCCAAAGGATCCAATAGTGTCTTGTTGCTGGACTGCACGTAACCATGTCTTGACTGCTTAGTTTCTTACCTTCCGACTTAGCTTTGACAATCGGACCAATATCTGGGTCTTCCCTCTGCAGTTCACGCAACTCTTCAATTGACCTTGTACTAGCCCAGAAGGCTGAAATGATACTTTGTTTCACCTCTGGTGAGGAGTCTTTCTTGGACGATGGTCCAGGTTCAGGTACCTCCTTCGTGCATTTTACATCTACAACCGCACTATCTTTGGTTGCTGTCTCTGCTACCTGCTCCTTCTGTGCTGCCATGATTTCCTTGTAAAGTGTGGAGTGCATCATGTCCTGGGCCCTCTTTATGCACTTCTTACATGGTCCACATTTTAGAGGCTCACTAGTATCTTGTTCAGGACACTCACAGTCTTTTGGGTTCTCACATCTTGATAGTGCGTCGCAATGACCTTGCTTCTTTCCTGGCCTATATTCTATGGCAAAGTCATACTGGCTGAGTATTTCCAGCCAACGGGCAATTTTGCCTCTTGGTTCTTTCAGGCGAAAAAGCCAAACTAACGCCTGGTGGTCACTTCTTACCTTGAACCGCCTACCTAGTAGGTACTGTCTGAAATACTCAATGAAATAGCGGACTGCCAGAAGTTCCTTCTCTGTAATGCAATAATTACGTTCTGCCTTATTCATTGACCTACTGGCATATGCGATAACCCTCTCACGATCGCCCTGACATTGGTGAAGGATTCCACCTATTCCTACGTCTGAGGCGTCAACATCGAGGATAAATTCACCACCGTCATTTAATGGATACCCCATTACATCTGCACTTACCAAGGCCTTTTTCATCTGTTCAAAGGCTCTGTCACAAGCTTCTGACCAAAGAAATTTTCTGCCCTTCTTTGTCAGCTCTATCATTGGTCTCACTATGCTTGCAAAATTCTTAACGTACCTTCTGTAATATGAGCCCATGGCCACTAGCTGCTTTACTTGTTTTTGGGTTTTGGGTTTTGGCCATGACATAATTTTTGAAATATTGGTTGGGCTTGGTTTCATACCCTCATCAGAAACCACGTGACCTAGAAAAACCACTTCCTTCTGAAGCATAAGACACTTCTCTGGCTTGAGTTTAAGACCAGCAGTCTTGATTCTTTCAAGGACCTCTTCTACTCTACACATATGTTCTTCAAAGTTCTTGCCAAACACAATTATGTCGTCTATGTATATGAGGCAAGTAATCCATTGCAAACCCTGTAGCGCCATCTCCATGGTGCGTTGAAATGTGGATGCGGCATTATTTAAGCCGAAAGGCATCCTAGTCATTTCGAAGTGTCCATACTTACATACAAAAGCACTCTTCGGTATGTCTTCTTTTTCCAACGGTATTTGGAAGTACCCACTTGTCAGATCGAAGGTAGAAAATAGTTGGGATCCAGCAACTGCATCAAGGCAGTCCTGTATTCTTGGCAATGGAAAGCCATCAGGTTTTACTAGTTCATTTACCCTACGATAATCAACACAGGGTCGGACTCCTCCGTCTTTCTTCTTAACTAGGACAATCGGGCTTGCCCAAGGGGAAGTACTCTCTCTGATCACGCCTTTTGCCTTGAGATCTTCAATTGCTCTCTTCTCATCATCTGCATATGCCATCGGCACGCGCCTAGGTGGCTGTTTAACTGGCCTCGCCCCTTCTGTCTTGATGGCATGTGAGGTTAAGTGGGTCAACCCTAAATCCCATTCGTCACGTGAAAAACTATCTTGAAACCTATTAAGAAGTTGGGTTACCTTCTGTTCTTGCTCACTCGTCAGGCCCTGAATTGTCTTCTTATGTAGCCCTGTTAAATGGCTTGGAATTTCCGTGTGCATCGCATCAGCTTTCCTGGCCATATCATCTGACCTTGACTGTGTAACTTCCTCTCTGGAAAATTTTATTCTTCTAACTGTTGCATGATTAGCTACTTCACTAGCATCTTCTTCACTAGCAACCGTCAAAGGCTTACCTTCTATTGGTTCTGCCCTCCCTATCACAGCGTCTTGCTTGATAGAAACAGCAGTAGGAAATGGATTGAGCACTCTGACCTTGCCCGTACATGATTGGTTTATGTCGACGAGAGTGGATGCCATCTGTAATGGATATTCCATTTGGAAATGTTCTGCAGGCTCTACAATATAATCTGTCTCACACGAAATATCATCGTATTCCTGCCTCTCCAGGTACACATCTATAATGCATTCGCTCTGAGCAGGAATGATGAAATGATCTGCCGCCGTCACCTTTCTTACCCTGTTTGTGACGCCGACTTGTATGATGGGCACTTCTTTCTTATTGATCAGTAGAACACCTTTGCTCATCAATAAGTCTGAAGGGCCATTCTTACCATTTTGTAATATGTCAACCCCTAACAAGCCATCATCGTCTATTTCTGCTACAATGGCTTCTATTTCTAGCTCAACCGGCCCTAGTGTTATGGCAAATGTGCCCTTTCCCCTTTCTTTTATACTTGCACCACTTGCACCTACCAGCTTTGAGGTTTTCACTAGTTCCGGCCTGTTTTCTGGCTTCAGTGATTCAAACACTCGATTAGAGATTATTGTTTTCGAAGCCCCAGTGTCAGTAGTGAACAAAAGGGGATACCCCTGAACTGCACCCCTTACGTACACGCCATCAGGCAACTTTCTTGCCACCTTTATTGATTTAATTATATGGTTTGATTCTTCACTTTTAGTTTGGCCGCTATTATTCAAACAGGCTTCCCTGTGGCCACCAGAGATAGCCTGCTCTAGTTTAAAGGATTTTTACCCTGAGGCTGTTGAGCCTGTTGTTGTGAGGCTGCATTTCCCTTCTGTTTTGCAGCGTTGCTTCCGGGCCTACCAGACCTATCAGGACAGTCTCTCACTATATGTCCAAATTCTTGGCACCCATAGCACTGGATCTTTCTTCTTCCTGAAAAGCCTGTATTCCCCTGTTGCTGGTTTTTCTGACCTTCGGTGGTGCTCACCTGGTTCTTAAGCTGACTGACCAAAGTCTGCATTAAATCTCTAGTTTCTGTTAGCACTTTCAAGGAGTCATTCTGTCCTGTTGTGGCAGTATTAGCTTGGTCTGTTTGTTGACCAGTTCTATTCATCTTTCTTGCTGGAGGTTTGTCTGTCTTTGCAGGTACTCTAAGGGCTCTGTCACTGTCTTCGTCTGTTTCATAGGCTGTTTCGCCCTCACTAGGACTGTCATACTCGAGACTGGTTCTCCTTGCGTACCGCTTGAACCTCTTTTCACCATGAGTCTCAGCAGAACTTCTTCTTCTGGTCTGAATAAAGTTGACGGCATGGTATACCGCCTCATCTATGTCATCTGGCTCTTTATGAAACTCAATTTCAAAGCGGGCCTCATGGTCTCGCATTCCGTCTAAAAATCTTCTTACAAGATCTTCACGTTTTGTTCTGTTATCTCTATTCTTGTATGCTTTGGCGTATAGACGTTTCAAATCTGCTGCATACTCTTCGGCGGTCTCGCCTTCTTTCTGGACTCTCTGACTGAATTTAGATGCAAAAGTTTTCTCCGTCTCAACCACTCTAAACCTACTATTGAGCTCTTTTATTAGGTCTTTGTAGCTGCTCAGCGTATCTTTTGATAGCTGCGTAAATACAAAATCACCAGCCTTATCTTGCAGTTTAGGCAGGAGGTTATCAAGCTTTACCTCTTCGCTCCATTTTCTTCTATCTGCTATCGCCTCGAAGCGATTGATCCACACTTTCCAGTCCTCCTTACCATTGAATGGTGGAATTTTCATCCCGTAATACTCTGGTGAAGATTGTCTTCTCCTGTCATACCTGTTTGTTTCGGAGAAGGTTACCCTTGGGCGTCCCTCCTCGCTGGATTGTCTGACATACCTCTGACTGCGGTTGGTTGGATCATAACTATACCCGGTAGTACTCTCGCTTACAGACCCATACCTAGTTTCTGTATTCTCTTCTTCCGTCTGCGCTGAGTATACCTCATTATATGTGGAAAATTGGCCACTCTGGTTATTAAAGGGGGCTTCTGCCCAGTGGTTGGGCCCAGAGTGCCTCCCCATACTACTAGTGTTCCCAGAGTGCCTACCCATACTATTAGTGTTATGAGGGGTACCTGTCTGTGTTTCAGCAAGTTGGCAAGAATCTTGGTTTGTTAAGCCTCTATCGCCCATAGACCCAGAGTTTATGTCTGCACTGCTTATAACGGAGGGTGGTGCAGAAATCGCATTTTGTACACTATTTTGGTTTGATGCTGACGGGTGATTACCATCCTTTAGCCCTTGCAATTTTGACAAGACCTGTTCAAGAGTGCCAGTTATGTTTTCTTGTCGTGTGTGCATGTTCAAGTGCTCTTGCTGTAAGTTACCAATAGCATTAGTCAAACCAGCTAGGGTGTTCTGCATGTTTACCTGTGAGTACATGAAGGCGTTCTGAGTCATATTCCTACCATCGGGGAAACTTGCTGTATTTCTGTTTGCATAGGAACTATTTTCCCATGATCTCGAATAAGATGGTCTGTCGTCACCAGTCCCATATAACATACTGGGGTCAGACCTGGTTCTATTTCCGGTTAAGGGATTGTCTATGTTATGACTGTTATCAAAGGCGTTATCGCAAAATGTCCCATTGCGCAGCTGCAATAATGTTGTCGCAGCAACGGATTGAGGGTAACTCTGTGTCTCTGAGGCCCCGCCCATTGTGGAGACATCTGTTTGCCTTTGATCAACTGGGGATTGGGTATCAGTTTGATCCCCACTGCCTTGGTTGTCCATAACCGTGGCTTCTCTGTGGCTGTCCTCGCTGCTCATGGTTCGTATCTCTCGGACTGAATGTTTAAAAAAATCAATCCGCACCGCCTTGCCACCACTATGTTACACGCCGAGGGTTTAGCAGCTTCCGTAGGACTTCTCCACAGCAGTATTTAACAGCAGACAGAAGCTCAAGCTGGCTACACAGCAAAAAGCCCCAGCTGCTTAGCCGATGCGCTAAAACTCTGAGAGTCTAGGCCTCGTTCGAGGGGTATAAGTGAATCTCAGATTAAATAAATGGTGTAAAAATAGACAGATATTCTATTCTATTCTGTATTTCAGATGAATTGAATGCAATCGTAACACTTCGGCCAATTCCGTATCCTGAATATATCGGCGAGGATGTCCGATTGGAATTGAATGGTGTAAATGGGCAGATGTTCTGTTCTGTTCTGTATTTCAGAAGAACTGAGTAGTGTAAAAACAGGCAGAGGTTCTGTTCCCTTCAGTACTTCAGATGAACTGAATGGTGTCAGTTCTTCAGATGAACTGAATGGTGTAAAAATGGTGTAAAAAACAGGCAGAAGTTCTGTTCTATTCAGTATTTTAGGTGACTCAGCACCTTAATGAAGGGATTGAAGACAAGAAACAAGACATTGTATCAATAAAAATTAGTTTATCCTTATAATGATGCAAATAAAATTTAATTTCAGACAGATGAGATCTTTGTTTTTTTTATGACTAGGTGTTTAAACTAACATTTCATGAAATAAATTAACATATGTGTATGTGCAGAGAGGACGGCTTAAAAATGAGGATTAAATGATGCTACCGATTTATTCGCAACGACAGTGATCTCGAACTAGTCAGAGCTAAATTATGCAAATTAATGGTTTAAACATGCTAGAAATTGATGACAAATGGAGGATGAATAGGTAATGCAAAGAAGTTTCAGAAAATTTATAAAGGGACATGAGCATGGAGTGTATTGTAAAATCCTATCTCTTTAAGTGCCAAAAAAAATTAATCAAGAGCTAAGTTTCCTCTTTTACATTATTAACATAGGCCCCTCTTCAAAGAAAATAAATAATTTCACCCAAAAGGTTGCTGCTTTAAAAAATGAGTTTAGGAAAACAGAACAGAAATAAAGCCAAAAATTCGCAGCAAAAATAAACGTGACTTTCTCTAACCAAAGCAAATTCTGAGATTTTTGGGATTCCTGGGAAAGCTCCTTATATATTCCCAGGTTCCCGTCCCCCACAACCCGTAAGGTTTTGTTCAGGGATCCCACGCCCCAGGCCAGTTTGTGCTGGAATTCCCAAGTCCCCCAACAGAAGAACCGCGGGATCACGTGATCCCGCAACAAACGTCTCAGGGAAGATGCCGTCAAAGGAAAAAATCCAATAAACCGCCATGTTGGATTTGCCGATAAATACCCTGAGTACCAGACTTTAACCTGCAATTATGCAACTATCTTATATGAAACCCCATTAATCATTATTATCAAAATGACCCCAAAAGAATGAATTTTATGACTGTCATATTTAGGAAACTTTTGTAGGTACCGATTGCTTAGAATTCATTGAGAAGTGTAGAGTGACTGTTCGAAATAACTTTCGTTGTTGTGACAGATACGCTCGAACGCTTACACACTCAATCCCACAATTCAATATTATACACAGCTGACAAGATGGAAGACAGTGGACATAAACACACTTCGATCTGCTTAATTTTGAGATAAAACAACTTATTAATAACACATAAAGGATTAAATTAACTTGCAAAACATGGGTAAGCACTTTGTTAACACAGACAACGAGTGACAGGTTTGCATCTTTCAAAACAATTGAGTATTGATTGTGTATAGCATAAAATCTATAAACAGCTGACTTGCGAACAGAAATAGAATTGTGTCACAGGAAACTGGGTCATTACAATATATACACACTCTATGACAAACGACAGTGGCCCAGAAAAGCCGAGCACTCGAGGATGACTCTCAGACAGGTAACTCTCGATAGCTCCCCACATGAACATTAGCCGTGACCCCTCATCAGAGTCGTCGTTTTTTGTTGTTGTTTTTTCCTCAAAAAGTGACTCCGTCTGAGAGTTTCTTTTTGTTTTGTTTTGTTTTGTTTTGTTTCAAGACTGAAGTTTGATCTTGAGAACTTAAGGAACCCAGATGTGGCATGCACTTTTCGAGCAACAATAGGTTGGAAGTTCGCACCACCTATTGGTCTGAGGGATGATGACATGGACATAGATACCATGATTACCACCTACAGTACAGCAGTGACTGATGCAGCTAGTGAGATACTTAGAAAGGAACGTCGCAGGAAAAAGCCCTGGGTCACCAATCATGTTCTCGACCTCTATGACGAGAGGAGAGATTTGAAGAAGAGGCGCTATGAAGCAGAAGGAGCAAAAGAATACAGGGAAGCTACGGTAATAAGAGGATTCAAAAGGCGTTGAAGAAAGCTAAGGAGGAATGGATAGCAGATCGAAACTTGCCTGAACAAATACAACAGCAAGAGAGCATACCAGCTGGTGAAGGACCTAACTTCAGAGAAACAGGGTAGGTCCACAGCTATTCAGGACAGCTCTGGGAAATGTCTTACAGAAGCAAAAGAGATTCTTAGCAGATGGACAGAATATTGCTCAGAACTATACAACTATGAAAGTGATGGTGTTTTGCAGTTCTGGACTGCAATCAGCCCACAGAAGAAGATGAACAACCGATCCTTTGTGAGGAAGTTGAGATTGCATTAACAGCACTGAAGAAGGGGAAGTCTGCCGGAGTTGATATACGAGCAGAACCTGTTCAAGCTGGCGGGGAGGAGACCATGATTGATGTTTTAACAAAAATCTGTAATAGGATCTGGAACACAGGAGAATGGCCTACCCCATGGACTCAGTCGCTGATTATTACACTCCCTGTAAAGGGCAACTTTTTCTACAGCTTTACTACAGAGCCATCAGCCTCATCAATCATTCAAGCAAAGTCATGCTGAAAGTCATCTTGAAGAGACTTAAACCCCAAGCTGAAGAGATAATCGCTGAAGAACAGACTGGGTTCAGAGCTGGAAGGAGCACCACAGAACAGATTTTAAACCTTAGAATCCTGTGTGAAAAGTATCTCCAACATCAGCAAAATCTGTACTATGTCTTCATTGATTTCATAAAAGCCTTCGACAGGGTCTGGCATGCAGCCTTATAGGCCACCATGCGGAAGTACAATATCAGTGCAAATCTAGTTCGCACCATTGAGCAGCTCTACGACACGGCTACAAGTGCAGTCCTGATGAATGGCAGCATGGGAGAATGGTTCAGAACAACAGCTGGAGTAAGGCAAGGATGTCCTCTGTCAGACTGTCACCCACCCTATTCAACATTTTTCTCGAACGGATCATGTCTGGTGCTCTGGAAGAACATGACGGGAAGGTTAGCATAGGCAGCAGAAATATTACCAATTTGCAGTTTGCCGATGATATGGACGCTCTAGCTGAGAAAGAGCAAGAACTAGAAGCCCTAGTTGACAGTTTCGAGATCAAATAGCGTCAATGGCATCCAGAGGGAGATCAAGGTAAAAGGGTAGAGGCTTTGTATTGTAACAGCCTTTAAATACATTTGAGCAGTTGTCTCAGATGATGGCTCTAAAAAGGCAGTTCTCTCAAGGATTGCACAAGCCACTTCTGCTCTTACAAAGCTGAAGCCAGTTTGGAGAGATAACAATATATCTCTTGGGTCAAAGGTGAAACATGCGGTCCCTAGTCATTTCCATATTTCTGTGTGCCTGTGAATCGCGGACCTTGACAGCAGAGTTTGCGAAAACTAGAAACTGTGTTTGTGAAACTCTATGCCCCAAACCATATGCTTGCCACTAAAGGTGTCAAGCTTTAGAATGTCTACGTTTGAAAAGGCGTTACCTTATCTTTACTAAAATGTTAACTGATCAAGGACTACTTACGTACCAAAAATCAGTTTCCTAGGTCAAGCGGTTCCGAAGTTGAAAAAAATTAAAAATTCAAACAAGGCCCATCTAACTCAATCTAAAGGTTACCTTGTCTTTACTAAAATATTCAACAAATCAAGGTCTACTAACGTACCAAAATCAGCGTCCTATGTTGAGCGGTTCCAAAGTTGAAAAAAAATGAGAAATTCAAACAAGGGCCATTCAAAATTTTACAGAATTCTCACAAAAGTAAATCAGGCAGTCTACTCCTAATATCCAACCAGTATACCAAATATTAAGACCATAGCTCAAATACTTATTGAGATATCTTGCAAACAGGATATTAATCTCGTTTTCTTACTCCAAAATGAGACATCAATCTGAAAAGAAAAAAATGTATTAGCTGTTTTTCCATGAGGAATCCTTTTACTGAATTTTAATACCCTACCCCAAGTAGTTCTTGAGCCCAGTAGATGCATATGTATTGAACTACAGGGGAAATATTTCTGCAAATAATGAATGCAGAGTTATCAAACCTTTACTTCAATATTTAACTCCTCAAGAACTACTACTACAGTAAAAATCAGCTTCCTAGATCAAGCGGTTCTAAAGTTGGAAAAATACCAAAGTCATACAAGGGCCATAACTCCTTCAAAATTTTACGGAATTCTCCCAAAAGTTAATCAGGTAATCTACTTCTCATGCCAAATCAGAATACTAAATATCAAGGCCATAGCCCAAATTCTTTTTGAGATATATTGCTAATAGGATTAGAATCTCATTTTTAAAGGGGCATAACTCCAAAAAGAGAGATAACTCGAAAAAGAAAAAAAATACGAATCAGCTATTTTTTCCATGAGGAACCCGCATATGAAATTTCAAAACCTTACGCCTATATGTTCTAGAGCGCAGCAGCTGTATAAGTGTTAATTATCAGGGGGAAATAGCTCCATAATTAATTAATCCAGAGTAACCCAACATTCACTAAATTACTTATCAAGGAGTACAACTTTACCAAAAATCAGCTTTCTAGGTCAAGCGGTTCAAAAACTGGACCTTTACTATAAAAATCTGGTTTAATTTGACGAAGTTTGTTATGAATTTGATTATCCCAATTTGTCTGACATTTTAATTTGATAAATTTATTAATTTAAGATTTCAAATCTGAATGTGGGATTCGAAAAACACTTTCTGGTAAATTTAAAGCCGTTTTTGCCTCTTTGTCGGCCAAATCATTTCCAGGAATATTGACATGACTAGGAATCCAACAAACATTATTTCTATTGATGGTAACTGAAAATATTTACGAAAGCGTTGAATTAAAGGATTAGGGTGATTGACGCTTTTAAGTGATGATAAAACAAAGTGAGTCTGAGAATATAATAAACTGATTGTTTTTGGAACTGAAATTTGATTGAGAGCAAGATCTATGGCTTTAGCTCCTGCTGTAAATATTGAGCTGCCATTTGGTAATCGTATAGATCTGTATATAGGGAGCTTACAACCGAACATGCAACTTTAGCTTCTTGATTTCCGTATATATTGTGGTATGGTTCGGAAAATTAGATTTTACTTGTAAGAATTCTGATTGAAGAAGATCAGGGTTCGTCTGTGATTTTTTTATTCTTATGTAATGATAAAATAACGTTAGGATGTTTTAAAGTCCATGGCTCTTGAACAGGTTAAGAAAATTTCTGCGTAGGTGACAATCACGGCCGCGTAGGTGACAATCACGGCGGTGTATGCGTTTACGTTAAAAATAATCTGCACACGAGACGTAGGAATGACCTTATAATGCAAAATTTAGAATGTGATTGGGTGGAAATCACAACTCATTACAAAAAAAATTCTCATTGGTACTTTTTACTGACCTCCAAATTCACCTCAAAATACGATGGCAAATATAGAATTCCATAGGTTTAGCTTTAGACACTAATATTTAAGATATTCTCATAACAGGTGACTTTAATTTAGATATCTTAAAGCAACTTCCTGGCAGAAAAATAAACTATATTACTCAATACTTTGGCCTTGACCAACTGATTAGCGAGCCTACTCACTTCACTGAGACATCGTCATCGGTTATAGATCTGATTTTTACATATTTGGCTTAGTGGACTCGGTGATCCTTTCTTGGAACAGAATATAAGATATCACTGTCCGGTAAACTGCATATTTAATTTCAATAGATCTTACTCAGAAGTTCTCACAAGAAATATTTGGCTATACAATAAAGGTAACTATGAAGCTCTTTCTGCTGAACTTAACGAAACAAATTGGAACAACTTAATAGATGACGACATAAATATTTATGCACAGAATATTACTGACCAAATAATCAAAGTAGCAAACGTCATGTACCAAATAAGAATATAAAAGTTAGACAATCAGACCCTCCGTGGCTTAACAATACAATTAAGAAAATGATAAGGAAAAGAAAACGTTTATTCAATAAGTTTAAAAGTACCCGTAATGACATTGATTTTCATAACTATAAGCGGTTTAGGAACAAGGTAACAAATGAAATTAGGAAGTCCAAGAAAGAACAAATAGATAAACTCGCTGAAAATCTTCAAAACAACACTAACACTTCTAAAGATTGGTGGAAAACACTTTAAACATTCATAAAACCTACTCAAACAACAGTGATACCACCGCTAGAAAAAGACGATGGCATATATTCTGATAGCAAAGATAAGGCCGATATCTTTAATACATTTTTTTGCTAATCAGTCTATGTTAGATGATAGTAATGTTTCTCTACCTGATACCGTGAATTCCTGAACCCCAGTCAGTGATCGAACCCATAACATTTACACCTAGTGAAGTAGAATCCGTTCTAAAATCTCTCAAAACAGGAAAGGCTGCTGGACCTGACACAATAAACGATAGATTACTGATAGAGCTTGCACAGTCTCTTGCGTCTCCTCTTTGTAATCTTTTCAATACCTCTCTTCTTTCAGGAAAGGTCCCCGACATACGGAAACTAGCTAATATCACACCTATTCACAAAAAGGATGACCTAAGTGACGTTTCAAATTACAGACCCATCTCTCTCTTAAGTACTATAGGTAAAGTCATTGAAAAACTAGTTCACAAACATGTTTTCAACTTTTTTCGAGATCACGAAATACTTACAGCCCTACAGTCTGGTTTTGTTGAAGGTGATTCCACTGTTAATCAACTTGTGGATATCTATAATACTTTTTGTAAAGCATTTGATGATGGAAAGGAAGTGCGAGCGATATTTTTCGATATAAGTAAGGCTTTCGATAGAGTATGGTACAAGGGTCTTTTATACAAACTTCAAACTGTCGGAATAACTGGGTCTCTTTTACAGTGGT
Organism: Ctena decussata; assembly: GCA_963989385.1. NCBI lineage: Eukaryota > Metazoa > Mollusca > Bivalvia > Lucinida > Lucinidae > Ctena > Ctena decussata. Next base: position 107,545,515 of record OZ022499.1, read on the forward strand.
TTACCGACTATTTGCATAATAGAAAGCAAATGGTTGTCCTACCTGGCGGTGTTTCTGATTGGACGACAATTTCGGCGGGCGTCCCTCAAGGTTCTATTCTTGGTCCTTTTCTGTTTCTAGTCTATATAAATGATATAGTTGAGGACATCAACTCATTTATTAGACTATTTGCAGATGAAACCTCACTTTATGTTATTGTTGAAAATCCTCTTGTATCAGCTGAAATACTTAATTCCGATATCGCTAAGGTACACACATGGGCAACAAAATGGTTAGTTACTTTTAATCCCCTTAAAACAGAGGAAATGATCTTCTCAAGGAAATAAAACAAACCACAACATCCGCCTATACACATGAACCAACAGCCAATTGCACAAGTAAGCACTCATAAACACCTAGGACTCACCTTTTCTGAAGACTTATCATGGAACGAGCACTTTGAATATATCAAATCTAAGGCTTGGAGTCGTATAAACATCATGCGTAAGCTTAAGTTTCAGCTCGACAGAAAATCTCTCCAAACAATTTATTTCTCTTTCATTAGACCTCTTCTGGAGTATGCAGATGTTGACTGGGACAACTGCTTCCAGTATGAAGCAAATGAGTTGGAAAAAATTCAATATGAGGCCGCCAGAATTGTTGCTGGTGCGACTAAACTGGTATCAATTAATAATTTGTTAAAAGAAACTGGGTGGGAATTACTTTCAACAAGAAGAAAAAAGCATAAACTCACACTTTTTTACAATATGAATAATGGCTTATGTCCCAATTATTTGACCTCATTGGTCCCTCCAACTGTCGGTAGCAACACCACTTATAGTCTTCGAAACGCTACAAACATCCAAACTATTCATGCTAAATCGCAGCTTTACTATAACTCATTTCTCCCGTCCGTTATTCGAGACTTGAATGATCTACCAATGGACACTCGTAACGCAAGCAGTTTAAATTCCTTTAAGAATAAATTAAACACTGACGTAAAACTTCCGCCCGTATATTTTAATGATGGTATTCGCCACGCTCAGATATACCACTCTCGGCTCAGAACCGGCTGTAGCTCTCTGAACTGTCATCTCCATGAAAAACATATAATTGATAGTCCGCTATGCAATTGTGGTCAGGTCGAAGACACAAAACATTATTTACTTCAGTGTAATGGATATGCAGATCTTAGAAGAGATATGCTTAACACTATATCTACTTTTTGTCCACCAACTATCAATACATTACTTTGGGGTAACTCTGAGCTTTCACGCGAATCAAATAAAGAAATTTTCTTAACTGTTCAGAAGTTTATATTGAAAACTAAGCGCTTTGAAATACAGTAAGTTAATCTTCATTCTATACTATATATGATAAGAATACAAGGTGTGGTTAAATCGCAATATTACACAGGGCACAATTTTGAATCGACACTGAGCCGACGTTGATTCAACGTCACGACGTTGATCTAACGTCACGACGTTGAACCAGCGTTGACTCGGGGGTTATTAGGTCTTGCGTGCCTGCTGTGGCTGGTGTTTTCAAATTGAAGTGAATCCGTCATGTGTCTGTGCAAACCTTTAGCTTTTAAGCAATTAGATTGTTTTTGATTCTTATGTGCCTTTGCATTTCTTAAGAAGTGATAATTGACGGCAAACTCAAAGTTCCATTCCCCGTGGAGCTCTCCTTTGCACATATTTTGGTCTGTTTCACACTTGTTGTCCTTTTCTCTGAATCTTTTCTATTTGCCTCTTCTAAATGTCCCACCGGCCACACAACGATGAGTAAGTATTGAATCGACGTTGGTTCAACGTCAATGACGTTGGATAGGCGTTGATTTGAAGTTTATTGATCTTTGTGTTTCCGCCGTGGACTTTAATCACTTTACTGTCTAGTATCTTGTTCCCCAAATACCCGATTATATGTTACACTTTTGTTAGTCATCTTTGGTTAAAACTATGTTGATTCTGTAGTCAATTGTTGAAAGTTTCAAAGTTCAAATTACTATATATTTGTTGACATGATCGATAGCGAAATAGGATACAGATTCACATAAGTCGAAAGACTTTCTTCTGAATCCTATTTGAACTGATTTCATTCATATATCATTGTAGTCACTCTATGTATGCTTCAGTTTCAAATAAAATATTGTTTAAACCAAAAAGAGAGATAACTCGAAAAAGAAAAAAATACGAATCAGCTATTTTTTCCATGAGGAACCCGCATATGAAATTTCAAAACCCTACGCCTATAGGTTTTTATCGCAGCAGCTGTATAAGTGTTAATTATCAGGGGGAAATAACTCCATTATTATTTAATGCAGAGTAACCCAACATTCACTAAATTACTTATCAAGGAGTACAACTATACCAAAAATCAGCTTTCTAGGTCAAGCGGTTCAAAAACTGGACCCTTACTATAAAAATCTGGTTTAATTTGACGAAGTTTGTTATGAATTTGATTATCCCAATTTGTCTGACATTTTAATTTGATAAATTTATTAATTTAAGATTTCAAATCTGAAAGTGGGATTCGAAAAACACTTTCTGGTAAATTTAAAGCCGTTTTTGCCTCTTTGTCGGCCAAATCATTTCCACGAATATTGACATGACTAGGAATCCAACAAACATTATTTCTATTGATGGTAACTGAAAATATTTACGAAAGCGTTGAATTAAAGGATTAGGGTGATTGACGCTTTTAAGTGATGATAAAACATTTGTAGTGAGTCTGAGAATATAATAAACTGATTGTTTTTGGAATGAATGATAGTGGTCAAGGTACCCAAATCATAAGTCCGAACTCGTAGGTCATTTAAACATAGACAATTGCGGAATATTTTAGATACACAGACATGGACCCCAAAACAGAGGTGTGATCAGGTGCCCTCGGGGTAGTAAGCATCACCTGCCTATTATAATACACCCGCCATATCTATGTATCTGTGGAAAAAGTCGGTGAAAATGAAAGTCCGGTATTTGAAAGCTTAACTAAGCTTCGGCTGAGGCCATCAAATCGGAGATTAGTTTAGAAACGACCACATTGTAGGGATCAACAAGGTGTCTCCCATAAAACTTTTTAACTGTCGACACAAGTTTTGCTTTATGATAACCCTGCTTCAACAGTTTCTGAGTGAGTAGCTTCCCTCTTTCAACAAAGTCTTGATATTTGAAACAGGCCCTAGCATAACGGACTAGTTGAGAAACAGAAACTCCGTATGCAGGTGCCGAAGGGATATTACTACTCAGAAATGGAAAGTTAACTATGGGAAAGTTGAAGTCGTCCCTCTTGTCATAAAGCCTAGTAACAAGCTTTCCATTGTCAATATAGAGATAGCAATCTAAGTATGAAGCAGATGAACTGGACTCTGTGGTATCTTTAATTTCAAGTTCACATGGATAGATGAGGTCAATATACTCTGAAATCTTTGGATCATTCAGAGACAGAACATCATCTATGTACCTGTAGGTGAAGTTGAATTTCTGTGCAAGGTGTTTATTACCTTCTTTTAAGAGCCCTCGTATAAACTCCGCCTCATACCCGTAAAGAAACAAGTCGGCAAGTAAGGGGGCGCAGTTAGTGCCCATTGGAATGCCAACTGTCTGTTGAAAAATCTGTCCGCTAAACTCCACGTAAATATTGTCGATAAGAAATTCCAGCATTTTAATGACATCATCTTCAGAATATTTTGTATGAACCTCAGAGTAGTCCTTAACAAAATATGTGTCCATATACCCAAGAACAATGTATTTGTACCGACGATTTCCGTTTTTGTGAAAGAAACAATTGTTAACAATTTCTTTTAATTTAGCTTTTAATTTGTTATGTGCTATTGTTGTATAAAGCGTAGAGAAATCGAAGGTTTTTATGTTATCTACTTCAAAAAGTGCTTGGGTTTTTAAACTTTCCAAAAATTCTTTAGAATTTTTTAGGATCCACATCTGATTTACGCCACTTCTTGCGTAAGATAGATCACAATATTTCTGAAGACCATCCTTAACTGCCGTTAGGATTCTTGTGAGAATCTGAGAGAGAGACTTAGTTGAGCACTTAGCTGAACCCACAATATATCATTGCTTATATGGATCTTTATGTAACTTAGGGATCCAATACAGTTTTGGAAGATCAAGATCTTCCTCTGCTGTGGATATACCAAAGGAAAGTAGAAATTTGATTGAGAGCAAGATCTATGGCTTTAGCTCCTGCTGTAAATATTGAGCTGCCATTTGGTAATCGTATGGATCTGTAAATAGGGAGCTTACAACCGAACATGCAACTTTATCTTCTTGATTTGAACCATCAGTATATATTGTGGTATGGTTCGGAAAATTAGATTTTACTTGTAAGAATTCTGATTGAAGAAGATCAGGGTTCGTCTGTGATTTTTTATTGGCTTGCCGTCTCGGCGGCAAGCCAGTATTCAAGTGGTTTAGTGATACCGAGTTATTTTCGGAAGAAACGATACGTCACACTTAGTCGGAAAATACCTGGAGAGTGTGTTCTTCGGTGTTTATATATAGCAATAGCGCAAAGCATTAGCTTTTCCAAAAATCATGCAGCGGCGTCGCGAAAAATAGGCCTTAGGGCATCGCATAATCTGACTGGTCAGAGCAGCCGGTACACTCTCCAGCGCCGGTGCCTTCATGGGATCTGATCAGTCTTTTTCGGCATAAATATTCTCCATGATGATCCATGATGCAGACATCTTTCATGCTGAGGATAGACTGATAAGACTGCACTTACGCCGGAGTGGCCTGGTATGTGTATCTGTAAAAACTGAAGGAGCAGAGTTCAAATTTATTGTTTAGATTTAGAAACAAACGCTTTTGACGATTTTCTTCTCTTATCACATTAACTGAAAAAATGTAGTCCATCTATCTAGAGTTTATAGTTTATTAAAGTCTCATTTTGGTGTACATCACAGTATATACATGTTTATATACAGACATATGAAAATACACCAAACCATTCTGTACAGAATTATAAGAGACTATGTACATCATGCATTACATATAGGTTTATCTTATCACCGCGGATAAACATAGAGGTAAAAATAATAATAAAAAAATACAGCGAACATTGAATATTTTTTTCCACTTACGTGGCACTGCATCCATGGTGCCAGAGTACAGTCACTTCCTAAAAACTACACTCTGGAATCAATGGTTTCCCCCTCAGCCACACGGCGCATGAATTTACCAAAAGCGACACAGTCAGGTACAGAGAAACATGTGGCGGAAACCAATGTCCTAACAGCATCCCCCCCCCACCCCTGCACCGACTTTGTGCAACGTAATACATGCTCCGTGAGGATGAAAAGGGGAAACATTTTGGAATAAAAAGTCTACTATGTGGGAAAAAATCAGACAGTTAAACGAATAAATATGCTGGAAGTAAACAGAATTTCTGCCGTGTGCATCCAAGATACGCATTACAATAAATGTGTGGCTTAATTGCTTGTATGTAGAACTGACCGTGTTATGTATGTAAAAGTCGGTAATGTCGGTGAGTACTTAACGCTTACGCATTGCAACAGGCCTTTCCATGGCGCAAAGCGATATTTTATGTACACATTTTTAGCATCTGATAAATTTCCTTTTGGCCATCAACATGTTCATGAATAGCCTGAACAATGATACAGAAAAAGGAGACAATTCAGAGTTGTTAACATTTGACACTCAGAATTGTTAAAATTTGAAACTGTTAGGGATTCATTGACAGCTTTATGACAAGGGAGGGGTTGGTTGGTTGGTGCGATGATGCTGAGTATAACTTCCAGTGCCGGGGCGTCCTACTTATTTGGATTATAGTAGAACAAGGGCCTACTGTGCTTGCAGTAGGTGCGGGTTGGGGGGTGTGGACATTTTTCTTACTTTTACAACACTCTCTAATGTTGCCTTCTTAGTTCAGCTATACAAATGTACAGAGAAATATTTACACTCAACGACGATTTCCTTAGATGGGCTGACGATGTTCATACATCCACGAACAACACACATTCATGCAATCTTACGCGTAAGTAACGTCACGGATAGTTCAAATAGATGATTGGCCGACGTAACGATTGATATACGTCATGTCATTGTGACGGCTGCTGTACTTCATTACCGAACACGTAACTATTATTCGCCCTTTGCTTGGCGTTTAATTAGTCAGAACTTGAATGAGTAAACAAAATTGATGTAAAAACATAGCAAAACTTCATTTGTCGGGAGTTCATGGAAATACGAACGCAATTGGTTCCGTGCTTTGTTGTTCCCAAATGGTGTAAAGCAAGTTATTGTCAAAACAATAACAGCATGCATTTTCTTCTCAGAGTGTCAAAGTTTTGTTCCAGTCACTGCCATTGATGCCACTTAAACCAAAAATAAACTTTAGTATATATTAATTTATTTCTTCCTTTGATGCCAAGTTCGGATGTGCCAAGATTCCATAGACAAGGGTTTGAAACAGTCTTTCCTAAAATTTTGATTCAGACTAAATGTGACTCAACAGCCGTAAAGAAGACTTGAAATAGGTCCATAGTTATTTAACTTGAGGTATGCCTAAAACGGCCGGCCAAAACGTTGGAAAACTGTGTTTTGTTGTTGTTGTTGTTGTTATTGTGTGTGTGTGTGTGTGTGTGTGTGTGTGTGTGTCCTAAATTTGTTTTTCAAATAAATTCTACACTTGTTTTTACTTTACACCCGTGGACAATGCCACCATGGCAAGAAGTTAGAAATTAAATACTTTGCTAAATAAAAGTAAGCAACAGAAAGTGCACTAACAATCGGGTTCACTTCAATAACAACTCATGAAAATTTCACTGTTTTAGCTGTGCAAGCCTTCCTTTTAAAAGGAAATGTTATTCTTATGTAATGATGAAATAACGTTAGGAGGTTTTAAAGTCCATGGCTCTTGAACAGGTTAAGAAAATTTCTGGGTGTTTTAATGTCAATATGCGAGTCTACTAGCAAAGGTTTAATACGCAAACCCAAGGGTTTAATAGATCTCGGCTTGTTGTTATGAAATATTTCATAACGAGGATTAAAACACAATCGTAAGCAGGATTCTTTGGGGTTGCAGCTAGCTTTTTTACATATTGGAGTGATAATTTCTCTCTTCTAATATATACAAGAATTCCGCGGAAGGCTATGTCGCACCTGCTGTGTGCCTTCACATAAAGAACTCAATGAATATACCAAGTGGTTTTAGAGAAAAAAGTTGATTTTATTGGTTTTGCTATTTTTAGTAACAGCGACCATCTTGGATTCTCGACCATTCCCGACTTTTACCATTCTGAAGCCCTGCAGTCAAATCATGCTGCATGTGAAATTTGAGAACCATGGATGCAGTGGTGTCAGAGAATAAGTCATTTGAATGGACTTAAAGGTAGGTTCCTGGACTAGCGATAACAATTATGTCCACAAAACAATTTCGTCTTTTTCTGAGCAGTATTGAATTCTCTTATTTTTCTGAATTTGTTGCTACTGAGAAACTCGTCAGATGTTGAAGAAAATAGTCGTTTTCCCTTTTGGTTTATTTTCTTTCGTTGGAATTCCAGTTCTAAAAATAACTATGTTTATTATGTCTATAAGTGAGCGATTTCTGATGCCATTCTCCAAAGGTCAATTTTCCCTTGCCGTGAGCTCACCTAGAGGTCCTGGCATGGCGGATGGGTTAAAACTATCCCGAAATACAATGCAGCATGACGTCAGCCACGTTATCTATTTTTGGCGCGAACTAAAAATAGCGCTAACTGGTGTGCGAAGCAGAGTTAGGAAACCCCTTGCAAAACAACTTTTCTAATATTTTTTTTATTTACACTTTTTAGTGAAACTTATTCATTCCCTTTTATAAGTGCTTTCCAACAACTTGGATGAACGATCATCAAAATTATGATGCATTCCAAAGTACAGGAACCTACCTTTAAATGCTAGGGCCGACGTAAATTTTTCTAGGGTCGAAGTAAGGTCACTGTGATCTAATTCCACTACAGACTTTTTTCATTTTGAAAATACAGAATACCATGGTCCCACTTTTGCTTCATACAAAATTTTAGCCTAATATACAAAGTGGTTCTGGAGAAAAACTTGATTTTATTGGTTTTGCTATTTTTAGTAACGGCGACCATCTTGGATTCTTGACCCGCGTGAATTTTACCATTCTGAAGTCCTGCAGTCTGATCACGCTGCATGTGAAATTTGAGAACCATGGATGCAGTGGTTTCAGAGAAAAAAGGCATTTGAATGAACTTAAAAGCTAGGGTCGACGTAAATTATTCTAGGGTCGACGTAAGGTCGCTGTGACCTAATTCCGCTACAGATTTTTTTCATTTTGACAATTCTGAATAACAAAGTCCCACTTATGCTTCATACAAAATTTCAGCCAAATATACCAAGTGGTTCTGGAGAAAAAGTTGATTTTATTGGTTTTGCTATTTTTAGTAACGGCGGCCATCTTGGATTCTCGACCCACCTGAATTTCACCATTGTAAAGCCCTGCTGTCTGATCATGCTGCATGTGAAATTTGAGAACCATGGGTGCAGTGGTTTCAGAGAATAAGTCTTTTGAATGGACTAAAATGCTAGGGTCGACGTAAATTGTGAACGGAAGGACGGACGGACGGACGGACGGAAAACCGGACGCCTATATCGCACCTTGCTAAAGCAGGTGCGACAATAAAGACGGTTCATTCGACTCTGCATAAAGCCTTTCTACAGATGTTCAAAATGCTCCAAGATCAAAACGTAAACCCTGATGAGGAATGGTGTCAAGACATTTAAGGTATGATTTTCGTGCCGAACCATATACGGCTGAACCATAATCCAGTTTAGATCTTACAAGAGATCTATACATATTAAGAAGTACAGTGCGATCTCCTCCCCAATTTGTATTGGAGAGCACTTCTAAAACATCTAAAGCTTTTAAACATTTTGCTTTCAAAGCTTTTATGTAAGGAATAAAAGTGAGTTTCTTATCAAACAGAAGGCTAAGAAATTTGACCTCATTTACAACTGGAATAGGCGTTCCGTAAATGTTAAGAACTGGGCCTGGGTGTAGAACCCTCAAATGACAGAAATGAACACACTGGGTTTTAGTTTTATAGAAAATCGTTTTCTGTGGCCCAGGTTTCTACTTTATTCAGGCATCTTTGAAGTCTGAATTCTATGTTTTCCATATTTTTCGATTTGTAAAAGATGCCAAAGTCGTCAACATATAATGAAGAATCAGTATCGTCAACACATTTAACAATGTTATTGATTTTTATATTAAATAAAGTAGGGGATAAAATGCTTCCTTGTGGAACACCCTGTTCTTGTTTAAAAGTGTCAGATAACGCAGACCCTGTTCTAACATTAAAGTATCTGTCTGATAAGAAATTCGAAATAAAGTTTGGAAGTCGGCCTCTAAGGCCTATATTATGTAAATCTTTCATGATGCCATATTTCCACGTCGTATCGTACGCTTTCTCAAGATCAAAAAATATTGCGACGACATGTTCTTTTTTCACAAATGCATCACAAGTAAAAGTTTCTAATCGTACTAAATGATCGATAGTACTGTGATTTTCACGAAAGCCTGCTTGATTTTTGGAAATCAAGTTATTTGACTCCAGGAACCAGACAAGCCTATCGTTAATCATTCTCTCCATTGTTTTACATATGCAACTTGTTAACGCTATCAGTCGATAATTTGTTGATTCCGTCTTATTCTTTTCCCGGTTTTGGAATAGGGATAATGACTGCTTTATGTCAGTCTTCTGGGAATTTTTTCCAGTATGCCAAATATCATTCAAAATATCAAGTAAGGTCTCCAATGCATCAGGTGGTAAATGTTGAAGAATTTGATAAGGAAAATCGTCCTGTCCTGGGCTGTATCATAACATTTATGAAGTTAATCCTTTAATTCTGATATGCTGAAGGGAAGGTTGTATTTTTCGTTATTTAGTGACTGAACATTCAAATTTTCTGATTCTTTTTCAATTTTAAGTTCCTGAAATCGTTGACTGTATTTGAAATTGGAGAATTTTTCTGAAAGTTTTCACCTAATGCATTGGAGTGAGTGAGTGAGTGAACTCGGGTTTAACGCCCCGCCAACAACGAGGTCATATGGAGACGGGACCTCGGTTTAAAGTCTCATCCAAAAGACCAGAGAAGCGGGGGATCGAACTTGCGACCCCTGGGTTGGTAGTCTGGCGTGTTATCCACTACGCTACAGCCGCTCCTAAATAATGCATTGGAAATCTCTTTAGTGGAAAAACATTTGTTACCGTTGGAAGATTTAACGAACACATTCCGATTTCTTGTTGTTGTTGTTTTTTTTTCACTGAATTTTCGTATCATTTTCCAGATCTTTTTAACTGGGGTTTTAGGATTTAATTTGTTAACGTATTGTTGCCATGATGTACATTTGGCTTCTTTAATAGTTCTTCGTGCTTTAGCACGTGTTAATTTTGAATGTATAATATTATGATTTTCAAGAGACGGATTTTTATTAAATTTTCGTAGCGCCGATTTGCATTTGTTTATTGCAGTTTTACATTCATTGGTAAACAATGGATTACGCCTTTTTGAACTCGTCGAGGACTCCGGAATACATTCTTCCGAAATTTCATGTAATGCTGAAGTAAAAGCAAACATATCTTCTGCTGTTTTGAACTTTTCTGAACTAAGCCGTTCTTGACATGATGTAACGAACATTTGACAATTTGCTTTTTTCAAATTCCATCGAGAATGTTGTTCCTCATCAAATGATTCAATTTCTTTAATTATAATCGGGAAGTGATCGCTTCCGTGCAGGTCATCACAAACTGACCGGTCAAAATCTAAATATATATTAGGATGACAAATAGATAAATCTATAGCAAAATAATTTCCCGTGGAAGGTTGAAGATATGTGGTATGTTCAGCATATGCAAATATTGTAGACTCTGATCAGACTGATTATAGTCTGCACTGTTTGGCAGTGTCCCGTATATGGGACGCTAGGCATGAATGGGTTTAAAATTTGGATAATTAGCTATCGAGATAGCTGTCCGAAACTTTCAACTTACACAGTGTATAAGCGGACAGTCACCAAATCGGAAGCGACAATTGACTGTACACCCGAAAATCATTAGTGACACATAAACAACTGGTAAGGTGAACCGGTAAAAAGCAGGTAAGTCCTTATCGAATCTGTTCTTTTAGATGCGGTTTTCGACGTCGGGGAGAGAATTAGATGTACTTCACCTGTAGCATTGTCATTTGACATACCACCACCCAATCTCTGTGTAAACATCAAGTTTTCCTGCTTAATCACCAGTTTTGCTTTATTTTCTGTCGATCGACACGGACAATCGGGGTTAAAAAGACTAGAATTATGGCATCATTTCTGTTAAAACCAACATAAAATCATCGCTACACCTTTATCCTGTGATATCCAATAGCTGAATCCATCGAAACATTACTTAAAACAAATATATTGCCTCCTGAATCGCACACGTTCGTCTCATTCGACTGTCCGACTAGTGACAACTGTACCTAATCACTAGCGACATATCAACAAATAAAACTGTCCGACTAGTAGTGATTGAAAAATTCACATTCATGACGATCATTTTCAACAACTGCTTGAAAAAGGTAATAAAAATATCGTTTTGGATGCTTTCACTGGGATCATCATTTGGGGAGAAGGCTATCAAGCATTGCTTGATAGAAAAATGATCATATGGCTAAATTTTTCTCTGTCAACATTTCAATCAAAATTGTGACCTAGCCGCGTACCGCTTTTGTGATGCGTTACTGGTTTTCAGAAATTCGCATTTTCCGTCTTCCGGTACCGTTTAAGCAACCATCAATGCAATAAAAAGTAAAGAAAGCTAATGTAAACCCCAACCACTCCTTACCTGTAAAAATACATTTTGACGTTAATTATTATTAATCGATCAATTTTCTAAGCAAATTCTGTGTCTGTGAAGACAAACTCAGTGCTATGTCTCAGAAAATCGATGGTCATTGGTCAAAACCCACACATTACATTAATAAGCGAGCTCGGAGTTTCGAGTTTCCGGTTGGACTGGAGGAGAAAGGTCAAAGGTCACGATTGGAAAAATCCGATAGGTTATCATTACGGTTACCTGTTCAGTCGATATAAAACACGTTTTTCGGTGCACAGTTAAGGTCATGACGAGCCAGTTAACTGTTCATATACAATCTTAGACTATCTAAGCAAGTGAAACAAATAACAGGTAAGTTCTCCGACAACAGTAAATGACAAGTAACCGCACATATTCAGGTATATTTCTGTGGGCACGTTAAGCTGTTTCCCAAGAGATGGGGAATTAGGAAAGACAGATAGGGTAGACGTGAAATAAAAAAAAAAACACATACAAAAGGCACACAAAAAACTAAAACAACCCCCACATTACGCACCTGATGCAAGCACACGTCCTCGTCCTACATTGTAATTTAGGTTAGGGAGAGCAAAGAGGATGTAGAAGGGTAGTATAGGATATCAATGTAGATCTAGGTGACAATATTGTGCCGTTTGTAAAATATGTTTTCATATCTTTTAAGCTCTAGTCTGTCCATTGTAATTAGTTTCGCCTGTTGAAAAACACATCCAAAGTACATTTTCTTTACACAGAAAAATTCAGAAACACTCTCAGTATTTTCAATTTATTTCGAATCTTACGAATAAATCATTGAGCCTGCCATGCTAATCTGTGCAAATTTATGGTAGATATAAACAGCATACTGGACTTCTGAAACAAACTCAATCCAGTAGAAGTTCTTACCCTCCGTTGTCGTTATATTTCGATATAGAATACATAAGTAAAAATATTTACTAACACACTTTCTGCTCAATAAGACTTACAAGAAAATCGTCGCTTCTCGTTCAACACCATTTTTTGTTATTGTCACTAGTCGGACAGTCGTATGAGACGAACGTGTGCGATTCAGGAGGCAATATATTTGTTTTAAGTAATGTTTCGATGGATTCAGCTATTGGATATCACAGGATAAAGGTGTAGCGATGATTTTATGTTGGTTTTAACAGAAATGATGCCATAATTCTAGTCTTTTTAACCCCGATTGTCCGTGTCGATCGACAGAAAATAAAGCAAAACTGGTGATTAAGCAGGAAAACTTGATTTTTACACGGAGATTGGGTGGTGATATGTCAAACTGACAATGTTACAGGTGAAGTACATCTAATTCTCTCCCCGATGTCGATTACCGCATCTAAAAGAACAGATTCGATAAGGACTTACCTGCTTTTTACCGGTTCACCTCACCAGTTGTTTATGTGTCACTAATGATTTTCGGGTGTACAGTCAATTGTCGCTTCCGATTTGGTGACTGTCCGCTTATACACTGTGACTTAGCAAGATCACTAAGTACTGCTTTTCACGGTAAGACAAAAAATGAGCTCCTTTTCTGAATTGCTCATTTCTATTTATATTCCGCCAATATTGGTGACTTCAATGGTCACAGTAAAACCTGGGGTTGTTTGAATACAATTGACAGAAGCGAAATTATTGAGGATGCAATTGCTGAAAATGACCTAAAATATTTATGATAACATTCACAGTGTCAGCATAAACCATGAGCCCAAGTATAGTAAAAATCCATAAAAACATGTAAGAAATATGAGGCAAAATCACTGAACCATGAAATATAGGTCACTGTGACCTACTGTTAGTTTGAGGTCAAATATCCGGTCATACTGAGTCATTATTCCGAGCAGTCATGTGACGTACTGTTAGTTTTGGGCCAAACACCGGGTCATACTGAGTGATTATTCCAAGCAAGCATGTTTGTAAATCAAATAGGGTTCAAAATCTAAGGCAAAATCACTGGACCGTGAAGTATATGTCACTGTGACCTACTGTTAGTTGGAGGTCAGGTATCGCGTAATAGTGAGCCACTATCCCAAGCAATCATGTTCGTACGTCAAATAGTCTCCAAGATGTAAGACAAAATCACTAGACCATGTTCGTGCATCAAATAATCTTCCAGATATAAGGCAAAATCAGTAGAACATGTTATAATTGTTACTGTTACCTACTATTAGTTTGATTACAAACATCAAGTCACGTAAGAGTTGACACTTATTGAGGAATGCGGCGCAAAAGTAAATGTCTGCTTCCCTTTAAAGTGAACCCATTCACCTTAATTGAACTCTAGTCATGTCGATTGTTACAAACGTCAAGACAAAATACATGAAATTATAAATGGCAGACTCATAAAATAGTGTTTTGAGCTTTATTTTGATTCTCTGAAGTTATTGCATTGACCATAAAAACTTCAAATTCATCGATTTGTCTCGTCAAGTAGATACTCAGTTAGCGTGCAATCTGTAGGGGACTCTCCAAGCAAAGAATCGTGTTTTTGTTTGCATCTTTTGACTCCCATTTTAGACTAATTTTCACCTGAAAAACAAAACCCTTGCTTTATTTATTCAGTTATAAGACGAATATTTTCTCTTCCAAAACAATCCTAAAGATTTAGATCCGTCTTGTAAAACAATCCCAAAGATTTAGATCCGTCTTACAAGAGTTTTCCAAAACAATCCCAAAGATATAGATCCGTCTTACAAGGCTCTTCCAAAATAATCCCAAAGATTTAGATCCGTCTTACAAGGCTCTTCCAAAATAATCCCAAAAATTTAGATCCGTCTTACAAGATGGATCTAAATATTTGCGATTGTTTTGAAAGAAAAATTATAAGACGGATCTAAATTGTAAGACGGATCTTAATCTTTGGATTGTTTTGGAGAAGAAATTGTAAGACGGATCTAAATTTTTAGGATTGTTTTGGGAGAGAAAATCCCATTTTATAGCTGAATAACACAATTACATATTGCGGAGATTTTGGAAGGATAAGCCCGTCTTATAACCGAACAAGAGTTGTTAGAAGACAATAAAGCGCACCTAATTACTCTCACAGCCACAAAGCATCGGGTACCGTATTTATAAAACGACTCAAGTGGTTGCTATGCTGTTGCTAAGGCTGAATTTCTATGAAGGAGATTCCCTACAACTATGAAATTCGCTCTGGAGGAACAGTCTCATCGACGTCATTACGATGTAGTTGGACGTCACTTGCCTGTTAGGATGGTAATATAAATGATGGAAGGTTTAAAAGAAGACGTTCAGTCTCATTACGAAAATTGTCTACTTATGTTCATCATTTTTTTCAAATAAAATCACACCAATGATTTCTTTCAAATGTGGTCTCTGCATTTTCATTACATCTTATGCTGTCGCATGAGCGCTTGCAGTAGCTGCATTAGCAAATAGATTCGTTTGAAATTTTCAACAACTGCTGCCAGGTATTGGTGAATTCCCATGTGTGCAGGATGAGAGGGTGGATTTTTATACTCTTGTCCCGGTATCCGCTGAAACTAGAACAATTTCTGAATACTAGGGTCCTTTGGAAGCAAGGAATACAGGAATACACCAAATAAACGAAAATAGCAGACGCGGTTTAACTGAGTCTGATCATGGCAGTAATGAATTAAAAGCTCTTTTAAGCGGTTCCTGCAAATCATTATTTTCATGTTTTGCGTTCCCTGTCCCACACAGTTGCCCTTTCTTTCGTTTATCCAAAAGAAATATGTTGTTTTTATTACCGTAGGAGCCCAATTAGGACAGTGGATCTTGTATTTAAACACAACAGTGGTGCCAGCGGTGACCGGGCAGTGAAGCACGTTTACACAGCCGTTCTCGTTCTGGTTTGGCAAGAGTGGAATTGGTAATGAAAATCCGAGGAGTGAACCATGAATCGAATTATGTGCTTCAGTTATCTGTGTGGCTGAAATAAGCAATAAGCAGTAAATAGTACGTAGAATACTTTCAATATTCAGTAAATAGTACGTAGAATACTTTCAATATTCAGTAAATAGTACGTAGAATACTTTCAATATTTGCGTATTTACTCGCAAGTGTACAAAATTATTGTCACTGTTTGCTGCATATATTTGAGCCGCGACACGAAAAAACCAACAAAGTGGCATGTGCGCCCAACGAAGACTCAGATCAGCCTGGGCAGCCAGGCTGATCTGAGTCTTCGCTAAGCGCACATGCCACTTTGTTGGTTTTGTCGTGCGATGGTTCATTTCACTTTTACAGTCAGCATACGGGATGCGCTTGCGCGTGTACAGAAACAATCTCGCGTCACGCGGGCGTTCCATGTGTACGTCACCCGTAATCCGTGCCGGTATCCGTTTCTGTTTCCGCATCCATCGTTTCCTTGTTTACCAGAAAATATTGCCGATGTCCCTCTATTCTAATGAGGGGAAGGCTACATGTCGAGGTTTCTTAAAGCAAAACTGGAAGAACATAGCCATTTTCCTTGAATATCTGACATTTTTGTTCGTCGAATTAGTGTTAGTACTGCATTTAGGTAAATGGGTAAACCTAAATGGGGACGGGGGGGGGGGGGGGGGGGGGAGTACCATTTTTATTTTGCTTCCCTTCTCAATAAGAATCATCTCTTAAAGGAAAATGACGCGACAAAACCAACAATGTGGTTGTGCGCCCAGCGCAGACTCAGATCAGCCTGGGCATCCGCCCAGTCTGATCAGAGTCTTCGCTGTCCGCATGTAGGTAGCTTAGACCCTTAGCTACCCTTTGAGCACTTAATGAAGAGTCTGATCTAACTTGGCGGATGCCCAGGCTGATTCGAGTCTGCGCTGGGCGCACGACCACATTGTTGGTTTTGTCGTGTCGCGGCTCAAATGATTTGATCATTTAAGAGTAGTCTCCATTTGCATGATTTGGAAAGTGAAACAAACAGGAATTAACAAAAGTTACTCCCTTTTGCAAAATAAGGCAGAAAAACATAGAGGTGAACTCATTTGCCTTGGTTTGACGTAGTTTACAGAGTACTGCCGATTGCTTTGGGAGGAATTCCAAGCACTGTTCAGTTTTGAGGAGGAAAAGTTTAGATACAGTAACTAAACAAGATAGATCGTCGCAACAAGAAAAGATATGACAAATATGCTATACATGTAGCAATAGACCTCCTTTTCCATGTATTGAACATTGAAAAGAAAGCAACGATTATTGGGTCACGGCTAAACGCAGCTTTTAAGGAAAGCTATAAATTGTTTCTATTAATAATTTACTCACGAATTTCCTGAACAATTTTTAATATTGAGCAATGACCAGGGCCCAGGACTACAATCATTCTTTAGAGTTAAGGTGACCGTAGTGTTTTTCAAAATAGTGTTTCATCGACTGAGTACGTCCCAGACGGGGTCAGACGCCACACTTTTCATGACGTAATCATCTAAAACGCCAACGTCACGACGCAGTTACGTGACCTCCATTACAACCAATGCAACGAATGCTCGTGATTTTTATCCGGTCCTGGTGAGATAACATGGGTGAGATAAATAGAATCTATCATTGGTCTCCGATGCGTACAGGGAAATCCCAACCCGAGGGCATACAGGTGTGTCGGAAACGAGACTTGCCGAGTTTCCGACACACCCCGTGTACCCGAGGGTTGGGATTTCTCTGTCCGCATCGGTGACCAATGATTGATTATTTTTCTTACCTACGATAATATTTATTTAAAATTGAACGGGGAACTGATAGGCCTATTTCATGCGAACGTGTACAAGTGTAAGTAGTACAACCGTGTCACCCTCATGGCTGCTGTAGTGAACAGACAAGTAAAAAATAGGTCCTTGACAAATCCGCATTTTTAGATTTTCTGATTGAAATTTAAAGATTTTCTAATTGAAATTTATATTAAAGAACAAAATTTATATTGAGACGACTACAGAAAGCGCGTGTGTCATACACGCGCTTTCTGTAGTCGTCTCAATATAAATTTTGTTAATTGTGACGTAACGTCAACGTCATTTCAAACGTCAGTTGGTAACGTCTTCAAAATGGCGGCCTCCTCGAAAATCTTTGTCACGGTGAAACATTGATTATTTTGGATCTTTTTCCGACTTTAAGACCTTTAAACAGGCTATACAGTGATTCTTGAAAAAAGGGTACAATTGTGGAATAACAAAATCTAAAAAATGAAGTTCTTTGCATTGTTTCGAAGATATGAATTTTTGATAGGAGACAGTCCCTTGTCCATGTATGCAAAATATTACCCACACCAAGTAAATGGTATAAAAATGGTTTAAGGTCAAAAGATGGCGTTAAAATCGTCGTTACGGAGGTGAGATATAACCACATACTGCATATAGCCGCAGGTTTGGCAGGTCTAAAATATGTGTAGTTTGCAGAATAGTTGCTCTTTTCGCAGTGTTGACCTAAAACCGTAATTTCTATATGACATTGATCACTTTGAGTATACTATATATAGTTCATTAAAATGAAAAAAAGAAGGCTTTCTTTAAACGAACCTTTAAATAAAACTACCCTATTTGCTTTCCTAGCAATGAACAAATTAGCCAAGCAATTAAAAGAGCCAATGAATGAAAGAGCTCATGAACCTATCAATGGTAACTTTATATGACACTTTTAGTGATATATGGTATTTGGAAGTGTATTGTGAACATTTTCTCAAACTACCGTTTTCGTTACGGAGGGGAGTGCGTTTAGCATATGCAAAATATGCATTTTTATTTTCACAAAAATTCTTTAGAAGTGGGACGTATCTTCTTAATAGCAACCTTTTCTCTTCTAAATACATATCAGTTGAGATGCACAGTCAATATTAATACAATGACACTGTTACATGTATTTCAAGCAAATATATCATTAAGAGCAATGAATTCGAAATATGACCCTCCATCATAGGTAAAAAAATCATGAAAACCAAATCAAATCTAGAACTTGTCAGTGCTGTCAACATTTTGAACACCTACAGATAGCACCTAATCATAATCTGCCCTGTCTACCATTCTGTTGTCATTTTCTCCGACAATGATTCTCGTTACGGAGGGTAGAAAGTTTAACGTGCGTCATACGTTATCTTATTTATTACCGGTAACAGGACACGTTGTAATTCCAGTATCTTCCCTGACTTCGTAAATTTCGGACTCTTTGAAAGGTCATTTTTGATACGCATTCTTGGAGTTGTCATGTACATGTAGTAATTCCTGTTTTGGGGGTATCACGGTGATAATGTTAGGAAATATGTGGTTCAGATAGTCTACTGAAATATGGCATTTTTACAAACATCATATGGATTTAGTATGAGCACTTTCGGCATGACCGCTTAAGTGTGAACTCGGGTGGTGTCCGGGTGCTCCCTGGGCTACTTGGGGATATGTATACATACACGTATATCCTCGGGTGGTCCCTGGAAAGTCTAGGTGTTGCTCTGGTTTGTCCGTGTATTTATGCAGAAAAAGCCTTATTTTGTCTGGCTTTGTGTGCAATATTGCATTGTTGCTATCTCTAGCTTGCTTCCCTTAGACCTGTTCTCTTTTATCGTTCTTGTTTTTTGTTGTTGTTTCTTTTTTTCTGGAGGGGGGGGGGGGGGTATGTAGTTGCGGGCGGGGGGAGGTGGGGACGGCGAGGGGGTGGGGGCAGGAGAGGAATCCCGATAGCTCAGTAGGTTAAGTGCTGACCTGCTGTTCTAGTGGAGATGGTTCGAGACCTGCTGGAGGCGGAAATCTTCCCAACTGTAGTTGGGGTTCCATTGCACAAAGCCTTTCAATACCACCCTTCCGTCGTCCTGATATGAGTGAAATACTGTTAAAAAGGATATAAAATCGCTTTCTTCATGCCTTATGAAGGTGATCTGTGTCTTTGTTAGCTCAAAGGACAACGTTCTTGGTTTTGTCACGAATCGGCTTTATTTTCATTCTTATAAACTGCCTGTGATGCTACAATTTTTGGATCTTAGAATGACATTCCCGAAGTAAGTTTTGGGATACATGATACTTTAATAGCATTTAGCCGCCTTTAATCAAAATTCGCACCTTTTCTACCATGGAAGGAGCTTTTTTTAACATAGTGGCCTTTTTTTAGAATTAAATTACAGTTTCATAGTAAACACTCAGACAGGACGTGATTATAACTGCTCGTGGAACTGGACTCGTATGACTGCTGTCCTAAGCGCCTGGGTTCCCATCCGTAACGTTTTCTCCCCTCCGTAACATACTTCTTTATTGCAAAGTGTCTATGCCCGATCTGTACAGTTTATATAAGACGCTTATGTTACAGGAGGTCTGATGTATTCTACCAGCTTATTCCAGTACCATTTATCAAATTGTTTTTCTCGCATATCGAACGATCGACTTAACCAGCTCCCCTCCGTAACGGAGCAGCCAAAATAATTTTCATACATATTTATTAAAAAGCTGTTTAATCTATTTAAGCATAGAAGGTTCAATACTAGAACGTGTCCACTTGGACTTTCCACCTATCAGCTACCATAAGAATGCATTATGTTTATGAACTGTCAGTTTATGGAGTTTTTCTCCCCTCCATAACGAACAAGTCATCGGTCATACCTGCACTGAATGACTGCAAGTTCACATGTTATGTTGTTTATCCCTGCCCCCCTATTTATACTTACCAGAATATACAAAAATCGGTAAGTAAATGTGTGTTTTAACGTTGATCACACGTTAAGTTGATATATTGTACAACATATATCACCTGGAGTCCATTAAATATCTGAAACATTCTGAAACCCTGATGACAGAAATCGTTCTTTTCTGCTTTCTGGTATTTCAAAGAAACGTATATTTCATTTGACTGTGATACTTACTTCTAAATCACCACGTTGCTTTGGGTCAAAGATTTAGTTACGGAGGGGAGCCGTTACGGAGGCGAGAGAACATGGGACAAATCAGCTATAACAGAGCAAGTTATTAAACACAGAGGCATGAAATTGGTTTTTATAAACCACATCCATGTTACACATTCGCAAACTAATAGAAAGCATTTTGCAAAAGAACTAATGTTTCAGAAAAGGGTCGTTACGGATGGGAGGCTGTGAAAAGTGACAAATGAAAATGTAAACTTAAAGCTTCTTACTCCGATTTTAGTGTAACAAAAGAATCGGTTCTTACCATTTTCATTTCAAAGGATATCCTGGAACTAAAATAGACTCATTTTCCATCACGATATCCATTCACTGTTGTTTATAGGTGGGGCATAGAAATCGTTACGGTAGGTGAGTAGCATTTTGGCGACAAGGATTTTTTTCAATTATTTTTGTAAATGAATGGATTAGAAACTGAATAGAACAACACGAGACATCGGTCAACCTGGGATTTCTAAATGGTAAAGAAATGTGTTCTTGTTTGTAGCAATAACCTTGTTTATTAAAGGTGTTTATTATAGTAACTCTGCTTGCGACAGTCGAAAATAGCATACCCCAACACAAAAGCATCGTAAAAAATTCAAGGCTAAACGTCTTAAATCCAACTGGGAATACCACAGGGTTTTCATATATATATTACACTGCAAAAATAGCAATACATCACCTATTTAGGCTAAAGCATGTTCGTGTGTGTGTCCGTTTAACATTGGCGACATGGTTTTTTCACAATTGTACCCTTTTTTCAAGAATCACTGTTTAATGGGATTATACAAATGAATTACCTTTCTTGGGTTGGATTTTATCGATGTGGCAATTCATTCCTATGAAAGAATAATGCATAAAGTATGGAATCGCCAAGCCGGGCGCACCGTATTTCAAGGAGCGCGTAGTGGTTCACAGAATTCAAGCTCGTGTGAACTGTCCCAGCCCATGGGCAAGACAGAATTTTCCAGCACCGCTAAAAATAGAACAAACTCTGTCTCGTAGGTAAGAAAAGATTTGTAGGTACAGGGGAAGCACGCGGATATCTTTATCCGGTGTGCAAGAATGCCCTAGCTCATACAGGTAACGACTTAACAAGCCCAAAAAACAAACGAAGACTGGGGGGGGGGGGGGGGGGGGTGTTCTGTATAGGGACTAAATGTCTTTAAAACAACATTTACCAACATTCGTTGCAAATAAAAGTTTTATTAACGCAAATTTGCTAACGAGTACCATTTTCATTCAACGCACACATACAGTGCTGTCGGCCTATTCGGCGCGCTTAAGCAAAGAACGTTAACTGTGTAAACAAGAACAATAAAAAATAAACAACAGATATTGTATTTATAAAGTACAATAATCACCCTTTATTTCATCTAAAAAAATCCACCATCTGGTATTGATACATGTAACAATATGCAATATGAAAAGAAACTCAAAACTCGTGTACCATTGTGCACGAGGGACCCCGTTTTGTCGGCTAATTCGACGCAGCTTTTGAAAATGTCTTATTCCTGACATAAATAATGGGCTAAATTTGTGAAATAGACTATAATCATGACATCACTCCGCGGGCTGCAGAATGGCTGCAGAAGGAGCTTGTGGAAAGCTTTATTTGCTTTAGCACTGTATGATCCTTTGGACATTAGCTGAGTGAGTTATTTTATAATTCACTTCTTTACTATGTGCAATTATGCAATGCATGCAAAGAGTGATAATTATTATTTACAAATGCTGCTGAAGTGAGTTGACCTACATTCGTGATGTGTACTCAGAGCCACTGTGTTTGTAAACAAAGATTGCGAAATACAATGTGTATTCAACTTCATATGCCGAGCTGCAAGGAACATTCATCGCATGACAACTGCAAATATCTGCATAAAACCAAGTGCAACTAACCCTCTGGCCAGAAATGATCTTCTTTACCGCTTATAAAGATCTCCGCTTGAAGGACTGCTCGGAAAACAGCCAAACAGCCAACGAAAATTATCAACACGTGTTTAACGGTAAATGACGTTAAGTAACGTGCGCCTGATAAGCCGATGCGCCGAATAGGCCGACACGACGGTACCTAGTTGAATTCATTTCTTTGCCCCGTTGAAGCCAACGGAAAGTACAAACAAGAAGAATAGATATTACAAATTGCAATACATAAGAAGTTATACATTTTTCGTTTGTACGCAGGCGTAGAATCGGATACGAGATGAAATTGTCTCCACAATTTTATTGTATGTTTGACTTTTTATTGACACAAATATGTATGCGGACACAAAAGGAGTTCCAGTCCGGTCGTGGAATGTAAATAGTAAACAGTAGACAGAACGCAGTTGTCAGTAAACACTGTATATATAGAGCCCATGTTAAGAGTCAGTATTCAATGGCTTAGCTGCCTGTACGCAAATATGCAGGTGCGTATTGAAATTTTGTTGAACAAAATACATGTATTTGAGCCGCGACACGACAAAACCAACAATGTGGTTGTGCGCCCAGCGCAGACTCAGATCAGCCTGAGCATCCGCCCAGTCTGATCAGAGTCTTCGCTGTCCGCACGGAGGTAGCTTAGACCCTTAGCTACCATTTGAGCACTTAACAAAGAGTCTGATCAAACTGGGCGGATGTTCAGATTAATCTGAGTCTGCGCAGGGCGCACAACCACATTGTTGATTTTCTCGTGTCGCGGCTCATTTATCTCAGGTAAGGAGGAGAGGTTACTTCCCCTCAAGGGGTTTAAAGCATGATCAGTCTGGGGACTTATGGATTTCCATAACGCACATTTGTGATGGTTAACCATGCATTTTAAATGAACTGACATGATGGCTTACCATAACATAATTACTGAAATTTTCACCACAAGATGTCACTACATGTCCGAAGGATGAAACGTGATGGAAAGCCATAACGTTGATTTCTTCTGGTGTTATGGCTGACCATAACAAAGGCAAAACCCCCAAGTACTTTTCTGTCGAGTAACTGGTGCAAAACCTTGCGTAACTCGTACAGTTAGCATCCGTTACAAAAAAGCAAGCACTGTAGACAAGTTTGATCGTAACACTTTATAAAAAATAGAAAGTAAATATCTATTTTTCTTGAAAACAAAACAAGTCAAATACACAGCAATATTTGCCTAATTTTGACCATGATTCTGCAGACATAACCAAAATAAGAATGTTTATACT
The DNA here is from genome assembly GCA_963989385.1 of Ctena decussata. Classification (NCBI taxonomy): domain Eukaryota; kingdom Metazoa; phylum Mollusca; class Bivalvia; order Lucinida; family Lucinidae; genus Ctena; species Ctena decussata. The sequence goes on from OZ022499.1 coordinate 107,569,375, forward strand.
CAGAATAGTTAAGGGCTGGACCAAATATCAATTTTAAGTGTAGACAGGTCATACTGAACACTGCCAGAAGGTTAATTTGCCATTTTAGTGAGTTGGACTGGAAACTGTAAGAATTATGGCTGACCATCACAAATATGCGTGATGGAAATCCATAAGTCCCCAGACTGATGATTGTGCGTAAATGTATCATAAAATCCCCCCCCCCCCCCCCGCCCTAGCTACGCCCCTTGTATTTGCACTTGCACAAAGTAAACATTGCCAAAGACCATCTTGAGTAAAGATAACAGGAAAACTCGTATTCAAAATTCCATAGACAGCAGAGCACTTACTTGCTGTAAAGTTGATGGTCAGTTCGTAATCTTGATCTCGATGTACAGTACATGGCTCGTGATGACACCAGTCAACGTCTACAGAGTTTATTACGCCGCCCGTGGAACCTTGGTAGACAAAATAAAGATGTTATACAATTATTGATCTTTGCTGAGGAGAACATGCAGTTTTATTTACCTGTAAACTACATATTGACCGACGCCGTGCGGAAATCAATATGTTACGTTTGCTGGTAAATAAAACTGCATATTCACCGAAATACAGGTAAATAAATGTTTTAATATATAATTCTAAATGCATTTTCCTTTGATAGATATACCCCACGTGAAGTGACCTAGCCGGGCTGGGCTATCGACCTGATTTAATGCCTTACGAAACAGGTAAAGCAATCGACACCGTCAGCGAGGAAAAGGGCGTCGATGGATTTGCTGTATTCATGACTATTCATAACACAAGTAAATATATGTAAAAAATAAGTTTCTGTAAATAGGCCTAATAGCAAGCACTCGTTTGAAGGCGCGTAGCGCATGCAATTCAAAGCTCCTTCGGAGCTTTGAAAGAGTGGGAGCTCTATGGTAGAAGATTGGTAAGGCATATTTTTGCCTACAAAATACATTACTTTCAATGAATTTTCTTTTGTTACGACAAGAACTTCGGCTTCTGTATTATCCGAACTGGACTGGTTTGAACAGAAATCCACAAAATAATTAAGAAATAGAGGTCGGACAGTCTTCCTGTCGCTACGTTACCGGTAATGACGTCAAACGTTCCGTTTGAGAAAAACAAGATGGCGTCAACTATAACCGCTTCTGTGGCGGTAGATCACAACATGGTCAGTACACCAAATGCAAGGAGCATGAGCATAGAATTAGAAGCGACGTAGAGAAGAAATGAAAAAAAAAATACAGCCCGTTTTCCGTGGGGAAACGCTACTCAGTGGGAAAGCTTTTCTCTAGCAGTGTCTCATCAGTTTGTCAGACGGAATTTGCTGCTGCTGAGTTGAAATAATTTTATTACAAATTTCTTACGACAAAAACACCACCTGTAGGGATTGTAATGCTGTACAAGAGTTTATATTGCAGAACTCACATATAAATGTAAATATACAATTCTATTAGCCTACTCTGTTCTACTCTACTCTGTAACTCTGGAGAGCATTGTAAAGAGCGATGTGCTCGCCTTTAAGCAGGGCTTATTTCATATTAATGGTAATGATGATAATAATAAAAGCCAAGAGATTTTTTTTTCTCATCCGAATCCTAAGCCGTAACACTGATTGCAATTACAAATGTCGTCACGATTCCTAACATCCACTACATTGTTGTGTACACGAATTGGCCAAAATACTGTTATTATTTATAACAAGAAAGGCGAAGTTTACTGGTCATACGGATATTTTCCCGAGTGTTGGCGAAAATGGGAATTACCTATTTCATAATGTACTGATTCATAATGATAGTTTCGCCCTGCCAAGCCCCTTCGTGTCGATACCAATGGTGACAATCTACGTCATAGCGCTGACAAAATAATCGTTTTATTAGCGGCCTTAATAAGGTATATGTTTTGCATAATGAAGGCTTGGCAAACACTAAAACAACCAAATATCTAGTCGATCTGGTACCCATAGATGTTTTGGACTCAATATTACCAGAAATTCACCATAAAATACTTGCTAAATCTGGAAACACTTCACTATAGTGGTCTGAATCGACTCTGCCTTAATGCATGTTTATCTCAGCTGTCCACATCAAAAATTGTAGTGAGGTATTTCATAATTCCTCACCCTTTGAAGAACTGAATCATGCCCTATATATCTGGACCATATGTACATGTAAGCCATGTAAGCACCGACTCACCGTTTTGTCTTGTGTTAAAATTTTGTCTGTTATATGTTACAAACGGAAAATCTGTCAGAGTTTCTTCAAAATGGACGTCGAATGATTAGTTCTGTCACGCGCGCTAAGACGTAGGTTGTTACCCCTGGGTACTAGGCCTACATGGTTTAATCTCGCAATGTTTAGCCACTAACATTAATGTTTGTTTAATGTTACGTTACAAAAATACATGTGACGCCAGCGGAAAATTAATATTCACTGACCGACCGGTGAATATTATACAACTATATCACGCCTTTCTGTGCAATAATCAAATCCATCGCCCCTAGGTGCTATGGACGAGCCGATACACTATCGCACGAGGTCGCCAGACCGAGGGCGATGGTGCATGGGTCGTTCACAGAACGGAGGGGCGATGGATTTGAATTTTGCACACGAAGGCGTGAAATAGTTGTATAATATTCACCGGTCGGTCAGTGACTATTAATTTTCCGCTGGCGTCACATGTATTTTTGTGATCAGCGCAGCACTATGTAGCCAAAATGAAAGGAAGCTGTAGTTGAGTCTGACGGTCATAGCGAATGACCGGACGCTAGTCGACCATATCGCCCGCTACTTCTGCGTTACGTTCAAATGGGAGGCATCAATTACCGGGTGATAGTTAAACACATTTACCGGTCACGTGAGATGAACGCGAACACTACAGTTGATAATCAAAATTATGTCATAATAATGCATATAGTACGTTGCATAATAATATACAATTATTGACCTTTGTTGAGGTGAATATGCAGTTTTATTGACCTGCAAACAACATATTGACCGACGCGAAGATAATTGTTTTATTATATGTCTATTCTAAATACAGTTTCCTTTGATATTTATGACGGTACTACATGGTATAATCTCGCAACTTTACGCCATTAACATAAACGTACATCAAACGTTACGTCACGAAAATACGATGACGTCAGCGTAAAAGTAATATTCACTGACTTGCCGGTGAATATCGCAAAATACTGACCGGCACGTGACGTCAAATCAGCCAATGAAATTGTGTTTTACATCTTGGTCATATGATAACACAAAATATTGACCGGCTCGTGACGTCGAATCAGCCCATGAAATTGTGTGTTACATCGTGGTCATATAATAACGCTGTACATGTATATTCGTGCTGGTTGCAGTGGGGAACGTCGAACAAGTTACGAGAATTGAAACAGAACAGAACGAATAAAGCATCCAACATTCAAATACCCAAAACTGAATAAAACAGATAAAACATTGAGTCAATACATCATTTCTCAACAATAAGCTTCGACTTTAGACTGCGGACATATACTCGAAAAAAAAAATTAAAGGGTCAAACTTTTACCCTGCGATTTCTGGAACATTTTAAATATTTGGTGAAATAAATCATTTCTACCTTCCATTTTATTCATTTTACAAGTTTTTTGTGCACATGAAGTTTGAACTTGTAGTCTTTCTCTTGACCAAGTTCAGGCTTAAATCTTCAATTGCGGCGTCTGATCTGAGATCTTTGGCCTATGTCTTATTTATGGAACGATATAGACATTAATGGGTTATCAGAACAATATTTATGAACCTCATTTGTGATTTTCTTTTCCAAAACTGGCAAATCTTAGCGGAAAAACTGCTCTCAAAAACTATCTTTAAGAGTGTGTTATCAGGGAGTGGTTTTCCCCCTTTCCCCTTAGAAAAATGGCTATAGGAAGAATGACTCTATAGTGGATTAATCGGACCTTAAAGAGCCACTTTTTCCCCATAGTCCTTTTCCCCCACCGGAGAAAGGACTATAGGAGAATTTGGTATGGCTATTGGCATTTTGCGGAACGGAACGAAACGGAAGGTATGAAACAGAGACATTTGGCTGAATTGAAAATGTATCAGTTCTTCAAGGGAGGTAATAAATGAGATTTATCACGCAAAATTATATTTTAGCAACCTAATTAGACGAAGTCTAATAAAATCATCGTTGCCGCCAAAACTTGACTTGATCTCTGTATGGAAGAGCGCATATGTCATGGAATTGTTATTCACCTGTAAGAAGATTTAGTTACATTAAAAATGGTATTATTTGCACTTTGCATTTAGTTTTAAATATGTTTTTCACTTTAACGCTGTAATGATTGATAGAGTTAAGCAGAACGCGAGAAACGCAAATGCCGATGGCTTGAGAAAAAAGAAGATTCTATGGTGCGAAAAGTCTTTCGTAGTAAAAAAGGTGCGTAAATTTACCGGAACGGACCTAATTACCGGGTCGGACCGGAACGGACCCTTATTATTCATATTTCCAGCCGATTTTTTAGATATTCTGATACAATCTACACGCGCAGATTAATTCAAGGCCCTACCTATGACTAACATGTATTATCTTAACTTGCAACCCCTGATTTTGATTTGACAATATCTGATAAGGACTATTGGCGAAACAAATGTCTGTCCGTCAGATAAATTGACGACTTATTGAAACATGATAATGGTGCTAACTGTACAATCGATATACAAAGTTTCCCTCTATACATTTAGACCACTGTAATGTTTCAATTTAAAGCTGAAACACAATAGCTCTACATATTTTCTATGGCCGAAATGTTGGTCATGATACTATGGAACAAAAATTCGGGATTTTTTGTGTTTTTCATTCGCTCCAAGTCTTGGAAGAAAGATAACCAGATTTTTGTATAAGATTATATGATTTTAAGATGAAACGCATTTGCGTGGGGTATTAAGAGGCCTACCCATGGCGCAAAATACTCAAAGAGTATTTTGACTAATATCTCTAATTGATTTGCGCTAGATGGCATACAGAATATGTATTAATATTAAATAAGAGTTATTTAATATATCTACTGAAGATAGGGGAAAACGGTTCCGGTGTCCGTTCCGGTAATTCAGTCCATTCCGGTCCGTTCCGGTAAATTTACGCACCCGGCTGTACTGAACCGGGTAAAACACGGTACCGTATCATCGGAAGCATATCGGAATGTACCGAAGAATGTCAATAATTTACGGACCAGTCTGGTTTCTCGCCATAGTGGATAACCCCAACATAAGGATACTGCTATTCAATAATAATATCAGACATATTTACAGCATTTTGAATTTAGCCAATTTTTATTTTGTTATTATGACATAGCGACAGGGTTTTGAACTTGGAATTTTTTCAATCACAGTAAAAATTTCTCATAGATACCCCATTAGATTTTGGTCCTTTTTTACATTTTAATTATTAAAGGCGTATAGTGTATTTAAAACATTGAGTGCAGATAATTTTGCGGGACGTATTCTGAAACCTTGCTTGCAGCCAGTTTCTTATTTCAACAGATATAAAAAAATATATTATTTGTTTCAAATATGTCTTCTTTCACTTCGTCTTATATCTTTTTTTTTTAAAGATATTTCTTGTTTATCATTATATTCATTGAAACCAAGTCAGCGAATTGAAACAGAAGTGGACGGACGCTCGGCGCCCCGTTACTGCGGCTATGAATTCGTTCCGCTGAGGTGCGGGGACAACGTCGATATGAGAATTGAAATACTACTAATTGAAACAGAACAGAACGGCGAAATTTCTCGGCGCCAGGTGTGTGCAACTATGGTTACGTACCGCTGAGCCACTTGGGGAACTTCATAATAAATGAAATAAACCAGAACAGAACAGAACGGTAATATTTTTTTCCTTCGCAGATATTATTACACATACATACGCATGTAATCTTACAGGAAGATGTTCAAATGCTCCGATGAACGGGTTCTTTGTCCAGTTTTTAAATAAAAGACACGTTATTCAGTGTATGATGTGTTTTGTATATACATGTACAGTTTTGCCGATTTGATAAGGCTTGCACCACAGCCGACGTTCAGTAACACTGCTGTCACCGCCAGTCTTACACCAAGTATTCCAGTTCAGGACACACTTGGCACGGATTTCCTGGTTAATTAGACTGAAAATAATAATCGGATTTGTGTCCCAATTTGAGTCGAGCCTACGCGGTGACTACAGCATGAAAAGTGAACACCATTCCAGGCACTCCGCTGCACGCACGCACGGATGTACGCTTGTAACACACAAAAAGTTACACTTTATGCGCCTAACCACGTACACTCATAGCCTTTTTTGGCTGGAACAGAAAAGCAAAATGTCTACCTGTTTTCCTCAAAACAAAAATAAGAAAAACTGATAGACGCATGCATGCGGTTCTAACATCTGTTATCGGGCGGTATTTTCTGTTTCAGTTCTAAACTTCACTAGTATGATTGGGGAGGGTGCAAATTCTATCATGTAGCGTATTTTCCTGCCATCGTATTACCAGGGGAAAATCCACTATAGAGGGGGAAAACGACTATGCAAAAACACGTATAGTAGATTTCCCCCGGGAAAATTGGCTATATAGTCGATGTTCCGGGGGAAAACTCTACTTCATGGCCATTTTTCAGGTGGGAAATTCTACTATAAAAATTCATTGTCAGTTTTCCGGAGGGGGACTACTACGGGTAGGGGGAGGAGGAGCTACTCTCTGATATGTGTAACTATGTGATGGAGGCAAAGATTGATTTGCAAGATTGACCCCGCCCCCAACACCCTTCTCGCCTCCTGTTTGGAGTGTATCATTTCAGCGAAATTTTAGTATTCACCAGGTAAGCTGTGAAATGTTCAACCGGAGCGCTTCTAAATGGAAATACGAACTCAAAGTCTTCATAAGGCAGAATGTTGAAATTACAGGAAAAAAGATAGAAAAAAAACAGAAGGAAAGGAGAAAACAATAAATAACCCACTGGTCACACAATGTTGAAACAACACAGAGTCAACTTAAATTCAACGTCATTGATTTAATGTTGATTCAACGTTGTGTGCCTGCTGTGAAATTTAGCTTACCACAGTCCTTGGCCTGCGTCAAACGCATAGCGTTGCATGAAGCGGCAGCAAGCAACGTGAGGAAGAGCTTGCACAGCATTTTGATGTTTGACAACGTTTGTCGTTTCTTCGCAGTTTATTGAGGCGAAATGTCCTGATGTCCTCTTTGTGTTTTATATATAGAACATTTAATCTGCTATGTTCTATACCAAATGCCAAAAATATAGCTACACTCGTAAATGTACATATGCCCCGAGGTTATAAGACATTTGTTCATGCTAATCTGAGATATGCTCAAATTATTATATGGAATAGCGGCTCGAAATACAGAACAGCATTTGTTTTGAGCGTTCAAATAAAAATCATGTGAAACGGAAACGCTGGGATGAAAAAATCGCAAAATGCAATGGACTTTTCATGAGCTGAGCATGAAAGAAAAAAGTTTTATCTCCTCGGGGCTGGGTTTACCAAAGGACATCTACGATTAAGGCGAGGATTTCCCCATTAGGCCTGCGCAACAGGTCTGAATTTTCAAAAGTATAAAGTGTGCAATTTTTTCTTAGCAGAGCTTCAACAAATATGTAAGCCGTATGAAATCAGATTATTTGTGATTCAGACCCAAAGACATGGGGAGATAATCCAGTCTGACTATACCTACCCTAAATTCAAGGTTTTCGCATACTTCATTCTTTGAGGTAATAAAAATATTCAAATTAGACATTCATTCCATAATTTTTTTCTCATAAATGCATGCTAAATACATGCATATAACAATACAAAACAATGATTTTCTTCTTGTTACGCCTGATTGGCATTTAAACATGCAAAACCGTAGTTCTGCTTCCGGTCAAAACGGCCAAAAGAAAACGCTTCACTATAATTAAAATACAAGTACTCCCCCCCCCCCCCCCCCCCGTGACCCAGCATTTCCTTCATGCAGCAGACTTATGCGATGCAAGTACGCAATATATATGAGTGGGAAGCTGGGTCACGGGGGGGACGATACTCAGGAAGCCAACGAAAAAGAATGGTCAACAGTAGCAGTGTGATATTCAAGGATTATATTGTGTACTATGACCTTGAAATGAGGTCAAGGTCACATACATATAGTCGAAACTATCCAGTGTTGTCTGTTCTGTAAGTATTGTGAGTCAAAAAGGGGTAAAATGTATACAATAAGTCATTATTTCAACGATCAATTTGAGGATAGTTTACAATTTATCTCAGCATTGACGTCAACGTCAACGTATGTTTAACGTATTTTACATAGACAAAAACATTCGAAAATTCATTTGTCATGCAAGTTACATTTCATAGTCATAAATGCAAAGCAGAAGTCAGTGATCTGTATAATTTTTTAATCATGGGGAAAATTCACGCCTTAAGCATAGAAGTCCTTCGGGTCCTGTATGGCCGGAACCAACGGTCAATACGGGAAGTAATATTCAAGATACATGTATATAAAAGAACATTGAAATAAAGTGTAATGTAACTAAAGGCCTCCCATGTTGTTACACAAAAATCAAATACAGGGATGCGATCATATGAGACTCATCTTTCGTCTTAAGCCTGTTTCACATCAGCCGTGCGATTTTTTGTTCGTACGATTTTGGAGGCCATGAGTGCCATAGACAGATCGCAGACAAATTCGCAGTGTATCTGGGCGGGTCCACCGTGGTCTCAGAGATCGTAAGGCAGCCGTACGATGTTCGTACGTCTGTCTCACGGGTCGCACGATTTTGAAGCTTAAAAGTACAAAAAAAATAAACAATATTTCGTACGGCTGCCGCAAGATGGCCGTGCAGCTGCCGCAAGACTGCCGTGAGACGGTCGTAAGAATTTGTCAAAAATCTCGCGGGCACCGTACGACGCACAAGAATTCGCAAGGCTGACTCAGGAATGTCTTACGATGACCGTACGTTCATCGTACGAATTCGCCTCGAATGAAGAATAAAATGCAAGAGCACCACTGCAACCCTCATAGTTTTACCATCGCTTGTCGAAACCACATAGGATCCTGATGGCTGTCCCCCCAGCAGCGTATTGCCCTTCTAAGAATAAGGCTCCGTGATGAAGAAGAGCGTCACGCCCCATCCTGGCGCTGCTCTTCCGAGCACGGCAAGGTAGCAGAGGACGAGTGAAGCGTTGGTGGGCCAAACCCTGGATCTGTTTTGCTTGGGGCATGCTTCTTCTCTGGAGTCTAGACTATGAGTACCGATCTACTTTTATAGGAGACGCGAGTGACGCAATAATCGTAGGTCTGTCGTGCGGCTGCCTAGTGGTTGTCGTGCGGCTGCCGTGCGACTTGCGCGATTGTCTTACGATTCGCAACATTTTTGCGATAGCATTCTATCAAGACGCACGACTATCGTAAGATGCTCGTGCGGCTTGCGATTGTCGCAGGACAAACGCAAGAAATGATTGACAGCAGCCCCGCCTGCAAACTTGCGAACTCCTGCAAAGTATAGGCATTTGAAGTATTTCTACCGGCTAAAAATTTCAATATGTTTGTAACTCGGGCAAATATCCTGAACGTGATCAATATTTTACTGTTATTCTGTTCTATTCTACCTTTTGGGTCATAGTAGGGTCACCAGAACTAAATGATATAGCACTTTCATAATATACCTAATTATTTATTATTATTTTTTACATCTTACTTATGTATATTTTTCTTCTATGTTTTCAGGTTGATGTCATGATGTACAGAATGTGAAATTTTGAAATTATGTAAATACGTTATTTAAAAAAAAAAAAAAAAAAAAAAAAGAAGGAGAGGAAAAAAAAATAGAAAAAAAAAAAAAAAAACAGAAAAAAAAAAAAATGGAATGGGTGTAGGGGAGGAGGAGCCCATAAAAAAAAAACTCCTGGAAAATCGTGAGTCAATTGTGCGGTTAAGATAAGATAAGATAAGATTTATTTAAAGTCGGCAAGTTTCACAACAATACAGCATAAGCTCTTGATGAGCTTTTGAACCGACTGGTGAGCTTTTGAACCAACTGAACCGGTTGTCTCAAGACTGTTGTGCAACAGCCTTGCGGCATCCACAGATTGCCAAAAAATCGCAGAAATAATGTGCATGTTGAGAATTCAGTTTGCGACGTTGCGACGACCTTGCGACGTCTAAAATTCGTACGACGATCTTGCGGGTGCCGTACGAAATCCCAAAAATGTGATCGCAGAGGGCCGTACGGCTGACGTAAGGCTGATGTGAAACAGGCTTAAATTTGCGCCTGTAACACTACTCTGTGTTCGCGTTTTGATTAATGTCCGTTTTCCGTTCCTGCTACCTCATTTTTCTTTCTTTTGTTTTCTTTGTTTTCCAAGTGACAAAACATAAAATCATTATTACCCTCTGTATACTTTCTTGTCAATAATGGCATGTGTTATTGTATTTATAACTACATGTACCATGTTCACTGAATATGTTCGTATTTTTGTCATAACCTCATACGTCTGCACAGACTTGGGTGTAATGAATATATGTTCGTTTCTTCGTTTGTGAGTCTACATGTATGACATTTACTAATTAAGGTAGATGGTAGACGGTTACATTGTATGATTTATTTATTCTTTATATATATATATTTTTTTTTTAAGTGATGACAAGGTAGATTTACAGCTTATTATATCTTGTCCCCATCTGCCCGATTCGTTGCGACATTTTAATTGAACAGCGAAATTTCACACTTTGTGCAAGATCGAAACTAAAATGGCGGCATAATCTGCATGGAACTCAGCAGAGTCCTTGTAAAAAGTAAGAATCTTTATTCAAACTGTCATAAGACGAGCAGACATAAAGGGTAACTACGGTATGTACTAGTAAATGTGCTTGTCAAATAAGAACTTGAAACTGTTGAAAGTTCTTGTCAACTCTTTAAGCAAAAAAAAGCAGACGACAAAATTTACGTCTGCAAAAATTGAAAAAAAAATGCATTGTCCAAGACATTTCATTTCATTGTGAGAATTTAAAGACTAGAGGGCATACAGTGTAGATCTACATGAGGCGGCGCAGGATCTACGCTGTTTGCAAATTGTGCTGTTTTCGTCACTGGTGCGTAATTTAGTGTTATTTGAACCGGTTGCAGTAAACTTCCCTTTGAAATTCTTGGCATTGACGTGGAAATACACCCATGTTGTGTCATTCTGAACATTCTGGTGGTGTGAATGCTTAAGCAGTGTTGCATATTCTATTAGTAATCATAAATGGACTCAATAAGAAGAGTTGGTAGGTTTCTTTTAGTTGGTGTGTTCCTTGTTTCGAATGAATGCATCATAAAATATTTCATACAAGAAGTCCTCCAAAACACAGAATGGGCATCCGCCCAGTCTGATCAGAGTCTTCGCTGTCCGCATGGAGGTAGCTTAGATCCTTAGCTACCCTTTGAGCACTTAACGAAGGGTCTGATCAAACTTGGCGAATGCCTAGGCTGATCTGAGTCTGCGCTGGGCGCACAACCACATTGTTGGTTTTCTCGTGTCGTGGCTCATATTTTGTTTAAAACGTGTTTGATGTTTAATCTCAAGAGCAGTACCTGGTTTCGGAAGCAGCTCATGAAATATCAACGGACCTCACTGTCTGCTCTGCTGACAAGTAAATAACTAAAGCTTATTCATGATATTAAGCCATTTTCAGGATCCAGCAGGCAGTAACTTAATCCTGTAAGGATTTCTTGGAGTACACTTATTGTCACATGATTGCAAAGTATGGATTATATTTCCTTGACTTGAAAATGAATATTTGGCTAAAAAAGAACTGTTTTTAGTGCTCAAGCAGATGCAGCATATATACCAATTTTTGCCCATTTCATGGTGGCCATTTTGAAAAATCGTCAAAATGGCGGCTTCATCCAAGTTTATCGAATGTCAACATCTTGATCCTTAGTTCAAACGGGTCTCCGAACAAAATGATACCAGTTAGTGTGTGTGTGTGTGTGTGGGGGGGGGGGGGGGGGTGTTTAAGACGTAAAGGAAGATAGACAGATAAACCAAGATTTACCCACAGCATCGTCGCCATTTGTCAGTGCAGGATACCCCTCCCCCATTCTCCTCCAAAAAAAAAAATAAATAGAAACATGAAGTTCCATCCTCATTTTGAGCTGAAGAGATGCAGTTTATCCATCAAGCAGACAATGAACGTCTTCAATTAAGAAAAGTGGCAGAAGTGATTTGCAGACAAAAACGCCGCTCTGTAAAATAACACAGCTATAGACAAGCTGAGAGAGAGAGAGAGAGAGAGAGAGAGAGAGAGAGAGAGAGAGAGAGAGAGACCGACATGTGAAATCAAACGAGAGAGAGAATCCGTCATGAAAATTAAAACATCTACAAACTGATGGAGAGAGAGAGAGAGAGAGAGAGAGAGAGAGAGAGAGAGAGAGAGATGTTCGTTCACTTTATTATTTGGACGTTCGGAAAATTGATGCTTAATGTGAAGTCATGAGTGTATTCAGATCATGGAACCCTCAAGATTGCAGCTGACCTCTCAGATAAGGACGAAGCCAGCTTTAGTAGGTCAAATGGAATCTTAACCCATTAAAGCCTAGAGTTCGATGGGACAGGCAAATCGTGCAGACCCAGATCAGACGCCGCAAAACGCGGCGTCTGATCGGGGCCTACACTATTTGCACAGAACTAGGTATGTTTCCTTAAAATAAAACAAAAATAAAGATTATCAAAGTTAAACTAAACCAGACGCTCCTTAAGGGCCTCAAGTAGCAAATAGACTCAACCATGATAAGGATAGAATATCCCAGTGGGCATAAATAGGTTAAACGAAAGCTTAAGGTGAATGCGTATACTTTCAGGGTCAGCTACTGGACTATTTACAGTTTGCCTCCCTTTTGAAAGGGAGGCAAACTGCTATTGGAAAGACTTTTCCCCTCAAGGAGCTAATTCTTTCCTTCCAGTGAAGACCTCGTTTTGGAATGGCATCGTCATTTGGGAGTAAGTGAGTGAACTCGGGTTTTAACAACAACTAGGTCATACGGAGACGGAACTTCTGTTTAAAGCGTCATCCGACAGACCGGAGAAGCGGGGGATCGACATTGCGACCCCTGCATTGGTAGTCCAGCGTGTTATCCACTTCACTACCGCGGCACCTGGTCATTTAGGAAAGCAGACAGTACTTACGCGTTACAATGTTTAAAATCGTTTCCCTTGCGAAAATGGCGGGAAATGTGACGATTTACCCACACTAAAACATGATGTTCACTTGATTTACGTCGACTATCTTTTTTTTTCGTTCCGTTTCGAATATCCTACATTGGCCGAACTAGTCACCTCTTTCCTTCGCATTTTTTAGCCAAATGACACACTGATCTCCTCACAGAGATCCATGTTATCACTGAAAAGACGATGTAATTTGCACGGACCTCTATTCAAATTTGAGCCGCGACACGAGAAAACCAACAAAGTGGTGCGCCAAGCGCAGACTCAGATCAGGGTGTAAACTACCTCCATCCGGATAGCGAAGACTCTGATCAGACTGGGCGGATGTCCAGGTTGATCTGAGTCTGTGCGCACAACCACTTTGTTGGTTTTCTCGTTTCGCGGCTTCTGTGTAACAGAACCGTGCCTTCTCAAAGTGAGACTTTTTGTTGCGCCATCACTGTTTGTTATAAAAAAGAATCGAAAAATACGGCGTAGTGCATTGTATGAAATGTACCCAAAACAGTAAAAAAGAAGACTCTTTTGTTTTGATTTTACATAAACAAAGGGTCAGTCAGCGGAATCGCCACTTTTCCATGCTGTAAACTTGCGATCCCCATCCTGACGGGCATAGAATTTTACTTTGCTCCAGTTTTGTTTTGTGGTTTGAAATAGAACAAAAGCAAACATGTTTTCTGTGGGTATGTATTCTGTCAATCTAGTTCGTGCCATTGACATACTGGTCAATGGAAACGCTCAGGCTTCGCAACAAACGCTTCAAGGCTTCTCAAATAGGACGCACAGGCTTCAAAGAAAAATGGCGGATTAGTGACAGGTAAAAAAGGTATGAGACATACTTTCTATTTGTTTTCCAGTTGTTCACCGATCGTAAAATATGACACACATCTTAAAGTACGCCCTAACCATTTGCCCTTAAAACGGCAGTAAGTTTAAAAGTCCCCAGATTTAAAAATGAAAAAAATAGACCCAAATCTCAATTTTGACGTAAAGGTGTTTTGCTCAAAATTGCCCATAGTTTCCCGATTTCCCTTTTAAATACGCGATCGAAGCTCATGTAATGCTCAGATAATGAAGGCGAAAGGCATTCACTCAAATCATGTCACATCCCCAAAGGCGTAGCTACCTATACGGCAAATACGCAAGTGCGTATTGAAATTTTGTCAAAATTGACAAAATTTCAAAACGCACCTGCATATTTGCATGCTGAATATTTATAAATTAGACAAGATTTCAATACCAATTACCAAAGTGGCTGAAATACTAGCTTTCCCTTCAAGAAGTAGAGAATAAAACATGGTTGTGCGTATTATAAATTGCCCCTAGTTACGCCCCTGCATCCCTACAGGAGAAAAAAATCCTGAATTTCTTTACAACGCTACTAGCTTCAAAATCAAACAAAAACGCCGAGGCTTCTCACAGAATTTTAAATTGAAAAAAATGAAGCGTATTTGTTATATATGTTGTATTTTATTTTATAATCAAAAGATATGCAAAGCGTTTTTAGAGACATTGGCTTAAAACATTAAAATGAAGAATCACTTAGACGCAAGGAACTTGCTCGTCTTCATAAAAATCTGCTTCAATCTGAGTATTACGATGAGAAAACGTTGGCTAGACTCGATAATTCACATCATTCAAATCAAATAATTAAGCTGGACAAAATTCGTTAAGTAATTCGACACCGTTAGCCTTTTAAAACCCGTATCTCACCAAGGAGCAGTACAACACACATACTCGTAGCTTCTAAAATGCACATGTCAGTGAGTACTTCTCCAGCATTTTGGTGTTTGACAGCGTTGTTTGTTTCTTCGCAGGTTATCGAGACGAAACGTCCTGATGGCTTGTAAGTTTTTCTGTGCTTCTTTCAGAGGCAATCAGTCTCCTGTGTCACGACGTTGAATCAACACACCGGGTAGGCTGCAATCGAAAACCCTCGAACAATTGACGAACGCGGATCAAAAACCGTTTGAAGCAGCGTTTTCAATTGCAAATTGGCGACAATTTGCAATCGAAAACGCTGTTTCTAATGTTTTTGATCCGCGTTAATCGATTGTTAAGAGCGTTTTCGATTGTCGCCTACCCAGTGTGATTGACTTTGATCCAAAATTATTATTATTATTATTACTTTTTTTTTTTTTTTTTTTTTTGCCAGAGGGAAGATGTCCACTCTGGTCTGACATTCAACACAAGTAACCAAGACAACTTACTGTGTAAGTTTGTTTCAGGAATATTGTCTCACGGACCAGCCGATCCGTAACCGATTCTTAAAATGGGAATCAAAAGTTTAACTGAAAATATGCATATGAAAGAGGTGCATATACTGTACTTTCGGGCTACAACGTCCATGACAACGAATTGATAAAGAAAAACTAATTTTTGCACTGTATTTATACCAGGCGGAATTTATTCGAAAAACTAGTCTGACTAATCTTGGGTCCGTAAGAATGAAAATGAATTTAGTAGTATGCCAAAACAATAGATTTTTACAGTCAGATTTTTCGTTGGCATGTACGTTGCCTTCGTTGTCTGTGTTCCATGCCAGACAGGAGCCCCGGTAGCTCAGTGGGTTAAGCGCTGGCCTACTGATCTAGCGGTCGCGGGTTCGAGCCCCGCCAGAGGCGGAGTTCTTTCCATCGCAAACGGGATTCCATTGCACACAGCCTTTCATTATCACAAGCCCATCGTCCTGATATGACTGAAATACTGTTGAAAAGGACGTAAAATCGCAAGTCACCCACCCCACCCATCCATGCCAGACCAGTGTGAAGACGTGGATATTTATAATTGAGCCGCGACACGAGAAAAACAACAGTGTAGTTGTGCGCATAGCGCAGACTCAGATCAGCCAGGACATCCGCCCAGTCTGATCAGACTGTTCACTAAGCGCTTAAAGGGTAGCTAAGCTAAGCGTCTAAGCTACTTTTATTCGGACAGGAATGACTCTGACCAGACTAGGCAGATGCTTAGGCTGATCTGAGTCTGTGCCGGGCGCACAACCACTTTGTTGGTTTTCTTGTGTCGCAGCTCATATGCAAGTTCATTCTATGACACACTGTACTAGAGATCAACCTCCACTTCCGCCTCGAAGACGCATTGAAATGTTACAACTGTTACAGAAAAACGGTATAGTGTGAGTTTTTACAATTATAATTAGTGGAGCAAATATGATTGTAGAGAGGCGCCGTAGTCGAGTGGTTAGAGTGGCTCGGCTATTGTGCAGAAAGTCACCCTAAGGTCGTGAGTTCGCGGCTCACTGTCGCCATACGATGACTGGAAAACTCTCTCTGTCAACCCAGCAGTAAATGGGTACCTTTTTCGAATCAGGGAAGGATAAGGCAGCGAAAGGAGAGGGATGGGCTCCGCCTTTCATCAGCTGTGCCCAAGATACAGTGGGTCTCTAACCCCTACGGCTATTAGGCTATGGGAAACCTTTACCTTTTAAATATGATTGCGTAAGTGGCCTAGAAAAGGGAGGTAGTGGTCTACGGAGTGTAACATTTGCTTTCATATATCAAAATGATCGCCTTGGTCTGTAGTTATAAAATTCAGCGTTTGCCACCTTGGCAAACCTTGCATAACTCTGTAGTGGCCAGTTATTTCCGTTACCCTATTAAATTTTGAATATCAAACAGATTCCTTGAACTCAATAGGAAGTATGCTTAAACATTATAAATGTATCAAATATCAATATTTTTGTAGGAATGATTAATTTACTATAATCTAAGCTACTTTGGAAGCAATTTAGAACTTTTCTGCTGTTATTTTCGTGACAAAATATAATGTACAACTTCAAAATTTAAAATACAAACTTAAATCGTTGCATTTTACGATAACTTATGACAAAATAGCCCAAACTGTTCAATTTTTCTTTCGTCTAACTAGCAACTTTCAATATGGTTCTAGAAAAAACAAATTTGAGATCTTAGCTTTTATACTTTGTTAATCATGTACTGTTGGACGTGGTTACACCTATTCCCTGTTGGAGGCTAGAAAGTCAGTTTTCACACAATTATTCGTACAAAAAATGGCTAACAAGTTTTTTTAAAACTGACAAATTGGGTCTGTTGCAATGAGATCATGTTAACATGATATAAAGCAAATGTTTAAAAATATTTTTGATTTTACAACATATATTTTATCTTATGTAACGTACTTAACAGATTGTTAATGTTTGCGTAAAGCGTCTATTATTCCGGCAAGGAAAATACCCTTTTGAAATTCTTAGTTCTAAACAATGCAATTGTGATACCTATGTGTTTTATTTATCGTTAAATGATTTTTTGCGTGGTGAAGTTAGCTAATCGGGCAGCAAACAGTGTTATTTACATGACATACAAAGGTGAGATTGTCCTACAATTAGAAAGAGGCCTTCGTGAATTAACCTGTACATGGAACACTATTTTTTCCATTAATATCAGAATCACATTTAAAACATCCACTATAACAAAATAAGAAATCATAACATACAGTTTTGTACTCAGAAAGGTAACGTTTGTAACCATTATTTGAAAACAATCACTGAGATTAACTATTGCTACAGCCAAATGTGCCTCAGCCTTATTAGTTTGAGTTAAAAATATTTTCTAAACGGCACGTTCGACCGAGTTAAATCGACCCTATATGGTTTAACAGCGATACTTCCACGGCGATGCATCCGTTTTGGTGTATTGATGTTATAGTTTGTGTTTTCCACTTACCTGTAGCCTTCAAAAATGATTTGTTTTGTCTGTTTATTCTGATGTATATAGAAAAAGAAATTCGATGAAAGTGGACAATATATGTTCTAGGGTACGTTTGATTAACGCTAGCTTTGTGGTCATCTGCATGGAATGGGCTGAATGTTTATTTGGCCTCCCGTTAGTATCGTTTGAGTACATGTCTTGTTACTTTATATTACTATTCACAGTTTGGTGTTGTGGCACTAGTTAAAACAATTCCTGATAGGTGCTATTTTACACTGTTTATCTGTTTTGACTGCTTTCTATAAAAGCAATATATAAAACTGTAGTTAAAATAGTTTGGCCCTACAGCATATATTTAAACCAAAGTAACGTATATAACAGGTAAAAAAGTAAGAGTTATTTTACTGCACTGCACTTAGTGTAAATTGTCATGTGGCTACCTTAAAACTCTTTCTTGTACTTCATTTAAATACAAATTATTTATTTTCTGGTCACTTTGGATCATCTGGACTCATTACGAGTCGATTTGAAAAAGGAATTTAGCTGAAGCTGGTGCTAGGTGGCACTGGCAGTGGTGCAACATTACATTCCTGATTATAAGCTTAGTTAAAGAGAGGATGTTGTTTTGTTTTATTTAGTTTATTTTTTCATTTTTTATTTATTTATTCCTTTATTTATTTATCTATTTATTTTTGTGATCCATTCCTTGTTGTCCAGAAATCTTCCTTCAGAATTTAAATAATCAGTCCAAGAATTTAAGGTGCCTGGATACACTATTACGTGAAATAATTCTGCAAATTTTACGTTGGTCTTTCTTTTCAATGGGAGTAAACTCTAAAAGGAAAGAATTGGCTACTGTAAGAGAAAAGTGTTTTCTTGAACAATAGACTATATCTGGAAGGGTTATATCATCCATAAAAATAGGAATCAGCTACGGAAGTATTACAGATTGTAGTAAAACATTGAGGTGGTCCATTCACGATGATACAGTGTTATTTCCAAAATATACTAGAAGATCATATGAAAGCAAGTAACACACACGAGAAAGAACATGATAGACTTGGTTTAATTGATTTCTTTCAAGATCAGGCACGGATAATATGATTATGACATACTGTAACTATTTTAAAACCATTATTAAAATGACCCTTTAATTGAGTCAATGATAATTCACTTGCTTTAACTCCTTCGTTTGGTATTTTAAAAGGTAACGTATACAACATTCAAATGCAAACGATTTGTCAGATTAGAATTACGAATTACGATTCTTTATATCATCTGTGTGATATGTTGCAGCAAGATGAAACATTAAAAGTTCCTCAGTTCTTGGGACAGACCCTTTTACTATGAACAAGTTTCATATTCATGCTCTGGTTACCGGGTGCAGAAAATAACCGCCTTTAAGTAAAACATCTCAAACAGGCATAATACTGATATAAAAATACATTTTATAGAAAAAAAATATGGGTAATCATGTTACTATCTCAGCCCTTTCTTTGGGACTATAATTATTTAAAACAATTAAATAGATGAGCCGCGACACGACAAAACCAACAATGTGGTTGTGCGCACTGCACAGACTGAGATCAGCTTAGGCATCCGCCAAATTTAATCAGACCCTTCGTTAAGTGCTCAAAGGGTAGCTAAGGGTCTAAGTTACCTCCATGCGGACAGCGAAGACTCTGATCAGACTGGGCGGATGCCTAGGCTGATCTGAGTCTGCGCTGGGCGCACAACCACATTGTTGGTTTTGTCGTGTCGGGGCTCAGATGTATCAAATATTTAAATCCCTTCAGAGATGTATGGCAATACTGCTGTTAGGTTAACCTTCGGCACCTAAATGTTTGCTTTCAACGTTTGCGTTATACCTGAGGGCCGTTACTTTCTGCACCTTGTTAATCTAGCATTAATATGAAAACTTCATAACAGTGAAAGGGTAATCTGACAACTCGTTTACTGTTGAATGCTGTAAACGATACCTTTTTTTTTGACTACCAAACCAAGTAGTTGAAGTTAGTGAATTATCATTGACTCGAATTAAATGTCATTTTGATGATGATTTCAAAGTAATAAGGTTATCCCCATTAGATTGGGAGGCCAAGATAGTCATAGTTATTGCATTTAAAACAATATCCATTCACCTAACACAATTCTGAAGGAAGATTCTCTGGAAGCAAGGGATGCATCAGAGAAAACAAAATTAGCACCCTTGGTTAATCCAACCTCACGTGTTCATCTTTATATAATAGCAAGAAAACCTGCCAAGTTTGAAGAAATCCGATGAGGCATCCAGGGGGAGTTGCGGAAAAAGCTTTTCATATGATATTGTAACGTGGGCCGACCTGCAAACAAACCCCGTCAGTGGAAAAGCATGCTCACCCACCAAGGGCGGTTTATTTGCTTATATACCCCAACATTTACTCGTCCACAAACTACCGAGTTTGTAATTTGCATATCTATTTATATCTGTGACCTTCTACCGTCACTTTACTTTCCCCTCCGAGAAGTCTCGTCCCGAGACTTGGCCTGGGAATTATATGGGTAAGGCAACTCCGGTCTGGCAGTTGTCATTATCCCACCGCTGCCACCAAATGTAACGTGGGCCGACCTGCAAACAAACCCCGTCAGTGGAAAAGCATGCTCACCCACCAAGGGCGGTTTATTTGCTTATATACCCCAACATTTACTCGTCCACAAACTACCGAGTTTGTAATTTGCATATCTATTTATATCTGTGACCTTCTACCGTCACAATATTCTAAGTCCTAAAGGGCCGTAACTGTGTCAAAAATGACGTAATCAAAAATCCAAAATTACATGTACATCTTCATACCACAGCAAGAAAACCCACAAGGTTTCAAGAAGCCGGGCCACGTAGCGCAGTCGGTAGTGCGTCTGACTCAAGAGCCAGAGGTAAAGGCTTCGATACCCGGTCCGGCCACTTACTTTCGTTTCTCCTTCCGCTGATTTAAGAAGGGCAGCTGTCAGTTACTGGCGAAAGTATGTGCTGGATAACCGCTTAGTAGGTCTAATTAAAATCTTAAAAAGTTCCTTCGAGAGCGGAGAATACATACGGAAGTAGGAACATGGGCAAGACTACGTAGTTTCGGCTAATAAACCTCGTCAGTGACCCTGACAATATCTGGTGACGAAACCAGAAAAAAGCATACTGTAATTGGGCAGTCGATTCAAAGACTGATTAGTTTCAAAAGGATCCTAAGCCTGCCCAGGGATAGTGTGGTTAGATTCACTGACCGTCCCGACATGACCATAGCTGTTTACTTTGGACGTTAAGCAACAAAACAACAACATAAAAAGTTTCAAGAAAATCCGATGAGGCGTCTAGGAGGAAATGCGGACACAAGATTTGGGACGGACGGACACACGGACGCACGCACGTACGGTAATTTCTGTACTCACCCTCCGCCTACGTCGGATGACAATAAACAAAGATGTGGACATGCGAACATTAGCGAATAATAATCGAAAACTTACCTCCTTTGTTTATTGTATATCGTATATTTACTTCTTTGTTCTGCCATAGACTTGGTTTGGTTTAAAATACATGTATGTCTACTTAACTTATTTAACTTTTTCTATTGGCTTTTTATTTGTCATGTTAATTAAGTTACACGCACTACATAATAACTGGCTTTTGAGACGGGGTGGAATAGAATAAGCTCGCTGTTTTGTCATATCGTGACAAAAGATATTTAGTGACGTTGGTGAGTAGAAATAATTATTCATGTTTTTCAGAGTAGCTACTTTGAATGTGTTCTGTGCCATTAAAGAGGGTCGGAATGGAGTGTTAACGATTAATGATCTTTTTTTGAGTGATAAGCAATTTAAGGTCTTATTCTTATTTACCTACTTATTTATTTTATTTTTTAAGATTATCGATTTTGGGGGCTAAAGATGTAACGATTAACCCAACTGGTACACAACTTTGAATCACCACTGAATCAACCTTGATTCAAGGCCTTGACAACATTGAATCAACCTTGATTCAACGTCATCACGCGTCATGAGCCTGCTGGGTGGACACAAGAAAACAAAATCAATATATAAGTTATATGTTTCTTTTCAAAATCCACAAATATGTTTCCATGTACATGTACATTCAATGAAACAAAATCAATATTTATCTGGAGGTCTGTGGTGTCAATAAGACATCAGCATGATGACTTCAAGTAGATACTCATTTAAGAAGCAATCTGTAGAGGACTCTCCAAACAAAGAAGTGTTTTTCCATTTGCATCCTTTGACTCCCATTTAAGAGCAATCGTCAACTGAAAAATAATGGGACAGGGTTTCATATATCCCCAAATTTTAGATATCCATAAATCCTAGTGGGTAAAGTAATATTACGTGATTCGACATTGCCCCACTTGATCTGTTATTGTCGTAGAACCCTACTGTAAGTCTGGATAGATTTGGTTAATATTTTGACATGAACAGATAAAAAGAATAATTTGAAATTATATCTCAAAACAAACATAATTCTAGCATCCATATATAATAAAACGGGATTTGTATTGTTCTTGATCCAATACTGTCGAATCCACTTTACTGTAATTTCTGGATATGCACATTAAATTTTCCGTTTTTGGATATCCATAAATCGAAATTTGAATATAATCCTGAAATAAAGATGAAGCTTGAAGTGCCTACCAATACATTTAAAATCCAATTCTTCTTAAATTCTTTGCCTTACGAGTTGACCCCATTTGAAGAGCTACGTCATCCAAAGAAGCAAACAGGAATTTATGCATGTTAATATAACATTATTTTCGGAAAAGCGGCAGTGGGCGTTTATAAGAATCAATGCGGTATAGTAAAAAGACTCTCTTTATGATATAGACAGAACCATAACAATTTATAGGTTGTTAAATTCTTAAATTGGATTTCATTCGAAAGCTGGAATAGAGTTGCCAAACTAATTAAGTGGCAATAGTACAAGTTCAAAAATATTGTATCCCGTTCGTGACAGCTATCAAACAAAGTATAACTACGAATTCTCACGTGAGTAATATGTCAGAAAATATAACTAGCTTAGAGTGGTATAACTGTCAATAGCAATATTAACGTTTTTTTGGCTATTTACAGTTAGGTTTCCTTAAATTCATTAGGCAAAGGGTTTGCACGATATGCAAAAGGGTGTAAGTTTGAGTCCTCGGGTTGGATAAGACTATTTCCTCTGCTTACCACATCTGATAGTTGTCGTGGGCATCTAAATGGGATTCTAAAGTGCGTACCTCATTGAATGCGGGGATATTCCGAGAAGACAGGGAGTTCGTTACTGCATCGACCATGTGGTTTGTTAAGTCATACGGCAGACCAGAGAAAAGAACGCAGGCCTCAGATGAGATGCTACCGAAGGTAACTGAGTATCGCGTAAAAAGACCAGGTATCGCTAAAAGATCCAAGCAGCAACTGAAGAATATGACAAACTCCTGACCGTGGTAAAGAAACGGAGATGGTTTGTCTACAACTCAAGACATTTATACAGGACACAGTGAAATAGAAGAGAAGTTGGGAAGACAATTACATAACGTGGACAGGGATCCACTTCGCTAGCACAACTATGGCAGCTGAGATAGGAATAGGTGAAAACGGGTTGTTTTGAAGTCATTTGTGGTGCCCGAATGACCCTGAGAGTCTAAAGGATATAGACTCTCTCTCTCTCTCTCTCTCTCTCTCTCCCTCTCTCTCTCTCTCTCTCTAAGACGGCTCGATATAAACTAAAACCAAAACCAACCGACCAACGACAAATATTTATTTTGAGGTTGCACAGGTTTTTCAGCAGAACTTCAGTAATGGGAGCGAATATGATAAGAATTCCCCTTCAACAGTATTTCAGTCTGTTTGAGCCGATACTGGGTGGGTGTGATTGCTAATAAGGGCAGGCCAGTGATAAAATTCAGATCTTGCTGAACTCGCCGAGCCCGCATCCTTTAGACTGATTCCAGAACATTAAACCCTGGACCAGAACATCTAGGCATAATACATTATAACTGAGGAGCAACCAGCAAAGATATTGAAGTCACGCTTAAATGATAAAAAGACTGTAAATAGCCATTTTAACGTTTTTGGGGGTATTTACAGTCAACTGTCAATAGCCATTTTAACGTTTTTTGGCTATTTACAGTCAACTGTCAATAGCCATTTTAACGTTTAACGTTAACTGTAAATAGCCTCTGTCTTAATTATTTTACAAATCTATTCAATGTGTCATTAGATAACACATACGTTGACGAAACTTCGATTCCAAACAATATACAACACGATAATGACTGTGAGGAACTTAACCAACAGGGGCCGTATTCATAAAACGACTGAAGTGGTTGCTATGCTGTTGCTAAGGCTAAATTTCTTTGAAGGAGATTCCCTACAACTATTAAATTTGCTCTGGAGGAACAGTCTTACAAAGACTGTTCCTCCAGAGCAAATTTCATAGTTGTAGGGCATCATCTTTATAGATGTTTAGCCTTAGCAACCGCATAGCAACGACTTAAGTGGCTTTATGAATACGGCCCCAGATCACTGGGCTCGAAATACGAGAAAGTGTTTTTTCTTTACATTCAAATAAAAACCCTGGAGCAGATGGAATATGTGCTGAACTTTATAAGACAAATCTTGATTATACTTGTCCATTCCTGACTAGTTTATTTAACGAGATTTTTAAAAGGGCGTTTTTCCTGAATCATTTGGGAAAAACATTATAAGCCCAGTCCATGTAAAGGGTTCATTTGATGATCCGGGGAATATTAGAGGTGTATATCTCTTATTAACACTTCATGCAAGATTTCTATGGGAATCATGAATAAAAGGTTGCAAAGCTGGTGTGACAGATATAATGTTATTGACGATTCACAGTCAGGGTTCAGAAAGCATTACACAACAATATATAATATATTTTGTTTGCAAGCGCTCACCCAAAAATATACTGACGTCAACAAGAAACGCTTGAACAGTCTTGTTTAAGGGGTCATTATTTAAAAACGACAACTTTTATTCAAAAAGTTATTTCAGTGTATTCAAGACATATCTATTGCAGTCTAGAAAACGTCAACAAAGTTCTTCCACCGGAATTCACAGTGTAGCTATCCAGATTCACAGACATTCAACCTCTTCAAAATGTCAGTAACGAGTGTGGCCACCTCGATTAGCCACCACAGCATCCATTCTGCGCCTAATGGAACCACACAGATTGCGCAAAAGGTACCGAAGAATACAGGCCCACTCCTCCCGAAGTGCAACTCCCAACTCCTGAACAGTATTAGGCTGACGCTGACGTTTACGTAAATGTCGCTCAAGGACATCCCACATGTGCTTTAACGGATTACAGTCCGGGGAATATGCCGGAAATGGTAGAGTATTAACGTGATTGTTCGCCAGAAAGTTTCTTGTAAGACGTGCCACGTGGTGACGAGCATTATCCTGGAGAAATGCGAGTCCTGGACGTTGGCGAAACATTGGAACGACCACGGGTCGAAAAATTTGGTCGATATACTGTCTTGCTGTCAAATTACCGTTAACAATCACAAGTTCAGACTTGAAAGTATGGTTTATTGCGGCCCACACCATTACACTGCCTCCACCAAAGCGGTTATGCTCCAGGACACAATTATTAGCGTAACGTTCATGACGACGTCGATAGATGCGAATTCGACCATCTGCGTTAGACAGGTTAAATCGAGATTCGTCACTAAAAACGACATTACGCCACGGTTTTCTTCTGTTGTGTACTGCCCACTGCTGACGCTCTAGGCGATATCGTTGGGTCAAAACAGGTCCACGGTAAGGCCTACGGCAGCTTATTCCATGTTCCCCGAGTCGATTTCGTACCGTGTTACGTCTTA
Organism: Ctena decussata; assembly: GCA_963989385.1. NCBI lineage: Eukaryota > Metazoa > Mollusca > Bivalvia > Lucinida > Lucinidae > Ctena > Ctena decussata. The sequence continues at coordinate 107,595,131 of OZ022499.1, forward strand.
TGATTCGTCCACGATTCCCAACCATTGTTGACGCCGTGGATTGTGCAGTCACATACCGGTCACGTAAGTGACGTAGCCGTAAAAAGTTATCTTGCCGCACAGACGTTACACGCGGCGCACCAGGACGGGGTCTGTCAGATAAACTCCCGGTGGCATTCACACGCTGAACTAAACGAGTAATGGTCGAACGTGACACGTTAAAACGTCTAGCGACGTTATCTTGTGATTGGCTACATTCTCACATCCCTAAAGCGCGAGCACGATCCTCATTATTTAGCCGTGGCATCGCAAAATTTCAGAATATTCCAAAATTTCGTATGCTTTTGACTAGCAAATCAAAATTCAAAGACACGTGTAAGACTCGAGTAAATAGTGACCCCACCCATGGTTTCATGTACACGAAGTAATGAACCGAAACTTTATCGTATTAGTAAGTGTAAAGGAGGTTTTAAATACGATAGACCACAGTTTCCACGACGTAAAATGCCAACCAGAAACGTTGTGCTCAATTTTCGCTGAAACGTTTGTTCTTGACGTCAGTTTACTTAGGTAAATCGAGAGGTAGATTTTACTAGTCCAGGGGCATATGTCGTAAAAAGGGGTCCCGTGAACATGAATGTTAATTCTATGCCCTTATCATAGTCACTTAGGACAGTCTTTTAGAAGTTGAAAAATGGTTGTTGCCATTTTTTCTTTCATCATTTTACTTAGAAAATGGCCAAAGTAGTGGGTGGGGTAACATTGGTCCAATACAACACCCAGTTGTAACAAATAAGTTGTAGAAAGTGTTTTATGTCAGAAATATGTCTTTTTGAATATTCTACGACATCAAACACAAAAAGTAGTTTTAAAATATTGGTCAGCTGTTATGATATTTTTGTAACGTATATAACTGTTACCAAAATTCGAATGAACTATGAGAATTATACCAAATCGGTGGAATGGAGTTAACACATGTGGTTCTAAATGAGCATACGCTATCACTTGTGTTTGAATCATGCTCCTCTTATCTTTGAAATAATTTCTTATATATTTTGAATCAGTTAGGTTTCAGTTAGCAGTGGCAATATCAACTGAAGACAGAATGTAACCTATTAAGAATTCCAAAAACACTAGTAAGAAGAGCTAACGGCTGGTGAAGTTTGTATTATGTCTGAAGATGAAAAGTGTACTAGTAAGCATGAAAAACTACATTTTTACATTCACTCTACTATAATGGCATTGGTGTTTCATTTAAAAGGCATCGTAACAGTAACATTACGTTACAGAACTGTAATCTGTCTGAAGGATAATAATCCAGTGTCATGTGCAGTACAGATGGGGCCCTGTAGGCATATCTGTTAATTTTATGCCTTTATCATTGTTATCTAATTTAACTTTGATCATTCAACTTTTATTATGTATATTTCTTCAGTTATCAATTATCAAGGGCAGGCTCTTTGAAGCTCAAAAATCGTTGTTGCCGCATTATATTTCTGTGTTTTACCTAGAAACTGGTCAACGTAAAGGGTGGGGTAGCATTAGACTTTACAGCAGCCGGCTGTTACATATGAAGTTTAGAGAGCAAATAAATTTATAAACATGACTTTTTTTTAAATATCTTGATATATAAAGAAACAAACTGAACTATTTTAAAAAAGATGACATCCGTCACGCAAGACCTGCAACGTATATTACTATAACTAGGGCTTCTACGTTTACAAAATATTGTAAACGTTTACACGACCGCTAGAAAACGAAACGATTCCGTTTAAACGACCATTACCGTTGAAATCTTATTCTTAGTATCAGACATCTATGAGACGCCCCCCATACCTTTATTATTATAATTATGTTACCAAACTGTGTCATCCACTAATGCACTTTCATTTTCGGGGGTCAGCTCGAAGTTTACAGTAACCGACGGTATTAAAAAATGGCCAATTTCCGATGACAGCAATTTGACCGTATTTGATAATCACATGGATTAAATTTATAAAACATCGGACTTAAATATCCTGTTAATTGATAATAACTGTCAAAGTATCTCACCTTCGCGGTAAGCTTAGAAACACAGGTACCGAGGTATTCCTATTTTTTTTTATTGCACAACACATGTCGTAACTGTTGTCGGCAGACATTACCTTGCCTTTGATCTGTACCTTATAAAATTAACTGCCGATTATGACGTAACAATTTTCTGGCAAAACGTGTACATGTCATGCTTTGTGTAAGGTACACAGAAGTTGGATAATAAAGATTTTAATAGATGTTTCCGAGGACACACACCGTCAAGTACATTAAGATTGGCTTCTGACGACTGTGTAAGATATTATATAACTTGTTGGTGGTTTACCGGGTATTCAGGTTCGGTTAAACGATGTGTGAATTTTGTAAACGTTTAGCACATATACACGAACCGTTACCGTTTATCCGTGTAAACGTAGAAGCCCTAACTATAACTAAAAATAAATAATAAAATAAATAACCATGATCTGAATGAATCGCATGAATGAAGTAAGGATGTGTTGTTTTCAATAAAGACACCTTGTCTCATCAGACTGAATCATACCCATCTTTGAAAGAACTGCTTGTATATTTTGAATCAGTTAGGGAGCAGTAAACAGTGGCATTGACAGATTAAGAGATTAAGAGAAAATGCAACTTTTTTCTTAAGAATTTCCCTTAAATTGACGACAATTGCTAACTGTAGATGGTGTAGCCCTTCAGTGTTATATTTTATGTCTTAAGGTAGCGGATGTAAATCTAGCCGTGAAGAAACACCAAGTTATATGTCTTTGAACTATAATAATATGGGGTTGTCCTCTACTTGAAAAGGCAATGTAACAGTAACATTACGTTACGTGTTTATAATCTATCAGGGATTGTTTTTTATTGAGAAAGCTGTTTTAAAGGCTTCATTCTCAGATGTCAGAGAACATTTAACTTACCAATACTAAGATGGCAAAGTTCGCTATTTAATTCACACAAGAACTCATCATGACATATATAGATCTTTACATCTTAAGCATGTAGAACTTTCTTAACATTTAATCTGACTTGTAACAACATCACAAAACCAATCATTTAAAATTACATGCGACCAGGTAATTTTGTATATATAAGTTTATATAAGACATAAGTGATTTATGTCTAGGTCTAGAGCTGTCACAGAGGCGATACCTATTTCCCCACCTGTGTTGTCGACCGAGCCAATCAGACAACCTACACGCAAAAGAGCCTGTCAGCTAAGGCAACTGACCGAAGTATCAGCTCAGGTGACTGTTAATAACACCCTTATTGCTATGATGTCGATTTTATTCTCATTCAACAGCCCTTTGCACAGTACTACCTCTACAGGAAGATTATGGTAATCCCATTATTATAACTTACATGCTGAATTGTAAACAACGTTACCTGTTTGTATTCTAAACTATGTTACACTGCTACGTATTATTATCACTGTGACAATGTAACAATGAAAAACTGTGTTTTTATGAAACACAGAGTGTCTTATCATCGGTCTGTGCCCGACATATATAGCTCAGTGTAACATTACCAAGAATTATTTGGTCAGGTAATACTGTACACCCCTGTCTGTGTTCGGATACATTAGCACACACAGGTAATGTAATAAAAGTCTAATTTAACTTTGATCATTCAACTTTTATTATGTATATTTCTTCAGTTGTTGTATAGATATTACCGGCGTCATAAAGCTGTATATAAAATATCTGGACAAGGATCATTCAGGATAGCAGTAACACTTAATAAATACTAAGTTTTTTCCATGATTATTGCTAAGCTGCAATATGGTAATATGATAAAAGTCGATGAAATCATTTAAAAATCAGGAATTAAAGTTATTTACATGATATCTACAGTATGCATTACTTGTACCATTTGCTTACTTGCTATTCAGACCTAATATATTACTGTTTGAGCATATAAGATATGAGAAATATATAAACTATTCAGTATATTGTTTTTTCGTTACTCGTTCCGTTTTCCTTCTCTTTGTTTTGTTATCGTGCTGCAAAGTAAAATTATGGTTCGATAAATAATTAGGAAAAACTGGGATTCGCCAAGATATAACAGAGTAGCAATATCCTACATCAAAATACTTTGTCATCTTCACTTGTCATTTCGATATGTAGCTTTAAACTCTGTTGAACTCTGTCCCTTAAAAAAATAAATTAATTGTTAAATCGAAAGTAAGCATAGGTTCCATGCTGAATCAGTTCTTTTAAGAGACTGTTGTATATAACGATACTAGTAAGAAAAAGGAGAGAAAATAGCATGGAAGTAAAGATAATCTTTAAAAAATATATGTATACATGTATTTTTTTATTGCTGTGATAGCCTGTGAAACAACTTTCTTTTATTATTTTCCTTCTACTTATAATTGTGTGTGACATTGTACTCTTAAGGTCCCAACTAGTATATTACCGTTGTGAACTATAACCGTAGACCAGATATACATATGTAATAAACTACCATGCAACGTTTTTAATCCGGGGTTAGTTTCTCGACTTAAGCTGAATAATAATGTTCCTCTCGGTCACGTAAAATACGTGAAAGTCTTACGAACCTAAGTATTCTCTGTCAGCAAATGTTCGCGTTAGCTTTGTTAGGTAACAGTGTGGCTTCACTCTTCAAGGGTCAGGTTATATTTTCTGTTTCAGGTTCTTACAGTTTGTATGTTAAATGTACCAGATATTTTCAATAATATTTTGAATTTCTGATTACTGGTAATGTTTGACTTACCAGGACCAGGACAATCGCCGATCAGGTTTCACCTTCATCAAACTGACTATAACACTTTATTTGGCACTTTTATACAAATCAAATGCTTGTTTATGATTGCAGATTTTTTTCTTTAAAGTAATAAGTCTGTTTTAGCAGTTTTTGCTTTATATACAAAGCTGTCACGTATCTTACTGTATCAAGAATCGTAAGTTTTGGTAGCTGGGCAAAAACATAAAAAAAAACTTTTGGTGTATGCTATAACAAATAAGAAACCGCAAAATCTGGAGTGCCTTTTCTGATCTGTCAAGTCTTTTATTTATTACGGTTTGAAATATGCTTAGTTTCGTCACGTATAAAACACACCTCATAAAATCCTTAAGCCACTTGGTAATAAGGCTGGTCGCTCCAAATAAACAGTATTCCATAAGAACTACCAGGATATTATATTCATAAATGTTGTGTGAGAGACAATGACGTAATACTGGAAACTGTATTATAATGGACTTTGTTATGAATTAAAGTTATTTACGTTACTACTTGTGGTAGTTAATGATGAAAAAACAAACTTAGCTGTATTTTCTAATACCTATAGATGATTCTATATAAAAAAACAAGAATAAAAATAAAACATATGGAGCTACCTAGACATTACATGATTTTAACAAAATACATATATGTAACGTATATTATCGATCGTTACGGCCAACGAATCATTAGAAAAAATGGCAACATGTGTTTTTCCATTGCGTACCCACCACTGATGAAGTTAATATATGTTGCCAAAAATTAACACGAATGTTCACGGGAACGACATATGCCCCCGGACTATACTGTCTTTTATAGACTTCTCAAAGGCATTTGATTCGGTTAGACATGAAAAACTTTGGGATTCTTTAAGTCGGAAAGATTGATTGATTGATTGATTTGATGCTTAACGTCCACGGTAAACAACTATGGTCATGTCGGGACGGTCAGTTAACCTAACCACACTATTCCTGGGCAGGCTTAGACCTCCTAAGCGGTTAACCAGTACTAAGTGCACATACTTTCGCCAGTAACTGACAACTGCCCTTCTTGAATCAGCGGAAGGAGAAACGAAAGTATGTGGCCAGACCGGGTTTCGAACCCAGGACCTCTGACGTATGAGTCAGGTGCCATACCCATTGCGCTACGCGGCCCGGCAAAGTCGGAAAGACATAGGAGGAAAGTGTTTGAATATAATGAAGTCCCTATATTTAAAAATTAAATCGTGTGTGAAACCAGCAAACGGGTTGACAGATTATTTCATTTGTAATAGTTGTACAAGACAAGGTTGTAAAGGTAGTCCTATACTATTTTCATTGTTCATTAACGATTTGGTTAGTTTTATGAGATCAGTAGGTAGCCATGGAATCTTTGTTTCACAGGATACAGAAGAGATTAGTTTAGTTTAAACAGTATTTTATTCAACATATAAACACACACAATCAATTCATACAAGAATAATGCTTATGTATAAACATAGTCTCCAATAGAAGAGATTATGGAGCAAGTGTACATGTACGCCGATGACATTTCCAATTTTGCAGATACCGTGACGCGGCTTCAGAAACAAATGGATATAATATTTAAATTTTGTCAGTCAGTAAAATGCAAACCAATTTATATATAGATAAAACAAAGATCATAGTATTTAGGCATGGCGGGTACCTAAAAAGATGTGAGAAGTGGTTTTATAATGAACGGCATATAAGTGTTGTTCCTTTTTACAAATATCTTGGGGTGTATATGACTCCCAAACTGACCTATTTGGGAAAGAGCTGCTGACTCGGCTTATCACTTGTAATTTATTGTTTGTTGGGATGTCTTTGTCAATCTTTCCCTTTGATATTGGGGATAGGGTTTGGGATCTGATTCAGTCAGTTCCTGAAGTGTAGTTACTCTTTAAATTGGACAAAAACTTGGGAAAACTCAGCTTTTGAAGCCCAGAAGCAGTAGCATGCATTTTCCGTTTTCAGATATCTTTTGGGTTTTTCTCACCACAGGACATGTTTAAGCTCTTTGACAGTACTTTGTTATGGTGCATATATATGGGGGTACCAATATGTCGAAAAAATAGAGAAAGTCCAAACGAAATTCTGTAAGCAATATTGTTCTTTAACGCAGAATACTACAGATGTTTTCGCACTTGGTGAGTGTGGTCCGCTACCTCTTTATATATCATAATACCACAATGCCATTTTTTGGTTAAAACTTATCATGTTATTATGGTGGCTGAATATAGATATCCTAAACAATATTACAAATTATTACATTATAGGCTTGATGAGGTGGGACGAAAGACTTTGGCAACTAATATACGAGTTTTACTATATAAAAATGCCTTCGGCTTTGTTTGGATCTCGCAAGATGTTGGAAACCCAGATCTTTTTATTAAATATTTTACTGAGCGTATAAAAAGATTGTTTTAGACAAAGCTGGTATGAAAAAGTAAATAGTTCGAGTAAAGCAGCATTATACTGTGGTTTAAAAAGCTCTCCTGAACACAGAAAGATAACCTAGTTAGAGATTTTTCGCTATTGTCATTTACGTTATGTTAAAGGTATATTTGTTGTACAGTTCTGTTGTGGTTCTCTGTTGCCTGTTTTTGGTGTCAGAGTTTCTGTGATGTTTTACCTTATGTGTGTTCTTATTATTTTTGGTTCGGTTTGGGTTGCTGAGTGGCCACCTTTTGGGAACAAGCTGCTCACTCGGTTGGCCATATGTTCTCTGTATCTTGATTATTTGTAATCTTAGTTGTTTCCAACTATGGTTTGAGGGCTGGATTTGGATTTTGATTGTTTCAGTTCCTGGTCTTTGCATACTTTTTACTTTCACTTTCTATCATAATGTGAAGAATATGAAAAGTTGCGTCAAGGTCTGTTTGATACAAAAGAAACATTCAGTCGTTTAACAAAATTATGTCAAGTAATGATGAAATAATTAAAAATAGAGTAGCAAAATTTATATATTTGAAGCTTTTAAAAAGCGTAAGGAAAATATATCTTTGAAAAAATAAGTAGATTCTAAGTTGTATTATTACAGTCAATACATAAACTCAATAGTAAAAACTATTTAAGCACAGATTGTATTTTTAGGTCACCTATGAAATGTATGTTTTATGATATATTGTATTTTGGGCCGAAGGCCTATCTATATGTACGCAATAAAGTTATGTTATGTTATGTTATGTTATGTTATGTTATGTTATGTTATGTTATGTTATGTTATGTTATGTTAGACAGAGGCTGATACCCAACATGCTCTTTACTGGCGTTTTCGACTTGCGCGCGCATGCGCAATGTATTAGTTGTGCTATAGATTTCGCATATTCGTGGGCAAAGCAAAACGGAACGCCCACAAAAAGGATCGGCAAAGATATCATTATAGGCCAAAAGTAACTAACTTCACCTAACTACAATGTTCCCTCATACTGCCATCATCTCTTTTTCGAATATACGTGGCCTCATACGTTCACATAGCAGACAGTGGAACACTCGGGCTTGTTTGTGAAATATGACATAAATCGCAGTACGTATAAAGTACGTATAATTGTGTTTACATAAAAAACAAGAGGGCCGTGAGGCCCTGAATCGCTCACCTGAGTATGGTGGCCATGTAGGCCATGTGATCTAGACCGCTTGAATACATTTTCGTTCTCTCAGCCCCTGGAGGCTGTAAATAAAATTTGGTTACAATTAGCCCAGTGGCTTTTGAGGTGATGTCTGAAATTGTCAAAATATGAGAGACATGAGTCAGAGGTCAAAGAATGATCTTGACCTCTTGTACCCGCAAATCTTCCATGTACTAATTAAGACGACTGTATATACCAATATTTAGGCCGAAATCTTCTAAACTTTCCATGAAATCTTATGTTCCCATACTTGACCTTGCCTTAAAAAGGCCAAGGTCAGTCCAAGGTCATCATTCGAACAATGTTGGTAGTATTCAAGTACCTGATGCTATATACCATGTTTAAAGGCCACTGATTGTTTGGTTCTGGAGATGAAGATTTGTAAAGGTTTTTGCCATATATGGGCATGGCGGCCATGTTGTTCATGTGACCCAGACTGTTTGAACAAATTTTCGTTCCCTTAGCCCCTAGAGGCTCTATATGAAATTTGGTTACAATTGGCACAGTGGCTTTTGAGGAGATGTGAGAAATTGTCAAAATATGAGAGACCAGAGTCAAAGGGCAAAGAATGACCTTGACCTCTTGTATTTTCATGTACTCATTAAGATGACGGTCTTAATCTTCAATAGTTTCCAAGAAATCTTATCTTCTAGCATTTTCCCATATAAAAGATACAGGAAGCAAATTTGACCTTACCGTAAAAAAGGTCAAGGTCAACCCATGGTCATAATAATCCTGATAGTACTTACATACTCAATTCTACACACCAAGTTTCAAGGTCATCAGCCTATTGGTTCTGGAGAAGAAGATTTGTAACGGTTTTTACCATTTATGGGCATGGAGGCCATGTTGGTCATGTGAATAGGATCGTTTGGACAAATTTTCATTCCCCGGCTCCCTAGAGGCTCTACATGAAATTTGGTTACAATTGGCCCGGTGGCTTTTGAGGAGATGTGTGAAATTATCTAAATATGAGAGACCAGGGTCAAAGGTCAAAGAATGACCCTGACCTCTTGTACGCATATATTTTCATTTACTCATTAAGATGACTGTATACCCCAATTCTTAGGTCAAAATCTTCAATAGTTTCCGAGAAATCTTATGTTCTAGCATTTTCCCATATAAAAGCTACAGAACGCAAATTTGACCTTACCGAAAAAAGGTCAAGGTCACACAAAGGTCATAATTTGAACAATCTTGGTAGTACAGGCTTATCCGATGCTACATACCAAGTTTCAAGGCCATCAGCCTATTGGTTCTGGAGAAGATTTTTAAAGGTTTTTACCATATATGGGCGTAGCAGCCATGTTGGTCAAGTTACTAGGACCGTTAGAACAACTTTGCGTTCCCTTGCCCCCTAGAGGCTCTACATGAAATTGGGTAACTATCGGCTCAGCGGTTTCAGAGGAGAAGTCGTTTGAAAATGTTGACGGACGGACGACGTACGATGGACGGACGACGGAGCCTTACCATCCTATAAACTCCCCCGGAGCTCAGGTGAGCTAACAATAAAAAATTGAAAATGCACAATTCAGTGCGTGGCAGTCGTGATGGTTGCCACTGGTACGGGCAGGAGCGTTTTGCTGTTTGTTGGTAAACCTGTTCTAGAAGCTATGATAGGCATTTATATAGCCTATTTCCAAAAATCACTCGGTATTATGACGACAATAATCCCTAATATATAATCGAAATATAGAATGACTTTTAGCTTACGTAGGTTATAGAGTAAAAATGTATTACAAAAAAAAGACCGCCACCGGTCGGACGTCAGTATATCTCAGGTACTGTAAAGTTATTCATTTCATATTACTACTATTTACAAAAATCCCAAAGTAAGCTTGCTTGAAAATTCAAATCATCATTTTTTGTTGTAGTGAGATATGGAGAGAATCAAATTGCTCAAAACCGCATCAAAAAGTCAAAAGTTATAACGATTTATTTAACACAGAGGCGTTTTCCTTATACGAGTCTTTCTAACATTTTAAATGAAATTAACCAGAATGCCTGTGATGTCATAGGTGTTTTTCGTTCATTCGTTTACTTTCATTTTATTTTATTTTACTTTTTTTTTTATTAAATTTAAGACTGTAATAATCATTCGTTAAAATACAAGATGTTGTAACCTTATACAAAGTGATTTTTTCATCATTGCTTGCTGACTGGATAAAACACTGGAAATATGGCTCCACAATTTACATTCGTGGCAAAATTTTAAAAAGTGTGAAATACATTTTAAATCAATTTCTTATTATCTTTTTATGTGTGTATGAGAGCAATAACAATAATATTCGGTTAGGTTAACTGACAAGCCTGCAAACTAAAATTAAATAATTTTAGATAAATTTTGAAATGTTAAAAACTACCTTATTTGCAAATATGAATATATGTATGGTATTGTAAACTGTTCGTCGAGTGCAAATTTTAACCTCTTTGGAACTTCAAACTAAAATACTTGTGTAAATCTGGGCACATCAACATAAGGATAAATCATAATTAGCTACTAAAGAGGGAAAAACATGACGACTAATCAAATAAAACATCATTTCGGTTGGGAAACCACAATCTCGCTTAATTATACCCACAAGTCCGTGAAGTATTAAAAGATATCTGCTACCCTGAAAACCCCCTTCCATCCAAATCATCGACTTAAAATAAAATACCCACCGTAGGAGCCCAAGTAGGACACTGAATCTTGTAGTCAAACACAATAGTGGTGCCTGGAGTGACTGGGCACTTGATCACATTAACACAGCCGTTCTCGTTCTGGCCTGGCATGAGCGGAATAGGTAATGAAAATCCCAGGAGGGAACCGTGGATTGAGTTGTGTGCTTCAGTGATCTCAGCGGCTGAAATAAAGATAAATCCAAGAGAACCGCGGCACGAGAAAACCAACAAAGTAGTTGTGCGCCATCGCAGACTCAGATCAACCTGGGCATCCGCCAAGTCTGATCAGAGCTTCGCTAAGTGCTTAACGGGTAGCTAATGGACTAAGCTACCTCCAGGCGGACAGCGAATACTCTGATCAGACTGGGCGGATGTCCGGGCTGATCTGAGACCACTTTGTTGGTTTTCCCGTGTCGCGGTTTTCGCGGCTCAAGTAATTACAAAGAAACGTTAACGTCGCTGCAGAGTATCGTGAAGTCATATATATAACGTTGCATCGACGTCAAAACAACATTATTAGGCTATACCCAGCAGACACATGACGTCAAAATGACGTCAACACGACGTCATTTCAACGTCGTGTGCCCGCTGGGTATAATCTGTAAATAAAATGCATTGATTGGTTCAGAGGATTACACGTGCATGTCGAATGGTTAATGACGTAACGTCTAAATATCGCATGGCTGCATGATGACGCAACTTGGCGTCTTTAGTAAAGAAGTGACAACTGCAACTGGACGTCAAGTTCACTAAAATGACACACCCTTCAACTGAAATGACTATTAAAACAATTGTTGACTTCTTTTTCGGTGAACATAAAGTTTGAACGGTAAATAATTCATATAACACTTCAAGTCCACCTCAACAAAAGTCAATAGTTGTATAGTATTTCAAAGTCGAGTGCCGTTTCAACGTTGTATCATCAATGCTACGTTGCGACATTGAACTTACGTCTATTGCGTTAATATTTTCAGCCAGAAATTTACCACCTATACAGTGGTTTATATTGGCTTGTTCTACCACACTTTACCCGGAGCAGGCATTCCATTTTTTTCCAAAGCATCAAATGCTTTCTGTGTGAGTCTGGCTGGTTCTGCATAGTGGTTTTAAACTAACTACCTGAAAGTGCTGATACATGAACATGATTCGAAGCTAAACATAGAAATAAAAGTATAAGGAAAAAGATATTGTCCAGGAATTGTCTCTAAAACTGTTTGCAGGTAAAATTGTGATCTAAAATTTTGTGACATCTTAATTCAAACAATACCCTCGGTTTTACCAGAAAACATTCAAAAACTTTCTACGCCAGTTGGATTGAGGTGTGGACTGGTCAAACAAGGGGCTGTTGGATCCCCTATTGGATATCCATATGTTGCCAGCATAAACGCAATCAGGGTTCTAATGACCACACTGGTTTTTTTCCTTCCTGTTTTAATAAGATTTACATCACCGGAATTCTGACTAATTGTATTTTTCAAAACACGAAAAATACACATTTTATCAAGTAAGAAAACTATGTAGGAGAACTTTGATCAACTTCAACGAAAATCATGAGTTACTATATATTCTATTCATATTGAGGGTATTCAATTAAACTAAATAATGATGCATTATTTCTTGTTCGGTCTTTTAAAGATGTATCAGACTTTTCAAGATTAAATGAGGTTTTCGAAATGAACACGGAAAAATGTGAATAAAAAGAAAAAAATAAACAAAAAGAGAAAAATAAGGAATCTCCTATAAATTTCTGCGTTTTTTCATTACCTATCTGAGTGACAGGGGAAGCGTGGAAAGTTATCTATGATGTACACATGCGTTTGCTGGTATAACCGTCTGTTCGACAAAACGCCATTGACAACAATGGCGTTTTGTCGAACAGACGTTTATACCAGCTTCGAGTATCACAGGGAAAGTCGTAAATGGAATTCTATAAGCAGGTGACTTACTTGCTGTGAAGTTAATAGTAAGCGGATAAACGCCTCCATGGTGCACAGTACATGGCTCCTGGTTACACCACTCGGCATCCACAGAGTGGATCACCCCGGCCGTTGATCCTGGATGGAAGATATAAATATGATAATTGAGCCGCGACACGAGAAAACCAACAATTTGGTTCAAGTTGCGCCCAGCGAAGACTCAGATCAGCCTGGGCATCCGCCCAGTTTGGCCAGACTCTTCGTTAAGTGCTCAAACGGTAGCTAAGGGTCTAAGCTACCTCCATGCGGACAGCGAAAACTCTGATCAGACTGGGCAGATGCCCAGGCTGATCTGAGTCTGCGCTGGGCGCACAACCACATTGTTGGTTTTGTCGTGTCGCGGCTCATATGTAAACGCTATGACGCCAGTTAGTAACCCTTTTAAAAGCGCAAAAAAAACAAAAATAAAATAAAAATAAAACGACAAAATTTACGTCCACAAAATTTCAAAAATGAAAAATAAATTGCCCAATGTCCCACAGTCCCTAGGAGGGATCTACGAAATAGCCAGTGAAGGTGATTTTTTCACATCTCTCGACCCAGTTTTCCTGTATATAACCAGCCAAGTCTACACCTTAACGAGCTCTCTTCACAAGTCCCTCTTACTGTTCTCCTCTGTTTCAATTCTCCTAACGACGTTCCCCAAGTGGCTCAGCGGTACGTAACCATAGTTGCACACACCTGGCGCTGAGTTTCCGTTCGAAAGTCCCGAGGAGGTGTTTTATACTCTCTCTCTCTCGGACTATTTCTTGACAGATAACTAAGCAATTTAGAAAGGAGAGCAATTAGTCTGGAATCTAGTTCAAATGGTGAAGGTTTATAAATACACTGCTAAAAATCTTTTTTAAGGAACAGCAGGTATTTTTCCATAGATGTTACTACAACATATGCCCAGTTTAACGGCCCATAAAATTTGACCGTCAGTGGACAAGAATTTCCATCTTTTTGCAGCACTTTTAAGAAAAATCAAAGTTTAAGACAACCAGAATTTCAACACAACAGATGCCCTGCTCATTTCCATGGTACAAGTTTTGCAATTTTCTTATTTTCTGAAATTGAGTAATTTTGCTGCAGTCTACAAAATCTCATAAACTTCAGTTCAAAAGGATCTTCTCAATAAGGGTCATCTTGAAAGACATTCATTTTCATAGACAAAATGGTTTTTTTGGTTTTGGTTGTAATTTTCACGCTTTTCATCTGTTCTGAAAACTTACAAATTTTTAGCAAAATTCCAGTAATACTTAAATCTATCCATGGACAAGGGCAGGGCAAATATTGGATCAAAAACTGTGCAGTCAGTAACCTCGCTCCTCTTTAGAAAAAATGGCAAAATAAATGGAAAATCCGTATCTTTATCGATCGAAAGTATATAACCTCAAAGTGGGAATGCGTTGTACTGTTGTCTATGGGAAAATATTAGGTGTTCCTTGAAATATTTTGAGCAGTGTATATTGACCTAATACAATGGCAACTATATGTACACTCTGTGACCATGATATCAAGTTATATCGAAATGAAAATTTAAAGACCAGCAAGGCGCCGTATATTAGTAACCCTTTTAAAAGTGCCAAAAAACAACAACAAAAAACAGACGACAAAATTGACGTCTTCAAAATTTCTAAAACGAAAATTAAATTGCCCAAGCTATATCGTACTGAGAATTCAAAGACCAGCGGGTAAATAGGCTAGATTCAGACGAGGCGGCAAAGTACGTCATAGAACGGCCATAACTAGTACGAGGTAAAGTATATCAAAAGTGTTGAATTACGCCAGAGTACGTTAACGTTACTTACGTACATTAAAGCCCGTTAAAGTACGTTACAGTACAAGTACGTTCGAATTTTCTGCTTGCCGTAGATATATTTTGAGCATGTTCAAAAAATAAATAGCTTCTCACGGCTCTCCCAAGGCTTATACAAATATTAAGAAGTGGAAGTAAGACAAGCTAGGGCAGTACTAGATGCCGAATCAGACAATATGTGGGATGCGGTATTATTTCATATCCGTTTCGCTCTACAGCATCCATGTTCAAAGCCTTGCAACGGTGCTTGCTGAAGATGAAATAATTATTTCAGGCCGATTTTCGCGCGAATTGCGATTCTCAGTTGGTCGAGTATTAGGTTTTGTATGACGGGTTACTTTCCAAGTCAGACTGTACAAAAAAGGAAGTAAAAAGGAAGAAGAAAAATACAATATCGCCGATTTCAACTTACCACAGTCTTGAACTTTCTGCAAACGCAAAGCACTACAGGAAATAACAAGAAGTGACAGCGTCAGTAAGTTCAGCATTTTTGTGTTTGACGACGTTTGGCTGTCCGTAGCAGTGTACCGCGGAGAAGTGTTCTGCGAGCGCTTTATCCCAGGGCCATAAGAAGTATTATTCAATATTTTCTGTACCTAAACCCACTGCCAAAAATTGAAACAATACCAGAAAATTGTGTTGTTTTACACATGCAGATGTGCAGATGTTTTTATCATTCGTCAGTTTTTTTTGTGTGCTTCTTGTGCCTTCGATAAATATGATCGTAGATGACGTTAGGTACTCTTCGACTTGCATTCTCGCTATATGTACATTGGCTGGTGAAATGCACTTGTACACTTACCCGCTGACAATGAATAGGCAAACTGTGCATGTCCTGCTCAGAATATCTTGATTCAAGTCACCATAGTACCCCACTGGTAAAAGCGTCTAACCACTAAGCATTATGAAAAGCGGTTAGTCTTCACCTTGGTGATAAAATATGGGCCGATGTGCATATATATATTGAGTCATGCAACGGGCAAAAATAGGGGGAGGGGCATGTTTCTGGAAAATCACAAATCGTTTCACATAAAACAATTTTGCATTGCTGTATGGGCAACTTTTTTCCGATTCCTCGTCCAACAAAACAATTTATGAACAAAAGCAGGAAAACAAATGGAGCCCAACTCCTGTATATTAGATTATTTTTATTTATGTATTTATTTATTTATTTATTTTTTAGTTCATGATATCCAAAGTAGTTCATTTTGGTTGGCAATTCCGTTTGCATCACGAACGTTGCGTTGCTGCGTTTTCGAACTGTTTAACACAGAAAAAGACATCGTTAGTATCGTAAGAAGGATCAACATTAATCCAAGACGGACAGCAACTCGCCAAAAGTTGAGCAGCTTCACCAATTTTTATATTAAGGCGTTCGAAATTAGTTTTTACTGAGGTAAACTAGTTTTGTTGGAGTTAGAGATGTTTGTAAATCTTTAATAGGAAAACATTTCTTTTTAGATTCTGTGAAATGTTTATTTATTTTTTTTTAAACCATGTAAAGTCATTTTCCAATCAATTGGTAATCCTCGTTGTAACTTAAACATTAAAGAGCCGCGACACGACTAAAGCAACAAAGTGGCATGTGCGCCCAGCGAACACTCAGATCAGCCGAGCATCCGCCCAGTCTGATAAAAGAATTCGCTGTTTGCAAGGAGGTAACTTTTAAGCGCACAGCGAAGACTAGAGTCTGGTCAGTCTAGGTGGATGCCAAGGCTAATCTGAGTCTTCGCATGGCGCACATGCCACTTTGTTGGTTTTCTCGTGTCGGAGCTCAATTTTCTCAGCTAAAATGCTGCAAAACTTATTGAAGTTCGGCTGAAGACTTTATCAGCGCTTGTGTGAGTTTGGCTTTGTTTCTGATTTAAGCCCACTGAATTTTTTGCTATGAGTGTATATACATGTACATATCTAGATGACCACTCTGATAAGAGGTCTGCCAGGTTAAATACTAAGGCCAAAATAGAACCTTAACCTATGAAAGAGTTTATAATGACACGAGATGTAGGGGAGTTTCGGGTAACTTCGGACAGTCGGGTAAATTCGGACATACCATTGCAAACAATGAAAACCCAGACGAGACGGCTCATTATGAGCCGTCTCATCAGGGTTTTCACTGTTTTGTCAGTTATTGTTTTGTTTTAGTTCCAGACAACTGACATATAAAGGAAAAAATGTCACTGTCCGAATTTACCCGCTGTCCGAAATTACCGGACTCTCCCCTAGATGAACATTTCCAGCGTATTTCTCAGCCCATCTTCCTGGCGGCCAAACAATCATGAAACAACGTCTTATGAACAACGTCGAATGGGACATAGGCAAACAGTGCAGATCCATATCAGACGCTGCAATAAGACAAATGGGTATTTCTCCTCAAAATGAAACAAAATTCTAAAAATAAACTAAACCTAACACCCCTCAAATAACAAATGAAATCATCCAATATATACAGAAAGAAGAGTCCACTGGGCATTTAATGGGTTAACCTGATTTGGTTTACTCATGTTGGAAGAGTTTGCCGCTTGGCTTTTAGCATTATGAGAACTCGCCGGGTTCTACTGCACTTTTGGTTCGATCAGGTCTAGTCTCGTTATGTCTGGGAGACTGTCAAAAATTGCCTAAAGGCCATTATACTTCAACAAGATAGGCTTCAGTGATAAATTTTAGGTTTCTATGCCAAAGGTGTAACAGTGGTCACTTCCATGTGAAGTTATCACATGTTGCTAAATTCATTAAATATTCACATTCTGAGAATAGAATAAGTGGCTGTTCAAAGAATTGCTCTTCTTTAAGCTGATGCTCATCTTTGAGAGAATTAAATGCCAATATCTCTGCATACCAGACCGTGTGGTAATGTATCGGAGACGAGAAATATAAACCCGTCAATATTTTCTAGAATGAGTTTAGACGTCAAATAGTTAATTAGCTCAACAGGCAGATAGTGCGCAAGTGACAGGTATCCCAGCAGGCACATGACGTTGAAATGACGTCGTACTGACGTCGATGCGACGTTATGACGTCGCATCGACGTCAGTATGACGTCATTTTGACGTTATGTGCCTGCTGGGATAGAACAGACAAGAATTGTCAGAAGACAATAAAGCACAACTTTGCGGGAGCGCAAGTATGGACAATACCGGCCAGGTGAAATGAGATCAACTGCAGTATCAGAATAAACAGTTCTCCTAAGAATAATTCAAACCTCTAAAATATTGCCAGAGATGTGACAACATCAATGAACAGTGAAATATAAGGCACACTGACCTAGAAGTAACATGAGGTCAATCATTGTATCAGAATGTACCATTTCAGTAAGTATAATAGAAGTCAATGAAACAGTTTAAGAAATATGATGCAAAATCACTGGATCATGAAAAATAGGTCACACTAACCTACAATTGGGATTAGGTCACTCACAATGTCAGCCCAAACCATGAACCCAAGTATAACGCAAACCCATGAAATAGTGTTAGAAATATGAGGTTAAATCACTGGACTATGAAAAATAGGTCACGCTGACCTTCAACTAGGATTATATCGTTCATAGTGTCAGCCCAAACCATACCATATTACCAAGTACGATGCAAATCCATGAAATAGTGATAGAAATATGAGGCAAAATCACTGGGCCATGAATTGGGGGTTACACTGATCTGCTGTCAGTATCAGGTCACTCACAGTATTAGCACAAACCATTAACGAAGTATAAGTTATTCCATGAAATAGTGTTAGAAATATAAGGCAAAATCACTGGACCATGAAATCTAGGTCACTGTGACCTACTGTTTATTTCAGGTCATACATCCGATCATACTGAGCAAGAATCATGTTCGTACATTTAAAATTCTTCAAGAAATAAGGCAAAACGACTTGACCATAACATAAAGGTTTCTGTGACCTAATGTTTGTTTGAGGTCAAACTTTGGGTCATACTGTGTCATTATACCCCCGGCATACGAAGTATGACGAGGGGTATATAGCTTTCGTCCGATGTCCGTTCGTCCGTCTGTCCGTCCGTCTGTCCTTCCGTCCGTCCGTAAGTTAACATTTGCGTTAAAGTTTTGCGTTAAATTTTTGAGATCTTATACTTTCCAAACCCTTTGATGGATTGAGTTTATATTTGGCATGGTGATAAATAATGGTCCAAAGTTTTATTATGTACCACCTCCACCCATGCCCATGACCCAAAGGTCAAGGTCACAGACTTTGATTATTCATGTTAAAGTTTTGCGTTTAAGTTTTTTAAGATCTCTATATGATTCATACCCTTTGATGGATTGGGTTTATATTTGGCATAGTGATAGATAATGGTCCAAAGTTCTATTGTGTACCCCCCTCCCCCATGCCCGTGACCTAAAGGTCAAGGTCTTAGACTTTGACTATTCATGTTAAAGTTTTGCGTTAAAGCTTTTAAGATCTCTATATAATTCAAACCCTTTGATGGATTGGGTTTATATTTGACATGGTGATAGATAATGGTCCAAAGTTTTATTATATACCATCCCCACCCATGCCAATGGCCTAAAGGTCAAGGTCACAGACTTTGATTATTCATGTTAAACTTTTGCGTTTAAGTTTTTTAAGATCTCTATATAATTCATACCCGTTGGTGATGTGGGCTTATGTTTGGCACGATGATAGATGTTGGTCCAAAGTTTTATTCTGTACCATCCCCACCGATGCCTGTGACATTGAGGTCAAGGTCACGGACTTTGACTTTTCATGCTGAAGTTTTGTGTTAAAGATTTTAAGATATTATATCATTCAACTTCTTCATTCAGTTTGGTTTATGTGTCCAAAGTTTTATTTTGTACCACATTACACATGCCTGTGACCCAGAGGTCAAGGTCACAGACTTAGACATTTTCATATACGTTTTGTGTTAAAGGTTTTTAGATCTCATATCATCCAAACCTTTTGTTTGGTTTGGTTTATTTTTGGTGATTATAGGTATTGGTCTAAAATTTGCTCTATGTCATCCCCACACATGCCCTGACTCAAGGTGAAGGTCAAAGACTTGCTTCTCCATGATGAAGTTTTGAGCTAAGTTTAATTTATTTGCTTATTTTCCCATCTTTTTCTATAGGACCTTTTGATATGTGACTTTGTTCACCGCTAGGTTGCAACAGTTTTCATCATCTGGATGCTGCTGATGACATACGGTCAAGGTCACATACTTTAACAGTTGCATCAATGTACTGCTTTAATATACCCCCGACATACGAAGTATGTCGAGGGGTATATAGTTTTCGTCTTTCCGTCCGTTCGTCTGTTCGTCCGTCTGTTCGTCTGTTCGTCGGTTCATCCGTTCGTTTGTTTGTCCGTCCGTTAACATTTGCGTTAAAGTTTTGCGTTATTTTTTTCTTTGCTTATATTTCCAATATCCTTTGATAGAACCTTTTGGTATGTGACTAGGTATACTTCTGGGTTCATGCAGAATAGTTGACATCATCTGGATGATGCTGCTGACCTAAGGTCAAGGTCACAGACTTAAACATTTGCGTCAAAGTTTTGCATTAAGTTTATATTCTTCTTTTATATTTCAACTCTACTTTGATGGAACCTTCTGATCTTCGACAAGGTTTATTTTTAGATTCATACAGAGTAGTTGACATCATCTGGATGCTGCTGCGTATCAAAGGTCAAGGTCACAGACTTGTATATTTGCGTTAAAGTTTTGTGTTTAGTTTATAAACTCTGCTTATATTTCCAACATACTTTGATGAAACCTTTTGATATATGACTAGGTTTACTTCTTTATTCATGCAGAATAGTTGACATCATCTGGATGCTGCTGCTGACCTAAGGTCAAGGTCATGGACTTAAAAAATTGTTTTAAAGTTTTGTGTTAGGTTAATATTCTTCTTTTATACTTCCAATATCCTTTGGCGGAGCCTTTTGATATTTGATTAGATATGCTTTTAGGTTCATTGTTGCTTACCAAATTCATCTGGATGCTGCTGCTTACCAAAGGTCAAGGTCACGGGCTTGTATATTTGCGTCAAAGTTTTGCGTTGAGTTTATATTCTTTGCTTATATTTCCAACATTCTTTCATGAAATCTTGTGTTATAGGTTTAGCAGATTAGTTGACATTATCTGGATGCTGCTGCTGACAAAGGTCACGGACACAGACTTACATGTTTAAATTAAAGTTTTCGATACCCGGTCTCCTTCCACTGATTCAAGAAGGGCAGTTGTCAGTGACTGGTGAAAGTAAGACCCTGTATAAGATTGGTTTCTTTAGTGGGTGGTTTCTTAAGTCGATGATTTCATTAGGCGATGGCGCTGGTCGGGGGTATACGTGAGCCCCTGCTCGCTTGCTCTAGTTATCAGAAGCAGTCATGTTCGTACATCAAATTGTCTTCAAGATGTAATGCAAAATCATTGAACCGAGAAATATAGGTCATTGTGACCTACTGTTAGTTTGTTGTTTAACCTTGGGTCATACTGAGTCATTATCCAAAGCAATCATGTTCGTATATCAAATAGTCTCAAGGGATAAGGCAAAAATCACTGGACCATTAAATATAGGTAAATGTGTCCTACTGTTAGTTTGAGGTCAAACCAAGGGTAAAACTGAGTCACTCTTTCAAGCTATCATATGCATACATCAAACAGTCTTCAAGATACAAGTTAAAACCACTGGACCATGAAATATAGGCCAATGTGACTTACTGTTAGTTTGAGGTCAAACATCCGGTCATACTGAGTCATTATTCAAAGCAATCATGTTCGTACATGATATACTCATCAAGATAAAAGGCAAAATCACTGGACCATGAAATATAGGTCACTGTGACCTACTGTTAGTTTGAGGTCAAACATCCGGTCATACTGAGTCATTATCCCAAGCAATCATGTTTTACATCAAATAGTCTTCTAGATGCGTATATAAGTGTCACAGTGTAATAATATCCCATCATAAAATCTTTCTCTTCCCACAGTCCAATATCCTATATTTGAGCCGCGACGCGAGAAAACCAACAAAGTGGTTGTGCGCCCAGCGCAGACTCAGATCAGCCTGGGCATCCGCCCAGTCTGATCAGAATCTTCGCTGTCCGCACGGAGGTAGCTTAGTGTCTTAGCTACCCTTTAAGCGCTAAGTGAAGAGTCTGACCAGACTGGGCGGATGCCCAGGCTGATCTGAGTCTGCGCTTGGCGCACAGCCACATTGTTGGTTTTCTCGTGTCGCGGCTCATTTCATGTCAGTCCTCTCATTTCCCCTTAAGCTCAAATACTCTTTGGCATTATTAAAAGTTAGCGCACATCTATTTCCTGTTTTTTTTTGTCATTATGCAATTAAGCTTCACTGACTCACGCTTGCATGCGCGCGCAAAACCTCTGCACCCTGTCAGGGGTAGGACTTACTTCCACCACCTCTAAGGACTGTATATGACTCCTTTTAATTAAGGAATTCATATTATATTATAACGGGTATGTGCTTACTATTTTATGTCCTCCATTTAGTGATAATTCATATAATTATGTCATCTGTGGTCATTTGTAAATATCTGCTTAATTATGCCGTTTAATTATGCATTCCTCATCCCCTTCCCTTTTAAACCCCGTAGAGCCGGTCGGTCAGTCTACCATTATCTCTAGCAGGGGAAGGACTTACGTCCTCCTGTAAGGACAAAGCGTTATAGATGTGTCTTTTTCCCCTGTGACATCTGCAAAATCACTGGACCATAAAATACACAGCATCACAGTAGCTCTTCCCCTGATGTATCTATGGAGCAAGTTTGAAGACTCTTGCCCTCGTGGTTCAGTCCTGATAAATGGCAGCACAGGAGAATGGTTCAGAACAACAGTTGGAGTAAGACAAGGATGTCTTCTGCCACCCACCCTCTTCAACATTTTTTTTGAACGAATCATGTCTGATGTTCTGGAAAAACATGACGGAAAGGTTAGCATACGCGGCAGAAATATTACCAATCTACGGTTTGCCGATGACATAGACGCTCTAGCTGAGGAAGAGCAGGAACTAGAAGCTCTAGTTGAAAGTCTCGACCAAACCTGCAAAAGCTATAAGATGGAGATCAGTGCTGAGAAGACCAAACTGATGACAAACAGCGCAGATGGCATCCAGAGGGAGATCAAGGCAAAAGGACAGAAGCTGGTTACTGTAAACAGCTTCAAATACCTTAGAGCAGTTGTCTTAGATGATGGCTCAAAACAGGAGGTTCTCTCAAGGATTGCACAAGCGACTTCAGCTCTTACCAAGCTTAAACCAATCTGGAGAGATAACAACATATCTCTTGGATCAAAGATGAAACTGATGCGCTCCCTTTTCATTTCCATGTTTCTAAATGCCTGTGAATCGTGGACCTTGACAGCAGAGTTAGAGAAAAGAACGCAGGCCTTTGAGATGAGATGCTACCGAAGGTTACTGAACATTTCGTACAAGGACCATATAACCAATGAGGAGGTACGCAGGAGGATCCAAGCAGCCATTGGAGAATATGATGAACTCCTGACGCTGGTCAAGAAACGGAAACTAAGGTGGTTTGGCCACGTCTCAAGGTCTTCTGGTTTAGCAAAGACAATTCTTCAGGGCACAAAGAAAGGAAAAAGAAGAAGAGGTAGAGGAAGAAGAGGTGGGAAGTCAATATCAAGGAGTGGACAGGAATGGATTTTGCCAGCTCAGCTAGGGCGGCTGAAGACAGAACAAGGTGGAAAGGGATTGTTTCGAAGTCATCTGTGGTGCCCGAACGACCTAGTAAGGTTATGGGATAGAATAGAATAGAAAATAGAATAGCCCTCGTGGTTACTTAGGAACTGAGCTAAACGAAACAGGTAAACATTTTTCTATGTTCAAAGAACCGTGAAATATAGGTCATGGCCCGATCTGTATCGCTGCTTGCTGTAGGTCTTCCCTAGACGCATTTATGGAGCAAGTTTTATTACTTAGAAACTGAGCTTAAAGCAACAGGTGAATATTTTTCTATGTTCAGTCAACCGCATTACTGCTTTCCGTAGATATTCCCCGGATGTATCCTTAGAGTAAGTTTGAAGACTCTAGCCCTTGCCGTTACTTAGTAACTGAGCTTAACGCAACATGTGAATATTTTCTGTGTCCAATCACACGTGAAATATAGGTCAGATAACCATCACCTTTTTCCTATGTTCAATCAACCGTGAAATGTAGGCTATGACCAGTTATGCATCGCCGCTTTCAGTAGATATTCCACAGACGTAGAAAGTTCGCTTGAAGGCTCTAGCCCTTGCGGTTACTTAGGAACTGAGCTAAACGCAACAGGTGAATATGTTTTCTGTGTATATAAATATAGAAATATAATTTCTGAATACATGTATCTGTCATGACCCAATATGCATCGCTGCTTTCAGTAGATCTTTCCCAGAAACTGAGCTAAACGCAACAGGTGAATTATGTCCCCCCACCAAAGGTGAGGGGGGACATATTGTTTTCAGTTCGGTTCCCGGGCGTCGGCGTCACACCAATCGATGGAATTCCACCAAACTTGCATGGATATATTATTGGGACAAGCTTAAGAGCTGATTAGATTTTGGTGACCTAGACCTCATTTTCAAGGTCACAGGAGGACTTAAATGGCGTGAAAATTTCTTATATGCACAATATCTCCTGAACCAATTGGTGGAATTTCACCAAACTTGCATAGATATATCAATGGGACAAGCTTAAGAGCTGATAAGATTTTGGTGACCTTGATCCCATTTTCAAGGTCACAGGAGGGCTTAAATTGCGTGAAAATGTCTTG
This sequence comes from Ctena decussata, assembly GCA_963989385.1. Lineage (NCBI taxonomy): Eukaryota > Metazoa > Mollusca > Bivalvia > Lucinida > Lucinidae > Ctena > Ctena decussata. Next base: position 107,619,693 of record OZ022499.1, read on the forward strand.
TATGCACAATATCTCTTGAACCAATGGATGGAATTTCACCAGACTTGACTTGATATATCATTGGGACAAGCTTAAGAGCTGATGAGATTTTGACCCATCATCTGCGTCAGTTGCTACAAGATATCTGAATCTTGTTAACATTCCCAGCTTCTGTTCTTTTGCTTTTCGTCTCTCTCTGGGTGGCATTGGCGGCGCTGTCTGTCATCGTTTTGGTTTCCTCAGCACTCATCTCCATTTTATACTTTGTGCAGGTTTTATTGACACTCTCAACAAGGGCTTCTTTTCAACAGTAAACGTGGTTCTATTGCACACAGCCTCATGAGGCCCTCCCAGGGGTTTGGGGGAGCTGGGAAGAAAGGCCATTTATTTTCAGGGAGCTGGGGAGCACTTACAATTATTTTCAGGGAGCTGGGGAGCAAGCTCTTAATTTTTGGGAGCTCGGGAGCACTGTCAGAATGTGATTTTCTAAATTGATTTGGCTTCTGGGGAGACCCCCTTTATACATATAGATTATTTTATACTAGTACATTCATCTGTTCTGGCGACACAGTCTTTCTAATTGGCATGCGCACCAGACACTTTACAAACACTTTACTAATATAAGACCTCAATTTCCATTCTAAACATATTATCTGTTATGAAACTTGGTTTGCAGAAAAGGCATGTGCAACACATGCTGTGCCTACTCAGAAAGACAGGGAGCCTCTTCATATATTTATTGATTTTGCTTTATCAATTAATAGTTTAGTTTAAACATATTTCATTGCCACAAGCTCTGTATCGGAAAAAAAGTGCTGATTACCTGTACTGGTTCCCAGTTTAGGGTTGGTACAACATCTTATAAGATTAACATGGAAGTATATGGGAAGTTCATACCCCTGCTTAATGAAAGAGTTAATTACAAAATAATGAAGGGCATTACAGAAGTTTTGATAAGTACACATTGAAGGGGATATGTAAAAGTAATAAATAATTGATAAGATCATGTTTATGTCTGCTAGAGTACATGCTGCCTATAATCTAAACAAAAGCTGTGAACAGTTACACATAAGATTTGATTACATTTCCCTACTAGATGTCAAAAGTGATATATTTTCAAAGTGCATAAATAGCCTTAGTACATGCTGTATGATGTAAATGTCTGGAATTCCATCAAAAGTTCAATATGGTGTCCAAACACTGTTGTTGGGGTACCTGTAACAGTGACAGTAGAAACAAAACAAAAGAACACATGAAAGGTGTGACTTTTATTCCTTTTGTAAATCCATCTGTCAACAAAGAAAAATGTGAAAGATGGATTAACTATGCTAGGGAAAAGAAGAGGAATTCAATGTGAGCAAAATTGACAAATATACATACATTTGTTCCAAGGTAAAGCATTTAATTTTTTATACGATACACTCATCTTTTTGAGGAATCGAAAATACACCTAGCTGTATCCAAGTCGGCACACAACGTTGAATCAACATTGAATCAACGCTGATTCAACGTCATGATGTTGAATCAACATTGATTCAATGTTGATTCAACATTGTGTGCCCAGTGGGATAGCATATCCTTCTGAAAATGCATCTTCGACAACAGAAAGCATTTATTTATTTATTTATTAAGTAATTAAAATATCAAAGACTGAAACCTGAGGTAATATAGACAAGTTTTTGCTACATTTTTTTATTGATAAGAAAGAGATTTTTAAGTAGCCTTCCATCAGGTAAAGTCATCTTTTCCTTAATAATCTCATCCCTATTCTCCATAAGTCCATCAGGATCCACCTCTACACCAAGTTGTTGAGCTACAGAACACAACTCTATCAAGTCAATCTTTTTCTGGTGAGAAAATATGATTCCTCCGTCTTTTAAATAGTCTTGAAGCTCTTTCACAGACTTTGATGTGAACATATTCTCCATATTGCACAAATTATGCAAAATAATGGCAAAATGATCTTCAGAAACAAGCCATTTCAATGCATTATCTGATATCAGGATATCTGTGTTTGTACCAACCCTGCTGCCGAAACCACAAAATACAGGTAATGTTTACCAGCTGTTGCCGTAGCAACCACATTTCCGGGATTAAGCTATTGGGTTGGACCACAAGTTCTATCAACATTAGTTACGGTCCTCCCCACAAAGTGATATGAATATACATTGTACAATACGGCAATGACGTGCAAAATGATAGAGTATATATAAAACAAATTTTGTGCTCATATACAGTGGCCGAGACAAGGGAGTGCCTGTTGACACTTCAGGGATAACAGCCAATTCTCCATAAGTAACATATGCGACGGCTACACATTAGAACCGCCTATAAGGCGTTTCTAATGGGTACCCGCCCTGAAACCAACGAAGCCCATCCAAAAGTTGACCCAGACACCTCTCCAGTCTAGGGGCTGAATCGAAACAAACAAATTTATATACATATGTAACGGCGAAATATTTATAGTATGCAAAAGAGCAGAACAAGATAAAAAAACACATAAAAAACAACTAAGGATGAGATACACAATTAAATATCAATTAATAGATCATTGCATGTAGATCCTATACATCAGCAACAGAAAGTTGTCTTTTTCCCACACAGTTTGTACTTCCCTTCTCTTAGAATCTGATACGTGCTACTTGGTAACACTGATTTAGTATTAGAATTTGTGTTTGTAAATCAATATTTGCAATCAGGTTTACGCTGTCATAGGCATAAATGTCCAACTTGAAGTCTGTAGGAGCTTTAACTTAATCAAGTTGCACTAGTAAAAGCATGTTTGCGAAGGCTAATGCTATATACTACTTGGCATTTCTGTGAAGCCTTTGCTTTCCAATCTTCATGGCAGCTGAAGTTGTTATCATTTTGGATTGCTCTGGCAACCAAGCCAAACAAGTACAGTGTGCACAAAAACCAAATTATTGATAGGGGACTACTGAAGAAACATTGTTTTATTATTGCATCTGCAATACAAAGGGCGAAAGAGCGAAAAAACACACAACATTTTTAGCGTTCCCGTTAAAGTCAATGACAACTTCAAACTGCCACAGCAACCGAATAACAATAGCAATTGGAATGAAACAGCGCTTATTGCTCCCCCATCCTACAGTTACACTTCGATAACAAATGGCCAATATGTCATGTGAAAATATTTGAAATGAACGGCGGACTGACAGACACTAGCCCTAGACTGTGAGCTTGGCCCAGAAGAGATAACAATTGGCATAATATTTGTCCCCAAAAACAGTTGCAGATAACCTGTGCTGCGAAGAGACCGTTTTGTAAAGTTCCTATTAAATAAGGTCAATACAGGCATTTAAAAGGTGTATTCTTGCTTTTGCCTCAGTGAGTGAGAGAACTCGGGTTTAACGCCCCACCAACAACGAGGTCATATGAAGACGGGACCTCGGTTTAAAGTCTCATCCGAAAGACCGGAGAAGCGGGGGATCGATCTTGCGACCCCTGGATTGGTAGTCCGGAGTGTTATCCACTATACTACAGCCGCTCCGCTTTTGTCTCAGAGCATGTGATTTCTGTCTGCCTCAGCGCTTTAATTTCATTACGTAAATAAAATGCAGATGTTGTGGTTTGATTAGGAAAACATCCGAAATTTCAAATTACAGATAACATAGCAAAATCATGTTTTCCAGTTTGCTGCGTAGAAAAACGTGCAAAATCGAAATATTCATATGGTGCAGTTTGTCAAGCACTTCAAGCAGAAATTTTACTATTGCGCATAAGTTATTCTTATCTAGTCTAGTCTATCCCATAACCTTGTCGGCTCGCTAGGGCACAACAGATGGCTTTACAACAAACCCTTTCCGCCTAGTCCTGTTTTCAGCTGCCCTAGTTGTGAAAATCTAAATCCTGCAGAATTTGCACGAGCAGCAAAAATAGTAAAATATGGACATTCATAAAGTGTATACTTTCTTTGGCGCCTGAGTACTCTTCCGGATACAGGTCAGAAATCCAATACTGGAATGTAACTTTGACCACGGTGAGGTTAGGACAAGACAGTCACCTCTCAAGAGTATGTACAGTAAAAAGTTCCAGTATTTACATGTTAAAACTATATACACTCGTAGCTTGTTACATTTACCTAATATTTGACTGAAATTTTATGCAATGTCACTCTGATCAACTGATGAAAAATGTCGCATGCTTGAATAATTTTGGGGAGCTGGTGAGAAGCAGTATTACTTTAAGGGATTTGGGAAGCAGGGATAAAATAATTTTAGGGAGCAAGGGGAAATGTTTTAAGAAGGTTGGGGAGATTTGGGAATATTTTCAGGGAGCTAGGCAGCACTGACCCCCCCCCCCCTCTCCCCCCCTGGTAGGGTCTCTTTCATTGTCACCCTCCTGGTATCTCAGTGGCGGATCCAGAGGGGCTTCATGGGGTTCAAACGACGCCCCCCCCCCCCCCCCCCTCCCCTCTTCAGTCTGAATTATTTCATTTTCATGGGGAATTTCAGGAAGAATTGGTCAAACTGAACAAATCGCTAGACAAGGTTTCTACCGTGCCTGCGAAGGCTAAGGTAGTATTATTGTTTCTATCATCCATCCGTCAAATTCATGCGAATGAATATCAGTTTGCTCTTCGGTGATTCTGTATACCGGTGTTACTGCCATCCGTTTTCTACAACAATCAAGCAAGCCCCGCCATTTGACATGTTTCGCGGAAAAAAAATATTGAAAATGTTTTGATTCTTAGGCATAATTTGTTGGTATAGATATTCCATTATGAGTCGACTGACAGCTGAAATAACACCAGAACAAATTGATGACTGGTTTAGAATTGGGAAAAAGACTGTCAAAGTTCAGAGCATCGCCCGAAGTTCCACTGGAGGGCGGTTTATAGACCCAGAAACTTTGAAGCCTGCTGTTCCGAAAGTAGAACAAGTGCCTCACTATAAAAGGTGTTTATTATGTTGAGTTGCTTGTGATTTAATAATGTAGCCGTGTTTTTTTTTAATCCCAAACCTTAGTTCTACAATGAAGGTAGTTTAAAATAAGGCTGAGGATATCTGCACGACCGTCGTGCCGATAAGAATGCTTATCGGCAAGACGGTCGTGCGGATAAGAATCTTTATCGGCAAGACGGTCGTGCAGATAATAATCCTTATCCGCACGATGGCTATCAGATACTCCATTACAGTTGCTATGGTCTTTCTTACAATGGTTTCATACATCACTGTGTCAGCAATTCAAATGGAGGATGTTAAATAACTTAAAAAATGACCATCTTTTTGTTAAACCGTCAGAACCGGCAGCCAAATTTACCGTTGACGGGGGCAATCTTATTTTGGGCATATTCCAGTTTGATGTGCACAGGTTGTATCGTTTATACATATGTATGTAAAAACGTATTCAGTCAGAGTGTAACGTGGGCCGACCTGCAAACAAACCCCGTCAGTGGAAAAGCATGCTCACCCACCAAGGGCGGTTTATTTGCTTATATACCCCAACATTTACTCGACCACAAACTACCGAGTTTGTAATTTGCATATCTATTTATATCTGTGACCTTCTACCGTCACATTACTTTCCCCTCCGAGAAGTCTCGTCCCGAGACTTGGCCTGGGAATTACATGGGTAAGGCAACTCCGGTCTGGCAGTTGTCATTATCCCACCGCTGCCACCAAATGTAACGTGGGCCGACCTGCAAACAAACCCCGTCAGTGGAAAAGCATGCTCACCCACCAAGGGCGGTTTATTTGCTTATATACCCCAACATTTACTCGACCACAAACTACCGAGTTTGTAATTTGCATATCTATTTATATCTGTGACCTTCTACCGTCACAAGAGTGACAATATGAGTTAGCACTGAAAAATTGGTTTAATTACCAATTTTTAATTTAAAGAAATCTTATTTTGCTTATGTACAAATCCTTAGAATTAAAAAATACAGTCAAACCTGTCTTAAGGGGTCACCCATGGGAAGCCAAAAAATTGGCTGCTTAAGACAGGTGACCCCTTAATACAGGTTCATTTGCACTATATTTTGGTTCAAGGGAACCGAGAAAGGTGGCTGCTATAGGCAGGTGGCCCCTTAATAGAGGTGACCACATAAGCAGGTTTGACTGTAAATAAATAAACAACAACAACAACAACTAATAAGTGCAGCCCAAAAATTGTTATATGTGACAATATTTATCAGACAAGTAGAACAACTGACCTTGACCGATAAGTTATTAAAAGAAAGTTAGGCTTGAGTTGTCAGACTAACTGTCTTTAACTTGTCGGTCAAGGTCAAATATTTATTTCAGTTGTCGGGCAAGGGCAAAGATTTTTTTGACTCATTTTTATATCAGTTAAATCTGCTACAACAAATTTGACTTTGTTCGATAATACATTTACTTTATGTAATGCTATTTATTAATAGGTTTCGATATTTTCCTAAAAGGGTTTATTAGTCTAGATTTCTTTCAGTGATTTGTCAGTCGATATCAAAGATTAATTTCTATTGTTAATTCAAATCAATGGTTTGTTTCAACACATTTTATATTGGTAACAAATATTATAAACTGATAAATTTAAAATGTTTGGAATGAGACGAAATTAGGCTGTAAACAAAATATTGACAAAAACTTTGCTGGAAAAAAAATCTGACACAAGTAGGTCACAATCAAATGTTTTTTTCCTGATTCAGCTTGTCTGTCAAGGTTAAAGAATTGTTTGAAATCACTTTATGTCAGTTATCAAAATAAACTATTAATTGGCAAATGTTTTATGCGACAAATGATTTTTTTTTATAAAAAACAAAAATTGCCGTAAGGAGTCTGGAACCTGGGACGCATGTTTACAAGGCCGCGCACATTGCCACTACACTACCGCCGCTGGTGGTATATCTGCGATAATCTGATTTACTTAATGTCAAATGTTCAATATACAGCTGTTGTCATACCTACATCGGGCTGTGTTTTAAAGGTAGGTTCCTGTACTTTGGAATGCATCATAATTTTAATGAACTTTCATCCAAGTTGTTGGAAAGCACTTATAAAAGGGAATTAAAAAGTTTCACTAAAAAGTGTAAATCAAAAAAATTTTAGAAAAGATGTTTTGCTAGGGATTTCCTAACTCTGCTTCGCACACCAGTTAGCGTTATTTTTAGTTCGCGCCAAAAATAGATAACGCAGCTGATGTCATGCTGCTTTGCATTTTGGGATCTGCCATGCCAGGACCTCTAGGAGAGCTCACGTCAAGGGAAAATTGACCTTTGGAGAATGGCATCAGAAATTGCGCACTTATAGACATAATAAACATAGTTATTTTTAGAACTGGAATTCCAACGAAAGAAAATAAACCAAAAGAGAAAACGACTATTTTCTTCATCATCTGACGAGTTTCTCAGTAGCAACAAATTCAGAAAAATAAGAGAATTCAATACTGCTTAGAAAAAGACGAAATTATTTTGTGGACATATTTGACATCGCTAGCCCAGGAACCTACCTTTAACTGTTATATAAATGTTTTACATGTTAACCTGATCATCTGACCCGATAAAAAGTATTCAGCTACTGATGTTGAAATGTATTATTCGCATTTACGCAATTATTAGCTGGCTCTATGTCTGACAGTCAAAAGGCTTGCATGATGAAATATAAGAAAATAATTGAAATTAACATTTTGTGTTGTGACTCAGATACTTAAGAACATTTATTTGCAAACAAAAATGAAATAATATTATTAAACGGTAACAGTCATAATTCTCAGAACGATTGCAACTTTGTACATAGAATATATGACCGCCGCTGTGCGGATAAGGATTCTTATCGGCACGACCGTCTTGTGGATAAGAATTCTTATCGGCAAGACCGTCGTGCAGATAAGGATTCTTATCCGCAAGACTGTTGTGCCGATAGTCACTCCCTTAAAATGAATTTTCTTGTCAATCAGGGTCGCAAAAACTGAAGAAAAAGCAATGTAGGAAGGAAACATTTCTCAATAATTCTCAGAGAATTGTAACATCCTGGAATAAGTTGCCAGATAGTGTTGTGAATGCACCTAGCTTAAACATGTGAAAAATCGACTAGATAAATTCATGGGAGTAAGAAAGTATACAGTTACGCCGGAAAACAATACTTGGTGGACTGGTCATGAGAGGGTTATAAGAGATCAGTGATCTCGTGACCCTACACTGGATAAGTTAAGGGTAAACCCGGACAGAAGATAAACCCAGACACTCACCGTCTTTCTGGTGTTTAAATTTACTGGAATGCAGGGCTTCCGTTAAATGGATGTACAGCCTGAAATTGCCTCCGTACGTCCAAATTGAACTACGTACCACTGACTTCTGAAATTTCCTTTGTACTGTCGAGATTGATATCACAGACGTTTGAATCTGTCATAAAACTGGCCCACTTCAGCGTATAAATGTTAGTTTGTTGCCAGGTGGGCCTGAGGTGGCGCATGATAATTCAAGTCAGGTGTTCCGGCGTACACCAATTTTCAGAAATCATATCATCCTTCAATAAACATTCTAATGCAGGGCTCGAATTTAAACTCCTCCGCTCATATTTACGAGTAGATGGTTGGTAAGGATGAGTGAAAATTGTCACTGACTTGCCTTGCTGGACGAGTAGGTTTTTCCTCCATGAAAATTGTCTAATCATGCTGTTCGGGAAAAGCATTATCAACAAATCGATCAAATTACAGCAAACGAATATTGACTGTAATGCAAAAAGCATGAAATCCCATAGATTTCCGCATCGTGTTGTCTAAAAAATGAAAACGGAAATGGCAAACGGTAAATAAACAGTGCGTCTGCGCATATCGAACATCAACCTGATGAGGATTAGCACCAACGAGGTTTCGCCTAAGTTGTTTGCGCTCTATAAGTGCATGATTGCAAATGCATAATCCAAATCAAATAGTTGTATAGGACATTATTTTCACGTCCTCTCATGAATAAAGCTGAAAAAAATCTACTTTGGTGCACAAATCTTTATAAACGAAACCTCTTTGGCAAAACCGCTCAGTACGATCCGGAATTGGGATGAAACAATATTACCTACCAGGGCTCTCGATCACCGAAATTTGGGGCCGAAATTCGGCCCCATTCCCAATGCCAAAAAGTATGTTTTTTTCCCAATTCCAGATGAAAAATTCCCAATCTGACTAAGCCTGTTTGGTCCAAGAATACTGCAGGTGCATCTTTGCAAAATGTATTTAAAACCACCTAAAACTAAAACTGTTAACATAATTTATAATAACTTTAAAAATCGGGAAGCGATTACATTTTCAATCACGATCGTCATGTTTTGTTACTGGAAAGTGGTACCGGGTTTTATCATGTAGTCATGTACTGTTAGAGTTACTTCCCTTTCCTGTACTGTTAGAGTTACTTCCCTTCCATTAGAGGACGAATAGCCTAGCGAATTTCACTGCAATATGTTAAAATTTTCTTTGCTTCAAGGGCCAATATTGTTGTGGTGAACAATGTTTTGACTTATTCTTTAATTTAAAGCCTTCCAATGCTAAAATTTGATCGGAGTTTTCACCTTTGGTGGATGATTCTGCTGTTTTTGCGTTTCGTACCTGAATCAATTTTTACAGACATTTTCGGCCATATCCAAAATCATAAACAGGATTACCGGGACATTCAAGAGTTAGTTAGTATAGTGATAGTGACAGACTGTGGATGGTTTGTACTTGCAGGACTGGAAGTTTTGTCATGTTCTGCATTGTGACAGTCCACTTTCTCTCAACTTCACATTATGCTTAGTTCACAGATGCTTCAACCTAGAGTGTTATACTGTTGTTATATTGAAACACTTTTTTAGCTCACCTGAGCCGAAGGCTCCGGGGGAGCTTATAGGATAGGCAGGCTCCGGCGTCCGTCGTCGTCGTCCGTCGTCCGTCGTCCGTCCACAATTTCAAACGACTTCTCCTCTGAAACCGCTGGGCCGATTGGAACCAAATTTCATATAGAGCCTCCTGGGACCTTAGGAACGAAAAGTTGTTCAAACGGTCCTGGTCACATGACCAACATGGCCGCCATGCCCATATATGGTAAAAACCTGAAAAAATCTTCTTATCCAGAACCAATAGGCCGATGGCCTTGAAACTTGGTATGTAGCATTGGGTGTGCGAGTACTACCTAGATTGTTCAAATTATGACCTTGGGTTGACCTTGACCTTTTTTACGGCAATGTCAAATTTGCTCCCTTGTGCTTTTATATGGCAAAACACAAGAACATAAGATATCTTGGAAACTGTTGAAGATTTTGGGCTAAAAATTGATATCTACAGTCATCTTAATGAGTACAGGAAGAATTATGAGTACAAAAGGTCAAGGTCATTATTTGACCTTTGACCCAGAACTCTCATATTTTGACAATTTCAAACAATCTCCTCAAAAGCCACTGGGCCAATTGGAACCAAATTTCATATATAGCCTCCAGGGGTTGAGGGAAAGAAAATTTATTCATACGGGTTGGGTCACATGACCAACATGGCCGCCATGCCCATATATGGTAAAAACCTGAAAAAATCTTCTTCTCCAGAACCAATAGGCCGATGGCCTTGAAACTTGGTATGTAGCATTGGGTGTGCGAGTACTACCTAGATTGTTCAAATTATGACCTTGGGTTGACCTTGATCTTTTTTACGGCAAGGTCAAATTTGCTCCCTCCTGCTTTTATATGGCAAAACACAAGAACATAAGATATCTTGGAAACTGTTGAAGATTTTGGGCTAAAAATTGATATCTACAGTCATCTTAATGGGTACATGAAGAATTATGAGTACAAAAGGTCAAGGTCATTCTTTGACCTTTGACCCAGAACTCTCATATTTTGACAATTTCAAACAATCTCCTCAAAAGCCACTGGGCCAATTGGAACCAAATTTCATATAGAGCCTCCAGGGGTTGAGGGAACGAAAATTTATTCATACGGGTTGGGTCACATGACCAACATGGCCGCCATGCCCATATATGGTAAAAACCTTAAAAAATCTTCTGCTCCAGAACCGATTGACCGATGGCCTTGAAACTTGGTATGTAGCATGGAGCACTCGAGTATTATCAAGATTGTTCAAATTATGACCTTGGGTTGACCTTGACCTTTTTTACGGCAAGGTCAAATATGGGAAAATCCTAGAACATAAGATTTCATGGAAAGTTTTGAAGATTAAGGCCTAAAAATTTGTATATACAGTCATCTTAAAGAGACATGAAGATTTGTGAGTACAAGAGGTCAAGGTCTTTCTTTGACCTTTGACCCAGAACTTTCATATTTTGACAATTTCAAACAATCTCCTCAAAAACCACTGGGCCAATTTTAACTTAATTTTTTCATATAGAGTCTGCAGGGGTTGAGGGAATGAAAATTTGTTCAAACGGTCCAGGTCACATGACCAACATGGTCACTATTCCCATATATGGTAAAAACCTATAAAAATATTCTTCTCCAGAATAACTGACCGATGGCCTTGAAACTTGGTATGTAACATTGGGTACTCCAGTATTATCAAGATTTTACAGAATGATGTCCTTGGGTTGACCTTGACCATTTTACGACAGAGTCAAATATGGGAAAATGCTAGAACATAAGATTTGATAGGAAGTTTTGAAGATGTTGGCCTAAAAATTGGTATATACAGTAAAACCTGTCTTAGTGGCCACCTCAATTAAGCAAGCAACCTGTATTTAAGCAAGAATGTAGTCAGTTCCCGAAACATGCTCATACATTGAAATGTACCTGTATTAAGCAAGCACCTGTCTTAATAATCTTGATAATCCCTTAGGTGCTTGCTTAATACAAGTTGGATTATACCATCGTTTTAATGAGGTCATAAAGAATTATGAGTACAAGAGGTCGGTCATTCTTTGACCTTTGATCCAGATCTCTCATATTTTGACATTTTCAGACATTTCCTTTAAAGCCAAAAGGCGAATTGTAAACACATTTCATATAGAGCCAGAGGGGTTGATTGAACAAAAAATTGTTCAAATGGTCCAGGTCACATGACCAACATGGCCGCCATACCCATTTATGCTATAAACCTTTAATATTTTTCTTCTCCAGAACCAATACACCTATGACCTTGAAACTTGGTAAGTAGCATGTAGTACTAGAGTACTACCAAGACTGTTCAAATGATGACCTTGGGTTTACCTTGACCTTTTTATGGGAAAATGCCAGAACATAAGATTTCATGGAAAGTTTTGAAGATTTTGGCCTGAAAAATGGTTTATATGGTTGTCTTAATGAGTACATGAAGATTTATGAGTACAAGAGGTCATGGTCATTCTTTGACTTTTGACCCAAGACTCATATTTTGACAGTTGTAGAAAAACCCACTTTGTCAATTGTTCAGGTGAGCGATTCAGGGCCTCATGGCCCTCTTGTTTCTAGGTCCCAGTCTTGTCTCCAAATTGAGAGAAGTTGCCAGTTCAAAGGAAAGAAAGAAAAAACTCAACACACACAAATAGTTTTGTTATTATCTAATATCCCAACTATTTGATAAAGTTTATTATGATTCACTATCTGCTAGATCTATGTCTGCTTATTGACTTGATTCCTCTGAAAATATATGACATTATGTAAGTTGTGTTGGTCTGACAATGAAAACTTCACACATAAAACAATGGAAATTTTCCCAATTTTAGACAAAACAACGCTATTTTTCCCAATTCTAAAGGCCCCGGCCCCATTCCCAAAAAGGGGTGTGAGAGCCCTGCCTACAGAAAGTACCAGAAATAACTGAGTGAAAATGAAAGTGAAAGTAGGATACGTTCGAGGGAAAAATGAGTGATATCAGACATTATTCCACTCCAGTCAAGAAGGACGAGTAGATTTTTGAAAGGACAAGTAAAAATTTGAAAGCGCTTGCCCTGCAGGACAAGTATGTTCAAAAAAAAATTCCAGCCCTGTAATGGTATTACCTTTCACACACATGCTATGGGCTTTGTGATTTACCTGTTGACGCTTGTCAGAACCGTGACTACGTATTTAGCTTTGCCTATTGCCCAAGTGTTATATTACAGCGATAGCCTATGCTCCGTCCTTATTTCGAAATGACATCGCGGGTGTAAGTTAAAGGGACCGTGAAAGTAAATGAATTGACAGTTTTATGTAATTGTTTGACCTTGGCGGCTGTTTTGTTGATGCACCACTGTCTGACTGTAATAATACTTGCGCTTACAAAAAAATGAGGATCCCAAACTGAAGTGCAGCTGTAAACTAATTATTAATCAATTTATTATTACTTAAAAAGAAATAGTTTATTTCAGTATGTGGTAATTTTTCCAACTCTGGTTAATTTATATTGCACATTCTATCTCAATCCAGAGTGGCACTTCTGTCCAACTTTAATGATCATTATGGTAAACTCTATAGGCAAAATTAGAAGATGAAAAGCGTTGGTGTCACTTTGATCTAATAGTTGGCCAATTTCCTTCTGACTTCATAGCTACTTGCAGTAGAGAGTTCCGCTTTGCATCGCAAAAATCGTAATTTGTTATATCTAAAACGAACGGCAGTTAGAACCTAGGACAAATTAAATGTTAAAATATTCATCAAGAATATGTAAAGCCTGGAAACATTAAAACAATTTATCAGACTGTTTTGTAAGCTTGGAAAGTGCATATAGTGATGTAGTTTCTGACGTACCTAATAGTCCGGCAAGGGTTTCATAAGACCATAACTACTCATATTCTGATGGATTTAAGCTTATTTTCATCCTCGGATGCCAAATTCCACCCAGCAGGCAGCAGGGTTTTAAATTCCCAGCGAGAACCCTGTACGTAATATTTAAATTTTAGTCAGCTGGAATTAAAGTCAAACTACCGAGTTATAAAATGAATCTTATCTATCCACTAACTCTAAAATTTAGAGAAACAAGATAATGGTGACAAGAGATGAGCCGCGACACGAGAAAACCAACAATGTGGTCGTCCGCCCAGCGCAGATTCAGATCAGCCTGGGCATTCACCCAGTCTGATCGGACTCTTTGCTAAGTGCTTAAAGGGTAGCTGAGGGACTAAGCTACCTTCATGCGGAAAGCGAAGACTCTGATCAGACTGGGCGGATGCCCAGGCTGATCTGAGTCTGCGCTGGACGCACAACCACATTGTTGGTTTTGTCACATTCACCCAGTCTGATCGGACTCTTTGCTAAGTGCTTAAAGGGTAGCTGAGGGACTAAGCTACCTTCATGCGGAAAGCAAAGACTCTGATCAGACTGGGCGGATGCCCAGGCTGATCTGAGTCTGCGCTGGACGCACGACCACATTGTTGGTTTTGTCACGTCGCGGCTCAGATATTGGTCTAGAATTTTATTCAGCACCAGCCTTACGTAAACTACATTTGTACAGAATTATCAACTAACACATGCCCACCTGAGTAGTTCACTGGAAAGTCTGCCTTTTCCGGAATATTCCATTTAAAATGGGTTGAGGCAGGGAAGGTATCGGGGATAAAGACTAACAATATAGACTTTAATAGGGGCCCAGACTGTCAAAAATAAATATTTAACTTTAGAGGTATGGGCATTTTCCCTTATATTCAGGACCCCGCAGAGCTCTGGATAAGAGGGAGTAAAAGGTAAAGGTAAAGGTTTCCCATAGCCTAATAGCCGTAGGCAAAGGCTGAGCCCATCTCTCTCCTTTCGCTGCCTTATCCTTCCCTAATTCGAAAAAGGTACCCATTTATTGCTGGGTGGACAGAGAGATCTTTCCAGTTGTCGGATGGCGGCGGTGAGCCGCAAACTCAGGACCTTCCGGCGACTTTCTGCACAATAACTGAGCCACTCTAACCACTTGGCTACTGCGCTTCTCTAAAGAGGGAGTGTTTGATGATAATTAATGATAATTTTTCTTATTTCTCATTCAAACCATATGCTGTGACCCCTCATCTGAACAGTCTCATTGAGATTGTTCAGATGAGGGGTCACAACATAGGTTTTTATGCAGAATTAACAAAAATTATCCCTTATTATCACCAAATGCTCTCTCTTATCTAGAGCTCTGACCCTAGTCTAAAATTTAGGGGCCATGGGTGACTGGGTCCCTGTTTGTCTTTTTCCCTGGGGTACATTACTCTTTCATAATACTTTCCTCAACAAATCAGATTAATTGTTTATAAATATAACAGAAGCAAGTATTTTATATAAAAAATGGCAGTCATTTGATTAAATACATTTGAATAAACAATGTCTCGTTAAAAAATGACATTGCCAGTTTTTAACAACACAGCTGGCTGTTCAAAACTAATGATGTTGTTTGTTAATAAGACATACATTTTCAGACATAATCATTTAAAACATGAGGAGTCCTTGCAGTGTAAAAACTCCTCATGTTTTTTTTCAGCAAAACATATTATTACACTTGATTTTATATGCACTTGAAGAATCAGTGACTAACAAGTTGGTTAGGCTAACAATGCCTTGAACATTTAGCCCCAGGGCCAAGACATTTTGGGTTATTAAATTGATATTGCAGGCAGCCAAAGTTTCATGGTGGCCATGATTATGCTACAGAATATCAGGAGAAAGAAGAGGAGGACCTGATCAGCAGAAGTGCATGCGTAAGTTATGATATTGATCAGTTCTGACAGGTTTTATATACATTTAAGTGTTTACAATAAACATGACAATTCACAATACAAAATCCAGGCAGGACACCTTTGTCTGGTGTTTAAGAGTGTTTTATCTTGGACACAAGGTCTTTCAAGGCTGTGGGTTCAAGCCTTGCTCTGCGCACAAGAGATAAAGCCACATTCTGCATGCTGAAGGTCTTTTCCCTTGGAGCTCCCATTATCTCTGCTTAACCGCTAAACATAAGTGAAATATTCTGGAATCAGGATCGTTTGCTGGTGATACATCAAAGGACAATCATTCACCAGGACCTGTGATCAGGGAAGCTAGTCCCTAGCCCTTACAAGAGAGGTAAACTGGAAAGGGCCATAGAACACAAAATTTTGAGCCACAACATGAGAAAGCCAACAAAGTGGTTGGTGCCCAGCGTAGACTCAGATCAGCCTGTGCATCCGCCCAGTCTGATCAGAGTTTTCGCTGTCGGCTTGGAGGTAGATCAGACCCATAGCTACCCTTTAAGCGCTAAGCGAAGAGTCTGATCAGACTGCCCAGGCTGATCTGGGTCGGGCGAACAACCACTTTGTTGGTTTTCTTGTGCGGCGGCTCATATCTCAAAGCAAAAGAATTCAGAAGATAATGTGGAGTTTGAGTATAATTCTAGAGTTTTCTCATTTCTCAGTGAAAACGTGCATTGTGACCCCTCAATAGAGCTGTCTTGGCAAAACTGTTCTAATGTTGTTTTTTTGTTGTTGTTTTTTTTGGAGAAACATGGAAAAGTACATGTATTGTTGTTATTCCACCTTGCATGACCTTGTACATGTATGAGCACTGGTGAATAGAATCGGAAGAAAAGGGAAATGCTGACTATAACCTGTTATTTACAGTAGTCACAGTGAGTCCTTTTATTAGGATAATGTAAAAAAAATGTATATTTGCTGTAACTTAAATTTTTTAATGCTATTTGTGTTAAAGAAGGAAAGTTACAAAATCAAAATCTGCCAGTATTTAGTTGTCAGTACAGATACAAAGCTGGCCGTACATGTGCCTCTAAAATCATGAAAGTGCCAGAATTGAGTCCCATTCCTGTAAAATGGCCAAAATAATTAAATATCATGTAGATATTGAGAGTTTTACAGCATGTCTTGGATAAATGTAAAGGCATAAATTGTGAATAAATAATGATATATTGAGGCTAAACTACAAAGGAATTTAAGGCAAACGAGTATTAAAAATGCTCATTTGCCTTATACTTCTTTGTAGTTGTACTTAATTGGGGCCATGACAAGATAGTGTTTTATTCAAAATATCATTATATTTAGAAGCATTATGAGGATGTACTGTATCTATAGTGGAATGGATGGATGAGTTGATTTTACAGCCTTTTTAACAGTATTTCAATCCTATCAAGATGGTGTAAGGGTGATAATGAAAGGCTGTATGCAATGGTACAGTGTTAATGGTTTGAAAGATTTTGAAAGAGTGGGTCTTAAACCCTGGACCGCTAGCTCAGCAGGCCAGGGCTTAACCTGCTGAGCTACTGAAGCTCCTTCTGTTGTGAAACTTCGGCAGTTATGAAGTACAGTCACATGTAACAAATTTAAAATAATAGAAGCCCCAGTATTTCTTCTTAACCCTAAAGTGTTAAAAAGCAGATAACGAAATTTACATTGGCAAAATTCCAAAAATGTATCATCCAGTCCGAATTATATGGAGAATTGAAAGACTAGAGGGAAAACAGTGAAGATCAAGATGAGGTGGCTCATTTTGAGCCACCTCATCTGAATCTACACTGTTTGCAAATTCAGCTGTTTTCATGTTTGGCACTAGCTGCTCTTAAATCATCATAATGGGCATTAGGTGTGATTTCTAATTTCTTTAGGTCACAAATTCTCGTATGGTAAAATGCTAAATTTTGCAGTTCGAAAGTTTGTTATTGAACACTATTATACTTCAGCTGTGGTGAATTCTTTCCTTTACAGTGGGCCAGCGATGCACATTCAGTGGTCAGTAGCCACCTTGAAGCCCTGGAGTTGGACAGTTCTCTTGGTGGTACAGCTTTGCCTGTTGACCTAGCCCCAGAGAATGCTACGGCGGTGTACAGCCAGTATAACTTCTCACACAACTATGATGCTCGGCTTCCTATCTCCAACTTCAAAGACATGGTAAATATTTCATTTTAGGTGAAAATAAGAGATTATTTTTTGCTGCACATAAGTGTATTTTGTACTATCTTTTTCAGCCATAGCCAACTTTGTCTAACATTGTATTCTACCATTGCCAAATTGGTTTAACAGTAGCTCAATGGTGTTAAATGAAGTTTTCTCTGAAGAAACATTTCTAGCTGTTTCATAGCTTCTTAAGCTTTTATTTTCACTGCAAATGAACTGTAAATGAATGGGATGTTGTTTTGAAAGAAAGAACATATGCAACAAAAAGAATCTTACATGGCTATTATGATGTTGGAAGATAAAGCCGCCCCTGTGGATCACTGTACTATATTACATGTAAAGGCTCAATATGCCAGCTGGAACCATAGAGACATATTTCTTTTCTTACCAAATAGCCATATAAGCATGTTCATATATAATTAGATACTCGTATTTGTCTTCTTAGATTATATCCACAATTGAGAGTAACCAGGTGACAGTGATCCAGGGAGCCACAGGCAGCGGTAAGACCACTCAGGTGGCTCAGTACATCCTTGACCATTATGCAAGCATGCACAAGTACTGTAACATCATAGTCACCCAGCCAAGGAGAATTGCTGCCATCAGTATTGCTAGGAGAGTTTGCCAAGAAAGAGGCTGGCAGGTCGGAACTGTGTGTGGATACCAGGTAAGAGTTTCTTAGAGCACCAGGTAAACGGGAGAGAAGTCCAGTGTTCATGATAATTCTAGTTTTTGTTACCAGATTGAATAGCAACCCCAGCAGATTGGAAAGTCAGTTAAGAAATGGGCAGAAAAAACTTTGGGGTACCTGGACTTAACTTGATCACACACATTTCACAAGAAAGAGCATAAAATTTGGATTAGGTTATGTATAATACATCTAGTTCTGATCACAGTTGTAGCTGACATTTGTGGGTGAAGAAAAAAATACATCTCAAATTTTCATGTTTTCAACCATAATTTTCATGAGAGGGTATGGATAGCCAAACCAAAATCCTTTTGCCAAATGAAAAGTTTCAGTATATACATAGGAAAAACAAGTAGCTACATAAGACTAGGTGAATTTTGAAAATATTTTTACTGACGGTAGAGAAAAAACAAATTTTAGTTGATTTTTATGCCAAAATGGACTATTCATGGCCTCTTTTTGGACACACAGGTCCTCTTTTCAAACAAAAATGCTGATGGGAAAACTTAGTTTGATTTCAAACTTTTTGCTTTTAAATGAAAGAGGATATAAAAAAGCTTGGTGAATTGTGGAATTCTGTTGTAGATTAACTGAGATATTAGCAAATCAATAAAAAATTGACTGAATTATGATGCCGTCATATCTTGAAGAAAAAGGCAAATATGGTGTGAAAAAATTCTGAAGATCAGTCAGAATTTTCAGACCTTAAAACTTCAAGTCTAGTTAAGATGTTTTGAAAAAATAAATTGCACTATGCTGCTTTCAGCTGGCTCTATAAGCTGATATGAATTGTTTTTCATTTACTTAACATCCAATATTTCACCTGTGGTAGCTAGATTGAAACAAAATGTGCACTTGTTAATTGAGACCTGTTGTTGAGTGATCCTGCCTGATAGACCTTAAAAATCCATTACCATTTTTATGACCAGTAATATAAACAAGCAAGCATATAACCAAGTTTGAACAGCACAAGAATTTCATCATTAGAATACACTCGAAAAAAAGATTAAGGGGTCAAACTTTTACCTTGCGATTTCTGGAACATTTCAAACATTTGGTAAAGTAAATCATTTCTACCTTCCATTTTATTCATGTTGCAAGTTTTGTACACATAGAATTTGAAACTAGAGCCTTTGCCTTGACCAAATCCAGGCTTTAAGTCAAACTACCCCTAAAATGAAAGTGGTATGAATTCCCATAGAGAATCGATAGTATGTTAGTTTGGTCGGGCATAACTTCTAAAATTGTTTTAAACTCGTTACAGCTTGCTGACCTTAATAATGATTAAATTTGATGACTGTTGAGCAATTTGTAAAAAAAAATCATGAAATGGGGAAATCAAAAATTTTGGTGAATTTGCTCCTTATGGACTTCTGACCACTTTGATTTTGAGGGTAGTGTGAATTGAAGCCTGGACTTGGTCAAGACAAAGGCTATGAGTTTAAACTTCATGTGTACATTACTTGCAAAATGAATAAAACGAAGGTAGAAATGATTTATTTTACCAAATGTTTAAAATGTTCCAGAAATAGCACGGTAAAATTGTTTTGGAAAGGAAAAGCCCATCTTATAGCAGAATTTCATACGGGAGATTTTGATATTTGGGGTCATTCTGGAGATTGAAAAATAGTGTTTTGTAGACAAATAAATACAATATCTATGCGAGATTATATTTTCAGGTGGCACTAGACAAAGTGGCCAATGAAGACACAAGAATCCTGTATTGTACCACTGGCATTCTTCTGAATAAACTGATTAACGAGAAGAATATGCATGCCTACACTCATGTCATACTGGATGAGGTAGATAGCTAGTTAGTGTAGGTTACTAGGGCCCAGTTGTTCAAAGCATTGTTAGCCTAACAAGCTTGTTAAGAGGTCAGCTCATTAAGTGTTTTGTGACTTTATAGCCAAATACACTGATATTTTTTGTTGAACCTATATGAAAAGCTTTTGCAGTGTAAAAGCTTTTCACATTTTTTCAACAAAAAATATTGGCATATTTGAGATATTAACGTTTGAAATTTTAACGTCTTGTTAATTGATGAAGTCATTAGTTTTGAACAACCGGACCCTGGGCTATTTTGGCTGCACTCATCTTTTCATGTAGAGGCCCTCTGGTTGATAGAGGTGCATAGTTTTGGTGCAGAAGGTCCCATTTCAAAGCCCTAGTTCAATTTCAAGCTAGCAACTGAAAAATTCTTTTTCAACCCAGCAGTAAATGGATACTTTTTATGAATCAGGAAAGTTAAAGGCAACGAAGAGAGAAGGATAGGCTTAGTCTCTTATAAGTTGTGCCAAAGGTATGGTGGGCTTGTAATACCCACTGCCTTATTTCCACAAGGCTACTGGAAAACTTTCAAAGTGTTTGGTTCACCTTTAAAGACATTGTATCCATGATTCCACGCATCAGAAGAGTGTCATTTGAAATTTAAATTGAACACTACTTCAGATTCAGCTATGCAAATGAATAAGGAATCTAAGGATGTGCAGGTAGTTGTATAGCAAAATAAAATGACTTTGCAGGTGTGCAGTTTGATTTGAATATTTTCTGTTCATATATGGCCTAATACCCTTTTTAGCTCGCCTGAACAAAGTTCAGGAAGAGCTATTGCACTACCCCCGGTGTTGGCATTGGCGGCAGCGTCGGCGTTTGCAAAATGTTAAAGTTTTACGTTAAAGTTTTTTATGTGATGGGCAAGGCGCTGTCAGGCGAGCTATCCTGTCCCTGTGACAGGTCTTGTTACAAGATGCTTCACATTATATAGATGCGGGCTGAGAGTTGTTTTACTGAAGCAATTCGCATTTGATCCTAGAACATATTTTTCAAGGAAATATACCGTAAAAATTCAATATATTGGGACACTTAGGTCTGAGCAAATAGTGCAAACCCAGATCAGACTGCTCCTCAAGGAGCAGTCTGATCAGGGTTTACACTGTTTGCCTTCTCATTTGCATTTTTGGGGCAAATTACTGCACTGTAAAACCAAACTGTTCCAATTATAGGACAATTATGGTAATTATTTTTAGCGTCCCAATATTTAGAATTTTTACGGTAAACAAGAAAAGGATTGTCATCTGCAAAAGCTGAATAATTGACACGCCTACTAAACAAAAGAATGCGTAACCATCGGTTAAGAACGCGAAACAATTCGAGCGACATCCGGTTTAGCATTCGATGACGCAAAAAGGTAAACAAACTTTGCATTTTCTGTCTTTCGTGAGCGATATAAATTTGTTGAGGAAATAATTGAAAAATCGGGGAATGTCATGCAATAGCCCATGCATACGAAGTTTGTCGAGTAAATCTCAGACCACCTGCTTTGCGCATATTGGCTGAATTAATTTTCGCGTGCTGAAGGTGTGTCGAACCCATCGAAAACACGTGGAAATTGGTGATGTATATTGTATTTTATTTGATTTTGCGGTTTGCTAGAAGTTTAGCATATCATCATGCACACATGATAGACACATATGGTTATTTGTGCTATGGACCTTTTGGTTGTCAATGCTGCATAACCGAGAAATCACTGAAACAATGGTCGAAAATGGGTGGTTGAGCATTCGATCTATATAAATAATAAGAAAATTGACAGCTATCAAGCAGGTCTGATTTCATTTCCACGGCTCCAGGAACACATGCAGCTTATTCTACGGAATCGTTTCTTAGCCTTCCTGACGAGCAATGCACTGGTGTTTTGGAAATTAATAGCATTTTGATGAAAATATTTGCAGTCTCCCAAATCATAGTATATAAGGATTTTTACACAGATATCGTGCTTTCAAACCAATGCATTGACCCTGAAATTATCTAAAATATGATTTGACATGTTTTAAAATTTTGGTTTCCATTAAAAAGAGCTAATATGTCCAATTTTGTTGGTTACGCATTAGAGTGACCGGTTGAGAATTGGAGGAGCAAAGGAAGGAGAAAGTCGCCACTAATGCCCCTTTGTATATGCCAGCATCTAACTATAACCACAAGTTGTCTACATATGCGTTTTAAATTGTATTAAAATCATTAGATGTAGAAAATATTAATGAAAAAAGTCCTTTGAGTTTGAGTACATTGACTGAATGGCAAATTGATTCGTAATTTACCTCTGCAGAAAATAAAAATGCCCTTTTTGCATTTCATAAAGGCCCATACCGTTATATTATTTTTTGTATGGTTAAGCTTTCGACAAATGATGCTTGAAAACAAATTGTCTGTATCTCTAGAGCAGTGCCGTTTTGTTCAGCCTATGAACTTTGCATATTGTACAGATTTTGTACCATGTTCAGGTTATTATTATTTGTTGCCCGGCATGATTAATTGATGAGCTAGAAGACCATGCAAACTGAATAACTAACTACACGTAAATGTTCTGAACCACAATGGTCGCTGAGGGTGAGCTTTGGGAGTAGAATTTCTACACCCAGTAAGTGATTGCTGGCCATACAGGGCGGTACTATCAATAATGTGGTTCTTCACTGTTACATGCCTGTATGTGCTCCTTTTGTGATGACCAATGTTTCTTCTTCCAATTACATAATTAAAATCTAAAGTAGTTCCTTCAAGGATTCAATTTCTACACACATTAATTGATTGATTGCCACACAGGGGGGTACTATTCATAATGTGGTTCTTCACTGTTACATGCAAGTTTGTGCTCGTTTTATGATGACCAATGTTTCCTTCACCCATTACGTAATTATCTAAAATGGTTCCTTCAAGAGCAGAGAAATTATTCACAGGAAGAAACATTGGCTATACTCCGAATTTTCGGCTACTCAAGCCTCATCAGTATTCCTGACATGATCTGGCGACGAAAGCCATAATTTCTTGAATTTAATAAGACTGACGCATCTCTAATATGCTGTCTATGAACTGTTGTCTGGTGGCGGAGGGAATCGCCTGTTTCTCCGATGTAGTTTTCTCGGCATCGGCTACACCGGACCACATAGATAAGATTTTTAACATCACAGGACATAGGTGTCCTTACTTTGAAAGATTTTCCGCATTTAAACTGGAACTCTTTCTATTACATAAACCACACTTGGCTCTATTACATTTTGTCACCTTCGGAAAATCATAATTATTAAATATTTAGCACGAGTTAAATGTCTGGTCAAACTTTGAGGTGGACGTTTGCTTTTTAAGAGCTGAAAATCGTCTAATAATTCTTTCATGGTTTCATCTTCATATAAATTTGGTAAGTTATGTTTTATTGTATTGAATAATTCAGGGTTTTTAGGGTTAAATGTAGATACATAAGTTAAAATATAGTCATCATTTTTCTCTCTTATTATTTGGACTGATGCTTCTTGTTCGACCTTTTTTTAAAATCGACGGTCCTTTTGCGTCTGGGTCTATAAGATTGTCCTTTTAATTGAATATCTTTTATTTCTTTAGTGAATGGAGTTTAATGGTATATTTATTACAGAAGTCAGTTTCATATTCTTTAAGCCGTACCTCGTTTTTAGCTTTCCATTGTTTCCTCTTCTCTCTTTGTGTTTCATACCCAACATAGTAATGAGAATTTCCTTTGCTCTCCTGGAAGCTTTTTCAGATATTATTGATAACAATTCTTCATTTCCTCATGGCTATCAGCCGTCAATTCTAGCCAGTCTTTTTCTGTCTTAAAATCGTCTAAAACTCGTCTTTCTCTTCTTCTTTGTTGGTCATCTGGCTCCCCAAATATGTTATGTATTTGCAATTCTTGTGGTATTATAATCGGTTTCTGGTTTTTCAAGACTTCATATGTTGAGGACAGTCTTTCATTCCGAAGTTTAAGCTATTATTGTTTCTTCCTGTCATTCAGTTCTTATACAATTTATTTTCAATGGTACATTTAATTCTCCTTGCTTCTCTCTCCCAAGTTGGTGGAATAATTCCCTGATGTTATTACAAAGTTGTTGGGTAGCTATCTGATTCTTATTATTGTAAGCTGCTTGAGTGGGAGATGGTGTAGGTGTTGCGACATCTTGAAGCGTTTGTTGCCTTTGATGATGTAGGTAAGATAGTTAATATCATATATATCTAATCAAATTTTCTTACTGGTTTAGACTCATATTCTAGATCATCGCTTTTAGTTTCTTTGGACCCCCTTTTGATACTATTCAGTCTTTGAATCGACTTTGAAACGGCACTGCCCTAGAGTTAAAGTTTGTTTTCAAGCATCGTCTGTCGAATGATTAAAGGGACTCCAATGCTTAACCATAGAGAAAGATGTAACGGTATAAGCCATTATGAAATGCAAATGGCCTTTTTATTTTCTGCAGAGGTTAATAATGATCTCTGATTTATCAATCAATGCGCCATTTTGTCAAATTACTTCAAATTTAGTATTCCAATGCCCTTGTCCAGAAAAGGATATAATTAATATTTCTGCATCTAATGATTTCAATACAATTTACAAATCATATGTAGACATTTAATGGTTATAGTTAGATGCTGGCATATACAAAGGGGGCATTAGTTGCGACTTTCTCCTTTGCTCCTCCAATTCTCAACCGGTCACTCTAATGCGTAACCAACAAAATTGGACAGATTAGCACTTCATTACGGAAACCAAAATTTTAAAACATGTCAAATCATATTTTAGATACTTTCAGGGTCAATGCATTGGTTTGAAAGCACGATATCTGTGTAAAAATCCTTATATAGTATGACTTGGGAGACTGCAAATGTTTTCATCAAAATGCTATTAATTTCCGAAACACCAGTGCATTGCTCGTCAGGCAGGCTAAGAAACGATTCCGTAGAATAAGCTGCATGTGTTCCTGGAGCCGTGGAGATGAAATCAGACCTGCTTGATAGCTGTCAATTTTCTTATTATTTATATAGATCGAATGCTCAACCACCCATTTTCGACCATTGTTTCAGTGATTTCTCGGTTATGCAGCATTGACAACCAAAAGGTCCATAGCACAAATAACCATATGTGTCTATCGTGTGTGCATGATGATATGCTAAACTTCTAGCAAACCGCAAAATCAAATAAAATACAATATACATCACCAATTTCCACATGTTTTCGATGGGTTCGACACACCTTCAGCACGCGAAAATTAATTCAGCCAATACGCGCAAAGCAGGTGGTCTGAGATTTACTCGACAAACTTCGATATGCATGGGCTATTGCATGACATTCCCCGATTTTTCAATTATTTCCTCAACAAATTTATATCGCTCACGAAAGACAGAAAATGCAAAGTTTGTTTACCTTTTTGCGTCATCGAATGCTAAACCGGATGTCGCTCGAATTGTTTCGCGTTCTTAACCGATGGTTACGCATTCTTTCGTTTAGTAGGCGTGATTGAGGTCCAAACCTTTTCATCAAGATGAATGGGTACACTTACAGGGAAGCAGTTCTGCCGTTTTCATTGTTTTGCTTCACTTCTCAGTGGGTGTCAACTCTAAAAGGAAAGAATTTGGTCCAAATCATAAAAAAAGAATTTGCTCTACTAGGAGCCACTTCTTTCTTTAAGATTACACCTATTTTGGAGGATGCAAACGAGAGGCATAAAAATTGTTCCCCTTCATAAAAGTAGCAGATAAACATGGAGGTATACTCATATATCTTGAAGTCTTGCCTCAGATCTTTTTGTCCTATCAAGGGATGTTTAATAAAATGGTTTGCCACAAGTGCAGACTGTGATTAGACTGGTCAGTTTTGTTTTGCTTAGACATTTCTATCCTTATATATTTGTGGTGTATGGGTACGCCTCCAGGTTTTTGTGCCATTTTAACCAAGGAATGTAACATCGGTGACTTTGCTTTTGCTTTCTTATACAATGTAACCCTTCTTAAATGGGGTCTATTCTTAGGGAAAGACTATGCTTCTGAAGATTCAAATCCTTTCCTTTAAGAATTGGCCACCATTGTGATGGGAGCCAAAAATAAAAGTGACATAGTTGTTTCCCCTAAAAGTGTACCCATTCACCTAATAGTCATTACAGAGTATTGAGTATACACTGATATATTTGGTTAGGTTCATGAGAGAGACCAGGATACAGACTTTTCCCTGCTGGTTGCAAGGAAACTGTTACGGACCAATTCCCAGCATACACACGTAGTTCTGATGTCGGCTACATTTGACTCGGACATGTTTGCCCAGTACTTTGCCCTGCCAGTCAGAGATCAGCTGGAGCCTGCTCCGATTGTGAGTGTTGAGGGAAAGCCATTTCAAGTGAGGGAATTCTATACAGAGGATCTGCAAGCTCTTAGTGAGGTAAATTCTGATAATATTTTGACCCATACACCCTTTAAAATTTGAAGTAGACTGATCTTTTGATGATACTTTCCATTGGCAACCACCAAATACCAAGATAGATTTGCAAACAGTTTGCTCATTGAACAGATGTATTATCAGAAGGATGTATTGTGCAAATGGCAAGTCATGTGTCATATATGTTTTAAGACAAGGTCTTTCCAAAACCATCCTTAATATCAAGATCTGTCTCAGGGGCTTTCCAGGAAAAATTACATCCTGGATCAGAACCGGAAACTAATAAAGTTTTGGTGATGGTCGGTTGAACAGCTAGAAATACTACTATTACTTATTGTAAACATAGTTAAAATTTCCTTCCTTGATGGTACCTCTCACAAAAAGTTTTGGTCCCGCCCAGGAGGTACTTTTACCTGGGTCTGCACTCATAAAATGGATATAGAGCTTTGGGGTGTGTTTTAGAGGAGAAACTGAATTACACAAGCCTAATTTACATATTTGTTGTAATTTTGGAAAGGAAAACCTTTGTCTATCAAAGCCAAACAAATACTGTCAGATGGTCTGTCTGATTCCTAGAAGTGAGAAAAGAATTTCAGTTGTGCCCTTTTATCAGCACATCTTTGCAAAGCAAAGAGGGCTTATGTGATACCCTTCCTGTGCTTGCTTGTGCGTATGGACATGCTGTAGCAAAAGTGCTATAGCAAAAGATTCACCTGTTGCTTTTAGCTCAATTTCTAAGTAACCAAAAGGGATAGAATCTTCAAACCTGCTACTCAGTATTATCTGGGGAAGATCAGCTAAATGCAGTAATGCACAGGAGGCCATGACCTACATTTTAGTCTGATCTGGTTCTGCATTGTTTGTCTGAATCACCTCTGACACTTTCACTATTGATGCAGCAGTTGCATAAAACCAATTTGTTCAAATTTTTTTAGGTTAATTTCAGCAATCCATAAAATGTCCTAATATTAATGGTAATTAGAATACTGTATTACTTCTAATAAATGCCCCAGGGATGTTGCATTTTGCAAAAGGGGGCATTATTTAGAGCCTAAATTCGAGTAATTTAGCCTCTGCCAAAATGCCTCTAATTAATAGTATTAAGGTAAATGGGTTTATTTTCAGAGGAAGTTACTCTGTTATTGTTTGCTTCCCTTCTCAGTATGGATGGGTCATCTCTTAAAAGAATGAATTTGCTCTTCTAGGAGCAAATTCTTTTCTTTAAGAGTGGACTCCATTTCAAAGAGCTATCCCATCCAGAGAAGCTAATAGGAACTATTTCAAGTTAATATATCATTATTTTTTTAGAAGAAGCAGTGGGCATTTATTAGAGCAGGGGCATTATTTGTATTAATATGGTAAATTATGTTTTTAGATCCCACCTCTAGATGAATGTGGTCCCGAGATCTCAGAAGAGGCTAGAAGTCTGTGTATCAAGCTTATAGAACAGTTTGATCAGTTTGAAGAGAAGGAACAAGGGTATGTGAAGCTTCCGCTCAGCAAAAGTAATGGAAATGATGCATGTTAGCTCTGTTGAAAAAAAACAAGAAGAAGAAATTGTGCTTTGAGACATCAGGATAAATGAAAGGAAAAAAAAGTAAAAAATAATAATAATAAAAATAATTGAATTTGATCTCCGTAGTGTCATGCAGTCATAAAACATGTTTCTGAAACTGTGCCAATTATCCCTCCTGTTCATACACATATGTACTGTCTCACAGAACTCATTTTTGTTGCACTTGCTTTAGCAAGGTGCGATATAGGCGTCTGGTTTTCTGTCCGTCCGTCTGTCTGTCATTCCGTAAACTTTTACGTCGACCCTGGCGTTAATATTTGTGAAGTTAATTTCTCCAAAACCACTGCTTTAGCAAGGTGCGATATAGGCGTCAGGTTTTCTGTCCATCCGTCTGTTCGTCATTCCGTACACATTCACGTCGACCCTGGCGTTAATATTTGTGAAGTTAATTTCTCCAAAACCACTGTCCCATGGTTCTCAAATTTCATATGGAATACAGTCGAACTTCGATGGCTCGAACTCGCTGGGACCACCGAAAAAAGTTCGAACGATCGGTAGTTCGAGCCATTGAAGACCAACTCAACATGATCCAACTTTATGTTCTATGTTTTTCTGTCACAACTACGACAATTTCCTGTACTTTGATCGGTCACTCTTTGAACTTTTTCACTTTCAGGTACATAGAAACATATGTTTATAATTTTATTTACAATATAAAAAGATCAAGATACGCATGGACGTAGCAAACCTGATGACCAATACTTGTAATCGGTAGGATCTACATTTAGTCAGGTCATTAAACTTTGAAATGTTTTACAAGGAAATAGGTGCGAGCCATCGGTGTTTTTTACAAAGAAAGTGGTTTCTAGGGACCAGACTTGGGGTTCGAGCGTTCGAGCCATCGTGGTTCGAGCCAAGTGTGGCATGTTTAGTTAAAACGAATAGGGATTTTGCCGGGACTGGAAAGTCAGTTCGACCGAAACATAGTGTTCGAGCCTTCCGAGTTCGAGCCAGTGAAGTTCGACTGTATAATCAGACTACATGGCATCAGTTTAGAGAAATTCAGCCTGGTCGAGAATTTAATATGGCCGCCATTACTAAAAATAGCAAAACAACAAAATCAACAATTTCTCTGGAACGACTAAGTATAATTGGCTGAAATTTGGCATGGAACATCAGTAGGACCTTATTTTTGAAAATAATGAAAATCAAAAAATCTGTAGCAGAATTAGGTCACAGTGACCTAATTATGGTTAATAAGTCCAAATTTTGCTTGAATGCCAATAAATTCAAAAACATTAAATGGATTTTGCTCATATTTAATCTGAATGATTCTTGAAGGTTATTTTTAGCTCACCTGAGCCGAAGGCTCAGAGGTGAGCTTATAGGATGGGAGTCGAGCCGTCGTCCGTCCGTCCGTGGGTGCGTGCGTCAACACTTTCAAACATAAATATCTCAGAGACCAGTGGGCCGATCGCAATCAAATTTTATCTATAGCATCATTTGGGTGGGGGAAAGGCTGCATTAGGTTTTGGTGCCGATCAGCTCAGAACTCTGGTTTCCATGGCAACAGATAGCCCCCATAGGGTTATGATGGGGAAAACGGCGTCATCACGTTTTCTCGACTGTTTTTGATTAGATCCTTATCATACTTGCAGGTAATGATGACATACACAAGAGCTTGGATGAGTTCGAAATTTGGTCGGATTCGAGCACAGACTACGGAGTTAGCTGCCCTTGAGCGTTTGAAAAAAATCCCATAGGGTTATAATGGGGAAAATGGCGTCATCACTTTTTCTCAACTGTTTTTGCTTAGATCCTTTTCATACTTGCAGGTAATGATGACATACATAAGGGCTTGGATGAGTTCGAAATTTGGCCGGATTTGAGCACAGACTACGGAGTTAGCTGCCCTTGAGCGTTTGAAAAAAATCCCATAGTGTTATAATGGAGAAAAACGTCATCACATATTTTTAGAAAAACTTTGTCATCGCTCTATTGCCTACATTTCTCAACGGATTTTAAAATAACTTCACATAGATGTAGGGCATGACGATATCTCGAGCAAGTTCGACTTTCAGGATGCTGCGCCCAAGGTCAAGGTCACTGTGGCTATTTTTAGAAAAACTTTGTCAGCGCTCTAGCACCTACATTTCTCAGCAGATTTTAAAATAACTTCACACAAATGTAGGGCATGACAATATCTCGAGCAAGTTCAACTTTCAGGATGCTGCGCCCTAGGTCAAGGTCACTGTGGCTATTTTTAGAAAAACTTTGTCAGCGCTCTAGCACCTTCATTTCTCAGCAGATTTTAAATTAAATTCACACAAACGTAGGGCATGACAATATCTCGAGCAAGTTCAACTTTCAGGATGCTGCGCCCAAGGTCAAGGTCACTGTGGCTATCTTTAGAAAAACTTTGTCAGCGCTCTAGCACCTTCATTTCTCAGCAGATTTTAAAATAACATCACACAAATGTAGGGCATGACAATATCTCAAGCAAGTTCGACTTTCAGGGTGCTGCGCCCAAGGTCAAGGTCACTGTGGCTATTTTTAGAAAAATTTTGTCAACCCTCTAGCACCTACATTTCTCAGCAGATTTTAAATTAAATTCACACAAATGTAGGGCATGACAATATCTCGAGCAAGGTAGACTTTCAGGATGCTGCACCCAAGGTCAAGCGCACTGTGGCTATTTTTAGTAAAAACTTGGTCATGGCTCTAGCACCTACATTTCTCAACGGATTTTAAATCAACTTCACACAAATGTAGGGCATGACAATATCTCAAACAAGTTTGACTTCCAGGGTGCTGCGCCCTAGGTCAAGGTCACTGTGGCTATTTTTAGAAAAACTTTGTCATCGCTCTAGCACCTACATTTCTCAACGGATTTTAAAATAAATTCACACAAATGTAGGGGATGACAATATCTCGAGCAAGTTTGACTTTTAGGGTGCTGCAATCAAGGTTTTTGATTAGATCCTTATCATACTTGCAGGTAATGATGACATACATAAGGGCTTGGATGAGTTCGAAATTTGGCCGGATTCGAGCACAGACTACGGAGTTAGCTGCCCTTGAACGTTTGAAAAAAATCCCGTAGTCTTATAATGGAGAAAAAAACGTCATCACATTTTCATTTTTCATTTGATCCTCTTCATACTTGCAGGTCATGAGGATATGCATAAAAGCTTGGATTAGTTAGCATTTCGGCTAGATCCCACCACTGACTATGGAGTACTTGCCCTGAGCATCCAAAAAATCAATGTCGCCACTTTTTCTTGGTTTCTACTGATCCGATCCTTTTCAAACTTGCAGGTAATGAGGAAATGCATAATATCTTAAACAAGTTCAAATTTCGGCCAGATCAGGCCAACCACTACGAAGTTAGCTGCCCTTGACAGCTCTGTCTATTGTGCTCTTGATCAGATACTTTTTAAACTTGCATATATATTAAATGAGGGCAAACATAATGTTTTGGATGAGTTTAATTTTCAGCCTGATTGGACCACTGACTGTGGAGTTAGCTGCCCTTGAGCATCTTAAATATCCCTATAGGTTTACAATGTCTCTCAGGTGAGCAATTGTTGCCCTTTGGGCTACTTGTTTTTTTTCAAATTTGTGAGAAGAAGAAGAAGATACCATCCAAGATGGCCCCCAGCTGTTGTTACTAAAAATAGCAAAAACATGCAAATGACAATATCTCAGGAACCCTTGAATGGATTTGGACCACTTTTGTGTCAGAATGATCCTGGCATATAGCTATTACACTTTTTATCTGGCAGATTGGCCATCCAAGATGGCTGCCATCTACCGTTACTAAAAATAGCATGAACATGAAAATGGCAGTACCTAAAGATCCACTAGATGGATTTTGACAAAATTTGTGTCAGATTAATCCTTGCCTGAAACTATTTCGGTTTTCTAATTTTCAGTTTTTGCTTTCACTTTCTTCTCACCATGACCTCTGCTACTGTGGAAGCACAATGCAGGTGTGATATTTCATTCCGCGGAATTCTTGTTATTCAAGCTTCCTTGTGCAGAGCTCTAAAATAAGGGCTAGTATTTTTTAAGGTGATTTTAAGGGTAGGCTTTCAGGGTGAGGAATGCCACCCTACTCATTTTGGATTATCTC
Source organism: Ctena decussata (assembly GCA_963989385.1). Lineage (NCBI taxonomy): Eukaryota > Metazoa > Mollusca > Bivalvia > Lucinida > Lucinidae > Ctena > Ctena decussata. The sequence continues at coordinate 107,651,936 of OZ022499.1, forward strand.
TTAAAGGGAAAAATTTCTTCCTATGGGAAGGGCTTTGCTATCCAGGGAAGCTAACAGGAAAGTACAGAAATTGTTCCCATTTGTAGAAATAGAAGAAAAACATTGAGGTTCACTCATTCACCTTAAAGAAAATTCAGACTTAGTTTCAGTTTATTTTTTTTTTTTTGTAAAAATACATCTTGCGACCCCTCATTAAAACTACCTCTGTGAGGCAGTTTTATTGAGGGGTCACAAAATGTTTTTATCATATGACATCGCTGTTATTCAATGGATAACATTGTCTCATAAAAATCATATGGCCACACGTGTAATAACACTTTGGCGCATACACATAACGTCATTGACAACGTCCGTGTCAACAATGCTTTTTCTTATTGAAATAATGTTCATTTTTTGGTCATTTTATATGAAATGTATGAAACTCGCCAAAGGCTCGTTTCATAAAATTCATATGAAATGACCAATAGTGTAAGAGCGTCTATATATAGAGACATAAAAAATGGTCATCAAATACTCTGGTAAGCTGGAGATATGTTCGTGATATTCAGTTTGTTTGTAATGCCATATACCAGCATTTTTTTTCTCTCCAGGCTGGCTCCCACTGGATTTGCTCCAGTGAGAGGAACAGTTTTGGTATTTTTGCCAGGTAAGTGTCAGGCACTGTGCTGTATTTGCTGAAAATATTGGGCCACCTCAACCAATTACCGTGACTATCCTCAAATTTGAACAGATTTTACTAACCAGGGCCTGGGTATTTGAAGCTCCAATGGCATACACTGTTTAAAGGTTGTTAATCAAGGATTTGTAAAGTCTTATAGAACACATAAAATCATGTGTGCTAATATTTTAAATACAAAAAAATTTGAGGCATTTTTCGGTTCTGTTTCAATTCTCGTAATGATGTTCCCCAAGTGGCTCAACAGTACGTACCCAGAGTTGCACTGCAGTTTTCATAAAATACAAAATGAGCCGCGACAGGACAAAACCAACAATATGGTTGTGCGCCCAGCGCAGACTCATATCAGCCTGGGCATCTGCCCAGTCTGATCAGAGTCTTCGCTGTCCGCATGAAGGTAGCTCAGACCCTTAGCTACCCTTCGGTCACTTAATGAAGAGTCTAATCAAACTGGGCAGATGCCCAGGCTGATATGAGTGTGCTCTGGGCACACAACCACACTGTTGGTTTAGTCGTGTCGCGGCTCAAATATAATGCCATAGGGCATTTGATATCTAGTAACAGAATAAACATGCTGAATACATTAGTCTCTACCTTGACTTAAAATGCCCCTGTAAAGTATTGTCAATACTCATTGTCTTCAGTTAATGTTGATTTGTAACTTAAAATGCATATACAATGTAATTTAAATGCAGAAATATGAGTACATCCTCCAGGAGGCCATAATTCTGCAGAGAAATTACCATTTTGATTTTTTCTGATTTTTCTGAGAAGTCACTGAAAATAACGTCATTTATATAAACAGAGAATATTATATACAGGCTTACAAGTAGTCCTACTTTTTCCTACTTTTCCTACTTTTTTGCCCTGTTCCTACTTTTTTATACCCCCGGCATACAAAGTATGTCGAGGGGTATATAGTTTTTGTCTTTCCGTCCGTTCGTCCGTCTGTTCGTCCGTCGGTCCGTCCATCCGTCCGTCCGTCCGTTCGTCCATACGTAAGTTAACATTTGCGTTAAAGTTTTGCGTTAAGTTTTTAGCTCACCAGAGCCAAAGGCTCCAGGGGAGCTTTTAGTATGGACAGGCTTCGTTCTATTCTATTCAATTGTGTGTTGTTATCCGTCCACAATTTCAAACGACTTCTCCTCTGAAACCGCTGGGCCGATTGTAACCAAATTTTATATAGAGCCTTCTGGGACCTTAGGAACGAAAAATTATTCAAACAGTCATGGTCACATGACCAACATGGCCGCCATGCCCATATATGGTAAAAAACTAAAAAAATCTTCTTCTCTAGAACCAATAGGCCGATGGCCTCGAAACTTAATATGTAGCATCGGGTACACGAGTACTACCAAGATTGTTCAAATTATGACCTTGGGTTGACCTTGACCTTTTCTACGGTTAGGTCAAAGGACCTGGTATGATAAGGGCCGTTTTTGGCCCCCATTCAAATTCTCTTAAAAATGCATGGTTTCTATTGCTTATTATTTGTGTGTATGGGAACAAGCAGAAATAATATGTTTCGTGTTTGTTAATTCTCAGAGTAACATGATTTCTGACATGCCTACATTGTTTCAATAAAATGAAGGCAAATTGAGAAAAAAATTGAGTTTAATACATATTCCTTTAAAGAAATAAGTCATTAACAATACCTTTTGAAAGCTCTTAACAACAGGCTTTTGATGAAATGCTTACATGTAAGATTGCACTGCTAATTACCTGTGCACTGCACAAGCCCTCTCCAGGTACCCCACCCACTCAAGTTTGCAAGTCCAGAGACGCTAACCAAAAAATTCCAACAGATCAAAATGAATTGTATACCAGATTATTCCTTGCGTTCTAACTAAGAAAATGAATACCCACAACATATGTTTATTTTGTCTATGAGCGGAGATATGGGCGTTTTTATGTTGAGAACGCTGGGAAAATGTTCCAAACGCTGCCAGTTTGGTAACATAAAGTTAAAAATAAACATTGAGCCCAGTCTCCAGCACATTTAATATTTTCATGGCATGTAAACACAGTGTATAAGCGGACAGTCACCAAATCGGAAGCGACAATTGACTGTACACCCGAAAATCATTAGTGCGACATAAACAACTTGTGAGGTGAAACGGTCAAAAGCAGGTAAGTCCTTATCGAATTTGCTCTTTTAGATGCGGTATTCGACATCGGGGAGAGAATTAGATGTACTTCACCTGTAGCATTGTCAATTTGACATATCACCACCCAATCTCTGTGTAAAAATCAAGTTTTCCTGCTTAATCGCCAGTTTTGCTTCATCTTCTGTCGATCGACACGGACAATCGGGGCTAAAAAGACTAGAATTATAGCATCATTTCTGTTAAAACCAACATAAAAGCATTGCTACATCTTCATCCTGTGATATCCAATAGCTGAATCCATCGAAACATTACTGTAAACAAATATATTGCCTCCTGAATCGCACACGTTTGTCTCATTCGACTGTCCGACTAGTGACAACTGTACCTAATCATTAGCGACATATCAAGAGACAAAAACTGTCCGACTAGTTGTGATTGTATTTTCACATTCATGACGATCATTTTCAACAAATGCTTGAAAAAGGTAATGGAAATATCGTTTTGGATTGTTTCACTGGGATCATCATTTGGGGAGAAGACTATCAAGCATTTCTAGATAAAAAATGATCGTATGGCTAAATTTTTCTCTGTCAACATTTCAATCAAATTGTGACCTAGCCGCGTACCGCCTATGTGATGCGCTACTGGTTTTCAGAAATTCGCATTTTCCGTCTTCCGGTACCGTTTAAGCAACCATCAATGCAATCAGAATCAGAATCAGAATTGTTTACTGGTGATACGTCCAAGGACAATCATTCACCAGTACCTGTGAATCAGGGATGCTAGTCCCTAGCCCTTATAAGAGAAGTAAACTTAGTTACTGAATCCTCTGCACCCTCAGCAGCAGAAACAAGTGAATCTTCCAGGGAATTCCAATCTCTTATAATCTGAAAGAAACTGGACTTGTAAATGTCAGTCCCAGCCAATGGGGTTTGAAATGTCAGGGAATGATGATTCCTGGTACGCTTACTTGGGGGAACAAGGTCATTTATGGGTATACTGGCTGCACCCCTCTGCCCTTTGTAAAGCATTATGAGTCTACTATCTTTTCTTCTCTTTTTCAGAGATTCCCACTTAAATTTCTCCAGAATGCCAGTCATACTCCCAGTTCCATATGTGTAATTTCCCGTTACAAATCTAGCTGACCTTTCCTGCACCTTCTCAAGTTCATCTTGAAGAAGTATACTTGAGGGTCCCAAACTGAACTGCCATACTCCAGGATTGGACGCACCAGTCCCTTGTATGCTGACTCTTTAACATCTTGTGGACATGCTGCCAAGTTACGTCTGAGGAAGCCGAGGGTCCTATTAGCATTTGTGCAAATATTGCTGACATGTGTGTTCCATTTCAAATCATTGGTAATGGTCATGCCAAGATACTTGATAGTTTCTACATTAATGAGGACTGTTCCCTCTAAGGTATAGGAAGCGTTGATCTTCTTTGTCCGTTTCCTTGTACTTTGCATTATATTGCATTTAACAGGTTGAAATCTCATGCCCCAACTCCTTGCCCAACAACCTAAATGATCTGTATCCTCCTGAAGTTTCACCGTGTCTTCAATATCTCTGATTTCACGATAGCAAACAGTCGTCAGCGAAAAGTCAATAACAACAATGGTCGAAGCACGGTGCCCTGGGGGACACAATAAAAAGTAAAGAAAGCTACATGTAAACCCCAACCACCCCTTACCTGTAAAAATACATTTTGACCTTAATTATTATTAGTCGATCATTTTTCTAAGCAAATTCTGTGTCTGTGAAGACAAACTCAGTGCTATGTCTCAGAAAATCGATGGTCATTGGTCAAAACTCACACATTACATTAATTACTGTGTCTAATGTTCGTCATGGTGCATGTTTGCTTTTTGTTTCAGGATATTTCACCGTCCCGACATGACATCAGCTGTTTACTGTCAAACAAAAACAAAAAAGAATACACTTTATTTAATGATGCCTGCATTAGCATTGAAGCATTTTAAGAAATTCGGTAGTATTTAAGCAGCGTTATATTGAATGGCCAATTCTACAAAGTTCATGACGTTGTAGGTGTACACCAGGGCTCTGTCCTGGGATCTATTCCTTTCCTGTTTTTGTAAAGAAACTCCGATCTTTTCGGTCCTCGGTAGTTTCGGTCTGATAGGGTGATTTTGTTAGTGTAAAGCTAAATGGTAGGCTTAGGGTAGGGCAGGGCGAGGCTGGTGGGATAGAAATGGAGAGTTTGTTTCTTTGTTTGGGTTAGCGGTCCAGTGCACAGTTAAGGTCATGACGAGCCAGTTAACTGCTCATATACAAGCTTAGACTATCTAAGCAAGTGAAACGAATAACAGATAAGTTCTCCTCCGACAGTAAATGACAAGCACCGTTGGTTATAACCGCACATATTCAGGTATATTTCTGTGGGCACGTAAAGCTGTTTCCCAAGAGATGGGGAATTAGGAAAGACAGATAGGGTAGACGTGAAATAAAACACACACACACACACACACACACACAAAGTACACAAAAAACTAAAACAACTCCCACATTACGCACCTGATGCAAGCAGACGTCCTCGTCCTACATTGTAATTTAGGTTAGGGAGAGCAAAGAGGATGTAGAAGGGTAGTATAGGGTATCAATGTAGATCTAGGTGACAATATTGTACCGTTTGTAAAATATGTTTTCATATCTTTTAAGCTGCTTATCTGACCATTGTAATTAGTTTCGCCTGTTGGAAAACACATTCAAAGTACGTTTTCCTCACACAGAAAAATTCAGAAACACTTTCAGTATTTTCAATTTATTTCGAATCTTACGAATAAATCATTGAGCCTGCCATGCTAATCTGTGCAAATTTATGGTAGATATAAACAGCATACTGGACTTCTGAAAACAAACTCAATCCAGTAGTTCTTACCCTCCTTTGTTGTTATATTTTGATAAAGAATACATCAGTAAAAATATTCACTAACACATTTTCTGCTCAATAAGACTTACAGGAAAATCGTCGCTAGTCGTTCAACACCATTTTTTGTTTTTGTCACTAGTCGGACAGTCGAATGAGACGAACGTGTGCGATTCAGAAGGCAATATATTAGTTTAAAGTAATGTTTTGATGGATTCAGCTATTGGATATCACAGGATAAAGATGTAGCAATGATTTTATGTTGGTTTTAACAGAAATGAGGCCATAATTCTAGTCTTTTTAACCTCGATTGTCCGTGTCGATCGACAGAAAATAAAGCAAAACTGGTGATTAATCAGGAAAACTTGATTTTTACACAGAGATTGGGTTGTGATATGTCAAACTGACAATGCTACATGTGAAGTACATCCAATTCTCTCCCCGATGTCGAAAACCGCATCTAAAAGAACAAATTCGATAAGGACTTACCTGCTTTTGACAGTTTCACCTTACAAGTTGTTTATGTCGCACTAATGATTTTCGGGTGTACAGTCAATTGTCGCTTCCGATTTGGTGACTGTCCGCTTATACACTGTGGTAAATATATTAAAATTCTTTCTGTATACAAAATATTAAATGTGCTGGAGGCCGAGCTCATATATTTTGACAGCCACAAAGGCCATCAAATTCGTCATTTTCGTCAGAATCCGCTGGGGGTAGGGTATGTTCAGTACAAATATCACAAATATTTTGGGCAAGAACTGGTTAATTTTGTGTTTGCTGTTACATTCAAGGTTTGAACTTTCATATGAATACATTTTTATTAGGGAAATAAGACTTTTGAAAAATGAGTTTTCTGGGGGCCAAATATGGGCCTTATCATACCAGGTCCTTTGCTTCCTCATGTTTTTATATTGCAAAATGCTACAACATAAGATATCTTGGAAACGGTTGAAGATTTTGGGCTAAAAATTGGTATATAGAGTCAGCCTGGTGAATACATGAAAATTTATGAGTACAAGAGGTCAAGGTCATTCTTTGACCTTTGACCCAGAACTCTCATATTTTGACAATTTCAAACAATCTCCTCAAAAACCACTGGGCCAATTGTGACCAAATTTCCCATAGAGCCTCCAGGGGTTGAGGGAATGAAAAATTCCTTAACGGCCCAGGTCACATGACCAACATGGCCGCCATGCCTATATATGGTAAAAACCTTTAAAAATCTTCTTCTCCAGAACCAATTGACGGATGGCTTTGAGATTTGGTATGTAGCATTGGGCATTTGAGTACTATCAAGAATGTTCAAATTATGACCTTGGGTTGACCTTGACCTTTTTTTCGGCCAGGTCAAATATGAGAAAATGCTTGAACATAAGATTTCATGGAAAGTTGTGAAGATTTTGGCCTAAAAATTAGTATATAGAGTTGTCTTAATGAGGTCTTGAAGAATTATGAGTACAAGAGTTCAAGGTAATTTCTTGACCTTTGATCCAGATCTCTCATATTTTGACATTTTCAAACATTTCTCAAAACCCAAAGGACCAATTATAAACACATTTCATATAGAGACTCCAGGGGTTGATTGAATAAAAATTTGTTCAAATGGTCCAGGTCACATGACCAACATGGCCGCCATTACCATTTATGGTGTAAATCTTTAATATTTTTCTTCTCCAGAGCCAAAACACCTATGGCCTTGAAACTTGGAAAGTAGCATGGAGTACTAGAGTACCACCAAGACTGTTCAAATGATGACCTTTGGTTTACCTTGGCCTTTTTTGCAGCATGGTCAAATATGGGAAAATGCTAGAACATAAGATTTCATGGAAAGTTTTGAAGATTTTGGCCTAAAACTGGTATATATGGTTGTCTTAATGAGTACATGAAGTTCTAGGAGTACATTTTAGTGGTCGTGGTCATTCTTTGACTTTTGACTCAAGACTCGTATTTTGACTATTTCAGACATGATTAGAAAAAGACAACTTGTCAATTGCTCAGGTGAGCGATCCAGGGCCTCATGGCCCTCTTGTTTTCTTTTGCTTCTGTTATCCAGAGCTTGTTCATAATTGCTTAGTGTTACTACAGGATAGATACTGATCAGTATGCATCACCTTGATGCTGCTGCTGGCCAAAGGTTAAGGTCACAGACTTAGAAATTTGTATAACATTTGCGTTAAAGTTTTGCGTCAAGTTTTTTTGTCTTTTGCTTCTGTTATCCAGAGCTTGTTCATAGGTGCTTAGTGTTACTACAGGATGGATACTGATCAGTATGCATCACCTTGATGCTGCTGCTGATCAAAGGTCAAGGCCACAGACTTAGAAATTTGTATAACAGTTGTGTTAAAGTTTTGCGTTAAGTTTTTGCTTTTGCTCTGTTTTCATGAATGTCTTTACTGGAACTTGTTGATATGTGCTTAGTGGTACTACAGGATGGATACTGATCAGTTTGCACCACTGGATACTTCTGCAGGACTAAGGTCAAGGTCTCAGACTTAGAAATTTGTACAGCAGTTGTGTTAAAGTTTTGTGTTAATTTTTTTATAGCTTCTATTGATGTGCTTAGTGCTTCTACAGGATGAACACATATTAGTACCTAAGGGCAAGGTCACAGACTTGGAAATTTATATAACATTAGTGTTAAAGTTGTGTATTAAATTGTATCTGTTTGCTTATATTTTTGATATACTTGAACGGAACCTTTTGATGTGTGACTAGGTTTACTGCAAGGTTGAAACAGTTTTGTTGACATCATCGGACTGCTGCTGCTGATTGTAGGTCAGGGTCACAGACTTTGAAATTTATATAACCATTTGTGTTAAAAGTGAACTTTAAGTTTGTTTTGTTTTGATTATTGCGAAATCTTGAGTTGTAGCCTAGTGGAATGTGCCTACATGGGCATGTAAAGTTTATTGTCACCCGACGTAGGCGGAGGGGACTATAGAAATGACCCTCGTCCGTCCGTGTGTCAGTCCGTCCGTCCGTCCTTCCGTCCGTCCGTCCGTCCGTCCGTCCGTCCGTCCGTCCGTCCGTCCGAAATCTTGTCCCCGCAACTCCTCCTACGTCTTTCATCGGATTGATTTGAAATTTTACAGATTGTATTCTTATGATATGAAGATGTGCATGTGGTTTTTGATTTTTGTTTCGGCCATTTTTGATGGAGTTACGGCCCTTGCTGACTAAGACCTTGTCCCCGCAACTTCTGCCACATCTTTTATCAGATTGACTTGAAATTTTGCAGAATGTTTCATCATGATCTGAAGATGTGCATGTGATTTTGGAATTTCAATTGCCCTATATTTCACAAAGTTATGGCCCTTTGTCGTTTTTGGCATTTTCTGTCCATCCGAAATCTTGTCCCCGCAACTCCTCCTTCATCTTTCATCGGATTGATTTGAAATTTTACAGATTGTATTCTTATGATATGAAGATGTGCATGTGGTTTTTAGCTCGCCTGAACGAAAGTTCAGGAAGAGCTATTGTTGTCACCACGGCGTCAGCGTCCGCGTCCTCGTCCGCGTCCGCGTCGGCGTCCGGATTGGATGTTTTGGTTAAAGTTTTTTAAAGACCTATATCTCCTTAACCCATGGATGGATTCATTTGATACTTGCACTGTAGTTAGATATTGGTCCAAAGTTTTACAGGATACCACCCCACCCCACTCAGTGACCTTGATGTCAAGGTCATGGACTTAGAAAATTTGGGTATTTTGGACTGGATGTTTTGGTTAAAGTTTTTTAAAAACCTATATCTCCTTAACCCATGGATGGATTCTTTTGGTACTTGCACTGTAGTTAGATATTGGTCTAAGGTTTAACAGGGTACCACCCCCACCCCACTCCGTGACCTTGATGTCAAGGTCATGGACTTAGAAAATTGGTATTTTTTTTGACTGGATGTTTTGGTTAAAGTTTTATAAAGCCCAATATCTCCTTAACCCATGGATGGATTCCTTTGATACTTGCACTAAAATTAGATATTGGTCTAAAGTTTTTGAAGGTACTACCCCCACCCCCCTCTGTGACCTTGATGTCAAGGTCATGGACTTAGAATATTGTCTTTTTATTGATTGGATGTTTTGGTTAAAAGTTTTTAAAGACACATATCTCCTGAACCCATAGATGAATTCTTTTTATATTTGCACTATAGTTAGATCTACAGAGTACATGTACTACCCCAACCCCGCTCAGTGATCTTGATGTCAAGGTCAGGGACTTGGGAAATTTTTGTCTTTTTTAAAGTTTTGTAATTGCACACTGATTCATAATGCTTTGCAGAGATTTAGTTTATACTTGAACTGATGTTAGACTCTTTTTTGAGTTTTTACAAAACACCTTATACTTACCCCACTGGATGACCTTGAAGTCAAGGTCATCGACTTAGAATTTTGTCTTAAAGATTTTGGTTAAAGTTTTATATTTATGAAGACATAATTTCACAGTGCCACGATGTTGGACTCAGTTGATACTAATACTTGGACTGATGTTAGATAATGGTTCAGGGTTTCGATACATGCTAGTAGCCCCCCCCCCCCAACCCCAACCCCAACCCCCCTCCCCCCTTGCCCCCTACCCGTCAGTTTTTTTACCTCAAGCTCACGTACTTTGAAACTCATTTCATTTTCTGTTCATTTTAATCTCTGAGATAGCTTTTGTTTATAAATGTGTTTTCATTATGGACATGCTTGCCTGAAGTTTTATGCATAGCAGTGCACATAGCCCCCCCCCCCCTCCCTCCCCCTACCCGTCAGTTTTTTTTACCTCAAGCTTGTGGACTTTGAAATTTCATTTCATTTTTTTTAATTTTAATTTTATTTTAAGACTTATTTCTGAGATAGTTTTTGTTTATAAATGTGTTTTCATTATGGACAAGCTTGTCTGAAGTTTTATGCATAGCAGTCCACACCACCATAGCAGCTGTGTGATGGGCAAGCACCAATTCAGGCGAGCTATGCTGTCAGGCGACAGCTCTTGTTGATTTTTGTTTCAGCCATTTTTGATGGAGTTACGGCCCATGCTGACTCAGACCTTGTCCACGCAACTCCTGCCACATCTTTTATCAGATCAACTTGAAATTGTGCAGAATGTTTCATCATGATCTGAAGATGTGCATGTGATTTTGGAATTTCAATTGCCCAATATTTTACAAAGTTATGGCCCTTTGTCGTTTTTGGCAATTTTCCAACTTTTGAACCGTTTGACCGAGAGAGCTGAAATTTAGTATGCTATTAGCATTTGGTAAATTGAGTATTCTGATTATTGTTAGGATATGCTAAATTTATTAGTGACAGAGTTATTCCCCTTTCATAGATAATAGACATTCACTTAAAGGTAAAAGGATAACTCAAGAACTATTCATATTAATGGGCTGAATCTTCATAAATGCAATGTTCATTTTTCATCAGGTTCATCTTAGGAGGATTATGGCCCTTGTTATTTTGTTATTGGGTATATGGTCTTGATGTTTAGGCATTCTGTAAGGGCCTAAAGTTTCAGTAACCTGATTTTACACACATACGCCCAGTCCTGAACTTAAGTATTTTGTAACCTCATAGAGGCCCAGTAATTGGGTATATGTCTTTGCTTATGCTTTAATTATTATTTCCTTACCAGATTCTGTTGTACACATATTTTCTGGTTTTGGCCATACAGTTACTCTGAAACGGAATAAAGGGCTGCAGTTTGTGACACATTTCAAACGTCGGGTGACACTTGGCCGATGGCCTTTTATTTCCTATAGGCGGTGGCGCTGGCCGGGGGTATACGTGAGCCCCTGCTCACTTGCTCTAGTTCCTACTTTTTTCAAAAATATTCCTACTATTCCTACTTTTTGAATGAAAATGAAAATGAAAAATGTATATTTCAAAATATTTTAGTCTGTTGCAGAATGAAACGTGCTACATGATATTAGGACTGATGGCATATTCTATTGATGAGTTTCTTACAATCTTTGAATATGCTACTGTTGATCTCTTATGCAGTGGTGCCTTTCTGGAAATGTGTTGAACATGCATGTTGCTTAATGTGAAGGATGAGGCCCTCCCAAGGGTTTTGGGTAGCTGGGGAGAATGGCCATTTATTTTCAGGGAGCTGGGGAGCACTAGCAATTATTTTCCGGGAGCTAGGAAGCAAGCTCTTAATTTTGAGGCACTGGGGAGCACTGTCAGAATGTGATTTTCTAAATTGTTTTGGGCTTCTGGGGGCGCAGCCCTCCAGACCCCCCATTTATACATGAATGGATATCATTTTAGTCATTCTTTTTAAACCAAAACAACTTCGGATGGGCATTCAGACTTGCAAATGCTAGCATTTCGGGGGCTGACTAGAGGTAGAAATGACTGCTTTTTCTCATCTTGCAGTAGTTGTGCTTGTTAATCAATTTACAAAGTAAGGTGTTTTTAATTGTATACTCATTCTAATGCATGTTCCACAGAAAGACATTGGGACGCTGTCCATTCTACTCTGAAATTGAATTTCTGACTGTTCTCATTCCTTGTGCCCTGACAGATCACACTCAGATCCTTCTGTTTCATTTAAACTACCATTATATCTTGTTCAAAGCACCATTTTCATACAAGCATCTTACCACTTGGTTCTCTTTCTCTCTGGAACAACATTGAACAGTTCTTTCACTATGTTTTCTGGTTTGTTTAAATGTTCAATTATTTGATTAATAAATGGAAAAAAAAATCAGGTTGACAGCAGCATGAACAGTAAGATTTCAGAGCCTCCTGAAATTAAACAGCCCTTATGTCTTGTGACTGGAGTTTTTCTGAACTGTTCTGCAGTGTTTAAGTGAGTTAATATATACGAGATTAATTGGTAAGTTTGTATAAATAATTCCTACTTTTTATCATAAGATTCCTACTTTTTCCTACTTTTTTCCTACTTTTTTCATGAAATGATTCCTACTTTTTTCCTACTTTTTCATGAAAAGCCACTTGTAAGTCTGTATATACCATATCAGCTTTTTGTGACTGAGTGCCTATGTTAGTTGTGACGTCATCCATGAGGTCGTCGTTAGTGACCATGGAAGCGGCCATATTGGAAACACTGTAAAGCTTATGGAAAGTACCGACGAAGATGACACGGTGGGTTATTCAATTATGAACTTTTTTTCTGATAATTCAAAGATCGTTTCTACAGTCTAAAGAATTGCAGGTCTCATGAAAACAGTTGTTATCATTAGGATCTGCAGCTGATGCATTTTGAAGGCGACTTCTTTAGCATACCCCGAAAACTGGGGCAGTTTCGGGGAGCAGATTCAGCCGAGCATCTGTGTGGAGTTGGTCAAATATGTAAACATGGCGACATGCGGACATGAAATGCAAGTTACAAATTACTTAACACATATTTTTATGCATCACTGACCATCAGTTTTTCTAATTTTTGTTTATCACACAGTTTTTATGTTGCGAGCAAATGTTAATACCCCGAAAACTGGTACATCCATCATACTATTAAACTACATGCATATGATAATGTAAGGTATAATTATTATTCTTTTCAGGTGAGGGTGAGATAACAGATCTAAATATAGCACTGAAAAAATTATCACAGCCACACCAGTAAGTTATAGCATAGTGATGAAGCAGTGCTTCAGATTAGAAGGGGTGACAGGGATAATTTAGGGATAATTTTTCTTATTACTTTGTAAAAACTTATGTTTTGACCCATCATTAGAACCGTCTCACCGAGACGGTTCTAATGAGGGGTCACAACATATGAGCCGCGACACAAGAAAACCAATAAAGTGGTTGTGCGCCCAGCGCAGACTCAGATCAGCCTGGGCACCTGCACAGTCTGATCAGAGTCTTTGCTGTCCACACAGAGGTAGCTTAAACTGGTCTGGGCTGGGCGCACAACCACTTTGTTGGTTTTCTCGTGTGGTGGCTCATATGTATTTGTTGAGAAATAAGAAAAACTATCTCAAAATTATCCTAAAAAGCCCACCTTGTCTGAAGCTCTAAATAATGAAGCAGGGTTTTAGATAGGATTGGGTATTTAGGATAATTCGGAGATAACTTTTAATATTTTTCAACAAAAATGTATGTTGTGACCTCTCATTAGAACCGTCTCGGCAAGACAGTTTTAATGATGGAAACAACATTTGTTTTAATGGAAAACTTTGGAAAATTATCCATAAATTGTCCCTGATAAACATTCTTATTAGGAGCACTGGATGAAGTACCATGTATTTATAGCCAGCGGTCTGTAACATGGACTATTGTGTAGATGCAGATCTGACATGATCAAACACTGTTAAAATTTGCATCTCTTCCTGTCTTGCTTACACCTACCAGAAGCAAGACATACATGTAGGCATTACTTTTTAGCTCGCCTGAACGAAAGTTCAGGAAGAGCTATTGTTGTCACCACGGCGTCTGCGTCGGCGTCGGCGTCGGCGTCCGATTGGATGTTTTGGTTAAAGTTTTTTAAAGACCTATATCTCCCTAACCCATGGATGGATTCTTTTGATACTTGCACTGTAGTTAGATATTGGTCCAAAGTTTAACATGGTACCACCCCCTTCCCACTCCTTGACCTTGATGTCAAGGTCATGGACTTAGAAAATTGGGAGTTTTTTGGGACTGGATGTTTTGGTTAAAGTTTTCTAAAGCCCAGTATCTCCTTAACCCATGGATGGATTCCTTTGATACTTGCACTGTAGTTAGATATTGGTCTAAAGTTTTCCAAGGTACTACCCCCACCCCCCTCAGTGACCTTGATGTTAAGGTCATGGACTTAGAAAATTGTCTTTTTATTGATTGGATTTTTTGGTTAAAGTTTTTTAATGACACATATCTCCTGAACCCATGGATGAATTCTTTTTATATTTGCACTGTAGTTAGATATTAGTCCAAAGTTTTCCTTGATGTCAAGGTCAGGGACTTAGGAAATTTGGTCTTTATTAAAGTTTTCTAATTGCGTACTGATTCATAATGCTTGGCAGAGATTTAGTTTACACCGGAACTGATGTTAGACACTTTTTTGAGTTTTTTACAAAACACTATATACTTACCCGACTGGATGACCTTGATGTCAAGGTCATGGACTTTGAGTTTTGTCTTAAAGATTTTGATTAGTTTTATAATAATGAAGACATAATTTCACAGTGCCACAATGGACTCAGTTGATACTAATACTTGGACTGATGTTAGATAACGGTTAAAGGCTTTGATACATCCTAGCCCTGCCCTCCTCCCCCCTACCCCTTAGTTCTTTGACCTCAAGCTCATGGACTTTGAAATTTCATGTGGATTTTTTTTTTAATTTAAGACATTTCTGAGATAGCTTTTGTTTATAAATGTGTTGTCATTATGGACATGCTTGCCTGAAGTTTTATACATAGCAGTCCACACCTCCATAGCGACTGTGTGATGGGCAAGCACCTATTCAGGCGAGCTATGCTGTCAGGCGACAGCTCTTGTTGGCATTGTTAGTGGCATTAACTTTCGCACAAAAGCACACCTGAAATGATACACTGATGGGCAGGGTAGAATAATATACTTTGAACATGGATGGGACAGAGCTTAAATATGATTCCAGGAATAATCTCATGGACCATGTTGTTAACATATACGTTGTAATGTACTTTCAGGGTCCATCATATTGGAGAGTTTTATGCTTGTGGTTAGTGTGCATATGGTTAGTTTTTTATGCCCCCCCCCCCCCATTTAAAATGGGGGGACATATAGTATCACTGCTGTCCGTATGTACGTACGTACTTAGCGTACGTACGTACGAAATGGTTTCCGTTCAATATCTTTTGAAAGCATTGGTGTATTAAATTCATATTTCATACACAGCTATATAATCATAAAATACAGGTCAAGTTCGATGTTCGTTAAAATCCTTATATTATTGTGGGAGTTATGGCCCTTTTTCGACTTCATTTTGTATGAAAAAATGGTTTCCGTTCAATATCTTTTGAAGGCATTGATGTATTGAATTCATATTTCCTACACAGCTTTATAATCATAAAATACAGGTCAAGTTCGATGTCGGGTAAAATCTGTCTATTATTGTGGGAGTTATGGCCCTTTTTCGACTTCTGTTTCTATGAAAAAATGGTTTCCGTTCAATATCTTTTGAAAGCATTGGTTTATTGAATTCATATTTCATACACAGGTATATAATCTTGAAATACAGGTCAAGTTGTATTGGACGGACACACGGCGCCAGGTGTGTGCAACTATGGTTACGTACCGTTGAGCCACTTGGGTAACGTCTGTTATGTACGGTACTTCAGAGACAACAACAAGAGGCTAGCTGAACAAGGACTACGTTTATTTGCATAAAGCTGGCTCTTATATAGCTACTAAGAATATACACATTAAAGTATGATAAGCCCTAACAGTGTATAACTTTCTGTAAGATGGTTAACCTAAAATACATTACATCTTCCCTTTTTTCAAAGAAAAGAAACCATGAAACTAATCTATCTTTAAATTCGGCCTAATTCAATGCTGAAATAAACATATCAGCTGATAACACCTTACAGAAAACATTATTGGTGTAATAACTGTCATTCCACTAATTTTTGTTATCTAAACAATAAACCATGAAGGCGTTGCAGTTAATGGTCACGCCATAAGAACTTAAGAAGCATCAAATGTAACTAATAGCAGACTTGATATCTGTAATAATAACAGTTCCCAGGGATAAGTTTCAATTAATGAAGTACAGTCCCGATAAGAGTCTATCAACTTCAGATAATTGTCTTAGTGGGGTTCTCTTTACCGTATTATCCCAGATTAACCTGTTAAAATCTCAAAATGTTCTATTTTAGATTTGACTTATTAAAAGTATTTTAAATCATATTTAAGCATATAAGATTTAAGCACATAAGCTAAGAAACACACAAAAACATTTAGCACACAAACTATATGAAATATATTGCTAAAATGTAAATGAAAATTTCTCATCAGTTTAAAATTTCGGTAATCTTCTGCAAGTCTACGATTTTCTGAGTCAGACTTTCAAGCGGTATTTGCACTATAATCCAAATTTTACTGAATATCACAGAATAGAAATAGAAAATATTATTATTCCAAAACACTTTGAATTAATTTTAAGCACTTAGTAAATCCAAACTTTAGAATAAAACTGAAGAATTTTAGTAATATATCCAAAACACAAATACTTAATGAATACTGACACAAATAATAACTAAGTATGGACACTTCCTATGTTACAGCCCTTAAACACATTTTTATGATCATTTAGGTCTCACTGTAACGAATAGGAGGTTTGCTGATTCTGCCAGATCTCGTCTTGTACGGAGATTTCACAGTAACTTCTGGCAGTTTGACTTTCAATTCAGGCAATTTTGACATTTTTTCCTGTTGTGTTGTAGGTGTTGCCTGATTTTGATAGCTTGTTGGTTGATTCGTAGTACTGTCCCTGTGTGTTGGAACGATTATTTCCCCTTCACTTTCCTCCTGTAAGGGTACCGATTTTGTTGGTTTCAAATGCTTTCGATTTCTCCGGTATTTCCGTCCGTCCGGCGTTTGTACAACATACGATCTTGGAGACTCATGTTTTCGCTCAACTGTCCCGTGTTTCCATTTATTTTCATGTCTCATTACAACATTTTCACCCGATTTTAACGGCTTAAGGTCTTCTTTGCTAGCATGTTTATCATAATAATGTTTTTGCTTTAGTTGTCTTTGTTTGAGACTTTTCCTGATCTCATCAGAATGATGAGGTTTCAACAGCGGCGTTGCTGTTGGCAAACTGGTTTTCAAACGACGTCCCAGAAACATCTGCCCTGGCGATAAGCCTGTGTCATCTATCGGAGAATTACGATAGTCTAGTATCGCCATATAAGGATCATTGGCTTTCTTCAGTAGATTTTTAATGGTCCTTATTGTTCTTTCAATTTGGCCATTGCTCGAAGCAAATCCTGGTGATGAGGTAACTCTTGAAAAGTCATATTCATGTGCGAACTTTCGAAATTCTGCACTGGCAAATTGTGGCCCATTGTCACTCATAACTTCATCAGGTATTCCATATTTAGAAAACTGACCTTTCATGTACTGTATGACATTTCTAGATGATAAATTGTCAAGCTTATTGATTTCTGGCCATTTTGAAAAATAGTCCACAGATATTAGATAATGTTGTCCTTTGAATTCGAATAAATCTACCCCTATCTTACTCCATGGCCTGTCTGGAATTTCAGTGGGTATTAACGGTTCTTTCGGATTCTGTGGCTGATTTACTGCACATATTGCGCATTGCGAAACTTTTTCTTCGATGTCGCTGTTCATTGACGGCCAAAATAACACTTCACGTGCCCTGGATTTGCACTTCACCATTCCAAGGTGAGAAGCATGTATTTTTTCAAGCATTTCATTTCGTAATGCTTTAGGAATTATTAACTTTAATCCCTTGAACATCAATCCGTCGATACTGCTAATTTCATCTCTATAGTTCCAGTATGTTTTTAGCTCAGGATGTAGTTGGTCTTTTGCTTCAGGCCAACCTCTAATCGTGACATCTTGTAACAATGTCATTTCTCTGTCTTCCATTGTCGCGCGTTTTATTTCTTCTTGTTTTTGTGGTGAAACCGACAAATATGATAGCAAGTGGATTTCGTTTACAGGCATGTCCTCCACTAGCTCATCATTTGCCTCTTCTAAATAGAATCTAGACAGATAATCGGCCAAAAACATTGATTTTCCAGGCTTGAACACAATTTCCAAGTCATATTTCTGTAACTGGAACATGAAATTCTGTAGTCTAGCCGGCATTTCGTGTATTCCTTTCTTGAATATCGATTGTAGCGGCTTGTGATCCGATTCTACGACCACTTTTTGTCCATATATGTACTGATGAAACTTTTTACATCCAAACACAATAGCCAACGTTTCTTTCTCGATTTGCGAATATCTCTGCTGTGTTTCCGTTAAAGCAGATGATGCATACGCGATCGGTTTGCCCTCTTGTACGATGGCTGCACCAAGTCCTTTGGAGCTACTGTCCACCGTAAGCACTATTGGCTTTGTTTCATCAAAATACGCGAGCACTGGCGCGTTTGTACACATTTTTCTCAATGTTTGGAAACTTTTTTCCTGTTCATTCTCCCAATGCCACTCTACTTCCTTTTGAAGAAGTTGTCTCAATGGAGCTGATACTTCCGACATATTTGGTAGAAATTTTGCTAGGTACTGAACAAAACCAAGAAATGTCTGCAATTCTTTCTCGTTTGTAGGCGCTTTCATTTGCTCTACGGCTCTTAGTTTTTCAGGATCAGGTTTGAGTCCCTCCGAACTTAATGTATGTCCTACATACGTAATTTCTGATTTCCTGAATTCCCACTTACTTGGAGATAGCTTCAAATTATATTCCCTGGTTTTGTCTAAAACTCTTTTGAGCCTTTGGTCATGCTCTACCATTGTTCTGCCCCATATTAATATATCATCCATGATGACTTCTGTACCCTCTATATCTTCAATCATTTGCGACATAATTGACTGATACAATTCACTTGCGCATTTTACTCCAAATGGTAATCTGAGGTAGCGATATCTTCCGAATGGAGGATTGAAGGTACATAACTTTGAACTTTGGTCATCCAACTGGAGTTGCCAAAACCCTGACGTAGCATCGAGCTTTGAAAATATTTTGGCATTCGGGATTCTTGATACGACTTCATCAATTGTCAATAACGGAAAATGTTGTCGCTTGATTGCCTTATTGAGATCTCTTGGGTCAATACAAATTCTTATGGACCCATTTGGCTTAGTTACAACAACCATACTGTTGACCCAGCTTGTAGGCTTTTTTACACGTTTGATGATCCCTTCTTTGACCATTCGTGACAGCTCATGTTTTACTTTGTCTCTCATGGAAACAGGTATGCGCCTTGGTGGATGTATAGTAAGTAAGTAAGTAAGTAAGTAAGTAATGTCTTTATTTAAAGAGGGTAATACACAGTTGGCAAAACCAATCTTCCCTGAGGCCCTCTATAGCTATTTAAACCTGTGTAGTTCTAGTACTTGGCAATTATTTACAATATTTTGACATTGTCAATTCACATATATTATGACCCTTGTTTTGTTGATCCAGATACTCTGCCTTTATGAATGGTGCAGATCCTGATAAAGCCAAGTAATCAGGTTCTTCACATGCAATGATATTTGAGGTGACACTGCAAGAAATCTGATTAGCTTAAAATCAGATGTAGACATGATAAGATGACTGAATCAACAGACCAAGGGTATAGTACAAACAGAGTATAAAGTGCATCACTGTACTTTAAAACAGCACATTTACAATACAATCAAGCAATATAAACAAGTAATGGTCATTTGTTTGACTTGCCAAACACTTAAGATTATAACAAGATTAATACTAACATCAGATTAATCAAGCTGCAAAACAAACATAGATAGGAATTAAATTCACTATGTAATTCTAATGATGTTTCCTGTGTTTTTGAACACTTATACAACCCAATTTTAGGTTCCATTCAGATTGTAAGGCCCAAATTTATTTTGAAACCAGTTTTTGAAAGAGTGTAGCTGAGCATTATTTAAAACACCTCTAGAACCATATACATGTAAATACCAAAAAATCTCCATCTTTTATGAATAGTTTTAGATATAGATTTGTATAAGTTGATTCTCGGAGATAAAATCTTGTTCTGCTATCAAAATTGTACAAAACATATTTGAGAGAAATAAAAAATTAATACCATATGAGTTTAAATACTAATAGTAAAGTTGATACATGTTTGAGGGAAATAAAAAATAAAAAAATAGTACAATATGAGTTTAAATACTAATGGTAAAGTTGATACTCATCCAGTCATTTACAGCATAAACCAATCACTCAGAAACACCCATAACTTAGGCAGCTGACACACAAACAAGATGTAATAAAAAAAAAAAAAAAGTTTGTATAGTGAGACATTGTGATTCATAAGGTATACAGGCCTTTTAAGGTGAATGGATCCACTTTCAGGGGAGTCAAATCTGTCATTCTCATTTTTGCTCTCTTCCCACTGGGGACAAACCCCTGAAGGAAAGAATCATTCCCCTCTAGGAGCAAATACCTTCCCTTAGGAGTTGATCTCTTTGGAAGGTATTCGTCTCCAAGCTAAGCCACTAGGAAGTTACAAAAGTTGTTCCCCTTTGTAAACATGGCAGAAAAACATGGAGGTGCATCCATACACCTAAACATTATGTATATAAAGAGAAAATACTTTAAGACAGCATCCCTGAAACTATATCTTAAGAATAAAACAAGTTATAAAGTCTGGAATAATATGAATATTAGTTTTCACTTTTCCCTTTTAACAACACAGACAAGCAAGAAAGAGAGCAATGTTAAATGAGCAATTCTCAAGAATCTTCTCTGTGACATATTTGTGTCATACCCCATACCAGATCAAATTTTTGTGAAAGCGAAACAAAAGGCCTGCTATGAATAGGGCTGTTTTATATAAATTGCATTAATATGACTAGAAATAACTATTATTTACACAACTAACACTCCAACAACACATATGAAAAGAAGGAAAAAAGTTTGTGTAATGAGGCATTATACAGGCCTTTTAAGGTGAATGGATACACTTTCAGGGAGTCAGTTCTTCCATTCTCATTACTGCCTCTCTTCCAACTGGGGCCAACCCTCAAAGGAAAGAGTCTTGCTCCCTAAGGAAAAGGAAGTTACTAAAGTTGTTCCCTTTCATGAAAATTCATTAAAATAGCAGAAAAAATGGAGGTGCATCCATTCACCTTAACCATTTAATATATATATGTATACAAAATTTTCAATAAGTATTCACATTTTTCCACCTCATATATCCCTGTTTGAATGACCCTAAATTTGGCGCATCCCTAACTGATGCAGGAAGGGTATTCCATATTTTAGGTCCAGAATAAGCCAGTGACTTTCTGTAGATCTCGAGGTTTGGTCTTGGAACATAGAGAGTTTGGTTTCTTACTGACCTCAGGTCTCGGTTATGGATGTCATGTGTGTATGTAAATTTGTTGCTTAGATATGTTGGGGCCAAATTATTCAGAGATTTATACATTATCACACATTTCCTGTATTTCACTCTTTCATCAAACCGCATCCAGCCAAGCTGCTGAAAGAGCTCTGCCGAAGGGCTGCTGGGGTCTCTGTCAAGAATAAGCCTTGCAGCTCTCTTTTGAAATTTTATAATTCTGTCAAGCAGTTCATTACTGCAGTTTCCCCAGATGGTACTACAGTAATCCAAATGTGGGAGTATGTAAGCATTAAAATAAAGTTTTCTTGTTGATATGTCTAAAAATATTTTTATGCGTCCAAGCAAAAACAGCAGAGAATTACATTTTTTAATTGTTGCCTCTACCTGGGCAGACCAGTTAAGCCTGTTATCTATTGTGACTCCGAGTAGTTTTTCCTGTTTGGAAATTTCTATGGTAGTTGAGTTGATTTTAAGATTGGGTTGATTTTCTTGAATAAATGACTGTTTTTGGACTGATGAGATAAACATTGCTTTTGTCTTGGAGCTGTGAATAGCCATTTTGTTTTTCTGGCACCAGCTGAGAGCATTCTGAGCATCTTCATTGAGATCCTCTGCCACTTCTTCAACAGAACTGCCAGATCTAGACAAAGTTGTGTCATCAGCAAATTTATCGGCAATAGACTTTTTGATTTCAAGGGGCAAATCATTGATATATATTAAGAAAAGAAGTGGCCCAAGGACAGATCCTTGGGGGACACCGGATGATATGTGTTTTGAGCTGGACAATTTTCCTGAAATTGAAACTTGCTGGGACCTTTGGTGGAAGTAGGACTTGAACCAGTGAAGTGATGAATCGCTAAATTGGTAAATTTGAAGTTTCTCAAGTAGTATCTTGTGATTAACAAGGTCAAAGGCTTTAGAAAGATCTAACAGAACCGTTCCTACTACTTCATTTTTGTCTATAGCAGTCAGCCAATCATCAATGATTACTGTTAGGGCAGTCTCACAGGAATGATTGCTCCTGAAGCCTGACTGGCGCTCATACAGCAGTTCATGGGTATTGAGAAAAGTTTTGAGATGGTCAGCAACATGTCTTTCAATAACTTTTGAAAGTAAAGAAAGGACAGAAACTGGTCTGTAGTTGGATTTGTCAGATTTGTCTCCCTTCTTGAAACATGGGGTGATTTTTGCTTTTTTGAAGCTGTCTGGAAAGATTTCTGAACTTAGGCTTAGATTAAGTATTTTTGTGAGAGGGACTGCTATAACTGGTGAGCCTATCTTTAAAAACTTGGCACTGAGTCCATCAAGTCCAGATGCTTTAGAAAGATCCAGTGAAGCTAACTGTTTTTGCACAAAATCCAGGGGCATTGGGGGTATTTCAAATTTCGTGCCTACAGGTAATTTCCTTTGAATTAACTCATTTAGCTTGTCAAACATGTCATCACTGCTTACATCATCTGAACTGTAGTTTTGAAAAACTGATGTAAAGAAATCATTGAATGCATTTGCTGTCTCTTCTGGACCTAAAATAGGTTGACCCTCCTGGCTGTCTATTAAAGGGGTTTGATGTTTCTTGGATTTATTTGTCAGATCATGCAGATTTTTCCAAAGCTGTTTGGGATTTCTTTTATTTTCGTTTATGTTCTTTGAAAAATAGTCTTTTTTGGAGTTTGAAATCATTGTTTTTGTACGATTTCGCCACAGTCGGTAAGACGCTGTATCCTTTCTTTTATGAAAGTAGTCACGCTTTTGACCAGCTGTAGCTATTTCTGAATTAAACCAATTTGGTTGCAGTGTTTTCTTAACTCTTTTGTTTCTTTTTGGAGCATGATTGTCTATGACTGATTCAAAGACTTTCATAAAAAAATCTAAAGCATCATTTGGGTCATCATATATATCTAGTAAGGACCACGGCTGGGAATCTAATTCTTCTAAAAATTTAGCACTATCGAAGTTTTGCATGTATCTATATGAAATGGAAATGTGCTTGGAATCTGATGTTTTATTGTTTGATGTTTTGCGGGTCAGACAAACAGGGTAGTGGTCACTAATGGCATAAAAAGGTACAAAAGTATCAACAATGTTTTCAGGTTTGTTACAGTAGGCATGATCAATAAGAGTTGAAGAATGTTCTGTAACTCGCGTTGGCATATTGACTAGCTGAGTAAGGTTTACAGATTCTGTGACTTGAAGCCAATTTTGATTGATGTTGCTTTCAAGCAGATTTAAATTAAAATCTCCCAAAAGAATAATTTCTTTACTTTCAGAATATACTTGTTCTAAAATTGACTCAAAGCCAGTTATCCAGGTCTGATTAGCTGAAGGGGGCCTATATGTATAGCCAAGCAAAAAGGGCTTTTGCATTGCCTGCTTGACTTCAAGCCACAGAGTTTCTATCCCTTCTACATGCAAGTCATCTCGAAGAGAACAACTTAAATTTTCCTTAGCATATATCACCAAGCCACCTCCATTTGTTTTCCTATCTTTACGAAATAATTGATAATTTTCAAGTTGTATTTCTTCATTGCTAAATTCATCATGGAGAAAAGTCTCGCATATACAGACAATATCAATGTTATTTTGCTGGCTTAAAAGAATTTTCAGTTCATCTAATTTTGAGTGGAGATAATGGATATTTAAGTGCATAATGTTAAGACCTTTCTTTTTGAACCAGATTTCTTCCGATGAGCTTGCATGTATTGGGTCAGAGACAGATGAATCTTGGTGATCAGTAAAATCTGAAATAGCTAAACTGTGAACACTTTGGGCCTCAGGGACATCAGCAAAACAATCAAATGCAAAAGCAAGTGTTTGATTATCACTGGAATGAACAGTTCTATTAGTGTCTATTGTTCTAGATTCCAGAGTGGGAAAGTCACTACGGCACTGAGAGTTCATTGTTGTACTGATGGTAGGTTCTGTTTGTGAGTCTGTGCTTATTTCCAGCCCTGAAAGTGGGGCTGGGGTGGAACAGGGAACCATGGAGGAAAGAATGACATCCAAGGTGGTATCATTGTTTCCTGATAATTCCCTCGTCTGGTGTAGGGACGAAACCGAAAATCCTCATTTGATGACTGCCTCTCCTTTTCCAGTCTTGATTTCACATGTAAGGTGCTGCGCAATGCCTGCTGTATATTTTGTCCAAGAATTTTTCCTCCTTTTTTATTCAGATTCACTGGGTCTCTGTACAGTGAAATGTCAGGTTTTCCATCTTTTAGAAACAGATCATCATTGTCTACAAACACTAAATTCCGTTCTTGGCATACATTCTTAAGAGCATGATTAGTCTCATTAATCATGCTGTTGGTGTGCCTATCACTTCTCCTTGGTAGAATGGACGAAATGAGTATCCTGGCCTCTGGGTTCACATTGTGTACTGTTTCTGCAGCATCCTTAAGCCCATTCACTACTGTTTCTGATGAGTCATTGTCTGAAATATTGCCTGCTCCAGCATGCAGCACTATTGCTTTCAGGCCAGTGATATACTCCTTGTTATCTTCTGCAAGCTTAATTATTGAATTTTCAACTGTCCTGATCCTGCCCCCTCTGTGTGTTTTTATTTTACAACTTATATCACCGTCTGACATAAGTCTTGGGCTAAGGATGCTGGTAGTATCATCTCCAGCAATGAAGACATTTTTTAGCTGTGATGATGTTATTGATGCAGCAGCTGGCATTTCAGATCTTTGACTAGGTTGACTGGGAACTCTTTGGCTGGTCTGATCCTTGTTGTTGTGAGTGGAAGAGGTCCCATTGCATATTTTTGACTGCAGGTCCATGGATTTCTTTACTTGTTCCTTTATTTGTATTATTTCAGACATGAGTTCTTCCTTAAGGGCTCCAACTTCAATTTCTATTTTACTTTCAACAGTATCTGTTTTACCCGCATTCTGCATTAGTTTTTCAACTAGTTTAGCCTTGTCAGTTTGCAAAGCTTTTATATCGGATTTAAGCTTATTGTTTTGTTCTTGAAACAAAAGACTGTCCGCTGATGCTGATGCAAGTTTTTCCTTCAGGTCCTTGATTATTTGGTCTCTCTCTTGTAGAGTTTTTGCATTGGACTGCAACTTTTTCTTTGAGGAGTTAATTTCATTATTTTTGGCTTCTAAAACTTTTAGCACTTTATCATGATCCTGTTTAAGTGTTTTTGTTTCCTTTAAAAGTGTTCTTGAGGTTTCTTGGAGCTCTTTATTTTCTTTTTTGTATTTCTCAAGCTCAGTTTTGAGGGAAATCAGAGAGCTTGTTTCATGAGATGACTTGTTTTGCTGATTCTGTGGGGCTTCAGAATTACTTGTGTATAACTGCTTGACACAAGTGATCTCATCCTCAGAGTCTAACTCAGAGTCTATTTCAAGAATGCTGTGCCCAGGCTGATCAGAGTTTGTACATGAGGCAGTGTCACTAGTTGTTCTGGGGCTTTTGTCAGCAGTTTCTTCTGAATGTCTTTGGCTGGAGCTCACCGGGGTTGAGGCTGATCGTGGGCTCTTGATTTTATTCAGCACTCTGTTTAAAAAGTTAGCTGGACTGGAGGTGCCGGTAACTTTCTCTGCCTGTCTAGATTTAGTTTTACCATTCTGTGGTGTAAAACTAATTGAACTGTTCAAACTGTCATCTGATCCACAAATGCTGAGTTTGCTAGACAGACTTCGAAACACAGTGTTCCTCCATGTCCATGTTCCAGCACCTTGAATCAGTAGTTTCTTTGCTCTGTATAGCGTTAACACAACTTTTTTGCCTCCTGCTTCAGTGGTTGCTGTAGCAGCAGAGCCATTTGCATTTTCTTTGAAGATGTATTCAGCCTGAAGCAAGTCTGTGATCTGATCATAGGTGTATTGTGTGTAAAAGTCAACTGAGCAAGAGCCATATTTTCTTGAGGGTATTATATTATATAAAGTACCATTTTTCAAGTCTACATAGTCATCTGTTTCATTAGCGTTGCATGGGCTCTGTATTGTAGCTGCAGATTTTGTACATTTTGCCATGTTTAGGATTTGAAATTGCCACCTCCAGTAAAGGAGTATAGTTGGTATTAGCTGGTTTGTGTGTGGGTGGATTATGGCTCTAGTGTCCCTAATTGAGAAGTAAGCACAAACACAAATTCTTTGGTCTAAGACACCTGCTAGTCAATTAAGGATTGTTTGTTTATCCCCAAAAGTTAATGCTCCTAGAGTGCAAGGTGATGTAAAAGTAATCTTTTGGTTGATTTAAGTCCACTAATCCTCAATAATCCAACAGTGTTTTTGTGAAAGTAACCAGAATGGCAATTTAAAATAATTTTTTTTTATTAAATTACTATTTATATTTCCAAAAGTAAAATTGCATCCACTGAATTCACTATGAATTATTATTCCTGTTTTAAAAAGCTATATCCTAGTATATTTTTCTCCTAATAATTCCAATGAGAACTATTTAAAAATCACAATTTTGTCAGAGCCTCATGAAACACATCCTCATATCATTTATGACTGGTGTTATAGAAGAGTCAATATGAATTTTATGTTTACCTGGTAGGCATCCAATACCTTTGAATACATCCGAATATTCCCTTTTTATGTCACTGTTATCAAAGTTTGTCACTGGAGAATCCAATTTATACATACGCTGAATTAGTCCTACCTGTTGGCTAGTCTCTGAGCCTAGAATTGTTGGAGCACTCTGTTCAATAACTTGAAATTCAATGTCAAACATGTCATTTTTGAATTTACATGGTAATTTCACGGATCCTACAGGCTTGATTGAATGTCCACTGTATGATCTTAGTTTTGATTGAGTCTTTTTCAGTGCTGTCTTAATTTTCAATTTGTTAAGAATACTTTGACTTATTACATTGCATCTGGCTCCTGTGTCAATTTGCATCTGAACGTCCTGGTCAAAAATTGAACTGCTTACCATCCACTCATCTGATATTTTGTTTATTTCCATTTCATCGAAATCGATACGAGAATTGAACAGAACAGAACAGAACAAGTTCGATGTTGGGCAAAATCTGTCTATTATTGTGGGAGTTATGGCCCTTTTTATGTCCCCCCACCAAAGGTGAGGGGGGACATATTGGTTTCAGTGCGGATCCCGTCGGCGTCGGCGTCGGCGTGACAGATTTCTTGTATGCGCGATATCTCTTGAACCAAAGGATAGAATTTCACCAAACTTGCATGGATATATCATTGGGACAAGTTGAAGAGCTGATTAGATTTTGGTGACCTTGACCCCATTTTCAAGGTCACTGGAGGACTTAGATGACAATTTCTTGTATGCGCGATATCTCTTGAACCAACTGATGGAATTTCACCAAACTTGCATTGATACATCATTGGGACAAGCTAAAGAGCTGATTAGATTTTGGTGACCTTGACTTCATTTTCAAGGTCACTGGAGGACTTAGATGACAATTTCTTGTATGCATGATATCTCTTGAACCAATTGATGGAATTTCACCAAACTTGCATGGATATATCATTGGAACAAGTTTAAGAGCTGATTAGATTTTGGTGACCTTGACCTCTTTTTCAAGGTCACTGGAGGATTAGATGACAATTTCTTGTATGCACAATATCTCTTGAAGCAACAGATGGAATTTCATAAAACTTGCATGGATACATCATTGGGACAGTTTAAGAGCTGCTTAGATTTTGGTGACCTTGACCTCATTTTCAAGGTCACTGGAGGACTTAGATGACAATTTCTTGTATGCACAATATCTCCTTAACCAGTGTATGGAATTTCACCAAACTTGCATGGATATATCATTGGGACAAGTTTAAGAGCTGTTTAGATTTTGGTGACCTTGACCTCATTTTCAAGGTCACTGGAGGACTTAGATGACAATTTCTTGTATGCACAATATCTCCTTAACCAGTGTATGGAATTTCACCAAACTTGCATGGATATATCATTGGGACAAGTTTAAGAGCTGTTTAGATTTTGGTGACCTTGACCTCATTTTCAAGGTCACTGGAGGACTTAGATGACAATTTCTTGTATGCACTATATCTCACTAACTAATGGATGGAATTTCACCAACATTGCATGGATATATCATTGGGACAAGTTTAAGAGCTGATTAGATTTTGGTGACCTTGACCTCATTTTCAAGGTCACTGGAGGACTTAGATGACAATTTCTTGTATGCACTATATCTCTTTAACCAATGGATGGAATTTCACCAACATTGCATGGATATATCATTGGAACAAGTTTAAGAGCTGTTTAGATTTTGGTGACCTTGACCTCTTTTTCAAGGTCACTGGAGGACTTAGATGACAATTTCTTGTATGCGCAATATCTCTTGAAGCAACAGATGGAATTTCATCAAACTCGCGTGGATACATCGTGACAAAATTAAGAGCTGATTAGATTTTGGTGACCTTGACCTCATTTTCAAGGTCACTGGAGGACTTAGATGACAATTTCTTGTATGCACTATATCTCTTTAACCAATGGATGGAATTTCACCAACATTGCATGGACACATCATTGGGACAAGCTTAAGAACTGATCAAGAGTTTGATGACCTTGACCTCATTCTTAAGGTCACTGGAGGACTTAGATTACAATTTCTTGTACCTACAATACCTCATGAACCAGTGGATGGAATTTACCAAACTTGCATGGATACGTCACTTGGACTACCTTTAGAGCTGATCAGAGCTTGGTGACCTTGACTTTTCAAGGTCACAGAGGACTTAGATAAGTGAAAGTTTATCTAAAATTGATAATATCTCACTAGCCTTTGGCTTGATATCCACTCTATCATAGGTATACCTTTGGGACAATCTCAATATTTTCACGGTCAAAAGCTTACATACAAATCCTTTTTTTCTCTCTCTTAACCATGAGTTATATCTTGAACCAGTAGACGGATATTCATCAGATTTGCATGAATATATTGTTGTGACAGGTTTAAAACGTGTTTAGTATATGTAGTTGGTGACCTTCACCCATTTGTTCAGGACATACTTTTCCATGTAGGATATCTTTAGAATCAGTGGATGGATTTTCTATAAACTTGCATAAATATTTTATTTGTACAGGCTTTTTATTCAGTAGAGGGGATGGGAAATGGGCTGGTGGGGGGACATCAGTTTTTCTCTGAAAAACATTTCTAGTTTGACTTCATTTTGTATGAAGAAATGGTTTCCGTTCCATATCTTTTGAAAGCATTGGTGTATTGAATTCATATTTTATACACAGGTATATAATCATAAAAAGCAGGTCAAGTTAAATGTTGGGCAAAATCCATCTATTATTGTGGGAGTTATGGACCTTTTTTGACTTCATTTTGTATGAAACACTGGTTTCCGTTCATGATCTTTTGAAAGCATTGGTGTATTGAATTCATATTTTATACACAGGTATATAATCAAAAAATACAGGTCAAGTTCGATGTTTGGTAAAATGCGTCAATTATTGTTGGAGTTATGGCCCTTTTTTGACTTCATTTCATACAATAATGGTTTCCGTTTGTTTGTTTTTGAAAAGTTACTTGTTTCCGGGCTATTTCTTTTGGCAAGTTGCATGGCATCCATTTCTGTGATAAGATACAGAATGTTATCACATATCACAGTCATGACCCCCCTGCAAGGCCCCTCCCCCCCCCCCTGCCCCTCAACACACACACACTTCTCTTGATCCAAGAAGCACAATACATCTGCACAAGGATAACAATAAAACATACCACAGAAGTCTGCCTTTGTGAACATAGTTATGCTACAAGTGCCTGTACCTTAAATAAGGGGCCATCTTACTTAGGGCACTAGGCGGGGGCATCCGTGTAGTATGGACACATTTCTAGCGAAATCAAGTACGGGTATTTATTAGAATAAATATGGTATGCCTTACATGTCTACCCAAGGTTAATAGATATACTTATTCTCTGATTCGTCCATTGAAGAGAAAACATACAGCCCAAGTTGGGCTATATGAAGGAATTATGGCAGCCTATAAAACTGAAAAAACAAAATCTTGATGAAGTTATAAGCATACAGCTGTTTGATGATGTGGTAAGAATAAAGAGATTGATTTCACATTCTGTTTGACCATAGCTTGTGTTTTGCTCTGAATGTGAGTAATGTTTGAAACATCAAATTTTCAGGTTGAGGGTGATGCCACTACACTCTAAAGTAACCATGGAAGAACAGGCCCAAGTGTTTAATATGGCGGAGTCAGGCTGGAGGAAGGTTATTCTGTCAACCAACATAGCTGAAAGCTCTATCACCGTACCAGACATTAAATATGGTGAGAGAAGTTTAGTTACGGTCTCTGAAGTTGACGTATATAAGCTTTTAGGCTGTTATTGAAGCCTGAAGTTAACGCTAGATGTAATATTAACTGTATATGCTTTAATAATAAGCTGTACCATGTATGCAATAATTAGCACTCAATGCAGTTGGGAATTTCATATCCTGCAAAATTTTTCACTTTAAAAAATAATTTCACAGAATGCACAATGAATGTTACAAATAAAAGATAATTCTGTTAAATATTCAATGTTACATATGTTCTACTTAGTGATATTGACTGTTATATCTGTTTAAGTGATTAACTATGACATCTGTTACAATGAAATTAACTGTGATTTCTCATGCCGTGTACATGCTCTTAGAGAATTGACCCCGACCGACCCGACTTACTGCTATATAAACTCGGGTTGCTCGGGGTATCGATTTCACATGTGTTTCTAATGAAACCGGTCGTATAATCCTCCGGTATACCAATAAATGATACAGAATTATGCAATTTCGCAGTCGTGCCCCAGGTGGTGAAGATAACGCTGTTAACCGATTTTCTCTAGTTAAAAGTAAAACATAAATATCCCACATCCTTATCTTGATGAAAACTAGAAAATCGAAATCCTCGTTAAAAGTTATGTTGTTTAGGCCTTTTGAACAGATTTCTACGTTAAAATTTAAGCATTTTGTAATAAAACAATTCTATAATGGCACGGGAACCAGCGAAACAGTACTCCCTGGCTTACAGCCTTTATACAAAAATAGTTCCAGTTGTATTGCAAACTTATTTTCGTATGATGCTTCAAAAATATATCTTCAAACACACTGACTGTATTTAGATTAAAAGTAGACAAAATTTTATTATTTGATATGCGATTTTTTAGTGTATTTTATGAGAGCGTTCTTCCAGCGGCGCACTAATACCGTGAATCAGGTTTCAGTAACACTGCTGATAAAACTACTATAAGCTTGAATTACCTGTATTATCAACCGGGAACCATTTATTGGAAAAAGTAGTTCACAGAGTATGTTTAGCTGATTCCTGCAGCGTCCAGATAATTAGGGGATGGCTAAAACATCTGGTCTGATTATCAGTTAGGCATAAATTTTAGGTTATTTTTCTCTAAGAGAATGTACACATCATGTGTAACAGTGATGTACATGTACTTTGTTGTCTGTTACAGTAATATAGACTGCAATATACTGTTGTAGTAATATTGATAGAGCATCTTACCCGAGTGCTCACGTTTTATTGAATTTATTAAACAAGTTGGGGAAAAAGATAAGATGCGAGGCTTTGCCGAGTATCTTATCAGTTTTCCCCAACGAGTTAAATAAATTCAATAATACAGGAGCACGAATGCAAGAGTCTATTTATCATATGACACTAAAATCGCATTTTATTAGCTAATTTGCACTAAAACGTCACGATTTTGCCATTAGATAACGCGATGTTTTAATGGACATCAACGTATAACGTTGCGACGTAATTTGCATATTTAATCCACTAGTGGATTATCGTTTTTAATGCATGGCTTTATTACACTCTCAGGTGAGATGTCATATGATAAATTGTGTTATCTGTTACAGTGACATTGACTGATTTATGTTACAGTAATTTTCTTCGGTGTCTATTACAGTGATAGACTTCTGCCTCACCAAAAATCTGGTCTGTGATTTTGAGACAAACTACACCAGCCTTCAACTGCACTGGGCATCTAAAGCCAATTGCACACAGAGAAAAGGTAATTGAGCTTTGTAAACATTATTATAAGAGCTCGAAAAGAATCAAAATGTAAAAAATATTTCAAATTTCTTCAAAACAAAAAAATGCTTTGGGACATTAGAATCACCTTACCTTTATAATATACAGGAATGACCTTGTGTAGAAAATATCTGAATAACCGTTACCACTTAATATTGGATCTTTGTATTTGACATTCAGTTACAAATCAAAGTATAGCTGACCTGATTAATTTTGAACTTATTTCATATATATTTTTGTTAAGTTATATCTGTTTTCTGACATAAGCATTTTATATAATTGTGTGAACAAAATATCTGAAGAACCTTTTTAAGATAGGAATTTTTGACATAGAATCACATAGAAGTAAATGACCTACTTAAGTTTTGAGCATATTTTGAAAATGTTATGGCCTTTGTCTGACTGACATATTTTATGTAGGAACAAAATATCTGAAGAAGCACTTAAAATAGGAACTTCACATTTGGTATACAATTGCAGACCAGGGTGTGGATGGCCTGACTATCTTTTGAGCATATTTTGTAAATATTTGGTTGAGCTATGCTCCATTTTAGTACATGTACTTTCAGCGTTTACGTTGGAAGAGTTTAGTGAATAAAATATAGAAAAAACTGCTTGAGCTAGGATTTTGGTTTGTAGATAGTTCATAAGTATGTGCTTGAGTTATGCTTTTTCTTAAGCATCCAGGAAGGTATTTTCTTGAGAAACAAGCATATTTTTGGAGTAACAGCTTTTTACAAACACACTTTCCAGTGAGATATGTCTTGGGAAACTATGATAACATAGAAAATTGCTTCACTCAGGCACTGTTTAAGCATAAATTGAGACTTTGCAACCATTGTTAACAATGACCAAAACCAGCATTTGACCATTGTTGACAATGAACAGATAGGCTCAGTCTTTAACCATTAACCTTGACCAAATGTTGCAACAGAAGTTACAAGCACCTCTTTATACTTGCGGTTAATTTTTATGTCAGTAATAGTTACTGCTATTTCTTTACAGGTCGTGCTGGCCGCGTTTCAAATGGTCGTGTGTACAGACTTGTTACAAGAAATTTCTATGAAAAGGCAATTCCAGAATACGGATTACCAGAAATGCAGGTTGGTTTTCTCAAGGCACAGCATTGACAATTTACACAAGCTAGACTACTTGTGCATAAAGTTCATGTGCCTCATTCCTTAGAAAAATTATGGAAAAAACGTTTGTTGTTATCCATTGCAAAAATAATTATGTGTTCACTCTCATGCGTATGCTACTAAAATAGGTGGTAATACATGTATCATTGTATGATGATAAGCTGTATATGCTTAAGTCATAATAATGTTCTGTTCTGTTCTGTTACTATATTTGACTCACCTGTGGCAAGCAGAAGAGAGACATAGGTATTACTTCTCTGGTGTTGGTGTTGTTGATGGCAGCATAAACTTTGCATCAAGTTTTCTGGTTGAACTCTGTTATATGGCTATGTACTGACAGGTTTGCACCTTGTTTTAATTTTATATTCATACCCCTGGGATGCAAAATATGTCCAGGGTGTATAGTTTTGGTGTTATCATCATTCCAGCCATTTGTCTTTCTATAACCCATTCCATGGGGGATACCCCCTTAGGGGTATCTGGGCAAACAGTTTGGATCCAGATCAGGCCCCACAAATGTGGGGCGTGATCTGAGATCCAAACTGTTTGCTGCCAAGATATCATTTCTACGAGAGTTAGTAAGACTAATAGTGTCAAAATATTCTTGATTTTTGATCACACGGGTTATCCCGAGACAACGACCGGGACAGAAGACAACTAACGCAGTTCAACAGGTAAGGGGGAAAACAGGTGTGAGTAGCCGTTTTCCCTTATTTTCTCTTTAATTAGACTGAATAGAAATTTCTGGTTTCCATATTAAGAAAGGGGCAGTTTTCTACATGTCATGGAGAAATCCCGGGTTCTAGCACAATCAACAAAGCGACAAGAAACTTTGAAATGTCAGCGACGAAGCAAAAAAAAAAAACATAAATATTTTATTTCAGAGGGCCGTGAACGGTTTACCAAATGTACAAACTTGGGGATTCCGACAGTTTCAATGCTACCAGGGATTACAGAAAACATGCCAATTGTAATAAATCATAAATTACTTTGTAGACTGGAATTATAAGCATTTGAAGTTAGGTACTGTCTTTTCTCCTGTCAACAACTTACCACGGTTCACATTTTAGGCCAGGTATAATGAACACGGTTGGCCAGAAACAACCAACGCAGTTTTAAACCAAAGAAAATCTATACCCTACCGTGTCTTACCCATTCCATTTCTATTGTTGTAAGTAACATATTTTGCCTCATGCTTGCAGGTGGGCACTACTCGATCCGTGCGGCTTTACGTATTGTCTCATTTGATGAACACATCTTGCTGTATCTGAACTGGTCTCTGCATATGCGCGTATCTTTTAAGTGATTGAAATATCTCATCGAAACCGAAACCGCTTGTCTGCTATTCCTGCACTTGCTATCCATGTAGTACTAACATCTCTCTATTCTATTCTATTCTATCCCATAACCTTACTAGGTCGTTGGGGCACCACAGATGACTTCCAAACAATCCCTTTCCACCTTGTCCTGTCTTCAGCTGCCCTAGTTGAGCTGGCAAAATCCATTCCTGTCCACTCCTTGATATTGTCTTCCCACCTCTTCTTCTGTCTACCTCTTCTTCTTTTTCCTTTCACTGTGCCCTGAAGAATTGTCTTTGCTAAACCAGAAGACCTTGAGACGTGGCCAAACCACCTTAGTTTCCGTTTCTTGACCAGCGTCAGGAGTTCATCATATTCTCCAATGGCTGCTTGGATCTTCCTGCGAACCTCCTCATTGGTTATATGGTCCTTGTATGAAATGTTCAATAACCTTCGGTAGCATCTCATCTCAAAGGCCTGCGTTCTTTTCTCTAACTCTGCTGTCAAGGTCCACGATTCACAGGCATACAGAAATTTGGAAATGACAAGGGAGCGCATAAGTTTCACCTTTGACCCAAAAGATACATGTATGTTGTTATCTCTACAAATTGGTTTCAGCTTGGTAAGAGCTGAAGTGATTTATGCAATCCTTGAGAGAACCTCCTGTTTTGAGCCCTCATCTGAGACAACTGCTCCAAGGTATTTGAAGCTGCTTACAGTACCCAGCTTTTGCCCCTTTACCTTGATCTCCCTCAGGATGCCATCTGCGCTGTTCGTCATCAGTTTGGTCTTCTCAGCACTGATCTCCATCTTATATCTTGTGCAGATTTTGGTCGAGACTTTCAACTAGAGATTCTAGTTCCTGCTCTTCCTCAGCTAGAGCGTCTATGTCATCGGCAAACCGCAGATTGGTAATGTTTCTGCCGCGTATGCTAACCTTTCCGTCATGTTCTTCCAGAGCATCAGACATGATCCATTCGAGAAAAATGTTGAAGAGGGTGGGTGACAGAAGTCATCCTTGTCTTACTCAAACTGTTGTTCTGATCCATTCTCCTGTGCTGCCATTCATCAGGACTGCACTTGTTGCCTTGTCGTATAGCTGCTCAATGGTGCGAACTAATTTTGCACTGATATTGTACTTCAGCATGGTGGGCGGGCCGTGTAGCTCAATCGGTAGGGCACCTGACTCATAAGTCAGAGGTCCTGGGTTCGAAACCCGGTCTGGCCACATACTTTCGTTTCTCCTTCCGCTGATTCAAGAAGGGTAGTTGTCAGTTACTGGCGAAAGTATGTGCACTTAGTACTGGTTAACCGCTTAGGAGGTCTAAGCCTGCCAAGGAATAATGTGGTTAGGTTAACTGACCGTCCCGACATGACCATAGTTGTTTACCGTGGACGTTAAGCATCAAATCAATCAATCAATCAATCAACCCGCATGGTGGCCCATAAAGCTGTCAAAGGCTTTTTTGAAATCAATGAAGACATGATACAGATTCTGCTGATGTTGGAGATACTTTCACACAGGCTTCTAAGGTTGAAGATCTGTTCTGTGGTGCTCCTTCCTGCTCGGAACCCAGCCTGTTCCTCGACGATTATCTCTTCGACTTGTGGTTTAATCCTAGTCAAGATGACTTTCAGCATGACTTTGCTTGAATGACTGATGAGGCTGATGGTTCTGTAGTTCTGGCAGAGCTGTAGGTTGCCTTGTTTAGGGAGCGTAATAATCAGCGACTGAGTCCATGGGGTAGGCCATTCTCCTGTTCTCCAGATATCTGTTAAAACATCAGTCATGGTCTCCCCGCCAGCTTGAACAAGTTCTGCAGGTATATTATCAACTCCAGCTGAATATTGTTTAGGTTGTCAACCATGACGGAGCCCATCCCTCTCCAGGCTATATATGTTGACCACAGCCGAAGCTACATCAGCCTAAGAAAAAGCATTAAGTTCTATGCCACACACAGATGAAAGACGTTGATACATCATAAATATTGTTGAAAGGCGTTCAAACGTTACACTCACCAGCGCTTTCCAAGCTGAAGAAGCCGTGAGCTCATGCACCATGCAATCACCTAGTAAAATAGCAATATGAGGGTCACATGTTTGATCCACTTTTTCTTTTATATTTTGGGAACGAAGTCCCATCTCAAAAGCATGATTACAATGTATAAGTGGGTCTGAACCCCAAACTTAAATACACTCACACCTGGTTAACTATGTTTTCATGGATTTACCAAACGAAAAGGAGCTGTTACGCAACGAAAAGAGTTATAGTTTTATCAAACGACCTGGTCATTCGGTCGTTTGGTAACTCCGACTTTTTTCGTTTCGTTACAGCTCTTTTTTAGTTTCGTAACAGCCTTTGTATATATACATAGTTAACCGGGGGTGACACTTATGCATGAACGTTTGACTGTCTATGTGTAAACTTCACAAGGTTCTTATTTGATGAAAATTGCATGTAAGCCTTATTCCCAGAGCGTTCACTTGAATTTCTGAGAAACCTTATCGAACCAATGAAACCAACCCCATCTTATCCAAACAGTCACACAAACCAACGGCTCATAGTGAAAACAATTGAGCCGGTTCATGAGATATGGTGTTTTCAAGAGTTCCGACCAGCGTAGACACAAGCCAGAATAGAGTTACTCATGCTGGTTTGAGGCCAGCTATTTGGCATGACCCTTCTGGAGACTTTGTTCTATCCATGCAGCTAACAATAAAGATGCTAAGACTATGCGGGTGCGCAGGCTAATTTGTGTCTTCGTTATTCACATATGGCATAAAGCACGATTTGTTATGTCGCGCCTGAAATATAATCGGATGACTAAGGCGCACTTGCAAAGTCCAGCAGTCAAGATGGATGAATGAATAATTTTCGATTTCATGTGCCCTTCAACAGTATTTCAGTCATATCAGGGCGATGAAAGGATGATAATGAAAAGCTGTGTGCAATGGAACCGCGTTTACGGTAGGAAGTAGTCAAGAATGGCCGTCATCGTTCGCATACATGTCAAACAAGCCTACACTTAGTATAGAGCCAGCTCTCACACAGTACCTGTGTGAACAAAAAACAAATATGTTACAACCATTCGTAAGCCGTGTTTAGACGGACAGATACACCCGGGTCTGTATTTGCACCCTGTTGCAAATTTGCATCCCCGATTTTGCTTAAAACCTTTTTAGATGGATTTGGTTGGTTGGTTGTTTTGGGTTTAACAGCCCTTTGAGACAGTATTTCAGTCTATATCGGGCTGTCTCCCAAAGAGAGGGAGAAAGAAGAGAGAAAGAATAGATGAGAGAAAAAATGTCCAAACAACCCCCGCCCGCACCTACTGCAAGCACAGTAAGCCCTTGCCCTACTAATATTCAAATAAGTAGGACGCCCTGGTACTGGAAGTTACACGCAGCACCTTTGCACCACCCGACCAACCCCCTTTTAGATGGACGAAGTACACCCCCAAGATGACTGATTCTACCTATAAACGCCGTTTACATGGACAAAATATACCCCGGGTGCAATTTTGCACCCCAGTTGCAAATTTACACACGGGTGTATTTTGTCCATCTAAACGCGGCTTTAAGTGTCAACTTTAGCACGATCTTGTCAACGTAATACTACCAAGAGGAGATGAGTAATATAACTAAGATGAGAAAGATGGGTTCAGAGCTGGAAGAAGCACCTCAGAGCAGATCTTCAACCTTAGAATCCTGTGTGAAAAGTATCTCCAACGTCAGCAGAATCAGTACCATGTCTTCCTTGATTTGAAGAAAGCCTTTGGTAGGGTATGGCATGCAGCTTTATGGCCCACCATGCGAAGTACAATATCAGTGCAAATCTAGTTCGCACCATTGAGCAGCTATACGACAAGTGCAGTCCTGATGAATGGCAGCACAGGAGAATGGTTCAGAACAACAGTTGGAGTAAGGCAAGGATATTTCACCCGTCCTCTTCAACATTTTTCTCGAATGGATCATGTCTGGTGCTCTGGAAGAACATGACGGAAAGGTCAGCATAGGCGGCAGAAACATTACCAATCTGCGGTTTGCCGATGACATAGACACTCTAGCTGAGGAAGAGCAGGAACTAGAAGTCTCGACAAAACCTGCACAAAGTATAAAATGGAGATCAGTGCTGAGAAGACCAAACTGATGACAAACAGCGCAGATGGCATCCAGAGGGAGATCACGGTAACAAGGCAGAAGCTGGGTACTGTAATAAGCTTCAAATATCTTTGGGCAGTTGTCTCAGACGATGGCTCAAAACAGGAGGTTCTCCTTAGGATTGCACAAGCCACTTCAGCTCTTACCAAACTGAAACCAATTTTGAGAGATAACAACATATCTCTTGGATCAACGGGAAACTTATGCGCTCCCTTGTCATTTTAATATTTCTATATGCCTGTGAATCGTGGACCTTGACAGCAGAGTTAGAGAAAAGAACGCAGGCTTTGAGATTAGATGCTACCGAATGTTACTGATCATTAAGTACAAGGACCATATAATCAATGAGGAGGTTCGCAGAAAGATCCAAGCAGCCATTGGAGAATACGATGAACTCCTGGCGCTGGTCAAGAAACGGAAACTAAGGGGGTTTGGCCACGTCTTAAGGTCTTCCGGAATAGCAAAGATATTCTACAGGGCACAGTGAAAGGAAAGAGAAGAAGAGGTAGACAGAAGAAGAGGTGGGAAGACAATATTAAAGAGTGGACAGGGATGGATTTTGCTAGCTCAACTAGGGCAGCTGAAAACAGGACAATGTGGAAAGGGATTGTTTCGAAGTCATTTGTGGTGCCCCAACGACCTAGTAAGGTTAAGGGATAGAATAGAATAGAATAGAATAGAGAAGTCAGTTGTTTTGTAGACGGCATCTTAAGAACGGAGCACAAGAAATATGTCTAGGCCGTCATGCAACTGATAGACCAAGAGCGGATTACATCTATAACTCGACAACTCATTGTGAAAGCTGAACGTTTTCGATTCTATGACTTGAAAATGCTGTAATAATATTATGGTTCTCCAATTTACTCCAACCAATCCATCTTTATAGGTTTCGTAAGTGTAACCAAGCCATATTGCTTATGCCAAATGTCACTCAGTAGTTCATACCCGACAGAGGCGAGTTCAGCAGCCCCAGTGCTATCGGGCGCTCAGCTGAATAACTCTGACCATCAACAACCACTCACACTGCTGAACTTGCATCTACCATTTAAAGGGTGTCTGTCAGGTGTGTGCTTGCTATCACAAATATCTGCATCGCAAATAATGCAGTTTCAAGGAAAACGCGAGTGGTAACATCGATTTTTTCCAAGGACTTGATATTTTACAAACTGCGTTCGTTGTTCCCGAAGTATGCTGACGAACCGCGTTCAGATGTTTCATGGCCCTCGGTATGTTGTGTCCAGGAACAAACTTAACTGTTCACTGTTCCATGGATTTGAACAATCGACAATAATTTTTCAGACAAATGCTTGCGATGAATTAGAACCATAGACAATATACTATATCTACAAAAGAAAAAAATAAGAAATAAGATGTCTTACATAGCCAAAAACTACAACCGAAATAGAAAGGGGTAGGTGCTATTGAACGAAATGAAACGTTGCAAGGTTTGTCTCTCATTTTAATGAACAAATCTCCGTGAAACTTCATCGGTTGGTACCAACATTAGTCTGCTTTCACTCGGCCAAATAACTTTTAAAAGTATTCATGTTTAAGGTTAAAAATTGCTGTTTTCCTACCTTAGGTAGTCCTATGACGTCACCAAATCGAACTGCGTTGGTTGTCTTCTGTCGCATCCGTTGTCTCGGGATAACCTGTGTGTTGATGCAGACGACAATTTCAGCAGACGACAAAAAATACCCAGAATGCAATGGGATAAGTACATTGATTTGTTTGATTGTCTGTCCCATTATAATTTTACATGAAAGTATTTGGTTGGCATTCTTTGTTATCTTTCCAAACTGCCTGTTCATTTATGACTAAGTTTATATATAGGCAGATGGAGATAAATTTGACATCATCTGGATGGTGCTGCTGACCTAGACTTACTTGAGTGTATTAATTCATGTTAAAGTTTTGCGATAAGTTCAATGCCTGTTACATATCTGTCCAATACTCTTGAATGGATTTTTAATATGTAACTGGTCTAGCTTTGTTTGATAAAGATAAGCTAACATTATCTGGATATCTATGTGATTCTTTGCAGAGATGCCCATTAGACAAGTTGATTCTCCAAGTGAAGGTGTTAGACTTAGGAGAACCTAAAGCTATACTTGCCTTAGCACTGTCACCACCTAATCTGGATGATATTGAGAGAAATGTGCTGCTCTTGAAGGAGGTATGAAGTATAAATTTAACAGAGCTCCAGATAAGAAGGGGTAGCAGTGATAATTCAAAGAATTTTTCTTATCTCTCAATGAAGACATATAATGTGACCCCTTGTTAGAACTGTCTCTGCGAGACGGTTCTAATGAGGGGTCAGAAAATATGTTTTTTTAAGGATAAATAAGGAAAATCATCCTTAAATTATCCCTGTTACCCCTTCTTATCTGGAGCTCTGTTTAACATTATCACAACTGCTTATTTCCACAGTCACCACATTTAACTCATCATTGGCTAAATCAGGCAACATATTTTCATCCAAATTTCCCATTTTACATAAATTAATGCAAGTATACATTTAAAAGCTTAATCTGTTTATACATACCATTCCTATTGGAGCATATACATTTTTTTTAAGAGAGAATTTTTCGGCCATTTTTTGTCGCACCTGCTTTAGCAAGGTGCGATACAGGAGTTCACTTTTCCGTCAGTCCGTCCGTCAGTCCATCCGTCTGTCCACAATTACGTCGACCCTAGCGTTCGTGTTCATTATTTACCTACATTCATCAAACCTGGTATAAGTTTCTTCTTAGAATGGTCTCGAGGAACCTTGCACTTATTTTGACCTTTGACCTATTTTTCATGCTCTAATTACTTCGTGAAATTCTATGCCATCCATCTGTCCACAATTACGTGGACCCTAGCGTTCATATCCATTATTCTCAAATTATGATACCTACATTCATCAAACCTTGTATAAAGTTTCTTCTTAGAATGGTCTCGAGGAACCTTGCACTTATTTTGACCTTTGACCTATTTTTCATTCTCTAATGACTTCGTAAAATTCTATGCCAAAAATTACATTAACCCTAGTGTTTTAAGTCCATTTCTCTCCATCTATTCTCAATCTATGATACCTACATTCATCAAACCTGGTATAAAGTTTCTTCTTAGAATGGTCTCGAGCAACCTTGCACTTATTTTGACCTTTGACCTATTTTTCATGCTCTAATGACTTCGTAAAATTCTATGCCAAAAATTACGTTAACCCTACTGTTTTAAGTCCATTTCTCTCCATCTATGATACCTGCCATCTTCAAACCTGGTATAAAGTTTTTTCTTAGGATGGTCTAGAGGAGTTTTGCCTTTATTTTGACCTTTGACCTGTATTTTATGCTCTGCTGACTTAGTAAAATTTTACGTAAAAAATTACGTCAGCCCTAGCATACTGGTCCATTTCTCTCAATCTATGATCAAACCTGATATAAAATTAATACTTAATGTTGATCTAGAGGATTTTTGCCCATATTATTTTGACCCATATTTCATGCTCTGCTGACTTCGTTAAATTTTATTTACAAAATTAAATTGACCCTATCATTAAGTCCATTTCTCTCTGACAATCTATGAGATCTAGAATCATCAAACCTGGTATAAAGTTTCATCTTAGAATGGACTCAAGGGTTAATGCACTTGTTTCAGCCTTTGACATATATTTCACATGCTACGGATTTTGTAAAATTTCACATCCAAAATTGTGTTGACCTTAGGGTTTGAGTCCATCTCTCTTTAAATACAATGGGTGTAATCATCAAACCTGGCTTGAAGATTCTCCTGGGATGCTGCTATTATTTGTACCCTTGACCTTTATATCATGCTGTATTGACCTTGGAAATTTTATGTCAACCTGGCATCCATGATTATATGGACAAAAGCATTCAAGTCTGTTTCTCACTAACTATACCACCTACAATCATAAGACATGGCATAAAATGTTTTCTTAAGCTGGTGTCCTTTATTGTTTGACTACTTTATACCTTTAACCTATATTTTTAACTCTGTTGACTGCCTGTAGAGCTTTATGTATTGAACTACATCTTTTCTAGTTTGTAAGTCCAATTTGCTCAAATTTCTACATAAATTCATCAGACCTAGTGTACACTTTGTCTAACCATGGTATCTACTACTGAGAAAGCATAAGGCAGGTGCGACATAGCATTCCGGGGAATTCTTGTCTTGAAAGAGAGTCAGCTTTTATGACTTCCTCGTAACTTCCCTGGACAAGTAAAACGTTTCCAAAAAAGAATCTGCTCATTAAGGATAGAATTGGCTCTTAGAAGAGAGCTGACCCCATTGAGAAGAGGGGCAAAAATCAAAATTGTTAAGTTATCTCCTGAAAGTGAATTGATTTACCTTAATATTATACTACCCCTTGTCAGAAAATGCTAACTTAGCACAAAATATTTTGTGCTAGGTCTACTCTTAGGAGGGTGACGTGCAGTAGTCATGCCATGGTTTTTCCCCTGTATGG
Organism: Ctena decussata; assembly: GCA_963989385.1. Taxonomy (NCBI): domain Eukaryota; kingdom Metazoa; phylum Mollusca; class Bivalvia; order Lucinida; family Lucinidae; genus Ctena; species Ctena decussata. The sequence goes on from OZ022499.1 coordinate 107,695,627, forward strand.
AAGATAATCCACTTGGTAAAGCTTGTGTATTATTTCCTCATACAGGGAACAAATCATGGTATAAATGTAATACATTACAAAACTTGAGACTGTTGACTTAATTTTTCAGGCTGGAGCATTGTCCACAATTGCAACCCATGTTGGTAACAGGCATGACGGTGAACTGACATTTGTTGGACGTGTCCTAGCAGCTCTTCCCATTGACATCAAGATTGGGAAGCTCATTCTTCTTGGTCATGTGTTTGGGTTACTTGAGGACTGCATGATTATTGGTAACATTATTAGAACTGTTTTGTTCTATTAAGTTAGGCATTTTGTCAGATTGTGTTTGGCACCCCATGTCATTGCACCATATGTAGCAAGGGAAAAAAACCTCTGTGACTTCCTTTTTACTTCTTCAGATTCAGAACCTTGTCAAATATAGGGTTTCCCTGAAAGGAAAGCATTTGCTCCTAGGATTCTTTTGTTTTAGAGTTGAACCCCATTTAGTAGGGAGGCTAAAATGTAATTTGCAGAGTTGCTTGCCCTGAAAGTGACCATTTACCTCAAGTCCATTGCAGCAGGTATAACCACAATTTGTTCTAAAGTTTTGAGCTGCCATCAGACCAACAAAGCTTTGTGGCAGCTTATTATTGTTCTAGAATTGCTTTAGATAGTATGCTTGTCATCAGATGAAAGTAACAGAACTTGAAATACGAGGGGTGTTCGAAAAGTTTTGCAAATGGCCTCATGACTTTGTTTAGGAACAAGCTGGGTACAACTGCTATGCATGTACTGAAAGCACTGCATTTTGTCTTTACAATGATACCAAACACTATACAAAGACACTTTTCCTTATTGAGTTACAACGCATTTTAATAGGTCCCAGTCATACCACTGGGCTAATTTTATATGTAAAATCTTTACAGTGTAGACATTCAAGTCAAATATCCTTGTAAATACCAAATTAATCTTTGTCATTTGCTTGTCCATCGTTGCCTATAATATCCATACAAAAGTTAGAAGTGCGGCAACTGTTATCGATTTATTCCTTGCAAATCAATGCACAGTTCTTAATGACGTTATTGAATTTTACGTTAACGTCATTTTTGAAAGCTTGCAGAGGTTTCATTTTTGGCATTAATTTGAATTTGTTGACAGGTTTTCGTTGACCTATGTAAATGCTCTTGCCGACAATATTTTGAATGCTAATACACTTGATTTCATTACAAAATCATCAAATTTTAGTAGAAATGGAGAAATTGCTACAGCATAAAGTACGGATAATCCATATTCCCGGCCCTGTATGGAAGCCAGATTAAAACTAATTTCCGCGATATTTACAGAACAAAATTGTCTGGGCATTGTCTTTAACTAACAAAGATAAAAAGATATCAAACACTGCTGATATATAAATTATGGCCTACTAAAGTAAAATTCTTTAGTGTCTTTAGGGTATACCTCTTTCAAAGAAGTTAAAAATGCGTCCTTTTTTACAAAATGCACCTTGTTTGCAGAATTCTATTCGCATGATATAGCTTTATGAGTTTTTGCAATCAGAAGTTCTGTCTGTATGGTGGTTACCGAGAAATTACGTCATTTGCAAAACTTTCCGAACGCCCCTCGTACCTTGATCATTTGGGATTATCAGAAAGCAGTTCATTGGTGTTACTTCTTGTCTGCAGCAGCTTGATCTACTGTTAAGTTAGTGGTTCAGCATGGTTTAGGAAGAGGTAGCATTCTGGGCCCATTTGTTCAAAGCATTGTTAGCCAAGGATTCATTAAGTCCTACAGAACTCACAAAATCAATTGTGGTATGATTTTTTGCTGAAAAATTATGAAGAGCTTTTGTACTGCAAAAGCGTCTTAGCATATTTTTGGCAAAAAAAACAGGCAGGGGTTGTGTGAATAATACATTTGAAAATTTAATGTCAGGATACCTAACAACATTGTTAGTTTTGAACAACTGGGTCCTGAGAAATTTATGCATTGGGGCATTATGTGAAAAAAGCATCATGATAAAAAAAGTTCTGCAGAAGTTCTAAAACTTGGGACACATAAAATTATTACCTTAGTTGTTCTGAAAATAGAACAGCTTGGATAAACAGTGCAGGAACGTGCTCCAAAGATGCAGATGGAATCCCAAACACTGTAGACCCTGGTCAGACTGCTCCTCTAGGAGCAGTCTGATCTGTGTCTACACTGGTTGCTCAGCCCTAGCTGATCCCAATACTTAGAATCATTACGGTATTTGAATTGTGCATATCATTCCCCAAATTATCCTTTGCATGTGCACAACCTGGTCTGTTATAAAGTTTGCTTCTTAAATTGCTCAGGAGTTGCCTGTTTTTTTGTGTATAAGCTTATATTACCCTGGCTTTACTCAGAAAGATTAGCATTTTTCTTGTTCTCATTTATTGTTATCAGATGATGAAAAATCAGTATGCTAAGGTTCTGACCAGGCTGATCTGAGTCTTCGCTGTTTCCCCATCATGCTATAACTTGGACCTTTTTGAGGAAATCTAGTCTTGTCTATACCATAAATTTTCAAGGTTGTTGGGGCACCACAGGTGACTTTACAACAGTCCTGTTTCACCTCGTCTTGTTTTCCTCTGTCCTGGTTATGCTGGCAAAGTCCATCCCGGTCCGAATCTTTAATATTATCTTCCAACCTTTTCTTCTGTCTACCTCTTCTTACCTTTTCCTTTCACTGTGCCCTGTAGAATCATCTTTGTTAGGCAGACTACCCTTGAGATGTGGCTAGACCACCTACTTTTCCCTTTCTTGACCATGGGCAAGAGTTCATCATGTTCTTCAATGGCTGCATACAGCCACATTAGTTACATGGTCATTGTATGAGATGTTCAATACCTTTTCGTAGCATCTCACCTCAAAGGCTTGAGTTCTTTTCTGCAACTCTGCTGTAAGGGTCCATGACTCGCAGGCATATACAAATGTTGATATGACAAGGGAGCACATCTGTTACACCTAAGTCTATTGATCCAAGAGATATATAATCTTTCCATATTGGCTTTGTCAGATCTAGAACTGCAGTGGCTTGTGTAGTCCTTGTGAAATTTTGGTTTTGAGTCATAAACTGAGACAATTGCTTCAAGATATTTGAGGATATACCATAGTGCAACTAAGCTAAGACTTTGCATTTAATTTGAGCCGCGACACGAGAAAACCAACAAAGTGGTTATGCGCCCATCGCAGACTCAGATCAGCCTGGGCATCCGCCCAGTCTGATCAGAGTCTTCGCTGTCCGCATGGAGGTAGCTTAGCCCCTTAGCTACCCTTTAAGCACTTAACAAAGAGCCTGACAAGACTGGACAGATGCCAAGGCTGATCTCAGTCTGCGCAGGGCGCACGACCACATGGTTTGTTTTCTCGCGTCGCGGCTCATTTGATCTTTTCTTTCTTAGGAGCAGCAATGTCATTGAAGAGTATGTTTGCCAGACCATTTAGTAAGAAGCTAGAGGCTTTCAGGTGAGTGAATATTTTTCCAGATCGGCAGTCAGTTAGGGAAAAAAAATGGAGAAAACAATGTTTGTGTCTTTTGATATCAGTTTTATCAGGCAAGACCAGAAACAGGGTAGGAAGGGGGAGGCTTTGCGAGCCATTCCTACGTGGTTTTGGTCAAGCCTGATAAAACTGATACCAAAAGAAACTGACATGTTTCTCTGTTTATTGTGGATCATTGGAGGATTTTGGATCATTGGAGGATTTTGGATCATTGGAGGATTTTAAGATGTAAAGAGCATCAAACAAATGAAAAGCAAACACAGTTATGTTGGAACATGCTGATGTTGCAAATGCATTATGCAGGGCTTTGGAAATACCAAAATTTCTACTTGTTCATGGACAAGTAAACAGACAAAACTAACTTGTCCAAACAAAAATTTACTTGCCCAGAAAAAAGGTACATATGAAAAGAATAATAGATAATGAAAAGAGGAAGGGTTGAAGTTGATAACAATTTTTGGCTAAGTGTCACAAAGTATCGAATTAAAACATATCTTCTTGTCAACTGTTAGAATTGCCTTGATGAGGCGATTCTAACAGGATCTGCAACATGTTGTCATGATAAAATATGAAAATATCTCAGAATTATTCAGAAGTACTTCCACTGATGACACTTTCAATACTTGTCCAAGGACAAGTTAACTGAAATTTCTCTCTTGTCCAGAGTGAAACGAGACAAGTAGGACTAGTCGGGCATAATATTTCCACAGCCCTGCATTATGATGTAATTTGGTGACATCATAATGTCGTAGTGATGAAATTCGCAAACAGTGTAGATCCTGATGAGGCGGCTCATAATGAGCCGCCTCATCTAGATCTACACTGTTTGTCCTCTAGTCTTTGAATTCTCAATATGGTATGTCTTGGACAAGGCATTATTTTAATTGTTGCGGACGTAAATTTTTGATACTTAAAGAGTTAACCAATCAAATGTCGTCACAGCCAATTTCAGTATGTAGCCAAGAGGTTATTTCTAAGGCACTGACTGATACTAGTCTTGCAAGTGCAGTTCTAAAGTGACATGATAGGGGAGAGTCGGGTAACTTCGGACAGGCGGGTAAATTCGGACATACCATTGCAAACAGTGAAAATCCAGATGAGATGGCTCATGATGAGCCGTCTCATCAGGATTTTCACCGTTTGACCAGTTATTGTTTTGTTTTAGTTCCAGACAACTGACAGGTAAAGAAAAAAATGTCACTGTCCAAATTTACCCACTGTCCGAAGTTACCCGACTCTCCCCTCTCAAGTGGAATCTGCAACAAATGCATGATCATTGAGCATATTTTCCAGTAAAATATTTTGTAAATTAGAAAATATCGATGACATTTTAATTCTTAAGAAAATTTAGCAGAATGACCAGGACTGACTCATCAATCATAGTTGGTTTACTCTCAGTAGAAAGAATTGGCCCCGAGGTTATAAAACTTTTTCCATGCTCAACTCAGCTGAGCATGAAATTTTCTCTGCTGATAAATATGAAAATGCCAACTAATGTTGGCATTTTCATAGTCATAAGCAGAGAAAATTTCATACTCAGCTCAACTGAGCAAGAAAACAACTGTACTTATCAGTAATATTCTAGTTATTAGCCGGTAAAGTTTCATGCTCAGCTGAGTTGAGCATGAAAAAAGTTTTATAACCTTGGGGCCTGGTTTCTAGAGGAGCAGATTCTTTTCTAAAAGAGTCGACCACTATTAAGAAGGGAGGCAAAAATGGCAGAGATGTTTGCTTGGAGTTTGACTTTTGTTTTTCTCTTTCATTGCAGACGCAAGTTAGGCTGGGCAGATGGCTCACTAAGTGACTGTATGGCAATACTGTTTGCCTACAAAACTTGGCATAACAAGCGAGAGACAGGAGCATTTAAGAGAAGTGGGGGTGGGGAGATGCAATTTGGAAAACAGTTTTACCTACAGATCAGGAGACTCAAGGAGGTATCAGAGCTCTAGATAAGAGGGAGTATTTGGTGGTAATTAAAGATAATTTTTGTTAATTCTTCATAAGAATATATGTTGTGACCTCTCATCTGAACCGTCTCGACGAGACAGTTCAGATGAGGGGTCACAACGTATGGTTTCAATGAGAAATAAGAAAAACATCCATTATTATCATCAAATACTCCCTCTTATCTAGAGCTCTGAGGTATTGTGTATCTTCAGTTAATAGACTTTTTTGTCCTTCCAAAACAGTTATCTACATCTGTCTTATAAGAAGGCTCGAAATTAGATATTTGGTGTCAGCCTAGAATATAGCAAAACACTGTTTCATAGTCAAATGAGCTGCGACACGACAAAACTAGCAAAGTGGTTTGTGTGCCCAACAAAGACTCAGATTAGCCTGGGCAGCCACCCAGTCTGATCAGAGTCTTTGCTGTCCACATGGAGCTTGCTATGAGACTTAACTACCCTTTAAGTGCACAGCAAAGACTCTGATCAGACTGGGCAACTACCCAGACTGTTCTGAGTCATCGCTGGATGCACATGCCACATTGTTGATTTTTTTGTGTTGTAGCTCAAATAAATATTATTAATTAAAAGGCTAATATGAAAGATGAATATGTAATGAGACTGGCCAGAGCTGTGGATGGGGGAGTGGGGATAGAGTCGGATGCTCTCCATTGTCGTCGACAATTCTTGTCAAGAATTTCGGTGTCATAATAAATGCTGGTATTCTTTAAAGAGGGTTGACTGTACAGACATCTGTTGTTTTAGATATCGGAGCTGATCAGAGACATTGAGAAGAGGCTGGAGAAGTTCAACATCCACAAACCTAAGAATCCTCCACACTACAAGAGGAACTTCACACCGGATCAGGAAAAACTACTGCTTAAAGTAAGCTGTGTAAAGTTAAACTTTAACCCTATTGCACTCAGAACAGCCAAAACTCCATAGAGTTTTGTCTGTTCTGAGTGCAATATGGTTAAGCATGCTGAGTTAAAGGCAAATGGGAACATTTTCAGGGGAAGCAACTCTGGCATTCTCATTTTGCCTCCCTTCTCAGTTGGGGTATATACTTAAAGGAAAGAATATGCTCCTAAAGGAGCAAATTAAGAGGGTCTAATTATATTTGAGACCATCTAAATAGTCTCAAACAATCTGATATTAGGTTAAAGACAGTAAATTATAGCAGCTGTAGAAGGCTTACATGTAAGCATACTTTAATGTAAGATAGCAACAATATTTTATCAAAGCTTTCTATTAAACAAAGCCTGAAATCATTGTTTTGAGACTATTTGACAGTCTCAAATATTAAAATATGTTTTCACATTGGCTGTCTGTGTGTCTGTCCATCTGTCAGTCAGTAGTACGTACATCTGTCCGCACTTTTTTTCCGTGCGATAACTTAAGTATTTATCAATGGATTTCATTCAGAATTTGCACATGCATTTGTACCAAGAATGTTTTGCATGGGATTGTTAGCGGACAAATTTTGATAATTCCTGACAGAGTTAGGCACTTGTCAATGTATAAAAAATGTTTTTTGGCCTCTAATTCCAGTACTGTTTACAGTATCATGATGAAACTTTACAAAAATGATCGAAGTGACAAAAGCTTTACATTACCATAGAAATTTAGTCCTCAGGGGTTATCAGCCCCTGCCCCAGGGCTACATACATGTTTAAAATCATGAAAAAAAATCTGTATAGATTCTGAGTTTGAAGCAGTTTGTCTGAAATTTACAGCAAATGATCGGCATAATATAAGCCTCCCATGATGCTCAAAATTTACCCCATTAGGGGTTTTCTGCCCTTGCATCCGCATATGTAAAGCCATGAAGTAAAAATCTATCATAGTTCAAAGCAGTGTCTCTGAAACTTACAGGAAATGATTAGAATAATAAAAGTTTCATGTGTTGCTCGAAACTGAGTCCCCATGGGGATTATCTGACCCTGCTCTTGGGCTATATACATGCATACAATTTTTTGTAAAATCTGTATAAAATCATAAGCTAAATAGATTTTCTGAAACCTACAACTGCCCTGCTCTCAGGTCATACAGACAATGAAAATAAAAATAGATAAGGAAAAAATCTGAGTGAAAGAGGTATGCAGTGGCGGGGTATCATGCAGTCATTCACAATGCTTTTATTAGTTGTAGGCTAAATACTTTCAGAGGGACAAGATCTTATTTGTGGCTAGGTAAATTCCTTGTCAGTGCTTCTTAGTACACATGCATGTACCAAACTATGACGTAATCCTAGAAAAGAGTGAAACCAGCCCCAGTGGTTGGTTTTGTCATGTCATGGTTCATTTAATTCAAATCATCTGGCAATTAAGTCACAGTTTGAACACAATTTCAAATCCTACTTCTGCAAAAAGGAAAATTAAGAGAAATATATAGATATAACACATTAAATTTTGTCTTTTGCTCATTTTGTCTATAACATGCTAAAGTTCAAGTATGTGACCATATTTACTCAATTGTAACACCCCAATAATATTTTATGTCATAGACATTGGTGGCTGACCAATGTAAAATGTCTTGATCTTGTCTTTTTGTTCAGCAGTTTTCTCGAAATGAGCCGGGACACGAAAAAAACAACAAAGTAGCATGTGCACTCAGTGAAGTCTCAGATCAGCCTGTGCATCTGCCCAGTCTGATCAGAGTCTTCAGTGTCCGCATGGAGCTAGCTTCAACCCAAAGCTACATTTTAAATGCTCAGTAAAGACTTTGATCAGACTGGGCAGATGCCCACGCTGATCTGAGTCTTCGCTGGTGCAGATGCCACATTGTTGGTTTTGTCGTGTTGCGGCTCAAATGTTTAAGATAATTATGGTATTTAAACCTTTGATTCTGTCACCAGGTTGTGCTCGCAGGGGCCTTCTACCCAAACTACTTTGTGCGTGGTGAGATCGATGAGATGGAATCTCTTAAATCTCTCTCTGGGAGAAATCCACTGAATACTGTGATGGTGAGAGTTTTCTTATGTAACTGTCTGTTTTATGTAGCTGCATAATTGAGCTGAGACATGACAAAACCATCAAAGTGGCATTGCATTTGCGCCCAGTTAAGACTCAGATCAGCTTGGGCATCTGCCCAGTCTGATCAGTCATCACTGTTGGCATAGAGATTGCTTAGATACTTAGCTATCCTATAAGTGCACATCAAAGACTGATCAGACTGAGCAGAGGCCCAGGCTGATCTAAGTCTTTGATGGGCACACATGCCACTTTGTTGATTCCGTTTTTGTTGGTTTTCACTTTTGTCGACCCAATTGTTAAGCAAAGGTGGGTGAAAAGTGACACACTCGTGGAAAAAACACCTGACCATCTGTACGCAGAACTTGGCTTTTTCACTGGCGAGACTAGAACCCGTAGCAGTGAGAGACCTTGAGCTCATGAGTCTGGGCTCATAACCACTAGGCCACATCGGTCCGTCCTTTGACATAGAAAAAAACAGAAATGTGCATCATTCCAAAGGCAAGTTTGTAACAAATTAGTCTAATGTCTAATTAACCGCCAAGGCTGCAGTTTCCACAATATTTTCAAAATTTTGTAGCTCTATATATAGCCATGTGTCAAAGGAGATGATGTTTATGATCAGCTTGGGCATCAGCTTGGGCTAGTAAGCTTGTTATCAAATCCTTTCTTATTATTCTTGTATGAATTGATTGTGTATGTTTATATGTTGAATAAAATACTGTTTAAACTATAGCCATGTGTTAAAAATTGTATCAGTCTCAGTTCTTTTATTGATACGATACTGAATGTTAAGCATGGGGTGTATATGAGTTTCAGATCACCATTTCTAGTTAACTTATTTAGAATCTATATACCAAATCTGGATGAAATCTGTATCTCATGTCTATGTGAAATGGTTGAAATAAAGGGTATTTTGACTATGAATAGGTGAAAGGCCTTCCTGCTAATCAAGGAACCTTGTACAGGGAAGCATTGGAAGACTACTTCAGAGGCTGTGAAAGCAATCCCAAGGCCTATTTTGAGGAAACCAGGTAAGTACAGTCAACTGTCGTTATCTCGAACACTGATATTGAAAAAACAACAACAGATATTTGGTCTGGATTAGGTGGTACATTATTTCTTTGGTTATAAGGCAGGTCTTTCCCTTCCAAAACAGTCCAAAAATCTAGATCCATCTTAGAAGATGGATCTAGATTTTTGGGATTGTTTTGGAAGGGAAACACCTGCCTTAAAGCAGAATATCATAAGACAGAGTTTGATAGTTGGGGTCATCCTAGAAAGGAGTATGATAGTTGGGGTCATCCTAGAAAAGAGTATGATAGTTGGGGTCATCCTAGAAAAGAGTATGATAGTTGGGGTCATCCTAGAAAGGAGTATGATACTTGGGGTCATCCTAGAAAGGAGTATGATAGTTGGGGTCATCCTAGAAAGGAGTATGATAGTTGGGGTCATCCTAGAAAGGAGTATGATAGTTGGGGTCATCCTAGAAAGGAGTATGATAGTTGGGGTTATCCTAGAAAGGAGTAAACTCTTTTTTATAGCCCAATAAATACGGTACTTTCCCTAATAATTGTGATTCAGTTGTGTTGCAAAATGGAAACAATCCCACAGATATTTGAGCCATGACACAACAAAACCAACAATGTGGTTGTGCGGGCAGCGCAGACTCAGATCAGCCTGGGCATCCACCCAGTCTTATCAGAGCTTTTGCTGTCGGCATGGAGGTAGCTTAGACCCTTAGCTACCCTTTGAGCACTTAACGAAGAGTCTGGTCAAACTTGGTTTTGTTGTGTCGTGGCTTATTTAGTGTTGATTCCATGGTTTGTAACAACATCCAAGGACACACACAAATGACTTACCATATTTATTAGACGGGGATTTCCCCTTCCAAAATTGCTTCAAATCTGTAAATCAGTCTCATGTAATTCACTTATAAAATGGGATTTTCTCTTTGAAACCATCCCCAAAATCTAGATCCACCTTGTAAATTTTGAATTCCAGCAAAGTAACGGAAAAGTCAGGGATTTTCATAATTTTGTTTTTGCAGATAGTTTGACAAAACTTTTATAGAAATGTTCCTTGAGAAGTCTTCTATTAGCTATGATTTGGCCAACTGCTCCTTTCATTGGTTGCCATTGAAACCAAAATGCAAAAAAATGGAAAAAACCTACTTAAAAATTATCTCCTTTTGAAACCACTATGCATTGCCCGATAAGGCCCAGATTTCGTCTGTAGAATCATTAGGCTGGAGGATTGAAAGTTTGTGATTTTTTATGAAATTGGCTTTTTCGCTTGGTTGCTATGGCAACTTAGAGTTGCATTGACTTATAATGGGAAAAATTGAAAAATGGCATTTTCTGCCAGGCCATTGCAGATACATTGACAGAACTTTTATAGAAATGTTCCTTGAAAAGTCTATCACATGTATGTATTTGGTCAACTGCACTTTTTATCATTAGCTCACCTGAGCCAAAGGCTCAGGGTGAGCTATTGTGATCACCCAGTGTCCGTCGTCCGTTGTGCGTCGTGCGGCGTGCGTCGTCCGTCGTCCGTCGTCCGTCGTCAACAATTTGCTTTAAATGACATCTTCTCTGAAACCGCTAGGCCTAGGGCTTTGATATTTGGTATGAAGCATTACCTAGTGGACCTCTACCAAGTTTGTTCAAATGGTGGCCCCAGGGTCCAAAATGGCCCTGGGGCTGGGGGTCTTGGGTTCGAAACTAAAATATACTTAAAAATCTTCTCCTCCAGAACTGCTTGGCTCAGATGCTTGAAATGTTGTATGTAGCATTGCCTAATGGTCCTGTACCAAGTTTGTTCAAATGGTGGTCCCAGGGTCCAAAATGGCCCTGGGGCAGGGGGTCTTGGGTTCGAAACTAAAATATACTTAAAAATCTTCTTCTCCAGACCTGCTTGGCTCATATGCTTGAAATTTGGTATGTAGCATTGCCTAATGGTCCTTTACCAAGTTTGTTCAAGTGGTGGCCCCAGGGTCCAGAATGGCCCAGGGGCAGGGAGTCCCAGGTTTGAACCATAGAAATACATAGAAAAATATTCAAAAATCTTCTTCTTCAGAACCCCAAGGCTCAGATGTTTGAAATTTGGTATGAAGCATTGCCTAATAGTCCTTTACCAAGTTTGTTAAAATGATAGCCCCAAGGTCCAAAATGGCCCCGCCCCGGAGGTCCTGGGTTTGAACCAGAGAAATACATTGAAAAATATTTAAAAACTTCTACATCAGAACCGCAAGGCTCAGGTGCTTGAAATTTGGTATGTAGCATTGCCTCATAGTCCTTTACCAAGTTTGTTCAAACGAGGGTCCAAGGATCCAAAATGGCCTCTTGGCATGGAGTCCAAGGTTTGAACCATAGAAATCCAGAGAATAATGTTAAAAAAATTTCTCCTTCAGAACCGCAAGGCTTAGATGCTTGAAATTTGGTATGTAGCATTGCCGAGCAATCCTTTACCAAGTTTGTTCAAATGGTGGCCCCAGGGTCCAAAATGGCCCTGTGGCAGGGAGTCCTAGGTTTGAACCATAGAAATACATAGAAAAATATTCAAAAAGCTTCTTCTTCAGAACCACTTGGCTCAGATGCTTGATATTTGGTATGTAGCATTGCCTAATGGTCTTTTACCAAGTTTGTTCAAATGATGACCCTAGGGTCTAAAATGGCCCCGCCCCGGGGGTCTTGGGTTAGAACCATAGAAATACATAGAAAAATATTAAAAAATCTTCTTCTTTCGAACCACTATGCTCAGATGCTTGAAATTTGGTATGTAGCATTGCCTTGTAATCCTTTATAAAGTTTGTTCAAATGATGGCCCCAGGGTTGAAAATGGCCCCGCGACAGGGAGTCCTGAGTTTGAACCATAGAAATACATAGAAAAATATTCAAAAATCTTCTTCTTCAGCACCACTTGGCTCATATGCTTGAAATTTGGTATGATGCATTGCCTGGTGGACTCCTACAAAGTTTGTATAAATGGTGGCCCTGGGATCCAAAATGGCCCTGGGGCAGGGGGTCTTGGGTTCGAAACAATAATATACTTAAAAATCTTCTTCTCCAGAACTGCTTGGCTCAGATGCTTGAAATTTGGTATGTAGCATTGCCTAGTGGTCTTCTACCAAGTTTGTTCAAATGGTGGCCCCAGGGTCCAAAATGGCCCTGGTGCAGGGAGTCCCAGGTTTGAACCATAGAAATACATAGAAAAATATTCAAATATCTTCTTCTTCACAACTGCAAGGCTCAGATGCTTGAAATTTAGAATGAATTATTGCCTAGTGGTCCTTTACCAAGATTATTCAAATGATGGCCCCAGGGTCCAAAATGGCCCCGCCTCAGGGGACCAGGGTTTGAACCATAGCAATGCGTAGAAAAATATTAAAAAATCCTCTTCTTTAGAACCATTTGGAAATGGTTGCAAACTATCAGGTTTGTTCAAATGATGACCCTAGTTTGACCTTTAACCTTTTCGTTCAGGTGAGCGATTCAGGGCCACTTGGCCCTCTTGTTGGTTGTCATGGATGCCATAAAGCAAAAAAGGAAAAAAAAAAACACTTGAAAAATGATCTCTTCTGAAGCCACTAGGCCGATTTGGCTCAGATTTTATCTTTAGTATCCTTGGGCTGGAGAATTGAAAATTTGTGGGTTTTTTTAGCTCACCTGAGCCGAAGGCTCAGAGGTGAGCTTATAGGATGGGAGTCGAGCCGTCGTCCGTCCGTCCGTGCGTGGGTGGGTGCGTCAACACCTTCAAACATAAATATCTCAGAGACCAGTGGGCCGATCGCAATCAAATTTTATCTGAAGCATCATTTGGGTGGGGGAAAGGCTGCATTAGGTTTTGGTGCCGATCAGCTCAGAACTCTGGTTTCCATGGCAACAGATAGCCCCCATAGGGTTATAATGGGGAAAACGGCGTCATCACGTTTTCTCAACTGTTTTTGATAAGATCCTTATCATACTTGCAGGTAATGATGACATACACAAGAGCTTGGATGAGTTCGAAATTTGGCCGAATTCGAGCACAGACTACTGAGTTAGCTGCCCTTGAGCGTTTGAAAAAAATCCCATAGGGTTATAATGGGGAAAATGGCGTCATCACGTTTTCTCAACTGTTTTTGATTAGATCCTTATCATACTTGCAGGTAATGATGACATACACAAGAGCTTGGATGAGTTCGAAATTTGGCCGGATTCAAGCACAGACTACTGAGTTAGCTGCCCTTGAGCATTTGAAAAAAATCCCATAGGGTCATAATGGGGAAAATGGCGTCATCACGTTTTCTCAACTGTTTTTGCTTAGATCCTTATCATACTTGCAGGTAATGATGACATACATAAGAGCTTGGATGAGTTTGAAATTTGGCCGGATTCGAGCACAGACTACGGAGTTAGCTGCCCTTGAGCGTTTGAAAAAAATCCCATAGTGTTGTAATGGAGAAAACAATGTCATCACATATTTTTAGAAAAACTTTGTCATCGCTCTATTGCCTACATTTCTCAACGGATTTTAAAATGACTTCACACAAATGTAGGGCGTGACAATATCTCAAGCAAGTTCGACTTTCAGGATGCTGCGCCCAAGGTCAAGGTCACTGTGGCTATTTTTAGAAAAACTTTGTCAGCGCTCTAGCACCTACAGTTCTCAGCAGATTTTAAAATAACTTCACACAAATGTTGGGCATGACAATACTGTATCTTGAGCAAGTTTGACTTCCAGGATGCTGCGCCCAAGGTCAAGGTCACTGTGGCTATTTTTAGAAAAACTTTGTCAGCGCTCTAGCACTTACATTTCTCAGCAGATTTTAAAATAACTTCACGCAAATGTAGGGCATGACAATATCTCGAGCAAGTTTGACTTTCAGGGTGCTGCACCCAAGGTCAAGGTCACTGTGGCTATTTTTAGAAAAACTTTGTCATCGCTCTAGCGCCTACATTTCTCAACGGATTTTAAATCAACTTCACACAAATGTAGGGCATGACAATATCTCAAACAAGTTAGACTTCCAGGGTGCTGCACCCAAGGTCAAGGTCACTGTGGCTATTTTCAGAAAAACTTTGTCAGCGCTCTAGCACCTACATTTCTCAATGGATTTTAAAATAACTTCACACAAATGTAGGGCATGACAATATCTCGAGCAAGTTCGACTTTCAGGGTGCTGAGCCCAAGGTCAAGGTCACTGTGGCTATTTTTAGAAAAACTTTGTTATCGCCCTAGCACCTTCATTTCTCCATGGATTTTGAAATAACTTGACACAAATGTAGGGTATGACAATATCTCAAGCAAGTTCGACATTTAGGATGCTGTGCCCAAGGTCAAGGTCACTGTGGCTATTTCTAGAAAAACTTTGTCATCGCTCTAGCACCTCTCACATTTCTCAACAGATTTTTAAATAAATTCACACAAATGTAGGGCATGACAATATCTCAAGCAAGTTTGACTTTCAGGGTGCTGCAATCAAGGTTTTTGATTAGATCCTTATCATACTTGCAGGTAATGATGACATACAGTTCGAAATTTGGCCGGATTCGAGCACAGACTACGGAGTTAGCTGCCCTTGAGCGTTTGAAAAAAATCCCATAGTCTTATAATGGAGAAAACAACGTTACACATTTTCATTTTTCATCGGATCCTCTTCATACTTGCAGGTAATGAGGATATGCATAAAAGCTTACATTAGGTAGCATTTTAGCTAGATCCCACCACTGACTATGGAGTACCTGCCCTGAGCATCCAAAAAATCAATGTCGCCACTTTTTCTTGATTTCTACTGATCCGATCCTTTTCAAACTTGCAGGTAATGAGGAAATGCATAATATCTTAAACAAGTTCAAATTTTGGCCAGATCAGGCCAACCACTACGAAGTTAGCTGCCCTTGACAGCTCTGTCTATTGTGCTCTTGATTGGATACTTTTTAAACTTGCACATATTAAATGAGGGCATACATAATGTTTTGGATGAGTTTAATTTTCAGCCTGATTGGACCGCTGACTGTGGAGTTAGCTGCCCTTGAGCATCTTAAATATCCCTATAGGTTTACAGTGTCTCTCAGGTGAGCAAATGTTGCCCTTTGGGCTACTTGTTTTATGAAAATTGGCTCTTTCCATTGGTTGCTATGGCAAATTAGAGTTGCATTTACTTATGATGGGGAAAATTAAAAATGGCATTTATTGCAATCAAAATATGGAAAATAGTTTTGTTATCAACCCAACAGACTGTCAGACTGAGACTTTGTAGTTGTATATTTTGTATTAGCCTGTACAAATGTGACAGCAATTTTTAGCCTATACAATTTTGATAGCAGTTTTGAGCTAGAGATCTGGTGAGCTTTGTGGCCCGTGGGCCTCTTGTTTGTTGCTTTGTTATAGCTCACTTGATACAAACAGGAATATTTCTGATAACTTTAAATTTGTCCTTGAAACTTTAATATTAATTTCTAAATTGCATTTTTGCAGAGCTACATTTCATTGTACTAGGAAACAGGTTTTAACAGTTTGGCAGTAAGTTGAGTATAAAACTGTAACTTTGGGTTGTTTGTGTTGGGGAAAAACAGATGTTTGTCAGGAAAAAGTCAGGAAATTATGTCTCTAACTTAGGGTTGCCACCCAGGGCCCGGTTGTTCAAAACTAACGACATCGTTAGTTACGTGACGTTAAAATTTCAAATGTTAATTTCTCAAATGGGCAAATATTTTTTGTTGAAAAAATATGAGAAGCTTTTGCACTGCAAAAGCTGCTCACATTTTTTCAACAAAAAATATTAGTGTATTTAGTTATAAAGTCCTAAAACACTTAACGAGTTGACCTCTTAACAAGCTCGTTAGGCTAACGATGCTTTGAACAACTGGGCCCTGATGGCTTGTTTCAGGGCATATATTGAATCTTTTTGGTTTGTTTCAAAACTTGTATTGTGTTCTAAAGTTTATGTCAGAAGCTACCATAAAAATTCTAAAAATTGGGGCAGATTGGTCCGAAACAATAGTGAATTTCTACATAATTCAGTCTTAAAAAATTCTGCTGTGAGATGGGTTTTTGCCCTCTAAAACAATAAAAAAAAATCTAGAACAGATCTAGGTTTTTGGGATTGTTTTTCAATGGAAAACCCTGTCTTATAACTGAAGAAATATATTTCAATAAATTTCTAGAGTTCCCATTGTTTACTGAGTTTCCTTCATTGGAGCATGTTGTTTGGACTGGTCGTTTGTTTTGGGTTTAACAGCTTTTGAGACAGTATTTCATTCTATATCAAGCCATCTCCCAGAGAGTGGGAGATAGAATAGAGAGATGGATAAGCGAGAAGACAGACCATTCGCTACTGCAAGCACAGTAGGCCCTAGTCCTATTTCTAAGTCAATGTAAGTAGGATGCCCCTGTGCCAAAAGTTTTGTATCTTTGCCCGACCCAACCAACCCCATTCAGAGCTTGTTTATAGTTCCCAATGTTCATTACAGAGCCTGCAATGAGTTTCCAATGTTAATTTCAGAGTCTGAAATGAATTTCCATGGTTTATTTCAGAGCTTGCAGTGAGTTTCCATGGTTTATTTCAAAACCTGAAATGAGTTTCAATGGCTTTCTTCAGAGCCTGCAATGAGTTTCCATGGTTTATTTCAGAGCCTGCAATGAGTTTCCATGGTTTATTTTAGAGCCTGCAATGAGTTTCCATGGTTTACTTCAGAGCCTGCAATGAGTTTCCATGGTTTATTTCCGAGCCTGCAATGAGTTTCCATGGTTTATTTCAGAGCCTGCAATGAGTTTCCATGGTTTACTTCAGAGCCTGCATTGAGTTTCCATGGTTTATTTCAGAGCCTGCAATGAGTTTCCATGGTTTATTTCAGAGGCTGCAGTGAGTTGCCATGGTTTATTTCAGTGCCAGTTTTGTTTGAGCTATCATGATGTTTCAGAGCAAATATTCAGTTGGGGAGCACAGTTGTGCAGTTGGATGTGCGTCCGACTCCTGATCGAAGGGTCCAGAGTTAGGTATCCACCAGGCCACTTGCGTTGTGACCTTGAGCAAGTCACATATCTGCAGCTCAGCTTGTAATAAAAATGCATACTCATCTTAATAAGCCACAATAGAAGCTCTACAGAGCTTATGTTAGTTAAGAAATAATTTTTCCATACCCGTGAATTATTGCTGATTAACACGTTGTTGGAGGGCGGATCATGAAATGTTAATTCAAGTGAGTGAATTAATATTCGTATCTGCCCGACAACACGTTAATAGGCAAAAAACTAGTGGGTAAGGAAAAATTATTTTGATTCTTACATTATACAGAATGGAAATGCAAGTACATTACAACATTTTCTGAAGGACTATTACAGAGACAGACATCAACATTCGACGTCATCCAGGTGCAAAATTGGCACGTCTTGACGTTAACAAAGTGAATTATCACAAACTTTCACACGCTGCTCCTTCCTATGCACTCATGGAAAACTTCATGTTAGAATTGTTCGTAAAAATATGTGACTATAAGTAAAGATTACTATTGTTCATGGTTTATTTCATAGCTGAAATTGAGTTTCCTTGGATTATGAGTTACTGTGGTACATTTCAGTGCCAGTATTGAGTTTCCATGATTTAATGAGTTTCCATGTTTTTTTTCAGAGCCTATATTGAGTGGCCATGGAAACCAAATGAAAAAGCGAAGGTGCACAATGGTGTCTACATGGCCTTAAAGATGAAGTAAGTTAGTTGCAGTTGTTCCAATGCTCCTGATAAGAGAAGCAACTGGGATTTTCCCATATTTCTCCATTAAAAAACCATATACATGGTCAAATTTTTGCGCTTAAGGGTAAAAAACATAAGCATTATTTTTCGCGATTTTTAATTTTCGCGGTTAGCAACATGCGTGAAAAGCAAAACTGCTTTTTTCACTTGAGCTAGTTCGTTCATTAACCTGCGGCAGGGCTGCCGCAGATTAATGAAAGAACTGGCTCAAGTGGAAAGTACCAGCAATTACCGACGCAAACAGAAACAAAGTATAGGAACTTTGTGTCTACAGAAGACACTTCGTAAGAAACAGGAAATTATTTCTCGATTTTAATATTCGCCGTTTCTAAGTGACCACGAAATACCGCAAAAATGGAACACCGCGAAAATTACCTTGCATACGATATATATTGTCACCCTTCATTAGAACCATCTTACTAAGACTCTTGGTGAGATGGTTTTAATGAGGGGTTCCTTCATTAGAACCATCTCACAAAGACTAGTGGTGAGACGGTTCTAATGAGGGGTCACAACATAGATTGTCACTAAGAAATAAGGGAAATTATGTCTGAGTTATCCTCAAAAACCCACCTTATCTGGAGCTCTGGAACTTGCTCTTTAGCTTAACCTTGAGCAGTCTGCGATCTCTTTCTTCCTGCCGAGACTGCTGTGCATGATAAATGGCTGCCTACCAAGACTTCAGCGTCATTCTACTTCCTGCCCAGACTGGGCAGAAAGCAGAATCACACGGCCAGTCTCTGCATGAAACCTTTTTTCACTGACTGTAGTCTTGTAAGGAAGCAAGAGATCGCCGACAGTCTCAGCAGAAGCTAAATTTGATGGACAGTCTGGGCAGGAAGCAAAAATTGGCAGAATAGTTCATACCCTGTGTGGAACACTTTTTTTTTTTGTTTTGTTTTTTCAATGCAGTAATGTGTCCAAAAGATAAAGATGGAACGGCAAACAGTGTAGACCTTGATCAGACTGCTCCTGTAGTCTGATCTGGGTCTGTGCTGTTTGCTCAGACATGTTTGACATAGAATTATGGTATTTCATAATTCTATGCAGAGAATATGACTGGACTTTACAGGCAAGTCAGCTGATGAGCTGCGACACGACAAAACCAACAAAGTTAATGTTTCCCTTGAATGTATACCCATTCAGCTGAAAGTATTTATAATGGGAAAACAAAGCCATGACACGAGAAAACACAACAACAAAGTGCCCCCAGTGAAGACTCAGATCAGCCTGGGCATCTGCCCAGTCTGATCATAGTCTTCACTGTTGCCCTAATGGATAACTAAGGGTATAAGCTACCTCTATGCCAAAGCAAAGACTCTGATGAGACCAGGCTGATCTAAGTCTTCCCTCTACATGCCACTTTGTTGTTTTTTTGCATGTCATGGCTCATTTGAAAATGGTACATGGTTAAAATTACTTTTAGGATGAATGGATACACCTCAATGTTTTTCCACCAATTTTGCAAAGAGGTTTAACTTACGTTACAGCCTGTTTGCTTTCCCTTCTACATTGGAGTCTATTCTTAACGGAAAGAATGTGCTCCAAGGGAAACAGAGTCTGTCTTTTAAGAGTTGACTCCCATATAGAAGGGAGACCAAAATGTAAACGGAAGACTTGCTGCTCTAGAAAGGATACATATTTACCTTAAAAAACTTTCTTTGTTATAGCTCTAATTCAGAACCGCCTTCCTGAGATGTTTTAGAAATCTTTATATTCTGCAGTCCTTGTCATGCATGAGACTAGCTGAAGCATTACATTGGTATTACCTTTCCGTTGTTGGCGGCGTAAAGGTGTGTCAAGTTTTCAGGTTACTCTCTGTTTTGTGACAATGTGTCGACAGGGGTGACACCTTCTTCTGTGGATTATTTTAGTGCTGATTTGAAAATTTCTGTTTCCACAGGCAACTGAGAGTGCCAATTGTGCTGGAGCTGTTTTCAACAGACGAGGCTAGAAGTAGGTTGCAGAAGCTTCAGGAGGCTCAGGACAGAAGCCTTCAGCCAGGACAACTGCGCACTAACAGGTAACCTACTGACATCTGGTTAACTATGTTTTCAAAGATGTTACAAAACGAAAAAGAGTCATAGTTACCAAATGACCTGATCATCAGGTCATTTGGTAACTATGACTCTTCTTCATTTCATCACAACTCTTTTTCGTTGTATATACATAGTTAACCAGGGGTGAAACTAAGGAGGCTGGAGGTAAAACTATTGCATAATCTGCATAACACATGGTGAATCATACAAAAGTGTGCTAGCTTGTTAATTTGTCCAAGACTTGGCGACATGAAAAGATTTAACTGTCAGTTCTTATAGCTGTTTCTATATAAAAGTTTCTTATAAGTCAGAACAGTTTACAAAAAAGCATTTTACACTAGACCTTCAGTGGCTCGAACAGGCTTGGGACCTTGAAAAATATTCCAGCCAAAGGTAGTGTCAGCCATTCAAGATTAGTTTCTATATAAATTGACCTCTAGGGACTTAAGAATGAGGTCTGCTCAGGAAGGCTAAATTAGCCATCAGGGTTCCAGCCATTGAAGTTCTACCATATATGAATTTTAATATAGAGCAGTAACCAACATACCTGAGCAGACAGTGGAATGATAATTTGAAATCTAGCAGCCATCTTCCAAGGTAAGAATATTGACCAAAAAGTTCAATTGGAATTGATTTCATATAACTTCAACCTTTTTTGTGTGAACACTTCTTTTGTCAGTAGAATGATAAGTAGCATCACATGTTATTATTTCAAGCCCTCTGACATCCAGTAGTACCACTAAATGCCACGTGTACTGTATCTGTTGCTTTATTATACACACGCCACGTCAACCCCTCCCCCCCCTCTTCACAGCAAACTATGTTTTAGGATTGTGAGAAAATGCAGTTTTATTATTTCAGACTAACTGCTACCACCCAGGTGGTCCATGAAGCTGGAACTTCTAGGATGGGGGTACATGTGCCACCTCCAGACCCTTCTAGGGACATCGTCTCCATTTGTGTCACAGAGGTAAAGTCTTAAGGTGTATGGAAATGCTTCAGGGGAAGCAACTCTGCAAGTTTCATTTTTGTATCCCTTTTGACCCAGTGGGGGTCAACTCTTAAAGGAAAGAATTTCTTCTACAGGATAAGAGCAAGCTCTTTCAATAAATTATAGCCCCTGTTTAGAAAGGGCTTTGTCATCCAGGGAAGTAAAGAGGAAGTTGCAAAAATTGTCCCCCTTTGTAAAAATGGCAGGAAAATATGGTGGTTTAACCCATACATTTCAATAATTTCATAAGTCAATTCTGGTCTTGCCTGTGAGTAGCAAATATTTACACTTGCCACTGACTACCTATAGGTGAACCCTTTAGAGCAACTGGCTTCATACACCGATGAAGGACAATTGATCGTGTGACGTTGTCGTCAAGCGATGTCTCATGTAAACAAATGTCTTGATTTGTTTCTTGTAATGATCGATTGACGCCACGTCAGGGCGACGGCTGTTATGGCCTAACACATGGTTACTAGCTTTTCTTCGGTCCATATTTTGCCTATCCTACGCTAAATTACCATGAAAACGGCACAGAGAGGTTCACAAATAAAGTGTAAATATAAGAATTAAAATTACATTTTTCAGTGTGCATCATGTGAAGAAGCCTGTGGTGGTCGCTAAAATTCTACAAGAAGCGCTTTGCGCTTCATGGAATTTTAGCTCTGCCCACTGGCTTCATCACACGATGAACGCTGAAAAATCAAATTTCAATTCTTAAAAAGTTTGGCTCTTTATTTCTTAATGCTTTAAGTGCCAGTGAGGAAAATAGCGGAATTGCAAACAGCGTTGATCCTGATGAGGCGCTCATAACGAGCCGCTTAATCTAGATATACATTGTTTGCCCTCTTAATCTAGATATACATTGTTTGCCCTCTAGTTTTTGAATTTTCAATTTGTCAGCTTAGGTGAATCAGGTTTTGAAAGTTTGCAGACGTAAATTTTGTGGTCAGCTTTAGGTGCTTAAAGAGTTAATTGTCATCCCGCATTTATTTTTTTGCCCCCGTGACGATAGTCAGGGGGCATTAAGATTTGCCCCTGTCTGTCTCCGTCTGTCTGTCCGTCCGTCCGTCTGTCTGTTCGTCACACTTTATGGTATAGAGTTTGTGTAATCAACTCCTCCCACAGTTTTCAATGGATCTGTTTCAAACTTTGCATACATGTTGGGGACATATTGAAAATGTGCATGTGGATTTTTGTTGGACCTAGAATTAATTTTGACAGAATTACGGCCTTTTGAACTTAGTCATTTTAGGCAAATTTTTGCATTGTAGGGTATAGAGTTTGTGTAATCAACTCCTCCCACAGTTTTCAACGGATCTTTTTTCAAACCTTGCATACATGTTGTGGCCATATTGAAGATGTGCATGTGGATTTTTGTTGGACCTAGAATTAATTTTGACAGAATTACGGCCTTTTGAACTTAGTCATTTTAGGCATATTTTTGCATTGTAGGGTATAGTTTGTGTGATCAACTCCTCTCACAGTTTTCAATGGATCTTTTTCAAACTTTTCATACATGCTGTGAATGTATTGAAGATGTGCATGTGGGTTTTTGATGGCACTAGAATTAATTTTGACAGAATTATGGCCTTTTGAACTTAGTCATTCTAGGCAAATTTTGCATTGTAGGGTATGGATTTTGTGTTATCAATTTGCTCCACAGTTTTCAATGGATCTTTTTCAAACCTTGTCTACATATGGTGGACATATTTGAAGATATGATGAGGCATATTGATAGGTCTAGAATTAATTTTGACAGAATCACAGCCTTTTTAACTTAGTCATTTTGGGCAGTTTTTTTCATGGCAGGTTATGTTTTCAATGGATTCTTTGTAGGTGCTTTATGGATATATACATATCATGTGACAGGCGCTGCACGGGGGCATCTTTAGTGTCTTACAGACACAATTTTCTAGTTAACAAATGTCTAGCATCCCATTAAAAGGATATAGGCAAAGAGTTAAACAGTTGGTTTAAACAATATTTTATTCAAAGATTTTATACATACATATAAATAATAGAGTGAAGCAATACAGGATCTGACAGTAAGCGTAACGCTTATATTAAAGTCATCTCCTGTTAAACAGTTCAGACCCAGATCAGATTCCACAGCATGTGGCATCTGATCAGTATTTACACAGTTTGCAAAAATCAACAGCAATTTCTGTAAAACTGAGGAAAGAGTAAACCCGACATTTCAAATATATGAGTCGCGATCGGAGAAAACCAACAAAGTGGTTATGTGCCCAGCGCAGACTCAGATCAGCCATGGAGCAAGCTCAGACTCTTTGCTACCCTTGAAGGGCTTAGCAAAGAGTCTGATCAGACTGGATGGATGCCCAGGCTGTTTGGAGTCTGAGATGGGTGCACAACCACTTTGTTGATTCTCTTGTGTTGCGGCTGAATTATTTTGTATGATAAATGGACTAATCCAATGTATAAGAATAAAAGAGTTCACTGGGCGTAAATGGGTTAAAAAGCAGGGCAGATTCACTGTCATAAATTTATTTACAGGTGATAGAATGTGGTCATTTCTATGCCCAATATGGAGAAGAAGAGAACTATCAACAGCTCTTCAGAGTTCAGGAGTTCCTCAATAAAGACAGGGGCAGGAGTCTCAAGGTAACTTGGAGCACTGGTAGCTCAGTGGGTAAAGCGCAGGCCTGCTGATCTAGCGTTTCCAAAATCAATTTCCTGAGGTTAAAATCTTTTCAATTTTCAGTGTGGTTCCATTGCACACAGCCTTTCATTATCAGCCTCCCACCATCCTGATATGACTTAAATACTGTTGAAAAGGATGTAAAATTGCAAGTCAGCCATCCATTCATCCGTCTCAAGGTAACTTTGTCACCCAAAGACTGTAGAATCACCATCACCCTTCCAAGTGTACCTTAGAGCACCTGTTTGTCTTACAAATTCAATTTGTGTGGCTTTGAGTGGGTACAGATTCAGTGCTCTAGATGAGAGGGAGTATTTGATGATAATTAAGGATAATTTTTCTTGTTTCTCATTGAAATCATATGTTGTGACCCCTCATCTGAACCGTCTCGTCGAGACGGTTCATATGAGGGTCACAACATATGTTTTTAAGCAGAATTAATAAAAATTATCCCTAATTATCACCAAATACGCCCTCTTATCTAGAGCTCTGAGATTGGCTTTATATGGCTATTGAATTTGTAACCATTTTTCTGTTGGTAGAGGAGGTATCAGTGGTGTTAGGCAAAGGCACTTTCAGAGAAACACAATTAATTGTCTGTGTTAAATGTTGGCATTAGAAGCTTTTAAGGCAAAGAAAACAACAACAAAAAACATGGTGCAGTTTTTCAGAGCTAATGATGTTGTTAGCTAACAGGACTTTAAATTTTCAAATTTATTATACGTAAAAACTCGGCCATGTAATGAAAAAACTGTGAGGAGCTTTTGCACTGCTAAAATGTATGTTGAATCATGACAAATTCCCCAGTGCACTGAAATTTCAGTGAATTGTTACATCACTGTTGGGTGGAAAGAAAGAGACTTATACCACCCTTACCAGAAAAAGCCAACTTTAGCATGACATGCGTGATATAATTTTTGTCTTGCTTGATAAGGTTTAGCCAATTAATCAACGAAAACATTGAAACTATCTCACAAAAATCCTATTTTTGAAACAGTGAAAACTAAAGTGATAAGTTCACTGTTTGAAATAGTGAGATTATCAGTTTCGATTTCACTGAAAAATCGCTATTTTAAAAGAATCTGTTTATATTCCGCTATAAGATAGATTTGTTTCCCCATTCAAAATAATCCCAAATATGTAAATTAATTATGCTTTAAGATGCTTTATCCCTTCCAAAACAATCTTAAAAATCTAGTCTTCTTGTAAGAGGATCTGGATTTTTGGGTAGTTTTGTAGTGGAAAAAAACTTGTGTTATGGCTTAATAAATATAGTAGCTTATCATGAGTTGTCTGAATTGAACCAGAATTCTCATTTGGTCTGTCCTTTTTAAAAGCTTAAACTTGTTTCAGCCCATTACTCAGCCAGCACGAGTAGGCTTGTTCTGTGTGGCACCTTTCATGGATGAGACTCTGGAGTACTACAGAGCTAAGATCAGTGCTGTGACTAATAAACCTGATCAGAGACTGAGGGAGACCTACAGAAATTATGTTGAGGTTGGTTCATGTGTATTGTGTTAAACCTATTAGGGTCCAGTCGGGTAACTTATGACATCAGGTAAATTCGGACAAACCATTGCAAACAGTGAAAATCTGGATGAGATGGCTTATAACGAGCCGTCTCATCAGGATTTTCACATTTTGCAGTAAATTTTGTTTTAATTCCAAACAACTGACATGTATAAAGGAAACAATGTCACTGTCCGAATTAATCTGTTGTCCAAATTTACTCAACTTGACCCTAGGTAAATGGGTACACTTTCAAGAGTAGCAACTCCAGTCATTTTCTTTTTGGCCTTCCTTTTCAGTTGGATTAACACTTAAAGGGAAGAATTTCTTTTGGAGCAATTTTAAGTAAGCCTTTGCGAAGCAAAGGAGAGCTTATTCTATACCCTGGCGTAGTAGTCAGAGTATGCATTGCGCCGGCATTCCTGTCCGTGTCTGTGACCAGTTTACTCCATGTAAACCATTTGCATTTAAGCCATTTTCTCACAAACTATAAGGGCTAGTATTGAAACTTGGAACACATTTACATCAGCTCATGTTTACCTGAATGTATACACCATGTATGACCTTGATCTACTGGTCATGGTCTACTGACTTTGAAAAAAATTAGGATTAATGTATATTAGCATTTGTGTTTATGTCAGTTTCAAAGTAGCTATAAGGGTTAGAGTCACAATATTTAGTCAGCACCTGCAGCTGGATTAGGGCATCTGAGTGTAACCAACCATGTAGGACAGTGTCCTCCATTTTTACGCTCCTTTGACTTTATGATATTTCTCAGTACCTACATGGGTTACAGTTATGATACTGTACACACACTTACACATGGACAAGATCATTTTAACAGCATCCTCATGTATGGATTTGACCTATATGTTTTGCTTCATTGCCTTAATGATATGCTTCACTGATTTTATAGTATTCCTCGGGGCCATGATACAGGGCACATAATTATGTATGGACAAGATCATTTTACCACTGCCATCCATGTATGGATTTGACATATGAGCCATAGAAAACCAACAAAGTGGTTGTGTGCCCATCGCAGACTCAGATCAGCCTGGGCATCCGCCCAGTCTGATAAGAGTCTTCGCTGTCTGCATGGCGCATCTGTCCACATCTTTGCTACCCTCTAAGCACTTAGCGAAGAGTCTGATCAGACTGGGCGGATGCCCAGGCTGATCTAAGTCTGCGCTGGGCGCTCAACCATTTTGTTGGTTTTCTCGTATCGTGGCTCATATATTTTTGCTTCATTGACTTTATGATATGCTTCGTTACCTTTATGATATTTCTCAGTCCTTATATGGGTTAGAGTCATGATACTTGGCACACACTTATATACTTAGCACCTTTAAAAAAGCAACATGTTTTTTTCGTTTTTGCATAATGGATAATATTTGGACAAAGAATAGTCTAAATATATGTAAAGCAACATCCTAACATATACCCTTAAGGCAGCAGATAATAACTCAAGTTTGAAAGTCAAGATTTGCATGGGAGTATCTTGTAAACACTTAAAACATTTGGTCAGCACTACTGGATAGTATCAGCATCGGCATTAAAGAAAAACAACCAATAACAAACAAATTGCAACAAACAAAACCTTTTTGGCACAAATAAAACTTGAAGAAAATTTGGAGAAATGAAAATAATAAGAAGTTTAAACTTTTATGCCTGTGTATGCCTGTAAATCGTGGACCTTGGCAGCAGAGTTTGAGAAAAGAACACAGGCCTTTGAGATGAGATGCTACCAAAGGTTACTGAACATTTCGTACAAGGACCATAAAACCAATGAGGAGATTCGCAGAAAGATCCAAGCATCTATTGGAAAATATGATGAACTCCTGACCCTGGTCAAGAAACGGAAACTAAGGTGGTTTGGCCATGTCTCAAGGTCTTCTGGTTTGGCAAAGACAATTCTACAGGGCAATGTGAAAGGAAAAAGAAGAAGAGGTAGACAGAAGAAGAGGGGGGGGAAGACAATATTAAAGAGTGGACAGGAAGGGACTTTGCAAGCGCAAATAGGACAGCTGAAAACAGGACAAGGTGGTAAGGGATCATTTGGAAGACATCTGTGGTGCCCAAAGGACCTTCTAAGGTTATGGGATAGAATAGAATAGAATAGAAAGTTTTATGCTTTTTGCCAAAAAATTGGGATGCATTTCTTTTTATGGGCAGTTTACGACTTAACATTTTGAAGAGAAAGGTTGTGTAAACAATCTCACACATAATTATGCCACATTCTCTTTCTGATGCCAAAATGACATCAGTGATAAAGGTTTTATCCAGAATGTTTGTCTTAAAAAGTGAACAAAGATATTTCAGAAAAACTAAGTGTTGCATTTTTGCATGTACATAGTATATATGGACAAGAACATTTTAACATCACCATCCATGTACGTACTTGCATACTTCACTGACTCATCATATTTCACAGTTCGTATATGGATCACAATCTATATACCGTATATGGTATAATTTTTGCGGGCTTACAAATTTTGCGGTATTTCGCGGTCACTATGAAATCGCGAAAAATAAAAATTGTCAACTATTCTCCTTTTCCTGACAAAGTGTCTTCGGTTAACCCAATGTCTGTTTGCCTTGGTAATTTCGACACATTTCATAAACAGGTGTAACTATCGACTCATCGACAATGCTGATTATAATTAAGACAAACATGCAATAAAACAATCTGAGGATGTGATCATGGAAAGAGATGACATATAATTGATTACACGACAATATTACATAGTTATTGATTCGTACCAATCAAACTGATAACTGCTGATGACACCTTTATCTGTTTTATTCACGCCACTATACTGTTACCGTCTTCTGGTTTATGTAAAGAATTATAAGAGTAAAAAATGTCCAAACTACATTACTTCTCTGTTACTTTCCTGTGAATACTTTGACATTTTTATACAGCACACATGGTGGACCACGAAAATTAAAAATTGTGAAAATTAGTGCATATATTTAAGACCCAAAACGGCGAAAATTTGAACCCGCGAAAAATACCGCGTATACGGTATTTGACTCTCACATACATTTGGACAAAAGCCTTTCAATACACCATCACTGTGAGAGTCAAGCTCCTGTTAGGTGCCCTTTGATGTCCTCTGACAACTCTTGTTTCTTTTTAGAGTAGTCTCTATTGTGGAAGAGATTCTTCTTCCAGGAAAAAAAACAGGAAGTCTCAAAAGTTGTCTCCCTTTGGAAAATGTAAAAATGGCAGAAAGCATTGAGGTGTAATCATAACATTAAACTCCTTGGGGACTTTGCACATAAAAATAAATATGAAATCAGGTGTTTTTACTAGTAATTATTTACATCCTAAAAGAAATTCTTGATAGTTGATTGTTTAAGTAAATTCTGTTGTTTTGATAGTTAGTATTTGTTAAGGTTTATTAGTCGTGTGAGGTCTGTATACCAATTGCATTCTTAAAAATAAGAGGTCTCTATACCAATTGCATTCTTGAAAATAAGAAACATTAGTTGTAAACTAAAAGGTTAATAGTTACAGATTTTGCACCTATAAGAGAGACCCAATTTTGAAAAGCTTCATCAGCCAGGGAAGCGGACAGAGGGTCTGCCATAGAAGATGTTCCAATTTGTTAAAACGGCAGAGAAACATGTGAGCATACCCATACAGTTTAACTTATGATGCTTTGGATAGCTGGGCTCTGTTAACTAATTAAGCACCAGACAGCAGACAACAAAATTTACGTCTGCAAAAATTAAAAAAAAAATGCCATGATATTTCATATTGAGAATTCAAAGACTAGAGGGCAAACAGTGTAGATCTAGATGAGGCAGCTCATTATGAGCTGCCTCAAAAGGATCTACGCTGTTTGCAAATATTGCTAATTTCATCACTGGGCTTAAAGAGTTAATCATCTTCATCTCCTTATTATACAGGTTTTCTATGTTGACTATGGTAACTCCAGTGAAATGCCTGTTGAAGAATTGAGGGAATTACCGTCGGAACTTCTGGAAGTTCCTTTTCAGGTAATGCCTTTCTATGATAATTTGCAAGACAACAGCTTTCAGTTTTATGCAAGCTCAACTATAATAAAAAAAGCATACAAGTACAAACAGTAAATTGTCAGGCTTGGCAGTTTGTTACCTATTTAATAGGCTGTAAGATGTGAGTTTTTCCCTCTAGGTCCATTTGCAATAGAAGGGGTGTCTGATTTTATTTATGAACAACATCATGCGCCCAGTAATGATTCAGATCAGCTGGGCATTTGCCCAGTCTGCTCAGAGTCTTTGCTGTCGGCATGAATGTAGCTAAACCCTTGGCTACTTTGGAAAACTGATCAGACTGGGTGGATGCCCAGACTGATCTGAGTCTTCACTGGACACGCATGCCACTTTGTTGGTTTTGTTCTGTCGAGACTTTATTTGCTTCAGAAAATCCTCTTTTTAATGGAGAGTGAAGGTCATGATCAGGCAGGGCATTCTGCAACATCTGATCAGGTTCTACACTGCTTACCAGGACCCATTTTATATGAAATGCTGGGTTTGAATGGGTTAAAGCAAAATATGTATTATGTTATTATAAACTTTGGGTGAATGGGTAGGGGAGAGTCGGGTAATGTCGGACAGGCGGGTAAATTTGGACATATCATGGCAAACATCGAAAATCCAGATGAGACGGCTCATAATGAGAGCCGTCTCATCAGGATTTTCACTGTTTGGTCAGTTATTTTTGTTTTAGTTCCAAACAACTGACATATAAAGGAAACAATGTTACTGTCCGAAATTGCCCGCTGTCCAAAGTTACCCGACTCTCCCCTACACTTTCAAGGGAGTCATTATTCCTCACATCTCAGTGGAGGCCAACTCTGGAAGGAAAGAACTTGTTCCTTTAAAAATAGAATCCAGTTTGGAAATGCTTCATCATCCAGGGAAGCTAACAGGAGTTCACAGAGGTTGGTTCCATTTCCAAAAACTGGAGGAATGAGTTATAGGTGTACCCATACATCCTAACGCATCATGTATTGTGAATTTACATACATAAATTTCTTTCAACCCCTGTCTAGGCATTTGAGTGTAAACTGATCAAGATTCGACCCTCTCCAATCAAATGTCCAGATGGCAAATGGACAGCTGAGTCAACAAATACCTTCAAACAGATGACCTTGAATCATCAGTGCAGGCTCATTGCCAGGGTAAGTTCGTCTTTGTGGGTATCAGTTACATTTCAGTCCCTTCAGTAGAGCCCCTGTAGTTCAGTTGTTTAAGTGCTGACCTGCTAAGCTAGCAGTCTGGGTTCGAGTCCTGCTGTAGGCAGAATTCAGACAGGTCCATTTGCAATATAAGGGGTATCTAGAAAACAGGGCTTCATTGCACACAGCCCTTCCTTCTTACTTTTACATTGGCTTGATATGACTGAAATACTGTTGAAAGGGCCCTAAAACCATGAGACATCCATCCATATATTTCTTCTTTTTATAACCCAATGTTTGGGGTCCATAGCACAGTAATGTACTTAGATATTGGAACACCTAAAAACCATTAATTTTCCATTTGGGACAAATGGAAAATTAATGCTTGTAGGTGTCCCAATACTTAAGCACATTAGGTTATGCGGGTTTGTTGTACATTCCTAAGTAGTTTAGTCTGAGTGGGAGCCGTGACATCAAAGCATTATATCCAAGATAGTATTCTAATGAGTAGCGGGATAATGAGGCTCTGCTGTTTTGATGGCGAATGGGTTTGCCTCCATGATTTCCCTCCATTTTTACAAAGGATAACAAATTTGGTGACTTCCTGTTTGTTTCCCTGCAGCCAAAGCCCTTTCACAATAGGGTCTACTCTCAAAGGAAAGAATTTTCTTGCACACCGGATAGAAAATGCCATTCTTTTCACCTGGGATAGAAAATCTCATCTTACCCTGGTGTTCTGACCCAGGACCGGAAAAAATCACGAGCTGTCAATGCATATGTTGTATAGGAGCTCACGTACCTGCGTCGTCAAGTGACGTTGGCATTAAAGATTGCAGAATGGTCTCCCCAGAAAGTGAACCCATTTACCTTTAGATCTCAGACTTGTATGAAGACCAAAATATGAAACATTTATTAATAAGTTTTACACTGACAACCTTATTAGGGCTTAGATAACTAAAAGGATGGCAGGGTTGCTGTAGCTTTGATCTTTTAATAATAGGTCATTGCCTTTATTCCCATTTCCAATGCCTAAGTATCATCTAAATGTCAGTAATCAACATGAACTTTGTATTGCAGCCCTATTCTATAGTTCATGGAGTCCTGCGAGTCGAGTTGATCCAGGTTACACAACGAGGCCAGTTCTATGTCAACCAGAACCTTGTTGAAATGGGATTTGCAGACGAGACTGAAGAGAGTGCCCTATCTAAGGTAAGAGTCACGGCCCAATTTATCCTAAAGTGCTATATCATTAGGACACTTAAAACCATTAATTTTCCATTTGTCCCAAATGGAAAATTAATGGATTTTAGGTGTCCCAATATTTAAGCACATTAGGGTGGCTCACCTTTTCAAAATGTCAGGAAGAGCTGTTGTTGTCTCTTAAGCAGTGGCATCTTCATCAGTGTTGGTGTCCACATTTGTTAAGGCTATCTATAAAATAAAACTTTGCTTTCCTATGCTCAAACCTACCCAACGAAATTGGCCATAACCCCCGAAATATTTTTGCTGTTTCAAGGAAAATTTATTTTCTTTATCGAATTTCAGCATTTTTCCTTGAAAGGAGCTAGAATTGTCAGTGTTAGATGGCTAACAAACAGTGTGAGCCTGATCAGAGTCTGGTCTGGGTTCACACTGTGTGCAAATGCATTTTAGTCACTGCAAGTATATTCAAACTTGCCTGAAGTGTTCCCCAAAAGGGAAACTAAAAATTGGCTGCTAAAGACAGGTCACCCCTTAAAACAGGCTCATTTTCACCTTATTTTGGTTCATAGGACCTGGAAAAGGTGGCTGTTAAAGGCAGGTAACCCCTTAATAGAGGTGACCACATAAACAGGTTTGTCTGTATAGTTCTTCTAACACCTGTAAAAAAAATCTGCTCCACCTGAAAAAGTCAGAGGAAGAGCACAAAAACATTTTTAAAGGACAACACAAGAAAGAAGCTGTGGTGAGATACACTTGTATGACAGCTCCTGTTGTATGGAAAGATATTCCACTAGCATTAGAGCATGGATTGACTGCATAGATGCAGAACTAGGCTCTAATTTGCTCCAGGTGTATATGTACACCTCCATGTTTTGTTCCACCACTATTACAAAGAGATACGACTTTTGTGACTTTATGTTTTCTTCCATGGACAGTTGGAGCCCTGGTAGCTCAGTGGGTTAAGCGCTGGCCTACTTATCTAGCGGACCGGATTCGAGCCCCGCTTGAGGCGAGAATCTTTCCTACTGTAAAAGGGGTTCGATTGCGCACAGCCTTTCATTATCACCGTCCCATCATCCTGATATGAATGAAATACTGTTGAAAAGGATGTAGAATCGCAAGTCGTCCATCCATCCATCCATGGACAGTTAGCCCTTCCAAACTGGGGTCCACTCTTGCTCCTCTTCCTAGAGGAGAATTTTTTTCTTTAAGAGTCAACTCTCAATGAAAAGGGAGGCAAAAAAGATAAAGGTAGAGTTGCCTTCCCTGGAAGTTTTCCCATTCACCTTGGGCCAAGAAGCTAGTCATAGTGCCTTATCAGTGCCTGGAGTATTCTTTAAGTATTACAGTACTCACAAAATCAACTGCGGTAAAATGTTTTGCTGAAAAACTGCAAAAGCTCCTCACATTTTGTCAGCAGAAAATGGCAGCATGTTTGAGTATAATATGTTTGAAATTTAATGTTTTGTTAACTAACGGCGTCGTTAGTGTTAAACACCCAGGCCCAGATATTGATATGGACATTGTGCCTGAATACGCCATATCAGTCCTACTTCAGTATGTACTTCTTGGATATTCCAAAACAAAGTGACCTCTTGTAGGTAAGTGTCAGTCTTCCATTTGTTATTTGTAGCAAAATCATGAACAGAGAGAAGTGGACTACAACAAAGCTCGGAGTCGTTCGGCACGGGGTAAACAAGAGGAGCAGAATCAGGGACAGACTGACTGGTTACAGGTGCCACTAGGGTCAGCTGATCTTGGTGAACATAGAAAGAAAGGACAAAAAGTAAGGATCATGTCAACAATATTCTTGGTGTCATTACCACTTACAGAGGAAAACCAGAGTTTAAAGGCCCCATAGCTCTATCAGCATGAAATATTTTATCGTGAGGTATCGCTGCAATTCTCACTACAGTTTCGCCATTGATTATTATCGTGATTGGCCGGCTTTAAAAGATCAAAACATCCTTGAGTTTACCATAAAATAGATTTGAAAAAATAAATGGGTCATTTTAGTTGCCAACTAAAATGACCTACTTTCGATTTCAGAAGCTTTATTTCATGGTAAAAGCACAAAGTACAAGGGATAAAAATACAAGGTACAGGCGTTTAACAGTTGATAAAAATACAGTGTACAAAAGCATTAAGCAAGGATCCCATTGATTGTGCTGTGGTTGCATTATTTGATTGCTTAACGGGGAACCAGAGACGAAAACCATATTTTTATGGAGAGAATTATCATTTTTTCAAAATACCTTGTTCCGTCTTTTTTGTCATTTATCTGATACTAAAATAGCACATCAACCAACATATTTTCATTAATTCTGAAGGCTGTACAGGTTTCAGAATGATTTGTATTTTGACTATTTTTGCCACTGGTGGGACTATGGAGACTTTAAAGGGATTTTCTGCATTTACAATAAATGGTTAGAGATTATCTGCACATGCCCTATGGCTACATGTACATTCATGTGTAAATGAATAAAATCTATATAAAAATCAATAGAGGCAATAGGTTTGTAGTGGCAGGGTATCACACCGTAGTTTGCTATGCTTTGATTCTAAGGGTGACAACTTTTGTGACTTCTTGTGTGCTTCACTGAACAAGGAAGCCTTTCCAAAATAGGTCTACTCTTAAAGAAAAGAATTTGCTCCAGTGGGAGCAAATTCTTTTTACAAGAGTTGACCCCATAGAGGAGGGAGGCAAAAAAGAAAAGGATAGAGTTGCTTCCCCTGAAAGGAGTCATTCACCTTAATGGTTTATCTTCCTTTCTGATAGAAAAATGAATGCCTGACAGTAGGTATGCTTTATGGAAATATGCATTCAGATATCTGTCATTAGTTTTTAAGCAGGTACTGGTGACATTCCTGTATAATTACACAAGTATGTTGAGGTTTTATACAATTTCCAGCCATTTACTTGTCCATCCATTCATTAACATATGTGTTGAATTTTTGTGATAAGTAAGTTTGTATTCTTTTGCCTCACTAGGTGGTAGCACTTGCCAGGGCTATAAATGAGCCCCTGATAACTTGCACTGCCTTTTCTGCTTTTCAATGCTTGCTAACCTAATTTATTTCCAGAAAACCCTCACAGGACCTTCCAGCCCATATGAGATGAACTTCTACAGTTTAACTAATGTTGGTAGACTCAGGTAGGTTTAGCTTTAGGGTGTATGGAGGCACTCCCAAGGGAGATCACTCTAATTTGAAATTATACATTTACATACAAAGTAGTTACAGATTTTGATGATCCAATAAAAAAATAATGAATACCATTTCTTCTGTCTTAAGACTACCTGTAATATACAAAAAAAGTGTCATAAAAGGCCAAAATAGTATCATTAGGGTGTATGTCCATTTTGTTATGAATTGTATTAAATGAAGCACTTTTTTGCAATAAATGAAGCTGTATCTTTTCTTTCATTATAGAGCAGCAAAGGTGGATCCTGACAGTGTAAATTCTGTTGCTATTGACGATGAGCCTCATGACCCTCACATGAGGTTAATGTGTGCTGGTTTTGTGGGTCTGAACCCTATGGGATCCTCTATGATAGCAAGGGACACAACTATAATGCCTCTTATACCTGGGTTGCCGGCCATTGTGACATTGCTGTTTTCACCTGTAGCAGAATTCAGGTAAGGCCATTTCTTTGAGGACATTTGTGTTTTAAAGAGGGCCTGGAGTGCCACACATTCTCTGTCAGCAAATAATGTCAGCACATAGATTTTATAAAGAGTAGACCTCAGTTTGGAATGGTTTCCATGTCCATAGAAGCTCAAAGGAAGTCACAGAAGTCGTTTTCCTTCAGGAAAATGGTGGCAAAACAAGAAGGTTTACCCATGCTCCTTACTTACTTACTAGAAATAATTTTGGGGATTGTGTGGGTCGATTTGTACAGACTTCTGCCCAAGATAAGCAGACTTACCCTGAACTGAAACTCATTTTCAAAGCCCTAAGGGTGTTTAAGTTGTCAAAGTTTGAAGCATGATATTGTACTGTTAGACTTCTTTGAACAGTTATGATGATATCAGATGTTTTGACAAATTGTAAGATTGCGACATCTCTGTTGTGTAACACATTTTAATTATAGATAGCGAATACCATGTTAGTGTCTTTTGATATCAAGTATGTCAGATGAGACCAGAAACAGCGTAGGAATGGCGAGGCTTGCCAAGCCAGTCCGACATGTTTCTGGTCGAGCCTGATAAACTTGATATCAAAAGACACTTGCATGGTTTTCTATTTATCATGCACCATTAGAAGGTTTTAAGGTTTAAAGAGACTCAAACAAATGAAAAACAAACCCTTTTTGTTTGAATTTGCTGACGTCGCGAATGTGTTGTGATGTAAGTCTGGGATGTCATCCAACCAATTGAAAGCTGTTATCACGGCCTACATCAGTATACAGCCAATCGTCTTCAGAGATCGCTTCTACAGGCAAGCGCAGTTCTACAGTGACATGATACCAAATTATGTTAACATACCCCTGTTATCAGTGGAATTTTGCAGCAGGTGCATGATAAACCTTTCTCTACAGACAGGCCTCTGTGGCTTAGTTGTTCAATGCACTAACTCATAATTGGGTCATTCACTGCTTTGGGTTCTAGCCTTGCTCTGAGCACAAGTGAGAAAGTCAGCTGTGGTTGTGGACATTTATGCTGTTGGAACCCCACTATTTGCCTACCTTTGCTTAAGAATCAGCTTGATAAGAATGCAATATTTTTGGAAAGGCCATTAAACAAAGTCATGGCACGAGACCACAATTAGTATACAGTTTAATTATCCATCCTTCCATGAAAATTTTTTCACAACACTTCAGGCACTTTTAACTCTCTTTTCCTCAAGTCTCTGAGGCATGACAAACAATTTCAGCTTGTCTTTCCGCTGTTTTTACGGTAAACAATGACTGTCAACTTATGAGACAAACTGCAGCTGTAGGGGCACCTATGAAGGGTGTGATTCGGTTCCTCTAGTTACCTCCAGTGCTGGGGATTCTGAACTAATTATACATTTTCAAGAAGCATATCCAAGGCTCTTTTCAGTTTGCTATAGCAAGCAGGATATTCAGTCAAACTGGCCTTCTTAGAAACCAATAAACCAGAGAACTATTTGTGCAAAAGTATATCCTGAAAGTGTTCAACCAATCAAGGGAAATAATTGTGGACTGATTCCTCATGATAGTCAGATAAAGTCCTATCAGTATTTTGCTTCTTCATCTCTAGGGTTGATCCCAAGAAGACAAAGTACATTGGAGCGATCTGTGGTTTAGGAGTAGATCCCCACACAGGTCATGCTGCATTGCCAGACAATGATATTGAGCTGCCGTTTGATGTCAAGATTGACCTTGAAGATATCTATAAGGTAATCAGAGCCAAGACAGCCAGGTAATGGATGAATTGGTGGTTTAAACTTCTTTTCAAGAGTATTTCTAGCATATCAGGATTATGGAATGATGATTATAAACTGTCCAATGAAGCGCTGTTTCAGGTCAGAAAAATCTAGCCAGCAGGTCTCAAACCTGCAACCCTGTGATCCAAAGTTGGGAACTCAAACCACTCTGCCATGTAAATGCTTCCAGAGAGCCAA
The DNA here is from genome assembly GCA_963989385.1 of Ctena decussata. NCBI lineage: Eukaryota > Metazoa > Mollusca > Bivalvia > Lucinida > Lucinidae > Ctena > Ctena decussata. The sequence continues at coordinate 107,732,950 of OZ022499.1, forward strand.
ATATGAGGAATATTTGAATAGAGTCAGGTATAGTAAATTTCCTATTTCTCTGTGAACGTTGTGTGATAATTTGAGCTGCCATATGACACAACCAATAAAGTGGCATGCACCCCAAGCTAGACTCAGATCAGCCTGGGCATCCGCCCAGTCTGATCAGACTCCCAGTGGCTTTGCTAGGCGCACTTGCCACTGTGTTGGTTTTATTGTGTCCCGGCTCATTTTTGTTAAGGTGTATGGGCACACCTCCTTGTTTTCTGTGAGATTTACAAAAGTGTTCCAATTTCATTGACTTCCTTTGTGCTTTCCGGAATAAGGTAACTCTTCCAAAAAGGAATTTATGCTTAAAGGTAAGACTTTTCTCCTTGAAGGGCAGTTTTTTTCCTTTAAGAGTTGACCGCCTTTTAGAAGGAAGGCAAAAATGAAAATGGCAAAGTTTCCCCTGAAAGTGTACTCATTGAACTTAAGGAAACAGAAGTGCAGATAAGATGGGGGTTTCAGGATAATTCTTGGACTATTTTTGTCTCACCTGTGACTAGCAGATGCAAGATGTAAGTATTGTTTTTTCCGACATCAGCGGGGCATACACTCTGAGTTAGCTCTGGTTTGTGGCAGTGTGCATCAGTTGAAACATGGCCTTCTGGATATTCTTATTTCTCATAGAAAATATAATATGTTGTGTCCTCCATTTCATTGAAACAGTTCTAGGTCACTATGTAAGATTTGGAAACAGAAAGAAAAGAGAGAGAGAAAGTTACTCATTCATCATAACCAGATTATGAAAAAAAAAGAAAGAAGACAAGAACTGAGTAAGGAAAAACAAACAAGGAATATGAAATTTTTTTGTAGATCATATCCAAACTGTGTGTGAGTTGAACAAATCATCTTTTCTTAACAGATCAATGGTGTTCGTATGGCCATCAACATAGCTATTGGGAGCCAGACTTCACAGACAAGCTGGGGACCAGATGCTGTCTACAAAATTCAGGAATCGGCAAGGCAGAAACTCATGGAGTGAGTATTTTGTCATTTATTATGTTACGCCACCAAAGATGAGAGGGGGCTATGTTTTCCATGTAGATTCCATCAGTGTTGGTTTCAGCGCTGTCATGACAGCCAGTATGCAAAATACCACTTGAACCAATGGCTGGATTTTAATCAAGCTAGCAAGGATATATCAGTGGGACAGGCTGAAGAGCTGATCAGGTTTTGATGACCTGGATCCTAGTGTCAAGGTCACAGGAGGACTTAAACTGTTAAAGTATTTGAGAAAGCATGACAGTTCTCGTATGCACAATATCTCTTAAACCAGTGAATGGATTTTCACCAAACTTGCATTGATATACCATTTTGACAACCTTAAGAGCTGATAAGGTTTGGTGTCCTGGACCCCATTTCGTCACAGGATTAGAATGTTAATTTTTATACGCCCGTTTTGAAAAAACGGACGTATTATGTCGTGGCGCTGTCCGTCCGTCCGTCTGTCCGTCCGTCCGTCCGTCCGTAAACATTCTTGTGCGCGCCATAACTCAGTAACCATTTGGGATGTCTTCATGAAATTTTATAGGCATATGTATTAGATTGGGGGAACGTGTCGCGTACAAGAATGGTTGCTCCCCCTTTCTTAGTTTCGAAGTTATGCCCCTTTGATAATTTTTTTCCCTGCAAGTCTTGTGCGCGCCATAACTAGATAACCGTTTGGGATATCTCTATAAAACTTCATAGCAATGTGTATGAATTCCTAACGATGTGTTGCGTACAAAAATGGCTGCTCTCCCTTTCTTCGTTTTAGAGTTACGACCATTTCATTAGTGCTTTGAGCCTATTTTTGTGTTTACTTATCTTGTGCATGCCATAATTTGGTAACCGTTTGGAATATCATGATGAAACTTTATAGCAATGTGCATGATCACAAGACAATGTGTAATATATAAGAATGGTTGCTCCCTCTTTCTTAATTTTGGAGTAACCTCCATTTGATTAGTATTTTCAGGTGTTTCTCATTCACTCCATATCTCCTGAACCTTTTGAAATATTAGAATGAAGCTTTGTAGGAATGTGTATACTAATGGGGCAATGTATCCTGAACAAGAACCACAACTCTGGCTTACTTACTGAATTATCTGCCCTTGCATAAATTTCCTGTTTACTCTAACTGCTTAACCATTTGAAATAAATAAAAATCATTTCAAGGGAATATAGTACAACCAAAAAAGGCCTATCTAGTATGTATAGGTTATCTCCCTTGTACCACTTTGTCTATCCTTTTGTAGGCAATCTTGTTCATTCTGTTTCTGCTTTATGACATTTAAACGGGCGTATTATGCGCCGCTTGCGAAGCCCTTGTTTTCTTGTATGCTTGGTAGTCACCAAATTCCCATAAATTCAAGGTCAATGTGCCAACTAAGCAACATCTTTTTCGGAAAATGGCACTGGGGGTAATACACTGGTGGGGAGACATTTGATCTAGTCAACTGTTACAGACATTTCAATGATCTGCATTATGGTGGGGATTTTTTCAGATCAACAAACAGCAAATTTTGAAGGTTGATGATCGGAAATGGGTGGTGGGATAGGTCAGGATATCTTCTGTGTCATAAGACATAACTTTCTAGTGTTCATTTATATTTGCAGTTTGATTCAGAAAAGAAGAGAGTCTTGTGAACCTCAGAACACCCCAAGAATGTATCGGTGGAATCAGGTGAGTAGCTTTTATTACTTCAATTATAAGATTACACTATTTGTATATTCAACTATTTGTCACCCGACGTAGGCGGAGGGGGCCTATAGAAATGACCCTCGTCCGTCCGTGTGTCAGTCCGTCCGTCCATCCGTCCTTCCGACTGAAATCTTGTCCCCGCAACTCCTCCTACGTCCTTCATTGGATTGATTTGAAATTTTACAGATTGTATTCTTATGATATGAAGATGTGCATGTGGTTTTTGATTTTTGTTTCGGCCATTTTTGATGGAGTTACGGCCCTTGCTGACTCAGACCTTGTCCCCGCAACTTCTGCCACATCTTTTATCATATTGACTTGAAATTGTGCAGAATGTTTTATCATGATCTGAAGATGTGCATGTGATTTTGGAATTTCAATTGCCCTATATTTTACAAAGTTATGGCCCTTTGTCATTTTTGGCAATTTTCCAACTTTTGAACCTTTTGACCGAGAGAGCTGAAAGTCCGTCCGTCCGTCCGACTGAAATCTTGTCCCCGCAACTTCTCCTACGTCCTTCATTGGATTGATTTGAAATTTTACAGATTGTATTCTTATGATATGAAGATGTGCATGTGGTTTTTGATTTTTGTTTCGGCCATTTTTGATGGAGTTACGGCCCTTGCTGACTCGGACCTTGTCCCCGCAACTTCTGCCACATCTTTTATCAGATTGACTTGAAATTGTGCAGAATGTTTTATCATGATCTGAAGATGTGCATGTGATTTTGGAATTTCAATTGCCCTATATTTTACAAAGTTATGGCCCTTTGTCATTTTTGGCAATTTTCCAACTTTTGAACCTTTTGACCGAGAGAGCTGAAATTTAGTATGCTATTAGCATTTGGTAAATTGAGTAGTCTGATTATTGTTAGGATATGCTAAATTTATTAGTGACAGAGTTATTCCCCTTTCATAGATAATAGACATTCACTTAAAGGTAAAAGGATAACTCAAGAACTATTCATATTAATGGGCTGAATCTTCATAAATGATTTGTTCATTTTTCATCAGATTCATATTAGGAGGATTATGGCCCTTGTTATTTTGTTATTTGGTATATGGTCTTGATGTTTAGGCATTCTGTAAGGGCCTAAAGTTTCAGTAACCTGATTTTACACACATACGCCCAGTCCTGAACTTAAGTATTTTATAACCTCATATAGGCCCAGTAATTGGGTATATGTCTTTGCTTATGCTTCAATTATTATTTCCTTACCAGATTCTGTTGTACACATATTTTCTGGTTTTGGCCATACAGTTACTCTGAAATGGAATAAAGGGCTGCAGTTTGTGACACATTTCAAACGTCGGGTGACACTTGGCCGATGGCCTTTTATTTCATTTTTGCCGCTTTCAGTGTGAATCAAAATTATTCATAAAAGTTAAAAGAAAATGCTACAAGTTACAATAAATAAAAAGAAAAAGCCAGACTTAACACTGCATTGAAGTCAGATCAGGATTATCATTGTATGTCATCCATATGATAACCATGACTCTCCAATATAAGTAAAACTGGGTCACATTGGATTGTTAGCATAGCAAAGGGAATGGCCTATTTAATTGAGTGTTTGCCTTTTTGGCAGGGATTGGGGCTAATACCCCCCTGTTAAAGTGATCTCCCTTGATGACTTAGATTTATCTGACTAGAACAACAAAAGTGTTAAATATTGAAGGCTGTCTATCTTTAAGTACAGAAAATACTGTAATGTGCCTAAATTTTGGGACACCTAAAATGATTAATTTTCCATTTGGGACAAATGGAAAATTTTAGGTGTCTCAGTATTTAAGCACATTGAAGAATATACAGTCAGCATAAGTGGTACTTCAATTCAGCCTCGTTAGTTACAGGGGTGGGAAGGTGGTGCGATGGTGCTGCATGTAGCTTCCAGTGCCGGGGCGTCCTACTGATTTTGATTATAGTACGGCAAGGGCTTACTGTGCTTGCAATAGGTGCGGGTAGGGGTTGTTTTGACATTTTTTCTCTCGTCTATCATTTCTGCTTTTCTCCATCTCTCTAGGAGTTGACCCGATATAGACTGAAATACTGTCTCAAAGGGCCGTTAAACCCAAAACAACCAACCAACCAAAATTGTCAGTTACATAAAATGATTAGTCTGCACTTTTCGTTTATAACATTCTCAAGTGTCCATAAATTGTTCATTCAAACACGGAAGACTGATCAGACAGAGTAAATATGCAGGCTGATCTGAGTCTGCCCTCTTCCCTTATGTTATGTTCCTTTTCATGTGATGCCCCTTGTACTGTATTTATTCATTTATAAAATGGGGCTTTCTGTGCCCAACAATACCCCAGATATGTAAATCAGTTGTGTAATTTGGCTTTTAGGTTTTCTCTTCCAAACAATTCCAAAAAATCTAGGTTGGTCTTATGAAACATTCCAAAAAATCCAGATCCATCTTGGAGGAAAAAACCCTGTCTTATAACCGAAGAAATTCAGTATGAAAAACATTTTGTTGATTGTTTCAAAAATGCAACTTTTCAATCAGAGATATTTTCCAAAGTAGATCTGCTAATGATATAATTTTTTGGAAAAGGTCGACCCAGAAGATATCTTAGACCCTGGTATAGAACAACAGGACTGTCCAATGCTACTGAACCTACATGATGGTGTTGCTCTTCAAGAAGACGAACTGGAGATAGCGGGAGATGGCAAAACAGAATACCTCAAGAAACATCTAGAAACACTCAGGCAGATTGTCAGAAGGTAATAGTGCTCCAGATAAGGAGTAACATGGTTAATTTAGGGATAACTTTCCATATTTCTCCATAAAACATACATTTTGACCCCTCATCAGAACCGTCTCATTGAGACGGTTCTTATGAGGGGTCACAATGTACGTTTTCATTGAGAAATAAGAAAAATTTCTCAGAATTATCCTTGAATGCTCCATTTATCTAGAGTATCGGTTAAGATTTCTTAGATTTAGGCAGCAGAGGTCTGCCGTATTTATTCAGCTAAAAGATGGGGGTATCCCCCTCCAAAACGACCCCAAATTGTGTAGTTCTGTTACAAAATGAGTATTTTTTCTTCTAATGTAATATTTAGATCCAGTTGTAAGTCAGATCTAGATTTTTGGGGCTGTTTTGAAAGGAAAACCCCATGTCGTATAAACAGATAAATGAGCCGTGACATGACAAAACCAACAAAGTGATTGTGCGCTCAGCGTAGACTCAGAACAGCCTGGGCACCCACCCAGTACAATCAGTCTCTTCGCTAAGCCCTTGAAGCACATATTGTTTTTGGTGTGGATCCTGTGGGCGTCTGTTTTTTGTCTTCAACATACAGGCCAACTGTGTTGTGTCAAACTTGCTTATCTCAAAAACCCTGCTAGTGTCGAAGTGATCTCCCATTCCCGAACATTCCCCCCTATATAATATTGCATTTCGACCTCCGTTGTGTCAAACTTGCTTATAACGAAAACACTGCTGTATCGAAGTGATTTTTGATTCCCCTCTGACACTTTCCATGTGTTTTACCACTGTTTGTGTCGAAGTCAAAATGTGTATTCAGAAAAAGATCGGTGAAACGACGGAAAGAAAATGACGGCCATTTTGTGTAGACGTTTTGCGGTAATTAAAAACCTGCATATTTTTGTCTTTAAGCAAATTGGTACAAACTTCGAACAATAACAATGAAAAAGAACGATTTACCGAACAATTGTCTTTAATTGATTGCAGTTCAATCAATTATCCCAAATTATCAAATAATTATCCAATGATTGCGTGAAACGATGCAGACATTGTTTTGTTGATCCGCTGTTTTTGTGTGTAAGTTAATTGACCTTGAACCGCGTATACGTCACAGGTCAGGTGCATTCGATTGGAAAGTTCGGTCAATTAGGCGCCTTTGAAATTTAATTGACTGAACAGTATTGAGCGGCACTCTTTGATGCGGGCTATTAGTAACATTCTTTAAGCCCAGCCAAGACTGTGTTCAGCCTGTGCATATGCACAGTTTAATACGGTCATGGCATGCGGCATGCGGCCGACTGCATTTGCATTTTGTAAGATTTTTCGTGGTTTAACTCTGACAAAATGGGGTTTTCAGTGACATGTGCTACAATGACGATTTCTATGTTTTATGAACTTTGTTGTTTCTTTACAAGCTGTCATACGAATATAAACTTGTTTGTTGTTTGCCAAACTGTTTTAATTCAGAATGTAAAATAAAAATAAGTGAAGTGATTTTTCTTGTCTTTATTTGAACTACGTTCGTGCTGCACACATTTTGTAGAAATACTGACTCTACGCGAAAGTTAAGATACATGTATTGTACATGTATAGAACAAAATTTTGGTGACGTCACAATTTGCCTATCTGGAACTTCGGAAAACTCGAAGTGGGTTCTCCATTCCCTTGGAATTCGAGATATCGAAGTTGGCCTGTATCTTCTTGTCTGCACTCTATCTCCTGAAGGTATGCATGGATTTTGACCAAACTTGCACAGATACATCACTGGGTGGGGGAAAAAACTGATTAGATTTTGGTGATCTTGACCTTATTTTCAAGGTCACAGGAGGTCAAAGAATGATGAAAAAATAGCTTGGCTGCACCATATCTCCTGAAGGAATTGGCGGATTTTTACCAAAGTGGCATAGATATATCACTGGGAGATGGCAAAGAACCGTTTAGATTTTGGTGACTTTGACCCTATTTTCAAGGTCACAGGAGGTCAAAGAAAGATGAAAAATGCCTTGTCTGCACCATATCCAGGGTTACAGACTAGCCGTCGCCCACTCATCCACTGCGAGTAAAAAGATGGCTGGGCGCCTAAAATTAAAATGACAGTCGCCCAGCTTGCGATCGTCAGCTGTCAGCGTGTGTCTGTCGTGGTTTGGGCTTGGAGTAAAATCCCCCACCTCAAAGCACTTTGCTACTTTCTGCACCGATATCTGCTTTGAATATTCGGTGTTCCATCATACTTGTGTGTTGAATTTTACTCACTATCGAGAAACAACATGGCCGCCTCAACCGTTTGTAAATTTTTCGCTCTTGATGTGGCAATACATCGCTGGTGTTTCACACCTGGTTGCTAAAAGGAAGCAAAACCCTGAAGAAAGAAGGGTTTACTACAAAGCCTACAGAAACGGTGCAATTCTCGCGCAGATTCTGAATAAAAAATTCTCACGTTTTAAATGTGGGCCCCTAAATTTCTGGCTGGGCGACTAATTTTCAGTTTTAAGGGGCCCAGCTTGCTCCTATGAAAAATGAGTTAGTCTTTATCCCTGCATATCTCCTTAATGGATGGATGGATTTGGACCAAACTTGCACAGATACCGGTATATCACTGGGAAATTGCAAAGAAGTTATAATATTTTGGTAACCTTGACCCCATTTTCAAGGTCACAGGAGGTCAAAGAATGTTGAAAAATGCCTTGTCTGCACCATATCACTTGAATGGATGGATGGATTTTATCCAAACTTGCACAGATATATAATTGAGAAATACAAAAGAACTAATTATATTTTGGTGACCTTGACCTCATTTTCAAGGTCACAGGAGGTCATAGAATGTTGTAAAATGGCTTGTCTGCTCTATATCTCCTGAATGGATGGATGGATTTGAACCAAACTTGCACAGATACATCACTGGGAGATGGAAAAGAAGTCATTAAATTTTGGTGACTTTGACCTCCTTTTCAAGGTCGCAGAAGGTCAAAGAATGTTGAAAAACAGCTTGTCTGCACCATATCTCCTTTGTACCATGCCAAATATTTGTTGATTTCTCTCAAATTCCATTGACTTGTTAAATTCAATTGACTTGTTTGTATTTGTCAGTCTGCAAGAAATGTGATTTCTTTGCTTCTTCGTAACAAATCAGAATAAAATTTTGAGCGGTGAGACAAAATCAACAAAGTGGGATGTGCACCCAGTAAAGACTCGTATCAGCCTGGGCACCCACCAAGTCTGATCAAAGTATTCGCTGTAGGTCTTAAGGATACCTAATGTCCTAAGCTACCTTCTTGACGACAGCAAAGACTCTGATCAGACTGGGCTGCCCAGTCTGATTTGAGTCTTCGCTGGGCACACATGCTATTTTGTTGATTTTGTCGTGTCTAGGCTCATTTACGATCATTTTGTCGTGTCAAGGCTCATTTACGATCTCGATCATTTATGATCGAGAAAGCAATCTGAATGAAGTAATATGTACAAAAAAGCAGTGAGAAGTGCAGAGTCTTCAAGTTTTGAGAAACAACAATTTATGCAGTGCTTAAACTTTGAAAAAAAAAAACAACTTCCCTTTGACATCAAACTGATTTGAAATGGGGCCAGTCTCATCTAAAAGAGGAGTGACACAACAAAACCAACAAAGTGGCATGTGCACCCAACAAAGACTCAGATCAGCATCTGAGTCATCGCTGGGCACACATGCCACTTTGTTGGTTTAGTCATGTCGTGGCTAAGAATAAAGCAAGTCTGATGTGGGCCAGTACTATTAACTGCTATCATAAGGAGCTCTGAATTCTGGTGGCCAAGGGGTTAAAATAACTCAGAGAGTTTGGGTTCAAGTCCAGCTCAGTCATGATTCTTAGCCTTTTAGATCCTTCAGTTCAGTTTCTCATAGACCCAACTTAAGTGAAATAGTCTTGACAGGGCCTTAAAACTGAAACTCTCATCCATCTGGATTTCTAAACTTATATGTATTTCTGTTAATTCCAGTAACACCAAGAGAGCACCAACGTTATGTGAAATGTGCAATATCACATGTCCAACCCCACAGCTGTTAGCCCTACATCTAGAAACACACAGACACAAACAGCTGGAGGAAAATTTGCTCAGATCCTAGGTGGAGATAACATGCTACTTGTTGTTTGGAAATTTCACAGAATTAGCCTCAAATGCTGGAAGTGTTGATTGAAAATGGCACAAGTATTAGCTGTGAAGGCTGGAAAATTTTCAGGTCTCCAAATGGACTGAATGTTGAAGTGCTTAGATGGCATGTTAATCATTGCTGCAAAATAAGTGAAGCTGCACCTCAGCAGTACTTAGGTGCTACTGTAAGACAGGGCCCCATTGTTCAGAGCAGTCTTACCCAAACAAAGTTTTTAGTTAGCTAAGGACTTGTTAAGTCTTCTAGTACATACGATATTAAGTGTTCTTAAATTTTTGGCTGAAAAAATGTGAGAAGCTTTTACACTGCATACAGTACATTAGAAAGTATAACATCTCAACAGTTAACAAGGTTGCTACTTTTTAACAACTGGGCTCTTAAGTTGCTTGTGGCGAGTGTCTGGACCTGGCTTGAGTTGTTTTTGAAGATAAATAATCTTCAGAACAGAAACAGTTCTCTTACCATATGCTTTCATTGAAAACTGTATAATCTGCAGAAATACCGAGACATAGTGTATATACACTGAGTTGCTTTTTCACACTTCAGTGCCATAGAAGAAATTGTGGACAGAAGAAATCCAGATTATGCAGAATTTATACATCGAAATTAGTTAAGCTATGTTTGTTTTAAATGTTTTGTTGGAATAGCCATTTAGTTATACTTTGTATTTGTTCACATTTCTTTTGAAAATGCAAAGGAGCTGCATAATATTTTTTTCTTTCTTTAAAAATCTTATTAATGAAAACTTGATATAAAGATGTTATGTTTGGTTAGGTCATTTTGAGATTGTAGAAGAACTACTTAACTTTTCTGTCACTTGTTTGAAATACTTATTATTTTAATGAGACATACATACATTGGTGTTTCATGTTAAAACACACAATTGAGATGCATTAAACTTTCTTGTCTTTAAAAAATAGATTTGAGTTTTTGCTAGATGGAGTAGAAAAATAAAAGAGAGTTTCACAGAAAATACAGGAAATGAAGAATATAGAATGATCAGATTGAAACATTGAGCTGATATGGGAAAAGTGATGGTTAAGTAAATCGAGGTGAACAGTCAACTGAAGTAGAATGTATAATTGGAAAATTTTTATAACAAACAATAGAGCAGACTGGAACTCGGATAAAGGGAGTTGTGGATAATTTAAGTTAACTTACCCTAATGTGCTTTAAACATTGGGACACATAAAAACCATTAAAGGCCAAATGGAAAATTGATGGTTTTAGGTGTCTCAATACTTAGGTATTCTCAATTCTTAGCACATTTAGGTATTCTCATTTCTCTATAAATACATGTTATGGTATGTCACCTCAGTTTAGATGCCACAACATATGGAACACTTTTCAGAACAGAGTGAACTAGTGGGAATGATCTCAAATATATATCCTGTATAATTTCTGATAATAGAGTTTTTCTTGAAAATGCAGAGGAACTGCATATATAACTAAAGGTCATATAAAATGGATCTAGATTTTGGGATTGTTTTGGAGGGGAAAATAATTCTTCTAACCAAATAATTATGATATCCCAGAATTGACATTAAACAGTCTGTTCATCTGAAGCTATGGCTAGGTTAGTATAAAAAAGAGCTGCAACATGACAAAACCAACAAAGTGGTATTTGCGCCCAGCAAAGACTCAGATCAGCCTGGACATCCATCCAGCCTGATCAGAGTCTCCGCTGTTGGCATGGGAGGTAGCTCAGACCCTTATCTACTCTTTCAGCACACAGCAAAGACTCTGATCAGAGTGGGCAGATGCCCAGGCTGATCTGAGTCTTTGCTGGGGGCATGTATCACTTTGTCAGTTTTGTTGTGTCGAGGCTCAATATATGTATTGCTAGTAAATTCTTTTAGTAAAATGAGAGGCCAAGATGAGGGTTAGTATTTGAAGATAATTCTGAGACAATTTCTGGTTAATTCCCCGCAAAAAAAACCCATACATTGTGACCCCACGTTAGAAAAGTCACATAGTGACCCCTCATTAGAAGTCTCACAGAGATCCCTCATTAGAATCATATAGTGACCCCTCATTAGAACTGACTCACAGAGACACCTCATGAAAACCATCTCGGTGATCCCTCATTAGAATCATCTCGCATATGACACCTCATTAGAACAGTATCACAGACCCTACATTAGAAACACCTCCTAGTAACCATCTCACAATGACTCGTCATCAGAACCGTCTCACAGACACCCATAATTAAAACCATGTAACACATAGTGACTTATCATCAGAAGCATCTGGCAGACACCCCATTAGAACCATCTCACAATGTGGCCCTTTGGCAGAACCATCTCACAGAGATTCCTCATTTAAACCATGTCACACATATTTACCCCATATTAGAACCATCTCACATAGTGGCCCCTCAACAGAACAATCTCACAGAGATTCCTCATTCAAACCATGTCACACATATTTACCCCATATAAGAACCATCTCAATGCTGTAATGTGGGGTCACAATGTTTGGTGGGGAAATTTTTAGTTATCATCAGATACCATTATCTGGGACTCATATTGTATGATACAGTGTTGCTACTGTATTTTTATTTCCACCCCACCCACACCCCAGGTTAAATTTGTCAGCTGTTATATGAGCTGTGACACGACCAAACCAACAAAGTGGTATATGTGCCCAGCGAAGACTCAGCTCAGCCTGGGTGTCTGCCCAGTCTAATCAGAGTTTTGCTGTTGGAATGGAGGCAGTTTCAGACCCTTAGTTTCCCTTTTAGCACTTAGTGAAGACTGATTAGACTAGGTGGATGTCTAGGCTGATATGAGTCTTTGCATGGTGCACATGCCACTTTGATGGTTTACTCATGTCTCAGCTCATATTACAGTAGTAAAATTTAGCTTTTAGGTCAGTTTAGGGTCAGATTAAATCAAGAGTAGGTTTATGGGATAATGAATCAGGAGTAGGTTTTAGTGATAGATTTGAGTTAATTTTATGTGTAAATACAGTAGAATTTCAATGGCTCGAACCCTGATGGCTCATTTACCATGCCTGGCTAGAACTCATTCTTGGGTCCCTATAGTTCAATTTTAATATAGAAACTAACACTGGATGGCTGGAACTACCTTCGGGTGGAACTAATTTTCAAGGTCAAGCTTGTTTGAGCCTTTGAAGTTCTACTGTAATGGGTTAGGCAAGGCTTAGTTCAGGGTAAGGAGAGGGTAAATTAAGGGCTAGGTTTTAGTCTGGATTTAGTTGCTGGAGTTTTATAATCACTCCAGTTTCACCCATTATGAAGTGTTACATTTTTATTGTGTGACAGTATGAAGGCTCAGACAATGAGCTTAGAATACGTAATATTATTCAGAGCACTAGATAAGAGGGGTATTTGATGATAATTGAGGAATAATTTTCTTTATTTCTCATTGAAACCATATGTTGTGACTCCTCATCTGAACCGTCTCGACGAGACGGTTCAGATGAGGGGTCACAACATATGTTTTTATCCAGAATTAACAAAAATTATCCCTAATTATCACCAAATACACCCTCTTATCTAGGGCTCTGTTATGTATTTACCAAATAAGTGCTCTATCAGCTTTAGTTCTGTTCCTCATAGGTTTGCCTATGAAATAAAGTTAAAGAAATATGGAATTGTCTTGCATTTTTCTCTTTTATTCAGCTTCTCTGTGGATTTGATTTGATCCACGACACAACAAAACCAGCTAGCTGGCATGTGCACCCAGCAAAGACTCTGATCAGCCAGGGCAGCTGCCCAGTCTTATGAGAGTATTCGCTGTGCACTGGAAGGGTAGCTAAGGGTGTAAGCTAGCTCCATGCAGACAGCCAAGACTGATCAGACAGAGCAGATGCCGAGATCAGTCTGAGTCTTTGCTGGGCGCACATGCTACTTTGTTGGTTTTGTTGTGTTGCCATAATTTTACAGGAAGGTGAGGATACACCATATATTTCCACCATTTTATACCCTCGGCATACAAAATATGCTAAATGGGATAAAGTTTTTAGCTCGCCTGAACGAAAGTTCAGGAAGAGCTATTGTTGTCACCACGGCGTCGGCGTCCGCGTCGGCGTTCGAATTGGATGTTTTGGTTAAAGTTTTTTAAAGACCTATATCTCCTTAACCCATGGATGGATTCTTTTGATACTTGCACTGTAGCTAGATATTGGTCTAAGGTTTAACAGGGTACCACCCCCTTCCCACTCTGTGACCTTGATGTCAAGGTCATGGACTTAGAAAATTGGTCTTTTTTTTGGACTGGATGTTTTGGTTAAAGTTTTATAAAGCCCAATATCTCCTGAACCCATTGATGGATTCCTTTGATACTTGCACTAAAGTTAGATATTGGTCTAAAGTTTTCGACGGTATTGGACTAAGAATATTGTCTTTTTATTGATTGGATGTTTTGGTTAAAGTTTTTTAAAGACACATATCTCCTGAACCCAGAGATGAATTCTTTTTATATTTGCACTGTAGTTAGATCTACAGAGTACTACCCCAACCCCACTCAGTGATCTTGATGTCAAGGTCAGGGACTTAGGAAATTTTTGTCTTTTTTAAAGGTTTGTAATTGCATACTGATTCATAATGCTTTGCAGAGATTTAGTTTATACTTGAACTGATGTTAGACTCTTTTTTGAGTTTTTACAAAACACCTTATACTTACCCCACTGGGTGACCTGGAAGTCAAGGTCATCGACTTAGAATTTTGTTTTAAAGATTTTGGTTAAAGTTTTATATTTATGAAGCCATAATTTCACAGTGCCACGATGATGGACTCAGTTGATACTAATGCTTGGGCTGATGTTAGATAATGGTTCAGGGTTTTGATACATACTAGCGCCCCCCCCCCCCTGCCCTACCCGTCAGTTTTTTTTACCCCCCCCCCCCCCCCCCCCCCCCTCCCCCCCCCCCCCCCCCCCCCTCAAGCTCATGGACTTTGAAATTTCATTTCTTTTTTTTTTATTCTAATTTTATTTTAAGACTTATTTCTGAGATAGCTTTTGTTTATAAATGTGTTTTCATTATGGACATGCTTGCATGAAGTTTTATGCATAGCAGTCCACACCACCATAGTGGCTGAGTGATGGGCAAGCACCAATTCAGGCGAGCTATGCTGTCAGGCGACAGCTCTTGTTGTCTTTCCATCCAGTTGTCTGTCCTGCCTTCTATTTGCCTGTTAACATTTGCGTTAAGTTTTGCATTGCTTATATTTCCAATATCCTTTGAAGGAAACAATTAAGTATGTGACTAGGTTTACTCTTGGGTTCATACAGATTAGTTTACATCATCTAGATATTGCTGCAGATGTAAGGTCAAGGTCTCAGACTTAAACATTTGTGATATAATTTTGCTGAGTTTATTTTCTTTGCTTATATTTCCAGTACTTTTCAATGGAATAGTTTGATATGTGAATAGGTATACTTCTGGATTCGTTCAGAGTAGTTTACATCAGTACCTGTATGCTGCTATTGGCATAAGGTCATGGTCCCATACTTAGAAATTTGTACAACAGTTGTGTTAAAGTTTTGTGTTAAAATTTTCCATTTGCTTTGTTTTTCTCAAAGCTTCAGTTATTCCTATATAAAATGCCTATGTCTGAAACAGGGAATATCTCAACTAAAAACTATGATATATGCTCAAAAGTTAATTAATTCATCAACACATTGGCCCAAACCTGCATGCCAGATATAAGGATCATAGCTTATGCGGTTCTTCGGATATTTTGTTCTCGAGCTAGTTCCGAAACAAAATGCCCTTGTCTGAAAAAAGGGGAATAACTAAACAAAAAATTAACAAAATAGGCTCAAAAGTTTATCAAGTCATCTACACCTCGGTCTGTAACTGTATTCCAAATATCAGGATCCTAGCTTAAGTGGTTCTTCAGATATTTTGTTCACAAGGTTGTTCCTATGACAAAGTCGAAAAAGGGGCATAACTCCTGAAGGACAAGACCAGGGAAGGAAAAATAAATACTGGTCTGTTTATTTTATTGCCACATATAAAGTTTCAAGATCCTAGCACAAGCGATTCTTGAGTTTCTCAGCTGCCAAACAGTGTTACGGACAGATTGACAGGCCCAAACCAATATGTCTCCTCAACTTCTCAGAAATTTTGGGCATAATAAGACAGACAAAACACTTGATGTATTTCTTTTTTTTTTCTAACATATACATGTAAATGATTAAGATATATATGGATACAATACCATGCCATGTTTTCCCACTATTTATTCAAAGGGAGACAACTGTATTTACTTCCTGTTTGCTTCTCTGATTCAAAATACCCTTCGAAAAAGGGTCCTAGAGGAGCAAATTCTTCCCTGAAGGAGTTGTCCCTACAGAGAGAAAAATGAGAACGGCAGAGCTGTACCCATTTACCTTAAGAGCTATAAACAACCGTCACACAAAAGAAAGTACATCTGAGCCGCGACAGGAGAAAACCAACAAAGTGGTTGTACGCCCACAGCTGACACAGATCAACCTGGGCATCCGCCAAGTCTGATTAGACTCTCCGCCTTGCACTGAAAGGGTAGCTATGGGTCTCAGGTACCTCCATGCGGACAGTAAAGACTCAGATCAGACTGGGCGGATGCTCAGGCTGATCTGAGTCTGCGCTGGGCGCAAAACCACTTTGTTGGTTTTTTCATGTCGCGGCTCATTTATACCTTAAACTGAAAAGTTTTGGCATTTTTTGGTTATTGCAAATAAAAATAATAAATACGTGTCATGCAAAATGAAAACTAAAATATTGACTGCTTATGCAAATGAAATAACAGTACCATATTCATTCCACTATGGGAGGTAGGGGTAATAATTTTGCTATAGGTAAGATGTTCTTTCCCTTCCAAAACAGTCACAAAATTCTACATCCATCTTGTAAGACAGAGCTAGATTTTTGGGGTTGTTACAAGGGGAACAACTCCCATCTTGTAATCCAATACGGTAAACACAGTAATGAATCATGTGAAAAATCAGTACTCTAGAACAATTTTCATGTCATTATAATCACAGGAGCTGGGCACCCTGGTTAGTAACCAAATTTTGGGTCAAATAATACTACTTTCTTATGAACCATATTAATCCTATTCAATGCACCGGGGCATTGCATTTTGGTAAAAGGGGCATTATTTATATAGAGGCTAAACTGTAGTAAATAGCCCCTGCCAAAGTACCGCCAATAAACAGTATCAGTATTAAGGTGAGTGCAAATACTTTTATACTTTGGAAGCAACTCCACTATTTTTTGCCGCCCTTCTCAGTACAGCAAAAGGATTTCCTCCTCTAACAGCCCCAGGGGCATTGCATTTTGGGAAAGGGGGCAGTAGACCTTAGGATTAATACGGTATCTTATAACTTATACTGTTTACTCTCCAGCATACCCGTGCTCTTTTTATAAAAAAAAGCTTTTTAATATATTTGCATTTGACAGGAAAACAATGAAACAGTTCCCATTTGACTAGACTGGTCTTCCTAGCCATGGGTTAGTAATCTGGACTCACCTAGTGCGTTTGCAATTCAGCTTTAGTCGTGATTCTTTTCTATTATCCTCAGAACACTGGTAATCTCAACAATATTAATTTTCCATTTGCCCAAAATTATGAACTGAAATACTGTTTAATAGGCCTTGAAAGCTCAAATCATCCACTTGTCAATGAAAAACAAACATTATATATGTGAGCTGGCATATTTGCAACCCGGGAACACTGAAATCTGTCTGTGACTCCATGCAGACCTTTGTCCTTACAAGGTGTATGCGGACAACAAAGGCTCTGACCAGACTGCGGATGCAACCAGGGAGACTGAAAATCCATGCAGACCTTTCTTGTTTCTCGCCCACTGAACAAGAATATCCCTTTCTACAGCTGTCAGAGAGTTTTCTATCTTGGCCTGCTATCTCAGCCTAGGCTCAGAAAGCTGTCTCAAAATGTAAATCATTGCTATATAGAACAGCCCAATTAATTACTTAATTAGCAACTTAAATTCAACAAATCTACTTTCTGCTACCTGTCATGTAAATGAATGCAAAATGAAGTTGACAGCCAATGATGTGCATAAGGTGTCACTGTAGATTTCTGATTTGCTGCCAGTCCTACACGCATGCATGAGGCGAAATTAACACATCAGAACCACTTACAGAAAATTAGCTTGAAGTTCATAGGAATGGCTTCAACAAGTAGTTGTTATTTAAGCCTTATGAGCCTCACATAAGACTAAATAATCTGAAAACTAGCCTGAGATTTCATTGTCTCAGCCTCAAACCCATCATAGACTCTAGAAGTCTATACAAGGAGTATGCGGACAACAAAGGTTCTGACCATACTCTACGGATGCTGGTGGTATAAGCATTATACACTCTTCTAGCCTGTTGTGGCTCCCATAATTCTGTATCCACCAAAATTAACAGTTTATATTGTTAAGAAGGTGGGGGTTCAAAGATATTCTGCGACAATGTTTCTCCAATACATTTATAAATACCCACTTTTCCTGTGAAAAGAGGCCAAGTTCCACCAAAAGTGGCATCAGAAAACTGCAATTTTCATACTGCCCAATGGTTTCATGAATGCCATTTTATACATGTACAACGTATGAACTGCAATGCTCATTATTATTTATTAGAAAATATATTATACTTTTTTATCAAAACAAATGTTGCATCCCTCCAACAGAACTTTCACCTCGAGACATTTCTAAGGAGGGTTCACAACTAATTTTTTGATGATGAAATAAAAAATACCTACAATTATCATCAAATAAATCCCTTATCTCCAGCTCTGGTGAGGACAGACTAAACATTTCTCTCCAGCAAGTGACTTCCTGTGTACTCTCACTTATCAATGTTTTGTGCCATAGCCCTGACTTACTGTATTTATTCAGCTATACAACATCTGCAGGATGACCCCAGATATCTAGATCTGTCTTACAAAATTCTACTATGAGATGGGTTTTCACTTCTAAAACAACCCCAAAAAATCTGGATCCTTTTTTCCTCTAAAAAGATCCATCTGATAAGATGGAGCTAGGTTTTTGGATTGTTTTGGAAGGGAAAAATACTGTCTTATGACCGAAGAAATATGATAACTGTAAGTATGATTAGCCTGCTGTGCATATTTTATACAAATAACTGCTACAAGGCAAAATAAACATACAAGTATTTAAACTTAAAATAAAAAATTTACTCTTGAATAAAATATTCCACAGGGAATTAAATTCTGCTAATTTATTTCATCAGTCACTCTTTTTCAAACACAAGTAAATTGTCTTGCCATAGGGTATCATCGCTGTTGAATCCTCTAGAAGCAGCAGATGGAATGTATGTTGATTAAAACAACCATCATTCCCAACTCGGATGCTGATGTTGACTCCATACAGTGCTGATGCAGCCTGAATCTCTGCCTCGGTGGCCCACGAATCTACACTGCCATCCGCTAACTGCTGCCTCCTAATATGCTCCTCTATCGACCCATCCACCAAGCATTGGAATTTAGACTTATTCAAAGTCATAAAGTTACAGATAAACACAAGTAAATTGTCTTGCCATAGGGTACCATCGCTAAACACAAGTATATTGTCTTGCCATAGGGTACAAAATAAATTAAAATAAAAAACTCATAAATATCTAACAAAATGCAAAAAGGAAGCACTCTGGATCTGAAAATCATTTTTTATAGTACATGCTCTACTAGATAAATGGCAGGTTTTGACTGACTGCTTGTTGCTCTGCAAGACATTTTGGGTACTTTGAGACAATTACAATTTCCAAAGTGATGTTTTAACATGATAATGCAGGGACAATTTTTCAGTTTCTCCATGAAAATACGTGGTCCCTCATCAGAACCACTTCAGCAAGGTGATTTAAGTGTGAATGGGTACACTTTCAGGGCAGCAATACAGCCATTTTCATTCTTGCCTTTCTTCTTAATTGGAGTTCAACTCTTAAGACTAGACCCCCTTTTTGATGGGATTTATCGTCCAGGGAAACTAATAGGAACATACAAAAGTTGTTTCCCTTTGTAAAAATGGCAGAAAAACATAGAGGGGTACCCAAATACATGAATGAAAGACTACACTATATTATTTTTATGGCAACTGGCCAAATATTCTCATTATCTGATCAACAACGCTGTACTCCCCACACCAACATATCGGGACTATGAATATTTTGATATTATGCATCAAAATCTTTTCACATTATGTTTTCATGAGAAGCCGTCTTTATACCTCATAATAAAAGCACTATAAAACTCTGCATATAAACTGCAAACTGTAAAAATTCTAAAAATCGGGACACCTAAAATATTTTCTGAAATTGTTCTAAAAAGGAAAAGTTTGGTTTTACATGGCAGTAATGAGTCCAAAAGACACAGATGAAATGGCAAACAGTGTGGACCCTGATCAGACTGCTCCCTAAGGAGCAGCAGTGTTCTCCCCAGAAATTTCAGAAGGCATGTCACTTTAAACACCAAAATCAGATTTTGACTTGTTGATAAATTTTTAAAATGCTTAATATAGCAATCCTTTGTCAAAATTAGCCAAAATTTACATTATAAATAATTTATTGTGATCCTCAATGCATTTAAAACAACTTCACTAGCTAAGAAATGAAAATAATAGCATTTTATAAATTTTCATTGGGAATTAAGGCATGTTGCAAAGGTAATTTGAAGAGGAAAGCATGTTGCAAGCGACATGCCTTAATGGTCTGGGGAGATCCCTGGAGCAGTCTGATTTGGGTCTGCACTGTTTGTCTAGTTCTATCTGTCCCAAAACTTAGAATTTTTACAAATATAAATTACAACAATCTTCTAGCTTCCACTTACATCATCTTTTCACAATCATATTTGAAATTTTCTTATTTGTTTCTTCAGTTATTTCTTTTACAACCTTCCTGGCTGTCTCGCTGTACATATTATGTTTCAACAATGTCTCCATTTCATCAATTTTAACAGCTTGATCATATAGCCTATCGTTTTGTTCTTTAACTGTCTCTTTTAGAGCATTGAGCTCTTCAAGTACTCTGTCCATGGAAGCTTCTTTGCCTTTGCTTCTTGCATCAACTAACATATAGATACCAAGCCCGCAGAGAATAATGACGATATCACCAACCATCTCGGTTCCAAGTTCCAAAGCTGCCTCTGGGGTCATTTCTTGAACCTTTTTAGTCTTTCCCATACCCAATATTTTTAGTTCAGATCTCACTGCTATCTTGTTGTACCCTGTGAAAAAATAAAAGTAAAATTAGCAAGAATTCTGTGAAACAACATGTCTCACCTGCCTGTATATTGTCATAAAAAGAAGCTTAACCAGAAAAGCTTGGCACAAATTGTACTCTTAGGGTCTACTCTATAAGGAAAGAATTTGCTCCTAGAGGAGACAATTTCTTCCTTTAAGAGTTGCATATTCTTTCCTTTAAAAATTGCCCCAATTGAGAAGAGAGGTAAAACTACAGAGCTACTTCCCTTGAAGTGTGCCCTTACACCATAAGCACAGACAGAAATACCTTATTAATCCTACTAAATGCCCTGGAGGTGTTGCATTTTATGAATAGAGGTCAGCTCTTAAAAGAAAGAATTTCTTTCCATTAAGAGTAGACCCCCATTTCAAAGAGCTACTTTATTCAGAGAAGCACACAGAATTCATGAAACTTGATATAACATTATTTTGAAATTTCGGAAAAGAGGCGGGGGTGTTTATTATTGCAGGGGCATTTATTAGGTTGCAGCCTGTGCCTTCAGGCCTCCTTCTAGCTATGCCCCCCTGCATTCTCTTACTTAAGGTGAATGGATACACTTAAGGGAAGCAAACTTGTCATTTCTTCTTTGTGTTCCTACTGGAGCAATGTCTTTAAGAGTAGACACCTCTCTGAAAAGGCTTTGTTGTTCAGGAAAGACTACAAGAAGTCACAATAGTTATTTTCCTTTTCCCCCAAAAGAGTCTAAGTATCATGATAAGGCAGGCACAACACAAATATCTGATAAAAAAAAACTGAGGTTTTGGAACAGAACTAGAAGAGCCTATAATTTGACCTTATGATAAAGAATTCTGCACTTTGAGCAAAGTTAATCAAGCTTCGGTATCAAGTTTGACTCACTTGTATAGCATATGTATCTATAGCATGTGAGCCTATCTTGTATTACCTTGTGCCTTCCTTAAAATTGCATTACCTGCTGCTACCATGCGGAACCTTAAGCTATTTAGTATGACAAAGACCATGTTCAACTGTTCATACTTGGTTACTATCAAACTTTTTCTCATCTTTTAACATACTTGGTAAGGATTAACAGCGCAACCTGCCTAGAATGTCCACGAGGGCGTATGGCAGCTAGTATCATAGTTTCGCAGTTAATCAAAAGCCCCACACATCTTGACTGATCTTGACTCTTTCAAAGAAGGAGTCTGTCAGATCAATCATCAGTCCCCATAAATTTTAATACTGTTTTTAATCTGCTTTTTAACTTCACACTGCACTAACACTGTCATCTTTTTTATCATTCTCACTATCTCACTATCACATCTGCTAGAATCTAGCTTTTATCTCTGCACTGACTGCGCAACTGCATCTAATACTCTAACCGGAGTCTTCTCTGGCTGCAAAATTGGGTCAATAAGCCGCCAATCAAAATTATAAATAGGCTTTTTCAGTCAGAGAAGGCTCGGATTACTAATACTCGTGAGAGGGTGCTGCAGTATGAAAAGATAGATACATGCACTGCAGGGATGTGACAATGCCAAGGTGAAAACACTATACTCAAGCCTCCCTATCCTTGGCATTTCCTTGGCCTCGGGGGGATGACTAACTACAGTTTCAGTACATGGGCTATGGCCAAATCATTTGGCCATAGCCCATGTACTGAAACTGTAGTCCTTTGAAATGGCTATGATGGACCCCTCAATCCACAAGGCTAAGAAATTAACTGACACTGTGCAGACTTAATGATGATCTTTCTCATTGTTTCATGTTCTTTGGCCTTGAGTTTCATATAGCTGGCAACATATTTGCTGCCTTGTTTTAAGCCCAATGAGACCAGTTTTGCCAGTGGAAAAGGCATCCTTCCAAAGGACTCTTCTGTTTACAAACTTCGATAAAAGCAGAGTATGCCGAGTATCTTGCTCTGACTGGTTTCCTGTCCTCATTTTCAACGGCTGTGGGTAAAACATGTCCCCCTCTATGAACGGACCAAAACAAACAAATATCGTCCGCAATTCCAACAGTCCGTCCGTCCACGAATTAATATTTGCGTTAAAGTATTATGAGATTTCATATTATTGAAACCCTTCATTTTGTTTGGTTTATATTTAGCATGTTCATATCTAGAGGACAAGGTCACAGACTTTGATTTTTTTCATTTTTTCATGTTAAAGTTTTGTGTTGTAGTTTTTTTTTAAGATCTCCATCATTTAAACCCTTTGTTGGGTTTGGTTTACATTTGCCATGATAATAGATGTTGGTCCAGAGTTCTATTCTGAGTCACACCAACCTGCTACCTAGAAGTCAAGGTCATAGACGTTTTTATTTTTTATTATTTTTCATGGTTAAGTATTTTAAGATGTTGATATCATCGAAACCCTTCCCAGCGGGCACATGACGTCAAAATGACGTCATACTGACGTCGATGCGACGTCATTACGTCGCATTGACGTTAGTACGACGTCATTTATATTTACGTTCAACTCTTATGTTACTGGTAATGATACCCCAAAGACACGTTATAAATATGATAAGGGTGATTATGTAGGCATGAGGGAATTTTTAGATATAAACTGGGATGAGTTCTTAGCTGATAAAGACATAAATTCACAGTGGTCAGCTTTACGAAATAAACTTCAGGAAGCCAGTGAGAAATATATCCCGAAAGTGACTATAAATAAAGATAGTAAATCTAAAAAGAGACATAATTTACCAATTAGTACAAAAACCAAGTCAAAGATAAAGCGTAAGCAAAGGCTGTGGAATAATTACCTACAAACAGGAGACGAGAAATATAAAATAGAGTACAACAGAATACGAAATCAAGTGCGTAGAATAACACGACAGACAATTAAGAATCATGAAAAAAATATTGTAAACAGTGTAAAGGATAACCCAAAGAAATTTTGGAATTATGCTCAATCAAAGTCGAAGACTAAGAGCTCGATACCAGATCTATATAAAGATGAGAGTAAGGAGGAAATGACAGAATCTGATAAAGAAAAGGCTGATGTGTTGGCAGACTTTTTCACATCTGTATTCACCAAGGATCCGGGCAGTGAAATGCCAGATATAGACCCTAAGAATGTTCCTGAGCTGAATGACATAGTTATAAACCCGACAGTGATACAGGAAAAACTTGAGAAGTTGAAAATCAATAAATCTCCCGGCCCAGATTCATTACATCCAAGACTGTTAAAGGAACTAAGTGAAGTTTTATCTTATCCTTTGTCAGTACTTTTTTATAATTCAGTATATTCTGGGTGTAAACCAGATGAATGGAAGTGCGCGAACATTACAGCTCTCTACAAGAAAGGTGATAGGAAATACTCGGGTAATTATCGCCCTGTGAGCCTCACAAGCGTCATCTGTAAAGTGTTAGAATCTATTATCAGAGAGAACATAGTCGAACACATGAGATCTAATAAACTCTTCAGCAATAAACAATTTGGATTCATCTCTGGTAGATCAACAGTCTTGCAATTGATACAGGTTATAGACAAATGGACAGAAATTTTGGATGAAGGCGGATGTGTTGATGTTGCATATTGTGACTTTATGAAGGCTTTTGACAAGGTTTGTCATAAGAGATTAGTGCATAAACTGAAGTTATATGGTATAGGACCATTATATTCAAAATGGATAGAGTCGTTCTTGGACAATCGAAAACAAAAGGTGATTGTAAATGGAGTATCTTCGGATGCAAGAGACGTCACTTCAGGAATTCCTCAGGGATCAGTCCTAGGGCCAATTCTCTTCGTTTTGTATATTAATGACCTACCAGAAGTAATAACACACGGGAGTATTCCATATTTATTCGCCGACGATACAAAGATATATCACAGTATAAACTGTACCCAGGACTGTGAGGACCTCCAGCAGGATATTATGGCCATGCAGTTATGGTCAGAAAAATGGTTACTATGTTTCCACCCCGATAAATGCAAGTGCATGAGAATTGGTAATTCAGAGGTTGACTTGTTTACTTATAAACTGAAGGAAAATAATAAGGGTATGGAATTTACAAGTTCTGAGAAAGACATTGGAGTTGTTATCGATAATAAACTGTCATTTGAAAACCATATGAATGAGAAAGTAAATAAAGCAAATTCAGTAATGGGAGTTATTAGAAGGACTTTTGAATTCTTGGATATTAAGACATTTAGAATACTTTATACAACATTAGTAAGACCACATATTGAATATGCAAATCAAGTTTGGAACCCGTACCAGAAAAAACACATTGATATGTTGGAAAATGTACAGCGTCGTGCGACAAAGTTAATACCTGGATTATCAAGTTTCACCTACGAGGAGCGTCTACGTAAAATAGGTCTTCCAACACTCGCATATCGAAGATTACGAGGAGACATGATAGAAACATATAAAATACTCACTGGAAAATACGATCCGGAAGTCAGTAATTTCATTAAACTAAGAGAAAATTCATATACAAGAGGACATCAATATAAAATTTTCAAAAGTAGACCGAGATTAAATGTACGAAAGTATTCCTTCTGTATGAGAGTGGTGGACTTATGGAATAATTTACCATCAAGTGTAGTGGAAGCAAATTCAGTCAACGCATTCGAGAGAAGATTAGATCGATTATGGAAAGACCAACCAGTATACTACAACTATAGAGAGGCTATAGAACCCACCGGACATGACCCAAATATAAATACAAACATTACAGAAGAAATAGAGCTGGTCAAACAGGTACAGCAGTGCCTTCTACCAGAAGAGGATTTGTGAGTATTTGTGAGTATTTAAACGTCATGTGCCTGCTGGGTTTGTTTTATTTATCTTCTTCGATGGAATCTTTTGATTTGTGACTTGGCTACTTCTAGGTTGCAACACTTTACATCATCTGGATGCTGATGCTGACATAAGGTCAAGGTCACGTACTTAAACATTTGCATCAGAGCTCTGCAGTTTTTAATATTCCCTATATCTCAATTATCCTTCAATGAAAATTTATTGTGTTGAAACGTTTACTTTTAGGTTGCATCAGTTTAATTGACATACTCTATATGCTTCTGCTGAAAAAGGACAAGATAACATTCTTAAAGATTAAGTGTCCATAGGCGGTGGCAACGGCCGGGTGTATACGTCAGAATCAGAATTGTTTACTGGTGATACATCCAAGGACAATCATTCACCAGGACCTGTGAATCAGGGAAGCTAGTCCCTAGCCCTTATAAGAGAAGTAAACTTAGTTACTGAATCCTCAGCACCCTCAGCAGCAGTAATAAGTGAATCTTCCAGGGAATTCCAATCTCTAATAGTCTGGGGGAAGAAACTGGACTTGTAAATGTCAGTCCCAGCCAATGGGGTTTGAAATGCCAGGGAATGATGATTCCTGCTACGCCTACTTGGGGGAACAAGGTCATTTATGGGTATACTGGCTGCACCCCCAGACCTTTGTAAAGTCCCTGCTCACTTGCTCTTGTTTTTCTTGTATTTTTTTAGAAACTTACCTTTTAAACCTTTCTCGAAAGGCTTGTCATCTCTTAGCTTGCACTCACTTCCTTGCGATACAGTATGGGAATCAGCTGCAAACAACGTGCATAATATTAGAAGAAGTATTACTAAAGTACGTATGATGTCAGGAGTGTATGCTTCAGTCAACAAAAAACTAGATTCAATCAATACAGTGTGGATGAGACTTGTCCGTTGTGTAGACTCGGACCAGAGGATCCACCTCATGTTCTTCGTTGTCCTGCTCTTGCCGATGTTAGAGATTCGTCACTGGGTGATATCAGGGAATTCTTGGCGAGTCAGTTTAGTCAGCAGTTCTGGTCATCACGGTCGAGGATCGAGTTGGTGAAGATTACGTTAGACAGTCATAGCCTGATGAGTCAGCTAGGGGCTCCTGTTGCGGATGAGGTCTTATTGCAGCTGGAGGCTCTGAGTCGTAGGTACTGTTCCCGGTTACATACAAAAAGGGTGCAGCTGTACAGAAAATTGTCCAATTAAGCTATTTCCTGATTTTTGAATGTGGCCGCCACCACTAGTCTATATATAGCTGTTATTCCTGGATTTACCTCCGTATATGAATCAACGTGCTTGAAATATCTACCGGTCAACGACCTGGGTGCGCCATTCTACTGGCGGGATTAACAGAAACAGAGAAATATATACAGTCTGCACCATATTTTGTCTCGGCACTCCCTGCTAATTTTTGAACAGTCTCTCCTCTGTTGGACAACACTATTTAAAGTTAATTGCAGAATTGTAGAAGTATAAATAAATTCTTTCATCAATGGAATATTGATAGGTGTTGGTCTAAAATTCTATTCTGCTCATTATTGCTTTTTGAATTCCATGAAGGGCTGTGACTAATGCTGAGAGAACTTAGAGCCCGACCCCATTGTTAAACTATCTTTGTGTACACAGACAATAAAATATGTTGTAGTCTACACCTTTACCATGTATGCCTTAGTCTGCACCTTTCCCATGTATGCCTGTGACCTTGACCTCTACTTTGAATTTTCATGGTAAAGCTTTATGTTGAAGTTTTTAAGATGCCTATGGACACTTAACTTTAATACAATTATATCTAGAGTCGGATGAGATGTACAACAAAACATTGCTGGGTTGACAGAGTTTTCCAGTTGCAAACTGACCCAAGCCAGGATACGAACTCGCGACCTTCTGCGCCATAACCAAGCGCCTCTAACCGCTCGACCACGGCGCTTTTTGCTATGAGATGGAGATCAGTGATGAGAAACCCAAACTGATGACGTGTATGAAAAAAAAATGATGATATGCATTATGATATTTTACATACACAGACCATATGTAAGAATCCTGACATCGAGATTCATTTGCACATACAAAAGCACACAAGAGACCTGTGAGAAATAATAGGATTAATTCATACATGATTCTACAAATCGGAGAAAATGACGAAATCCCGAACTTGAGAGACGGAATGTAATCCAGGTGATCTGACCACATCTCAATGTCTTCTGACTCAGTTAAGATGATCCTGCAGAGGACAATTAAAGAAGAAAAAAGAGAGGAAGAAGCAGACAGAAGAAGGGGTTGGAAAACAAAACTGAGGAGTGTACTAGGATGGACTTTGTCAGCACACCGAGGGCAGCTACTAAAAACAGGACCAGGTGGAGAGAGATTTGTGTCGTCATCTATGGTGTCCAGTAATCTTGCAAGGTTATGGGATATAATGAAACAGAATAGCATAACGGTAGGAGTGTGGGCCTCTGGCGAGGTCGAAAATAAGAAAAAAAAAAACTATTATCCACTGCCCCATGCATGATCATCACAGAGATACATGAGGCTAAATCCGTTCTCCTTATGGGCCACCACGCAGAAGTACAATATCAATGCAAATCTAGTTCGCACCATTGAGCAGCTGTACGACAACGCTATAAGTGCCGCCCAGTTGAATGGCAGCACGGGAGAATGGTTCAGAACAGCCGTTGGAGTTAGACAAGGATGTCTTCTGTCACCAATCCTCTTCAACATTTTTCTTGATCGGATTATGCCTGATGCTCTTGAAGAACATTATGGAAAGGTTAGCACAGGTGGAAGAAATGTTACCAATCTGTGGTTTGCCGATGACACAGATGCTCTATCTGGAGAAGAGCAAAATAAGAAGCCCTAGTTGAAAAATTCGACAAAATCTGCACAAGGTATAAGATGGAGATAAGGAGGCCAAACTGGTGACAAACAGCGCCAATGGCATCCAGCGGAAGATCAAGGTGAAAGGACAGAAGCTGGGCATCGTGACACAAAATCAAATACCTTGGAGACATTGTCTCTGATGATGGCCCAAAACCGGAGGTTCTCTCAAGGATAGCACGAGTCACTGCAACTCTTACAAAGCTGATGCCAATATGGAGATACAATAACATATCTCTTGGATCAAAGGTGAAACTGATGCGCTCCCTTGTCATTTCCACATTTCTGTATGCCTCTGAATCATGGACTATGACTATAGAGCTAGAGAAAAGAACTCAAACCTTTGAGATGAGATGCTACCAAAGGTTATTGAACATTTCATACAAGGACCACATAACCAATGAGGAGGTTCGCAGACAGATCCAAGCAGCCATTGGGTAATATGATGAAATCCTTGCGATGGTCAAGAAACGGAAACTAAAGACAATTCTACAGGGTACAGTGAATGGGAACCTGTAGAAGTAGAGGTAGATAGAAGAAGAGATGGGAAGACAATATCTTTTGCTTTTGCCAATATACTGGCATGCCCTCGGCTTTGATGATTATCTGATACCAGGTGAGTGCGAGGGGGGGGGGGGGGGATTTTAGGAGAAACGGAGAAAAATGAGCAAGAGTAGAAAAAGTAGTAGAGCCAGAAGCAAGTAAAGAGAGGGAAAGACAAAAGAGATAGAAGACGTGTCCAGGAAATTACACGAGCCTAGAGTGCTGGATCTTCGAGACCTGACTTTTGAAGACCTCCAGCGACTTTGCCAGGCAAGTTTGACTGTGGAGCTGATTCCACTGTATGACCGTCCTGGTGAAAAAAGAAAAATGTGTATTGTTCCTGTCTGTCCTTAACTGGCGATATTGGTAATGGCGTCTTCCTGCGCCGCTCCTCAAGTAAGTCTCTACCTCCGTGGCTACAAGGTGGTTACGGATCTTGTGCAGCGTGCACAGCTTGGAATCAGTCCGCCTTTGTTTCAGGGTCCTCCATTCTAGGCTGTGCAGCACATCTGTGACACTCGAAGTGTTGTGATATCTATTTGTAACCCACCATGCAGTCCTCCTCTGGACCATCCCAAGCTGGTTCACTAGCTGGTGGGTTGTTCTGTTTAGTTTAAACATATTTCATTGCCAAGAACAACTGACAATGGGTCGGACCACAAGTTCTAACAACATTTATTACGGTCCTCCCTGTCACCATTTGCAGCCGGTTCAAAAGCTCGCAAGAGTTTATGCTGATTTGTTGTAAACTTGCCGAATTTAAATAAATATTGTCTAACCCCCAATAGAGCTAACGCATTTTGGGTCACAGACTGCGTTTCAATATTCGAGATTGGGAATAACAAGGAATATATAGGTTTTTTTCTTTTACCATACTGGAGTTGACCCTGAGGTTTCTTTTCAGAAAACCTACTGGAGCGGTCATTAGGTCATTATTTATCAACTGAGGGCGGGGGAGGGGGGGGGGGAGGAGGAATTTTCAGGAGACCACGGTAATTTTCATCACCCACCCACCGACTTGGGTATTCTTTGTCCGACCCCCTCACCCCACCAACATTGAAAATAAAATTTTGACCCCCTGCCCCCAACACACACACACACACAGCAGCAAAAAAAAAAAAAAAAAAAAAAAAAAAAAAAATAAAAAAAAAAAACATTCAGCAGAAATATATACCCCCCCACAACAACAACACATCACACACATAGCAAAGTAGCAAAGTAAATAAAACCTTCAATAGAAACATACAGAAAATAGCTAATGTATTGTATCATTACTTAGTGTATCATTATGAACATGCTGACTGTAATTGCAGTCAACGTTTGCATCCCTATGGTTTTTCTAGGACCATTTTCTGTGGTGGAATTACTGGCAGTGCATCAGACTAATGATCAAAGGATCCCAAGATTCAGTCCTACCAGGTCACTGAGACCTTTAGTATATCATGCAGCATTATGCGATGCATATGACCCCCCTGCATCTGTCCACAAAAAATCTGACTGAACCCCCCCCCCCGCCCCCAGCATAGCAGGGTTTCAAACTGCACCCCCCCCCCCACAAACACTAATCCCCCCCCCCCCCCACGCCATTCCCCAGCTGATAAATAATGACCGTTCCCCAAGGTCTGATTTGCTTTAGAGTTAGACTTTGCTAGCTCGACTAGAGCAGCTAAAAAAAGGACTAGGTGGAAAGGAATAGTCATGAAGTCATCTTTAGTGCCCCGAACGACCTTGAAATGCTATGGAATAGAATAAATCCGTCCTGTTGGCTGTGGTTCAGGGTGTCAGGTAAGAGGTTTTACCCGATTTCATGTTCCAGCCTATGAATCGGATAACCTCGGCGTCAATATAGCGCCATATGTCAAATTTAGTGAGTTCTGTGACTTGTTGCAATAATTTTTGTTTTAAATTAATCTTTGAAGAGAATTTCGATTAAAGTCAGTGTAATTTAGTGTAAGGAGTTATAGTGTTTACACATGTAATTAAATCTAAATGCTGTCAATATTGATTTTCTTATTAATTTATCCATCTCGAAGGCTGAAAGAATCAATACAGTTCTGCATAAATTATTGGCGTTTTATAGAATCAAAATCCCGACTGTTGGTCAGTATTAAGGTGATTGGATACAACTACATGTTTTTCTTCCATTTTCCCAAACGAGCACAGCATTTGTAACTCTGTTTTGTCCCTGCACCATCAAAAGAAAATGGCAGCTTTGCTTCCCCTGAAAGTATACCCTATCTCTGTCTTCATGTGACAACCCATTCACTTTTAAGATTTTTTTTACAACAGTGACAGAATTGGATAGTGCTGGGTTTTAACCATGGTATGATGTTTTGCAAAATACCGTGAGTGGGAAGGAAGAATTTTACAGTTCTGCAATGTTTATACGTAAGTATTTCTATTCATGGTGTCAATATGCAAGCATGGTAGTGAAAATATTTAAGGGAAAAAAGTAGATCTAGTATGATGTTTTGGTGTACACCTGTCACTGATAACCTAGTAGACTATGGTGAGATAATGCAGCCATTTGGTATAAACACTTTGCAAGACCCATCAAGTGTTTAGATAAGTGGGGGGTATAAAGTTTGTGATAATTAGAAATTTCTGTTCAAATTATATTATGGACTAAATCAAATATTTCCATACAGAAAGAAGACAAATGATGCAGGGATCTCCCCAGACCATTAAGGCATGTTGCGATAAGCCTTCCTCTTCAAATGACCTTTGCAACATGCCGTAATTTCCAATGAAATTTTATTAAAGTGCAATTATTTTCATTTCTTAGCCAGTAAAGTTATTTTAAATGCATCAAGGATCATCAATAAATAATTACTAATG
This sequence comes from Ctena decussata, assembly GCA_963989385.1. Classification (NCBI taxonomy): domain Eukaryota; kingdom Metazoa; phylum Mollusca; class Bivalvia; order Lucinida; family Lucinidae; genus Ctena; species Ctena decussata. The sequence goes on from OZ022499.1 coordinate 107,764,719, forward strand.
TAAATATAGGCTAATTTTGACAAAACATTGCTATATTAGGGGTTTTGTAATTTGATCAACAAGTCAAAGTCTGATTTTAGAACTCTTACAGCTCAGTCTATGCATAGAGTATTTGCTTTTTAATTCAAAAATGCCTCAGAATCTGTAGAGCCTACTAAATAATTGAGTCAACAGAGAAAGAGAAGACTGGTCAGAGTCTGGAAGCGGATCTGAGTTGTTTTCTCTTGATATATGCCATAAGGTATTTTACCATGACACAGTTTTTATAGGTTATAAAACAAACTCAGTTTTAGCAGTACCAATTAGAAATGGTGGAAAAAATGCAGCACATTGAAAGCTTTAAAGGTTGCCATGCATTCAGTCTTGCAAAACAAATTATCCACAGCCCACTGCCCCTTCAATCAAAAGGCTACAGGAAAATAAACAGGAAGAAATAAGCTTTTCTACAACTGACACATCTGTGACACCTTCCTATTGCCGGACTGCGTAGTGCAGTCGGTAGGGCATCTGACTTTTAAGCCAGAGGTCCTGGATTTGATACCCTGTCCGGCCACTTACTTTCATTTCTCCTTTCGCTGATACAAGAAGGGCAGTTGTCAGTTACTGGTGAAAGTAATTGCACTTAGTACTGGTTAATCACTCAGGAGGTCTAAACCTGCCCAGGAATAGTGTGGTTAGGTTAACTGACCATCCCGACATGACCATAGCTGTTTAAACAATAACACAACACCTTCCTATTAATGATGTGTTTAAACTTTTGACCACAGCCTATAACTTCAGATTTTTTAATCATGAAAAGATAAAAGCAAATTTATCAGATCCTATAGCCAAGGAGCTTTGTTTAGGCTGTGGCATATAGTATTTATTACAGAGCTGTAGATAAGAGAGGGTATTGAGATTAGTTCAAAATATTTTTTCTTATATCTCAACAAAAACATATTTTGTGACCCCTCATTAGAACTGTCTTGCCAAGAAGGTTCTAATGAAGGTTCTAATGAGGGGTCACAACAAATGTTTTTGGCAAGACAGTTCTAATGAGGGGTCACAACATATGTTTTTGTTGAGAGATGTGGAAAATGTATTGTCCCAAAATTATCCCTTCTTATCTGGAGCTCTGTAAAATCATTAGTAGGAGGGTTATCCAATAAAGAGTGGGACTTAATTTATAATTTGTGACTCAATATGTGTCTCATATCGAAAGTATTACCACTGCTTGGCAAATCTTATAGCGCATACAACATTATATCCCAATTTTTATCTGTCTGTTGATTTCTTGTTGCCTAGCAATGACAAAAAGCAAGGGAAAAGCTCCTGACCATGTTTGCATAAATGGTTTGCATAAATGGTAACTGGAACCCTCCTATTAAGTCAAAAAAAAATTGTTTTCTACCATACTATGATTGGATCATACTTTGTGAAAATAACTCATTTTGGACGGAAATTGTCAAAAAAGCTAGGAATTTTAGACTGAAAATTGAAAAAAATTACAAAACTTGAGCATTGTAATTGAGGGTTGGCATGAGACAGGTGTCATAAATTAAAAATAAAACTATATAATGGCAAGCACTTAACTCTTAACAATGAAGTTTACCATATAAATTGCAATGCCCATATTGAGGAAACACAGGGTTGATGTACTTTGTGTTGCTTAGCAACAGAAAATCGTGCATACTACTTAAGGTCATATTTCCCGGAATAGACTGGTTGCTAGGCAACCATCCGTCAATAGGCAAATTTATAGACCAAATGATGTAAGGAAAATTCAAACATAATGCAACCAAATATAGAAAATGTCAAAATATGTTCGGATACCACTATTTGGATAAATGCCAGACCTTATTTCCGGTCTTTGTGGTTGAATTCTGAAGTAAATCGCGGCCAATGACTTATCAGAGGCCTTAAATTTTTTAACCATAGCTGACTAGGTTGTTGGCAAAATTTGATGAAACATATACTACTGGTCTTTCAAATGAAGGTAAAATTTTCAAGTAGCGGGGTAGGGTTGATAAAATATCAAAGAAGTCCCACTCTTTATTGGATGACCCTCGTAGCTTAGAAAAGTAGTAGACTGATGTTATTTGTAGACATTATGAATTCATAGTATTATATCACTTGCTACTGAGTCCAATGCAGGCTTCTTTGGTAGAAGTGCAATTGTTTACAACTTTAGGGGAAGCAATTATGCCATCTTCATTTTTTTGCATCCCTTCTCAGTAGGGGTCAACTGAAAGGGAAGTTGACCCCTTTTTGGAAGGGTGTATCATCCAGGGAAGCAAATTTAACAAGAAGTCACAAAATTTGTTTCACTTTTAAAAGAATGACAGAAAAACAGACACCTTAAAATTTAACAGAGAGAATTTACAAACATCTGCAGTTAAAATCAGTCTAGAAAAGTGAAGTGTCCCCATCAGTGTTGTAGTGTGATTGTCCAGTTTGCGTATTGATTGGTTATTTTTTAGTTGAATTTTAATGTGATTATGTTGTAAAATTATCTAGATATCCTATATCCAATGGAACATGGAAGGACCCAGATACTAGTCGGAGCATGTCTACACAGGGATCAGTTTGTAAGTACCATATGTCTTCTAATGAAGACCCCTCTCTAAAGAATGCCCCCTGTCCCTTTTTCTATGAAAATGTTACCAAATTCCAGTAAGATTGGATTGAAATCAGCAAAATTTGTTATGTATTGGCCAGATTTTTTCTCAAGAATGCCATTTATGAATTGTAATGTCACCTGGGATGTTTATTACAAGAAATATGGTTGTTGAGTTTTTCTACCCCCCAGCAGGCACATGATGTCTTAATGATGTCGTACTGACGTTGATGCAATGTCATTACATTGCATCAACATCAGTACAATGTCATTTCAAGGCACATGATGATGATGAAATGACATCGTTTTTACGTCAATGCAACATCACTACCTTGCATCAACATCAGTACAAAGTCATTTCAAGGTCATATGCCTGCTGGGTCTCCTTGCTGACTAAAATCTACGTACATGTCAAGTCTCATCAAGGGATAATTTCCTATATTTCTCCATAAAAACATATTGTGACCCCTTATTAGAACCGTCTTAGCGAGACGGTTCTAATAAGAGGTCACAACATATGTTTTCATTGAGAAATAAGAAAAATTATCTGTGAATTATCCTCAATACCCCCACTTATCTGGAGCTCTGAGTAATGCATTGTAAAACCAAATTGTTCCCTTTTTTGGAGGCAATTACAGTAATTACTTCAGTGTCCCAATTTTTAGAACATTTTTACAGTAGATTGCTGACCAGAGCCTTTGCTATTGACACACTGTCCAAGACAAGTTTCTCACAATTGCCGATCAAATGCTTATGAAAGCAGAAAAACTAAAATGTGAATATTTGTTTGGTTAATTTGAAAATAAATCACCTTTAGTGTTGGTTATGGGGAAAAAGTTAACTACCGGTACCGTAAATTATTTGTATAGGAATGAACAAAGCATAATACAAAGGTAAAACCTTGAATGGTTCACTATTAAATGGATTTGAGCGTGTTTTTGGAAAAGCAGAGTTTAGACTGACATTAGAATCATTACTCTGATTTTTCCTTAGCTAGTTCCAGCTAAATTGTCATCCACATCTCAGCAGTTTGAAATTTCTGAGCTCCAGATAAGAGGAATTTTTGAGGATGATTTTGAGATATCTTTTAGTCATTCTCCTGTAAACATATGTTGTGGGCTTGTGGCCCTTCATAAGAACCACCTGACTTCTACTAAGGATCCACAATATATGTATTAAAAAAAGTCCCAGAATTATCCAGAGCTCCTGATAAGGTGGATTTTGAGGATAATTCATCTCAACGAAAATATATGTTGTGACCCATCCCCCATTAGAACCATCTCAGCAAGACAGTTCAAATAAGGGGTCACAGCATATCTTTTTAAGGAGAAATATGGAAATTTTCCCTAAATTATCTGTTACCCCTTCTTATCGATAGCACTGAACTTTATCATCAAAGAATTAAATCTATTATCTGGAACTCAGTGACTGTGTGTACAATATGTACGATACTCCTGGGAAATTATACATTAAATTGGAGGTAGTATTACAAAGCAGATTTGCAAACTCATTTTGTGAAACTAGGATTTAGAAATGGATTTTTCCCTTTTATGCAAATTTTGAAATATTGAATTTTGTGGGCAGATGAAATCAGTAGTGCAGGAAAGTCTAACAAACATTCTGGAAATGAATTAATCTCTGAAACTAATATTAATTTTTATTGTGCCATTGTTAGAGTGTTAGGAATGAAGGAAAAAACTGTTATCAGTCAAACATTTTGGGGAAAAATCCGCAGCAGAAGTAATGAAAATAAAAAAGCCACAAAACAATACTTCTGCATGTCGTTTAATATAGGTTTTCTACGAATTTTAAAAACTGTTTACACTTTCTAGTTCAGTGGTGGTAAGGTTTATTCACTGAATAAGGGATGTCACACCTGTTTGATTTAGCATACTTTGCATGTGCAATCAATGCACTGTTCAAAATCTCTTACCTGGCTAATTGTGCGTAAATACATGCTTAGAAGCCATGCATCCTATGACTCCTTAAAAAGGCCAAATTCTGAACATCATGATTCCAATGCTAATACTCTACTGTTGAAATATTTGAACTGGTTTCTTAACTAAAACTAGATATTTGTGGAAACTGGACCTAAAGACAGCTATTCAGAAGACCTTGAATAAAGGATATACTGAAGGTCTTGAGAAACAGTTTTCAAACTATTTATAAGAACTTGTTGACTGGCTTTCGCCATGGCAGTATAGGCTTTGCCGAACTGATGCTTATCAATATATCTCTTTGCATAGACATCATTGGATACTGATATCTTTCCCTCTTCATCTTATTCATTTTACTGTTTACCATGTACATGCATATACTTGGATTTTTACTCAAAGTGATATAAAAACACAGGTGTGAATGTGGTCTTACAAGCAAATAAAGTTCCAAAATGATCTGTAAAACTTGCACCACCTCACTAAATATTGGGACAGGAATGTCTGGGCAAACACTGTAGACCAAGACCAGACTGTTCAGGGACAGCAATAGTATTTCCCATTCTGCCAGCACCTTTGTGCCAAATTGATGATAGTCAAATCAGTGAAGCTTCTGGTAAAATCAACTTAATTTAGGTTTACAATGGTATCTGCTGCAGAGATGGATTCTGTCAATATTAAAGCTGCTATGATAAGGTATTATATCAGGCATAAGCAGTCAGCTGTAGCAGAATAGGTTTAAATTGTGCTAAAATGGGCAGTCAACCTTAGCAAAAAGTGGACTTGGCGGTTCCGCATCAGACCTGTTCTTAAAATTTGTATAAGAGCTATAATATCCATCACTTCTAAATGGAAAAACAAATCATCAAAATTTCCAGTTTGACTTTCTTCTGAATCCCATTTGCATCAAATACTATGTTTTTGAAATATGTATAAATGTATTAATGTTTATGCAAATAAAATAAAGTTTAAACCAAAATTCCCATAAAAGATGCCTTACAACATGTGTCTCAGACTGTGTATCTGTGCTGATGGGCCAGAGTCTTTCCTATTTTCATAAACATGTATGAATCATAGGTGCAAGTCAAGGCTGGTTAGTCAGATCAAATGCATAGGTGATTTGAGTATTTGCACATGCCCGAAGTCCATTTTCACATGAAACCAGTTTAATGTATTTAATTTGCACTAAGACAGTTTCTTTAATAAGTCCAGAAACCACCTACGCACTATTTTTATCCCCCGCCGAAGGCGGAGGGATATAGTTTTCTCCATGTCCGTCCGTCCGTCCTTCTGTCTGTCCGTCCGTCCTTCCATCCGTCCGTCCGGAGCCATAACTAAGTAACCACTGGACGGAATTTCGTGAAACTTAAAATAAGTTTGTATCACTATAATGCCTTGATGCACGTAAAGTTTCATCAGACTGGCTTCAGTAGTGCATGAGTTATTGCCCTTTAATGGACTTAAAATTAATAAAATGAGTCATAACTAAGTAACCGATTATCAAAACTTCATGAAACTTAAACTGAATATGTATCACCATAACACAATTATGCACATAAAGTTTTGTCAGAAGGGCATCAGTAATGCATGAGTTATTGCCCTTTAACGGACTTAAAATTAATAAAATGAGTCATAACTATGTAACCAATTATCAAAACTTCATGAAACTTAAACTGAATATGTATCACCGTAACACGGTTATGCGCATAAAGTTTTATCAGAAGTGCATTAGTAATGCATGAGTTATTGCCCTTTAATGGACTTAAAATTAATAAAATGTGTCATAACTAAGTAACCGATTATCAAAACTTCATGAAACTTAAACTGAATATGTATCACCATAACACGATTATGCACATAAAGTTTTCTTAGAAGGGCATCAGTAATGCATGAGTTATTGCCCTTTAATGGACTTAAAATTAATAAAATGAGTCATAACTAAGTAACCAATTATCAAAACTTCATGAAACTTAAACTGAATATGTATCACCATCCGTCCGTCCGTCCTTCTGTCTGTCCGTCCGTCCTTCCATCCCTCCGTCCGGAGCCATAACTAAGTAACCACTGGACGGAATTTCGTGAAACTTAAAATAAGTTTGTATCACTATAATGCCTTGATGCACGTAAAGTTTCATCAGACTGGCTTCAGTAGTGCATGAGTTATTGCCCTTTAATGGACTTAAAATTAATAAAATGAGTCATAACTAAGTAACCGATTATCAAAACTTCATGAAACTTAAACTGAATATGTATCACCATAACACAATTATGCACATAAAGTTTTGTCAGAAGGGCATCAGTGATGCATGAGTTATTGCCCTTTAACAGACTTAAAATTAATAAAATGAGTCATAACTATGTAACCAATTATCAAAACTTCATGAAACTTAAACTGAATATGTAATGTAACACGGTTATGCGCATAAAAGTTTATAAGAAGGGCATTAGTAATGCATGAGTTATTGCCCTTTAATGGACTTAAAATTAATAAAATGTGTCATAACTAAGTAACTGATTATCAAAACTTCATGAAACTTAAACTGAATATGTATCACCATAACACGATTATGCACATAAAGTTTTCTTAGAAGGGCATCAGTAATGCATGAGTTATTGCCCTTTAATGGACTTAAAATTAATAAAATGAGTCATAACTAAGTAACCAATTATCAAAACTTCATGAAACTTAAACTGAATATGTATCACCATAACACAGTTATGCACATAAAGTTTTGTCAGAAGGGCATTAGTAATGCATGAGTTATTGCCCTTTAAAGGACTTGAAATTCATAAAATGAGTTATAACTGAGTAACCAATTATCAAAACTTCATGAAACTTAAACTGAATATGTATCACCATAACACGATTATGCACATAAAGTTTTCTTAGAAGGGCATCAGTAATGCATGAGTTATTGCCCTTTAATGGACTTAAAATTAATAAAATGAGTCATAACTAAGTAACCAATTATCAAAACTTCATGAAACTTAAACTGAATATGTATCACCATAACACAGTTATGCACATAAAGTTTTGTCAGAAGGGCATTAGTAATGCATGAGTTATTGCCCTTTAAAGGACTTGAAATTCATAAAATGAGTTATAACTGAGTAACCAATTATCAAAACTTCATGAAACTTAAACTGAATATGTATCACCATAACGTGGTTATGCACATAAAATTTCGTCAGAAGGGCATCAGTAATGCATGAGTTATTGCCCTTGAATCAATTTAAGGTTGACAAATTCAGCCATATCTAAGTAATCAATGAATAGAATTATATGAAACTTATTCTAAATACGGTATGTATCACCATATCACATTGGTGCATCTTATGTTTTGTCAGAATTGCTTCAGTAAGCAATGAGTTATTGCCCTTGAATTGGTTAAAAATCAACAAATTGAGTCCGAACTAAGTAACCAATGAATGGAATTTCATGAAACTTAAACAGAGCTCTAGATAAGAGGTGTATTTGTTGATAATTGGGGGATAATTTCTTTTATTTTTATTTGAAACTATATGCTGTGAACGACCTCAGCTGAACCGTCTCATCGAGACGGTTCAGATGAGGGGTCACAACATATGTTTTCATGCAGAATTAACAAAAATTATCCCTAATTATCACTAAATACTCCCTCTTATCTAAAGCTCTGTTAAAATAATTATGTATTGTCTTGACACAGCAGGGCACATTAAGTTTTGTCAAAAGCGTCCAGTAGTTCATGATTTAATGCCCTTGAATGGATTAAAAGTCCACAAATTAGCCATTACTAAGGTATCTGTGAACAAAATATCTTGAAACTGAATTAAAAATGTATCATCATAGTGCATTGATGCTGAGACAAGTGTTTAAGAACAGATTCAGCTTATGCCTCACTTATCCCAAAGTTATTGTCTTTGATTTTATTTACAATCCACAAGTTCAGCCGTAACTAAGTAACCAGTGAACGAAATTTTATGTAACTTTAAATAAACCATAAACAAATCAGAGCCATTTCGGCGGGGGATATAAATTCACTGAATTTGCTTGTTCTCCTATAATTTTAAATTCATCTAGACATTGATTCACCTGTTCCACTGTTGTAGCCAGTGGGAGATATTATGGTGATTTTTGAAAGACTCACTGATCCTATTATGTTTCGAAGGGCATTATCTTTAATAAGTAGGGTTAGAAATTGAAGTTTTCTTTACCTACCTGTTCCCTATTGCTCATTAAAATAAAAGTGAAGTTCATGGAGCTCTAGATTGGCTAAATTTTGGGTAGATAAGGCAGAATTTTTCTGAAATATTTTTTTTCGTTTCTCAATGAAAACATAAGTTGTTACCCTACATTAGAACCGTCTCAGAGAGAACAGTCTATCGAGAAATCAGGGTTCGAGGTTATAAAACTTGAGAATATTCTCAAACTCAAAATAAAGCTCACTGATTGGCTGCTTCTGAGCACATGCTCGGAAGCAGCCAATCAGTGAGCTTTATTTTGAGTTTGAGAATGTACTCAAGTTTTATAACCTCGGTGCCTGGACAATTATCCCTAAACTATCGTGTCTGGAGCAATGTTAAAAAATATATATGAGCCACAACATGACATAACTTACAAAGTGGCATATGCACCCAGTGAAGACTCAGATCAGCCTGGGCATCCACTCAGTCTTATCAGAGTCTTCGTGGTCTGCATGAAGCTAGCTTAGACCCTTAGCATCCCGTAAGCATACAGCACAGACTCTGATCAAATTGGGCAGCTGTCCAGGTGATCCAAGTCTTCACCGGGCACACATGCCACTTTGTTGGTTTTGTTGTGTTGCGGCTCATATTATGAGGTCATATCATTATTATGCCAGTCATGATCACCCCACTAAGGTGATTGTAATGATTCTGCACAGTATGTGCTTTTTAGTGATGAAGAAAAAATGAGTTGCGACACAACAAAACCAACAAAGTGACATGTGCGCCCATGGAGGACTCAGTTCAGCTTGGGCATCGGGCCTAGTCTAATCATACTCTTTGCTTTGTGCTTTTAAAAAGTGTAGCTTAGGGTCTGAGCTAGCTCCACGTGGACAGCAAAGACTCCGATCAGACTGGGCAGATGCCTATAGGCTGATCTGAATACTTGCTGGGAGCACATGCCACTTTGTTGGTATTGTTGTGTCATGGCTCAAATGTAAAGTTTTTATCCTCAAGAATTTCAGCATATCAAGAGATCAAGCAATCAATAGAAAAGATTTTGAAGGTTGTCCTCTATCTTATGAATACTAATCGTGCATGGTCAAAAGACAGTATGATAGAATAAAAAACATATAAAGGTGGTATCCTGTTCCCTGTTATCATTATAGTCATAATCAATAGTTGGTTTTGGGATATAATTGTTGCTCTAAAATTTAGAGAATAAAATCTGGATTTAAGTGTTTGAAAATGGTTTCATTTAAATCATAATCTTTTAAAAGAATTTTCTTTTAAATGTAAGACTTTTTTTCATGGAAAAATATAGAAGAAAGAAAAGGAGAAAGAAAGAAACAAAAAAATTAAAAGAGTTCCTTTAAATCAGACCCTAAATGCCTGTTAAAGATGGCTTTTAAAATAAAAAAAAGGTCTAGATGTTCAAAACTAACAATGACATCAGTTAACAAGAAGCTACATTTTCAGATGTATAGTATGCAAAAACACTGCCACTTTTTGCTAATAAAATGTGAGGAGCTTTTGCAGTGCAAAAGCTCCTCACCTTTTTTTAGCAAAACATGTATGCACATTTGATTTTATTTGTGCTACAAGACTTAAGGAATCCTTGACTAATGTCTTTATTAAGCTAGCAATGCTCAATGCTTTGAACAACTGGGCCCTGTTTGTGTCTAAGCAGGGTGAAAATAATTAAGGATTTTTTTTTTCTTTAGGAATAAGTCAATATATATTTGTATAGCAGTTGAATACAAATTGTGGGAGGTAATGAGTGTCCTTGCATAGACTATATAATAAAATAATTATATAAATTATATATAGTTTATAATATAATTATTATTATTGCGCTAGAGTTTTGAATTCAGACCTCACAAAAATTAAACTGTCACGATTTACAATTTAACATTGCTATACTTCAAGTACATGAAGTTCAGAATACCATAATTACCCAGTTGAGCCGCGACATGAGAAAACCAACAAAGTCATTATGTGCCCAGTGAAGACTCAGATCAGCCTGGGCATTCAGCAAGTCTGATCTATCTCTTCGCTTAGCGTTTAAAGGGTCGCTAAGGGCCTCAGCTACCTCCATGCGGACAGCGAAGACTCTGATCAGACTGGGTGAATGCCCAGGCTGATCTGAGTCTGCAGTGGGCGAACAACCACTTTGTTGGTTTTCTCGTATCGCGGCTCAGATATTGAGACAAAAACACATGAGCAGACAGTGTTTACTAAGATTAGACTGCCCCAGGTATAGGCCATTTGCCGACCATGAAACAGGTCATTTTGCTAGATATCTCTAAAACTACCACAGCTATCACTGTGAAGTAAAGCGCATCTTTAATGTTAATCTTATACATAACTAATCTATAATGTTCCTCAAAATTTTATTTTAAAACTAATAAGTATTTTTTTTTGAAAACTGCCCATTTTTAGCTCGCCTGAACAAAGTTCAGGAAGAGCTATTGTACTAACCCCGGCGTCAGCATTGGCGTTGGCGGCGGCGGCGGCGGCGTTAGCAAAATGTTAAAGTTTTATGTTAAAGTTTTTTAGGTGATGGGCAAGGCACTGTCAGGCGAGCTATCCTGTCTCGGTGACAGGTCTTGTTAGAAGATATTTTAACTGTTTTTTTTTTTACAAGGGACTAAGTTTAATTATGTAACAGCCTTAGAATGGTCAAAGTTTATCTATGTAAGTTGTCAGTTAATTGTACAGAGTTACTCAATGGCATCTGTATACCTGTTAATCTTTTCATCTGAATAAAAATGAAGTTCACTTATTTATTGGTTGGGAAGAGAATTGATTGTTGATGAATAGGACTAATTTATCTATAGAACATTTCTTGTTTGTGCTGCATATATGGGCATTGCTTATAGCTATTACATTAAATTATTGTACTCCCCTAATTATTTAAGCCGAAAATTTTGTAAATTTTTGGAAAGGATTTAGTAGACAAAAGCAAAAAATTGACAAGATAAAATTCTGGAAGTCAGTTTCCAGTTATGTATTAGTTTGACAATACCAATGGAGAAAAAAAAAATCTATTTTAACACCAAAAATAACAGAGAAAATCTGCAAAATGACCTGTTTTATAGACAGGAAAAAGCCTATAACATTTCGTTCAGAATCTGCACTGTTTGCCATCAGTATTATGTAGACATCCTACTATAGGAGAAAGTATATAGAAAGTATAGCTGTATTTGAAAATGGCTGAGTCAGTTAATTACCAAAATAGTTAAGGTGAATGGGTATACCTCCATTTTTTCCACCATTTTTACAAAAAGAGCAAAGCTTCAGATAAGATGGGTTTTGAGGATAATTCTTAGATAATTTTTCTTATTTCTCAAGGAAAACATATGTTGTGACCCCTCATTAGAACCGTCACACCGAGATGATGGGTCACAACATACGTTTTATGGAGTAATATGAAAAATTATCCCTAAATTATCTGTGTTACCCCTTCTTATCGAGAGCACTGAAACAGACAACTTTTGTGACTTTCATTGTGTACACTGGGTGGCAAAAACCTTCAAAACATGAGTATGCTTTAAAAGGAAAGAAGTTGCTCTTAGAGTAAGAGGAAAAAAATCATTTTAGTGCTGATACCCATTGAAAAGGGAGGCAAAAATGAAAATGACAGAGTTGCTTCCCCTGAAAGTGTACTCATTTACCTTCATTAATGCTTCTGAATATATAAATACAGTACTGTAAATACATTCATTTACTACTATACTTAATTAGCAGCCTTGAAATAAAAAAAAAGTAAAAAAAAAGTATTTAGACTGGCATTTCTCTCATCTAAAATTCATGAGAATTATTGATGTTTAGGTAACAACATAACAACAGCAATTAACGGTCATCAAAGGGTAGTGTGATGTAAATGCAACCATGTTTTACGTTAGTACTGAATATAAGCCAGACTTGGAAAGGATACTGAAAATTTGGAAAGGAAAATTAGATTTTGGGAGAAAAAAAATTGAAGCTAATTAAAGGAAAATTAGAATTCTTAGAAGGAAAATTTGCATTTGATGTGATGAATTGTGGAATTGGAACAAAAATTAGACTTTACGAAAGAAAATTGATTTTTTTATGCCCCCGTGACGATAGTCAGGGGGCATTAAGATTTGCCCCTGTCTGTCTGTCCGTCTGTCCGTCCGTCCGTCTGTCTGTTCATCACGCTTTATGGTATAGAGTTTGTGTAATCAACTTCTCCCACAGTTTTCAATGGATCTGTTTCAAACTTTGCATACATTTTGGGGACATATTGAAGATGTGCATGTGGATTTTTGTTGGACCTAGAATTAATTTTGACAGAATTACGGCCTTTTGAACTTAGTCATTTTAGGCAAATTTTTGCATTGTTGGGTATAGAGTTTGTGTAATCAACTCCTCCCACAGTTTTCAACGGATCTTTTTCAAACCTTGCATACATGTTATGGACATATTGAAGATGTGCATGTGGATTTTTGTTGGACCTAAAATTAATTTTGACAGAATTACGGCCTTTTGAACTTAGTCATTTTAGGCAAATTTTTGCATTGTAGGGTATAGAGTTTGTGTAATCAACTCCTCCCACAGTTTTCAATGGATCGTTTTCAAACCTTGCATACATGTTGTGGACATATTGAAGATGTACATGTGGATTTTTGTTGGACCTAGCATTAATTTTGACAGAATTACGGCCTTTTGAACTTAGTCATTTTAGGCAAATTTTTGCATTGTAGGGTATAGAGTTTGTGTAATCAACTCCTCTCACAGTTTTCAATGGATCTTTTTCAAACTTTGCATACATGCTGTGAATGTATTGAAGATGTGCATGTGGGTTTTTGATGGCACTAGAATTAATTTTGACAGAATTATGGCCTTTTGAACTTAGTCATTCTAGGGAAATTTTGCATTGTAGGGTATGGATTTTGTGTTATCAACTTGCTCCACAGTTTTCAATGGATCTTTTTCAAACCTTGTCTACATTTGGTGGACATATTTGAAGATATGATGAGGCATATTGATAGGTCTAGAATTAATTTGACAGAATCACAGCCTTTTTAACTTAGTCATTTTGGGCAGTTTTTTTCATGGCAGGTTATGTTTTCAATGGATTCTTTGTAGGTGCTTTATGGATATATACATATCATGTGACAGGCGCTGCACGGGGGCATCATTAGTGTCTTACAGACACAATTTTCTAGTTTCTCTTAACTCTGCGCAACATAAATTAAAATAAATGAGTAAATAAAAGTATCTGAATGTGCATGATTTCTCATAAAGTTATCAAGTTACAGGCATGTTGCCATAGTGATAAAATGTTGTGGTCATGGAAAATGTTGTGGGTTTTGATGTTCAAAAATTTGCAGCTGTAATGCATGAAATGGATAGGGATATATATCTATAATGGTGTTTCATCAGCTGCGGCAAGTTGTAGGTAACAATATTTTTTGTTTTTCTTGGGGTAAATAACAAGGCATAGGTTTTGCTTTTCCAGTATCGGAGACATAAACTTTTATCAAGTTTTCTTGTTTGGCTCTGTAAAGGCAGATTTACACAGTGACACATGTTGACATGGGTCATGCAACATGTTTACACATGACACATGTTGCATGACATGGATCACCATGCTTGTAAAATTCCCAAAAACATGTCTAAGCCACGACACGAGAAAACCAACAAAGTGGTGGTGCAGCCAGCGCAGATTCAGATCAGCCTTTGCATCTGCCCAGTCTGATCAGAGTCTTCGCTGTCCACATGGAGGTAGCTTAGTCTCTTAGCTAACCTTTAAGCGCTTAGTTAAGAATCTGATCTGACTGGGTGGATGCCCAGGCTGATCTGAATCTGCACTATGGGCACAACCCCATTGTTGGTTTCCTCGTGTCACGTGTCATGTTTCATGGCACAAGTCTGTTGCATGCCACTTGTCTTATCATCCTAGCATGACCTAAATGGTTGCATGACACATGTGTCATGCAACATGTGTTGCCATGTAACGTGTTGCCATGTAACATGTGTTGCCATGTAAACTCACCTTAAGTAGTATGGGGGAATCTTTGTGACTTCAGGCAGACAGACGATCGATCGAGGCACCGCTTTCTTTGGAAATTGCTTAATATTAACAGACCATACTGCAGTGTATTTGTCCAAACTGTTTGATCTATTTTGTCCAGGCAAACCCTGCAAATATATAGGACAGCTAGACTGTTCTTGAATTTATAACCCATAGATTGGCTTTAGGAATATTGGATGAATAAAATTCAGACTTAAAGAAAATGTATTAGTTTAATGTTTACAAGAAGCCCTTTGGGCTTCACACTAAATCCCTTCTGGCCTCACAAACATTAAACTAAGCAATTGTTTTTCAAGACATTGGAAGCAAGAAAAATTGATTCCATGCAGTCTTTATATGAACTGGGACATGCAAACTTCAAGAGTGTGTTTATAGGATGTACAATGGAAAGGTGCAGATGTGCTGGCTGATCAGAGCCTTCACTGTTTGTAAACACTGTGTATGAACCTTAAAGATATAAAATAAAAGCTATATACTATATGGATTCATAGACTAATTTGACTTTGAGTCTTTACTATTAGCAGATATGTTACGCAATGCATCTCAAATTAGAATAAAGCTTGTATTTTATATCCATTAATTTTCTGATTTTCCTCAGCAAAACCATTTTAATGAGTCTGCACATCATATGATAGGTTTCTCACCAACAAATTATTGCCCAAATATTAAAACAATAAAGCAAAAATTCTACATAATTAATACTATTGTACTTACCTTGTTACGGTATTCTTGACCAGTTTTCAAAGCATTAATTGTTAGTTTTATGAAGTCATTAGTCAAGGATTCGTTAAGCCTACACGTAAAATCAAGAGCGCAAATATTTTTTGATGAAAAAATGAAAGGATTTTTTCGTGCTGCAAAATCTCCTCACATTTTTTTGGCAAAAAATGTCTGATTTTTTGCATACAGTATGTTTGAACATATATCATCTCATTAACTAACAACGTCATTAGTGTTGAATAACTGGACCCTGCTTGTTACAACTTATGACTTTTGTCAGTTATCGAGACTTTACATTTAGAAACATATTATACCCAAAACACTGCCATTTTATGCTGAAAAAAATGTGGGGAGCTTTTATCCTCTCTCATTTTTTCAGCAGAAAATATTACTACACTTGTTTGTGCTTGTATAAGGCCGAATAAATCCTGGGCTAATGGCTTTGTTAGGCTTTATATAAAGATGTTTTGAATAACAGAGCCCTGATTTTCTGTATTTTCAGTTCCACAAGAAGCTGTAGCATTTCTAGGAGCCGTAGGAGCATTTTTAATCATCTTAGTTCTGTTTTTCCTCTACCTCAACAAACTGTTATGTTTCTCATCCTGCGGAGGATTTCCGTGTATAGATCAAAAACCCAAGAAGAAGGAGAGAAAAACAAGCAAGCTAGGTAAGCAGTGTTAGAAATTAACCTTTTTTTGCAGGTAACAAGTACTTTCTACCTGGTGTAAAAGTTAGTAGCAAACTCACATACCTGGTAGCAAAAACTGGAGGCCAAAAACGGTCCTATTGCCACTCAACAGTTGTCAGACTTATGACCAAACAAAATTCCATAAGGTCAAAGGCATTGATAATGCCTTTGATTGTGTTTAGTCTTACACATAGCAGCTGCAGTATTTTAATGAAAATAGGCTGGTACTTCCAAGAAATTAACTTTTACTAAAGAATTCCTAGGCAGCAACATTTTGCTACCCACTTTTTCTTCAGATGGCACATGGGATTTTTTGGTCGCAAATTTGCTACTTGCTACTGTCAATTTCAAACCTTGGGTAATGATATCTGATATTAGCATAAACAATTATTATACATATGCTGCTTATATATACACCTGGGCAGCACAAAGAAATAATTAGTTGCTAAATTGTTTTTAAAAAATACCTTCAAACCTAGTTTATTTTGAGATTATTACCTTGTAGCACTTTTATCAAGTGAATCAGCCAGTTTGAAAATGCCTTTCTGAACACTTCTTTATACTGTTAAGACACTGATATTATTTCTCTGCATGACTCAAAACGATGACCTTACAATATCTTGTTCTCAACCTTATCCAAGGCTCTGTTAATCTATTCTAGGTCAAGCATACGCTTATGACGAGGAGACTTCGAGTGACAGTGATGACGAAGTCCTCAAACGGTTCCAGTCATCATTGGAGGCAGGAATCAAACGGTCAGGGAGCCAGTACAGTTACAGAGGGGCCAGCCCCAGTTACAGAGGGGCAAGCCCCATTAGGAGACCCAGTGGAGTGCAAAGAAGTCGGAGTATGTCCTCCTCTAAAAGTGCTAGCACAGGTATGTTACAGGGCTTCCACTAACTTTCAAAATTTGGAAGTCCAGACTTCCATGGTGTCAGATTTGGACGTATTGAGAGAATTTTTTGGAAGTCCGAAGTTTTTAGGAATGACTTATACATGGTTATTTTTACCCCCCCCCCCCCACAACCCCCTTACACGTCCCTCTCTCTCTCTCCCTTAATGTAGTGCCCTTTTTGATCTTCGAAAGGAAGCCTGAGCATTTTCACAGTCTAATCAGTGTCATTCCTGTTTGTTTGTGAACAATACGCAAGTCCTCGCCGTTGCACTAATATTCCCTTTCATTGCCGCCAAATGGGCCGCGTCGGAAATACGGTGACTTACGGAACGCAGTCTAATCAGAGTCATTCCTGTTTGTGAGTGAACAATACGCAAGTCCTCTGAAGACTCGCCGTTGCACTGTCTGCTATTGCATAATATTCCCTTTCGTTGCCACCAAATGGGCCGCGTTGGAAATACTGTGACTTACGGAATGTTTAATAACACGCTTCCACCGAACAACTCGGTTGTCGCTAGGTCGATGTTAATTATTATTCATGTTAGATGCGAACAAGAAAGACCGGTCTGACTGCTTAGTTTCGCTGGCTGATACGATTGTTAGTTATCGGTATGTGTACTGAGGTACCTGTCTCACGGTATGACACTGCGTACGGCACGCGTATATACTCGCAGCGGCATCTTTGATCTTTACATCAAAGAGAAAACGTGCTTGACCCATAAACGTGCAGGTAATTGTATATCAATGTTACAGTATATATAATCGCGTAGATCTTGATCAGAATGCGCTATTTCTGTGCACACTGTACGGCATTATTTTCGCACTGGGTTGCATGACGATATGACGATACAACTAGGAAATCGGCGAAATGGACGTTTCAGTATTCGTATTTTAATAGTACCATTAATCAAAACAATGTATAGTACCAGAGCGTACAACCATAACACGTCGGAAATAGCGACTAATAATATTAACAGTGTATCTTCGCTTTGAATCAACACTTTTCGCAGAAGAGGTTTGTATTCCTAAAAACTCCATTGACGACAGTATGGATCATGACAAGACCTTCGTTGTAAGGGCAAGCGTTAATATGAATGTTATGTTCTTAAAAAATTTGGATAGAGTTTGTCAATACATGCTTCAGTATTCGTGTGTTATGGATACATTCACAAACTTTTGAAGTCGGAATACGCCTTACACAAACAGGTCAGTTACATTCTCGCGATCGTAAAAATAGACGGACACTTTTCATCCAAAAGATTTGATAAGTTGTTTTGCAGACTGCCGTAAGAGGTTAAATCTACGAGTGGGCGTTATTTTGATAATCGTTTTTGACAGGTAGGCGGTCCCGACATATATGTTACCTGGTTCAGTGCTCCATACGGACAATCTCGATTGGCCCGTAGGCGGTCTTTTCGTCTGGCTGACACCTGCGTTAATCCGATTAATTATCACAGGTGCTAGAATTTTAAAGACAGTGGCGATATTTTATACGTCGGGACAAGATCAAACGGCCGTATGTAACAATAATCGGGCGTATGCAAGACGCCAGAGGTCCAATTTCTCGACGTACGGGAGCAAATCCTGGGCGTAATATACGGCCATACGCCCGTTAACGGAAGCCCTGTATGTTAGAATGGATAGGGCATTTGTTGAAAGACATGGCATTTTTTTTTGGGGGGGGGGGGGGGGGGGTTAAAACTTTGGTTTCTCGATCGAATTGCTTGAAATAGAGTGGTAAATTTAGGCAAAAGGAGCCATTTTCAGAAGAAGCAAGTATTATTTTCATTTTGTCCCCCTTCCCAGTGGGGGTCAATTCTTGGATGAAAAGAATTAGCTTCCCTAGGCAAACATTTTCCTTTAAGAATAGACTCCATTTTGAAAGGGCCAGCAAATAGGAAGTCCCTTCATAAATACGGCAGCAAAAACATCGAATACCGTAATGTGCGTATATTATGGGACACCTAAAATAAAGAATTTTCCATTTGGCTCAAATGGAAAATTTATTATTTTAGGTTTCCCAATTCTTAAGCACATCCTTATATATGGCATATCATATTTTTCTGAAGAGTTTCGCCAGAATGTTCATTTGTCACAATGTATATTTCACTTGATAATTAACAAAAAATTACCTCAGAATTAACTTATGGAGGCTGTTCAAATGACCAGTCACAATGTACGTTTCCATGGGAAATTAAGAAAAATGTTCTCACCCATTGGACAAGAATATCCCTTTCTAGAGGTGTCTGAGATTTTTCTATATCAGCCTGCTATCTCAGCCTAGGCTTCAAAAGCTGTCTCAAAATATCAATCATTGCTATATAGTACAGCCCAGTTAGTTACACATTTAAATTCAGCAAGACCAGTTGCTGCTGTCTGTCTTGTAAATAGCATTCAAAGTTAAACTGACAGCCAGTGATGTGCTTGAGGTGTCGCTGTAAATTTCTGACTTGCTGTCAGTCATCAAAAATGCATGCACAAGGTGGAATCAGCACACATTTGAAGTTTATAGGAATGGCTTCAACAAGAAGTTGAGGTATTCAATGAATATTCTAGTCTATAAAATATAATGGGTGAGAATAATAATCAATGATGGGGTTGAGGCCCAGACAAGGAAATCTCAGGCTCATTTTCAGATTATTTAAGTCAAAACCAAATAATCTGAAAACTAGCCTGAAATTTCCTTGTCAGGGCCTCAACCCGACAAGGAAATCCCAGGCTCATTTTCATATTATTTAAGTCTTATCCTCGGCAAGCCTCGCATAAGACCAAATAATCTGAAAACTAGCCTGAAATTTCCTTGTCAGAGCCTCAACCCCATCATAGATTCTATTAATCTCACATTTATCTCATTGAGACAGTTCTGCTGATGGGTCATCACAATGTATGTTTCTATGGCCAAGTAACAAAAAAGTATGTTCCTATGGAGAATTAACAAAAACTATTTCAGAATTAAAATTAAATACTCTCCTTTAAGCACAGTACTTTGCTTATACAGTTAACTTTGCTTTTACAGTTAAATCTAGCAACCAGACAAGTGAAGCTATTGTCATTGACGAGAAAGAAGTGAAACCAGTAGTAAAGGATGGACAGGTTGCAGAAGCACAGCTGATATCTATAGACACAGAGGAGGCCATGCCTGCTGGAACCAGCACTCCCACCCCTACCCAGGCTAAATCATCTAGTCAGCAAGGCAGTCCAGAGGTGTCAGAAGGCCATGGCTCAGGAGCTGCATCACCAATGACAACATCGGTGACAACGGGGTCAGCTCACACCCTGGAGGGCAGCACTCAGATATATGAAAACAGAGCCTATGATGAGGGAACATCTATATCAGGGAGTGAGCAAGCAACTGATGTAAGCTAACACAAGTTACTCACAGCTTATGTTTTGTAAACTAGTAAAACAATAACATGTGGAGAATTGTGTGAAATACCTGTTTTTGTTTTTTAGCTCACCTGAGCCGAAGGCTCAAAGGTGAGCTTATAGTATAGGCAGGCCTCCGTCGTCGTCCGTCGTCTTCGTCCACACTCTTTAAACATCTTCTTCTCAGAAACCACTGGGCCAATTGAAGTCAAATTTCATATGGAGCATTTACAGGATGGGGGAACGAAAGTTTATATATTTGGTCCAGGTCACATGACCAAGATGGCCGCCATGCCCATATATGGTAAAAACCTTAAAAAATCCTCTTCTCCAGAACCACTAGGCCGATTGCCTTGAAACTTGGTATGTAGCATCTGGGACTCTAGTACTACAAAGTTTATATAAATGATGACCCTGGGTTGACCTTGACCTATTTTATGACAAGGTCAAAATTGGTTCCTTAGGCTTTTGAATGGGAAAAACTGAAAAAGTGCATTTTTCTGTTGCCTTTGTACTCTGTGATATGGAAATGCAGCAAAATTCAACTCCTCTGAATTTTAAAGGTTAAGGTCATTTAGTGACCGTGGCCAAAGGTCAATTGTCCATCCTTTGTCAACATTTTCAAAGGACTTCTCTGAAACTACAGGGCCAATTTCATTTAAATTTCACATACAGCCTTCAGGTAAAGGGGGAAAGAAAGATTATATACTTGGTCCAGGTCACGTGACCAAGATGGCTGCCATGCCCATATATGGTAAAAACCTTGAAAAATCTTCTCCTCCAGAACTACTGGGCGGATTGCCTTGAAACTTGGTATGTAGCATCTGGGACTCTAGTACTACAAAGTTTATATAAATGATGACCCTGGGTTGACCTTGGCTTATTTTTTGACAAGGTCAAAATTGGTCCCTTAGGCGTTTGAATGGGAAAAGCTGAAAAAGTGCATTTTTCTGTTGTTATTGTGCTCTGACACATGGAAATGCAGCAAAATTCAACTCCTCTGAATTCTAAAGGTCAAGGTCATTTAGTGACCTTGGCAAAAGGTCACTCGAGGGTCCTCTGTCAACATTTTGAAAAGACTTCTCCTCTGAAAGGATTGGGCCAATTTCATTTAAATATCATAAACAGCCTTCAGGCAAAGGGGGGAAAGAAAGTTTATATACTTGGTCCAGGTTACATGACCAAGATGGCGGCCATGCCCATATATGTTAAAAACTTGCAAAAATCCTTTTCTCCAGAACCATTGGGCTGATTGCCTTGAAACTTGGTATGAAGCATCTGGAACTCTAATACTACAAAGTTTATATAAATGATTACCCTGGGTTGATCTTGACCTATTTTGTGACAATGTCAAATTTGGTCCCATAGCCTTTTGAATGGGAAAACCTGAAAAAGTGCATTTTTCTGTTGCTATTATACTCTGTGATATGGAAATGCAGTCAACTTCAGCCGTACTTCATCAAAAAGCATTAAATCTTAGATGCATTTGAAACTCATACATATTGTACAATTTGCCTTAGACTTATGTGCTGAGGTTGAAAGGACTCAGGTGAGCTACAGGACCAATGGTCCTCTGGTTTTGTTTTTTTGTGGAGATAGAAAAATCTATCGTGAAGCTGGCCGAGTGTTGCCAAACAATGGTCTTGAGAGACAAATTATTCTTGCTGCATCATACGCCCATAATAGATATGAAAGTGGTGTTGCACCCAGTGCAGACTCAGATCAGCCTGGGCATCCGCCCTTTCTGACCAGTCTTCACTAAGTGCTTAAAGGGTAGCTAAGGATCTAAGCTACCTCCATGCGGACAGCGAAGACTCCGATTAGACTGGGCAGATGCCCAGGCTGATCTGGGTCTGTGCTGGATGCACAACCACTTTGTTGATTTTCTTGTGTCGTGGCTCATATGTTTTCTTGCATACCTTTTGATTTATAATGTTTGTTTGCTAAAATGCATAGGTTCAAGTGTATGAAAGGTTTCTATTAAATTTTGAAAGAATCCGCTTGGAAGCTATCAACCACCAACAATGTGTTCTATACATTAATGTCTTGCTTGGTGTAAACTGGCACCCTATTGCCATCTTCTTCATACTATTGTCGGAAAACGTAACAGGTGCGGATCTAGACCACCTCATACTGGTGGGGCTCTAGATACTGTAAAACACTTATATTTGGCGGCAGCAAAATTTGGCGGTTTTTAAATATGGACCTTTTGGCGGATTTTTATTTTGGCGGTTTTGTGATTCTCAAGAATAAAATATTTCTTCTGACGTCGTATTTGGCTCTTTATTTGAGCTCTGTATTGTCATGGTGATTAAAACAATAACAATTATTATTATAGTCATGTTACAGTTTGGGTAGTTAATTGTTTAAAGTAAACAGATTTTGTGTTCCTTCTGATTTAATTAACTTAATTGAAATACTAATTAGCATGGTGAGAACATTTTCATACTCCATTTCCTCCCACTTGTTGTTTGCGAGGTATCTTCTTTTGCGCTTATATATGTGATGTGTATTATCTTTGTTATTGTGGTAGAGGAAATAGGATCATGTGCTCAATAATATTTTTTCTTCTTTCGGTATCATGAGCTTATATTGGCGGCATTTTAATTTGGCGATTTTCTTTTTTTCCGCCAATATCGCCAAAATAAAGTGACCGCCAAATATAAGTGTTTTACAGTAACTGGTGGGGCTGGGAGGTGCCGAGATGTATGTGTGTGTGGGTGGTGTGGGGTGGGGGAGTGGAGCTTGAAAATACATGTGTATGACATAATTAGGGATCAGTTTGATGAAAATTTTTGATAATGTTCTTTTTGCCTTGAAATATAAGTTGTAATATCTCATTAGAATCGCCTCACCAATGTGATTCTGATGAGTGGTCACAACATTTATTTCAATCTAACCAGCCCATGTGACAGGGCTGAAGCCCCAAAGCCCACCCTCTGGATCTGGGGCTCCCTAATATCACTTGATAATGCAGAGTTTTGACAACCTGTACAACCAGTGCACAGACTTACAAAGCCCTAGGGCTGGATAAGGGTAGTAGATAAGATTTTCTAGTACCATTTAAAACAGCTGAAATCCTCATCTGGTATGCAAGAAAATTTAATTCATGTGGCATCTATTTAATCACTATTTTTATTGAAGAAATTTAAAATATTAATGACATTATCAGTTATCTTATAACTACAAATTGTTTATTGATTAAGTCATTTTCATTCATAGTCAGATTGTAGAAATTCCATATATATTTTTCAGGAACATCTATTTGATGTAAGTGACTTGCAGCATGAAGCTTCCCTGATATCTAAATGTGGCAGTCTAGAGGTTTCATTTTCATACAGCCCTAGGAAAGGTCGTATGGAGGTCACAATACATCAAGCCCAGGAAATTCCCACCAAAGAAAGAGGCGGAGCCAATAATACCCAAGTGAGGCTGTTGCTATTGCCGACCAAGAAACAGAGACATAAAACAAAAGTGAAACAAGGAGAAAATCCATTGTTTGAAGAGACTTTTGTGTTCAATAAAATACCACAAGGTAGGGTACAGTCACTTTGAAATATTCAATTTGGATTCCATAGAAAGGCATGGGATTACAGTAAATAGCATCGTTTTAAGACTTAACTAAAACAAAGTATTATTTTAGTTAATAATGAATTATAGGTTTGAGAAAATCATACTTTTCCAATGTATGAATTCAGATAGCTTCTCACTTATAATTCCTGAGGAGCATGGCATACAATGTATGCCATGCTCCTCTCAAATTATAAGTGAGATGATGCCATAAATCTGTTACCATGTCAATTACCAACTGTTGTGCTTTGTACCATGGCAGAATAATGTCATTACAAACTGAAATTCTTTCAATAGTAACTCCAGATTTTCTCAAAGGAATTATTATTTTCAAGTTTAATTCCGTGTTCTACATGGGCATATATGGCAAAGTAGCACTGATTCGCAATTGGTAGCATTCAAATGAAGATCGGAATATAGCAGTCAAGGCCCAATTGTTAGCTCAATAAAGTCATTATTTTAGGAATGAGGAACAAGCATCTGTATATCAAATATGAGGTTCCACTTTTCAAAAGTTGAGATCCACTGCATCAGTTGCAGTGAAAAGTGAAACAGGTTGTGTTTTCAATATTATCAAAGTAAACATGAAACTTTTGTAACATAGCAAAAATTCGTATGGTGTACATTTAAAGAAGGAACCCTGTTTTGAAAGACTTTCAATTGGAATCTAATCACCTGGTAGATGGATTGATTTGAAATATTTTTAACCCTTATATACTACATGTATTGACAATTGAAACATTTACTGTCAGAGTTGATATTACTTTTGCAGAAGATGTAATGGGTATGGGCCTACGTTTTAGACTATATGGCACAGAGAGAATGAGAAGAGAGCGTATGATAGGTGAAAGTATTATTGGTTTTGCTTCTCTGAGCTTAGATGAGCCCTCTACTCACTGGGTCATACTGGAACCAAGGAGCAACCTGAGTGTAAGTATGGGAAACAAAAAGTTTTCAGCAAAGTACCCAAATGTGCTAAAGTATTGGGACACCTAAAGCCACTAATTTTTCATTTGTCTCAAATGAAAATTGTTCTTAGTTGTCCCAATAATTAAGAATTGAGACACCTAAAACTATTAATTATCATTTGTCCCAAATGAAAAATTAATGGTTTTAGGTCTCCCAATATTAAGCAAATTAGGGTAACAAATTTTCGGCTGTAAGATGGAGCCTTTCCCCCTGTGGCTGGACCCCAAATATCTAAATGAGTCTTAGTAATATTTTTGTAACTGAGATTTTCCTTTCCAAAGCAACCTCAGAAAGCTAGGCCATCTTGTTACACAAATCGAGATTTTGGGGTTGTTTCAGAGGGGAGGCAAAAATAAAAGGCATCTATTCACCTTAAGGTGCTCAAAGAAAAAAATACACATCCTAGAGGTATGATACTGCAGATTTTTGATGATAATTCTGAGATTAAAAAAAGGTAAAGGTTTCCTATAGCCTAACAGCCGTAGGGGCAGTGAGGGTTAGAGACCCACTGTATCTTGGGCACAGCTGATGAAAGGCAGAGCCCATCCTTCTCCTTTCGCTGCCTTATCCTTCCCTGATTCGAAAAAGGTACCCATTTACTGCTGGGTTGACAGAGAGAGGTTTCCAGTCATCGTATGGCGACAGTGAGCCGCGAACTCATGACCTTACAGTGACTTTCTGCACAATAGCCGAGCCACTCTAACCACTCGACTAAGGCGCCTGTCCCACTCGACTACGGGGCCTCTCAATTCTGAGATAGGTTCGGTTAATTTTGTATGAAATATTTCATGGTACCTCTCATTAGAACTGCTTCACTGAGGCTGTTCTAATGAGGGCCACAGCATATGATCTTCATCACAGGTATATGTGAAAAGGGAAGACTCTTATCAGACTGCATGGATGTGCAGGCTGATCTAAGTCTTCACTGTTTGTAATTGGCGTAATTCCCTTTTCATATGATGCCAATCATCTTTACTCCACCCACCTTTATCTTGAATGCAATTTATTTTCAGCAAGGTGACTCCAATCAGGATGTCTCAAGTTTATCAAAAAGTGACAGTGCATCATCCACTCAGTCTTTACAACACGGTGGTATGCCCGAGCTGCTGCTGGGTTTGGCCTATAATGGTACGACAGGGAGATTATCTGTAGAGGTGATCAAGGGAAGTAACTTCCGTAACATGGCCATGAACAGAGCACCTGGTACAGTATGAAATTATCTTGTATGCAGTTTTAAGTCAAAATTTTGAAACATAATTTAGTGTATTTTCAGACTTAAAGATATCATTTTAAAGCTCTTTTATAACTCTTCAGTTATTATACTTCTTACACACTTAATTTCTGTGAAAATGATTGGTTAATACATGATGTTACAAGCGCTGTATACCATAGACAATTGAAAGGTTCAGAGTTGAAAAAGGATGTTTGATTCAGAATACTATTATTAGTTGGATTCAAAGTAGTTTCCAATAGTTTCCATAACAAACACATTGGAATAGACATGATATGTTAATGCTGAATTTGAATCCAGCATCAGCATGTCAAGTTTATTACAGTATATGAGCCATGAAACGACAAAACCAACAATGTGGTTGTGCACCCAGCGCAGACTCAGATCAGCCTGGGCGTCCACCCAGTCTGATCAGAGTTTTTGCTGTCCACATAAAGGTAGCTAAGACCCTTAGCTACCCTTTAAGCGCTTAGTGAAGAGTCTGATCAGACTTGGTGGATGTCCAGGCTGATCTGAGTCTGCCCTGGGCGCACAACCACTTTCTTGGTTTTCAGGTGTCACGGCTCATATAACTTAGTCTTGATATTGACACATCTTTATATATAAAATTTTACTAGACCTTCTAAGCCTCTGACTGCTGACCTTTGATCATTAAGTTTATCATCACAGTAGGTGTGAACCCAGCTCAGACCACACAGGAGAAAGCCAAACTGTATTTGAGCCATGACAAGAGAAAACCAACAAAGTTGTTGTGAGCCCAGCGCGGACTAAGATCAGCCTGGGCATCAACCCAGTCTGATCAGGCTCTTCACTTAGCGCTTTAAGGGTTGCTAAGGATCTATGCTACCTCCATGTGGAGAGTGCAGACTGGGCAGATGCCCAGGCTGATGTTTGTCTGCACTGGGATCACAACCACTTAGTTGGTTTTGTCCTGTCGTGGTCAGGGCCCAGTTGTTCAAAACTAACGACATTGTTAGAGCTATAGGATTGTTTTGGAGCTAAAACATTACAGCAGAATTACACCAGACTGATTCAGATATCTAGGGCTATTCTAGTCTTTGGTTCATTGACATTTCTTTTTCCCAGATACATATGTGAAGTTGACTCTGATGGCTCCAAATGGAGCAGAGGTGGCCCACAGCAAGACTTCAGTGAGACGCGGACAGCCAAACCCTCTCTTCAAAGAGACATTTATGTTTCAAGTGGCATTGTTCCAGTTAGCGGATGTCACATTAATGGTGTCGGTATATAACAAGAAATCCATGAAGAAAAAGGAAATGATTGGATGGTTTTCTCTTGGTAAGTATAATAGTTTTAAGATGAATTGTCAATTTTCAAAGAAAACAGTCAGTTTTATATTTGCCTCCTTTCTGAATGGAGGTGAACTCTGAGAGAAAAGAATGGAATCTGGGAACAAATTGTTTTCTTTAAAGAGTAAACCCCATTTGGAAAATACTTTTTCTCCAGGAAAGCAAGCAGGAAGTCAGAAGTTGTCTCCCTTTGTAAAAATGACTGAAAAAAAAATAAAGATTTACATATTCACCTTAATATCATGTGCAAAGGACACCCTAACTCTCACCAGTTTTGCTGCATTGTGCATTTGCTGATAAATCATCATTTGATCCGCAACACGACAAAACCAACAATTCGTGGTTGTGCGCCCAGTGCAGACACAAATCAGCCTGGGCATCTGCCTAGTTTGATCAGACTCTTTGTTAAGTGCTCAAAGGGTAGCTAAGAGTCTAAGCTACCTCCATGCGGCCAGTGAAGGCTCTGATCAGACTGGGTGGATGCCCAGGCTGATCTGAGTCTGCGCTGGGCGCACAACCACATTGTTGGTTTTGTCGTGTCATGGCTCATTTAGTATTTTTGCTGTATGGTAGCATGCTGGATTCTAATGAGGTTGCACATCTTTTCTTTTGAAGGAATATAAGAAAAATACTGAAACCCTTTTTAGCTCGCCTGAACGAAAGTTCAGGAAGAGCTATTGTTGTCACCCTGGCGTCGGCATCCGCGTCAGCGTCCGCGTCCACGTCCGCGTCAGAGTCAGCCTCGGCGTCCGGATTGGATGTTTTGGTTAAAGTTTTTTAAAGACCTATATCACCTTAACCCATGGATGGATTCTTTTGATACTTGCACTGTAGTTATACCCCCGGTATACGAAGTATATAGGGGGTATATAGTTTTTGGTCTTTCCGTTAATATGTTTGTGTGTGTGTGTGTGTGTATGTTGACATTTTTTCTGTCACAGATTTCTCAGGAACCACTACAGCTAGGACTTTGAAATTTGGTACAAACGTTGGGTATGACTAGTTGTACCGTGCAAGAGAGAATCAGCCTTCTTCTGCTTATCAGTCCCTTTGTTTGTCCATTTTTTCTTTCTCTCCAATTAAATTTTTGTCACAAATTTCTCAGGAACCGCTATAGCTAGGACTTTGAAATTTGGTACAAACGTTGGGTATGACTAGTTGTACCGTGTAAGAGAGAATCAGCCTTCTCCTGCTTATCAGTCCCTTTGTTTGTCCATTTTTTCTTTCTCTCCAATTAAATTTTTGTCACAGATTTCTCAGGAACCGCTATAGCTAGGACTTTGAAAGTTGGAACAAACGTTGGGTATGACTAGTTGTACCATGTAAGAGAGAATCAGCCTTCTCCTGCTTATCAGTCCCTTTGTTTGTCCATTTTTTCTTTCTCTCCAATTAAATTGTTGTCACAGATTTCTCAGGAACTACTACAGCTAGGACTTTAAAATTTGGTACAAATGTTTGGTATGAATAGTTGTACTGTGTAAAAGAGAATCAGCCTTCTCCTGCTTATCCTTCCCTTTGTTTATCCATTTTTTCTTTCTCTCCAATTAAATTATTGTCACAGATTTCTCTGGAACTGCTTCAGCTAGGATTTTGATATTTGGTAAAAACATTTGGTATAACTAGTTGGATCATGTAAGAGAGAATCAGGCTCTTCCTGCTTATCATTCTCCTTGTTTGTCCGTTTTTACTTTCTCTCCAATGAAATTTCTGTCAAAGATTTCTTAGGAACCACTTTAGCTAGGATTTTGAAATTTTATTCAGATGTTGTGTATGACAAGTTGTACTGTGTAATAGAGAATCAGTCTCCTCCTGCTTTTCATTCCTTTTGTCCTTTTTTCTTTCTCTCTAATTTTTGTCACAGATTTCTCTGTTCTCATGAGAGCCAAAGTCTTCAAATTTTGTATACATCTTGAGAATGGCCATATATATTGGCTAAGATTTCTTTTGGCCTTCTTTTTAGCTCGCCTGAACGAAAGTTCAGGAAGAGCTATTGTTGTCACCACGGCGTCGGCGTCAGCGTCCGCGTCCGCGTCAGCGTCCGCGTCGGCGTTCGAATTGGATGTTTTGGTTAAAGTTTTTTAAAGACCTATATCTCCTTAACCCATGGATGGATTCTTTTGATACTTGCACTGTAGTTAGATATTGGTCTAAGGTTTAACAGGGTACCACCCCCACCCCACTCTGTGACCTTGATGTCAAGGTCATGGACTTAGAAAATTGGTGTTTTTTTTGACTGGATGTTTTGGTTAAAGTTTTATAAAGCCCAATATCTCCTGAACCCATGGATGGATTCCTTTGATACTTTCACTAAAGTTAGATATTGGTCTAAAGTTTTCGAAGGTACTACCCCAACCCCCCTCTGTGACCTTGATGTCAAGGTCATGGACTTAGAATATTGTCTTTTTTTATTGATTGGATGTTTTGGTTAAAGTTTTTTAAAGACACATATCTCCTGAACCCAGAGATGAATTCTTTTTATATTTGCACTGTAGTTAGGTCTACAGAGTACTACCCCAACCCCGCTGAGTGATCTTGATGTCAAGGTCAGGGACTTAGGAAATTTTTGTCTTTTTTAAAGTTTTGTAATTGCATACTGATTCATAATGCTTTGCAGAGATTTAGTTTATACTTGAACTGATGTTAGACTCTTTTTTGAGTTTTTACAAAACACCCTATACTTACCCCACTGGGTGACCTTGAAGTCAAGGTCATCGACTTAGAATTTTGTCTTAAAGATTTGGTTAAAGTTTTATATTTATGAAGACATAATTTCACAGTGCCACGATGATGGACTCAGTTGATACTAATACTTGGGCTGATGTTAGATAATGGTTCAGGGTTTTGATACATACTAGCGCCCCCCCCCTCCCCCCCCCCCCCCTCCCCCCCCCCCCCCCCCCCCCTCCCCCTACCTGTCAGTTTTTTTTACCTCAAGCTCATGGAATTTGAAATTTCATTTCATTTTTTTTTTTTTTTTAATTTTATTTTAAGACTTATTTCTGAATTTCTGAGATAGCTTTTGTGTTTTCATTGTGGACATGCTTCCACCCCCCCCCCCCACCCCCACCCCCCACCCATCAGGTTTTTTTTTTACCTCAAGCTCATGGACTTTGAAATTTCATTTCATTTTTTTCATTCTAATTTTATTTTAAGACTTATTTCTGAGATAGCTTTTGTTTATAAATGTGTTTTCATTATGGACATGCTTGCATGAAGTTTTATGCATAGCAGTCCACACCACCATAGCGGCTGAGTCATGGGCAAGCACCAATTCAGGCGAGCTATGCTGTCAGGCGACAGCTCTTGTTCTTTTTCCCATCTCTCACCCCAATGTAATAAATGGGAAAATTTATGTAAGAAATTTCTCAGATTGCTATGTTATTAGGTTTACATCTAGGTTTAAACTGATTAGTTGACATCATTTGGATGCTGCTTCTGACTTTATGTCAGGGTCGCAGACATAGAAGTTTATGTAAACTATTTTGTGTTAAATTGGTATACTTTTTTGATAACAAAATCTGCATTTATTTTCATGGATCCTTTTTGTATTTGTCTATAGGCCTTTCACTGGATTTGTAATGATTGTCCATCTGTCTGTCTGTTAGTTAACATTTGCTTGTATTAAATGTGTTTTTATTTGTCGGTGGCGCTGGCCGGGGGTATACGTGAGCCCCTGCTCACATGCTCTAGTTAGATATTGGTCCAAAGTTTAACAGGGTACCACTCCCACCCCACTCCTTGACCTTGATGTCAAGGTCATGAACTTTGAAAATTGGGAGTTTTTTGAACTGGATGTTTTGGTTAAAGTTTTATAAAGCCCAATATCTCCTTAACCTATTGATGGATTCCTTTGATACTTGTACTGTAGTTAGATATTGGTCCAAAGTTTTCCAGGGTACTACCCCACCCCCCTCAGTGACCTTGATGTCAAGGTCATGGACTTAGAAAATTATCTTTTTATTTTTTCAATGTTTTGGTTAATGTTTTTTAAAGACACGTATCTCATGAACCCATAGATGAATTCTTTTTATATTTGCACTGTAGTTAGATATTGGTCCAAAGTTTTATACAGTACTACCCCAACCCCGCTCAGTGACCTTGATGTCAAGGTCAGGGACTTAGGAAATCGCTCTTTATTAAAGTTTTCTAATTGCATACTGATTCATAATGCTTGGCAGAGACTTAGTTTACACTTGAACTGATGTTAGACACTTTTTTGAGTTTTTACAAAACACTATATACTTACCCCACTGGATGACCTTGAAGTCAAGGTTATTGACTTTGAATTTTGGTTAAAGTTTTATATTTATGAAGACATAATTTCACAGTGCCACAATGGACTCAGTTGATACTTATACATGTACTTGGACTGATGTTAGATAATGGTTCAAGGTTTGATACATCCCAGCCTCCCCCTCCCCCCACCCCTACCCCACTCCTCCCCCTACCCCCTTAGTTCTTTGACCTCAAGCTCATGAACTTTGAAATTTCATGTAATTTTTTTCTTATTTTAATTTTATTTTAAGACATTTCTGAGATAGCTTTTGTTTATAAATGTGTTGTCATTATGGACATGCTTGCCTGAAGTTTTATGCATAGCAGTCCACACCACCATAGTGACTGTGTGATGGGCAAGCACCTATTCAGGCGAGCTATGCTGTCAGGCGACAGCTCTTGTTGTATTTCTAAACTCTATCAAAATATTTCTTTCCTTTACAGGTCTCAATTCCAGTGGAGAAGAAGAGAATTCCCATTGGACAGATATGAGGGAGAGCAAAGATAACAAAATCTGCCGCTGGCATGTCTTGTTGGAGTCTTAGCACTCAGTAACCTGTGTTATGAGAGTTGCTCTGATGTATAATTTGAGCAGCAACATGCAAAAAGGTGGCTTTGACTAGCCTATATGCATCCAGCAATGGCTCAGGCAAGCCTGCACATCCTGGCAGTCTGATGCATCCAGCAAAAGCTCTCTCCAGCCTACACATCTATGCAGTCAGACGTATCCAGTATAAGCTATGGCCAGCCATGCAGCCATGCAGACTGATAAGGGCCTTTGCTTTGTGGACCCTGATATGAAGAGGCTAGTGAGACTGCACAAATTCACAGACCGGTTTAGTTGCCTTTTTGTGTGACACAGCTCATTTATATTTACACATTTTCAGAATCAAAGAACTGATCTTTCATGCATGTTTGGTTATGATTACATGTATTTGCACAAAGAGCAGTTGTGTCAATATGGTGAAATTTTAGGATTATTCAAAGCTCTGCTGTAAATATCAGGGAGGTTTGATGATTATTCTGGGATGTTTCCAGAGCTCTAGATAAGAGGGAGTATTTGATGATAATTAGGGATAATATTTCTTATTTCTCATTTAAACCATATGTTATGACCCTTCATCTGAACTGTCTCGTCGAGACGGTTCAGATGAGGGGTCACAACATATGTTTGTATGCCTAATTCATGAAAATTATCCCTAATTATCACCAAACACTCCCTCTTATCTAGAGCTCTGGTTTCCTTGTTTCTCTATTGAAACAAGGTGTCACCCCTTGTTCAACAGGATCTATTGAGGAGTTGTAACATACCTTGTAATAGAAATGGAACAAGTTATGTTAAGGTGTATAAGTTCATCTCTGCCCAGCAGGCATATGACGTCGAAATGATGTCGTATTGACGTTGATGCGACGTGATTACGTCACATTGACGTCAATACGGCGTCATTTTAACGTTGTGTGCCTGCTGGGTGTGTTTTCCTGCCATATTTATTTAGGGAAACAACTATTGTGGCTTCTTGTTTGTTTTCCAACCAAAATAGGGTGTACTCATAAAGGCAAGAATATGCTTCTAAGGCAAATTCTTCCCTTTAAGAGTTGACCTCCATTTACATAGAGAAGCAAGACAGAAAATGGAATAATTACTTCCTGTGAAAGTGTACTCTTTCGCCTTGAATAGAATTATCAAAAAATTCTTATTACTTAGACCTATGATGGTTCTTTCATTTGAGCTGCAACAAGCCAAATGAAGCTTAATTCATGTGAGACCAGCAAAGGCTCGGATCAGCATGCCCATCCTTGCATTCTAATCATAGCCTTTACCACTTACACAGACCATCTATGGCTCTTGATGAATCCAAAGGCACAAAAAAAAGGCTGCAGCTACAATAACCGTATGCCCAGAATGGCTTCTGTCCTGCTGTACAAAAATATGAAAAGTCGTTTTTTTGCTACACAACACTCATATGCCCTGTGAGCCTGAAATATTCAGCAGAAGTAGAGATCTACATACTTAAGTATTGAGACATCTAAAACCATTAATTTTCCACTTGTCCCAAATGGAAAATTAATAATTTTAGGTGTTTCAATATTTAAGCACATTAGGGATCTCAGTCTGCTTCTGCATTATATGGGGTACACTCTCAAGGGAAGCAACTAGAATCATTTTCAATTTGGTTATGAAAGAGTTTGCTCCCTTTGGAAAGACTTAATTGGCCAGGGAAGCATACTAGAAGCACAAAAGTTGTTTCTTTTTGTAAAAAAAAAAGAAAAAGGCAGAAAAAGTTGTTATACTCATATACCTTAAAACATTTCATAGTGGAATAGCTGAACATGTCTAAATTCAAAAGTGGTAACCGTTGAAATGTGTGATTGAATAGTTAATACATGTAGTTATTGAAAATACTTTTATCATGTTAGTGATGGCATGTTTCCACAATTTTTAGCTCGCCTGAGCACGAAGTGCTCAGGGTGAGCTTTTGGGATACCCTGATGTCCGTCGTCCGTCGTACGTCCGTCCGGACGTCCGGACGTCCGTCCGTCCGGACGTCCGTCAACTTTTGCTTGTGTACACTCTAGCGGGCACAGTTTTGATCCAATCTTTCTGAAACTTTGTCAGAATGTTTATCTCCATAAAATCTAGGCCAAGTTCGAAACTGGGTCATGTCGGGTCAAAAACTAGGTCACTAGGTCAAATCTTAGAAAAACCTTGTGTACACTCTAGAAGGCACAGTTTTCATCCAAAGTTCATGAAACTTTGTCAGAATGTTTATCTTTATAATATCTAGGACAAGTTCGAAACTGGGTCATGTAGGGTCAAAAACTAGGTCACTAGGTCAAATCTTAGAAAAACCTTGTGTACGCTCTAGAAGGCACAGTTTTCATCCAAAGTTCATGAAACTTAGTCAGAATGTTTATCCTCATAATATCTAGGACAAGTTTGAAACTGGGTCACGTCGGGTCAAAAACTAGGTCACTAGGTCAAATCATAGAAAAACCTTGTGTACGCTCTAGAGGACACAGTTTTGATCCAATCTATATGAAACGTTGTTAGAATATATATCTCCATAAACTCTAGGCCAAGTTCGAAACTGGGTCATGTTTGGTCAAAAACTAGGTCACTAGGTCAAATCTTAGAAAAACCTTGTGTACACTCTAGAAGGCACAGTTTTCATCCAAAGTTCATGATACTTTGTCAGAATGTTTATCTTTATAATATCTAGGACAAGTTCGAAACTGGGTCACGTCGGGTCAAAAACTAGGTCACTAGGTCAAATCTTAGAAAAACCTTGTATACGCTCTAGAAGGCCCAGTTTTCATCCAAAGTTCATGAAACTTTGTCAGAATGTTTATCTTTATAATATCTAGGACAAGTTCGAAACTGGGTCACGTTGGGTCAAAAACTAGGTCACTAGGTCAAATCATAGAAAAACCTTGTGTACGCTCTAGAGGACACAGTTTTGATCCAATCTATATGAAACATTGTCAGAATATATATCTCCATAAACTCTAGGCCAAGTTTGAAATTGGGTCATGTCTTGTCAAAAACTAGGTCACTAGGTCAAATCTTAGAAAAACCTTGTGTACACTCTAGAAAGCACAGTTTTCATCCAAAGTTCATGAATCTTTGTCAGAATGTTTATCTTTATAATATCTAGGATAAATACGAAACTGGGTCATGTTGGGTCAAAAACTAGGTCACTAGGTCAAATCATAGAAAAACATTGTGTACGCTCTAGAGGACACAGTTTTGATCCAAGCTGTATAAAACATTGTCAGAATGTTTATCTCCATAAACTCTAGGCCAAGTTCGAAATTGGGTCATGTCGGGTCAAAAATAGGTCACTAGGTCAAATCTTAGAAAAACCTTGTGTACGCTGTAGAAGGCACAGTTTCGATCCAAAGTTCATGAAACTTTATCAGAATGTTTATCCTCATAATATGAAGGACAAATTTGAAACTGGGTCATGTAGGGTCAAAAACTAGGTCACTTGATCAAATCATAGAAAAACGGTGTGTATGCTCTAGATGACACAGTTTTGATCCAATCTTTATGAAACTTTGTCAGAATGTTTATCTCCATAAACTCTAGGCCAAGTTTGAAAGTAGGTCATGTCAGGTCAAAAACTAGGTCACTAGGTCAAATCTTAGAAAAACCTCGTGTACGCACTAGAAGGAACAGTTTTGATCGAATCTTCATGAAACTATGTCAAAATGTTTATTGTCCATATATATATGCCCCTTATGAAACTGAGTCACGTCAGATCAGAAACTAGGTCACTAGGTCAAATCTAAGAAAAACTTTGTGTACACCCTAGAGGGCACAGTTTTGATCCAATCTTCATGAAACTCTGTCAGAATGTTTACCTTTATGAAATCTAGGTAAGTTTGAAACTGGTTTGTGTCGGATCAAAAACTAGGTCACTAGGTCAAATATAAGAACTACCTTGTATACGCTCCAGAGGGCACAGTTTTGATCCAATCTCAATGAAACTTTGTCAGAATATTTATTCTTACAATATCCGGTTTGAAACTGGGTCATGTCGGGTCAAAAGCTAGGTCACTAGGTCAAATTTAAATTAAGTTATGTTGCAAGAATCAGAACTAACATTGCAATGATGCCAGCCACAAACTCCTTGGAATACATTAGTTTCACCACAGTGAGATAATGATGCTACCATTCTATCATCTGTGTTTGCCTAGTTAAGTCTAGTTCAAATCCATCAAAGGAACTCAACATGAACGGGAACTTTTCGGAGAAGCGACTCTGCCATTTTCAGCTCACCTGATCGAGCCTTACAGTATTGGTGTTAGCTGCCTCTTTCATCCATCCATAAACATTTTCAAACATCTCTGAAACCACTGGGCAGATCAAATTTCATATGGAGCCTGCACATGGGTCAAAGGATTGAAAGTTCTTCAAATGATCTTGGTCACATGACCAAGGTGGCCGCCATTCCCATGTATGGTAAAAACTCTTATAAATCTTCACCAGAGCCAGTGAACTGATTAATGCTCAGGTGAGCGATTCAGGGCCACCATGGCCCTCTTGTTTTTTTTGTTTGGGACAAGTATATTGTCAGAGGCATACTCTCCTAAAAAATTTTTTTATAGCTGCTTATTTTGCATATTTAAAAAAGAATTATACTCATTTTTATCTTATTTTTCAGGAGTTGATTTTATATGTTTAGTCTTGTCTCTTTAGTCTTGATAGAAATAGAGGATCTTACATGAGTGCTCATGTATTATTGAATTTATTAAACAAGTTGGGGAAAATGATAAGATGCGAGGCCCTGCCGAGCATCTTATTGTTTTCACCAACGAGTTTAATAAATTCAATAATACAGGAGCACGAATGCAAGATTCTGTTTATCATATGACACTAAAATCACATTTTTTAGCAGATTTTGCACTAAAACTTCACAATTTCGCAGTTAGAAAATGCAGAGTTTTATGGACGTCAAAGCATAACGTTACAACGTAATATGCATATTTAATCCACTAGTGGATAATCATTTTTAATGCATGGCTTTATTTCACTCTGAGATGTGACGTCATATGATAATAACATTTATCATGTCTTTTATTTCATTTCACTCTCACAAGAAGATAAATTTACAATATTTCTATCTATTGTTTGATCTTGCATTTTGTAATGTAGTTTTTATTCCACCTGGTATTTCATAACTGAAGTTTATTTTTTATTTTTCTTTGCAAATTTCTTTCTTTGAATAAAAAATATAGTTGTGCATTTTAAAAACTATACAATAGAGGATTGTGCAATAGTTCACTTTATGTGCATATATGTAGTTGTAAATATAACAGTTCAGTTTTTTTCTGGACTTCTAAATATATTTTATATCTGCATTTGGTCTGCACTGCACAGTACAATGGAACAGTTCAGTTCAGATTATGATGTTTCAAAGAATATATTGCTTGTTGCCATGGCTAGGGAAAAAAAATCTGGGATGAGATGCTTAACGAAAGCGCTATGTAGCGCTTTGTAGCAATTGGCTATGCAACTTTATGTTACAAAAAAGCACTTCATAGCACTACGTGGCATCCCGGGAGCTACCTCACAAATAGCTTTTTTGTAATATGCTGTTGCATAGTGAAAGCGCTCTGTAGCACTCGATAATGCTTTCTGTTTACATGTGTTTAAAGCAGACCAAATTTCACTCTTCAACCCGCAGCTACGGAAAAGCGCTTTTTGAAAGCACAATTGTTGCATACTGTAAGAAAAGCGCTACAAAGCGCCAAAAATCTTGTACACCAAGAAACTTTATCAATATGGATATTTCCATGGTGCATGTTCCACCACATGTATGCACTAGCTTTATGTGGCAAAATATAGCTTTTAGATGGTAACACCAGTGGCCCAAAATATATTTATGTATGTGAAAATGAAAACTGAGCTATTTAGAGCTTACACACACAAGAGGACCCAAGTATTCACAGTACATTCCATGTGTATAATGTTCTTTTCAGTATTTACATTTAGACGACCCCTTCATATATATTAAAACATTTGGTCACTTTTGAAATTGTTTTATATATAGAAACGTTTTATATTGTTGACGTTTAGACGCTGTATGCCCTTACCAGGGTTGAGCGTCTATAAATAATCTACAATCATTCATATATATTAAAGCTGCAGATACCTAGAAGTAAATGTGACTTACAGCAAAGACTGATCAGCCTGAGCAGACAGGGAGGCTGATCAGTCTTATGATGACTTAGTACACTTTCAAGGGAAGCAATTCTACCATTTACAAATTTGCCTTTATCAATGGGGGTCAACTCTAAAGGGAAATAATCCAGGACTCAAACAGGAAATCAAAAAAGTTGTTCCCCTTTGTAAAAATGTTAAGAAAACATGCAGGTGTACCCTTTTACCATAATTGGTTGCATCAACAACCCATGAACTCTGAGGAACCTGTGTAATGAACAGCAAAGATTAATACCGTATTAATTCTGTTAACCCGGGGCGTTGCATTTTACGAAAGGGGATGTGGGGGGGTGTATTTAGAGCCTAAATAGGAGTAAACAAGCAAATTCGACGAATTTATGTCCCCCGCCTTGGAAACTAGGTCTCCACTGTATATACACTTAAGTGTTTGAGCTGGAAAAGCGGCTAAGTTAAAAATGTGAAAAAAGTAATAAAAAAAATAATGTGAGGATTATATCCAAACCACATGCATATCTTCAGACCATGATCAAAACGCCTGTGAAGTTTCAAAGGAATTGGCATAAAACTGTAGGAGGAGTTGCACACACAAGGTACCAACTATCTATTCACTTTGATAGTAAAAATGTATGAAAAATGGCTAAGTTCAATTTGCGAAAAAAAGTAATACAAAATAATCTCAGGATTATATCCAAACCACATGCGTATCTTCAGACAATGATCAAAACACCTGTGAAGTTTCAAAGGAATCGGCATAAAACTGTATGAGGAGTTGCGCACACAAGGTACCCACTGTCTAGTCACTATGATAGTAAAAACGCCTAAAAAATTACTAAGTTCAACTTGTCGAAAAAGTAACAAAAAAAAATCTCAGGATTATATCCAAACCACATGCGTATCTTCAGACCATGACCAAAACACCTGTGAAGTTTCAAAGGCATCGGCATAAAACTGTTGGAGGAGTTGCGCACACAAGGTACCTACTATCTAGTCACTTTGATAGTAAAAACGCCTAAAAAATTACTAAGATCAACTTGTGGAAAAAGTGGCAAAAAATAATCTCAGGATTATATCCAAACCACATGCGTATCTTCAGACCATGACCAAAACACCTGTGAAGTTTCAAAGGCATCGGCATAAAACTGTTGGAGGAGTTGCGCACACAAGGTACCCACTATCTGGTCACTTTGATAGTAAAAATGCCTAAAAAATTACTAAGTTCAACTTGTAGAAAAAGTGACAAAAAATAATCTCAGGATTATATCCAAACCACATGCGTATCTTCAGACCATGACCAAAACATCTGTAAAGTTTCGAAAGAATCGGCATAAAACTGTAGGAGGAGTTGCGCACACAAGGTACCTACTACATTAGGGGGACGGAAGGACGGAAACAAGGACGGAAGGACGGAATGCCGAAAACTATGTCCCTCCGCTTTTCTTCGAAAAGGCGGGGGACAATTAGTCACTGCCAAAATATCTCTAATATACAATATACAATATTGTTATGAATGGGTATTCTTTCAGAGGAAGTAATT
The DNA here is from genome assembly GCA_963989385.1 of Ctena decussata. Taxonomy (NCBI): domain Eukaryota; kingdom Metazoa; phylum Mollusca; class Bivalvia; order Lucinida; family Lucinidae; genus Ctena; species Ctena decussata. Next base: position 107,804,723 of record OZ022499.1, read on the forward strand.
CTACTAATTTTTGCCTCCCTTCTCAGTAGTGGAGGGGTAAACTCTTAAAGAAAAGAATTTGCTCCTATTTTTTATGCCCCCGTGACGATAGTCAGGGGGCATTAAGAGTTGCTCCTGTCTGTCCGTCCGTCCGTCTGTCCGTCCGTTCGTCACACTTTAGGGTACAGAGTTTGTAATCAACTCCTCCCACAGTTTTCAATGGATCTTTTTCTAACTTTGCAACCATGTTGTGGACATATTGAAAATGTGCATGTGGGTTTTTGATATGGCTACAGATAATTTTGACAAAATTACGGCCTTTTGAACTTAGTCATTTTAGGCAAATTTTTGCATTGTAGGGTATGGAGTTTGTGTAATCAACTCCTCCCACAGTTTTCAATGGATCTTTTCCAAATCTTGTATACATGCTGTGGACATATTGTAGATGTGCATGTGGGTTTTTGTTGGAGCTAGAATTAATTTTGACAGAATTACGGCCTTTTGAACTTAGTCATGTTAGGCAAATTTTTTGCATTGTAGGGTATGGAGTTTGTGTAATCAACTCCTCCCCCAGTGTTCAAGGGATCTTTTTCAAACTTCGCATACATGTTGTAGACATATTGTAGATGTGCATGTGGATTTTTGTTGGAGCTAAAATTAAGTTTGACAGAATTGCAGCCTTTTGAACTTTGTCATTTTAGGCAATTTTTGCATTGTAGGGTATGGAGTTTGTGTAATCAACTTCTCCTACAATTGTCAAGGGATCTTTTTCAGACTGTGCATACATGTTGTGGACATAATGCAGATGTGCATGTGAGTTTATGTTGGAGCTAAAATTAATTTTGACAGAATTACAGCCTTTTGAACTTAGTCATTTTAGGCATATGTCTGCATTGAAGGTTAAGTACTTTGTATGATCAGCACCTCCTAGTTTTAAGTTGCTGCTTTTCAGACATGGTATACTTGTTGCGGACATAATGAAGACGTGCATGTGGGTTTTCAATGGAGAAATATTCTATTTTGATGGAATTGGGGCCTTTTAAACTTAGTCATTTTGAGGGGCATTTTTGCACTGTAGGGTATGAACTTTGTGTAATGTTTTTATTGGCTTCTTGGCAGACAGAGTTTGTGCTCAAAAGGTGCATTAGGGATGTACACATGTCCGGTGACAGGGGCTGCACGGGGGCATCATTAGTGTCTTACAGACACAATTTTCTAGTTTCCTTTAACAGTAGATCCCAGTTCAAAAAGCTAACTCATCCAGAGAAGTAAACGGGAATTTATACATTATTTGGAAAAGATGCAGGGGCGTTAAATAGGATTCTTGTATAGGTCGGTCGCGCTATATTGGCAATGTTTTGTTCACATTTTTAATGTCAACAGCACCTGTACTATCATTACCGTGCAGTTCATGTAACTTTTTGATCTATGGTCATAATGGCTCTTTACGGTTAACTGGCAGTTCTTATTTATCTAAATGACACACTGAAATGACACTTTTTGAAAGCCTAAAGACAGGAACTGCCTCTAGTTTAAGAAAATATCATTGATAACAAAATTGGTAACAAAATTATTCAAAATTTATCCTTTTATTCCCTTGAGTTGGATAAGCTGAACTCTGCTATATAAACAATCAGTCACTAAATCAAAATAAACACAAAACAATAACATTGCCAACTTATCGCGACCGGACTATAGTATAGACCATTTTAGTTTTACATGCTTTAAGATGAATGGATACACTTTTAGGGGAAGTAACTGCTGTTCTTTTCATTTTTTTCACCCTTTGCTGCCTACTGTTATTTGAAGAAAAGAATTTGCTCCTTCAGAGCAAGATCCCTTTTTGATTTTTTGGACATCCAAGGGAGCAAACTGGAAGTCTTGGAAACAAAAAAAAGTTTCCCTCTTGTGTAAAAATGGCAGAAAAGCATGGTGTACCCATTCACCTTAAATTAAAGTATGAGCCGCGACGCGAGAAAACCAACAATGTAGTTGTGCACCCTGCGCAGACTCAGATCAACCTGGGCATCCACCCAGTCTGATCAGACTCTTCACTAAGTGCTGAAAGGGTAGCTAAGGGTCTAAGCTCCCTTCATGCGGACAGTGAAGACTCTGGTCATACTGGGCGGATGCCCAGGCTGATCTGAGTTTGCACTGGGCTCACAACCACATTGTTGGTTTTGTCGTGTCGCGGCTCAATCATCTTTTTATACTGCTTTTTATTATGTCTTTGAAATAATATCTATATACATGTATGCTGTTAACTGTTGATTTATTTATTTATATTGTATGCTGGTGTAAATATAGATCTCCTGTTTTTCAATAGAACAATGTGAAAAGTATAGAAGACTTTTACTGAGCAGTTTTCATCATCACCTTAAAGATTAGAGCACATTAAACCATTATTCTGTTATTTCAGTCATCTTGTTTCTTTTAAAACCTTTCCTTTTTGGCATTCTACAGGCGACTGGATCATACTTCTTAGCAAATGCAGATTTCACATTCCCAAAACAGACTGCACAGTTGTTGATTAGTCATTTACAAATCCAATAGCATTCCATATACAGTGTCAGGTCAAGATATACACAGTTTCCTGGATATTCTTACACATTTGTTATCCTAAGAATTGCACATGCAGAAATGTGTGTTCCAGGGCAAATTTCCTTGTTAAACCTCATCGGGTCAAGTACATTCATTCCCCAACGGCTGAAGGCTACATAAGAAATTTGGTCCCAGTCAGCCAAGTGGTACCAGAGAAGAAGTTTCTTGCACACCGGCTAGAAAATGCCGTTCTTTTCACCTGGGATAGAAAATCTTATCTTACCCATGTTATCTCACACAGGACCCGATAAAGATCACAAGCTGTCAATGCATTGGTTTTATAGGAGCTCACGTACCTGCATCGTCAAGTGACGTTGGCATTTTAGATGATGTCACAAAGACGGCAAAATGACATCAGTTTATGCATGCCAGTCGTTGACGTAAAGAGTCAAATGGCGGTCGTTGAAAGCGGCGGCACCTTTCGAAATCAAATTGAAACCTCTTAAGCACTAGGATTACACATTTTAACAAGTTTTGAAGTTAACAAAACGTGTGCAAGAAAAAGTATCTATCATGGGTGTGAGGTGTGGATATAAAAATCTGTCACTCGGGATCACTGTTCGGCATCACTCGGCAAGCCTCAGAAGAACAGTGACCCTCCTGACGGATTTTCTATCCACACCTCACACCCATGATAGATACTTATATTACAGACCTATGAGGATGTACAATGGAGCCTGTCTTTCCTGCAAGCTCTCCTTGAGCCTTCAGCTCCTGTACTTGCATGTAAATCTTCGTGTTTAAATTGCAAACAAAAGACAAGACTGAGTTTTAATATTTTATTAATACTCAAAACAATGTAAAGCTCAAGATAATATGCTTTCCATAATAATTCTACCCTAATACGCTTAAATATTGGGACACCTAAAACCATTAATTTCCCATTTGGGACAAATGAAAAAAAAAATGGTTTTAGGTGTACCAATATTTAAGCACATAAGGGTATGTACTGACTACTGAGACACCTTCACCATTAACCTCTTAATTTTTGTAATTGACTCTTCCGTCTTTGAGATGTTATCGTATTAATCTGATTATAAGCAAGAGGCTTTCCTTCCAAAAAAACAAAATTCTTGATCCAACACATAGGTTGGATCTGGCTTTTTGGGACTGTTTTTGAAGAGAAAACCAAACATTGTTAAACTACACAAGATTGGTTTAGACATCTGAGTCATTTAAGAGGGAGGAAACCTGTCTTACCATATTTCTTCGGTTATAAGATGGGGTTTTCCCTTCCATAACAATCTCAAAGATTTAGATCCAACTTGCAAGATGGATCTAGATCTTTGAGATTGTTTTGGAAGCAAAAACCCATTCACTTCCATAACAATCTCAAAGATCTAAATCCATCTTGTAAGATGGATCTAGATATTTGGGATTGTTTTGGAAGCAAAAACCCAATTTTATAGCTGAATTACATGACAGTTTACATATTTGCGGTAATTTGGAAGGGCAAAACTCCGAATATCCCATTTTGTAACTGAATGAAAATATATAAGGTATACATAAAACTAATGGCTCAATGCTTAATGGCAACTACTGTAATCAAGCTCAGAAGGAAGTCTGATCAGTGATCAGAGTCTACACTGTTTGCCTAGGCATGTTCGCCCCAATGCACAGAGTTCTTACTACCATATCAGGGCCCAGTTGTTCAAAGCATCGTTAGCCTAACAAGCTCGTTAAGAGGTCAACTTGTTAAGTGTATTATAACTTAATAACCAAATACACTGATATTTTTTGTTGAAAAAATGTGAGAAGCTTTTGCATTGCAATGCAAAAGCTTCTCACATTTTTTTCAACAAAAGATATTGATGTATTTGAGATATTAACATTTGAAATTTTAACGTCTTGTTAACTTACCACATTGTTAATTTTGAACAACTGGACCCTGAACACTAAAGACCCTGACAATCTGTAGTACCTGTAAAGCCTAGGAGGGCCTTCACTCTCTGCCCGGGGTACAGTCAACTCCCAATATCTCGAACATTGATATCTCAAAATATCTTCTCATATCAAAGAATTACATTTCCTATTTTTATTTACATTTCAACTCTTATTATCTCAACTTACTGATATCTCAAAGTAAATTTTCTGGTACCAGAAAATTTACTTTGAGATATCAGTAATTTGGGCTGAAATTTGACTTAAAGATATCGAAAGTTGACTGTATATTGTAAAACTTCTATAATTCCAAATCCATCATCATGTAAAGTATGTGTACTGTATAATTTAAAGTTGTTTTAAACCACCATCATAACGTAACAACATGTGGAAGAAACTGGCCCCCCCCCCCCTGCCCCACCCCTCTAGCATGACTCCTAATACCTAAATCAATCTGTATTTCTGCTAAAAGATGGATTTTTTTCCCCAAAACAACCCCCAAAAATATAGATCCATCTTACAAGACTTTATTTTGGAATTTTTGTATAACATAAAACACTCATCTTACAACAGAATAAATAGGTCAGAAATGTACAAATTTTAGCACCTGATGATTTGACACCTTAAAATTAAGAAGAAATGACAGGTCCATCTTACAAGACTTTATTTTGGAATTTTTGTATAACATAAAACACTCATCTTACAACCGAATAAATAGATCAGAAATGTACAAATTTTAGCACCTAATGATTTGACACCTTCAAATTGAAAAGAAATGACAGGTCTTCTGGACTTTTAAGATTCATTATTCTGCACCATTAACATCCAGCTAAGGCATCACAGCTTAAATTCTGATGAGAAATCAATAATACAATGATCAATATATTTTTGTGAAGTTTTAGTTTTTTTAACATAATTAGAAGTAGATAATGTGTCATAAGTAAAAAATACTGGGCCTGGCTGTTCAAAACTAACGATATTAGTTAACGAGACCTTAAAATTTCAAACAATGCTAATATGATAAACATCAACACTGCCATTTTTTTATGAAAATCAGAAGAGCTGTTGCTCCTCTCATTTATCAGCAAAAATATAAGAGCCGCAACGCGAGAAAACCAACAATGTGGTCGTGCGCCCAGTGCAGACTCAGAGCAGCCTGAGCATCTGCCCAGTTTGATCAGAATTTTTGCTAAGCGCTTAAAGGGTAGCTAAGGAACTAAGCTACCTTCATGCAGACAGCGAAGACTCTGATCAGACTGGGCGGATGCCCAGGCTGATCTGAGTCTGCGCTGGGCGCACAACCACATTGTTGGTTTTCTCGTGTCGCGGCTCATAATAGGGTCGAGTCGGGTAACTTCGGACAGCGGGTAAATTTGGACATACCATTGCAAACAGTGAAAATCATGATGAGACTGCTCAAAATGCCCAGTTAATTTTGTTTTAATTCAAAACAACTGATATATAAAGGAAACATTGTCACTGTCCGAATTTACCTGCTGTCTGAATTTACCAGACTTGACCCTATTTCATGTGGTATGAATCCCTGTTCTGAACAACTGGACCCTGACTGACAGTCCTGTACAAAACTACAGTTGACTTTTGTTACTTTAACTCTAATATCTTACAGCATCCTCATATAAAAGTATATAGTTTGTACAGATTTCCTATTTTTCTTTACATTTCAACTCCTTTTATCTCAAACTACTCATATTTCAAAGTAAATTTTCTGAGACAGACAATTTACTTCAAGGTATCAGTAGAATGAGATGAACTTCAACTTCGAGATATTAAGTGTTGACTGTACTGTGAATTACGGTCCAGGGGCCGTATTCATAAAGCCACTTAAGTCGTTCTATGCGGTTGCTAAGGCTAAATATCTATAAAGGAGATTCCCTACAACTATGAAATTTGGTTTGGAGGAACAGTCTTACAAAGACTGTTCCTCCAGACCAAATTTCATAGTTGTATGGAATCTCCTTCAAAGAAATTTAGCCTTAGCAACAGCATAGCAACCACTTAAGTCGTATTATGAATACGGCCCCAGTTCCTAGAAGAATAGCTCAGACCATTATTTGCTATTAACAACTTCCACACAATTTAAATTATCGTTGTTTGCAATACTATAGTTAACCCTTAAAGTGCCAAAAATTAAAATAGTTAAACTTGCAAACAGTGTAGATCCGGATGAGGTGGCTCATAATGAGCCACCTCATCTGAATCTACACTGTTTGCTCTCTAGAGTTCAAATTCTCAATATGATATTGCTTGGACGTAACATTTTTTGAAATTCTGCAGACGTAAATTTTGTCGTCTGCTTTTTGGCACTTTAAGGGTTAAGTACTTGACAAGGTTTAATGGTTCCTAGCAATCCACCAAAATATATAAAAATACAGACCTACTTATTCTAAACATCACAAAAAGCCTAAGATTGAAGCTGGACTTGATGACAATTCTGCAATAATTGAAATTCGTACATTGCCATAAAATATCTGGGCCTAGTTGTACTAAACTGACAATGTAGTTAGTTAACAAGATGCTTCAACTTTGAATGTATAGTATGTGAAAACAGTGGCATTTTTTTGCCAAAAATGTGAAAAGCTTTTGCACAGCAAAAGCTCCCGTATTTCAGCAAAAAATATTAAGACTAGGACTTGAATTTACGGGTACTAGAAATCCTCTCCTTATAATTTTAAGCTGATGATGCTTTGAACAACTGGGCCCTGATGTTGTGGCCCTGTCATTTGAATTGGCCTTGTGGATGCATCTGTAATTTTGGGTCCTGCTATTCATTTTATGAAGGCAAATTAAAAAAAAATATCCGAGAATTTTCATCTAAGTCCATTTTTTAAGCTCTGACAACAAAATTTGTTTTACTACCATATTGAACATACTAAAATCGACACTATTACAACTGGCAATATATTCTTCAAAAATAAAATACAAGTATAAATAAATAAATCCAAAATGGCAGCCATAACCTTTTAAAGGTTTCATAAGGAATATCATCATAATCTTGCAAAGTTATATATTTTTACCGACACAAATAAAATACTGTACACTTGGAAGATTTTCAAGAATATCTATTTTTGTGACTTTTAAGGTAAAAGGGTACACCTCCCAGTTTGTCTTCCATTTTTACAAAGGGAAACACATTTTGTGACTTCCTGTTTGCTGGACAATATAGCCCTTCCCAGTTGGGTCTACTCTTAGCTCCTTTAAGAGCTGACTCCCATTGAGAAGGGAGACAACAATGAAAATAGAAGAGCTGGGGCCACATTTATAAAACCACTTAAGTCGTTGCTATGCTGTTGCTAAGGCTAAATTTCTATGAAGGAGTTTCCCTACAACTATGAAATTTGCTCTGGATGAAAAGTCTGAAAAAGACTGTTCATCCAGAACAAATTTCTTAATTGTAGGGAATCTCCTTTATAGAAATTTAGCCTTAGCAACAGCATAGCAACTATTTAAGTTGTTTTATAAATATGGCAACTGTTTTCTCTTTGGTGTATCCATTCACCTTAAGAGGAAATATTCACAAAGCTGTGCGTTTGCAATTTTCATAAAGGTCCTTTGGACTGCTGTAGGCCCTAAGCATTTTTTTGCAACAGTTTTATTTTCAGCAAAGCTTTGTTAAAATAAAATGGTGGCAAAAATAAAACTGTTGCATATTTTCTGATAACCAGCTACCAAGAAATATAGTATGGGTAAATACAAATGACCAATACAGGTTCTTTGAGAACAGAAGCATGAAATTTATATATTGCACAAAGACATTGCAACTGGGAAAACAAATATTTACATATGACCCATGGCACTTTTAGCTAAACTGACCTCTACTGTCTTAAATGGACCAAGACATGCAAAAATAAAGCTTAAGGCTTATGTGACCTGCAAAGACACTGACCATCCCACGGATCAGCTCAAACTGCTCAGAAACTTTTCACTGTTTGAACACAACATTTGAGCTGCGACATGACAAAACCAACAAATTGGCATGTGCCCCCAGCGAAGACTCGGATCAGCCTGGGCATCCTCCCAGTCTGATCAGAGTCTTTGCTGTGCACTTAAAGGGTAGCTACAGGGTCTAAGTTAGCTCCATGATGACAATGAAATCTCTGACCAGACTGGGTGGATGCCCAGGCTGGTCTGATTCTTCACATGGCACACATGCAACTTTGTTGGTTTTGTCATGTCCAGGCTCAATTGTATGGACCCTATAAAATCTAAGGGCTCAAAACAAAGGCTCTAGCAGATAGCACTGATTCACATACTGGTTTTTGTCTTTGCTGTTTGCGAAAACATTAAGCACATTTTTGCCTAGTAAACATGGCTCAAATATAATAGATAAAGCCAAAAAAAAAAAAGAACTGAAATTAGGGTTAAGTCGGGTAAATTCGGACAGCTGGTAAATTCCGACAGTGACATTTTTTCTTTTATAGGTCAGTTGTAAGAAATTAAAACAAAATTAACTGGGCAAACAGTGAAAATCCTGGTGAGGTGGCTCATTATGAGCTGTCTCATTTGGATTTTCACTGTTTGCAACGGTATGTCAGAATTTACCTGCTGTCCAAATTCACCCGACTTTACCCAACTGTACACATTAGTACCCTTTTGCCAATTACCATAATTATTCTAGGATGTTAAGGTGAATGGGTACACTTTCAGGGGAAGTAACTCCACATATTTTTATTTTGCCTTTTTTCTCTATGGGAATCAGCTTTGAAAGGAATGAATTTGAATTTGCTCTCATAAGAGTAAATTCTTCAAGAGCAGACTCTATTTTGGAATAGCTTCTTTGTCCATGGAAGCACAAATATGACATCACAAAAGTTGTTTTCCTTTGTAAAAATGGCAGATAAAAAGGAAGGTGTATCCATTCAACTTAAGATTATTTCACCACCTGACAATGTTCCAAAAATTATGGACAAAATGACACATTGCAGAGCTAGTTTAAACTGCTTTTAAAGGAGCAGCCTGATTTGGTTGGGTCTACATTGTTTGATCAGGAACATGTTCAGGGTTATTACCTTAATGACTTTAATAATCGGACAGACAGATCTGAGCAAACCTTGTTGACCCAGATCATACTGCTCCTGAAAGAGCAATTGGCCCCCCATCCCCTGGCGAATAGTGTGGGCTATGACTTTTCATTAATCACCATGGTATAAACCCTGCCCTGTAGGAACAAGATAAAAGTCGTTGCCCCAATCTTTGTCCTGTTTGAATACACAACTGCAATCAACCTGCTCCTTTGGGAAATGACAGGCCCAGCACTTCCCCAAATTGATGGGATGACAGAAGAGTCATTGCGAAGCTCATTCCCCCGCTGCTATTTTCCTGACCCCAGGGGATAAGATGGGATTGTGACAATAAATGACTAGTGATTGAGGAAATGTGGGACCAGACAAAACTCAGATCAGACCTTCCATTTGCACATTAAACTTCTGCACCATGGGTTGGCTGCAGAATGTATTCAATCACTTGCTGGCCTTCCCGTAAGCCCTCTAAAACAAGAGTATGTAAGCAGGGACTCACATTTACCCCTGACAGCACCACCGCCTCACAAAAAAACCCCACTCAATACAAAACTTTAAAGTAAATGTTAAATAACAGACAGAAAGATGGACAATCCATAACAAATCCAGTGAAAGGCCTATAAACAAATACTAAAAGATTCCAACAAGACCTGTCACCGTGACAGGATAGCTCGCCTGACAGCGCCTTGCCCATCACTTAAAAAACTTTAATGTAAAACTTTAACATTTTGCTAATGCCATCGAAGCCTATGCTAACGCCAATGCCGGGTGTAGTACAATAGTTCTTTCTGAACTTCGTTCAGGCGAGCTAATAAAAAAATTGCAATAAGCAAAATAACATTCAAATTTAACACAAAATTTCAAAACAAATTTACATAAACTATGTGACCTTGACCTAAAGTCAGCAGCAGCATCCTAATAATGACAACTAATCAGTTTCAACCTAGACATAAACAATCTCATATATCTACATCTGTCTTAGAAAATGGATCTTATTTTTTTTTATATCGTTTTGGAGGGAATAAACCTAGCAGGCACATGACGTCGTAATGATGTCGTATTGATGTAGACCCGACATCATCACGTGACATTGACATCAGTACGATGCCATTTTGACTTCATGTGTCGGCTGGGAAACCGGTCTTATGCTGTGAAAGAAAGCTGCATGACTGTTAACTGAAATAAATAAATGTACAGTCAAAACAAAATATATGTGAATGCAAAAATAGATTTATCAGATCCTACTAGGCATAAAAATACACATATTGGTGGTAGATCACATTCAAATGTAAACCAAAGCAAAGCATACTCACTTAAATTCAAAACCAAAGTAAACTAGAAAATGTGTTTATGAAACACTATGCCCCCAACCATATGCTTGTCTCTAGAGAAGGTTCATCCAATAATGCTTGTACCTTTGTACCATAGGCTTACAATGCACTAAGTCGAAAAAGGGGCTTAACTCAGTCAAAAATTTACGAATTGTTTTTGAAAGTTAATCAGGTCATCTACACCTTGGGCAATATCAACCTGCAAAAATCATGATCCTAGCATCAGGGGTTCTCCAGATATTTTGTTCACAAGCTTCCATAGGCAAATAATGCACTAAGTTGAAAAAGGGGCATAACTCAATCCAAAATTTACAAATTATTTTCAAAAGTTAATCAGGTCATCTACACCACAGGCAGTATCTTCCTGCATAAAATCATGCTCCTAGCATCAGGTGTTCTTGAGATATTTTGTTCACAAGGTTCCAAAGGCTTACAATGCACTAAGTCGAAAAAGGGGAATAACTCAATCAAAAACTCACGATTTTTTTTCAAAAGTTAATCAGGTCATCTACACCACAGGCAGTATCTTCCTGCAAAAAATCATGCTCCTAGCTTCAGGGATTCTTGAGATATTTTGTTCACAAGGTTCCATAGGCTTACAATGCACTAAGTCGAAAAAGGGGCATAACTCGGTCAAAAATTCACGAATTTGTTTCAAAAGTTAATCAGGTCATCTACACCTTGGGCATTCTCATCTTGCAAAGCCTCATGATCCTAGCATCAGGGGTTCTTGAGATATTTTGTTCACAAGGTTCCACAGGCTAAGTCGAAAAAGGGGCATAACTCTGGAAATACATTGCCGGCGGAAAAATAAAAAAATACTGGTCTGCTTATTTTCCATACTGATCATGTGTATAAAGTTTCAAGTTCCTAGCTCTTATTGTTCTTGACTATATGTAAAGGTACCTTTGTACCATAGGCCTCAATGCACTAAGTCGAAAAAGGGGAATAACTCGATCAAAAATTCACGAATTTTTTTCAAAAGTTAATCAGGGCATCTACACCACAGGCAGTATCTTCCTGCAAATAATCATGCTCCTAGCTTCAGGGGTTCTTGAGATATTTTGTTCACAAGGTTCCATAGGCTTACAATGCACTAAGTCGAAAAAGGGGCATAACTCGGTCAAAAATTCACGAATTTGTTTCAAAAGTTAATCAGGTCATCTACACCTTGGGCATTCTCATCTTGCAAAGCCTCATGATCCTAGCATCAGGGGTTCTTGAGATATTTTGTTCACAAGGTTCCACAGGCTAAGTCGAAAAAGGGGCATAACTCTGGAAATACATTGCCGGCGGAAAAATAAAAAAATACGGGTCTGCTTATTTTCCATACTGATCATGTGTATAAAGTTTCAAGTTCCTAGCTCTTATTGTTCTTGACTATATGTAAGGGTACCTTTGTACCATAGGCCTCAATGCACTAAGTCGAAAAAGGGGAATAACTCGATCAAAAATTCACGAATTTTTTTCAAAAGTTAATCAGGTCATCTACACCACAGGCAGTATCTTCCTGCAAAAAATCATGCTCCTAGCTTCAGGGGTTCTTGAGATATCTTGTTCACAAGGTTCCAAAGGCTTACAATGCACTAAGTCGAAAAAGGGGCATAACTCGGTCAAAAATTCACGAATTTGTTTCAAAAGTTAATCAGGTCATCTACACCTTGGGCATTCTCATCTTGCAAAGCCTCATGATCCTAGCATCAGGGGTTCTTGAGATATTTTGTTCACAAGGTTCCACAGGCTAAGTCGAAAAAGGGGCATAACTCTGGAAATACATTGCCGGCGGAAAAATAAAAAAATACGGGTCTGCTTATTTTCCATACTGATCATGTGTATAAAGTTTCAAGTTCCTAGCTCTTATTGTTCTTGACTATATGTAAGGGTACCTTTGTACCATAGGCCTCAATGCACTAAGTCGAAAAAGGGGAATAACTCGATCAAAAATTCACAATTTTTTTTCAAAAGTTAATCAGGTCATCTACACCACAGGCAGTATCTTCCTGCAAAAAATCATGCTCCTAGCTTCAGGGGTTCTTGAGATATTTTGTTCACAAGGTTCCATAGGCTTACAATGCACTAAGTCGAAAAAGGGGCATAACTCGGTCAAAAATTCACGAATTTGTTTCAAAAGTTAATCAGGTCATCTACACCTTGGGCATTCTCATCTTGCAAAGCCTCATGATCCTAGCATCAGGGGTTCTTGAGATATTTTGTTCACAAGGTTCCACAGGCTAAGTCGAAAAAGGGGCATAACTCTGGAAATACATTGCCGGCGGAAAAATAAAAAAATATGGGTCTGCTTATTTTCCATACTGATCATGTGTATAAAGTTTCAAGTTCCTAGCTCTTATTGTTCTTGACTATATGTAAGGGTACCTTTGTACCATAGGCCTCAATGCACTAAGTCGAAAAAGGGGAATAACTCGATCAAAAATTCACGAATTTTTTTCAAAAGTTAATCAGGTCATCTACACCACAGGCAGTATCTTCCTGCAAAAAATCATGCTCCTAGCTTCAGGGGTTCTTGAGATATTTTGTTCACAAGGTTCCATAGGCTTACAATGCACTAAGTCGAAAAAGGGGCATAACTCGGTCAAAAATTCACGAATTTGTTTCAAAAGTTAATCAGGTCATCTACACCTTGGGCATTCTCATCCTGCAAAACCTCATGATCCTAGCATCAGGGGTTCTTGAGATATTTTGTTCACAATGTTCCGCAGGCTAAGTCGAAAAAGGGGCATAACTCTTGAAATATGTGACCCGCGGAAAAAAGAAAAAACACGTTTCGCTTATTTTTCATACTGATCATGTGTATAAAGTTTCAAGCTCCTAGCTCTTACGGTTCTTGATATGACAGAGGGACAGACGGACAGACGGACAGACGGACAGGCCCAAACCAATATGCCCCCACAATTTCTCCGAAATTGGGGGCATAATAAAATGCACAAGAAACTCAGAACAGTTTAAAAGTAATATATAGATAGCACACTAAACACAAAAATAGCCATCAGAAGAGATGGCAAATCCCCCGACCGAAGACCCCCATGGGCCTTGGTAAAAAGGGTGCACTTCAAAACACATATTAGTAATATATTGTCGTTCTTTTATGCTTCTGATTGACATTAACTTTTAACAGATGCATGATTATCCAACACTCAGACTAAAACAGTATGCTTGACTGCTAAAACGAGGTAATATCTCAAACAGCCACCATATACACAAATGTATAGTATACGATACATTCAACTTTCAAAATGTGTGAATAACTTCTTAAGTACAAGCCCTACAAACCTAATTTTGAGCTCTCTAGTAAGTGAATTTGGACAAAGAATCCTAATGTGGAAAAAAAAAATTTTTTTTTGGTGGTGGTGGGGGGGGGGGGGGGGGGGGGGGTTGCGAGAGGGGGCACGGGAATGTGGAGGGGTCAGAGAGAGTTAGGAACACTGATAAGCTGATAAGATATCACAGCATCATCATTAATATTCTAGAAGGTACACGGCTATTCAAATTCTGAAGCTGGCCAGGGTTATACAGATATGGAGCAGAGACTCAAACAGCAGCTCAAACTACCAAAGGGAAATAACTCACAAAGTATAAAAGGAAGAGTTATCATTCATGTATGAGACAAATTGTCATGACCTGTTCTGCATATCTGTGAAGTATCATGAAAATATTTCAAAAGGTATTCAAGCTATGAAGCGGACACCTAAAATCATCAAAGGGAAATAACTCCAAAAGTAAGAATGCAAGAGTTGTCATTCTTGTTCGCGACACATCATCATGACCTGTTCTACATATCTGTGAAGTATCATGAAAATATTCCAGAAGGTATTCAAGTTATAGAGCGGACACGAAATCACACCTAAAACCATCAAGGGGAAATAACTCAAAAAGTAAGAAAGCAGGAGTTGTTATTCTTGTTCAAGACACATCATCATGACCTGCTCTACATATCTGTGAAGTATCATGAAAATATTCTAAAAGGTATTCAAGTTATAGAGCGGACAAGAAATCATACCTAAAATGATCAAGGGGAAATAACTCCAAAAGTAAGAAAGCAAGAGTTGTCATTCTTGTTCGCAACACATCATCATGACCTGCTCTACATATCTGTGAAGTATCATGAGAATATTCCAAAAGGTATTCAAGTTATAGAGCGGACACGAATCTGCCAAAAAATCACACCTAAGACTATCAAGGGGAAATAACTCAAAAAGTAAGAAAGCAAGAGTTGTCATTCTTGTTCGCGACACATCGTCATGACCTGTTCTACATAACTGTGAAGTATCATGAAAATATTCCAAAGGGTATTCAAGATACAGAGCGGACACGAATCTGCCAAAAAATCACCAAAGGGGAGATAATTCAAAAAGTACAATAGCAAGAGTTACCATTCTTGTTCGCGACACATCGTCATGACCTGTTCTACATAACTGTGAAGTATCATGAAATATTCCAAAGGGTATTCAAGATATAGAGTGGACAAGAAAGTGTTTACGGACGGACGGACGGACAGATGGACGGACGGAAGGACGGACGGACGCCAGGCTCATCGCTATATCCCCCGAACCTTTTGGTCGGGGGATAAAAATTACAAGATAACTGAGCTCTGGAAAAGCTCTGACTATAATTCTGCGAGTTTTTTCTTTAATTTCTACACACATTATTATGGGTAATATAAAGAATTACCTAAGAGCAAATACTCCTCTGGATATAGACAAGGGGGACAACTATAAATACACAATCTTGCATAGATATGACTGCACAATGCTGAAGCCATGATCAAGTGGAATAAAACCCATGTTCATATAATGAATTCTCATGCTGTTTGAACATAATTGTTGGCTTGTTAATTCACATTCCAAGGCCCAGCTGGTCAAAACTAAGGACATTGTGAGTTAACAAGACAACAAATTCTGAAATACTGTAAGCAACAACACTGCTATTTTTTCCACAAAAATATTAAAACACTTGATTTTTTGGAGGCACTAAAAGGCTCAATGACTCCTTGACTTACAACTATGTTAAGCTAACAATGCATTGAGCAACTGGGCCTAGGTCATTGCTTCTTTACATCTTTATCTAGAATTCTGTTTTGAATAAATGATACTGTATAGTCAGTGGACAGATCACTTTTGAGAATGAGAGAAAATAGATAAAAGCATAAGTACATTCAGCTGCAATACTAGAATAAATAAGCATCAGTGGACAGATCACTTTTGAGAATAAGAGAAAATAGATTATTAAAGTATAAGTACACTCAGCTGTAACACTAGAATACATAAGCACTGTACCGTTATGTACAAAAAGTACATAGTATATAAAACATAAAATTGCTCATAAAATGTAAAGCTGTGAGAAATGAGAAAAAGGACCATGTAAACAAACCAGAATCAAAAGTCCTTATAAAGTCCTTACAAAACAACTTACCAAACACAACAAAGTAAGTAACACTCATATACTGCCATTTCAAACAAAATCATAGCAACATATTAACTTCCGCAAGAACAAACAAGAGCTCAGAGTGGAAAATATGTCAGTGGTTTTCATATACCAATATACTCAGACAATATCAGAACTGAGAGGGTGTTTGGCGATGATTCTGAAACAATTTCAGTTTGTTTCTCATAAAAAATATGAGCCGCCACACGACAAAATCAACTAAGTAGCATGTGTGCCCAGAGAAGACGGTTAGCTGCCCAGTCTGAAAAGAGTCTACGTTGTCGGCAAAGAGATTGCATAGACCTTTAGCTACCCTGTAAGCACTCAGCGAAGACTATAATCAGACTGGGCAAATGTCCAGGCTAATCTGAGTCTTTGCTGGGTGCACATGCCACTTTGTTGGTTTTGTCATGTCAAGGCTCATATGTTACTGCCCATCGTAAAAGCTGTCTCGGTGAGACACACATTGTTTGTGACTTTCTGTTTGTTTTTTTGGGAGCATAGCAATTCCAAAATAGTACTCATCTTGGAAAAAAGAATTTGCTCCTAGATCCAGAGGAGCCAATTCTTTCTTTATGAAAATGACCACCACTGAGGAGGTAGGCAAGAACAGAGTTCCATCCCTTAAAGTGAAACCATTCATCCTAAGACAGAAATATCTCAGAATTTTCACCAGATACTCCCCCTATCAAGCTCTAGTAGGAAAAAGCAAATGCCATGATCAGCCTATGTATATGGTAAGCTGATATGAGCCACGGCACGACAAAACTAACTAAGTGCCCAGTGAAGGCTTAGAACAGCCTAGGCAGTCCAGTCTGATCAGACTCTTTGCTGAGCACTTATCTGCCCAGTCTGATCAGAGACTTTACTGTGCACTTAAAGGGCAGCTAAGAATCTAACTACAGTCAACCCTCTTTACAATGACACTCTTTACAACAGCAAAATTCTTTATAACCTCATTTTGATATGCACAGAATGGCTAAATTGTTCTAAAAATGCATTCATTACAACAGCAAATTCAGTTTAACGTCAAAATTTTTGGGAACAAATGTTGTCGTTGTACAGTTGGAACGCAGACTCATCACATTTGAGTAAATCATTTTCTGAGCGGTCGTCTACGCACAAAGAAATAATCCCTTTTTTTCGCCGGAAAAAAATGGCGGGAAATTTTGAACAGAAACAGTCCCAAAATAATGCTCGTTTGATAAGATATGCAGTCATAGTTTTCCAACGGACCAGATCAGAAAGAAATTTGATGTTTTGTTATTGAAATCAGACGCATATCAGTACCTCAATGCAGTTTGCACACCCAAAACAACGATCACAGTTTGACAACCGTTTTTCAGAAAAGTAAAACCCTACGACAGTACCCCAAAGTTATTTTGCAAAGAAAATTGTCCCAAAAACCAAATTAGATGCCATTATAACTGAACCGTAGTTCATACATTCGACCGTCTTTTAGTCAGGTATATCTTCGGGAGAAAGTCTATTTTCGTTGAAAATCGATAATGAAGTTGATCATTTTTACGTATACATGGCACGTGTGTTTGTCAACATGCAGACATTTTTCAGCTGGATCGACTTGAGGAGACCAACTGTTTCTTCATTTATGGTAAAGTAAAGCTTGTCATCATTTAGCATACTGTGAATTTATTAAGATTTTGCGTTAGTCTGTCTGCCTGCGATTTTTTGGGCTTCTGAATTTAGGCTACACGCCGAGAACGAGAGAAAGCAAAACAAACGCACTTATCAACCACAAAGTTTGACAAACGAAAAAGCCACAAGACATGTCGCCCCACCTTTAGGTGACAACTTGCCCCAGATTCTGAGAAAACTCCCCCAGAAAACTTCCCCCAAGATAACGCGCCCCACATTCTGAGACCACTCGCCCTTCTAAAGAATTCTGTCCCGGACGACCCCCCCTCAACACACGTACATTTCTGAAGTCATCCAACAAAAACAAAAAGTACAAGAGACAGCTTGCCCTTCCTCATAAATCTGCCAAAACCCTGTCCCGCTAGGCACTAAGGGACCGACCATTTGATATCCATGTGTGTGTGTGGAGGGGAGGCGGGGGGGGGGGGAGGCTGGTATATTTTTCGAAACAAATCCCTGTCTTTGGAAGAAAAAATATGCAAGTAAAAATAAATTAGCTCATAAGGGGATTTCAAAAAATAATCTGGCCTCAAAAATCAGAAGAAAAAAAATAACCTGGCTCCACCCAAAATTTCCAAAAAAGAGTCTGGACCCTGCACTTTTGGTGGGAAGATAGCAACTGCCTACCTACCCACCAAAATTCACCTTACCCCTGAGTCTGGACCCTGCACTTTTTGTGGGTAGATAGCAACTGCTTACCTACACACCAAAATTCATCTTACCCCTCATCCCCCCCCCCCCACCCCCCAAAAAAATGATGGCGACTTGGGACACCCTAGATCTGTTTTTTCTATTTAACGGCACATTTACCGTGATCAACCTGCATAGTAAAACAAACAGGTCTGAGCAAGCAGTGTAGACCAGGAGCAGTCTGATCTGGGTCAGCAATTTTTCCTTAATACAGTCAAACCTGTCTTAAGGGGTCACCCAAGGGAAGGACAAAATTGGCTGCTTAAGACAGGTGACCCCTTAATACAGGTTCATTTGCACTGTATTTTGGTTCAAGGGACCCAGAAAATGTGGCTGCTTAAGACAGGTGACCCCTTAATAGAGGTGACCCCATGAGCAGGTTTGACTGTACCTGCACATTTTGGGTACACCATTTGTGGGTGATATAGATATGTTCGAAATGTAGGATGCTGCTATCTTAGTATTATGGGTAATTACTGTAGCTGTGTGTGACATTTTATGTAGAACTATTATTTGTTTTTGTTGTTTTCATAGTTTGCAGGGATTAAAAAGAAAGCCTACCTACCTAAGTACTCTCCAAAAAAACCCTAGTTAATAGGCAACTGCAAACAAAATACTTTTTATGCTTGGCCCGAGGCTGAGATGGGAGGAGGGGAAAGGGGCATGAAGAAATATATATTCTATAGAATTAAATGCCAAAAGTTATGTTTTAGCTTAAATCTCATAAAGAAAATTAAAAGGCTCTTATTGAAGTTATATCAATAGAAATGATACCATAAACTGAAAAATAAAAAACATTTTTATATTTCCTGATTAATTTAATCCAACTTAAATGTTTGCAGCTTCTGACCAAAGCAAAGAAACTTGTAATTACTAATCAGTTATTAAGCTACTAGAGAGAAAAGCTTGATGACAGACATTAAATGATGAGTCATGACTGTAAAGGGATGCAGTTTAGTACAGCTGAATGAGAGGTAGCCCCTTCCTGTCTATCCCCACCCCCCAAACACACACACACACACCAGCCTATTAAAAAGCATTTTCACAGAGGATTTTATAGGCCAAACATTTAGGACTTTATTATGCTAGCAAGCTTTTTTATATCATTATAAGTGCACAAAATAATGAATGGGGCATACCCTGCTAACTGCTGGACCCTGCACTTTATGTGGAATGTTGCATAATGCTGTTTGTCCTTCTACAAGTCAAGACTATGTTAGAATGAAAATAATTACACAGTTCCACCATAAATGTTGCACCAGCATCAATGGGCTTCATATTAACACCTGTTGTGCCCTCTCATTAGAAGCACTTCAGCAAGAGCATAGATGATTCTATTAATGGATCACAACAAATGTTTTTATGGCTGAATAAGACAGAATTCCCAGAATTGCTATCATGCTCCAGCTGAGTCTTTGTATAATCATTATCATAAACCATCACTTGTGGAAATGTCTCCAGGATTTTTTTCTTATTATGTACATATGTCATAATTTATTTTGGATATTAATTTATACTTATAGGGAAAACACTGAAGGGCAATGTCAGACTGCCTGTGAATATAATAATTTGATCAGAGCTTTATACATTTAGAATACCTATATAGTACTAATTTGTTCATTTGAAATTTGTGTTAAATTTTAATTTTTGATCAAAAGCAACTGTGATGAGACACCACAACATACTAATGTACATTTTACTTGAAGAGAAATGATAAAGAATAATTCCACTTTGGCTTACTAGATATTGTCCTATTATTTTTCTTGTTTAATCATGTTTATATCTTACCATTATTCAACTTAGAGAATAGATTACCAAGTCCTGAGCCTTAAATTGCCATATATTTAATCAAGTTTTCTGGTTTGCTGGACAGCTGTGCTTTTTATTTGTTTTGTTTTTTGTGAGTGTGACTCAGAATCATATTAGAGAACACATCTCATTGAACTAAAATTTTGAGAAATTCTCCATTCTCAATGAAAAGTTAAGGTACCATTCATTATAAATTATATAATTTTTGCATGAGATTTGCCCCTACTGATAGATTTCCATGAGATTTTTGGCAACAGTTAGAGCAAATCCCTCAAAAGATCACTGAGTATATAAACACACTGTGGCATTTTAATTTATGAACCAAGGGCATTGCAGAGCTGACAGCCCCCACCCCCACCTGATGAGCTAGTATTTGACAAACCTGGCATTTCATAATAAATATGTATTTTATTAAATCTCTGGTTTCTTCTGAAGAATCAATAAATGCTTGTTAGTTGTTTACACTCTTAAAAAGGGGATAAACAACTAACAAGTAAATATGTATGTTGTACCCCTCATTAGAACTCCTCATTAAGGTAGTTCCACAGAGGGCCAAAACCTATGTTATAAAAATGCATACTGCAATTTTAATGCTCAAAAGCTCATTTAACAGTACATATGCTGCTTCTCAGTGTTGGCTGAAATTATATGGATTGTAAAGGAGTGTAGCCAAGTCATTTTCTAAGCTTAAAGTTTAAACAAAATCTTCATAACTGCAGTTGTCCTACCACTTTCACCATCTGACAGTGTGTCGAAATTGCTGGGAAAATCAAATAGTACTCACCCTGATTAGACTGCTGTTTTGATGGTACGTAGTCTAACCCAGGTCTACACTGCACTTTTTAATCAAGGATTTTAGTCATTGAATTTTGCAAGTATTTGTTTCATGTAAAAGAAAGGTTAAAAGTTGTGTGCGTGTGTGTGTGTAGGGGTGGGGGTTGGGGATGGAGGAAGGGTGGAGGAAGAAGGGGGAGGGGGTTAGAGGGGCCTTAAGTTGGGTAGGGTGATCGTGTGAGTTGCAGGAGAGGCTTTGAAATATTGGCACGTGCAGGATTAATTGGATGGCAAAATTATTTTTTCTAGCAGTCCCTCTGATTTTGACCACAATGTACCGGTCTTAATAACTTATAAGCAAGTAAATGCGAAGGCTGAAACAGTTGACGCAGTTCTGTAATTGCGTCACAGCTATCATAATCGATCAATTTGTTTACAGTATGGTGTAGGCTACTGATCAGAATTCTTTTCCCAATCATTCTGAAGAAAGTACAGAAAAAAATATTGTTGTATGTTGAATTACAAGATGCGTTCCTCTTCGTGTGTCGGATTTCAGGATTCAAGAACATTTCGGTAATGTTTAAATTTATTACAGATTATTTTGCTGTCTATCGATCCGGTAAAAAATCCGCCGTTAATTTGAGAAAATGAAATAGGGTACCTAAACATTATTTTGCAAAGGAAATTGTCCCAAACACCGAATTACTTAATTTTTATAATGGAGAAAGGGCAGACACCATGGCATATGTCCGCCGACGGGAGAAAGTCGATTTATTTTGAAAATTGCTGTTGAAGTTGGCGGATAAGAGTCGTCTTTACATGATCACGCAAAACGTTCGATTGCAGAATATCTCGGTGTTTAGCTCTGCTCTTAAAGGCATAGAGAATTAAATTAAGATGTAAGGAATAAAAACATATCTTATTTTCGGCTTTGTGTAGCTTGATTCGCCGACAAAGCATCACTGAAATTGCGACACGTTCGTCGATTAAATCTGAGTCTGAGAAATTTCGAACGTTATTTCGTTGCTATCTGTATAAAAATATCACTCCGCCATGGATACGCGTTCCCACTGGTAAAGAGGGTTCACTGTATTGACATGCAGAAGCAAAGACTTTGATCAAACTGGGTAGATGCTCAGGCTGATCTGAGTCTTGGCTGGGTACACATGCCACTTTGTTGGTTTTGTCGTGATGCAGCTCAAATGCCATTCTCAGCGTATATATGCTAAAGCTAATATGAGTCTTTACTGTTAGCGAATTCCAGAACTCAGAAGGTGACATTAATCTTTGGTTTTGTTTAACAATCCAAGGTCACATTTAACATGCTTCATATTTTGTAACCCAGCATGTAAAAGTTGGGCAACGGAATCAGTATCAAAACATACGACAACACAAACTTAAATTAACAATTTCAACCACCACATGATAACATATTCAAAGACACATCACCAGAAAGAATTGTTCCTATTACATGATCAAACAGCAGACTCATCTTCACAACTTCAGAATGCCAGTGTTGAGGAATGAAAACTTGGATATTTTTTCTTAAAAAGAAAAACTATCACTCAAATATGGTAAGGTTTCCTCGTCTGGAGTCCTGAGACATTAAGATTACCCTTTCAACATTCATTTTCAAGTCACAGAGCTTGAGTACACCGCTATAGTTTTTTGCTATTTTTTTTGTGACCCTGGAAAATGTAGCCTTTCCATAATGGGGTTTACCCACCCAGGGCTCAGCAGTTTAAAAGATGGTTAGCTTAAGGAGGTTGTTAGTTGAGATTCGTTAAGTCTTGCAGTACTCACAAAATCAGTTGCAGTCAGATTTATACTGAAAAATTCTGAGGAGCTATTGCGTAGCAAAAGCTACTTGCATTTTTTGGGCAAAAAATGGCAGTGTTTTTACGTATAATACTTTTGAAAATTTAACATCTCATTAGCTAACAACCTTGTAAGCTTTGAACAACTGGGCCTAGGTAATCGAACAATTCTTTTCTTTAAGAGTTGACCCCCATCTAAGAAGGACAACACAATTGAAAATGGAAGCCTAGAATTGTACCCCTTCATCTTAAAATAAACAAACAAAAAACAAAGCAATGCTCCGGATAAAAAAGCTTCTGAAGACGTTTGAAATGTTTATATGAGCCGCGACACGAGAAAACCAACAATGTGGTTGTGCGCCCAGCGCAGACTCAGATCAGCCAGGGCATCTGCCCTGTCTGATCAGAGTCTTCGCTTTGCGCTTAAAGGGTAGCTAAAGGTCTAAGCTAGCTCCGTGCAGACAGCGAAGACTTTCATCAGACTGGGCGAATGCCCAGGCTGATCTGAGTCTGCGCTGGGCACACAACCACATTGTTGGTTTTTTCGTGTCATGGCTCATATATGACAGAATGTATCATTTTGGCTCCTCATTAAAATCACATGAGAGAAGGATTCCAAAAGGAAACATCAACACACATTCTGATGGAGAATGAAAAGAAAAGAGCAAAAACATGACAAATCCAACACAGTGAGATGTGGGCGCAGCAAAGACTCAGATCAGACTGGGCTCTGATTGCACATCTGCCCAGTCTGATCAAAGTCTTCACTGAGTGCTTATAGAGTAACTGTGAGTCTTAGCTACCTCCATGCTGACTGCAAAGACTCTAATCATACTGGGCAGATGCCCAGGCTAAACTGAGTCTTCGCTGAGCCCACATGCCAGTTCGTTGGTTTTGTTGTGTTGCAGCTCGTATATCATTCCTCTGTAAACCTGTATGTGGAGGCTCCTCATTATACTAACACAGAGAGGAGATTCTAAAGGGAGACAACAACAGGCATTCTGATGGAGAGTGAAGAGAAATGAGCCGCGACACGAGAAAACCAACAAAGTGGTTGTCCGCCCAGCTCAGACTCAGATCAGCCTGGACATCTACCCAGCCTGATCAGACCCTTCGCTAAGCGTTTAAAGGATAGCTTAGGGTCTAAGCTACCTCCATGCGGAAAGCGAAGACTCTGATCAGACTGGGTGGATGCCCAGGCTGATCTGAGTCTGCGCTGGGCGCACAACCACATTGTTGGTTTTCTCACGTCGCGGCTCAAATGATCTAAGAAAAATCAAAACCCACCCTTACCTAGAGCTCTAGATATTTAACATGTATGGGTACATTTGCTGGGAAGCAACTCTGCCATTTTCATTTTTGCCTCGGAGCTCCGAAACCTCAGTAGGTTAAGTGCTAGCCTGCTGATCTAGTGGTTTAAGGTGCAAAATCCACCAGCGGCTGGAATATTTCCAACCATAAACTGGGTTCTATTGTACACAGCATATCATTATAACTCTCCCATCATCCTGATATGACTGAAATACTGTTACAAAGGACATAAAATCTCTAGCCATCTACTATCCAGCCATCATTTTTGCCTCCCATTTAGATGAGGTCAACTTTTTAAGAAAAGAATTTGCTCCTCTAGGAGTAAATTCCCTTTTTTAAAGAGGTGCCCCTTTTTCTGAAAGGTTTTGATGTCCAGAAAAGCAAACATTAAGTCACAAAAGTTGTCTCCATTCCAAAAATGATGGAAACATGTACCAGTGTACCAATATATCTAAAATGGAAATAAATAATGCACCAGGTTGTAATGTATAGCCTACACTTTATATGGAGTTCTCGGATTAAATCTGAAGTGTATTTGTCTTTTCTTTATAAACCTGTATGCTAACAATACAACACAAACAAAACAGAATGCAAACACAAATAATGCTGAATTGGATGATACTGTATGATGTTTTGATATGTTCAAATTCTGTTGTACACTGTCAGCATGTGTGAGTCTTGACTGAACTGCAGAGCCAATTCTGATGTCTGCATTACTGTCCTTAAGTTCTGCATCTTCATTTTTATCATCATAATCATACTCATCACCATTATTATCATCATATGCATATCTGTCATGATCATCATGTTTATCATGTTTCTTTATAACATCATATCTTTTATTATCACCAAAATCATGATCAGATTGGAAGTCATTTCTATTTACAATATTTCTAGCATTTATATGACCTTTTAGAACATCTTTGTTCATTGTATCAGGAAGTGGCTGAGACTTTTGTATATGTTCTTGTTCAACACTCCTGAGATCCTGATCATACTCTTCATCTTCATCCTCGTCATTATCATTCCCATCATCATAATTCTCTTGATCATATTCATCGTCATTATTATCTTCATCAACAACATAATCACCATCTTTCTCAACTGGAACTTTGTTTTTTCCCTCCTCATAATCATCATACTCCCCATCATTATCCCCATCACCTTCACCATTATCATCATACTCATCTTTATCATCAGCATCAGCATCATAATCATCATCATTATCTTCATCTTCAGCATTATCACCACCACCATCTCCATTCTGATCATTGTCATCTTCAGGAATGTCAAGGACAACAGGCTGTTTGCCTTGATTTCTATTATTTGGTTCAACCTCATTTTCAAACTGTTCCACATTTTCATTTGGAATTCCTTTCATATTGAGACTGTTTTGTGGCTCTCTTACTGCCTTAAAATCTTTGTTAAGCCCAGCTTTATTCAATCTATCTGCTTCTATCTTTTTAAATTCTAATGGATCATTTTGCCTCAATACCCTGTGGTGGAGTAAAGTGTTAGGCTGATTTTGATCAGAATTAAATAAAACTGCATTTTCTAGTTGCACATTTGGGTTATTCTGATTTCTATTAGGTGCAGCTGCATGATCAAGGATAGGTTTTCTGACACCATTATTATTTAATTCAGTTTTAAGATGATCATTGTTTCGATTGAATGCTAAAGCACTCTCATTTGAGACTAGTTTGTCTTTGGCTATGGAATCGGAAATACCATTATTCCTACTATTCATATCAACTTTTCTTGGCACATTCTCTGGAAATGATTTAACATCTAAAGTTGTATTGAAAAGCAGATGAGCATCTGGTTCACAGAGAAATCTCAGAAATATCACGAGTGCACCACTAGCAACTCCAGTTTTGTGGGCTAAACATCCACCTGCAATTAAAGAAACAGGATCAGGCATAAACTGAAACATCAATGGAAAATGCCATAGACAGTTACAGGTAAAATGAGTTTCATCCCTTTGAACAAAATTTCAGCAAAAGGTGTTCTTGCCTGTCTGTGAGCTGTCACAAAGACATCCATATACTACTAACAAAATTAACCAAAATTACAAAAAAAAGGTTCACACCACCGCCAAGGATGCAGGAACTGCAGTACCTACTTTTCTATGTCTGCCAGTTGCAAATGAGACCAAGATATGGAAAAAAAATGTTTGTTTCTTTCACACCTATCTTTCTATGAAACCCTTGGTGAAATCACAAACTGAGGAGGTCCTGAACAGACCCCTCCTGAAGCCATAAATCTGAGATACATATTGTTCATTTGTTTTTAAAATTTATGTTGTGGTTTTCTTTAATTTATAAATACATGTACTTCTAGAATGAGACTGGTTTAAATAAGTTCAAATCTGACATCTCTGAATGCGAATTTAAATCTAATTAATTATTGTTGTTCATGTGGTCATTCCTATAAATAATTATCATGTTGAAATAAGTTCAAATACAGATTGAATGTAACTATTTTCCCTACCTAGAGGGTTTAGAATAGGTATAGCAGGGTGGGTAATGGTGTGGGAATGTGCTACTCTGTGTGTGTGTGTGTGGGGGGGGGGGGGGGGGGGGGGGGGGGGGGGGGGCGGGGGGAGGGTATTAAACTGTGTTTTCTCTATATGTTTCCCTATATGCAGCTAGGACACCTAGGGCATATTTACTGATGCAACATGTATGCTAAGTAATTCTCTGGGAATTCAAACTGATAGTACATGTATAGGAACAGCATTGTGTGAAATCTAGGCCATTGCTTAACCTACTGCTGTAGCAAGTCTCCAACCACAAAACTTTCTAGGTCTGAAAAAATATATAAATTTGTCAAGAACACAAATCTTGTGGCTGTACCTCCTCCTTCAGTTTTCAACTGTTCTGACAAAACTGACATGGACTGGTTTTTATTGGGTCAATGATCAGTCGATCCCTTCTGCCAAAGTTCCAGCGCTTTAAACGTCCAGCAACAAAAATCTTGAGGCTACAACAATTACTCTTCCTTCAGTTTTTAACTGATTTTCATGAAACTGTCAAGATACTGATACCAGGCCCCGAGGTTATAAAACTTTTTTCATGCTCAACTCAGCTGAGCATGAAACTCTCTCTGCTGATAAATATGAAAATGCCAACTAATGTTGGCATTTTCATATTCATAAGCAGAGAAAATTTCATACTCTGCTAAACTGAGCAAGAAAACAACTGTACTTTTCAATAATTTGCTATTTATTAGCAGGTAAAATTTCATTCTCAACTGAGTTGAGCATGAAAAAAGTTTTATAACCTCGGGGCCAGGATCTGTCCTGATCCTAAGTTTTCTGGTACAGTTACAGATCCTCAATTAGCCAATGCCACAAATCTTGTGGCCACAACTCCACCTTCAGTTTTAACTGATTTTCATGGGACTTTTAAATTATCTGTGATGGATCACCTTTATTGGGCTCGTTATCAGCACCTGTTGTCAGACCCATTCTACTAGAATTACAGCTCTGGATCTGTGCAGAACCACAAAGTTGCATAACACAGATACTGAAATGTTCATATGTAGCTTAGCCTCCAGCTTTGGGAATAAAATACTTGTAGTCAGAATTTTGTCAAAAATGATGTTTATGTCTCCAAAAAGGTTTTGCTTGATTGGATAAAATATTTTTGTTATGTGGTTGTGTGCGGGTGTGCGGGTGGGGGGTATTAAACTATGTTTTCCCAATATGTTTCCCTATATGCAGTTGATTCAAATATTCATAGAGGATATTGACTTTTTGTAAGTGAATACCATATATATTTCATTGAATGTGTTGAAAATATTAGCAATTTACTTTGAGATATCAGTAGTTTGGAATAATTTTCGACTTTGAGATTTGGCGAGTTGACTCTACCTGTATCTCATTTTCTCTTAAGTGCAGGTGAAACAAAATTGATCAACAGACCTGGCATTGTTTTTTCCACCAGTAATTTTCTTCCTTTGATAATTGTGCCATCCCACTGAGTATCAGTAGATCCCAACAACTTCCTTCCTGTTAAATTGTGACCAATCTCGTGATCAATTTTCAAATTTCCTATTACATCTGTCAGATTAATTCCTCTTCCAACATTTCCTAGCTGCCGGATGCTATCATCTTCATAATCATAGTCAGAAGCATCAAGGATGGGATTTAAATCAACTCCTTCGTTGTCTTGGTTAATAGGGCGTGGCATGGTACCATAGCAACCATCTTCACGCTGCCATGATATGATCTGAGGTAGCAGTTTGATGTCAAGAAACTCATAAAATCCAAGACTAGGACATATGAATACTGAAATAAATTCAGAAGAATTATAAAATCGGAATATTGTACTGTTATCAGAAACAAAACTTTTTAAGGTGAAAGGATGCACTTTCAAGGGAAACAACTCTACCATTTTTTCTTTGCGGCCTTCCTTCTTGATGGTGTCTACTCTTAAAGGAAAGAATTTGCTCCTGGGGAGCAAATTCTTTCCTTCAGAGTAGACCCTCTTTATGGAAGGGCCACTTTGTCCATGGCAGCAAACAGTATGTCACAAAAATTGTTTCCCATTGTAATAATGGTACAATCACATGAAGGGTACCCATTCACCTTAAATTTTTTCACTAAATTTTGGCTTAACTGCAATTTTACTGTACCTATCTTAATCCATTAAAGCCAAGTGGACTCTTCTATCACACCATTTGGACAGATTCATTTCCATAATAAGGGGTGTGTGATTAAAGTTTAATTATAATTTTTAATTTCAGAAATTTCTGTATTAAATGCAAACACTCTAGGCCCTGATCTGGAATTGTATTCTGCAGTGTCTGATCTGGATCTACATTATTTTCAAAGGCTTCTTTCAGTGTGCTAATCCGTGATGGCAGGGATCTTTTCCACAGTATGCTAATCATTGACGGTTTAACTATTATAATTATCTAAATTTATTCATTCATTCAGTTTTTGTTGACTGAACATAAAACAATTACTGCAAAACTACAAAATTACTGCATAAAATATTTCTTCTTAAATTCCTCTAATTGGTCTAATTGTCAATTAAAGAAAAAACTGCATGCAAAGCATGTCAGCCTTTTGACAATCTGTCCCATAAAGAAATATCTGACATATATTTAAGCAGGTGTTATGTGTAATTTGATATAAACTGAATAAAGAAATCATGAGGATTTGATATGCCAAAATTCTGACAGACTAGAGCTGAAAAGGGATTCTAATAAATACCACTAAAGTAAATAGCCCTGCTCTAGTAAGCATCCTCTCCCTCATTTCTGAATACAACTGTTAGCTGACTTTAAGGTGACCCGGTACACCTCCATTAGGGATGTAACAATAGTCCATAAATGACTATTGCGATAGTATTGACATTGCAAGAAGAACGATTGAGATACTATTACTATTGCAGGTTGCTATTGCAATGCATTGGGATAACTATTGGGGACAGATTTTTTATTGGGAAACTGAGCTTTTCTGTATAAAATTCTGGTATGTTCACAAATTTACGGCTGAAGAGCATTGTTTAATGACTGTTGAATCACAACATGCACACCTTGGCTACAAAATACAAGAAAATATTATTTTTCATTCTTTGGAATCCACATGCTTTTCTATTATTCTTTTAGCTAAAGACTTCTTTCAAGAAATAGATGCATGTCTAGAAACTATTGAAACTATTGCGATATTGGAAACACTATTGCCGATAGTATTGACATTGCAGCTTTCCCTATCGATAGTGACTATTGCCAATGTTACTATTGCGATATATCGATAGTCCGATGTATTGTTACACCCCTAACCTCCATGTTCTTCTGCCATTTTAGTGAAGGGAAACAAATTCTGTAACTTCTGGCCCAGAGGTTATAAAACTTGAGTACATTCTCAAACTCAAAATAAAGCATACTGATTGGCTGCTTCCGAGCACATGCTCGGAAGCAGCCAATCAGTGTGCTTTATTTTGAGTCTGAATTTATACTCAAGTTTTATAACCTCTGACCCTGGTTTGCTTCCATGGATGATGCAGCCCTTTAAAAACTTATCTTGAAGAAAAGAATTAGCTCTCATGGTTACCTATTAGAGTTGACCCCTACTGAGAAGGGTGGGAAAAATGAAAACAGCAGGGTTGCTCCCTTTATACCATTCACCCAAAACTTTTGTGAAGAAAACTAAAATCTTTTCAAAACTTTTAAACTTAGAAACTCTAGTTTATCTACAGCTCCCACCACCCAATGATGTATCTGTTCAACTTTAATCAAAATCCATCAGTCCCTTCAGGAGACAGAGAGCAGATGAGAAGCTACACTGAAGCCAACAGGATTCACACGAAAAACAATATGTTTCCTCCCACCCACCCATGGTGGTTGGACATAATAATGACTTGACCTGTAATGCTCAAAAATGTTCATGTACTCACTTAGTTGTCTGTATTTACCAACTTTTGCACCAAAATCTTCTACAAGTTCAATGAACTCTGCAATGATACATGCCAAGTTTCAAGGCCATCTGTCAATTGGTCTGGAGGAGGAGATGTTTAAGGGTTTTTACCACATATTAGTGTGGGGGCCAAGTTGGTAATGTGATCTGGACCGCCTGAACAAATTTTAGTTCCCTCAAGCCCTGGAGACTATATGAAATTTGGTTACGACTGGCCCAGTGGTTTCAGAGGAGAACTTTTTTGTAATTTTGATGATGGAGAGCAGAGCCCACCCATGTTCCAAGTACTTACATTGTTCAAGATAGAGATCCTGGAATGGTGGCAAGATAACCATGTTGTGGAATTTCTTCAAGGTGCCAATGTGCTGTACGTAGTTATTAGAGCAGAGTTCAAGTTCAAGATCTGCTAAACTGCCTTTCTTGGTTTCCATCAATTTCTCTTCAAGTCTCCTTTTACAGCCAGTCTGAAATATGTCATAGCTAAACTTAAAGTAAGTATAAAGCAAACTTTATTTTTGTCTCCTTTCCAATGGGAGTCCACCTCTTAAAGAGAAAGAAGTTGCTCCTAAGGGAGCAAATTCTTTCCTTAAAGAGTAAACCTCACTTTGGAAGGAAACTGTCATCCAGGAAAGCAATCAGGAAGTCACAGAAGTTGCTACTCGTTGCAAAAAAAATGAAGGAAAACATGAAGGTGTGTCTATTCATAATAAACAGAGCTCCAAATATAATTAGTTATGATGATTATTGCAGGAAAATTTACCCTGCTAGACAAGAAGGCATATCTGGTGACAACAGAGGGATTAAACACGATTTTTCCTGTACAACCAGCTGACCAAGACATATGTAGAGACCCAAACCTGAAAGGCAAGGGTTTCAAATCATTTTGAGGCTACCAACATATATTTATGCAAGTGCACAGGTTTGATCTCCGTTACTACGTAAAAATCTTACAAGGTTACATGAAAAACAAAATCATAAAACAAGCAAAGAAAGTACAACTTAAGCAAGATTTCTGTCATTTCAAGCAGATGAAAGAATGGCAAAATGCTGATGAAAATAATTCATAAGTTGGCTCTTTTTTGTCTCTTACAGCGAAAACTGTCATTCCAAAATTGTCTCTAACCAGAAATCTTGTATCTACATGAAATTGCATTTTATTTTCTAAAAACTTGAGAATCCCTTACTGTTCATGTCTAAGACTAACAGTGATTGTTCCACAAAATGCTTGATGAAACAGCAATGAGTGTAGACACCAGTCAGATTGCTCCTGACAGAACAGCCTGAATCTATTCTGTCTGTCTAAGCTTTTCTGATACCAAGCTGGGTGTTCAGGTTTTTAGAAAATAAAATGAAGTGAGCCATGGCACGAGAAAACCAACAAAGTGGTAAAGTACCCAGTGCAGACTACGATCAGACTGGACATTCGCCCAGTCTGATCAGAGTCTTTGCTGTCCGCATAGAGGTAGCTTAGACCTTTAGCTATCCTTTAAGGGCTTAGCAAAGAGTCTGATCAGACTGGACTGAGTCTGGACGCATTACCACTTTGTTGGTTTTGTTGTGTTGTGGCTCAAGTACTACCTTTTCTGCCAGCATTATCCACAACAGCTGATGAGTAATACTATATCCCAAGAGTCCTGGTGTTGTCATGATGTACACACATTGGCTACTGATATCACATGGTACACCACCTGACTTGTGAGAACCAATCAACTCTGACATACACTTGTCACTCTGCTCCTCATCCAAGCGAACTGTTAAATAAGAATTTTGCAGGGGTGACTCCCCTGTCTGCACACTGGCAGAAAAGCACATGAACTCAACAAAGTTTACGTCGCCGACGTCAAAACCAGAAAAGTAATACCTATATCTCATTTCTGCTGGTTGCAGGAGACACAATAACTATTCAGTAGTCAAGGTAAAATTTGAGAAGTTCTTTAGTAGTGACACACCAAACTAGGCATTTAACAATATTCAGAAGGGTAGAGGGACTATACCCACACGTACATGCCATCATACTGATCTGAAGCTTAATTTATTAAACTCATTAACACAAAATCTTAAAATTTATGTCACTAGAAATACAAAAGCACCAAAAAGACCATAATATTAACCCTATTGCACTCAGAATGGCCAAAACTCCATAGAGTTTTGGCCTTTCTGAGTGCAAAAGGGTAAACAGAGGTGACTCAGAAAATCGTGTAGATGCAAATCAGACTGCTCTGTTAAGATTTAGGGACAATTCAAGCAACATTTCAGGTAAATAGGTACACCTGCTTGTTTTTCTGCCATTTTTACAAAGGGAAACAACTGTTGTTGACTTCCTCTTTGCTTCCCTGGATAAAGAAGCCTTTAAAAAATGGGTCAACACTTAAAAAAAAAGAATTTGCTCCAATAGGAGCAAATTCTTTTCTTTAAGGGCTGACACCTCACTGACAAGGGAGGCAAAACATAAAATAGTAGCGTTACTTCCCCTGAAAATGTATCCGTTCACCTGAACATGTCCTGATATTTCAGATATTTATGATAATTATTCTCTGCAACGTACCTTTTGTCTTAGCTACCCTGTAAATATCTGATGGCCATGCTTTGTTAAAATCCACCTGTCTTCTCGTACTCTCAAATGTATCCCAAGGTGTTGATACTACATACTGCAACTGTCTGCAATAGGAAATAAATTCAAACAAATGAAAATCTGACTAGTGTTTAATCACAACCTTATGTATTTATCTTTAAAACAGTGTCATACCATCTCTAGAATGACTCCAAATATTTAAATCAGTCTCATGAAATTCTGCTATGAAATGGGGTTTTCCCTCCTTAAAAACTAGATCTGTCATACCAATATCTAGATATCTGGGATTGTTATGGAAGGGGAAAAAAAAGACTGTCTTAATCAAATACGGTAAATGTTAGAAATGGACTCTTCCATCTTTGAATATAGATGATGGCATCATTGAGAACATGCCATTAGACATAGATAATGATAAACAGAATGGCAAACATGCAATGCCAGAAGACTGGGCTCATCTGTTTCTTAATGCTGTTTGCCAACAAAAGAAGAAGTATAACTACGTCTCCTTGAAGTGACCAATGCAGGCCCTTACCAAAGTATGCATTACGCAGCGTATTTATTTGGATATAAGAAAAGAGTTTCCCCTTCCCAAAACAATAAAAAAACCTACCGGTAGATCCATCTCATGACATGGACCTAGAATTTTTGGACTGTTTAGGAAGAGAAAACCCATCTTGTAGCGTATACCAGCTAAATTATGTATGTGTACATGTATTTCAATTCTTGTTACAATGCTCCCCTGTACCTCAGTGGAACGTTTCCATGGCCGCAGTATGGGGCACTGTGCGTCCGCCCATAACCAGCTACATCAATATTTCTACCGTTTATATAATGTATGCAAAAATTCTGTTTTTATTTGCAATGCAACTTCACTCAGTGAATTATTCGGAAATATTTTTCTTGACATATTAAAGGCCTGCTGTTGTTTCCTTGATAGCTTTAATATCACCAATTATCAGTATCCCTTCACAAGTGCATATTGGCAAAATGAGGAAATTTTAAGTTTTCACTGACATAATGATGTCTAACCCATTTAATGTGAGCAGATTCCTCTACCTGATTCGCTGGACAGGTCCATTTTCAATTTAAGGTGTGTCAGGTTTATTTCATATTTCATATACCCTAATGTGCTTAAATACTGAGATACCTAAAACCACTAATTTTCCATTTGGGACAAATGGAAAATTAATGGTTTTAGGTGTCTCAATATTAAAGCACTTAAGGGTATATATCTTAGAAAATGCTATTATTTCAGGTAAGAAATGCAGACCCTGATCACATTTGTCCTATCTGATCAGGGTCTACACTTTGCCAAGGTCCCTTTCATGTGGCTCAAGACATTATTAATCAAAACGTATTGATTTCTTCTTTTACATAAAAGCCTTCTTTTACTTGTTTTGGTAGCAATTAGATCATAGTCACAGTTTACATATGGTTCTATTAAAGGCATTTTTTTTTAGGCGAGGTCTCCTGCCAGCGGGCTGGCAGGAGACTTTTTGGTCTCCTGCCAGCCGGCTGGTAGGAGACCTAAAAGTCTCCTGCCAGCCGGCTATTGGAATGCTAATAAATAAATAGAGAGACATCACATTCTATGGAATTTTTGGGTATATTTAAATGTATTTTTTTAAAGTTGATGTGACATAAATATTATAATTACATTAACAAAAATATATGCTAACAGACAAGCAAAAAATATAAATTAAGAGGGACATTCTAAAAATTGATTTTCCAAGGGAAGTAACTCAAATTGTACTTTGAAAGGGAACTAACTCCAAATACTACTTTCCAATTTTTTCTCTGAATTTTTATTTGCTTATTCTTTGTCCACTGGCATAATTCCATATATCATAAAGGTAATTTCATATTATGAAAATATATTTTTCCTGGTAGAAAGAACTAGTTGATAAACAAATTTGCCTGACTGAACTGCAAAAATGCAACAATAGGGAATAGCTTATGAGAAAATCTGTAAATTTGTGAAAAACTTGATTTGGTGTGCATTGAAACGTTAAGATAAAAAGGGGCTTTTCACACCTATCTGTTTACAAGACAAACTTCATGAAAAAAGTTAAGCAGTATAATGATAAATAAATGATAGTATATGGGCGATCTCCAGTTGATTTTAAGATTGTATAATGTCCAAACAAAAAGGGATTAATGTTTCAATTTTACATATTGAAAGCCAGACTAGAAAGAAAATTTAAATTACCGGTAATAAAACATTTGATTAGTTAACTAAATGTTTAATACAGTAAAATATAGCTGTTTGTCATAATGCCATGCAAAATGCAATTTTATCATCAGTATTCCAGTAGCCGGCTGGCAGGAGACTTTTAGGTCTAGTGACAGCCGGCTGGCAGGAGACACTTCCTTTTTTTATTTCTGCATAAAAGCATATTCCTCAAAAGAACCACTTTCTTGGGCAGTTTTTATAAAAGGTCACAAAATATATTTTGATTCTAAAGCTGTTGATTCTAATCAGGGGCCACAACAATGTTTGATGCAGAAGCAGTTCTGATCACAGTGTTGTTAGGGACCGCAAACTATCTTTTGTTACATAAAAATCAGAAAACACTTTCCTTACCTGAAGCGCTAATAAATCAAGAGCAATGTTATGCAAACAAGTTGCTCAACAAACCTGCCAAAACCTGTCTAAATCCATAATGCAGTCTAGCTACAGCCTTCATATTCTGTCTGTAGATTGCTATGGGTATATATACTCAGAGCGGTAGAACGGAGGGGTATTTGATGATAATTGAGGGATAATTTTCTTTATTTCTCATCAAAACCATATGTTGTGACCCCTCATCTGAACCGTCTCATCGAGGGGTCACAGCATAGTTTTTATCCAGGATTAACAAAAATTATCCCTAATTATCACCAAATACTCCCTCTTATCTAGTGCACTGTATACTGTTTGTGAAAAGCAATGGTTCTGATCAGACTGTACTGATGCACAGGCTGGTCCAAGCATTTGCTGGTAGCAATGCACTATGCAGCCATTGCCCATAATCATGCCTCACCTTTCACCCTAATTTGCTTAAATACTGGGACACCTAAAAACATTAATTTTTCTTAATCACACTAGGTTATTAGAATTACTCACTGGAAGTATTTAGGGTCATCCTTCTTCACATACTGTAGGGCCTGAGCACAGATAGAGGAGGCCAAGTCCTTGATAGCTATTATATCACTGATGATCTCTTTACTAAGATGGTGAAGTTCACCTGCTTCATACTTCTTGATTATAGCAGCTGCATGACCTGCAATTAAATAATGTTAGTCAACATTGTAATTCTCTGTTATCAATACTTATTATTTGAAGATATCTTTCCACCTTGAAGCATTTATTAGCATCTGTTTCATTATTATGATTATTATTCGTCTTACGCATAGCTTTATGAGAATGTGTCATTTGTCGTTACAGTGGTAGAGGCTTAACGGATATGTCTACATCTGTCATGTTGTGTACATTGTATGCAGTTATATTGTTTGTGAGGAAATGGACTCAATTAGCTTAGAGCTTCCATCCATACCCTCTTTGTTCATTGTATATAATATCACCACATGTACATCTTTCAATGAATAAATACTGTTTAAACCAAATAATGTTAAACCTGTCTACAGATTCATAGGAAATGGCTGCTTAAGACAGATGGCCCTTCAATATAGATTCATTATCACACTGAAATTTGCTTTAAAGGACCTCAAAAAGGTGGCTGTTAAAGGCAAGTGACCCCTTAAAAAGAGTGACTGTGCGACAGATTTGACTACAGTCAAACTTGCTTATGTGGTCACCACTATTAAAGGGCCACCTGTCTTAAGCAGCCACTTTTATGGGGTCCCTCAAAACAAAAAATACAGTACAAATGCACCTGTATTAAGCAGCCAGGTTTTGTGTTTCCCCTGGGTGACCACTCAAGACAGGTTTGACCACATATGACATGATTTAAGTCTACACACTCACCAAATAGTGCAACAGCAAGGTATATGGTTGCACCACCATGTTTTTCCACCATTTCACAATAGGGAATAACCTTTGTCATCTCATGTATGCTATCCTTGAAAATGGGGCCCATTCGTAAAGAAAGAATTTGGCCCTTTAGGAGCAAATTCTTTCCTTTAAGAGTTGACCCCAACTGAGAAAAGAGAGGCACCTTGATCAAGTGGTTA
Organism: Ctena decussata; assembly: GCA_963989385.1. Taxonomy (NCBI): domain Eukaryota; kingdom Metazoa; phylum Mollusca; class Bivalvia; order Lucinida; family Lucinidae; genus Ctena; species Ctena decussata. Next base: position 107,842,222 of record OZ022499.1, read on the forward strand.
GTGTGTCTTGGTTATGGTGCAGAAGGTTGTGTGTTTGAATCCAGTGATGAAAAACTCAAGATCTCTCCAGCAGGAAATCTGAGTAACGATCAAGTTGTACTTGAACAATAAAAATAACTAATTTCGAAAGGGTTGTAATGTACCTAGTATTAGAATACTGGCAACTGACCCTCGGTAATAGAAAGATCCAGTTCTTGGCACATGTAAGCAGAGAAGGTCATGACCAGCCTGCGCATCATTACAGTCATATTATTCATATTGCTGGTTGACATCATACCATAGCCGTGTAGAAATCGAGACATCTTAACCTAACTGCGTGAATTTGTAGGCTGAACTTGGCAGGGACATGTCCATTCGAAATTGCAGGGCTCGCTTCCGGTATCTGCAACGGTAGGGACATGTGCGCCCCCATTCATTACAGTTTGTTCATAGATGTGAAAGTATATGTATGTGAAAGATTTTCCCCATTTGTATAGCGACCGTTTCTTCAGCATCAATTGTTTAGATTCTGAACCTGTATCTCCAACTAGTCGAAGAGCATGACGGGACAACAAAGAGAGTATGACCAATTTTATCGTGTAAAAATGTTATTTAAAAATGTTTTGCAAGAAAAAAAGGGAAGATGAAAAGTAAATTGAGACCGTGGAGCATGAGCGAAGTTGCACTATACATACAAACTAATTTTAAAACAAAGCTCGTACAAAGGTATCTATTTAAGTTTTGAATAAGTTCGTACATGTAACTTCTTTCTAATATTTAACCAAACATTTATTAAAGCAGACTGTTACAGCATATCAAAAGTTCTTTTTGCTACATAATTTACTTGTAGAAATAATTTCTTTCTTGTCCGTATGTTGGTATATTGGAGCATATACGAGCGCATGACAGTATGCCATTTCTGTTGTACATGTAATAGTAATCATCGTAAATAAAGGAATTTATCTGGATAACTAAATGTCAAATTTGGAATCTGTAGCATCCATCAAAATACACAGAATTTTACAGATTTCCATATATCCCTGCTGAAACTCAGGGCTTCGTATCCTGCGTATATAAAACATGCTGACCACAATCCACCGATTTAACATATAGGAATGCAATACTTTCGTGGCGCAGACAATATACTTATAAACACTAGTTTTCAACATATGGTTGGTTGGTTTGGGTTTAACGGCCCTTTGAGACAGTATTTCACTCTATATCGAGCCGTCTCCCAGAAAAGGGGAGAAAGAAAAGAGGTATAATAGGCAAGAGAAACAAGAGCTGTCACCAGACAGCACAGCTCGCCTGAACTGGTGCTTGTCCATCATGAACACAAAGTTCGAAAATGTGAACTTGACCTCCAAGGTCGAGTAGGAAGGTGATGCTGCTTCTAGGTACCTGTAAAACTCTGGTATCTGTCATCAGTCTGGGTATAACTTTACATCTCGGCAGTTTGAAACCATACATCTGTGGCCTTAAACTCTGTGTGTGTGTGTTGGTGTGTGGGTGAGTGGGTGGCGGAGGGGGGGGGGGGGGGGGGGGGGGGGGGGGGGGGGGGGGGCGGAATGAAAATTTGAAAATAAAGTCCATGACCTTGACCTACAGGTAATAGTCAGGGGTGATGATGGTGCGGAATAAAATTTTGGACCAATATCTATTATTCTACCAAATTAATTTAAATTGATAAAAGGATTGAGAAACTATGAGATCTTAAAAACTTTAACGTTTTGCTAACGCCGACGCCGCCAGCGCTGACACTGGGGGTAGTACATTAGCTCTTCCTGAACTTCGGTCAGGCGAGCTAAAAATCCAAACAACCCCCATCCGCACCTTCTGCCAGCACAGTTGTCCTACTATCATCAAATTTGGTTGGACGCCTCGGCACTGAAAGTTATCCAGCACTATCACCGGCCCGACCACCCCCTCGTCAAATGGTATTTGTTCAAATATAGCATCATGAAATATGACGGGATGAAGCCTGTTACGGATATTTTTCCTTATCTTAAAGCCTTACTAAACATCAACTGTATCTAAATATATTCCATTTTTAACGTCCAATACAAACTGATTATGTGCTTACCCTATATCTTACTTTATTTAAGATTTGTAATACCGAAATGAGAAGAAATGTCAGGGACACGTTTTCCAAACCTGCTACGAGGCAGGTTTGTGTGATCCGTACTTTCTGAGCGCCACTCACCGTTTCCTTATCGATACAAAAGCCAAGTGAGCGAGAATCAGACCTGATCGGAGCCATGATCCTAACATGAGTTGGTAAATCCGATCAACGGAGATTCTCACCTGAGTACCGCTTAACTCCCACTTATCCCCTTGTACAAGTGGCCAATTGAAAGGAGAGGGATGGGCTCCACCTTTCATATGCTGTGCCCAAGATACAGAGGCGTCTAACTGCCACTGCCCCTGGCTATGGAAACATGTAACTACAAGCACTCATGTTTTATAAAGACTGCAGTAATTGGGTGTTCAATATTTACAGCAGTAACTGTTGTGGTATGTATTGTATGACTTTAAACAGAAGTTTTCAACTTAATGAGTTTCAAATTATATAAAAGCAGTTTTGAAAAATAGAAATACAATCTCTTGAAATCCAAGGTTAATAATGCCAATTATGCACAAAGCGATGCAACACTTATTTTAAGTACTAGGATACTTGATTCTAAACTCAAGGATACTTGAGTACATCTTTCAGGGCTCTAGATAAGATGGAATTTGGACAATAATTCGGAGACAAATTCTCTTTTTTCTTAACAAAAACAAATATCCTGACCCCTAAGTTGAACCATCTCAATGAGTCTGTGAATCTCAGGGAGACAGTTCTAATGAGGGGTCACAATATATGTTTTTATGCAGAAATATGGAAAATTATCCCTAAATTATCCTGTTATTTCTTCTTATCTGGAACACTGAACTTTACCATTTTGTTTTAGCAGCCCATCCAAATGGTAGGGCAAATAAAAACACTTTTAAGGGGAGGCAACTTTTCAGTTTCTTTTTGCCTCCCTTTCCAAGGGAGTCAGCTCTCTGATCTCTTAAAATATTTGGTTGGTTGGTTGGTTGTTTTGGGTTTAACGGCCAGGGGCAGCATTTCAGACAATATCGGGTTGTCTCCCAGAGAAGGCAGCAAGGAGAGAGAAATGATAGATACTGATGGTAATCAACCCATTCCATTATACCAGTTTTGTTGAATATTAGACTTAATGATAGTTAAATGATAGTTACATATCAATAGGATCTAATGCTCCCTGCATATACCACAATTACCTAAATCTTGGGACATTGTAAAGTTTATGAGTACACCACCATGACATTGTTCTACCACAATTTTTACAAAAGGGGACCAATTTAGTCACTTCCTCTTGGCCTCCCTGAATGACAAAGCCTTTCATAAAGGCGTCAATTTTTAAAGGAAAGAATTTGCTCCTAGGCGCAGACCCTCAATTTGGAGGGTGGCAAAAACAAAAATAACAGAGTTGTTTTCCCTACATTTGTACTCATTTACCTTAACCAGTTGTTACCACTATCCAAAAATTTAACCAGGACAGAGCAAATAGGAATTGACAATTTCACATCAAAGAACTAGTCAGATTTCTGGTGGGAAAACTGACAAATCTTCCATCCCTGAATGCCGGACTGCTGAGAGCAAGTACATTGCTACAGTGGGTGAATTTGGGTTAAAAGTCCCAGCAACACATAGGTCATACAAACATGGGACCTTGTTTAAAGTCAAGGCCGGAGCAGCAGGGGGTCAACCCAGTGACCAACTGACCATTGGATTGGAAGTCTAGGGCATAAACTCCTGCTGCTCTTACAGGTTACCTGCCAAGGACAAGTGGATGAAACAAGAGGGCCATGAGGCCCTGAATTGCTCACCTGGACAATTGGCAAGGTGGCCTTTACTTATCATGTCTGAAATTGTCAAAATATTGGGTCAAAAGTCAAAGAATGACCATGACCACTTGTACTCATAAATCTTCATGTACTCATTAAGACAACCATATATACCATTTTTAGGCCAAAATCTTCAAAACTTTCCATGAAATCTTATGTTCTAGCATTTTCCCATATTTGACCATGCCGCAAAAAAGGTCAAGGTAAACCCAGGGTGACCATTTGAACAGTCTTGGTGGTACTCTAGTACTCCATGCTATTTACCAAGTTTCAAGGCCATAGGTGTATTGGTTCTGGAGAAGAAAAATATTAAAGATTTATACCATAAGTGGTAATGGCGGCCAAGTTGGTCATGTGACTGGACCGTTTGAACAAATTTTCATTCAATCAACCCCTGGAGGTTCTATATGAAATTTGTTCACAATTGGCCCTTTGGCTTTTGAGGAAATGGTTGAAAATGTCAAAATATGAGCGATCTGGATCAAAGGTAAAAAAAATGACCTTGACCTCTTGTACTCATAATTCTTCATGAACTCATTAAGACAACTGTATATACCAATTTTTTAGGCCAGAATCTTCAAAACTTTCCATGAAATCTTATATTCTACCATTTTCCCATATTTGACCTTGCTGTAAAAGGTAAAGGTCAACACAAGGTCATAATTTGAACAATCTTGATAGTACTGAAGTACCCAATGCTACATACAAAGTCTCAAGGCCATCGGTCAATTGGTTCTGGAGAAGAAGATTTTTAAAGGTATTTACCATATATGGGCGTGGCGGCCATGTTGGTCATGTGACCAGGGGCCTGGTTCACAACGAATCGTACGATTGAAATTCGTCGTAAGATGATCGTACGAGAATCTTACGACCAAAAATCGCTTTCATGAAAAAAATCTCGGTTTCACTATTGTCCTCGTAGAACTCAATTTACGATCAAATCTACGATACCTAAAGGGCAGTCGTAAATTTCACTTTTTCTCCTCTTTCATCGCACAACATACTCATACTCAACTTTTGAATAGATTACATTTATCTACTGTCTTTCTGAAAAGCATATACCAAGTTTTGAGCAAATCAGTCAATTAACAAAATTCCAAATTTATGATAAATCACCTAAGGGTGATTTTGAGTGAAGTTTTTCCTGTACGATTATCGTACGATTGTCGTGCGATTCTTGCGGGATAATTTACCTGCAATGTATTAGAGACTGTTCTCAAAATCATTACGGCAGCATTTGTTCTTATAGAGAGAAATTATCTTACAAGAAAATGGGAGGTTTTAGGACTGTTTGAACCCCTAATTAGGTGATCTCTAAGACTGCATGTTTGTGTTCAACGGTATGGCACGCCAAATGCACAATAAATCTTTAAACTAGGTTTAAGAAATTTTACCCTAAGTTGAGCTTCAAACCTTGGTTTCAGTTCAGTCATAGGTTTCAAATCTGATTTCAATACCCGGATTTGTAAAAATGATTATAGAAAATTTCAATTTTCAAAAATTAGTTTTGAAGTTAAAACAAAGGATTGAAAACTTAACACCTAAAATTGAGAATGCGAAATTTGGCTTGCTATACTATACAAGCGAATTATTGCGCTGACCACAAGGTTCTGCAGTGCAAGTCTGAAAGAGCTGATACAATCACAGACAGCATTTGGCAAAATAAAAAGACCCGAGTTTAATTCCTCGGAACTTCTTTCTCAAAACTGTATTTCGAAAATCGAGGAAGGGCATGGCAAGCCAATGCACAATGAATATCAAAACCCTGAGTTTCAGCCTTGTTTTTAGAGGTTCAGTCCTAGGTTTTGGATCTCCAATCCCCACTTTTGTAAAATGAATTTATATAGGAATTTTGTTTTCATATCTTAGAAGTAAAGGATGTCACTATGTAGTGACACCCTTTACTACTTATCTTGGTTTTGAAGATCTGCAACTAAGGATAAAAAACTTTAAACCTTGGACTGAAAACTTCCCAGGTGGGATCCTTCGTGTCTTTGGTTAGGAGTCGTCCATGTTTACTTAGAAGCCACCGGTAGCTCAGTGGTTCAAGCGCTGGCCTGCTGATCAAGCGGTCCTGAGGTCGTTTCCGGAGGCGGAAATCGTTTCAATCGTAAACAGGGTTCCATTGCACATAACCTTTCATTATCACCCTTCCACCGTCCTGATACGACTGAAATGCTGTTGAAACGGACGTAAAATCGCAAGGCATCCATCCATCCATCTTCCTTAATTCAGTGAGAAGGGCTTTAACCTCATTGGAGGTCCTGTTGACCCTTTTCTTTGACGTGATTGCGTTGTATTACAAATCGCTACTTTTTGTGTTTATAAAACCCAATACACATCTGTCAAAGCTAATACACATCACGTCTGCGATCCATCGTATAACTAAAATCCTACGAGAATCGTACTATCTGTCGTACGATGTTTTTATGAAACGATCGTGCGAGAATCGTGCGATTCTCGTACGACCAAACGTACGATTATCGCACGATTCATCGTACGGTAAATTTTTGTGAAACAGGCCCCAGGACTGTTAGAAAAAAATTTTCATTCCCTCAACCCCTCGAGGCTCTATATGAAATTTGGGTTCAATTGGCCCAGTGGTTTTAGAGCAGATTGTTTGAAATTGTCAAAATTTGAGATTTCTGGGTCAAAGGTCAAAGAATGACCTTGACCTCTTGTACTCACAAATCTTCATGTACTCATTAAGATGATTGTATATACCAATTTTTAAGCTTAAATCGTCAAAACTTACCATGAAATCTCATGTTCTAGCATTTTCAGATATTTGACCTTGCCGTAGAAAAGGTCAAGGTCAACCCAGGGTCATAATTTGAACAATCTTGATAGTACTTGAGTACCCAATGCTACATACCGAGTTTCAAGGCCATCGGTCTACTGGTTCTGGAGAAGAAGATTTTTAAAGGTTTTTACCATATATGGGCGTGGTGGCCATGTTGGTCATGTAACCTGGACCGTATGAACAAATTTTCATTCCCTCAACCCCTGGAGAATCGATATGAAATTTGGTTACAATTGGCATAGTTGTTTTTGAGGAGATTGTTTGATATTGTCAAAATATGAGAGTTCTGGGTCAAAGGTCAAAGAATGACCTTGACCTCTTGTACTCATAAATCTTCATGTAGTCATTAAGATGACTGTATGTACCAATTTTTAGGCCAAAATCTTCAACAGTTTCCAAGATATCTTATGTTGCAGCATTTTGCCATATAAAAGCATAAGGAAGCAAATTTGACCTTACCGTAAAAAAGGTCAAGGTCAACCCAGGGTCATAATTTGAACAATCTTGGTAGTACTCGTGTACCCAATGCTACATACCAAGTTTCAAGGCCATCCACCTATTGGTTCTGGAGAAGAAGATTTTTTCAGGTTTTTACCATATATGGGCATGGCGGCCATGTTGGTCATGTGACCAGGACCGTTTGAACAATTTTTCGTTCCTAAGGTCCCAGGAGGCTACATATGAAATTTGGTTACAATCGACCCAGCGGTTTCAGAGGAGAAGTCGTTTGAAAGTGTGGATGGACGACGGACGGACGGACGACGGACAACGGACAACGGAGCCTTACCATCCTATAAGCTCCCCCGGAGCCGCTGGCTCAGGTGAGCTAAAAAGAGATTTGTTCACCTGTTTTACTTTGTGGTGTTATGAAGGATGATAAAAAAATCTCAGCCCAAGACAATCCTAGTGAATCTGCACATGTGTGCTTAACGAGAATGTAATTACTAATTAAAGTCGAACTTCGATGGCTCGAACTCGCCGGGGCCACCCCAAAAAGTTCCAGCGATCAGTAGTTTGAGCCATTGAAGATCAACTCACAAGGTCCAGCCGTATGTATTATGCTTTTGTATCATAGCAAGGGTGTCTTCATGTTTATTGATTGGCCATAATTTAAGCCACTTGGTGCCAGCAGAAATCTCCGATCTGGGTATGCCCCCATTGCCGGGTCTTTCACCAGATTGCTCGGAAGCTGACGTACTCTCCGATTTCACTGCAGGAGTGAATGATGGGCCCTAATTTTGTTACGTGTTTAAAGGCAAAGACGTAAATTTCGGCACGTTTTACTCAATTTCGGTGTGAAATTTTAATTGAAGAAAATTGTTTTACCATCTTTAATTTTCATATGCCGCCTCATTTGCCCAGGGTGATAATACGCGTTTAAATTAATAAAATCAAGATATGCAATCAGCTTAAATTAAAAATCCCAACTTTTCAAAACATATTACAAGTCATCAACATTGACGCTTTTATAGTCTTCTTTGTAAAAATTGATGAGCCTTTTTATCATGTTTATTGTATTCAGAACAGCAGTTAAAGAAACTTGTGTCTTTTCTTGTTAAATGCGGGAGGAATGAAGAGTAAGATAACAATGAACAGAGATTTTTTCCCTTTTTATCCTGCATCTTTGATGCATATAATATGATGAGGATGCAACAATTTGAAGCAAACATTTGCCCGTAACAGCTAGTCCACTGACATCTTAGTTTAAAATTTAACATTAGGGGTATGGGCATTTTGTCCAAAAATTTCAGGGGCCCAGCCCAAAATTTAGGGGCTGTGGGCTATTGGGCCCCTGTTAGTCTTTATCCCTGATTTAATACAAAAATTAACTAAATCGTCATTAAATCATTTAGTTTGAATTATTTTAAGCTAACTTGGTTTTGGTATAAGTGATATCTAAAGGTGAAAATGTTCAATTGACCAGTATTTGCCAGTATTTTCCACTTTAGGAGTATTTTCCAGACCGGTAAATAGTAAATACTGGTAAATTCCACCAGTAAATACCGGGTGTGGAATTTACCGCCCAACCTTAAGCTTGTAACAAAGACATCTCATGAGTACAAACTCGTCCTATACCAAACTTGGTCTTGGAGTAACATAAGATATCATAGAAAATGTATGGATAAATATTCACATGGATTCCTTGAGGTAGATACTTTTGGTAGGGAACTTAGCTAATTCCGCTAAATTCACCATTCCTATGGGAAAGCATTGACATATGCACAGTTTTAAAGTGTAAATGAGCAAACTTTGATAATCTTCACAGAAACAAAATTGTTGGCCTGAATGTAAAGAACAATGGAACAATGTAACGAAAAAGCACTTCAAAGCTGGAAGCTTGGAGCTGCCTATCACAAAGCGCTTTTTGAGGTGCAGCGTTGCATAAACACAGCGCTCTGTAGGGCTTTTTGTTCATGTGTTATGAGCGAGGTAAATTTCACTGTGCAACACACAGCTACAGAAAAACACTTCTGCAAGCACAACCATGTCTATCGTATGCAAACTGTTACCAAGGGCCATACTATAGTGCTCACCTAGAGCAACTCTCACTAAGCTCAAGGGTATATCCATGAACATTTCGGTTGGGGATAAAGATTCAGATATGTAGGATACAAGTTAGAATATGATTCTTTCGAAACAATAAGCGAGTTAGGAGTTCTGAGTTTCCGGTCTGACTGGAGCGAAAGGTCAGAGGTCCAGTGTGGATAAATCTGATAGTTCATCATTACACTTACCTGGGCAGTCAATATAAAACTCCTTTTTAATGACTAAAAACCAATGATATGATGAAAATTTGTTTCCAATTCAGAGATAAAAGCAGGCTTCTCATCCCACTTTAAGAATCTAGCTACTCCTGCACCTAATGAATCTTTTGACAATGAATACTTTCGGCAGGTCCAATATGATGCCCTTGTGATAGAAGATCTGTGCAGCATACAGATGGATGGGGCGTACTTTTAATTTGGTCGAGACAGATGAAATCTTCTCCATAGTTAGGTCATTCAGGAATGGGAAAGCTCAGGACATACATGGACTATCTGCAGAGCATCTCAAACATGCTGTGGGGATGGTGGCTCTTCCCCTTGCCAACTTGATGAACTTTATCTTATCCACTGGCTATATCCCATCTGTGTTACTCGAAGGCTTGTTGACCCCAGTCCCAAAGAAGGACAAGGACCAGACGTTGCCCACAAACTATAGGGGAATAACCATGCTCTCTATCCTTGGTAAGGTCCTTGAAAAGGTGCTACAGAAAAGAATGGAAAACCTGCTGACTAGAAACCAGTCACGGTTGCAGCGTGGGTTCACGAAGAAATCATCCTCCGTGAATGCAGCTTTGCTTATCTCTGAGGTACAGAATGAGGCCAAGGACAGAGGTGAATTCTTATCCCTGGTAACTCTTGATGCTGCAAAAGCATTTGATGTCGTATGGCAGGCTTCACTCCTGAGAAAGATCTACCATGAGGGTGTGGACGGTACACTGAGGTTGACCCTTTCGAGCATGTACTCGAATGCAACTACTTCTGTGAAGTGGGGTCCTCATATATCTTCGTCATTTCCAATCAAGCAAGGGGTGCGCCAAGGCAGGATTTTGAGTATGACCCATCATAAGCTATTTAACAATTGTCTTCTCCAAATAATGGATGAGTCTGGGCTTGGTGCTAGTATTGGTTGCTTCAAGTGCAGCGCACCAATGTGTGTTGATGATGTTGCAGTCCTGGGAAGTAACGTCTTTCATGTCCTGTGCATGGTTGAAATAGTTCGAGGGTACTGCTGTCTGGAGCATTATACCATTCACGCACAGAAGTCAGAGGAAGTAATATTGAACTGGGAGAGTGATAGCCAAAGAGAGGTTGAGATTAAATATGAGAGTGACTCTATTAAGAAGGTCAAATCTGTGGTGCATCTTGGAGTTGAACGTAGTAAAACAGGTAGACCTAATGTCCGAAAAAAGGTACAGTTGGGGCGGAGGACCATGTATAGTCTTATGGGGGCCGGTGTTTATGGGGGCTCCGGTCTTAACCCAATGGTTTCTGCTCATCTCTGGAAGATTTATGCCCTACCAAGAGTGCTCTATGGATTGGAAGTCCAGATCTGCCTCCAGTCAAATATTCAGGCTATGGAACAGTTACAAAGGTCCATATTAAGAAGAATACAGTCCCTTCCAAACAACACTGCCAACCCAGCCTTATACTGTCTTTTAGGGGTTCGGCCCCTTGAACAGGAACTTGATCTTCGCCGTCTTTCCCTACTGGCTAATGTGCTGTACACAGATGGGATTCTGGAGCAAGATATTGCTATGAGGCAGATAAGTGTAAAGGATCCTGACAGCCACAGTTGGTTTGTATCATGTAATAAGTTACTACACAAGTACAACCTACCAAATATCTACACTGTGAGAGCCGAGTTTGCGTCTGAGCTGCAATTTAAGCAACAGGTCAAGGCAAACGTCAACAAGTATATCAAAGAATCTTGGTCTTCTGTGGCAGGGGAAAGGAAGTCATTGAGTTTTCTAAATATGAAGTCTTGCCGTGTTGGAAATGTCCACCCATGCTGGAGTACTTTGGATAATACCGTCATTGACATCAAGAGAGCAATTGTAAAGGTTTGCTTATTGACAGGTACATACCACCTCCAGGCTGGGGATAGGTTCCACAAGACTGGTACAACGAGCATGTGTCCACTATGTTCTGCCACTTCTGAAGATAGGCTTCACTTCCTTACCGCATGCGTGTCATTAAGCCATGTCAGGCAACCATATATCGCAGAAATCAAAAAGAGACTCTTACAGAAGAATAGTGTATTTTGGGTATCTTCAGTGCTTGCTGACATGAATCTCCTTGCGCAGCTTGTAATAGACTGTACTTCCAAGGTTATCAGTGATAGACTTGTACTCGCGGCCTCTGACTATAGTGACATAGAAACTATTTCCAGGAAATTGTGTTTCATGCTGCATATTAAGTGCTGCAGTCTTATCAAGCAGTTGAGTTAGCTGTGGTCTGGACCTAGGTCTGGACTATATAAACTTTTATGATCATTCCTGTGTGTTTCTTTCGTTTGGTGGTGGCTGTAAGATCTATTGATAAATTGCATGAACTTTTAGAGGACTTGGGTCCCGGGAGGTGTTTTATCTCGTTAACCCGTTTTTAACCCGTTAATGGCTGAGATGGACCTGGACGGATGCCTCTCAAAAAGACCTTAAAAGAGAAGTCTTTTTTCATACTTTTCCCTTGTGATCTTGCCTAAATTTCTAATCAGACAAGATCAAACCAACATCCTGTAGTTGTTGGTTTTTGTTATTTTGTGTATTTTGCTTTCGTTTTCTGTAAAACTTTGTTGACACTTGTTCCGGCCATTCACTACATCAAGTGGGTGGGGTAAAGTTCAGAATCCGGAGTTTAACAAAAATTAGGGCAGAGTATCTGACTAGCTCTTTGTAACTGTCAGTGCTCTGTTGTCTCGCAAGTTCAGAATCAGGATTGTTGCTGGTCTTTTTTAGCTCACCTGAGCCAGCGGCTCCGGGGGAGCTTATAGGATGGTAAGGCTCCGGCGTCCGTCGTCCGTCCGTCAACAATTTCAAACGACTTCTCCTCTGAAACCACTGGGCCAATTGTAACCAAATTTCATATGTAGCCTCTAGGGGACTTAGGAACGAAAAGTTGTTCAAACGGTCCTGGTCACATGACCAACATGGCCGCCATGCCCATATATGGTAAAAACCTAGAAAAATCTTCTCCTCCAGAACCAATAGGCCGATGGCCTTGAAACTTGGTATGTAGCATTGGGTACGCGAGCACTACCAAGATTGTTCAAATTATGACCTTGGGTTGACCTTGACCTTTTTTACGGTAAGGTCAAATTTGCATTCTGTAGCTTTTTTATGGGAAAATGCTAGAACATAAGTTTTCTTGGAAATTGTTGAAGATTTAGACCTGAAAATTGGTATATACAGTCATCTGAGAGAGTACATGAAAATTAATGCGTACAAGAGGTCAAGGTCATTGTTTGACCTTTGACCCGGGCCTCCCATATTTTGACAATTTCACACATCTCCTCAAAAGCCATTAGGTCAATTGTAACCAAATTTCAAACAGAGCCTCTAGGGGGCAGGGGAACGAAAATTTGTTCAAACGGACTGGGTCACATGACCAACATGGCCGCCATGCCCATATATGGTAAAAACCTTTAAAAATATTCTTCTCCAGAACCATTAGGCCAATGGCCTTGAAACTTGGTATGTAGCATCAGGTATGGGAGTACTACCAAGATTGTTCAAATTATGACCTTGGGTTGACCTTGACCTTTTTTATGGTAAGGTAAAATTTGCTTAATTAGCTTTTATATGGGAAAATGCTTGAACATTATATTTCTTGGAAACTGTTGAAGATTTAAACCTGAAAATTGGCATATACAGTCATCTAAATGAGTACATGAAAATTTATATGTACAAGAGGTCAAGGTCATTCTTGACCTTAGACCCTGGTCTCTCATATTGTGACAATTTCACACATCTGCTCAAAAGCCACTAGGCCAATTGTAACCAAATTTCATACAGAGCCTCTAGGGGCTGAGGGAAAGAAAATTTGTTCAAACAGTCTTGGTCACATTACCAACATGGCCGCCATGCCCATATATGGCAAAAACCTTTACAAATCTCCTTCTCAAGAACCAAGTGATCGATGGCCTTGAAACTTGGTATATAGCATCAGGTACTTGAGTACTATCAAGATTGTTCAAATGATAACCTTGGGCTGACTTGACCTTGTATAAGGCAAGGTCAAGTATGGGAAAATGGTAGAACATAAGAGCTCATGGCAAGTTTAGAAGATTTTGGCCTAAAAATTGGTATATACAGTCGTCTTAGTTAGGAAGATTTGCGGGTACAAGAGGTCAAGGTCATCCTTTGACCTCTGACCCATGTCTCTTATATTTTGACAATTTAGGACGTCTCCTCAAAAGCCACAGGACCAATTGTAACCAAATATCATACACAGCCTCCAGGGGCTGATAGAACGAAAATTTATCAAGCGGTCTAGGTCACATGACCTACATGGCCACCATACACAGGTGAGCGATTCAGGGCCTCATGGCCCTCTTGTTTGAAATTAGTATCTAATGCTTGGAAGGGGTAGAGTTTTTTTTCACACCGACTGTACTGTAGTGTGGAACTTGATGTTTAGTAATTGAGCTGCCACTTGTGAAGCACTGCCGTCTAGTTCGGTGTTTGATATTCTCATTTTGCAAACTCTCCTCTTGCCAGGTAGGATCAACCAACGGTAGGAAATGTCTAAATTGCATGTCAGAAGGCCCCCATTCATGTTTCCAGTGGTGGTAGTTATTGGTTTTATTCTATGGAAATGGTCAAATCAAGGTTCAGACTCTCCAGACCCAAGCTTGGAATGCAGGATTGGTAGCAATGTGTCTGCGGACAGATCTACGCAGTGTTTCACTATCATAAGGAAACTTGGAAATTGTAGAACTTCGGAGAGGTTAAGATGCTTTTCCTCATCCAAAGGCACTAACCTAGCTCTTTTGATTATCTTGGCTGGGGACATCGAAACAAACCCAGGTCCCAGGTCTAAGTGTGGTTTGTGTAAAAAAATGTGCAAATCATCGGACAAAATGATTGAATGCATTGATTGCGAAAAACGCTTTCATGCAAAATGTTCAAATCTGGGAGATGATGAGCTGTTAGCGATTGAGACTGGCAGTAGTGATTGGTATTGCACAAACTGCAAGGCGGATTGCGGCCTGTGCAGTCGTGCGGTTCTCAATGGTCATAAGGCAGTTCAATGAGATGGTTGTGAACTGTGGCTTCACAATGAATGCTCTTTTATTTCAGACACTGATTATGAAAATGTATTGACTTCTGGGTGCACATGGATTTGTCCAAAATGTGAATTTTTCAACTTCTCGGACTCCTTTTTCGATGATCAGCTGAATCTAGTGACTGAGAATCAATTTAATCCACTGTCAAAGGATAAGAATGTTAGGCTTTTATCAAGCAGTTCAAGTGAGTCAAATTTTAATGGCAAGACTCTTGGCCGTTTGAAACTTGTTAGTTTGAACATAAACAGTATTAGGGGTAAGAAATTGGATTTATTAGCTTTCCTTGATGTCCACCAACCTCAGGTTGTGGCTATTCAAAAAACAAAAATTGACAGTTCAGTTGCAACTTCGGAATTCAATTGTTCCCTGAAACATTCCCCTACAATGTATTCAGGAAGGACAGAAACCTTCATGGTGGCGGAGTGATGCTTCTCATTCATAAGGACATTCCGCACATGCCCTTGTCAGAAATAGAAAACGACTCAGAATCAGTTTGGGTTAAAATTTTGGCAAACAAAACTTCCCATTATGTAGCAAGTTGGTATTGTCAGCCTGGTGGCTCAAGTGAGGAATTTCCATTGTTTTGTGACCAGTTAGATCATATTAGGACAAAGCATAAGGGAAATAAGCTCCCCTCAGTTCACGTACTAGGGGATTTCAACTTCAAAGATATTGCTTGGCCAGACCGACTTAATAAGTCAGGATCAGTGTTAAGGCAGTCAGAGGGACAAATGTTGATTGATGTCATGAATGACCATGGTTTAGAACAACTGGTGAATTTCCCGACTCGGGAGAAAAACACATTGGATTTAATTCTCACTTCGCTTCCTGGTCAGTTTCAAGAACTACATTCCCCGAACAAACTTAGTGATCATGATGTGATATCAGGAACACTGAAAATTTATGTCCCCCCAAAAAAGAAACCTCGGAGGAAAGTGTTTTTGTACCAAAAGGGAGATTTCGAATCAATGAGGAAAGAAGCTTCAGACTTCGCAAAACATAGGTACTTCAATGTTTACTCGGACAATCGCTCAGTTCAGGAAAACTTTGACTTGATAACCTCCTTTATTCAGGAGTCTGCTGAAAAGCATATCCCCTCAAAAACCAGTAGGTCAACCTCTCCTGTTCCTTGGATAACCCCTGAGATAAGAAGAAAGATTCGTAGAAGAAATAAGACACATGCGAAGGCCAAAAAGACTGGCAGTAGCAAACTTAGGTCAAAATTTGAATCTTTGAGAAGGGAAATTAAAGCTGATGTGAAAAAGCAACATGATTTGTATGTCAATAACTTGGTTGGTGACATAAAAGCTAATCCCAGACTTCTACAGGTACATTAATAGTCAAAAGAAAGATACTCAAGGTATCCCACCCCTAAAGAAGAGAAATGGTGGTGGTGTTGCCGAATCAGAGTTGGAACAGGCTGATGAATTTAACGGTCAGTTTTCGGATGTGTTTAATAAAAGTGAACATACCCAAGACCCCCTTCTTAATCGCTTGGCTCCTTTCATGGAGGACATTCATGTTTCGGCAGAAGGTGTAACGAAACTTCTTAAGGGCTTGAACCCATCGAAAGCTTTAGGACCTGATGAATTGCATCCTAGAGTATTAAAAGAACTAGCATATGAATTAGGCCCAATGTTTGCTCATCTCTTCCAACAATCTATTGACACGGGTGAAATCCCCAAGGAATGGTCTCTTGCAAATATATGCCCACTCTTCAAAAAAGGAGATAGGGCTTTGGCTTGCAATTACCGACCGGTTTCTCTAACTTGTGTACCATGCAAGTTACTCGAACACATTGTCTGCTCTAATATTATGGCACATTTGGATGAACATAAACTTTTGTCTGACAGACAACATGCTTTCCGGAAGAAACATAGTTGTGAAACTCAATTGATCACGGTTATAAATGACTGGGCTAAAATCTTGGATAAGGGCGGTCAGGTTGACACTTTTATCTTGGATTTTGAAAAAGCTTTCGACACTCCCCCTCATGAATTACTTAAATGTAAGCTATACGGCTATGGTATTGGTGGGAAGACTCTGAAATGGATAGATTCTTTTCTCTGTTACAGGCAGCAGCGTGTGGTGGTAAATGGAGTTAAGTCGGATTGGGCCCCGGTTTTGTCCGGTGTCCCCTAGGGCACCGTACTTGGACCATTGTTGTTCTCGTTGTACATTAACGATATAACTGAAAATATTGACTCGGAATTAAGACTTTTTGCTGACGACTGTGTTTGCTATCGTGAAATCAGAGATGTTGAAGACAGGGTGAAACTTCAGGAGGATATAGATCATTTAGGTCGTTGGGCAAGGAGTTGGGGCATGAGATTTCAACCTGTTAAATGCAATATAATGCAAATTACAAGGAAACGGATCAAGAATATCAATGCTTCCTACACTTTAGAGGGAATGGTCCTCAGTAATGTAGAAACTATCAAGTATCTCGGCTTAACCATAACCAATGATTTGAAATGGAACACACGTCAGCAATATTTGCACAAAGGCTAATAGGACCCTCGGCTTTCTCAGACGTAACTTGGCAGCATGTCCACAGGATGTTAAAGAGTCAGCATACAAGGGACTGGTGCGTCCAGTCCTGGAGTATGGCAGTTCAGCTTGGGACCCTCAAAGTATACTTCTTCAAGATGAACTTGAGAAGGTGCAGAAAAGAGCAGCTAGATTTGTAACGGGAAATTATACATATGAAACTGGGAGTATGACTGGCATTCTGGAGAAACTTAAGTGGGAATCCCTGAAAAAGAGAAGGAAAGATAGTAGACTCATAATGCTTTACAAAGGTCTGAGGGGTGCAGCCAGTATACCCATAAACAACCTTGTTCCCCCAAGTAGGCGTACCAGGAATCATCATTCCCTGACATTTCAAACCCCATTGGCTTGGACTGACATTTACAAGTCCAGTTTCTTCCCCCAGACTATTAGAGATTGGAATTCCCTGGAAGATTCACTTATTTCTGCTGCTGAGTGTGCAGAGGATTCAGTTACTAAGTTTACTTCTCTTATAAGGGCTAGGGACTAGCTTCCCTGATTCACAGGTCCTGGTGAATGATTGTCCTTGGACGTGTCACCAGTAAACAATTCTGATTCTGATCTAGTTAATCATTATGTAGTTGAACTTTAATAATAATAACTCTCAAGTCTGTAAGTTATTCTCCACCAGCATATTTGGATTACTGAACTATGCTGGACGTAAATTCATAGTATCAACGCTGGATGTGATTATAATATTCGACGGTGGATATAGTACGACGCTGGATGGTTCTTCTAACCGATGCTGGATATGTAATTCTACGTAAAAGCACAGTAACTGTGGCTCTATAATTGTAAAGACTTATTACTAGCACAGAAATTCAAAAGTATTGTATAATTGCCTTGGACTCATGTTCAACCCAACGACACAACTACCCTTTGGCGGTGACCCTTTATAGGGTGGAATACCTACAAAAGAAAGAAAAGAAGAAATGAATTATCGACCTTTGCGCATGCGCACTGTGGAACTCCGAACTCACTTATATGACATCAACCTTTTTCATAGCATCAAACAGAATAAAACCTTTACAATCATAATTAAATTTCATCTGCCAACAGACTCTCATCAGTCATGAACTGCCCAGTGTTACTTTGGAATTGACAGGTAACAATAAACAGGTCCAGATCAACTGCAGAAATAGGTATTATACCTAGAAGAAGGTATAATAGCTACTTCTGGCTATACAAAAGCGTGTTTTTCGTGTGTATTTAGCTATTTCTCTCATATACACAACGAGTCGCATGCTAGCATTCAATGTGCATATTTCCGGGCCCGATCACACACCATTTTCAGAAAAAAATCGGCGGAAACCGACCCGCGTGTTTCGTAAGAATACATTGTTTTTAACCCAAAAATAGAATTTCATGTGATTTTCGCCGTTTTCTTCCTTATTTGTTCATTTTAAAAGCAAAAGTTTACTGAAAACAAACTTCTCTGGGTGTTTCGTCAATACCTCCAAGTTGAAGAGCTCCAGCAGCCGGTGATGCTGATAAATTCTAATTTTTATACACCGGTGTCATGACAACTGTAATATTACGGTGGCACTAATGTGTCATCAAAAGTAACAAATGGGATGTTTTATTGATTGTTTAAACAAGTTGATTACTGTTAATCCGTTATTCTTTCCTTCAGTTTTCCATGCAAATACTTAAACTAAAGTGTTGTTCTCCGTAGCTATCAAGTTCAGTATATAACTTAAAAATGAAAAGAAGAAGAAAATTTGCATGACAGCATAGCTTATTTGTCAACTTTTTCTAGTGCACAAACAGAATATTCCGATGTTAATAACTACCAAGACTTTGTCTCAAGGAGCTACTGTTGCCATTTAGTGTTAAACCCCAAATACGATTGATAACAACCACATAAAGTTACCGAAATTTGCCTTTCTGCTGTTTGTACACTTCTGAGGCATTGTGAATATAGATAGATATAGAAAGATAGATGCGGCCCGAGTTAAAATTGTAACTGCTTGAAAACAGGAGGATGAGTCGCTATTTTCGTGCGGCTAATTTGCATTTGCTCGTTGATATTTTCGCGCGGTTTTGCACGTGCGCAAAATTAGTATTTACAGAACATATGCATCTTCAGAATACAATGAAATAGAATGAATTTAATCAAGAGCTCCTGATTTAATACCAATAACGTTTTCGTGCGGTAAAACCCAATACTTAAGATTATTTCTTTTCATTTATCATTAGTACTTTACACATGTTTGTACGCAAGCACGCATTACAGGTATATTCGTTTGCGCGGTTTCTCCCATGAAGAAATCAATCTATGCCTTTAAAATTCAATGAATTTCACATCGAAACCTTGTTGTCGTCATAAAATTGAAACTTACACATATTTAAGCACCAAGCAATTGTTTTTCAAAATCAACTTTTATTATTGTTATTATTATAAACGCTTTGTATGCCGCGGGTATGTTAGTATTTTCGTGCTTCTATTTCATGTTATCATTACTGTATTATTTTTATTATTGCACTTGTGCGAAATGAATATTTGAAAAACATTCTTCTTCAAAATATGATGAAGGAAAATGACTTTAATAATAATTTCTTGTAATTATAAAATCAAAATCTCAATCAAGAATTTATTTTCAAAATTAAATACAGTGTCAGCTTGGCAGTGACGCACCTGACCACATGGCGGTAATTTTATTGACTGCGAAAGCAGTCAGTGAATAAGGACGCAATACTTTTTCAAAATTTTCAATTGCGCGAGCTATACGAATGCGCGCCTTTTAAGCATACGAAAGCGCGATGTTTTTTCCCTAAGAAAGTGCGACTTTTTTCATTAAACCTCAGATAGTTCAATGTTCAGACATGTATCCCTTTCGATAGCCAGATAAAAAAATATATCTTGTCTGTTGCCTCCCTTTCATCGCGCAGATGTGGAAGTGGGATACGAGTATGTTATTATTATTTTTTAAATAGCAAAGTCAGGAAATATTCGTTAACACCATCTTAAGATTTCAGCTAAAATCATCATATGTGTATCAGAGGCTGGCTTTGAATGGATTTTTACATGCTTCTGTCAGTGTATTCCATCGCTTATATACTCTTGTTGAAAATCTCTTCCAAAGTATCAAAAGGTTCTCGTTCCCTTTTTGCAAGAATAGTGATCGTTCAAGATGCGCGAATTTCAGATATATATTTTTCTGCACAGCTTTAAGATTTCCTATGCATTCAAACACAGATAGGTGTGAGTGACTGAACATATCACCAAGCTGGTTGTGGAAGCTGTTGCATCTGTGTGTGATGCATTTACTGTCAATGCCCGGATCTTCAACCTATCTGCGGACCTAGGTAAAGGTCGCGCACACGTAGGCATATTTTCCGGGGAAAAGTCGCTCAAACGTATGCTATAAAAAGTCGCGCAAACGTAGGACATTTTCAGGTATAGTCGCGCAAACGTGCTGCTCCCCTGAATACATGTTATAATTATCAGTTGAATGAGGAAATACAATACAGCGCAATACATTTATGCAAGAATAAATCTTGAATCATATCAGCGGCATGGACAATTTAATATTATCACGGGATGGCCTCAAGCTACAAAGATTGTCATTTTTTACCGAAAGCAAGACGTCCAAAAACAATTTGAGTCAGGGGTGGGATGGGGTTTCAGTCAAAAGGAGGTTTGGTTAGGTATCCGCAAACAAGACATTTATTTTTGTTGTTGTTGTTTTGACCCATGATTTTTGGGGCTGAATTTTCTATATCCTGTGATCTCTTAATTCTACTGCGCTTGACACTTGCACAGTTAGGCATACACAGAAAAAGACGATTGCTAAACAGTTGCATAGAAATGAAAACAATAGTAATAATAATACATGTAGAGTGAATAAAAACATATGTTATATGCATACAACTCAATTTACATGTAATTCTTTACTCAGGTTGTCAAATACATTTTAGCGCATCTGCAACACATCAACGAAACAGGACAATGTCCTAATAATGAATATACCTTCCCAGCAGGCATATGACTTCACAGTGACGTCGCATTGACATCACACTGATTTCAGAACGATGCCATATTGACGCTCTGTCCCAGCTGGATCTAAGGGTTGGGATATTATACAATCACTAAAACATCCCCAGTTGTCAGTTATACTACTTCTGATGGCACATTAATACCACCGTAATAACTCAGTTGTCATAACATCGTTGAAAAGAATGTAAAATTTAACAGCATCACCGGCCGCTGGAGCTCTTCAATTTTAAGGTATTGATGGAAGCTGCATTGAAGTTTAACTCAGTAATTTTTCGCTTCTAAAAAGCACAAATAAAGACAAAAAACGGAGAAAATCATACAATGTTCCATTTTGGGGTGAAAAACAATTTATTCTTACAAAACGTGCGGGTCGCTTTCCGCAGAATTTCTTGTGAAAATGGTGTTTGATTGAGCACAGAAATATGCATAATGAATGCCAGCATGCGACTCGTTGTGTACATGAGAGAAATAGCTAAATGCACACGAAAAACACGCTTTTGTATAGCCAGAAGTAGCTTTTATACCTTCTTCTAGGTATAATACCTATTTCTGCAGTTGATCTGGACTGGAATGACCTCCCTGATTCCCTGATTTCCTCTGCTGAAATGTCAGATGATTGTGTGTCAACGTTCTCATCTCTCGTGAGAGCTAGGGACTAATTTTCCTCCAGTCACGCCCCCCCTGGTGAAAGATTGTCAATTTTGGCGTATCACCAGTAAACAATTCAGATTCAGATTCAGACCTGATAAAGATTATAAACAAATCCTAACCTTCCAAAACTCGAAGGCCATACAAGCCATCAACGTTAATGTTTTTGAACTCTTCCTTGTAGAAATTGACGAGCTTTTTTATTGTATTCAGAACAGCAGTTAAAGAAGCTTGCGTCTTTTCCTGTTTTGCAAGAGGAATGAAGAGAAAGATCACAGTGAATACAGCTATCACAGCCATTGTTGAACTTTCTATGTCTACACCGGTTAGAGCAAAAGTTGTTTCCCCTCTCATAACGCGGTCCATAGAATTACCAAAACAGTACCGAAATACCGAAAAGCACCTATCTATCTATCTATCTATCTATCTATCTATCTATCTATCTATCTATCTATCTATCTATCTATCTATCTATCTATCTATCTATCTATCTATCTATCTATCTATCTATCTATCTATCTATCTATCTATCTATCTATCTATCTATCTATCTATCTATCTATCTATCTATCTATCTATCTATCTATCTATCTATCTATCTATCTATCTATCTATCTATCTATCTATCTATCTATCTATCTATCTATCTATCTATCTATCTATCTATCTATCTATCTATCTATCTATCTATCTATCTATCTATCTATCTATCTATCTATCTATCTATCTATCTATCTATCTATCTATCTATCTATCTATCTATCTATCTATCTATCTATCTATCTATCTATCTATCTATCTATCTATCTATCTATCTATCTATCTATCTATCTATCTATCTATCTATCTATCTATCTATCTATCTATCTATCTATCTATCTATCTATCTATCTATCTATCTATCTATCTATCTATCTATCTATCTATCTATCTATCTATCTATCTATCTATCTATCTATCTATCTATCTATCTATCTATCTATCTATCTATCGGACATTCTAGGCAGGTGGCGCTTGTCTGAGTAACAAGAAATTAGTATAAAAAGATAAAAGTAAAGCATAAAAGAAAGGTAGTGAAAGATGACAGTGAAGGAGATAAAAGATGATAGGTTAAAATAGTGCAGATGAATTTAAATTCAGATTAAAAACAGTCTACTTGGGATCTAGGGTCTTGAATGTTGCAGTTCGCCAACAGCAGCCTAGAAAGCATCAAGACTTGGCCCGCATGCAACAGATTCAGGCAAGAACAGATTCAGGCAAGGTGTTCCACTGGACAATGGTCAGATGGAAAAAGGAATACTTGTAATAATCCCTAGCAGTATGTAATTGGTGGAATGCCATTGAATGACAGTATCTAGATACACGGGAAACAGACAGTTGTATGTATACAGGAAGAGGGACCGCAACAAGGCCATTCACTATCTTATAGATTAGACAGAGGCGAGCACCAGCACGCCTCTGTTCTAGACTACGCCAACCCAAGGTTTCAATCATTTCTGAAACACTTGCCATTCTTTCGTAATTTCCGGTGGTCCATCTTGCAGCCCTTCTCTGTACTTTTTCAAGTTGGGAGATCTTATCTTTAGTATGAGGGTCCCACACTGCCACTGCATACTCTAGCTGCGGCCTGACAAGGGTGTTATAGGCCATCTCCCTCACTCCTGGCATCTTGGTTTTGATGTAGATCTTTATGAAGCCTAGGGTTTTGTTTGCACTGCCGGTGACCCTGTCTATGTGTGAGTTCCAGGACAGGCCACAGGAAATGTCAACCCCCAAATACTTAGCGCTGGTGACAGTTTCCAGGATCTGTCCATGTAATCTAGACATGGCATTTATAGGTTTCCTGGAACCTGTCACCTGCACCACTTGGCACTTTGAGGGGTTGAACTCCATGTCCCAATCCGACTCCCACATAGACAGTTTATCAAGGTCTTGCTGTAGTGTTGAGCTATCCTCCTCGCCTTCGATGGTAAGGTAGAGTGCCGTATCATCGGCAAAAAGTCATACCTGTGAGGAGATGGTGTCAGGCAGGTCGTTGATGTAGACAAGGAACAGGATCGGGCCCAGTATTGAACCCTGAGGCACACCAGATGTCACGGGAACCGATCCTGACTCCTCGCCGTCAACAACGACCTTTTGTGATCTATTACCAAGGAAGGCCCCAATCCAGCTCAACACGTTTTATCTTACACCATACTGGTGCAATTTCCACAGCAATTTAGAGTGGTTGACTTTGTCGAAAGCTTTCGAAAAGTAAAGAAGTATTAGGTCTGTCTGCTTACCCATACTTGCCTTCCTCGCAAGGTCCTCAACAAGCATGATAAGCTGGGTCTCACATGACCTCTTTTCCCGAAAACCATGTTGGAGGTCATACATGAGACCCTGCTCATCCATATGCTTTACTATGTTAGAGGCTAGTATGTGCTCGAGTGCACGTAAGGGATACGGGTCGGTAGTTGACGGTAATACCGAAAAGCATAGAATTACCGAAAAGCACCAATATGTCGTATTCTTTTCAGTATTATGGGATACAACACGGGTTTGGATGTATTATTATAAAGGGGTCAAGTAGGGATACCAAACAGGGTACAAACAAAGTAGAGATGGTACAGAGACGAGCTGTCAGATGGACTCAGAGTAAGTACTCGTCTTACGATAGTGTTTCAGCTATGCAGTCAAACTTAAAGAGTAACTACACTTCAGGAACTGACTGCATCAGATCCCAAACCCTATCCCCAACATCGAAGGGAGAGATTGACATGGACATCCCCACAAACAATAAATTACAAGTGATAAGCCGAGTCAGCAGCTCTTTCCCAAATAGGTGGCAACTCAGCTATCTTTATTGAGCTAAATAATTTAGACTAACAGAAGGGTTACAATAGACTAAGCAAATTATACGAAAACATTTAACAACTATTTTTACCTATTTTCTATTTTTATTATAGAAGGGTTGAAATGAGAAGACAATAAATTAAACATCACCGAACATAAAACAAATGCAACCGCAACGAAAGTACCGCCTGGGGACGGTCAGTAATAACTTCTGGGGGGGGTGTTAAACCGGTTTTACTGGGCCCAAACTTTCATCCTCCGCCGCGGTGCACACAATTAGTTGGTAGTTCGGTTCGTATGGAGGCCCCCTAACTCATCAAAGAGTCATCACGGGCAACAATTAAAATCAAGAAAAGACCGTGATGAAGCAAGGATGAGGACTCGACAGCCAAAACGTGTAGAGACACCTGGAGATCCCTGGGGCGTCAGCAACACTACTGGAACACTGGAGCAAAAGAAGACCACCAGTAGAACCCCGGTGGGCCAAGAAACAGACTAACATCAACCCTAGGCTGGCGGTCACTTGAACAGAGGAGGGCAAATGCAAGACTTATCATGCTGTACAGGATTATAAATGGTCTAGTGGCCATTCAACTGCCACAATACTTTCAGCAGCCTACCAGACTGACAAGGCATAGCCACCCCCTCGCCCTGCGCCAAATCCATACATCTGTTAATTTCTATAAGTACTCTTTGTTGTACAATGGAACAGATTACCTGTAAGTATTACCACACTGCCTGCACTTGATCAGTTTAGTGTAGCAGTTCGGTCACTTGACCACCCAATGCCTTAAACATGATATACACTGTTTTAACCTGTTTTAACCTTTTCACTCTATTTTAATTAATTAACGCTGTCACACTTTTATTTCATGTCTTCCTCTCCCTGTTTAGGGACCGACCATTTGATATTCTCTCTGTGTGTGTGTGTGTGTGTGTGGCGGGGGGGGGGGGGGGGGGGGGGGGGGCTGGTATATTTATATGATATGCAAGAAAAAAATAACCTGGCTCATAAGGGGGTTTAAAAAAATAATCTGACCTCAAAAGTAAGTGAAAAAAATAACCTGGCTCCACCCAAAATTAAAAAAAAAATATTGTCTGCAGATAATTCCATTTGAATTGAGTTTTTATAATGTCTCTGACTTCTGAGGGCTGCGCCCCCAGACCCCCATATATTTATAGTAATATTTTATTATTATCTACAATTGTTTTACACCAGCGAGCCCGCAAGTGAATACATTTACAAAAACATCCTATACAACATTCACATACATGTACTATTGGTCTGCCACATTACTAAGTAAATGCTTCCACTAAAACTGAATTGCAAAAGAGTCACTAGCTTACGGGAGACAAAGCCATTATGGCCATTATGCCAAAATAAACACTCTAAATGGCAAAAGTCCTAAAATGAAAAACCCTTATTTTCATCGTCATCCCTAGTTTTTCTCTATTGTTTGCCCTCCAGACCACCCCTTTGTTAACTTCTTAGCACACTTTCAGCCATTTTATCAAATGGCATTCATGTAAAATGTGACTCTATCAGTAAGTATTTATCAAACTTTCTAAAGCTTTCTTGGGCATATGATCGGGCTAGACAAAACCTTAAATTCCTAAAGTTAGCCCTAAAACTTTGCCAAAATAGCCCTAATTTAATGCCAAAACATCCCCAGTTTAAGGCCTAATTTTTTTACCAAACTCATACAGGGATGTTTGTATCTGTACCTTAGATGAAGAGAGTAACATGCTTCAGGCAGTGGTTTGCAAAAGCAAGCTAAGCCATGCCCTTAGCCTGGTTAAAGACAGCACCTGGTGTTCTTTTTGTGAGAAAAAAAGGTGTAAAAATTACTGATGTGGGTAAAATAAAAGGATGTTAAGGTCAAGTAAACGAGGATCTGATAGTTCAGCCTATAAGATAAAAAAAATAACCTGTTTGAGTTAGTTTGTAAAAAAAGAAATTGGCTCCCTCAAGGTGAAAAAAAAAGAAATTGTTTCCAGAGGCCAGTGAAATAAAATGTCCTGTCTCCATCAAGAATACCAGCCCCCCCCCCCCCCCCAGAATATCAAATGGTCGGTCCCTTACTAACTTGAATTAGCGCGCACTCAGTCCTGCACGTAATCCTCGCTAGTATCAATAGGATAGGATAGGATAGGATAGGATAGGATAGGATAGGATAGGATAGGATAGGATAGGATAGGATAGGATAGGATAGGATAGGATAGGATAGGATAGGATAGGATAGGATAGGATAGGATAGGATAGGATAGGATAGGATAGGATAGGATAGGATAGGATAGGATAGGATAGGATAGGATAGGATAGGATAGGATAGGATAGGATAGGATAGGATAGGATAGGATAGGATAGGATAGGATAGGATAGGATAGGATAGGATAGGATAGGATAGGATAGGATAGGATAGGATAGGATAGGATAGGATAGGATAGGATAGGATAGGATAGGATAGGATAGGATAGGATAGGATAGGATAGGATAGGATAGGATAGGATAGGATAGGATAGGATAGGATAGGATAGGATAGGATAGGATAGGATAGGATAGGATAGGATAGGATAGGATAGGATAGGATAGGATAGGATAGGATAGGATAGGATAGGATAGGATAGGATAGGATAAAGCCGCTGTAGTGCATCCAGGCTTGGGGACATCACTGCTTCGTCATCACAAGCTGCAAGTGGCACATGACAGATTTCTCCTTCGGAACATTCCTCACCCGAGCCAGAGAGTCTGTCTAGCAACCCATATGTATACAACTTATAGAGGTCAGTGCTTAAGATACCACCCTGTTGCACCCTTCATCCCGCTATTGAACACGTGATGCAGCCGATTTGGTTTGGGTAATTAGGTGTTCATTCGGTAACTCGAGTTTCCGCTAAACCGGTGTAGAAGTAAATTGCAGCCACGTAAACAATCGAAATTGGGCTGTTTTGCTTGAATTTACTGCTTTACAGTTTGCAAAAATACAATGTAGATAGTTTCTTTAAAAAGTAACTGTTATCACCTTTAATCTGAGCTGGCGTGAAGCGAACTGACGGACTCTGGTAAGATAAAGAGGCATTTCTTTGGAAGTTGAGACGTTTCGCACAGAACGTCATTTCGTGGATATCAGATAAAGATAAAGAAGCTTTATTTTACGTCGCATATTTAGAAACAGACAACATAAGCTATTGCGACAAACATGGTATCCAGTAACAATTTATACTTATCTGATGACTTAACTTTATCTTCTTAGGACTACGCTTTATAGGCGAGCGCCAACCAAGGCGGCTGCGGGACGTTTCGCGCCAGAGACGTTTCGTCCCAGGACGTTTCGTCCCAGACGTTTCGTCCCATTTTCCTTCTTGGGACGATTCATCCCATAATTCCGGGACGTTTCGTCCCATACCTATGGGGTGGCAAAGGAAGGGGGCGAGGGGTGTAGCTCAAATGGTACATATGTGCAGCTGAGATAGTTAATACCCATCCTATAAATGTCGACAATAAAGTATACCTATTCATGTATAAATCCTTTATTTTTACTACCTTTCAATGTATACTTCAACTGATAAGCCTTATTGTGTTTCGGGTTAATGGACATACGTTATCTATTTTACAACTGACAAAAATTTGTATTCTGCTCTTATTTTTATTTATTTATTTTTTATTTTTATTTATCTACTTTTTTTCAAAAATATTTTCAATTTTAAGTGGTGGGGTAGAGGTTTCCTCCATCGCATTGGTATGGAGGTTATTACAGAGGTGCATTGCCGTATTGTCTGCAATTCCAGTGCCTTGCCTTGCTCTTGATTTGGTAGTTCATTGGCATTATAATTAGGCTTATAATTATATGTTCCATGTAATTAATAGTATAAACATATTTAAGTTTTGTATATTCTCATGTTTTGAGAGGGAATTATTCTTCACATCACAAAATGAATATGGGACGAAACGTCCTGGGAAGAATCGTCCCGGGTTTTTGGCCTGTTTGGGACAAAACGTCCTGGGACGAAACGTCCCTGGCCCGAAACGTCCCGATACCACCAAGGCAGCTCCTAGTACCATTTTTTACGCCTTTGGTATGGCGCGGCCGGGATTCGAACTCAAGACCTCCCGGTCCCGAAGAGGACGCTCTACCACTGAGCTATCGCGGCCGGTAATCATCGCGTAAACGTAATGATAATAATAATAATATGTATTTAGGCACTGCCTAGAAACGGGCATGGCATTTTTAGTTCTAGCTTTTAGCAGTCAACCTTCAAAATTAGTTTCACACCCTATCTGTTCCTGCTGCATTCCAACAGAGTTGCGGTTAGGGCTGGGTACCGCAGAACAAATTTGTACCGCGGTATACCACGGTTTTTCATCAAATACCGCGGTACATACCACGGTATACCGTGACTGTGATTCTGTTGTTGTTCTACTTTCGGTTTCGTTTCACACCCGTCATGTGGATTGTTAAATTTGAAGTGCCACCACCTGCGCGCTTTACAACACAGTCACAGGCTCTACAGATGGCTACATTCTGGTCAATACTACTGTCGGAGTTCTTTTTCAACTCGAAGTGATGCCAAATGCATGCTTTTCTCGCCGATTTTTCCTCAACACTATTGCTTTCCGCCATCTTGAGATGCGTTAGTGCGCAGACGCAAAAAGCACATGGTGGAAAATTTTTACATAAATATCAATACAAACACCAGAATTTAACCTTTTACTGATAATTTTCGTTGTTTTTATGTTCTGAAAATAAAATTTATTCTTTTCTGCCCGAATTATGGATACGGATGAACTCGGCGATTTCTGTGTAGTTCTTGGTCACGAAGTCAGCCGAAGTACCGGTACTGCCCAAACGTACCGCGGTTCGTACCTCCGGGACTAAATACCGGGATTCACCGGTATACCGGTTTTACCGCGCACCCCTAGTTGCGGTGTTTTGTGTTTCCAGTTTACGCGGTGCGGTATGGGGTTTTACCTATCGTTCTGGTCAAAAGTGTCCTTAAGCAGACAATAATCTCAGTAGAAAAATTGATAATTTGAAAAGAAAACATTTTGAATTCAAGCTTATCTCGATAATTTAAAAGTAGAAAGTACGATTTTCTGTTTATTGTTCTATATATGCCCTTTGCTCCTATTTCCGTGGCACTAAATGGAAGTCAGAGAAATAATGTTTTCACTAGCGCATTTTAATAGTTTGATAAAGTGCAATAAAATGTCATGATATTGAGGACCTACAGGTCAAAAATGAAGTTACAGCATCAAAGAAATGTTGGTTAAATCTTTTTTTAAAATCACTGCCCACTGTAAGAAACTTTCTCCTGAGGTCCGTAGGTCAAACGGAAGTTTTGATTCATGAGGTCAAATGGTGGGAAAAGTTTATAGTACAGTTCAAAGAAGTGGATTTGCTTAATTCACAAGTGTTATAATTTTCTGGTTCAGTATTAATTTTAGTTTTCAAATATCATTTTGAACTCAGACCCTATAGTTCTATTAACACATATTTCCTGTTATCTATCTAGTGAATTTCATTGTGGAATAAAAGGGTAAAATTTCAGTGAAAACAGAAAATTTTAATATCTGGTGATTTGAACTGGGCTATAGATATTGTACTAGCAGTGGGAGGTCACGTGATCAGCTGTTGACATTGACGCAGGCAAACTACGGAAATAGCGGAAACTACGGAAGTAGGAGAATTGGGTATATTTCTTTTTGTATAGAAGCGACCGGCACTGTAGGGTTCGAAATCTTCCTAGAGTGTCCTGCGTTTCGACGGCAAATAGAGTGGAAAAATTCTGTTTCAGTGTTTACTTTTTTCTGTTTTTAATTTTTATTTGATCTCGTCAACATTTGTTTAGCTGTCATGTTCAAAGAAGTATGAAAGAGGCATAAAACAATAAAATTGCTGCTGTTTTATTGTGCAAAAAATGATTGAAACTCGGAGAACGTTATTTTCTCCGAGATTTGCGATGTTTAGGAAGGAACACGCAAAGTAAAAGCCATAGGGTTAGATTTTTTGTGTTTTTTTACTACGCATTACCTTAGGCGGGCATTCCGCTGGCTTCGGGGCCAGTCGACGTTGCTTTGCAACGTCGGGCCATGCCTGTAGTAATAATCTTTATTTATAGTCGCTTGTTTTATTAACAACTAACATAAGCTCTGTAGAGCTTTTATTGCAACTTATTAAGACTGTATACATATATATATACAAGCTGAGCTGTGGATATGTGACTTTCTGAATGTCACAACGCCAGGGCCCTGGTGAGGATCGAACTCGGGGCCCTTCAATCATGAGTCGGGCACACTACCTCTGCGCTCCACATTTGTAAGTGTCAGTCATCTATCTATCTATCTATCTATCTATCTATCGAAATCAAGTAATAACATAAAATCAAGTTAAAAACATCTTATCTGTGGCCTGTGATGGTTAATCTTGCTCACTTCCAGTATGAATGCTCAGTACCTGTAGGGATCCTATTCCACAAAACAAAAGTCATTGAGGAAAAATGAATACTGGTATTAATCTGTAGTTTCATGTACCTGGCGGAAACTAAGTGACTTAAAGTGGGTGCATTATGGTGAGAGAATCTGATGGGACTCTTAAAATATGTAGGCACTGGCAAGGCAACAAGACCATATGTGATCTTATCGAACATCAAGAGACGAGCATAGAAGCGACAATTTTCAAGGGAGCACCAACTGAGGTTACTCAGAATCTTGCTGTTCTTTACTTTTAAATTCCCGAAATCCAACATGCAGATATGTTTTCACCATCACAAATTATTTAGTAAACTCAACTTTTTATTGCATTCTTTCCGTATGTACTTCTACATTCTTTCTTGAAGATTTAAAGCAGGTTTAAATAGTTGTCCATAAAATGGAACAGTTTAGTTGTACAATGCAGGAGCAATCTGATCTGGCTCTATACTGTTCTCTCAGGTCTATCTGTCCCAATACTTTGAACTGGATGACAGCCAATATGTTTATGGAGAATGGATAGAATTCTGAAATTATCTTGAAATTATCATGGAAACTCACTCTATTTTAGAAACTCATTTTTGACATTTTTTTTCTTATTTTCTTTTTGTGCAGGAAATCAGAATACCAGATGACATGAAAGACTGCTACTCAACGAGTAAAAATGTATAAAAGAGTTCCTTCAGACACATGGCCTCAGAAAGAAGCAAGAGTTTGCAGTGTTTGTATATAAACAATTTTTATGCTTTTTGCAGTGTACATGTAAATGTATTTATTTTATGTATTCTCACCCAACTTAGCAACACAAAGTGAACCACCTTGTAGGATCTGGGTCTACACTGTATATGAGCCACAACACGAGAAAACCAACAAAGTATTTATTTTGTGTATTCTCACCCAACTTAGCAAAACAAAGTGAGCCTCCTTGTAGGATCTGGGTCTACACTGTATATGAGCCACGACACAAGAAAACCAACAAAGTGGTCGTGCGCCCAGCGCAGACTCGGGTCAGCCTGGGCATCCGCCAGTTCAAAACTAACAGTTTTGTGATATTTTCAAACATATTGTGTGCAAAAACTTTTTTTTTCGGCAAAATATTAGCACCTTTGATTGTATTTGCACAGGTTAACTTTATAGTACTGTATGGGCCTGGGCTGGTTGTGACATTAGTTAATGAGACATTAAATTTTCAAACATATTACGCAAAAACATTATCTTTTTTTTTTCTGAAAAAATGTGAGGAGCTTTTGCACAATTTTTCAGCAAAAAATATTGCAAAAATTGATTTTGTGGGTATTGTAAGACTTAAAAGTACAAAATCTCCTCACAATTTTTCAGCAAGAAATATTACCGTTGATTTTGTGAGTATTGTAAGACCTAACAAATCCTTGACTAGCGACCTCCTTATGCTAACGATGCTTTGAACAACTGTATTTCAGGGCTGTGGCTGTGAATGTGATGGATGTTTGAAGAGCAATACCAGGTGAGTAGTCATTTGTGCCGTAATAGTTATATAATATCATGGTTTATTAACCTGTATGAGGAGACGAGCTCAGTGTTCTCCCCAGAAATTTCAGACGGCATGTCGCTTTTATTACAAAAATCAGATTATGACTTTTTATCAATTTTTAAAATCCTTAATAGAGCAATATTTTGTCAAAATTAGCCTACATTTACATTATAAACAATTTATTGATGATCCTTAATGCATTTAAAACAACTTTTCCGACTCAGAAAGAGAAATAATAGCACTTTAGTAACTTCTCATTGGTAATTAAGGCATGTTGCCGAGGTAATTTGAAGACGAAGGCATGTTGCAAGCGACATGCCTTTAATGGTCTGGGGAGATCCCTTGAGCTTTAGTGAGTGGATTATCTCCTGTATAGGTAGACAAACCATTGTATAAGTGTCGTAGGTTGGATCATATCGGGCAGAGCAGGTGCATCATTCGTATGATGCCACTGCTCTATCCTATATGATCAGGGGAGAAGTTGTAAATAGTGCCGTAAGTTTTACCTAATTACCTACACCCTGTGACATAACTATTTTATACCACCCTCATTAGTGTATACCTTGCACACTGCAAAATATTTAATGCCAAAGCTGAGTTTTTTTGCAAGTGTGGTATAATTCGCTGTAAAACAATTTATTTACCATTCCTAGTTTGTGAAATTGAATCATGTATTATGAAAAAAAATGAAATTTGGACACCTGAAATAATTACTGCTATTACCATATGATAAAAAAGAAAACATTTGGTTCTACAATGCTTCAAAAGTTACAGATGCAATGACAAACAGTGTAGATCCAGAGCAAACAGTGCAGACCAAGATCAGACTGCAGTCTGATTTTGGTCTGCACTATTTGCTCCTCTAGGAGCAGTCACATCTTGGTCAGCCCTTTCTGTCCCAATTGTGTCCCAATACTTAGATTTTTACAGTAGCATTTTCAGTACATTTGACTTCAAGTTTCAGAGCTATTTCCAAATCTCCAAGACTGTTTTTTAGATAATCATTCAAACCTTTAATAGAATCTTTCTTTCACACATACCCTTTAAAAAGTTTGAGCAATTTGTCAGTTGCATAGCTATAAACCCAACATTCATATTAGCTATGAATTAGTCATTAAACCAAACTTGTATTGTTGCACAGATTAGGCTCCTTGTTGTTTTACATTTAAGCGAGATGCCTTGTTTTGGCTATTGTCTCCTTGATCTTCAAGCAGAGTCTGTTACTATAGTCATTTGACTATAAAACAGTGTGTTTCCATCTAAAGAATGACCCTAAATACCTTTATCAGCCTTTTATCATATGACGTCGCATCTGAGAGTGTAATAAAGCCATGCATTAAAAAACGATAATCCACTAGTGGATTAAATATGCAGATTACGTCGTGACGTTATGCATTGACGTCCATAAAACGCCGCGTTTTCTGATGGCGAAATCGTGACGTTTTAGTGCA
This sequence comes from Ctena decussata, assembly GCA_963989385.1. Classification (NCBI taxonomy): domain Eukaryota; kingdom Metazoa; phylum Mollusca; class Bivalvia; order Lucinida; family Lucinidae; genus Ctena; species Ctena decussata. Next base: position 107,876,209 of record OZ022499.1, read on the forward strand.
AATTTTGCTAATAAAATGCGATTTTAGTGTCATATGATAAATAGAATCTTGCATTCGGGCTCCTGTATTATTGAATTTATTAAACTCATTGGGGAAAACGATAAGATGCTCGGTAAAGCCTTGCATCTTATCTTTTCCCCCAACTCGTTTAATAAATTCAATAATACATGAGCACTCATGTAAGATCCTCTATATAGAATTCTGCTATTAGATGGGTTTTCACTTTGAAACAAAAAGATCTAGATCTGTCATACAAGACGAATCTTCCAAAAATCTATATCCATATTATAAGGTGGGTCTAGATTTTATGGATTGTTTTGGAAAGGAAAAACACCTGTCTTAGAAAGGAAGAAATATGGTACTGCGAAGACATGCCCACTTGTCAGACTTAAATGCGGAGTATATGAACAACAGAAACACTAAAGACTTCGAAATGCTCAAGTTTAGACAGGGGCTTTTTTCTACACAAACATAATAGTCAATTTCTCCATATCTCAAAGTTGAGGTCAGTTCAAACTACTGATATCTCAAAGGAATTTTTCCCAGAAAATTTATCTTTGAGATACCAGTAGTTTGAGATATCAGAGATGTTGAAATGTAAAAAAAGACAGATATTGTGTCCATAACATATACCTCAATATAAGAGGGTACTTTGAGGCATCAGCATTAGAAATAATGAGAGTCAACTGTTATGTGGTTCAGTGTGGCAGTGTTAATGAGTTCCCATAACATATGAAAGGAAGAACTTTGAAAATAGCTCTTTCCATTCTCAGAATCTTTGCTAATGTATAGCTTTGTACATGTATATTATTTTTACTTTTGTAGCCTTGACCTTCAACAGAGGATTGAAGAACTTCAAAGCCAGTTACTAAGAAGCCATGCTCACATGTCAAACTTGAACCATGAATATGAGAACAGTAAACAGACTAGAGACTTTGAGATGCTCAAGCTGAGAGAGGAGCTAGTTAAACTGAGAGACAGATATGAAAGGTATACCTTGATCCAAAAGAAATGTCAGGGCGGGGCTATCTTTAAACCTTCCCCTAGACTCTTCCATTGTACTAAAAGGAGCGTGGGACATACACGCTGCTCACTCACCGGTAACAAAAATTACTCCGCTGTAACAAAACGTACTATTTCAATCTAACGTTATGCAACACCTGAACATGTGGTATAGCCAACAACAGACGCACGTGACTAGCCATATTAACTGTACAAGTACAACATCAATCAAAAAGGGAAGACTGATCGGATGCGCAGGCTGATCTAAATATTTCCTTTTCGCACAGTGGAATAAGGCATCTTTTCACGCGACACCAATCATGTACTTTTATAGGCTAAGATTGCGCAGACTGGCCTGAGTCTTGTTTGTTCACACTTTTCATTAAGTTACCTTTTTTCGGTAACGAAATACAGCCAAACCTGCTCAAGTGGTCATCTTCCTTTAGAAGGCACCTTTTTGGGGGTCTACATTGCAAACGAGCATGTGTTTAAGAGGTCTCAGGAAGCAACCATTTTTTAGTTCCCTTAGATGACTCCTTCAGACAGGTTTGAATGAATTTGAAGAAAACCGCAAAACGTTGCGACATATTGCGAAACCCATTATGGCTTATTCGAATGCACAGGCTGATCTGAGTCATCTCAATTTGCACATGCTATACGTGCCTTTTTTCTTGGTACGTGTACATCCCGACTCCTGAGCACGACCCGTGTGACCAAATTCACTTTTCCTCATGATCCAAAACTTCTCTATTTGAACGCAGACGACTGTTCTGAGTCTTCGCTGTTACACTGATTAATAATTTGCACATTATGTAAATGGCATCTAATTATAACAGAATTTTACAGCAGAACATCCGACGAGCTGAAACAACGTCGTGTAAACGTTGACACGCCATTGTTTTCAGATTTATGCCTAGACATCGATACGGCGTCTTTCAACCTTGCTCTTGGCAGTTTTCACTTTACGATTTAAGCTAAGTTTCAATATTCGCGAAATGTCTAATTTTACAAGCCAACAGAGATTCGCAAATATAAGCGAAAATAAATTGTCGTTGTATTTACTTGTAGCTTGTGCCCGACTTTTGCACTATGCTGACTCTTATTTTGTGGTTTTGCGTACATGATGTTCTAACTGGGCCTTGGCAGAGCAGTCCGCTAAAACCTGGCTTTTCGAGTTCAAACCTCGCTGGCGGCGGAATTCTTTTCACCGTACACTGTGCGCACTTTAAGAATTTCACCGTCCTTCTTAATTGCTTGTATTAACACAGATAGTCTCTCCTATATGACAGTAAATGTGGTGACATGAGATAAAATACCAATGCGTTATGCTTAGTGATCTTGAACAAGCGTGCAAAACTTATTCTACCAAATCTTCTGGTGGACTGGTCGAATTTGACAGATATTGGCAGCACATATTTGTCACCCCCCTGACATTTCATTTGAATCAAGGTATACAATAATGTAAACTACCATATTGAGAGTAAATATGCGGACCAGGGTAGTCACAGTCAGGGATTGATTTTTCTCTTCCAGGTCAGAGAAAAGTCAGGAAACTTTGTGGTGTTCAGGAAAATTTTGAAATGACTTTAATAGTCTATTCTATTCTATTCTATCCCATAACCTTACTAGGTCGTTGGGGCACCACAGATGACTTCGAAACAATCCCTTTCCACCTTGTCCTGTCTTCAGCTGTCCTAGTTGAGCCGGCAAAATCCATTCCTGTCCACTCCTTGATATTGTCTTCCCACCTCTTCTTCTGTCTACCTCTTCTTCTTTTTCCTTTCACTGTGCCCTGAAGAATTGTCTTTGCTTGAATAGTCAGGGAATTTAAAAATGAATAGCTAAGGCAGTCTTCAGAAAATGTACTTGTACTTTATAGAGAGATAATCTATGCACAGCTCCCTTTTCATTGGGGGCTACTCCTCAAGAGAAGAATTTAGCAAATTCTTTCCTTAAAGAGTAACTCCCAGTCTTCAAATGATACAGTTGGCACTGTTGAAGTAAAGAGTAAAACTAACTTTTGGATCCGTTAAAAGGGTATGGAAAACTGTAAAATGTCAGGGAAAAGTCAGGGAATTTGGAAATGGAGGAAAAGTGGCAACCCTGGCAGATGTATCATCCTTTTCTCTTGCGTTCTCAAATTCATTATAATTTACATGTACTAGTCTTGTCTGAGATTTAGTCCCAGACTTTGGTAAATACAGACATGTTAAGTTTCAAAAGAAAAATAAGAGAGTCATTGAGGATGAATGCCATGTAGTGAGCAAGATGGGCTTGAAGCATTAATAGGGGGTCTTTTGGCATGCTCATCCTATAAAATAAAGTTTCTTTTTTTATAATATGTGCTGTCAGAATTTTCTATGAAAAACATCTAAAAGTCAGATTGCAAGGTGGCCACACACAAATACTCTCATTTGCCATTTAGTCAGAGGTCCTGGGTTCGATACCCGGTCTGGTCGCATACTTTCGTTTCTCCTTCCGCTGATTCAAGAAGGCCAGTTGTCAGTTACTGGCGAAAGTATGTGCACTTAGTACTGGTTGTCAGTTACTGGCGAAAGTATGTGCACTTAGTACTGGTTAACTGCTTAGGAGGTCTAAGCCTGCCCAGGAATAGTGTGGTTAGGTTAACTGACTGTCCCAACATGACCATAGCTGTTTACTGTGGACTTAAAGCAACAAAAAAATCAATCAACCATTTGCCATTTACTGCATGCTGACTTTGTTTTGCATGTGAAACATTTCTGCAATCCAGAAGATCTATAAAAAATGGAAAAGATGATTGCTTTAAACAACCACAGACTTATTAGGAAGTAAAAAAGAAGGTAAGATTTTCTTGCTTCAAACAACTTACGGCATATTAGGGAGTAAAAAGACGATTAAATTTATTCCTTCAAACAACTACTGTCATATTAGAGATAAATCGTTGCCATTGTCAGCATGTGAGCCATTCTACATAGCTCCAGATGAGACAGGTCTAATGAGGGGTCACAACATAAGTTTTTATGGAGATATATGGAAAATTATCCCTTGTACCCATTCTTATTTGGAGCACTGATCCTAGTAACAGTAAATTAACACTATTCTTTCTGCAAATTTCAGACTTTTGGAGAGCTACAAGAGGATGCAAAAAATCAACGACAGTTTAGAGAATAAGATTCTGAAAGTGGTAAGATAAAGAAAAGTTATGAAACAGTTTGGGCTACCCACGAATTATCATGATATACACATAAGTTTGGAGGACAGCTGTCAAATATTACTTTGAACACTCAGTAAAAATGGTAGTTCTAACATAACATTAACGCTTTGCCCATGGAACATATTGGAAGTCTGTCGTGTGAAAATTTGCAATAAGCATACCTGTCAACTCTCCCGCATAAATCGTGAGTCTCCCGATTTTTGGACCCTTTCCCGATCTCCGGATCGTATTTCAAAAATAACCCAATTCTCCCGCTTTTCAGATAACCTCCGGATTTCTATTTTCATCGCTAAATTTAATAATCAAAGCGATTTTTATCATTTGTTTTTTCGCGTGTTTATAGTTTTTCAAGGTGAAGGTCAGACTCACTTCCGCTTGGACTCGCGAATTTCCGATTGGTTCCGGTAGTTTTCGCCAGTTGCAAGCCGGTCCATCGAATTACCCCAAACCACCCCAAAACACCCCAAACCACTCCAAAACACCCCAAACTACCCCAAACCGCCCATAAAAATACCCAAAATCACCAAAATTGAATCACTCCAAGCCAAATTTGGTATTTCGCAGGAACTTACACCGCTTTAGAAATGTTTGCTCAATTTTTTTTTTAATTTAGGAGAATTGATTTACACTTGCAGCTATACGAAAGAATCAATTGTTACCAATATGTAGGCTATGTATTTGTGTATGTGTGCTAATCCATGAATCTTAATGGTTTTAACGTTTATAACATGCATATACTTACATGTGCATGATAACACACGTGCTGGCAAACATATAAGCAGACATACAAGCATATATGTGTCTACATAATGGCGTACATACATATACCACTACGTTATTATCAGCACATAGCATATGAAAATTGATTTTTCTGCATAAAAAAGTTAATGTTTATTTTTCTATTTTATAATTTTTAAGTCATAAATAGCATAAACAAAAGGTTTGCAATGTATTTTCACCTGAAACAGAATCAAGAAAAGTGTTTTGGGGTGGTTTTTTTGGCGGTTTGGGGTGGTTTGGGGTGTTTTGGGGTGGTTTGGGGTAATTCGATGGACCCGTTGCAAGCGGTCATTACAGGAGGTAGTCCTACAGAGGCAGGATTGCAGAAAGAAGAATCGGGAAATTCCGTGACCGGTCGCACGCAACAATTAAAAATAGATTGTTACACCTGGTTCTCGGTTTCATTCCGATTACATATTATAGTCAGTGAATTCGGAAAACCAGAAAATGTTTATTTCCTGCAGCAAAAAACGCAGGAAAAACGCGAAAAATGAGAGAAAATTCAAGCGTCTCCTATTAATATACGCAAGGGATTGAGTTTCCCTGCATACAGAAAAGCGAGAAGAGAGTCATTTTTACACATAGTGCTTGTTGCGAGAGACATTTCAGCCTGGGAAATGGTGGTAAGAACGATCATAGAAAGCACTGGAATCGGCAAAGGCTAACAACCCTATTTCGATTGGGACATATTGAGGCTTAATTTCTATAGCATTAATCAGTCATAATTGAATTATGCTCATGATGCTGTAAGATTTTAATATTGTTACAATGATAAAGAATTTTAAGGATTAAGTGTTTCTCCATTTTTAGACTAAATGCATTGTATTTGAAAGATAAAGTTATCTCTGGAAACAAGAATGCTTTGTAAGCCTTCTTTAACATGAGAAAAAAGTCTCCCCCATGGAAATTTTAAGTGATTTTCTCCGCGCGCTTAGTCGTCAAAAAAAGTGGTCCAAAATGTCGGTTCGCACGCGGTCTCCCCCATGAAAATTTCTGAAAGTTGACAGGTATGCAATAAGTCAAATTTTCAAACCTTGCAACTTACGATTTCACAATGATGTTGGATGTTAAGATTTACTTCTGTTGACATCTGTGTCAAAATAGTCCTTCAGAAAACTTGGCGATAATATTGCATTTTCATTCTGTATAATAGGATAGAAATAATTTTTCCTTTGGTAAAAAAAGGAAATAATTTTTCCTTACCAGTAAATTATCACTGATTAACACTTGTTGTCGGGCAGATGCAAATATTAACTCTCTCTGGCTTCACCTTAGTGCATTAATATTTCTTGATCTGCCTTCCAATGTCATGTGTTAATTAGCGATAAATCACTGGTAAGAAAATTGATTTCTTATTTATCAATATTACTTTAATAGTTTTACATAGATGAAATATTCTGATTGACATGGGCAGGTTTCAAAGTATTTCTTCTCTCCAGTAAACAGTTGAGTTTGGAGGGCAGATTGCAAACCAGTAAAGGTGAATTATAATGATTAACACATAAGCATGCAAAAAGGGAGTCACAAAAGTTGTTCCCCGCTGTAAAATGAGCCATGACACAAGAAAACCAACAAAGTGGTTGTACGCCCAGCGCAGATTCAGATCAGCCTGAGCATCCGCACAGTCTGATCAGACTCTTTGCTAAGTGCTTAAATGGTAGCTAAGAGTCTAAGCTACATCCATGCAGACAGCGAAGACTCTGATCAGACTTGGTGGATGCTCAGGCTGATCCAAGTCTGCGTTGGGGCACAACCACTTTGTTGGTTTCTTGTGTCGCGGCTCAATTATAGGAGAAGCAGGAGGATGTAATTGTATACACCTTGATACCAAAGTGTTTATGATGCACTGTAGTTGCTTTATCAATACAAAACAGAGCTCCAGCTTAGAAGGGGTAAAAAGGATAAATTATGGATAATTTTTTATATTTGTTACATCAAAACGTATGTTGTGACCCTCATTAGAACCATCTCGCTCAGAGGGTTCTAGTGCTGGATCACAACATATGTTGTTTTTTTTTGAGAAATTGAGAAATAAGGAAAATCCCTGTTACCCCTTCTTATCTGGAGCACTGCAAATATTCACATCCTCCGAAATTTGGCTTATCTGGAGCTTGTTATTGTTAATTACAGGTGAACGGCTATGAAGGTGAGAAAACAGCTTTACAGAAGGAGCTAGCTACTCTTACTTCCAAGTTGGTGGATGCAAAAACAACAATTTATGATCTAGAAGAGGACAATGTAGGTATCATACAACCCCAACTCTTCAGCATAATGCAGGTGTTTATTTTTCCATAAAAATTCCAAAATCTAGATTCGGCTTACAAGATAGATCTGGAATGTAAGATCTTCATCTCTTTTGTATATGTTTAATTGGAAATAAAATATTGTTTAAACTAAGATCCTCATGGATATAGATAAGGATTGTTGTGGAATTTTGGAAGGGAGGCCCCCATCTTGTTAATAACTGATAAAGTAGCTATTTAATTAATGTTAAAAAAAAGACATGAATTTTCTTTTATAAGTTTGTATGGATAATAGATTGAGGTATGTGCAAAGTTTCATGAATTTCTTTTCAGTATTTTCAATGATAATGGAATTGAATCATTTTTTTGCCCTCCATTTTTTGACAAACTAGCCACATCCACTGGTGTGACCTTTAGTTGGTAGCTAAGAGAATAAAACTATCTGATATTATGTTCTTTTCCAGGAAAGGTATCGCAATGACTGTAATATTGCTGTACAGCTTCTGCAGTGTAAACCATCAAACTTCGTAGCCCAGAAACTCTGTGATGTAAGTTTCTTTGATTTTTAGAACATACATGTATTTCTAATTGTCATATATTTCTGTTCATGTTAAATACACAAGTTGATCATAAGGGTTTGTGGCTTAAGCTATGCCACAAACCCAAGTGATCAACTTACATATTCAGAAAGAAGCCTAAGCAACTCAGTAATCTATGAAAACAGTTTTAATTTGCAAATTTCATATGAAAATAGAATAGAATTGAATCACTGCATTCACCTGCATAACAGACAAATCACTACGTTCAGAGACACTGATGGCTGATATGACTGGCAGAATTTTTTTTTTTTGTATTTTTTTATCTCCAGAAAACACAAATCCACCCACATGATTATCCGCCAAAAGGTCTGCTTATAAAAATGCCAACTCTTGTTGCAGCCAAGTAGAAGTGTTTAACAGTACCTAGTATTGGTCTGTACATTTTTCAGTTACCAGTGCCATTACAAGAGCGTGTGAAATGTCACATGACCACAGAAGAAGTGATAAACACCGACAACAACCAAGGAAAAGAGACTACAAAACTGATTCAAGTTCCTATGCAAACATTTCCTCCTACGGCAATGGTCTACTCCGTGCCAAAAGTAGACAAAAATGAAGAAAACAAAAAGAAAAATAATGAAAATGAAAACGTTCCTGTGACGTTGATAGCAAAAGTATTATCCCAACCAGAATTGAAAAGAACTCCGCAAAAAGTATTTGTGTGTGTAAAATGTCTAGAGGATTATTCATTTAGTCATAAACAAACACAGACTACCGGTACAAAAGACTCAGATAGGGGAAATAATCATGTTCAGACTGTGTCGGTTCATAGGAAGATTAGAAGTCAGTCATCTTCGTCTTCAACGGAAACCGAAATTTAACAACCCTGTCATACATGCAGATCAAATAGCTTATAGAAAGATACTTGATATTTCTTCACATGAATTCCCCGGGAACATTATAATTAACAAGTCCTTAACCCTTAAAGCGCAAAAAAAAAAAAATTGTTGAATTGGCAAACAGTGTAGATCCAGATGAGGTGGCTCATAATGAGCCACCTCACCTGAATCCACACTGTTTGCCCTCTAGTGTTCGAATTCTCAATATGATATCACTTGGACAAGACATTTTTTTTAAATTTTGCAGACGTAAATTACGTCGTCTGGCGCATTATCTGGATACAAAAGTTGGGCTATATTAAAAAGCCTATTTTTATGTTGTTAGGGCACTTTTCAAAGAAAAAGTGAGATTATTTATTCGAAAGGGGGCATTTTCAAAAGAAATATGGTGTACAAAAAACTTGAAGATCTCGACAAGATGGCTCTCTATGAGCAATTTTATCTGGGTCTTTACTGTGATTTTGATCATGACAGTTTGACAAGTATCCCCTTTTCTGATTAATGGAGTTGTTCAAATTCTGATGTTTGGGGGTAGAAGATAGTTATTTATTGAGACAGGATCTCACTCTACACCATTTCCATTGTTAGCTCACCTGAGCCGAAGGCTCAGAGGTGAGCTTATAGGATGGGAGTCGAGCCGTCGTCCGTCCGTCCGTGGGTGCGTGGGTGGGTGCGTGGGTGCGTCAACACTTTCAAACATAAATATCTCAGAGACCAGTGGGCCGATCGCAATCAAATTTTATCTGAAGCATCATTTGGGTGGGGGAAAGGCTGCATTAGGTTTTGGTGCCGATCAGCTCAGAACTCTGGTTTCCATGGCAACAGATAGCCCCCATAGGGTTATAATGGGGAAAACGGCGTCATCACGTTTTCTCAACTGTTTTTGATTAGATCCTTATCATACTTGCAGGTAATGATGACATACACAAGAGCTTGGATGAGTTCGAAATTTGGTCGGATTCGAGCACAGACTACGGAGTTAGCTGCCCTTGAGCGTTTGAAAAAAATCCCATAGGGTTATAATGGGGAAAATGGCGTCATCACCTTTTCTCAACTGTTTTTGCTTAGATCCTTATCATACTTGCAGGTAATGATGACATACATAAGAGCTTGGATGAGTTCGAAATTTGGCCGGATTCGAGCACAGACTACGGAGTTAGCTGCCCTTGAGCGTTTGAAAAAAATCCCATAGTGTTATAATGGAGAAAACAACGTCATCACATATTTTTTAGAAAAACTTTGTCATCGCTCTATTGCCTACATTTCTCAACGGATTTTAAAATAACTTCACACAAATGTAGGGCGTGACAATATCTTGAGCAAGTTCGACTTTCAGGATGCTGCGCCCAAGGTCAAGGTCACTGTGGCTAATTTTAGAAAAACTTTGTCAGCGCTCTAGCACCTACATTTCTCAATGGATTTTAAAATAACTTCACACAAATGTAGGGCATGACAATATCTCAAGCAAGTTTGACTTTCAGGGTGCTGTGCCCAAGGTCAAGGTCACTGTGGCTATTTTTAGAAAAACTTTGTCATCGCTCTAAGGCCTACATTTCTCAACGGATTTTGAAATAACTTCACACAAATGTAGGGCATGACAATATCTCGAGCAAGTTTGACTTTCAGGATGCTGCGCCCAAGGTCAAGGTCACTGTGGCTATTTTTAGAAAAACTTTGTCATTGCTCCAGCACCTACATTTCTCAACGGATTTTGAAATAAATTCACACAAATGTAGGGCATGACAATATCTCGAGCAAGTTTGACTTTCAGGGTGCTGCACCCAAGGTCAAGGTCACTGTGGCTAATTTTAGAAAAACTTTGTCATGGCTCTAGCACCTACATTTCTCCATGGATTTTGAAATAGCTTCACACAAATGTAGGGTATGACAATATCTCGAGCAAGTTCGACTTTCAGGATGCTGTGCCCAAGGTCAAGGTCACTGTGGCTATTTTTAGAAAAACTTTGTCATTGCTCCAGCACCTACATTTCTCAACGGATTTTGAAATAAATTCACACAAATGTAGGGCATGACAATATCTCGAGCAAGTTTGACTTTCAGGGTGCTGCAATCAAGGTTTTTGATTAGATCCTTATCATACTTGCAGGTAATGATGACATACATAAGAGCTTGGATGAGTTCGAAATTTGGCCGGATTTGAGCACAGACTACAGAGTTAGCTGCCCTTGAGCGTTTGAAAAAAATCCCTTAGTCTTATAATGGAGAAAACAACGTCATCACATTTTCATTTTTCATCGGATCCTCTTCATACTTGCAGGTAATGAGGATATGCATAAAAGCTTGGATTAGTTAGCACTTCGGCTAGATCCCACCACTGACTATGGGCATCCAAAAAATCAATGTCGCCACTTTTTCTTGGTTTCTACTTATCCGATCCTTTTCAAACTTGCAGGTAATGAGGAAATGCATAATATCTTAAACAAGTTCAAATTTTCGCCAGATCAGGCCAACCGCTACGAAGTTAGCTGCCCTTGACAGCTCTGTCTATTGTGCTCTTGATCGGATACTTTTTAAACTTGCATATATTAAATGAGGGCATACATAATGTTTTGGATGAGTTTAATTTTCAGCCTGATTGGACCGCTCACTGTGGAGTTAGCTGCCCTTGAGCATCTTAAATATCCCTATAGGTTTACAATGTCTCTCAGGTGAGCAATTGTTGCCCTTTGGGCTACTTGTATTTTAATGTAGTTTCAAATTTAGCATGACATTGAGATAATGATTTAAAGATAACTTGTTTGTTTGAACATTATTATTTCGAATATGAGATTTGTTTTTGCCAATTGCATTAGTTTGGTGCAAGGGAGGCATGCAAATCAGTGGGAATATGCATTAGCAAGAGTATGGTAAGAGTGCCATTGCCAGTGGGCTGACAAGTCAAATGTGTATAATATATTTAAGAAGGTATTTTATTTTCAAACAGACATTTCATTCTCAAGTAGTTTAATTTTGTGTTATATGTGAGTATTAATTTATTATAAACATGGGCCATATCATGATAAAACTCCCCAGGGCATATTTGAACTGCACAAGCTCTTATCAGTCTGCACACATGCACAATTTTACTATTTATTTGCAGAATGCATGTTCAGGTCAGTGGGAACATTTTCAAGGAAAGTAACTCCACCTCTATTTTTTGCTTCTCGTCAATGTGAGTCAACTGATTAAGAAAAGAATTTGCTCCTCTAGGAGCAAATTCTTTTCTTAAAGAGTTGACATCTTTTTAGAAGGGTTTCCTCTTCCAGAGAAGCAAACAGGCTGTCACGAAAATACCCCCCTTTATGAAAACATGAAGATGTACTCACACCCTTAACTTTTAGTGCATGTATCACTTTGCATGTGAGCTGGCTGGTTAGGGCATGTGCTGTTCAGGTATGTCTGGGTATTGTGTCATGACATAATGCAGGGCTGGAAAAATCCACTGGTCTGCTTGCCATGGGGAGTGCCTCAAGGTACAGGACGAGTAGAATTTCTCAGTTCTGCGAAGGTTACTTATTTATTTCACTATACATCTTGTGATGCAGGACGAGTGCTATTTAAGAATTTTCCAGCCCTGCATAGATTGTACTAGTCATTTATTTATCTTCTGCTTGTGATGTATAGAAGTGCTTCAGTGCTTGTTTCAGATGAAATATGTTTGATATATGCCTGGTAAACATCTCATTCTGTTCCCACCTGGTGGAAATTACAACTTTCAAGCTCTTGCCAGAACTCTAGGTAAGATGGAGTATTTGCAGATAATTAGGGATAATTTTTGTTAATTCTGCATAAAAACATATGTTGTGACCCCTCAGCTGAACCGTCTCGTCGAGACGGTTCATATGAGGGGTTACAACATATATTTTTATCCTGAATTAACAAAAATTATCCCTGATTATCATCAAATACTACCTCTTATCTAGGGCTCTGTCTTGCATATAGTTAACCAAAATATAACAATATATTTCATATCATATGTATGTGAAGTTATGATTACAATCAATTCAGCTTTAGAAAAGACAAACTGGTGGAGTTCACATAAAACTCTGAAAGTGGCTGAATCGAAATTATGGTTTGGCCACTTTCAAGAGTTCTGTCATAACTCCACTAGTTCTTTCATTTCAAAGCAAAAATCATGCACAAATATGCTGTACATATCAGAGGATCTTTCACAAGTGATCATTTCATGAAATGATCATGAGTGTAAGATTCTGTTTATCATCTGACCCTTTAAAATGGAATATTATCACCTTCAAAATGAACATTATTTCAATTAAAAAATGCATTGTTGACTTGGCCATTGTCAATAATGTTACATGTACGCATCAAAATGTTATTTCACGTGTGGTCATACAATTTTTATGACACAACGTTATCCACTGAACAACAGCGACATCATATGATACTAGTAAACCTGTCTATTGATTGAAAAAACATTGTTTTATTACGGCCAACTATTTGCAGAAGCATGAACCAGTAATTTCCAGGTGGGAATAGAATTGTGGGTTTGCAAGGCGTGTTATTTTTAGTAACATGCTTACATGGCAGTGTAGTTGCCACAAATAGTTAATGGGCAAAAAGTATTGCAGAGAGAAAGAGAGAGTGCTTTACGCAAGGAGACTATTTGATAATAATTCTGGGATAACTTCTGTTAATCCTCAATAAAAGTATGTTATGACCCCTCATTTGAACCACTTGATTAAGGTGGTTCTAATGAGGAGTCATTACTTATTGATAGAAAATATGTTGTGACATGATTAGAACTGTCTCACAGAGATACTTCTTATAATGGGCCATAATGTTGTTATGAACAAAGAAGACGGAGCTGTCATTAAAACCCACCTTAGCTGCAGCTGAGGATTTTTTGTTTTGTGTGTGTGTGTGTGGGGGGGGGGGGGGGAGGGGGGGGAAGGAGGGAGCTTGTACCTCATAAACAACAGATGGATACACCACCATCTTTTCCACCACATGTTTAAAGGGAGACAATTTTTGTGACTTTCTGTTTGCTACCTTGGGTGACAAAATCATTCTAAAAGGGGGACTCTACTCTCAAGAGAATTTTTTTTCCAGGATAGCAAATTATTTCTTTCTGGTGATGACCCCCAAGGAGAAGAAAGACAGTAATGAAAATTGCAGAGTTGCATCTCCTGAAAGTATACTCATCTACCTTAAATAGAATATTGGACAGTCAAACATAATAACTTACAAATGACTGGCTCATTGTGTGAGCCAGTCATTTTTAAGTTATTATATTTGACTATTATGTTTGACTACTATGAACCAGTCATTTGTAAGTTATTAAGTTGACTACTATGAGGCAGTCATTTGTAAGTTATTATGTTTGGCTACTATGAGCAAGTCATTTTTAAGTTATTAAGTTGACTGCTATGAGGCAGTTTGACTGAGGCAGTCATTTGTAAGTTATTATGTTTGACTACTATGACCAGTCATTTGTAAGTTATTATGTTTGACTTCTATGAGCAAGTCATTGTAAGTTATCATGTTTGACTACTATGAACCAGTCATTTGTAAGTTATTATGTTTGACTACTGTGAAACAGTCATTTGTAAGTTATCATGTTTGACTACTTGAGCAAGTCATTTGTACGTTATCTTGTTTTACTACTATAATCAAGTCATTTGTAAGTTATCATGTTTGACTGTCCATAATCAGGTGAGTCAACTTACAACCTTATTATGTATTAGAGCAACGGTTTGCTTTACATATTATGAACAATGGAAGCTGTTGATCTGAATCAGAGTACTAACTTTAATATGTTTTCGTTCAAAATTGTATCTGTTTCAGTGTGTTTGATCATTTGCACCACTGGTGAGAATTGTATACAATATGTGTCCATTCTGTTTGGCTGTACATGCCAATTGTAATGTATTTATAGTAAAATTTATTTCATTGGATTAGCAATATCAGGAACTTATCTTTCCATATTTTGTCTAGCAAAGTGAGACATGGGTATTACTTTGCTAGGACTGTTGTAGTCATTGTAAGGTTTCATAAAGTTTTTTCTTGTTTAGGTCTATTTTGTAACAATGCTCAGTCAGACAGGACACATTATTAACATGAATTGTGATATTGTTACTGCTTTTATGATGCTTGTTGTATTTTTTGCATTTTATATAATACTCAGAGCTCCAGACAAGAAAATTCTGAAGTTTTTTCTGTTCTTTCCACATACAAACATATGTTTTGGCCCCACATTAGAACTGCCTTTTTGAGGCAGTTCTGATTAGGGGTCACTACATATGTTCTAGTTAGGGGTCAAAACATGTTCTAATGAGGGGTCAATATGTTCTCATGAGGGGTCACAACATACATTCTAATGAGGGGTCACAACATATGTTTTATTGAGGGATCACAACATGTTCAAATGACAGGTCACATTCTCTAATGAGGGATCACAACATAGATGCTCTAATGAGGTTTACAACATATATGACATAATGAGGGGACACAACATGTGTTCTAATGAGCTGCAGCTTGTTCTAATGAGGGATCACAACATGTTCTAATGAGGGGTCACAATATGTTCTAATGAGGGGACACAACATATGTTCTGAGAGGGCACAACCTATGTTGTAATGAGGGGGTCATCACAACATATGTTCTAATGAGCGGTCACAGCATGTTCTAATAAGGGGTCACAACATATGTTTATATGAGAAAATAACAAAAACAGTCCCAGAATTATCACAGCACCTCTTGCCTGGAGCTCTTATTCTGGTTTTGAAATGAAGTATTAAAGAGAAGTCTTGATGGCGTATAGTGGAGGTCCAGATGAGGCTGCTTCTTTAGGAGCAGTTTGATCTTGGTCCTCACAATTTTATCATAAAATGTTGGACCACTAATATTGCTTTTGAATTTGATGAACATATTACTTGTTATATTTTGCAGTTCTTAAAAAATTCTGTTGGAAGCGCATTACATATGAGACGTGACATGAGAAAACCAACAAAGTGGTTGTGTGCCCAGTGCAGACTCAGATCAGCCTGGGCATCGGCTCAGTTTGATCAGAGTCTTCGCTGCCCGCATGGTGGTAGCTTAGACCCTCGGCTACCCTTTAAGCACTTAGAGAAGAGTCTGAGCAGACTGGGCAAATGCCCAGGCTGGTCTGAGCCTGCACTGGGCGCACAGCCACTTTGTTTTCTCGTGTCATGGCTCAATTATGTTTATGTTGATATTGATCCAGTTATGCCAAGTGGACTCATCCACTTCACAGTTGGACAAGCCCATTCCAACAGAAAGGGTGTTTTATTTGATGTTAAACAGGGTCTAATTATATTTGAGTCCATCTAAATAGTCTCAAACAATCTGATATTAGGTTAAAGACAGTAAATTATGGCAGCTGTAGAAGGCTTACATGTAAGCATACTTTGATGTAAGATAGCAACAATATTTTATCAAAGCTTTCTATTAAACAAAGCCTGAAATCATTATTTTGAGACTATTTAGACAGTCTCAAATATAAAAAAACAATGATTTCAGGCTTTGTTTAATAGAAAGCTTTGATAAAATATTGTTGC
The DNA here is from genome assembly GCA_963989385.1 of Ctena decussata. Lineage (NCBI taxonomy): Eukaryota > Metazoa > Mollusca > Bivalvia > Lucinida > Lucinidae > Ctena > Ctena decussata. The sequence continues at coordinate 107,892,406 of OZ022499.1, forward strand.
TATCTTACATCAAAGTATGCTTACATGTAAGCCTTCTACAGCTGCTATAATTTACTGTCTTTAACCTAATATCAGATTGTTCGAGAGTATTTAGATGGTCTCAAATATAATTAGACCCTGTTGTTAATGATAATTTTTCTAGAAACTTCTATATTAGTTAAAACAGAGTAAACCCTCATCATACTGTCTGATTTAGGCCAACACTGTTTGCAAAGCTCACTTTTAATAGGACACTAGCTCATTGATGGGTTAACAACATTTCAATTTCATATTCAGTATTCAACCTTAATATCTGAATGCTGTGCCTGAGTAGAAGGCATCAATGCAGTTTAGACAGCTCTGATCATGGTCTGCTCTGCTTGCCAGCAGTTTAAAATGTATGGGTTCACCTTCATGTTTTTCTGCCATTTTTACTAAGGGAAATAACTTTTGTGACTTCCTGTTTGTCTCCCTGTATGAAAAAGTCCATCCAAAATGGGGTCTACTCTTAAAAGGTAAGAATTTGCTCCTAAGGGAGCAAATTTTTTCCTTTAAGAGTTGATCCCAATGAGAAAAGAGGCAAAAAAGAAACTAACAATTACTTCCCTTGAAAGTGTACCCATTCACCTCAATATTACATTCCTTATAGGACTGGCATACTGTTTTAGCTTTTAAGATGAAATAGCCACTTTGGAAATAGCTGCATATCATGGGCTAATACTGTAATGAGGAGAATAAAATGCACACAACCAATGATCATTTCTGTTATTGTTGATTCCTGGAGGTGAAACACCTGAAACTCATTTGATTGATTGATTGATTGATTTGATGCTTAATGTCCACGGTAAACAACTATGGTCATGTCAGGACGGTCAGTTAACCTAAGCACACTAATCCTGGACAGGCTTAGACCTCCTAAGCGGTTAACCAGTACTAAGTGCAAATATTTTCACCAGTAACTGGAAATGATAAGCAAACTAAAAAGGCTACTGTACAAGATTCTTCAGTATTGAGACAGATAGGGCTGAGCTAACAGAGCAGGCCCAGATCCGACTGCTCCTTACAATGCTCTTTACAATGACAGCATTTGTTCCCAAACATTCTGATGTTAAACTGAATTTGCTGATATAAAGAATACATGAAGCCATTCCATGCAAGTTGGGATAGGTTGCCCTCACCCTTGATACGAGGTATTTCTCGAGATCAGCTGTTGTAAACATGCATGAAACAAGTGGATTCAGTAGTTAGCTCATAATAATAACTATTAAAGCACTTTAAAGCAGTTTCAATACTTGTAGATAGATGTGGATCCAAAATCTTGGGTGGGGGGTAAGATAAACCAGCTGGGATAGGTTGCCCCCCACCCGCGATACAAGGTATTTCTTGAGATAAGTTGTTGTAAACAGGCATGAAACAAGTGGATTCAGTAGTTAGCTCATAATAATAACTATTAAAGCACTTTAAAGCAGTTTCAATACTTGTTGATAGATGTGGATCCAAAATCTTGGGTGGGGGGTAAGATAAACCAGCTGGGATAGGTTGCCCCCCACCCCTGATACAAAGTATTTCTCGAGATCAGCTGTTGTAAACAGGCATGAAACAAGTGGATTCAGTAGTTAGCTCATCATAATAACTATTAAAGCACTTTTAAGCAGTTTCAGTACTTGTTGTTAGATGTGGATCCAAAATCTTGGGTGGGGGGTAAGATAAACCAGCTGGGATAGGTTGCCCCCCATCCGCGATACGAGGTATTTCTTGAGATAAGTTGTTGTAAACAGGCATGAAACAAGTGGATTCAGTAGTAAGCTCATAATAATAACTATTTAAGCACTTTTAAGCAGTTTCAGTACTTGTTGATAGATGTGGATCCAAAATCTTGGGTGGGGGGTAAGATAAACCAGCTGGGATAGGTTGCCCCCCACCCCTGATACAAAGTATTTCTCGAGATCAGCTGTTGTAAACAGTCATGAAACAAGTGGATTCAGTAGTTAGCTCATCATAATAACTATTAAAGCACTTTTAAGCAGTTTCAGTACTTGTTGATAGATGTGGATCCAAAATCTTGGGTGGGGGGTAAGGTAAACCAGCTGGGATAGGTTGCCCCCCACCCCTGATATGAGGTATTTCTCGAGATCACCTGTTGTAAATAGGCATGAGACAAGTAGATTCAGTAGTTAGCTCATAATAATAACTATTAAAGCACTTTAAAGCAGTTTCAATACTTGTAGATAGATGTGGATCCAAAATCTTGGGTGGGGGGTAAGATAAACCAGCTGGGATAGGTTGCCCCCCACCCCTGATACGAGGTATTTCTTGAGATAAGTTGTTGTAAACAGGCATGAAACAAGTGGATTCAGTAGTTAGCTCATAATAATAACTGTTAAAGCACTTTAAAGCAGTTTCAATACTTGTTGATAGATGTGGATCCAAAATCTTGGGTGGGGGGTAAGATAAACCAGCTGGGATAGGTTGCCCCCCACCCCTGATACAAAGTATTTCTCGAGATCAGCTGTTGTAAACAGTCATGAAACAAGTGGATTCAGTAGTTAGCTCATCATAATAACTATTAAAGCACTTTTAAGCAGTTTCAGTACTTGTTGATAGATGTGGATCCAAAATCTTGGGTGGGGGGTAAGGTAAACCAGCTGGGATAGGTTGCCCCCCACCCCTGATATGAGGTATTTCTCGAGATCACCTGTTGTAAATAGGCATGAGACAAGTAGATTCAGTAGTTAGCTCATAATAATAACTATTAAAGCACTTTAAAGCAGTTTCAATACTTGTAGATAGATGTGGATCCAAAATCTTGGGTGGGGGGTAAGATAAACCAGCTGGGATAGGTTGCCCCCCACCCACGATACGAGGTATTTCTTGAGATAAGTGGTTGTAAACAGGCATGAAACAAGTGGATTCAGTAGTTAGCTCATAATAATAACTGTTACAGCACTTTAAAGCAGTTTCAATACTTGTTGATAGATGTGGATCCAAAATCTTGGGTGGGGGGTAAGATAAACCAGCTGGGATAGGTTGTCCCCCACCCCTGATACGAGGTATTTCTTGAGATCAGCTGTTGTAAACAGGCATAAGACAAGTGGATTCAGTAGTTAGCTCATAATAATAACTATTAAAGCACTTTAAAGCAGTTTCAATACTTGTAGATAGACATTGATCCAAAATCTTGGGTGGGGGGTAAGATAAACCAGCTGGGATAGGTTGCCCCCCACCCCTGATACGAGGTATTTCTCGAGATCAGCTGTTGTAAACAGGCAGGAAAAAAAGCGGATTCAGTAGTAAGCACATCATGATAACTATTAAAACACTTTAAAGCAGTTTCAATACTTGTAGATAGATGTGGATCCAAAATCTTGGGTGGGGGGTAAGGTAAACCAGCTGGGATAGGTTGCCCCCCCACCCCTGATACAAGGTATTTCTCGAGATCACCTGTTGTAAACAGGCATGAGACAAGTAGATCAGTAGTTAGCTCATAATAATAACTATTAAAGCACTTTAAAGCAGTTTCAATACTTGTAGATAGATGTGGATCCAAAATCTTGGGTGGGGGGTAAGATAAACCAGCTGGGATAGGTTGCCCCCCACCCCTGATATGAGGTATTTCTTGAGATTAGTTGTTGTAAACAGGCATGAAACAAGTGGATTCAGTAGTTAGCTCATAATAATAACTATTAAAGCACTTTAAAGCAGTTTCAATACTTGTAGATAGATGTGGATCCAAAATCCTGGGTGGGGGGTAAGATAAACCAGCTGGGATAGGTTGTCCCCCACCCCTGATACGAGGTATTTCTTGAGATCAGCTGTTGTAAACATGCATGAAACAAGTGGATTCAGTAGTTAGCTCATAATAATAACTATTAAAGCACTTTAAAGCAGTTTCAATACTTGTAGATAGATATTGATCCAAAATCTTGGGTAGGGGGTAAGATAAACCAGCTGGGATAGGTTGCCCCCCACCCCTGATACGAGGTATTTCTCGAGATCAGCTGTTGTAAACAGGCAGGAAAAAAAGCGGATTCAGTAGTAAGCTCATCATGATAACTATTAAAACACTTTAAAGCAGTTTCAATACGTGTTGATAGATGTTGAACCAAAATCTTGGGTGGGGGGTAAGAAAGATAAACCAGCTGGGATAGGTTGCCCCCCACCCCTGATACGAGGTATTTCTCGAGATCAGCTGTTGTAAACAGGCATGAAACAAGTGGATTCAGTAGTTAGCTCATAATAATAACTATTAAAGCACTTTTAAGCAGTTTCAGTACTTGTTGATAGATGTGGATCCAAAATCTTGGGTGGGGGGTAAGATAAACCAGCTGGGATAGGTTGCCCCCCACCCCTGATACGAGGTATTTCTTGAGATCAGCTGTTGTAAACAGGCATGAGACAAGTGGATTCAGTAGTTAGCTCATCATAATAACTATTAAACCACTTTAAAGCAGTTTCAATACTTGTTGATAGATGTGGATCCAAAATCTTGGGTGGGGGGTAAGAAAGATAAACCAGCTGGGATAGGTTGCCCCCCACCCCTGATACGAGGTATTTCTCGAGATCAGCTGTTGTAAACAGGCATGAAACAAGTGGATTCAGTAGTTAGCTCATAATAATAACTATTAAAGCACTTTTAAGTAGTTTCAGTCTTTGAAGATAGATTTGGCACCAAAATCTTGGGTGGGGTGGGGGGTAAGATAAAGCAGCTGGGATAGGTTTTGCACAAACAGTTACTTCTAATAACTATTTAAATCCTTGGCAGCAATTTCAAAATCTATTGACAGTTATCACTCCAAAATCCTGGAAGGGGGGCAAGATATCCCAGCTGGTTTATCTTCACCCCCGGGGGGCAAGATAAACCAGACAGGATATGTTCCCCCCCCGGGGGTTAAGATAACCAGGACGGGGGGCTGGTTTATCTTGCCCCCCGGGGGTGAAGATAAACCAGCTGGGATATCTTGCCCCCCTTCCAGGATTTTGGAGTGATAACTGTCAATAGATTTTGAAATTGCTGCCAAGGATTTAAATAGTTATTAGAAGTAACTGTTTGTGCAAAACCTATCCCAGCTGCTTTATCTTACCCCCCCCCGGGCAAGCTGACCATGGTTGGCTTGCCCCCCGGGGGGCAAGCTGTCCAGGGTGCAAGATAAACTGGGACACCGGTACTAAGTGCCCATACTTTCGCCAGTAACTGACAACTGCCCTTCTTGAATCAGCGGAAGGAGAAACAAAAGTGTGTGGCCAGACCGGGTTTCGAACCCAGGACCTCTGACTTATGAGTCAGGTGCCCTACCGATTGCGCTACACGGCCTGGCACAGTGGTACAGAGCTTTTTATCCTATTGTAGGCCTCTTTTATAAATTTTGTATGTAATGACCACACTTGTCTTGACATTATTTGGTGTATCGTTACAATAGAAATTTCCAATAATTCTTGTTAAAGTCTACATAATCCTGCCATAGTGTTTAGACAAATTAGAAAGTGTCTAAACGTAAACCATTTTAAACAGCCTCCCAGTGACTAAAGTATCTAAACAAATCATAAACAAATACTAAATGTTTTTCCTCACTGCACAGTGGAGAATCATTTCTTAAAAATTTTGCTCCTCTAGGCGTAAATTGTTGCCTTTAAGAGCGCCGGTAGGTGCTGTTTTGGAAGGGCTATGTCATGCAGGGACACAAAGAAAAAGAAAGAAAATTCCGAAGCATTATAAATTCACACAAGTCATATATACATGTACCCTTTTCCAATAGCTTGGATGTCAAGTTGTCAACCCAGTCCATTAAATTGTTTACTGTCTACTTTTTGAGCTCAGCTGAGTTGAGCGTCGAAAAGTTTTATAGTCACAGGGCAAGATAAATAGATATGTAGGAGATGAAAAAGACATTATTTAGTTTCAACAACAGTTTATTTATATAAATACATGTACATGTAATACACAAGGTAAAGACAAAATAAATTGCAAGCATCAGTATTATGCAAATTGGATTGAGAAGTATGTCATTTGACACACAAGTCTAACATTTATTTGAATAAAGGTGTATGTACCCACTTTCAGGGGAAGCAACTCTGCCATTTTTCATGTTTGCCTCCTCAATGGGGGCGGGGGGGGGGGGGGCTGCTTTTAAATGAAAGAATTTGCTCCAATAGGAGCAAATTCTTACCTTAAAGAGTAGACCCCCTTTTGTAAAGATTTCATCATCCAGGGAAGTAAACAGGAAGTCAAAAAAGTTCTTTCCCTTGGTAAAAATGGCAGAGAAACATGCAGGTGTACCCATTCACCTTAAATCTTTTAACCTTCCTCAGGACATTGGGACTTGTGCACTGCATTTGAGTATAGCATTGTACAAATTCATACTTGAGCATGATATGGGCACGGTCTTGCATTCATGTGAATTTTTTTATGCAAAACATGGAATTAAATGACTTGAGAATAACTATTTGTTTGAGAAAATCTGAAGTGTCTGTTGAAAGAATTTCGGTTTGTAATGTCATTAAAAATTGGCAGAGCATGGCTTGCTTCAACACTGTTTGCAATGCTCTGATACCAATGACATCATAGATATTTAACCATAGCAACTATGGAATTACCAACTGTTGTGCTTTGTATCTTGGCAGAATGACGTTTTGATGACATCACTTTGATATCAGTACGGATTCCTAGTTGCTATGGTAGTAGATTTATGATGTCATTGTTATCAGAGCATGCTCCATCAATTTTTCGATGACATTAGATACTAAAATTTTTTCAACAGAATCTTCAGATTCTCAAACAAATAATAACAAGTTTACTCAAGTCATTTGATTCAGTGTTTTGAGTGTAGAATTGCATGCATTCTAAAATGCATATTTTATGGTTTTTGGGTAATATCTATGGTATTAGCACTGTCTTGCAGTCATGAGAAGAATGTTTGTTCAAATTTTCAATAATTCATATTTCATATGGTGAATAGCCTTTCACTGTCTGGGATGGTTTCTCTGTGGGTGGCTCTGTGGAATTAGTTCTGCAGTATATCTGCGAAGGGTTATGGCTAATCACTGGTTTGTTCACTATAGACTGGCTTGTTCCGTCAGCAATTGTGGAATAATCTGCAGGTTTATTTGCTTTGACATCAATACTGACATCTTGGTCAATGTTATCTGGCAGTTTTTCATCAATTTTTGTTCTGTTGTATCTCTCAGAAAACATGCAAACAAGTGGTAGTGCCAGCGCACAGGAGGCAACCAATGCCCAGTTCATCCAAGATTTTCCTGAATAAAGAATAAAGAGATTAACCCTAAAAGCACCAAATAAGCAGACAACACAATTTACATCTGCAAAATTAAAAAAAAAAGTTTAATCAAAGATATTATATTGAGAAATCAAAGGTTAAAGGGCAAACAGTGCATATTCAGATGAAGTGGCTCATAATGAGCTGCCTCATTCAGATCTACGCTGTTTGCGGATTCATTTATTTTTGCTTTTGGTGCTTCAAGGGTAAAGTAGAAATAGCTAGATCTGTGAGCACATCTATACATGTTATATTTCAAGATCTATGATTTTTTATCTTTTCAGACATAAAGACTTAAGACATAAATAAGAGGAAAATTATGTGCAGGTAATGGGATATGTAAAACACCGTAGAAAAGCAACCCTGATGTATAATTACTAGAAAAAATATAAAAACACTATTTGAGCCTTGACACAACAAAACCAACAAAGTGGCATGTGCGCCATGCGAAGATTCAGATCAGCCTGGGCATCCACACAGTCTGATCAGAGTCTTTGCTGTGTGCTTAAAGGGTAGCTAAGGGTCTAAGCTACCTCCATGCCAACAGCAAAGGCTCTGAACAGACTGGGCAGATGCCTAGGCTACTCTGAAACTTTGCGTGGCACACATGCCACTTTGTTGGTTTTTCTTGTGTATAGCAGCTCATTTTTTTGACAAATGACAAATTTAGTTGCTTTAGCCCATTCCATTCGGGATACCCTTTTAGGGGTATCTAGGCAAACAGTTTGGATCCAGATCAGGCACCACAAACGTGGGGCCTGATCTGAGATCCAAACTGTTTGCTGCCTAGACATCAATTCTACAAGAGTTGGTTAGACCAATATTGTCAAAATATTCTTGATTTTTGATGCAGACAACAATTTCAACAGACGACAAAAAATACCCAGAATGCAATGGGTTAGGGGATAAAGGTACATCTCTATGATTTCTATACCATTTTAGCTCACTTGTACAAAAGTACAAAGAGAGCTATTGCAATCACCCGGTGGTGCAGGTTCCAATTCATGGCACATTACACTGCACCAAAGTTTTATGTTTAAGTTTCTAAAGCTAACTATCTTTGCAGTTACCCATTAGAAAGGAAATACATTTGGAACATAAGCTTGGGAGGGTCCTCTTTGACTCAGCTGATGATAGCTTCTGGGTTCATGCTGTGGGAAAGGGCTAGAGGTCAAAATCTAGGACACTTTTGCAATGTCTTCTAAAAACATCTGTTATGGACACCAAGATAGATGGTGTGACATAAATTTTGTGATCCATCCATTTTGCCATATATCTTACAGACTACTACATGGTTAAATGTCATGCTTGAGAATTTGGTTCCATGTGACACCAAGATTGACCTCATAATATAGGTCAGTATGACTTACATTTCACTGTCCAGTGCGAGTCCGGCATAAATCTTGAAGGCATTGTGAGTGAGGATCTTCATATTTGCAATATGGTCTTCATGTGAAACCAAGATTGATTTAATAATAAATGTAGGTGAGACCTATATTTAAGGGTACAGTGCATGATTCTGCCCTATATCTTGAAGACTATTTAATGAACGAAGGTCATCCATTGGATGGTGGTTCCATGTGACATCAAAACTGACCTCAGTATATACATAGATTGATGTGACTTACATTTCATGGGGTTTTCAGAATTTTTAAGGCTGTTTGATACATGAAGGGCATGTTCGGGATTTTGCTTTAGTGTGACACCAAGGTTGACCTGATAAAATATAAAAGTTGGTGTGACCTACTTTTCACAGACCAGTGATATTGCCTTATAACTTGACTATTTGTTGGATGATCCTCAAATGAGATATGGGTTCCATTTACCTCATAACATAAATAGGTAAGTGGTACCTATACAGTTTGTACTAAAATAATAATAATAATAATAATCGACTTTATTTTGAGAGGGTAACACATTTAGTTACAAAACTAATCTTCCATGAGGCCCTCTATTATATACATATCTACAAGTATAAAAGAAATAGTCAAACATAGATAGATAACCAAGTTATACCAGAGTCACTCTGATTGAGGCTTCTTAATTATAAAACCCTGGGGAGATTCAGTTTACACTTTAACTGATCAGCTGTCTTTTTTATCCTGGCTCTGCAAGCCTCTATCAGAATGACGCAGGCACATCCAAGGGAGAAATTATCATTCCACTGGAGATAACTATTCTTTCTATGTTCCACTACATCATTATAGTTATGCAAGTATAAACTGACAACATAGTAATAATATTAGTCGTAAATGCAACATTCACACACATACTCACAAATATTAATCTCACACTGACTGTCTAAATTTGAGGCAATTCATTTAACATATGGAAAGTAACAGCACAAAAGGATACATGTATTAAAGTCTGGGTACTTGAGTCCATTTGATTAAACTTGAATGAAACTTATTTATATTATCAACTGACCTTAAAGTAGTTGGCAGGCTGTTCCAAATGATGGGTCCTGAATATGTAATACTTTGTTTAAAGATTTTTCTATTAGGTTTTGGAGGGATAAATGTCAATCCAGAAGTTGATCTTAATTGTGGTTGGTTTTCATTCTGTGGTCTTTGCTGAAACAGTTCATTGACATATTGTGGAGTTTCGCCTCTTGAGACTCTGTACATAAATTTTGCTTTTCTTAGGTATAATCTATCAAATACATTTAATATTTTCAGGTCCTGCATGCTTTCCATTACATCATTAACATTATAGTCTAAAATTATTTTACAAGCATTTTTTTGTAGATGAAAAATTCTGTTAAGATTCATTTGAGAAGTACCACCCCATACAACATTACAATAATCTATATGGGGCTGTATATATGTTTTATAAAATTGAACTCTGTGACCTCTGGACAAATAATCCTTTATTCTAGATAGCAGCCACAAGTTGGATGTTATTTTTTTGCATATTTTATCAATGTGTTGAGACCATGTCAGATTGTTATCAATTATTACCCCGAGAATTTTGTCATCTGAAATCATATTTAAGTCAACGTTGTTAAGAGTCAAAGACAAGTTCTTCAGTTGATAAGCTGGCACGCTTTTGATGGGTAGTAATCAGGAGTACCTTTGTTTTAGTTGTATTAATGATCATGCCATTGTATTTGCACCATTCTGCTAAGCTGTCTAAGGCCATTTATAAAGTTGTGTTAATATCGTCAAGGGTTTTGCCACATACATACAGTGTTGTATCATCTGCATACATGTCAGTATTTGATGAGTCGGTATATAATGGCAGATCATTAATAAACATAAGAAAGAGCAGCGGCCCCAAAATGGAGCCTTGTGGTACTCCACTGATAATGACTTCATCATCTGAGGTAGTATTATTTAAGGATACTTTTTGCTTTCTTTTATTCAAGTATGAGTCGAACCATGATATGGTATTATTTGTTAATTTGTAATGTTTTAATTTTTCCAATAATATTGCATGGTCTACAAGATCGAAAGCCTTTTTGAAATCAATCATAACGGCTCCAATTAAGGATCCCTGATTAACAGATTCAAGCCAGCGACAAACCATGCCTGTTAAGGCTGTCTCGCATGAATGACTAGGCCTAAAGCCAGACTGGGTTTTATGAAGTAACTGATAATCAGAAAGGAAAGTCATCAAAGAATCATGAGTGTGTTTTTCAAGTTGGTTGGTCGATTTGATGCTTAACGTCCACGGTAAACAACTAAGGTCATGTCGGGACGGTCAGTTAACCTAACCACACTATTCCTGGGCAGGCTTAGACCTCCTAAGCGGTTAACCAGTACTAAGTGCACATACTTTCGCCAGTAACTGACAACTGCCCTTCTTGAATCAGCGGAAGGAGAAACGAAAGTATGTGGCCAGACCGGGATTCGAACCCAGGACCTCTGACTTACGAGTCAGGTGCCCTACCGATTGCGCCACCCGGCCCGGCGTGTTTTTCAAGTACTTTTGAAATTACAGGAAGAATTGAAATTGGCCTATAATTATTTAAATCATCTTTTGGACCATTTTTATGCAGTGGTGTCACTTTCGCTTCTTTCCATTTGTCAGGAAATTGAGAACTTTTAATACTTTGATTGCATATGTATGTAACAGACTCAGCTATAAAAGGTGCAGCTGTTTTTAGTAGACGAGGTCAAATGTTGTCACATCCAGAAGCTTTAGAAGTGTCTATAGTTTTCAAGAAATTTCCTACTTTTTCTTGTGGAATTTCAGGAATTGTAAAAAGATAGCCATCTGGAACTTTGCTGTCACAAAATGTTTTGAGTCAGTCAAAATTGGAAGTTTCGATAGGTTCTTTTAAGTTGGAAGCAACTGAGATGAAAAAATTATTGAACTCATTAACAATTTCGGTACAGTCGTTAATTTCTTTTCCATCAATTTTTAAGGATGAAATAGATGCATTACACTTCTTGTTTGTGCCAATTTCTTTGAACAGTTTCCATATACTACCTGGATTATTATTGTTTTCATCTATAATGGCTCTGTATTGAGTCTTTTTTAGATTTTTTAATTAGATTCACTACTTTGTTTCTCCAGATTTTGTATTGGGCTTCATCATTTAGAGATTTGTATCGGTCCCTTGTCCGAATACCTTCAATATATCAGATGTAAGCCATTTTGGCTGTTGGTTATATCTGACTCTATGCTTTTTGAGGGGAAGGTGCCTATTAACTATTTCCATAAACATAGATGACCATGCATATAATATGTCATTAACATCATCAAAAACTTTTATGACATCCCATGGGGCAGATTGAAGTTCATTTAAAAATTCTTGCTCATCAAAATTTTTATATGACCTATATGTAATTGTGTTGTGTGAAGATTTTGGAATTGTACTGTTAGTTTTTCTCGTGAGGACGACTGGAAAGTGGTCACTTATGCCTATTTCAGGGACTTTAACTGAGGTAATATTTTCCTCTATATTGCAGTATATATGGTCAATCAGTGTTTGGGAATATGCTGTTTTCCTAGTTGCAGAGCTCACTTTTTGTTGAAGGCCAAATGGTTCAATATATTCCAACCATGCTTTTTAATATTTTCATTTAAAAGATCACGATTAAAATCACCTAGTAAATACATTTCTTTTTGCTTTTCAAGGACATTTTCTATAAAAGTTTCAAAGCATTCATTCCTATGAACACCATCATTTGGATGCCTATATATTGTACCAACTAGGAAACTATGTGAATTCTTTGGAAACACTTCCAGCCACACACACTCTATTTCACTTGTTTCTAAATCTTTTCTCCTTTCTACTTTCATTCCATTCTTAACATAAACTATAATACCACCTCCTTGCTCAGTTCTGTCTCTTGTAATTACTCTGTCCTTTCTAAATAGTTGATAATTATCCAGATGGAAGTAATCATCAGGTAGTTCAGTGATTCTGCCTGATGTCTTAAAGACTGTTTGATGGTTCAAAATGAAACATTATGTTATTTCCATATTTTGCCAATACTGACCTTATTATATTATATATATATGTCAGTCGGTGTGTCTTACATTTCCGACTCTAGTAATTTGGTTTCATATCTTTTAGACTATTTAATAAATTTAAATCTTTTTTTTTTGAGATTTGAAATGACTGATATTTCTTTATAGTTCATCCAAAGAAAATGAACAACTGCATACCAGTTTTTAGCGTGCCTTTGCGAAGCAAAGGAGAGCTTATGCTATACCCCCGGCGTCGTAGTCCGAGTATGTGTTAGCGTTAGCGTCAGCGTCCTCGTCGGCGTCCGTGATCAGGTTAACCAATGTTAACAATTGCGTTTAACTCAATGTTCAACTACATAACTTACAAACTACAGCAGCTACAATCATCATACTTGGTACATACATACATCCATATGACTGCAGCAGCTTCATCACACAATTATATGTCCTTGACCTATATGTTACGGTTGACTGACTTTGCTCAGTGTTTGGTACTGTTTTTAAGGTAAAATTTTCAGTTTTGATGATACGTTTGACACAAGAGACTTGATACTTGGTCGAATAGCATATTCCTATAATTGCAGCAGCTGCAAAGCTTCCATGCTGACTCCTGTGCCCTTGACCTTTGTTCATGGTTCAGTGATTTTGCCTTATATCTCTAACACTATTTGATGAATTAACATTATACCTGGCATAGTGGATCAGCCTGACATTGCGAATGACCTCATACTAATTTTATAGATCACTATGAGCATTGGATTGCAGCTGCAGCAAAGCACCCATGGAGGCTCATGTGTCCTTGACCTTTATCTATGGTTGAGTGATTTTGCCATATACCCTTTAACACTATTTAATAAATATGCAATATAATGAATACGCATTTCTCTTCAAGCTCATAACTTCGATACATTATATGCTACAAAGTTTAGATGTAGTATGATACTTACCCAGACCAACATCTTTGACTTTGTGGTAGGATTCCCCTGGGTGGGGCCAGGGGTCAGAATGTATAACAGGTCATATTAAACACTTGCAAAATGGGAATAAAATCATAAGTCTGGTACCATTTCTTGCCCTGGAGAGTTAGAAACTGGACTTAATGATCACAGATGAAATAGTTTATACGGAGACCAGGCTTTGACAACTGGTTCAGGCTAGGGGTGAGGTTATGGGGTGGTGACAAAGGAAACATGAGAAGTCTGCAAAGGGTAAGAAGGTGTCATCAGACCGACTTAGTACTGGGTAAAGGTGGTGTGAAAACCCATACTAGGAATCACCCTTTGTCACCATGAGGCATTATAAGTTAGACTGAGTTGGTATCTCTCCGTCTGGTGCACGAGGACCCGACCCTCAATGTCCGCAAAGTGTCCAGATAGTGGCATACAAGTCGGCCCTGTATGCCAAAGGGAACAACTGACTTAGTCTAGCTTCTGATGCAAACTTCATTTGTGCACTAACTACCACATTCACCCCAGGTTAAGTATTTTAACAATGTTTTGAGACAGGATACTTTGTAACCTTGAGAGTCAGGCACCCATTAGGCGCGCTTCGTTGTCTTCTGACAACTCTTGTTAACATTGTAGTAAAAGTATTTACCTATAGTGTCAATATATAGCAGCGAAAGAAAGAATATTCCAACCAAGTTCTGGAAGAAAGTTAGAAATCCACCAGTAAGGCCTTCTTTGACTGGATAAGCAGCCTCGCAAGCAAGTTCGATAAACATAGGTGTCGTTGCATTGATAAATATACCAGCCAGAACACTTGCTGCATATAGTGAGGCTGAAATAAATGAGGGGAGATAACAAAAGCAGAGATCAGTATAACGATAAATGTACCGCAAAATGATAAGACCAACAAAATGGCATGCGTGCCCAGCAAAGACTCAGATCAGCCTGGACATCCGCCCAGTCTGATCAGAATCTTGGCTGTGCTCTTAAAGGGGGGCAAAGGGTCTACCTACCTCTATGCTGACAGCGAAGACTCTGACTGGACCGGGCGGATGCCCAGGCTGACTTGAGTGTTCGCTGTGCGCACACGCCACTTTGTTGGTTTTGTCATGTAATGGTGAGGCAAAGACGTATCAACTACTAAGCCAACTTAGGCAATATTATGTAATACACTTTCCATAACACTGCACACGATAAAGTTTTAGGAATAAACATGCATACACCAAGCCTTAATTATCGGTCCAATATTGTCAAAACACTTAGCAAAATAAAACCCCAAAACTTGCATACAAACTGTGCATGTATATAATTTCTAAAATTAGTTGAGATTTTATGGACGGACACACGGTGCCAGGAGTTTGCAACTCCCAGCAGGCACATTATGTCGTAATGACGTCGCATCTACGTCAGTTAGACGTCATTTTGACGTTATGTGCCTGCTGGGTATGGATACATTCTGCTGACATGGTTATGAGAATCGAAACAACAACAACAACAGCTGATATTTCAAAGTGATGAGTTGTCAATGAACAGTTTTGTTCATCTGCATACAGACTACATGTATATAACATATCGCAGTAATGTGTGGGAGATTGCGAATTTCAATTATGTGATAAGTTTGATCTTTGAGTTCAGAAATACTGCTATTCTACGTTTCTGTTAAATATAGTTGTGCTTTCATGAAAACAGAGTTTCTTTATGAGGCGAATGAATATAACAGCCAATTATCAATTAACAGAAATTATTTTTTTTGCTCGGGAAATACCTTGTTTTATAGGTGACTAAAACTAAGTCCCATATGAACATTTGAACAAAACCTATTCCTGGCATAGGTTATGTTGGAACAAAACCTATTCCTGGCATAGGTTATGTTGGAACATAACCTATGCCAGGAAAAGGTTTTGTTCAAAGCTTCATATGGGACTTAGTTTTAGACTTCTATAAAACAAGATATTTTCCGAGTAAAAAATGATTTCTGTAAATAGATAATAGGCTGTTTATAGATAACAAGTGTTTTAATTAAAAGTTTGCTTACCCAGGTTAAATGAGATATATTTGCTGCATAAAAGTGTAAACCAAAGAGATGAAACTGTTCCTCCAAGCAACAAGAGAATCAGGAATAACTTCATCCGGCGCTTAAACTTGTCGTTGAAACTGAAATGTTAGGCACCACCAGTTATATAAAATAAGACTTTATTTTAAACATGGGAATACATTCAAAACATTTTTTCTTGGTAAGTATATTTATTTTAGCGCTTTTGATTTATACCTTTCAAAAGTTTAGTGACATTAGGCAGGCTTGCAATGCAATATACCCGTATGCCCGACTTATACTCGGCTGTCCCCTCGGATGCCATTTTCAGGCTGTGATATCCGTGTAAAAATGGCACACCCAAATGTCTTGTTACACGAGAACAGTAACATCGGTATTCAAGAGTAGGCCTACTGATGATTAGATATGGGCGTGTCTAGATAGAAAAGAAAATAAGCCTTAAATTAAACAAAGGTGCTATCAAAAATGCAGAAAAAGGCAAAATGAGCCGCGACATGAGAAAACCAACAAAGCGGTTGTGCGCCCAGCCCAGACTCAGATCAGCCTGGGCATCCACTCAGTCTGATCAGAGTCTTCGCTGTTCGCATGGAGCTAGCTTAGACCCTTAGCTACCCTTCAAGCGCAAGCGAATACTCTGATCAGACTGCGTGGATGCCCAGACTAATCTGAGTCTGCGCTGGGCGCAGAACCACTTTGTTGGTTTTCTCGTGTCGCCGCTCATGTATCTCTGTATCTAATATTCTAGCATACACCTACAGAAGCAGCAGAAACTTTTCGTGTTTTATACTGCAACAATTCTTGTTTCGGAGAGCGTAATCTAACTGCTGACGTCACTGGCAATTGCTGGCGATTTTTCGACCTTTTGATGACATTCCTAGACGCTAAACGACGCAACTTCTCGTTTTCACTATAGGCCTAACATTTTCAGAAAGACCTACATTTTTCTGTGACACTGTCAAGAATATTTGCGGGATCATGCACGCGCAGACGAAAAGGTCCGTAGAAGTTGAAGAAAAGCGTAATTTTTCAGTAATTTAGTGTAAGGATCGAAATATTTCAGCTCTAACAGTGAATTGTTGAGTTTGTCGGTCAGTTGAAGTAGACAACGCTCGAGATATGGCCTACCTTACAACTGGCCTCTAACCAGTAAATTATCTTCTTAAAAGTGTCATTTTGTGAAACAAAATTTTTGATCCGCGACACAACAAAACAGGTCAGTATCTTCGCTGTTCGCATGGAGCTAACTTAGATTCTTAGCTACCCTTTAAGCACACAGCGAAGACTGAACAGACTGGGCTGATGTTCAGGCTGATCTGAGTCTTCCCTGGGCGCAAATGCTACCCTGTTTTGTCATGCCGCTGCTCAAATGAAGTATACACAGGAAGGGCCACTTATTGTGTGGTCCGCAATCGACTCATCAACATCAAAGTCATCAGTCTGGGGTCTGGAGCCTTGGCCAAGGCGTCATTTGTTAGAAGTCAACAGCTAAAAAGCTTAGAGTGGACAATAAGCCTAATTCTAGACCAGACGTCTTCCCCCTTCCCCGCCCCTCCCCCTCCCCTCCACCGAAAACAATGAATGGCTATGGAGAGGATGACTATTTAGTGAATTGGACGAACCTCACTGGCCTGCCCCCATCCTCTCCCTCTATAGTACCTTTTCCCCCTACTGAAAATTGGCTATAAGAGAATTTCGTATAGAGTAGGATTTTCACTTCTCACTATAGCTGAATACACACAGACACATACACATAACATTCATGCACGCAAACATATTGGAACATACAAAAGAACATATTCACGCCCACATGAATATGAAGACAACCTTGGGCATTTTGTTTATTTCTTGCTTGGAAAAAGCTGCACAGAAAAACAAACCGAAAACCGTTTTGATCATTTATTCATCCTGATTTCTTCCCAAACAGAAGGTGGCAGACGTTCAGGTACACAAATAAAAAACAACAACATGAAAATATGCATTATTACTAAAATATACCAGAAATTTAACTATACATGCAAACTTAATGCAGATAATCACATAGATATACGCATCATTGCGGCAAGTTTACAGGAATATTTACGAGCGCGCGAGTGAACGCGCATTGTGGTTGTTTTAGCGGGTCCACAGTTCCTGGCTTCGAAACCATAACAGACTTATTACCTAGTGTAAGTGGTGTTTTGACATTGCCTCGGTGTAAGTAGTGGTTTGACATTGCCTCGGTGTAAGTAGTGGTTTAATATTGCCTCGGTGTAAGTAGTGGTTTGACATTGCCTCGGTGTAAGCAGTGGTTTGTACGCACATATACAGTCTTGCCGGTTTGAGCCCTGTTGACGCCATCGCCGAAGTTCAGCGGCCACTGCTGCACCGACCACCATCCTGGTTCTATTATACCAACTCAGGGTACACTTGGCGCGGATTCCATAGTTTATTGGATTCAAAACAATAATTGAACGTGCGTCCCGATGGGAGTCGTGGCATGACGACTCCCAGCATGAAAAGCAAACCCCAAATCCACTAGTCTATATGCACTCCGTTGCGCGCATGCATAGACGAACAGTTTTACAAACAAACAATTATACAAAAGTATGCACACAACCAGGCACACACATACCATATCTTAACAGATACAGAAAGACAAAATGCCTACCTGTTTTCCCCCAAAACAAAAGTAAGACAGACTGATGGACTCGTGTGTGCAGTTCTAACATCTATCATCCAACATTGTTTTTGTACAGATACTCGCATTTCTGTTTTCAGATTTGACCTCACTATTATGCGTAGGGACGGAGAAAATTTCACAATTTAGCGTGTTTACCCAAGTCAAGTCAAGTCAAGTAAAATTTATTTAACGTCGGTGCAATTACAACATGTTAACACAAGCTCCTGGGACACAAGCTCCTGGGAGCTTTTTCTACCGACTAACAAAGATAAAATATCACAGAAGAATATACATCACAGCACATGCAGGAAGAAACTTAATAATAATAATAAAATAATAATAATATTAAAAAAGAAGAAGCACTTGGGATGTTTTGCACTATAAACAAGGTTCTGGAAAAGGATAAAAATATTAAGTTATCTCTGACCTTATCTCTGCGGAATAGCTTGGGTCGAAAATGGGAAAAATCCAGGGGAAAATCCACTACAGGGGAGAAAATCGACTTTGCAAAAACATAGTTGGGGGTTGGGGGGGGGATGGGGAACAACTAATGGGGTCGAGGGAGGTGCAACTAACTGAGTAGAAGGGGGGAGGATGCGGGTAAGCTACTCTGACAGAGACTATTAGAAACGTGATGTAATTATGACCAAGACAAGGAAATCTTGTGCCAGTTTCCAGACTATGTAGTCTCATGCAAAGCCTTCCGGTATAATCTGATAACAAGCCTGAGGTTTCCTTGCCGAGGTCTCAAGACCATCGATGATTATTTTTCTGAAAATACCATTAGAACATGAATGCAACATCAATTTTCATTCGCTTTTCCGAAATGCTAATGTTATCCTCCTCCGCCCCACCTCCTTCCCTACCCTCCTTCAAAATGCATCAGTATGTAATTAACCCTGACAGGCGACCAGCAACATATAACTGAACTAATGACAGAGCAAAGCTTTTTCTACAAACATCATTTCATCATATAGAGACAGCCTTTAGGCATTATTTGACATTCTGAGACAGCGTTTGGGGCATATCCCGGCACTATTCCGAAATGGAAAACTCTCAGAGTGCCCTATATAGAGAGATATTCATGTCCTAGTTGTGAGTCAGTATGAACTAGTATGGCAAACCTTTTTATCCTTATTTATAAGAGAAAAAAGTGTATCTTGCTGTGTTGAAAGACAGAAGATTAATTGTAGTGAATAAGCAGGACAAGTATACAATATCATATATAAAAATCTTTAAAATAAACCTTGCAAGAAGGACACCGGAAGTACAGCCTCCAAATGTCATCCAAAATCCCATCCAGCCCGCATCATCCTGAAATGTAATAAAGAAAAAATCACACCTATATCGTACTGTTTCTGTAACGTTAATCGAACACCAACAAGTCTTACCAACGTAGTCGAACAGTCCTTATTTGCTTCAACAAAAAAGGTGTTTTGAGCAATCAGTAGTGTCAAGTAGCAGCAATGAAACCTATGGCTAAGTACGAACACTTGTGTTATACAGAACTTGAATTTTATTAAAGCAGAATTTTTTTTTTCTTTTTTCTGACGGTGGGGGGAGGTAGATTCCAAACTGCATGAACAGTTAAAACCAACCGTGATCTTTTTGCAAATGTGGCAATAGATGGTCAGAATCTAAATGACTGAGGTTCAATCAACAGTAAGTACTGAATAGTTAGATTCTTTTGAAGCAAGGAATACACCATTTTACACTCTACTTTCGTCAACGGATGTAATAATGCAACGGGGCAATTTGCATATATGTATGCTACATATAATAAGAAGTTAACCCCTATTCCAGCTACGCTGTCTTATATGATGAAACTAGGAAACTAGATTTGGAAAAAGGTACTAGTGCACACAAGTCTGCTGTATCTGCTTTGATCTTAGTATGCTCAGAATTAAATATGCGTTAAACAGAAATGTTCATTTATACACAGTTCAATAACTTAAAGTCTGCGTGACATACAATGTAAATGTTCCTTTATAATATATAATCTGAATCTGAAAAATAAAATAAAAAAAATTAAATATAATAAAAAAACACTGTCCTCTCGTCCTCTCTATGGAATCTTTGTGAGATGCACGTCATAACTAAGTCTGACGTATCGAACTTGTTGAATATACGAGGGGTGATAAAATACGTGAACTTTGCTGTAGCGGTCATGGTGATGCAGTTATAGTAATTTTTCTCATATCGCAGAAAAGTTCAATTTTTTAGCTATTTTATGTGAAATTTTGAAAGCATTTCAATAAAATTTAAGTACTTTCTTTCATTTTGTATATAGTAAGTACAGCTACCGCGGAGCACCATATTAATACCGTTTGACGCTTTGTCCCACTTTTACATTGCAGTGGTTCTTTTGTTTCTCCGTTTTCACAAACTAACACCCACTTTTCCGGTTTTTCATAACTTTGACCAATTTTAGACACATCTACATCCAACAGAATGTTTGGAAGATTTTCATAACAGTCTTTCGTTACATTTATTGGTTCATAAATCTAAGCCGAAATTTAGCCTTCAATATCATGTCAACGTTGCTTTTGCGGTGTATGTCTAAGTGTAGGTCTGAAATTCTCATATCAGTGCCAACATAAGATAAAACTAACATACAAGGATCAAATAATCAAATGACATTAAAGTTGATTATGTAAAAGATTTCTTTAATTTTGCCTTCATTTTTTTTTACAATTTTAGACAAAAACTGGAGCTTGCATAAATTACTCGGCATGATATTTAACGTCATTTCAACACTCTTGCGTGACCTGCACCATATTTTATTGCAAGCATAACAACTGTTTACGGCAACAGTTTCTTGACTGAAATTGCATACCAAATGTCGAGCATTTTACTCTACTGCACATATAAGACATAGCCAAAGATTAACAAACAACTCGAAATAATAAGCAAAAGTTTTACTGTGCTCCGTAGTACAGTCATAAGGTTACTATGACAAGTCATATAGACTACTTCCCGAAGTTTGAGCGGTAGATTAAATACATCACGGGATAAAAAAAGGATGAATCTGTACTTACTGCAAATTTAATGTGTTTACTATTAATTAATAAAATTTCTACAGCAATAGTCAACGTATTTTTTTATCATCCCTCATACAAATGTATATAGCTCTGTCTCTCTGTTTGTTGGAGATATAGTGTGTAGGAGCGTGGATGAGAACAATATTTAAACAAGACTTAACTATTTACAACGTTTTTCTCCATGTTTTCATGCCGGAAAAAGAAATAATATAAGTACACTGCATTTTTAGCTCACCTGAGCCGAAGGTTCACAAGGTGAGCTTATAGTATAGGCTTGGTCCGTCGTCCGTCGTACGTCGTCCGTCCACACTTTTAAGCATTAATATCTACTAAAGTAGCCGGCCTATCTTAATCAAATTTTAATTGTAGCATGGTTGGGGCGGGGGATTGATTGCATATAGTTTAAGGACAGATTGGTAGAAAACTGTGGTTACCATGGCAACAGAAAGGTCCCATAGACTTATAGTAGGGAAAATTTTATTCGGGCCCTAGCTTCTTCATTTGTAAGCGCAACTTCTTGTAACTTGAAGGTATCCAGGACAGTCAAAACATCTCGGACCTGTTCGAATTTGAGCCAGGTTAGATCATTCTTTTCAGAGTTACTTGCCCTTGAGCGATAAAATATTTTCCCATTGACTTACGATGGGGAAAATGTTGTCCGGGCCCTAGCTTCATCATTTTTGACCGCAACTTCTTGTAACTTACAGGTATCCAGGACAGCCAAAACATCTCGGATCAGTTCGAATTTGATCCAGGTTTAATCATTCTTTTCAGGGTTACTTGCCCTTGAGCAATGAAATATATAATGGGGAAAATATTGTCCGGGCTCTAGCTTCTTCATTTTTGATCGCAGCTTCTTGTAACTTGCAGGTATCCAGGACAGTCAAAACATTTCGGACCAGTTCGAATTTGGGCTAGGTTGGATTTTTCTTTTCAGAGTTACCTGCCCTTAAGCGATAAAATATTTTCCCATAGACTAATAATGGGGAAAATGTTGTCCGGGTCCTAGGTTCTTTTTTGATCGCAACTTCTTGTAACTTGCAGGTATTCAGGACAGCCAAAACATCTCGGACCAGTTCGAATCTGAGCCAGGTTGGATCAATCTTTTCAGAGTTACTTGCCCTTGAGCGATGAAATATATAATGGGGAAAATGTTGTCCGGGCTCTAGCCTCTTCATTTTTGATCGCAACTTCTTGTAACTTCCAGGTATCCATGACAGTAAAAACATCTCGGACCAGTTCGAATTTGGGCCAGGTTGGATTATTCTTTTCAGAGTTACCTGCCCTTAAGCGATAAAATATTTTCCCATAGACTTATAATGGGGAAAATGTTGTCCAGAACCCAGCTTCTTCATTTTTGATCGCAACTTCTTGTGACTTGCAGGTATTCAGGACAGCCAAAACATCTCGGACCAGTACGAATTTAGGCAAGGTTGGATCATTCTTTTCAGAGTTACTGGCCCTTGAGCGATAAAATATTTTCCCATAGACTTCGTCATCGCTCTAGCGTTTTGATTTGTGGACCAAATTCGATTTAATTTCACACAAGTGATTAGTATGACAATATATTGTACAAGTTTGCGTTTCAGCATTCTGGGGTCAAGGTCACAGTGGCTTTTTTTAGAAAAACTTTGTCATCGCTCTGGCACCTTCATTTATGGCTGATTTTGATTAAAACTTCACACAAACGTTAAGTATGATAATATCTTGAATAAGTTTGCGTTTCAGCATCCTACGGTCAAGATCAAGGTCTATCAGTGGCTATTTTTAGAAAAACTTTGTCATCCCTCTAGCACCTTCATTTGTGGACCGAATTCAATTTAATTTGATTAGTATGACAATATCTTGGACAAGTTCGCGTTTCAGCATTCTGGGGTCAAGGTCACAGTGGCTATTATTAGAAAAACTTTGTCATCCCTCTAGTGCCTTCATTTATGGTTGGATTTTGATTAAAACTGCACACAAATGTTAAGTATGGCATTATCTAGAACAAGCTCGCGTTTCAGCGCTCCTAAGGTCAATTTCTATCAAGGTCAATAGCCACAGTGGCTATTTTTTGAGAAACTTTGTCATTAGTCTAGCGCCTTCATTTATGGACCGATTTCAAGTTAACTTCACACAAGTGATAAGTATAGCAATATCTTGGGCAAGTTTGCGTTTCAGCATTCTGGGTCAAGGTCAGGGTCACAGTGGCTATTTTTAGAAAAAACTTTGTCATTGCTCTAGCATCTTCATTTACGGACCGATTTTGATTTAACTTCACACAAATGTTTAATATGACAGTATCTTGAACAAGTTTGCGTTTCAGCGTTCTATGGTCAAGGTCACAGTTGCTAATTTTAGAAAAACTTTGTCATCGCTCTGGCAACTTCATTTATTGGCCGATTACACAAATGTATAGTATGACAGTATCTTGAACAAGTTCGTGTTTCAGCATTCTAAGGTCAAGGTCACAGTTGCTATTTTTAGAAAACCTTTGTCATCGCTCTGGCGACTTCATTTATCGACCGATTTTGATTTAACTTCACACAAATGTTTAGTATGACAATATCTTGAACATGCTTGCTTTTCAGCATTCTAAGGTTAAGGTCACAGTGGCTATTTTTAGAAAAACTTTGTCATCGCTCTAGCGCCTTCATTTATGGACCAATTTTCGATTAATTTAGCACAGATATTTAGTATGACATTATCTTTGACAAGTTCTCATTTCAGCATTCTAGGACTAAAGTCAAGGTCACAGGGGCTGTTTTTACTGTCAATGCAATAATCTCACCTTCCTGGTAAGCTTATTCTGTGACAAGCAGGTAGGCTGAATTTTTCAATTACACCGCATGTGCTGTCCGCAAAGTTTCTTTTGTCTCTGATCAGCAACGTCTAAAACTAGTTGCCAATTATGATGAAACAGTATTCTCGTATAATATGTACTTGACATTGGTTTGCATAAGAATATGCAGAATTTAGAGTATAAAGATTTAGATGTTTCTGAGGGCGCCGTCAAGTACATTAAAATAGACTACTACTGACGACTCTAAGATATTTCACTTAGTATGTTGGCGGCCTACCATGTGTTCAAGTTCAGTTAAACGATATGTAAATTTTGTAAACCTTTACCACATATACACGAAATGTTACCGTTTATCCGTGTACACGTAGAAGCCATAGGTGTAAGAAGAAGCGCCATTCAGATGAAAGCGGTGTAGGTAAAAAATTAGGTCACTACGTCAAATCATAGAAAATCTTAAAAAAACCTTGTGTACACTCTAGAGGGCACTGTTTTTATCCAATTCATGAAACTTAGTCAGACTGTTTATTTTAATGAAATCTAGGACAGGTTTGTAAGTGGGTCATGTCAGATCAAAAAGTAGGTCACTAAATCAGATATGAGAAAAACCTTTAGTACACTCTAGAGGGCATAGTTTTGATCCAGTCTTTGTTCATAATGTTGATTTCTATGTAATTTAGAACAAGGTGCTCTAGTGACCTCCTTTATTAAACAGTATTGTTACCAGTATAACTTCACAGCTGTATTGGATTTGTTTGATGTCAAAATCTGCACTCTTCTAAAACCACTGGTTTAAGGTTTGAAACAAATGAGTGAAATAACAAAATGTATCTGTTGACAGTGAGGTCTCAGGTGAGCTACATGACCATTGGTCCTCTTGTATTACTGATTTCTGTTTCATGCTTGAATATCTAGCTTAAATATATTAAGCTTGTTAACCATACACTTGTCTATAGCAGTATTGCTATTTTAATCTCAGCATTTAAGATATTGGTAGAAACTATCTTTGTCATAGCCAACTGCGGCTCCGAAGGGTAAAGCGAATCATGTGGTTACAACTCCGCCTGTTTAAATGAAATATACCGCTACAAGAAGCACTGAAATACAAGCGGGTACAGTCTACCCAGGACATCGAAAGAAAAAAAATGAAAACCAGCCGAGGACCGCCTTGGAAAAGGCTAGTTGTATGTATACTGAGAGGCAAATGAAAAGTAAAAAGATGGACAATGATCAGGAAATAATACAAAAATCCCACATTCCGCTCTCAAAATCAGTAGGAAAAGAAGCACATACACACAGAAAGTGACACAAGTTTACGAAAGACACGCATAGTAAACCAAATTAGCAGCTCTTTCCCAAACAGATGGTCATTCAGCTACCCCAATCCAATAAAAGCATCAACATTTATTTTTACTTATTTTTTTATTTCAGTTACAAAACTAAACAAAACAGAAGGCAGATTGGGCAGCAATACGAGTGAACATAGACAAGCGGACACAGCACAATATAAAATCAATGAACCGCAAAAGAAGTACCGCCTTGGAACGTTCAGCAAAAGATTACTGGGAAGCTTAAACATAATATACTAGGCCCAAACCTCGCCCTCTGTTTCTGCAGTGGTTTGAAACATTAAGTTAGCTGTTTGGTCCGCATGAAGGTTTCCTAACTCATCACTGAATCATCATCGGAAACAAACAACTCACAGATAAGGCCTATGATGAATCAGGGATGAGGGCTCAACGGAAAGAACGTATTGCGACACCAGGAGACCCCTGGGAAATCAGGCAACACCACTGAAATACCGGAGCAAAAGAAAACTATCAGTTGAACCCCGAATAACTAAGCAACAGACAAGGCAAATTCCGGCCTCAACCAACAAAATTAAGTAGTTTTATGTCGGGCTCATCATTGAGACTGATGCCTGACCAACCGGCGTGCAATTAAAGAGGGAAGCAAGTGTTTAACCATAATTCGGTTAACCACTAAACATGAAGACTGTAGCATTACATTTATATTATATCCAATACGTTTGTAATGAACGATAATTTTCCAGAACTGATCAGAAAGTATACACTTTTTGAATGCATACATTATACTCACTTTTCTTGGCTCAGCACTGAAATTTTGCATGCGTTATTTTTACTTAAGGTACATTAATGTGGTATAGTAAAATTACTTATAGAAACACTTGGCTACCGGCACTGAACGTACATGCCGGTTTTGCACTTTTTCCACTTTCAGCAATACGGACAATACGAGTATGCTGTAAATCTGTATTTAAAAATTCGGTTGTTTTCTAAACAAACCACAACGTTTGCACGATGACAAGACTCTCTATGGCAGATAGAAATCATACAAGAAGAGAAAAAAGTAGTCAGAGGCAAAATGAAAGTATACACTTCATCGCCAATCAGTCGTGACTAGAGTGTAATTTATTAAGCCAGCCACAAACCGCTTTGAGCGGTCAGCCTGATACAACTTCTGTCTGCACCAAGAGCATTTTCGTCATGTAAATGAAACGCATACACTGTGGTTTGTTCAGAAAAAACAGCCGAAAATGCAAATACTGATTTTGCAAGCAAAATAGTATTGCTTAATATGATGCACGCGCAAAAAGGGCAAAACCAACATGTACGTATAATGTCGCTAGTCATGCGAGTCGTTTAGTAATCTTACAATATCACAATTTTGTACTTTGAGGAAAGATATTAATTTTAGACCTGAGCAATGAATAATAAGAAAAATACGGGCATTTAACATGTTTAAAATGTATCCTTTCTTTTGCCTCTGCGAATATAAATCGTGCTTGCCACAGGAAGCCTTTTCAGCATGCAAATAAAACGCAAACGTTGTTGTTAATTTAGAAAAATACCCGAAATTTCAAATGTAGATAAACAGCAAAATCTTAGTGTGCATTTTGCTGCACGTGGAAAACGTGCAAAACCGGTATGTACGTACAGTGCCGCTAATCAAGCGTTTCAATCAGTAATTTTACTACACCACATTGATCCACCTTGAGTAAAAATAAATCATGCAGAAATTCAGAACTGAACAATGAAAAATAAGTAAAATATGGGCATTCGAAAAGTGTATACTTTCTTTTGCCTCTGAGTATATAAGACTATATATACTAGGATATGACTGACAAACAATACCTGTGAAACACCGACGGGCTTCATATTTACTCCCAGAACAGGTCCCCAAACACCTGATACACCAATAGGCAATGAGTTGGCTATCACGACTAACCAGACAGGACTTTTTCTGAAAATGAATTTGGCAATAAAGCACTACTATCAGCACGGTATGCGACATGTTACAAGCATACTATTATCAGCCGGACATTATATTTACCGAGTCGATTCCAATGGAGCTATGTCAGACGAACGTCGTTTGGCATTTCCTGACTTGGCTTGCTTAAATGCTGCCATATTGTTGTCACTGCTGTCGCCAAATATACGTATAAGGTTTATATCGCAAAATTTCATGAAAGCGAAAAAAAAATAAATAAATGAATAAATAATAAATAAAAAATAAAAAAGGCATCTCCGCATGAAATGATCTATCATAAGGCTTGAATTCAAGACATTGCAACTATACGTATTTCTTGATTCAGATATGCTAAAATAAACATTGGCAAAATTTTCACATTTAACAGTTCAACACTGCCCGTTCCATAATTTTATTATAATTCTTTCTCGCATTCTTTGCATATTTTTCAGATGGCATCAGGAAAATATGGACATCTCTCTCCGCATATGAAACAAATAATAATGATAACAACAACAAAAGACTTTTCATTTCAATTTCCACACAAGTTGTCTTGCAACATGTTAGTGTTAATTTTCAACCTGCATTCAAAATATGAATTTTATTTTCCGTCGATCGGTGTAGCATCAGCTGTGAATAGCTATTGGCAGACATAAAGAAGCAGCGTGTGTTTTTTTTCTTGCACCTGAGAAAGCAGCTATCCTGTTCAAAATTATAACACATCTAAATCATATTCAAAATTATTACGCATCTAAATAATTAAAACCCTACCGTGTCAGCTGTTTTACACCTTTCCTGTACTCTGTGTGTTCCAAGGACTCAGATATACTAGGGGGGTGAGGTGGCTTGGCAGGGAAATACACCAACACACATAAGAAACAAAAAGCTGCTAATCCTAAATCTGAAATAAAGAAACCCACTGTGCACACAACGTCGAATCAACATTAAATCTAAGTTGATTCAACGTCATGACATTGAATCAACGTAGAATCAGTGCTGATTCAGTTTTGTGTGCTGCTGAGAACAAGTTGCAGATATTGTTAGTGAAAGAATTTTCAGACGTATCATTAAAGGAAATCTAAAATGTTGACATGACAAAGGGAATGCATGTGTAGAAAACAAATTAATGATACGTTTTTTGTGAACCAGAAATATTTGTAAAAGTTTTAGTTTTGAGAAATTTCGCGAACGAGAAGTTTGGTAACAAAAATATTGTTAAATGGTTTAAAGAGTTTTTCGTTCTTGCCTTCTCAAACCAAAATATAAATGATTTCAGGAGAACTATATAAACCATTGCTTTCGTTTTAATACCATTATTTGTATATTTTGTATACTATGTACATGTATTTCGAATTGGAAAATGAATATGTTTAAACCAAAATTACTAAGTTTTCAGTAAAGAGAAAGAAAGCTTATGATACACTGTAATAAGTGCATTGTTAACCTTGTTAACCACGTGTTACTGGGAGAAAATCTTGGTTACTGAGAAAAAATGTACTTTATGTTGGAATCATCAAAACTCTTTCTACTTACGAATGAACAGTAAATGTTTAATGTCTGATTTCAGTTGATGCATGTTTGTCACATCTGCAAAGTAAAGAAGATAATGAATTTGCATAACTGACCCCTTTGGCTTTTGTAAAGCAGCGGAATATATTGAAAGTTTGTGTTGTCTTATTCTTTGCACTTTGCTAGCCTGCCGGTTGTTTATTCTTAATGTTTACTGCAGACGAGGGCTTTTTATGTCCATGATTATTGAATAATGTGAACAAATATGGACACTGGTTGTTAGATAAGGAAGTGTGCTAAATAATACACCCCAGTGAACTGATCAAGCGAACATGAAACCTTAGTAATTCTAATTACAGATATATGTATAAGTATATGACTGTACAACCTGCATTTCTATCCCTATCTGATTTTTACTGCCAGTTTTGCAATATCTTTTAAAGTAGCTCTAATGGACTGGTGCTTAACCTTCGGTTTACTTTTCAATGAGCTAGTTATCAGTATACCATGCTTCACTAAAAAGGATGCTTCTTTAATCTATACCTCCCGATTTTTCTCAGTTCAAAATACCACACACACACACACACACACAATGAATATAGTAAACACAATTGGTGGTCAATACAGTCCGTGATTTCTATTTCAGAACAAAAATTCCACGTCTATTGACCGTTATCATGCAACTGAAGGCGATATTATACATGTAACTTACAATTTATGCCTTACGCCAGTGGCGGATCCAGAGGGGGTCGGGGGATTCAAACGAACACCCTTCTCAGCCCAAATTATCTTATTTTCATGGGGAATTTCAGGAACAATTGGTCAGTCTGCATAAATCGACCCCCTCCCCCCCCCTCTCAGCTAATTTCAACCCCCTATCCAAAATTCCTGGATCCGCCCCTGTTACGCTACCATATAGAATTGACCAAATTGGCCATAATACGGGCGCACTCCCCATATCCCGCGCCCGACTCACTTATCAGAGAAACATGTACGTATTTGTAAATTTATCTGTAGCACTAGTTTTATGCTCACTTTTATATGTTTTAATGCTGTGTAGGGGGCTGCTCTCCAAAACATCAAAGTGACCTGATCTGAAAAAGAAAGAGTTCGCATGACTATATTTGTTTGGCTGTAGAGCGGTGTTTTTTTTATTTTTTGAATGACATCAAATATCTAGTGACAGTAGTATAGAGATTGATGGTCACAGTGCAAATTCACGGTGCAAATTCATTTTTCAAATTTGACGCCTTTTTGTGTATTATGTCCTGCAATCAATTTTACCTCAACCATTTACGGTAGTTGATGTGGAGGCGATGAGAAACAAGAACGGAAGAAAAGTTGGGTCGAGCCGGCCGTTATCATTATGACAGCGACATTGAACAATGGATTGTTGCTTGGGGTGGGCCTATATCAGTTCACTAGTGAGTGATACAACATTTCTGAAACTGATAATCCCTGGGATTGCACTGCTAAACTGCTATCTTTCTATTGCAACTATCTTTGAGAAAGCATGGGGAGGAAATTACTATAGCGATGCCAGATGCATGTATATAGTTAGTGCATTTTGGGTGATCAAAAAAACTGGCTGTCATTGTATAGGCTGTTATGCAGAGGGATGCTTTCATTGCTTCCACTGTAACAATAATTTCCTCAGAGAGAGAGAGAGAGAGAGAGAGAGAGAGAGCGTCTCACCCATTGGTTGTTTCGTTGAAATATTCGTAGTTTGGACTATGTACAACTTGAGGTCCTACAAATTAAATCATAAAATATCCATCAGTCAGGTCAGTATGAAATACAGTTTCTTGCCGCTGCCGCAACTTTGTTTATAGAAAACATGTCACTTGTTAATTTGAAATGTGAAAATGTCAATTTATATAACGCAAAAGTTGTAAATCTAAAAAGTTGTTGTTTGTCCAGAGGTTTACAGTCATGTAAATTCGGTTAAACCCTTTCCGCCGCCCTCCCCACTAATTTATTACTGACCGCTCTAAGGCAGCAGTGCTTCTGTTGTGGTTTACTGTTAGTGATATGTTTGTCAGCATACATTTTGTATATTATTTACAATAGGGTAAATTCGGACAGTGACATTGTTTCCTTTATATGTCAGTTGTTTGGAACTAAAACAAAAATAACTGGCCAAACAGTAAAAATCCTGATGAGACCGTCTCATTTGAATTTTTACTGTTTGTAATGGTATGTCCGAATTTACCAGACTTGACCCTAACCCGCGACTATCTGCTACGACCTATTGGCTTGTTCTGCTTTGTGTGCAGTCTTTATTGTTAACACTTCCCGTTTGTAGTTTAGGAAAGGATGTGGAAATTATCAATTGTGTCGGTTTCCATTGGAGTTTTGTTTAGGATCAAGATTAAATTCCGATGAAAAGGTTAGTCCAACAAGTACAGTTAAAACTAAACCGTGGGATGATGACAAGAAAGAAGCGTTTAATGATAATATTGACAAACAGAAATTTTCAAACATACGAGAGAAACTGTACAGCGGAAATAGTTTCGATAAACAGAGTATTAACTCCATAATGACCGAGATTGAGGATTTATTTGTGGACGCCGCAAATACGACATTAGGAACATTTACACAAACGATACCCCATAAAGATAAAAAGAGCGATACTAAATGGTTTGACAACGACTGTCGTACTGCAAGACGGAAATACCACTTAGCTAGAAAAATTTACGCTTCAAATAAGATAAACATAAATTACGAGTCACTCTCACGTGCAAGTAAACACTATAAAAATACTATGAAAAAAAGTATGATAAAGTATAAAAGAGATTTTCGACATAAAATCCGTAAGAGGCGTCAGACTTCTCCTCGGGAGTATTGGAAATATATAAATAGCGTTAACAGTAAGACTGTAGATCCGAATATTAACACTGACATATTCTATGATTTTTTTAAAAAATTGAATGAAGCAGCTTCGGAATGTGCGGACGTACCCGAGTCTGATTTCCCGGAAGTCGTTGAAGAAAACTGTCTTAATAGTGAAATTACAATCGACGAAATCTCAAAAGCAATTCGTGATTTGAAAAATAATAAGGCGTCCGGCCTCAATAAACTATCAAACGAGTATATAAAATCTACATCATCTTTGTTTATATCTATTTACCATAAACTGTTTAATATTGTTTTAGATACGTCTATATTGCCCGATTCATGGCTCGTTGGGGTTATTAAACCAATCTATAAGAATAAAGGTAGCGTTGAAGATCCGAACAATTATCGGCCGATTACAATTTTAAGTTGTATGGGCAAACTTTTTACGGCCGTTTTGAATATCCGGCTTCAAAATTTTCTAGAAAGTAATAATCTGCTAAATGAAAATCAAAGCGGATTTCGCAAAGGCCATTCAACATGTGATAATATATTTGTAATTCATTGTTTGATAGAATATCTAAAAGCTAGAAAACTTAAATTATTCTGCGCGTTTATCGATTTTCAAAAAGCGTTTGATTCGGTTTGGCGTATTGGGCTATGGGATAAATTGTTGAATTATAATATTAGAGGCAAAATTTTAAATGTAATTAAAAGCATGTACAATAACATTAAGTAGTGTGTAGGGATAAATGGTAGCCAGTCAAACTTTTTTAATTGTAAAAATGGGCTAAGACAAGGTGAAAACTTATCGCCTGTATTGTTCTCTCTTTTCTTGAATGATTTACAGTTCTTCTTATCAAAAAATCCACAAGTGGGATTGAACATATATGATGAAACTTTAAATTCGTTTTTGAGAATCATTGTTATACTATATGCCGACGACACGGTCTTATTTGCTGAGAGTGCAGAGGAACTACAGGTACTATTAAATGATTTTTCTGATTACTGTGATAAATGGAAGCTAACTATAAATGCCGATAAAACAAAGATCATGGTTTTTGGAGATAGGATTGATCGAAACAGTAATATAAGTATAAATGGTAGAGCATTAGAAATAGTCGATACCTTCAAATACCTGGGTATATTGTTTTCGAAAACAAGAAGTTTTTTTTTCAAAACAAAACGGCACGTAGTAGATCAGGCTAGAAAAGCGATGTTTGCTCTATTTAGAAAAATTCGTAATTTGAATCTCCCTCTAGACTGCCAGTTAAAACTCTTCGACAATATGATACTGCCTATATTAACTTACGGATGTGAAGTTTGGGGTTTCGGGGATTTATCTTGTATTGAAAAGGTCCAAACTGACTTCCTTAAACATATATTACACGTTAGAAAAAGCACACCTCATATCATACTATATGGCGAACTTGGCCGGTTTCCGTTGTCCGTCACCATTAAAAAGCGAATAGTAAACTTTTGGTGTAAACTTGTAAATGGGCATATGAATAAATTATCATCTTCTATGTATCGCATTCTGTTACATGATGTTTCTAATGGTAGATTCGAATACGACTGGTTCTCATTTGTTAAATCTGTTTTTGACAGCGTCGGCTTAAGCTACATTTGGCTTGCACAAAGGACTGAAAATCCGCTTTGGTTATCCAAAACCGTTCAAATTATTCTTGAATCACAATTCAAACAAGAGTGGCAGACAAGTATCGACGTCTCTTCCAAATGCATCAATTACAAGTTATTTAAGACGGAACATAAATTTGAAAACTATCTTTTAAACCTGCCACCTAAAATGACACAAACGTTCATAAAATTCAGGCTTTGTAACAAGTTACCGATAGAAACAGGTCGCTGGAGGGGAATAGATAGGAATCATAGAAAATGTACGCTATGCAATTTAAATGTTATTGGCGACGAGTTCCATTACGTTATGCAATGCCCGTTTTTCGATAATGAAAGGAAATTATTTTGTCCCCATATTACACACAGAAACCTTAACTGTATAACGTTTTCAAACATATTTAACGAAACAAATTCCGCAAAGTTAATAAAACTATGTATATTCTTGGGCAAGATTATGGCAGCTTTCATGTGACTCAAGGCTTAAATTTACGTGCTAACAGTCCAGTTTAGATTATATTTAGTTATTACATGTAATAAGTTCCCAGCAGGCGCACGACGTCTGTGCAGCGTCGCATCGCCCTCGATGCAACGTTCTGACGTTGCATCGACGTTTCGATGCAACGTTCTGACGTTGCATCGACGTTGATGCGCTGCTGTTTTGCGTCGTGTGCCTGCTGGGTTAACTTGATACCTTATCTCTATATTAATGATAGAAAAAAGAAAAATAACAAACGTTCATTGAACATATTTGTGCTTAATAATCATGTAGTTCAATATGTTGTAAGGTATAGAATCTCTCTCTCTCTCTCTCTCTCTCTCTCTCTCTCTCTCTCTCTCTGTAAGTGTGTGTGTGTGTTTGAGTGTGCATGTGAACCATACAGCCTGTGTTCCACAAAACTTACTTTGTATATCACTTTATTGACTCATATTACATGTATTTCCCATGTACTGAGTTATTAATAAACTTGAAACTTGAAACTTGGTTTCTGATCATTTCTCACCTACTTTTCATTACATTAACATCGAGACTGCTCTCGTCAGTCTCATTTGGGATTCCTCTATGTACATTCGCTCTGATGGAAAACAACACACGACGCTAACGTTAATTTTCATTCACTAGCAACAATATCTTAGTTTGATTTTCGTTTTTCGCTTCCCGATATTCAAACTCGAATATCGAAAAACGAAAAGCAAAAGAAAAAAAAAGTACATTCGCCATTATAATTTTTTTATTTACATGTATTCATAATTGCATGACAACATATACATATACAAGTATATACATGTGCCAATGGATTGGACGTAGGTATTGCCTATATTTGTCCTCTCCAGTAGGTGACGCAATACAGATACATACATATACACTATGAAAAATACCAATGCTAGTAATAAGTGCAAAAATGTAACAATAAAACACTCATAATTGACATGAATATGAATACTTTACAACAAGTGACAATCTCTGAAAATATATGGTAATCAAATGTTGTTTACAAATTCTAAATTCTAAACTCCATTACGATGAATATCAAAACGCGAAAAGCAAATTTCCTTTCGATATTCGTCTCCATGTTTAATGCCGGAAAATGAAAAGCATTATTTTTACCTTCGCCATAATTAAGAATATTGAAAAGCGAAAAGCAATTTTTTTACATTCGCCTCCATGTTCAATATCGAAAAAAACGAAAAAGCAAAAAAAAAAAAAAAAAAAAAATGACATTCGCTTTCATGATAAATATCGAAAAGAGGAGCATTTTTTTTACATTCGCATCCATGTTCAATATCGAAAAACGAAAAGCAAATCCAAAACTGACTTTTTCTTCCATTGGCAATATCGAATAAGGAAAAACAAAAAACAAAAAACGTTACAATAATAATAATAATAATCATAATAATAATGACATTGGCCATCACGATGAATATCAAAAAGCAAAATGTTTTTGACATTTGCCTCCATGTTCAATATTGAAAAACGATAATCCAAACAGAATTGACATTCGCCATCATTATGAATATCGAAAAGCGAAACGCATTTTTTTTTACACATGTTCAATACCGAAAAACACGAAATCAAACCAAGTTATTGTTGCTGAAAAAGATAATATGTGGAGATCTTCATTATCCCTACCTAGTATAAATGACATTCCGACACCCATGAAAACGAAAAATGTTCCTATAGAAGTAGCAATTGTTCTCTCTTTCACAGGAAACCATGTGGCTGACATCAGGGCTGGGGCAGCAAATGCGACTGATCCAGAAATACCATTTGAAACAGAGTTTAAAGCGGCAAACCTGTAAGAGATAATCATATACATGATGATTGTAACTGTGTTAAGTATTTAATCAATTCTTTTTATATCTTTTATTTACACTCAGGCTTACATAAGTAAACAACATGAGGAGCATATGATGATTCCGCCAGCGTTTACGGGCGCCCGTAAAAATAACGGGAAATGGACTGGTAGCTAGTTGCCAGGTATTCTTC
Source organism: Ctena decussata (assembly GCA_963989385.1). Taxonomy (NCBI): domain Eukaryota; kingdom Metazoa; phylum Mollusca; class Bivalvia; order Lucinida; family Lucinidae; genus Ctena; species Ctena decussata. Next base: position 107,928,296 of record OZ022499.1, read on the forward strand.
CGTAAAATGTACGGAATTTTTTTACAGTCTTGTGGGCGCTTCATGGTCTGCAGTTCATGCATCAGACGATCATAGTGTCCAAAGTCTTTTCGCCTCATTAATCATGGTCTGATCCAAAATCTTCTGGGAGCCCTCCTTTTCTTCTCCTTCTCTGCTCAGCTGGGCGAGGCCAAGATCAATTTCGGCATCATCTTCCTCCAGTTCCAACAGTAAACGAAGTCTCAGTTGAAATTCGGTAACCAATGAGATTATGACCATTGGTCTGCAGTATACACCAGTTTATATACACCCAAAATGCTGGAGAACTCGTACAGAAATCGTATTATGTCGCACAAAGTCGAACAAGGTTCGGATGATATCGTACTACGTCGAACTAAGACCGTACTAATATCGCAAGAAATCCTACCATATCGTACGAACTCGTACCTTGTCGTACAAAACTCGTATTAACTCGTACAACCTCGTAATGATATCGAACAAGTATCGAAGCATTATCGTAGGAATGTCGAAGGTATTCGTGCAAACTCGTACTAGTTTCGTACGTTTTAGTCAGAAATATCGAAGAGATCTCGTGCTCTACTCGTACAAAAGTTTTGACAGAAATTCATTTTGTAACGCGTGGTCATCAAGCGAGTTCAATCTCGCCTTAAATCGCCGCTTGTCGCCAGAGATATCGTGACAGTGTGACAGGGGCTTTAGAGAGAGGAGCACATACACTTACACAACCACACACACATACATACACACACGCAGTATTGAGTCTATTGTTTAAAGTCACTTTTAGCAAATATTATTATCTAAACTCTATTTCAAATGTATAATTAGACCATGTCAGAGGTTTTGCATAAAATATTTCATCAAATCATTTTTGTTATCATTATCATCTTTAAAGAAGAAGAGTTGGAGGAACAAACATTCGTGAGCTTTTACAATAAGCCTAATAAGATTTCGGAGTTAACTAATAAATGAATCAATCAGAAGTGACATGGTGCATACAACTTTATATCTTTCATTATCCAGTTCTTACACAAAGAACCCATCATTTATTGTTCTAGACTTATCATCAGTTATCTCGTCATCTAGGGCTCTGACGCTTTTACTTTCGACAGTATCTTTTTGAAAGAGTACGTCTTGTTCTATTGTGTGCTCTGCTTTTGAAGGATCTCTTTAAGATGTTCATTCTTGTCCTATAGAATTATCAACAGTTATTCCGTCATCTATGGCTCTTAGTCAATATATTTAATCGTACATGTAACATTGAGTCCACGGACAGAAACGTCTATAATGTATTCATCAACGAAAATTGCATTGACAGAGTAGACTTACCATGTCATCGGTGTTGGGTCCAGTGTTATGCAACGTAACCCAGTTGCAATAACTAAGCACGTTGTAGATATCCTCATGGAGGTTTTCAGACCTATAAAAGTGATATTGTTATGGTGTAAGTTACAAACTGCTATAATAATAATTATTGTCCATAGACACAGATCAGCGTCCTAACGGACTATGAATTTTCATTCCAGCAACAAATTTATACCGGTATTCTGAACATCGTCTCCAGGTAGAGCAAAGTCAAATATTCAAAAGTCCGTTGCTCAAATACGTTTGGTCCTGATTACTTTAGCAGTTTGGTCCTGACTACTTTAAGTTGTTTACGGCGACATTTACTTTGACTATGTTCAAGGGCATGCGCAGCTACTGACTGACTTTATCTAAGTTTTACTGTTGACTGCCTGTTGTGTCCTGTCTGTGCCTTGTCTAATGCGACATGGACACTGCGCATGAACTAGAGCATGTCCAGATGCTCGAGTTTACCCGAATAATTATGCCGAAGGTGCCCAGTACTAACTGTAAAGTTACCTTTCACATCGTTTATCCAGCTCATTGGCATCACAAATATAATAAAGGAAATATTTCCAAGGTTCACAAGAAGTCCTATCATACTGTCTGACCAACCAAACACTGCCTCCGCTGAATCTGTGATGGGACCCCACGTGTTCCACGCCATTGACTGGTAGAACAAATGCAAAACTGAGCCGCGACACGAGAAAACCAACAAAGTGGTTGTGCGCCCAGCGCAGACTCAGCTCAGCCTGGGCATCCGTCCAGTCTGATAAGACTCTTCGCTAAGCGCTTAAAGGGTAGCCAAGGGACTAGGCTACCTTCATGCGGACAGCGAAGACTCTGATCAGACTGGGCGGATGCCCAGGCTGATCTGAGTCTGCGCTGGACGCACGACCACATTGTTTGTTTTCTCGTGTCGCGGCTCAAATTTACTGTTTTTTGAATGGTGTTAAAACAATACATAGCCTGCCAACATGAAACTTTGGCAGTTATTCGTTATTTTCTAAAGGTAAATGGGACCACCTCAATGATTTTCCGCAATTTTTACAAAGGAAGTAAACTCTTCTTACTCACTGTTTCTTTTCCTGGATTCCAAAGAAAGGTCTTAGATATAGCTCTTAAAGGAAAGAAGTTACTGCTAGTGAAGCAAATTTCTATCCTTTAAGAGTTCAAATGCCAGGCCCCGAGGTTATAAAACTTTTTTCGCGCTCAACTCAGCTAAGCACGAAATTGTCTCTGCTGATACATAAGCAGAGAAAATTTCATACTCAGCTAAACTGAGCAAGAAAACAATTGTACGTATACCAGTAGTCTGCCATTTATTAGCTGGTAAAATTTCATGCTCGGCTGAGTTGAGCATGAAAAAAATTATAACCTCGGGAACATAGTATGCCCATTCACCTTAAGATATCAGCGAACAACAACATCAACAATTCAGTACGTTGGTTGGTTGATTTGATGCTTAACGTCCACGGTAAACAACTAAGGTCATGTCGGGACGGTCAGTTAACCTAACCACACTATTCCTGGGCAGGCTTAGACCTTCTAAGCGGTTAACCAATACTAAGTGCATATACTTTCGCCAGTAACTGACAACTGCCCTTCTTGAATCAGCGGAAGGAGAAACGAAAGTATGTGGCCAGACCCGGATTCGAATCCAGGACCTCTGACTTACGAGTCAGGTGCCCTACCGATTGCGCTACCCGGCCCGGCAAATCAGTACGTAGGTTTCTATAAAAAGAATCAATGATGTTGTTGAAGTGTATGTAACACCTCTTTTGAATGAACCTCATCCAACTGTAGCATAACAGTATTGGCTCTCTTCGTAGCTGAGGGAGTTCTGCCCCTGACCCAGGGCTATATGAAGGTATCAAATCACGAAAAAGTATTTATATAAATTAAGAAATCAAAAAAGGATTTTTTATGAAATACATAGCAAATGGTCAAAACATTTTATTGAAATAATTTAGCGTTTAGAGTTCTTTTCTAAATGACAATAAAATTTCCGAAACTGAACTAAGTTGACTGTATGGAAGACAAACTATTAAGCAGGTAATTCTTGAATATGTAACCATGATGGTCTATATTTCCGTTTACAGAATGAAAGCGAAAACAATATCAAAGACTCATGTTTTAACTTATTTACACCTACTTTCGGGAAAATACCGTAGCTACCTTCCATATGCATCTAGTTAGGTCTTCTTCATTGATTACATGTAGTTTCAAAAAGGTTGTTTCCATTCGGGAAAACTGCAAAATCATAATCTGGCTTTATCGAAGTATCCTGGAAACTGGCTTAATTTCCCAAAACTACGACATTAACAATACTGCAGGATACGTGCGCTTTAAATTAAAAACAGACAAACTTATAAATCCCTTAACAACACATCAAGATTTTTTCTCTACAAAGGCGAGCTATTTATTGTTCAAATCACGTGACATTGACGATCGTCAAGACGTTGAATCAATGCTGATTCATTCAAAGTTGTTTCAATATTTTGTGCACACTGAGCACTGGAGAATAAACAACTAACCTGCGTGCAGCTGGTGAGTACAAATACTGCCAGAACCCACCATCTTCGTTTATAAACCTTTATCTGTTGTGTTTCTGTTTGGATGGAAGCTTGTGACTCTCTTGACCCATGGGATGTTCTTGGTTGTGAGGACGCTTGTGGCTCTACAGACTCATAGGAGGTTTCCGGTTGGGGAAACGTTTGTGACTCTGTTGACTCACGAGATCTAGGCGGGCCTAAGATTGGCCATTTGTCGTCGGAAGCCATCGAAACGTACTAAATTAGGTACAACTTCAGGGGAAAATAAAATGCATAGCCTAGTCATAGTATGATATCTGTAAATAGGAAAACAGAAGGCTTGAAGAACTTTGCCAGTGCTTCCCAATATTGTTTTTCATTCTGTGAGAGAAGATCTATAATGCAGTGAAACAATTTGAAAACTACTGCATAAAAGTCTGTCATTAAACATTAAAACTAATGGGGAACTAACACAGAAAAAACAATGTAGGTAGGTTCAGGAATACTGTTCTACTCCGTTTATGCAGTGATAATTAACACGCCCGAAACACCAAATGGGAAAGACAAAATAAAGTCTGCGCACAAAGGAAAACAAGACAAAGTAAAAAACCAGGGCCCAGTTGTTCAAAGCATCGTTAGCCTAACGAGCTCGTTAAGAGGTCAACTCGTTAAGTGTTTTATGACTTTATGACCAAATACGCTGATACTCTTTGTTAAAAAACAGTGAGAAGCTTTTGCATTCTCATATTTTTTCAACAAAAACTATTCGCCTATTTGAGATATTAACGCTTGAAATTTTAACGAAACGTTAACTAACGACGTCGTTAGTTTTGAACAACCAAGCCCAGATGTCAGTCCCCTCCCAGCGTTTGGTCGAGAGGATTCTACATAATGTACAAAATAATATTTTCTAACCCTCTCGAGTTAATTCATTTTTTATTTCATTATTAATTAATCGCTTTCCAGGTTATTCAGAAGCACGCCACAGTATAGTCTTTCATGTTATTCTGGTTTGTGAATTTGTTAGTAAGGACTTCGGCCGTAATCATCTTAAATTTCGCTGTAAAGTTATCTTTGCGGAATTAAAAGATTTTTAGCTGACTCAGTTTCTTTAGGACAAGAGCAGCAAATGTTATCCCAGATGTCAGGTAATTTTCACTTTTTTTGTTTCATCTGTTGAAGTGACTGGTTTCAATGGACAAGATATCGATATGTATGGGAAAAAATGTTTAGAGAACTTTTCTGGTTTGAATTCATGACCTATATATTTGAAGCTATAAACAGACGTGTAGTATTTTATACAGGGCATTAAACATCGGTCCAAGTATAATAACACAGATTAATTTCTTGTAGCTTAAATAAATGTCGACAAGTACTTGTAATTAAATACACATACCTCTCCTATAACAACTACCTTGCCATTCATGCACCGACACATGTATTAAAACAAGCAATTTAATTTGACGTGAATAATAAGGGTTTCACAAGATATGCATTTAACCATTGTAAAGCCAAACTTATTTTGCCACAGTTTTTAAGTAACCCACATGTAAAAATAATACATAGCAAAGATTAGATAACAAACTAAATAAAGTAGCGATATGCAATTAAACTTTTAACAGCCATACCCTGCAAAAACATACGTTATTGCATTTGCAAACAGCCAAAGCTCAGATCAACCTGTGCATCCTGCAGTCTGATAATAGTCTTCTCTGTTGTCTGAATCTAGTAAAATGAGCCGCGACACGACAAAACCAGCAATGTGGGATGTGCGCCCAGCGACTCAGATCAGCCTGGGCCAACGCCCAGCTTGATCAGAGTCCTCGCTGTCCGCATGAAACTGGCTTAGACCCTTAGCTACCCTATAAACGCACAGTGAAGACTCTGATCAGACTGGGCAGATGCCCAGGCTTATCTGATTCTTCGCTGGTGCACATGCCACTTTGTTGGTTTTCTCGTGTCGCGGCTCAAATCCCTAGGATTGGTCACGAACTGCTGCTACAATCAGAGATGCTGATAAAGGTAGGGTCAATGGATGATTATTCGTACTGTATAAAAATGGAGGTCGCAACGTCCCTCTGTGCAGAATGACATGAGCCGCGACACGACACAACCAACAAAGTGGTTGTGCGCCCAGCGCAAACTCAGAATACCCTGGGCATTTGCCTAGTCTGATCAAACACTTAAAGGGTAGCTAAGGGTCTAAGCTACCTCCATGCGGACAGCGAAGTCTCTGATCAGACTTGGCGGATGCCCAGGCTGATCTGAGTCAGCGCTGGGCGCACAACCATTTTGTTGGTTTTCTCGTGTCGCGGCTCATATATAGGTCCAGACCCTAATGGCGCGTGGTAACATTCACACATGCCCATAATTGCAGTGACGTGATAAGTCAACAAAGTTTATCAGATCCCTGTTATCGGGCAATTTTTACAGAAGTTTGATGATAAATGTACTGCCTGGGTTTGGTAGGGGAATTCTTGAAAAGCGTAGGCATATGATTTACGAAAGGCGTTCAAGGGTTTTGGAAAAGTACTGCCTGGGTTCGCAAGGGGAATTCTTGAAAATCAAAGTCATATGATTAACAAAAGTCGTTCAAGGGTTTTGGAAAAAAATTGATTTCCTCATCACTATTTATGCAAAGATAGATCATGTGATAAAATAAATATTTCTTCTGTGATATGATGAAAATTTTTCATCTCAATTTGCTTGAATGTAATGTTTTTACTTTGCAATTGTTTGCCATAATTTTTATTTTTCAGGCAAGTCTTGTGTATGGAAAGTGATCGTCTAATTAATCTTATATGTGTTTCTCTTACAGCTTCTTTTATTCCGTTTTGTTATCTTGTATTCATGTTTGTCGGAAAATAACTGCCTTAGCTAATGTTATCGTTTGTTAATATTTTTTCTTAAATTATCAAAAGTCTGGTTTAGTTTTGCTAAATCGTCTTGGAATCATTTTTTATACCCCCGACATAAGAAGTATGTCAAGGAGTAAATAGTTTTCGCTTTTCCGTCCGTTCGTCCGTCTGTCCGTCCGTCCGTTCGTTCGTCCGTCCGTCCGTTAACATTTGCGTTAAAGTTTTGTGTTAAGTTTTTATTCTTTGCTTATATTTCCATTATCCTTCAATGGAACCTTTTGGTTTGTGACTAAGTATACTTCTATGTTCATGCAAAACTATTGACATCATCTGGATGCTGCTGCTGACCTAAGGTCAAGGTCACAGACTTAAACATTTGCATTAAAGATTTGTGTTAAGTTTATATTCTTCTTTTATATATTCAATATCCTTTGATGAAAACTTTTGATATTTGACTAGGGTTACTTGAAGGTTCATACTGAGTGGTTGACATCATCTGGATGCTGCTGCTTACCAAAAGTCAAGGTCACAGACTTGTCTTTTTGCGTTAAAGTTTTGCGTTAAGTTTATATTCTTTGCTTATATTTCCAACATCCTTTGATGAAACCTTTTGATATATGACTAGGTTTACTTCTATGTTCATGCAAAACTTTTACATCATCTGGATGCTGCTGCTGACCTAAGGTCAAGGTCACATACTTAAACATTTGCATTAAAGTGTTGCGTTAAGTGTATATTCTTCTATTAAATTTCCAATATCCTTTGTTGGAACCTTTTGATATTTGACTAGGTTTAGTGTTAGGTTCATAGCTGCTTTTCAAAGGCCAAGGTCCCAGACTTGTATATTTGCGTTAAAGTTTTGCATTAAGTTTACATTCTTTGTTTATATTTCAAACAGCGGATCCTTTGATGAAACTTTGACTAGGTTTACTTCTATGTGTTCATGCAGATTAGTTGACATCATCTGGATGCTGCTGCTGACAAAGGTTACGGAAACAGACTTATATGTTTACATTAAAGTTTTGTACTGAGTTGGTGCTCTTTGCTGATATTTGTAATATACTTTGATGGAACCATTTGATAGGTGACTAAGTTTACTTCTAGGTTCATACCATGTATAAGATTGGTTTCATGAGACGGTGGTTTCATTAGGTGGTGGCGCTGGTCGGGGGTATACGTGAGACCCTGCTCACTTGCTCTAGTTTGACTTCATGTTTCCTCTTAGTTCAATTGATTACATGACAAAACAAATAAATTGGATGTGCGCCACGCAAAGACTTATATCAGCCTGAGTATCCGCCGAGTCTGATCAGACTCTTCGGTGTGCGCTTAAAGGGTAGTTAAGGGTTAAAGCTAGCTCAATGCGGACAGCGAAGACTCTGATCAGACTGGGCAGATACCCAGGCTGATGTAAGTCTTTATGTGTCGCATATCCACTTTATTGGTTTTGTCGGGTCACGGCTCACATTAAGTCTCAGTGACGGTAAAATAGATAAGAAGGCAATGATCAGGAACCGACACAATTGTGTACCACATTAAAAAATTTAAATTCAAATTTATTACATCCAGGTTAGCAAAGCTAACAACATGTAGAACAAAAAAAAAATGAAAGATATACATTTATCATATGACGTCGCATCTGAGAGTGTAATAAAGCCATGCATTAAATGCGATAATCCACTAGTGGATTAAATATGCAAATTACGTCGTAACGTTATACGTTGACGTCCATAAAAACGTCGCGTTTTCTAATGGCGAAATCGTGACGTTTTAGTGCAGATTCTGCTGATAAAATGCGATTTTAGCGTCATATGATAAATAGAATCTTGCATTCGTGCTCCTGTATTACTGAATTTATTAAACTCGTTGGGGAAAACCGATAAGATGCTCGGCAAAGCCTCGCATCTTATCTTTTTCCCCAACTCGTTTAATAAATTCAATAATACATGAGCACTCATGTAAGATCCTCTATATAGTCATTTGCAGATCACTGTAAAACTTGAATAATTTATTTTAATTGTCAAAGTATGCTGATACGTGTTTATTCTTTGTTGCTTTTTAAAGACAGGAGTGGTACTATATAAGGAGGATTAACTTCCACAGTGTCATTCTTGGATGGACACACGGCGCCAAGTGCGTGCAACTATGGTTTCGTACCGCTGAGCCACTTGGGGAATGGAACTGAACTGAACTGAACAGTGTCATTCTGTCTCTTGATCACATAGTGTCCACACCTCCAGTCAGCCAATGAAATTATTATAACTGGTAATTCTGGTCCACTGATTGGTTGAATAAATGTTCACACCTTTACCTGTACAGGTGACATATACTATTGCTGGGAACCAGACTTCCCCCTCCTCCCCGGCAGAGAAATCATGTCTTTAAGTTTACATGTACTCGTACTTTTACATAACAGTACAATATACAATGGTACAGGATCTGACGGTAAGCACGCTTATATGAAGGTCATCTCCTGAAATACGACATAGTTTACGGCATAAGAATGGCTGACCCAATTTTGCAAACCAATATGCCAGACAACAAGGATGTAAACAAAACATACACAAAAATTTACGGACATAAATACAAACTAGACATGTTTTTCAGAGAAAAACTGATGTTCCCCCACCAGCCCATTTTCCAACCCCTCTAATGAATAAAAAGCCTGTACAAGTAAAATAGCTAGGCAAGTTTGGAGAAAACCATCAACTGGTTCTAAAGATATCCTATATGGATGACTATGTTCTTGAAAAATGGGTCAAGGTCACCAAATACTTAACATGTCTTAAACCTGTCACAACAATAAATTCATGCAAGTCTGATGAATATCTGTCAATTGGAATAAGATATAACTTATTTTTAAGAGAAAAAAATAAGAATTTTTAAGTTATCTTTTGACCTTGAAAATCGGGTCAAGGTAATCAAAACAGAGTAAACTCTTGAGTTTGTCCTAAAGGTATATCTAGGAAAGTAAAGTGGAAATCAAGCCAAAGGGTAATAAGATATATCAACTTCAGTAAAATTTACCCATATCTAAGTCCTCCTGTGACCTTGAAAATAAGGTCAAGGTCACCAAAATCTGATCAGCTCTTAAGCTAGTCCCAGTGATGTATCCGTGCAAGTTTGGTGAAATTCCATCCATTGGTTAATGAAATATTACGGGTACAAGAAATTGCCATCCAAGTTCTCCAGTAACCTTGAAAATGAGGTCAAGGTCACCAAAATCTAATCGGCTCTTAAGCTAGTCCCAATGATGTTTCCAAGCAAGTTTAATAAAATTCCGCCAATTGGTTCATGAGGTATTGTGGTAATAGTGGTAATAGGAAATTGTCATTTCAGTCCTCCAGTGACCTTGAAAATAATGTTAAGGTCATCAAAATCTAATCAGCTTTTAAACTTGTCCCAATAATGTAGCCATGCAAGTTTGGTGAAATTCCATACATTGGTTTAAGAGATATCGTGGGTACAAGAAATTGTAATCTAAGTCCTCCAGTGACCTTGAAAATGAGGTCAAGGTCCCCAAAATCTAATCAGCTCTTAAACTTGTCCCAATAATGTACCAGTGCGAGTTTTGTGAAATTCCATTAATTGGTTCAGGATATTTAATGGGTGCAAGAAATTGTCATCTAAGTTCTCCGGTGACCTTGAAAATGAGGTCAATACCACCAAAATCTAATCAGCTATTAAACGTGTCCCAATAATGTTTCAATGCAAGTTTGGTGAAATTCCATCAATTGGTTCAGGAGATATAGTGGGTACAAGAAATTGTCTTCTAAGTCCTCCAGTGACCTTGAAAATAAGGTCAAAGTCCCCAAAATCTAATCAGCTCTTGAACTTGCCCCAATAACGCATCCATGCAAGTTTGGTGAAATTCCATCCATTGGTTCAGGAGATACCGCGCAGACAAGAAACTATCACGCACGCCGACGCCGTCGCCCGGGATCCGCACTGAAAACAATGTCCCCCTCACTCTGGAATAAGGCATAAGCTGAAGCTGTTCTTCTTAAACACTTGCCTCAGTTACAAAAAATTTTGTTCGTCATTACCTTACTAATGGCTTATTTGTGAATTTTAAATCAATTCAAGGGCATTAAATCATGCACTACTGAAGTGATTACAACAAATCTTAATGTGCACTGCTGTGTCATGACAAAACATAATTATTATAAGTTTCATGAAAGTCCATTCATTGGTTACTTAGTAATGACTCAGTTTGTTGATTTAAAACCAATTCAAGGGCAATAACTCATTGTTTACTGAAGCAATTCTGACAAAAAGTAAGATGCACCAATGTGTTATGGTGATAGTTTCATAAAATTCTATTTATTGATAACTTAGTTATGGCTGGAATAGGCAATCTCACATTGATTCAAAGGCAATAACTCATGCATTACTGATGCCATTCTGATGAAACTGTTGGTGCATAACCACGTTATGGTCATACATATTCAGTTTAAATTTCACGGAGTTTTGGTAATTTGTTACTTAGATATGGCTCGTTTCATTGAGTTTAAATCAATTAAAGGGTGATAACTCATGCATTACTGAAGCCAGTCTGACGAAACTTCATGTGCATCAGCACATTATAGTGATATATATTTGTTTTAAATTCATGAAATTCGATTTAGTGATTACTTAGTTATGGCTCATTTCATTGATTTTAAGTCAATTATAGGGTGATAACTCATGCACTAACAAAACTGCATGTGCATCAGCGGGTTATAGTGATACATGTTTATTTTAAGTTTCATGAAATTCCCTCCTATGGTTACTTAGTTATGGCTTGTTTCATTGATTTTAAGTCAATTAAAGCGTGATAACTCATGTATTACTGAAGCCAGTCTAACGAAACTTCATGTGCATAAGCGCGTTATAGTGATATATACTTATCTTAAGTTTCATGAAATTCTGTTTAGTGGTTACTTAGTTATGGCTCCGGACGGACGGACGGATGGAAGGAAGGACGGACGGACAGACATGGAGAAAACTTTATCCCTCCGCCTTTGGCGGGGGATAAAAATGTGTGACATTTATTTGGCAACGTGATGCGATATCTTTTAATCAATTTAGGTACATAGATGATGTACTGTCTCTGAATAATCCAAAGATTTCAGAGTATATTGACCTCATCTATCCATGTGAACTTGAAATTAAAGATACCACAGAGTCCAGTTCATCTGCTTCATACTTAGATTGCTATTTCTATATTGACAACGGAAAGCTTGTTACTAGGCTTTATGACAAGAGGGACGACTTCAACTTTCCCATATTTAACTTTCCATTTCTGAGTAGTAATATCCCTTCGGCACCTGCATAGGGAATTTATGTTTCTCAACTAGTCCGCTATGCTAGGGCCTGTTTCAAATATCAAGACTTAGTTGAAAGAGGGAAGCTACTCACTCAGAAACTGTTGAAGCAGGGTTATCAGAAAACAAAGCTTGTGTCGACAGTTAAAACGTTTTATGGGAGACACCATGACCTTGTTGATCCCTACAATGTGGCCGTTTCTAAACTAATCTCCGATTTGATGGCCTCAGCCGAAGCTTAGTTAAGCTTTCAAATACCGGACTTCCACTTTCACTGACTTTTTCCACAGATACATAGATATGGCGGATGTATTATAATAAGCAGGTGATGCTTACTACCCCGCGGGCACCTGATCACACCTCTGTTTTGGGGTCCATGTCTGTGTATCTAAAATATTCCGGAATTGTCTATGTTTAACTGACCAAGGAGTTCGGACATATGATTTGGGTACTTTGACCACTATCATTTAGGTAATTCTTAGTATATTTCTTTACGCTAAGTTTAAACATATTATATTTCATGAACATGACAAAGTACAACATTTCATAGATTCTTTACGCTTGAATGACTAGGGGTGAAAAATAAAAGTTGTACATTTTAATTTTTGTTCCAGGCGCTTCTGCAACTTGCATCTGGTGTCAGCATTTCTGACGTTGCTGGGCGGTAAAACTGTCATGGTAAAACCAATCATCTACTTGCGCTGATCCCTACGAGAGGAGGATATCAAAGATACAAATATTGATTAATTGATTAATTTCCATATTTACTGTCGAATGTCTGAGTTTAGGAAAACAATTAGAAAAGTCATGCGTTAAGCAATATATTGAGAATTACCTAAATTAGGTTGAAAATAATGCACCATGTTGACAAATAAACAAACATTTTCATACCAAATTTGCCTATATTTTATTTCAAATGATACAAATTTAATTCTGACCCAACTGCACAGTTTCCTTATGGTGTCAGTAATGTATACATATATATTCAGGTAGCTCGGGGATCGCACGTTACTAGGCATGACTCTGTAAATGCCAGTACTCATAATTTTGATGATGTTGGCATAATGTTGAAGAACGATTGCACATACGTGTAGTTTCACTCATAATTTTGATGATGTCGGCATAATGTTGAAGAACGATTGCACATACGTGTAGTTTCACTCATAATTTTGATGATGTCGGCATAATGTTGAAGAACGATTGCACAAACGTGTATCATATGTGCATATGTATCAGTCTTATAAACAATGTGTCAGTCTTATACATATGGACATGATCAACTGAACTCATTCTGTGTCTTTGGGTGATGTTGTTTATACGTGTGCATGATAGAGCCTTAGAGGATTCGGAACATGCTTTCGACCACTTTCGTTTGTCTGCATCGACAAACGATTTACCTTCTGGTCTAAATAAAACCAAAGCATCATTTTTCCCTCTTTCCACTTCTTAATGTTCTTTCGTCATACAGTTGTACTAAAAAATCTTATTCCAATATTATTGTCATTTGTTTCCTCAAGTTTGCACTTTTGCCTGGAGTTACACTTACAACAAACAGAAATGCTCTTCACCTTTCCTATTATTCTGTCGTACGGCTCTAAAGAACGGAATGGCTTTGGAAGAAATTTCCAGTCCCTCAAAACAGCTGGCAGACATTTTGGAGCCTTTCTTTGCAACAGTTTCACTACTGCAATAACGATAAAAAGTGCCGCAATAGGAGTTAATAAACCTGCCATGACTTTCCAGCTGATCATGGATAAACCAAAAACGACAGCTGGTAAAATGAAAAACGATAAAATGAGATACAATAGTGCGAACCAGCGATATTTAGCAGTCTCATTGCCTAGAAATTTGGCCATACTGATTGGAAGGCGAAGAAATGGAATAGGATAAAACATGAGAATACCAGAAATGTTGAAAAATAGATGGCAGAAAGATATCTGCAAAGAAATAGGTATGTCATCTGCTTCTTGCGCAAGCGCCGCCAAGATGGCGGTGGTTGTTGTCCCAATATTAGCTCCTAAGGTCAAAGGGTACATCCGGTCAATAGTTATTACACCCACTCCGACCAATGGCGTAAGAGCAGATGTAAACACGGAGCTCGACTGAACAAGAATTGTAAGTCCAGTGCCAACAACGATCGCGACATATCCAGTGAAGTAAGCCAATTTTCCAGGAAACTCTGCGTTGATAAACTTCCTAATAACTACAGCAAGTTTTCCTTTCAATAATGAGTTGAGTGTTTTTACAATTCCCACAAGGCAGGTACAAAGAATGACCAGAGCTATCACGAGTAAGACTATTCCAACTGTTGTGTCGCTCCATGTGTTGGATATATGCTCAAATAGGAAATGACCTGAAATGAAGAATACAAGAGAGACATGATGCAGAGCTCCAGATAAGAACGGGCAACAGGGATAATTTTCCACATGTCTCAATACAAACATATATCGTGACCCCTCATTAGAACCGTCTCGGCGAGACGGTTCTAATGAGGGGTCACAACATATGTTCTTGTGGAGAAAAAAGAAAAAAAAATATCCTTGAATTATCCTCAGTATCCCCTCTTATCTGGAGCTCTGAATTGATGGCCATTAACCCATTTATGCCCAGTAGAGTCTTCCAACCTTATAATTCGGATAAGTCTATTCATCGTTTAAGGAGTGTCTGGTTCATTTATTTTTTAGATATTTTTAATAGTGCTTGAAATTTGTGCAAACAGTATAGATCCTGATCAGACGCCGCGTTCTGCGGCGTCTAATCTGGGTCTGTCCTGTTTGCTAATGTCCTTTTTACTGGTCACTAGGCATTAATGGGTCAGTAGCTAACCCGATTGAAGATGCTAAGAAGTTTCTGTAACATAACGTTTCAATAGTCATCGAAAATATGTCTCACCCACCGGGTAGTTGCTTGCCCCTTAACACTTCTGTAAAAAATAACTTGAAATCAAATTAGCAGTTTATGAAAAGAGATTGTAAAGTGGCCTGAGTCTCGCAAGATGGATATGAGTAATGAAATCGCACAGCTTGAACACTCTGAGTAGAGGGTCACCTGAGGAATATTCAGATCAATCTGAAATTGTACAAAGCTAAAAAACAGGCATTGCTCAGAAATTAATACAATCAGATCCCATATCCTGCCCTTAAAACAAAAGGGAAAAAGTATATACATGGGTAAATGAACACTGGGTCACGAAACGCACACACGGTAATCCGAATGAACAGCTCTTTCCCAGTCATATGCATTTTTGTCTACCCGAATAACCGATAATTTATTTTGCATTAGCGCTGATAGGGAACTATTATAAATTAACCAATTAAACAGCATTTCTTGTTTTATCGTTAAGGCGCTGATAGCTTTTAAAAGAAAACTTCTTCAGCTTTTTAAAGAACATTTTTCAACATTTTCTTTTTTTTTGTTAAACAGGTCCTTTTTAGACATGAAAAACATTACCATAGCTCCTATTTGTTTCTATGGGAATGCCAGTGCTGAAATGATCTTTCCTGTGTTCAAACAACGGTTATATGATTATATGAAATAATTATTTTAAGGCGCTGATGGGATTATATGCACATTTTAATTCTGCGTTATTTGGCATAATTTTCGAAGACGTAAAATAAAAACATTTTGGTCTTTTTTTTTTTTCAATTTTGTGCATCGACTGTCGTTAATTTCACCATCATTTTACATCTTCCGACCGCAGAAAATTTTCCAATATCTGCCACCGGAGTCATTGTTGGCGATGCAGGTAGTCATTCAGCCACCCGACATGAAAACACTACTCACACAACAGATGAAGGAAAGCACCGACATAGACGAGAAAAAATACATGTGAGCCGCGACGTGAAAAAAAACAAAAAAAAAACAATGTGGTTGTGCGCCCAGAGCAGACTCAGATCAGTCTGGACATCCGCCCATTTTGACCAGACTCTTTGTTAAGTGCCCAAAGGGTTGCTAAGGGTCTAAGCTACCTCCATGCGGCCAGCGAAGACTCTGATCAGACTGGGCGGATGCCCAGGCTGATCTGAGTCTGCGCTGGGCGCACAACCACGTTGTTGGTTTTCTCGTGTCGCGGCTCACGTAACCGTAAGGGACAACAGCAGAAGTACTGCTTAAGAACGGTCGGGGAGATTAAACCGGTTTATGATGAAAAAAATGTTGATATTTAAATATGGTTTCCCTAGTTGCAAAACCGTTTGGGACCAAGTTCATTGACATTGAAACAGACGTTTCAGAGATGTCACTTGAAGAAGTTGTAGACAAACACAATAGCTCAAAATGAACATGATCTTTTTTCAGCATGTTGTATGCGTACTGAGCGACCAGCTTAGACTAAATATAAATGGTCAGAGTATTCCCATTTAGTACAAACATTATTTTATTTGTATAAACTGACAATAGCATTCCCATTTCGATAGTAGCCAGTAATACAGCGTTTATAATATTTCAGTAAATCGGCGCGTTCCCGATCCTTGACGTAGAAAATGCAGAGTGACTGATAGGCTCCCATGGCCGACACTATCTAGCATATTGCATACAATGAAATCAAATTTCCATTCCCAATCTGTTGTCTCACTGCGCACAGGATTACCTGTTTTAGAATTTATAAGCTCTATCTGTTAAAATAAAATAGCGGCGGCTTCTTCATACTATACCAGGAAATAATTCAGGTCTT